>JAPXFQ010001662.1:1610000-4010000 GCA_028564705.1 Apricaphanius iberus
TGTTGGCTTTTTTGCATTTGCACAATCCCAATGAACATTTTTGAAAAATCTAAGTTTTAATTCAAAAACATATATACCTTTTTTTAAAACAATGTTAGAATTCAGGATTTAGGGTTAAACAAGCAGGTTTTTCTAAGAATAAAGACACTTGAAGGGATTAACTCACAACAAATAAAATAAAATTAAAAAAAACAAAAAACAAAAAACAAACTCACAACAAATGACAAATACAAAAAATGGGAGGAGGATTATAGATGATAAAATTTATTGTTTCACTGTTGGCAGAGAGAAATGATGATTAACGGTGTAAAACAGACATATATATAAAGTTATAATGACATCATAATAAAGTGAAGTGTGCTCTACAGACTTTTTGAAAATTAGTAAAACAAAATGTGAACTTTAAAATTAAAAAATGTGTTTATATAGCATGTTCAAGATAAAAAAATGCTTTACAGACAGAACATGAAAATGACATCACAGGACACAACATTAAACAAACACAGTTTTACAAAGATACGTTTTTAGCAGGTCTTTAAAGGACTCCACCTAGTCAGCTAATCTAAGTCAGAGGAAGGGAATTCCAGAACCTCATTGCCACAGATGAAAACACTCTTTATCCTTTAGTTTTCAGTCTTGTAGTTGTTTAAGTAGTGAAGTTATGTGGCAAAATTTCTTCGAACTAGTTAAAAGCCTGGCTGTTGTATTTTGGACAGACTGAAAGCGATCTAGGGAGGTTTTAGATAAAGAAGTGAAGAGGGCATTGTAGTTATCTAAACGAGATGACACAAAAGCAGGAATCAAAATGTCCATTTTCCTATCTGAGGCAATAGAGGTGAATTTGGCAATGTTCTTTAAACGGTTAAAACAAGAACGAACCAGGGATTTTACATGATTATTGAGTGTATTAAAGGTCTTTAACAGTTTATTTAGCCTTAAACCCTATAGGCTCCAGGAGCTTATCTTTACTCAAGTTTTTTTCTGGTGCAAAAATGATTACTTCAGTTTTCTCTGTATCGTGCTGAAGAAAACTTTCAACCATCCAGGTTTTACTGGAATTTAAGCGTTTGTGTAAAATTTTCATTTTAGAGACTAAATTTGGGAGAAAGGGAAATGTACAGCTGTATGTCTTCAACAGAAATATTCTAATATATGTGCTGAAATTAGGGCTGGGCTATGTGTCCTCAAATCTATATTATGATATAATCTGAAGCATGTTTGGTAACTATATGTATTGTGGTATATTTCTTTTTCTTTCGATGGACTAAAGTGACTGCTTATGAACATTCTCGCTTTCCAGACACATTGCAGCAGAACAACATCTTCAAAAATGTTTAGAGTGCCATCTAAAGAATTTTTATTTTCCAAAATGCATTTAAAAACGGTGCAATTCTTTCTCCAAAATAATGCAGCAAAAAAATACTCACAACATAAATGACTATTAAGATTTTTTAAATGAAAGCTAAATATTATGGAAATAAAGTTCAAAATTGTATGCTTTCCTTGTTAATTATTTATACATTTAATATCGCACAAAAAGAAACCTGTATATATATTAATTAAACATGCTTCAAGTTCAACAGCTTCCTTTTCTGTTAAATTCAAAACAACAAACTTTAAACTTTTAATATCTTGTGTGAAGACAAACACTGAACATCAGTATCCTTGCGGACCTGGTACAAAGTATGTAGGTACAGCTTGATGACATCATCAAATTCCATAACCACAAATCTCTACCTTTGGCTATATTCATATAATTTCTACTTTATACCTTTTATATCCCCCACTACTAGCTTAAATTATACTAAAATTAGACCAAGAGGTGATGAATAAAGTGAAAACAGCAGTGGCCCCAAAACCGAACCATGTGGAGCACCACACTGTCTAGAACAGGAATGAGACCTGTACGCTGATGTAGCCTGGTAAAAAGATCAGTCTGATAAATACAAGGACATTCAAAGTGTAAACTTGAACCAAATTTAAAGTTTTAAGACTTGTCTTTAAAGTAGTTTTCTCCCTCACTGACTAAAACTGGGAGCTGGTTCCAATAGGAGAGGAGTTTGATAACTTAAAGATCAGCCTTCCATTCTACTTTTAGAAATCCCAGGAACTACCAGTAGACCTCCAGTCTGAGAACGAAGTGCTGTTAGGAACTTATGGAACAATCAGATCTCTGATGCATGATGGACTTGGATTATTAAGGGCTTTATATGTAATCAGGAGAATCTTAAATTATATTCTGGATTTAACCAGAGGTCAATTTAATGTCATTCAGATGAAGTAATTGGCAAAGCTGTGAACTTTTTCACATTATGTCACATTACAGCCACAAACATGAATCAATTTTACTGGAATTCCACGTGAAAGACCAATGCAAAGTGGTGTACACGTGAGAAGTGGAACCAAAATCATACATGATTCCAAACATTTTTTACATATAAATAACTGAAAAGTGGGGTGTGCGTAATTATTCAGCCCCCTTTGGTCTGAGTGCAAATGACTAAATAGAGTGCACCTGTGTGTAATCTAATGTCAGTACAAATACAGCTGTGCTGTGACGGCCTCAGAGGTTGTCTCAGAGAATGTTGGGAGCAACAGCACCATGAAGTCCAAAGAACACACCAGACAGGTCAGGGATAAGGTTATTTAGAAATTTAAAGCAGGCATAGGCTACAAAAAGATTTCCCAAGCCTTGGAACATCCCACTGAGCACTGTTCAAGCGATCATTCAGAAACGGAAGGAGCATGGCACAACTGTAAACCTACCAAGACAAGGCCGTCCACCTAAACTCACAGGCCGAACAAGGAGCGCGCTGATCAGAAATGCAGCCAAGAGGCCCATGGTGACTCTGGACAAGCTGCAGAGATCTACAGCTTAGGTGGGGGATTCTGTCCATAGGACAACTATTAGTCGTGCACTGCACAAAGTTGGCCTTTATGGAAGAGTGGCAAGAAGAAAGCCATTGTTAAAAGACAACCATAAGAAGTCCCGTTTGCAATTTGCCACAAGCCATGTGGGGGACACAGCAAACATGTGGAAGAAGGTGCTCTGGCCAGATGAGACCAAAATGGAACTTTTTGGCCAAAATGCAAAACGCTATTTGTGGCGGAAAACTAACACTGCACATCACTCTGAACACACCATCCACACTGTCAAATATGGTGGTGGCAGCATCATGCTCTGGGGGTTCTTCTCTTCAGCAGGGACAGGGAAGCTGGTCAGAGTTAATGGAAAGATTGATGGAGCCAAATACAGGGCAATCTTGGAAGAAAACGTCTTGAGAGTCTGCAAATGACTTGAGACTGAGGCGGAGGTTCACCTTCCAGCAGGACAACGACCCTAAACATAAAGCCAGGGCAACAATGTAATGGTTTAAAACTAAACATATCCATGTGCTAGAATGGCCCTGTCAAAGTTCAGATCTAAATCCAATCGAGAATCTGTGGCAAGATCTGAAAACTGCTGTTCACAAACGCTGTCCGTCTAATCTGACTGAGCTGGAGCTGTTTTGCAAAGAAGAATGGGCAAGAATTTCAGTCTCTAGATGTGCAAAGCTGGAAGAGACATACCCTAAAAGTCTGGCAGCCATTTTCTGTTTAATGGAAAACAACACATTTTAAACTTGCAGTAAATGGTGTGAAGACGAACACCTGAACACCAGCATTAATCCGTCCTGCATACCTGGTACAAAGTACGCAGGTACAGCCTGATATCATCATCAAAATGCGCAGTCGCAGTAGGCTGGCAGAGTGAAAATCTCTGCCTTTGGCTAAATTCATATTTCTACCTCATAACTTTTGTATCATCGACAAAGTTTTTTAGCGAGTATTTAAGTAGATGGGAGCATAAAAAAACTTCTTTTTTTTTTTTAAGACCAAACAGCTTGTCGGTAAAAGCGTTTAATCTGTATCCATCTTAACATACAGGCAGTGGAAGTAATTGCCTGGTTGGTCAGAGTCTCTAGAAACTTTTAATCACTTACCCATGACTTCATGTTTTAATGGAGTATAAATATAATTTCACACTCTTAGCTTCAAAACAGAGAAGACATTAGACCTTGAAATTGAAGTAAAGTCGATGAGTTGATCTTCAGAAGAAGGAATTAATTGACCGCAAGAAAATGGCAATAAATTGTTCATAGTCTTGTCCGACCTAACCCAAACTTGCAAGATCTGAGGCAAATAAACTATTGGAAGTGTCTGAGACAAGGCGGCATGAGGTGGATGGTTATGGATTGAAAAAAAATCTTGTTTACTACAAAGTCTCCTATTGGACAACATCTGAAAATGCCAGTTAGTTGTTTTTCATGACTTCAGGAACATCTAAATCTTTTCTGCCATCACACGCATGAACATTTGTTAACTTTTTGTTTCTTTTCCTAAAACCTTGGATCATTTCTTGGGCATCACAAATTCTTTAATATATTAAGACATTTTGAATATAAGAACTTGGTGGCCACTTCCAAGCAAACTGAAAACTAGCCAATCCTTTTGATTGTTTAAGACAGACAATGTTAACAAAACGTTTCACATGAATTAGAATCAATCAACTGTCCATAGCCATCTCAGTCCATAGATATAAATCCCATGAAAACATGTTGGGTAATTCAAAGGTTAAGGGAGAACCTTTGTTTTTTCCAAGCTTGTAAAGATTATTTTTCTGCAATGAAATATTCATCTGTTTTTAAATCTGATTAACTACGCTTGCCAGTAACTGTGTAGGAATATGAAATTCCACCTGAAAAGGTCACAGTAGACCTGACAGCAATGCAAACTAAATGTAAATCAGGGATCAGTTCCGGTAATTGTTCGTCTTTGTGGTTTTGATTCCTCTGTTGACCAACTTGGTTTTTTTGCAACAGTGGTTAACCCCCCGACACATCTGCTCTGCGGACATAGTGCTGCATGTAATTCATGTTTTTGATAGGCTCATGCTATATTTTGCAAAAACAATCAGCCCAGCTGTTCTTGTCTTATGTAAAAATCTCTTTTGGTCATTAAATTACTGCTCAGTGAACCATCAAAGTAGCGTTTCATTTCTCTGTTTGCTGATGTCGTATTTTGCTAGTAAAACTTTGTCACAACATCAAAGGTGAGCTATTAATTGAATAGATTTTTTTAAATAGAAAATGTTTTGTTATGATATATTAAGGTATAAAAAGAAATGGAAGGTTATGGTATAAAAATAAATGGAAGGTTATGTTAAAGGAAACGTTACTTGCGACTATAGATCTTTTTTTTCTTTTTTTTTCTTAATATACAGTACAGACCAAAAGTTTGGACACACCTTCTCATTCATTCCGTTTTCTTTATTTTCATGACTACATTGTAGATTCTCAATTAAGGGCATCAAAACTATGAATGAACACATAATGTTTGGAATTACCGTATGTACTTAAACAATAACGTTGAAATAACTGAATACATGTGTTATATTTTAGATTCCTCAAAGTAGCCACCCTTTGCTCTGATTACTGCTTTGCATTCTCTTCAGCTTCAACAGGTAGTCACCAGAAATTGTTTTTCCAACAGTCTTGAAGCTCCCAGAGATGCTAAGTACTTGTTGGCCCTTTTGCCTTCACTCTGTGGTTCAGCTCACCCCAAATCATCTCAATTGTGTTCAGGTCCAGTGACTTTGGAGGCCAGGTTATTTCACACTTTTTTGTAAAAGTACTACATAATTCTATATCTGTTCATTCATAGTTTTGATGCCTTCAGTGAGAATCTACAATGTCAATAGTCATGAAAATAAAGAAAGCACACTGAATGAGAAGGTGTGTCCAAACTTTTGGCCCTACTGTACATCAAGGTAAACTATAATATAATCAATGATGTTTGTAAATGTGTGTGTCTCTGGCAGTGTGCGTGTACTTTGATGTGATGGCGGAGCTCCCGTCTGGGCTCCTGGAGGCCTGTGTTGTGATAGGAGCTCCCAGCGACAAGCTTCGAGAACTACAGCATGTATGTATGCGAAATTTGGCAGTTAATGCCAGACAGATGCTGTTTAAATTATTAATGTGAATAAAAATATAAACTTTTTAGACTTTAAAAAAAAGTCTTTAAGTGCTGTATTAGCTGTGTCAAGGTTGGCGAGCTGTCACCAATTTGTAGGTGACTACGGACATCAATTTGTCAGTAAATGGAGGACCTGAATGAGCCACAGGAAAATGGATTTAGAAAAAGCAGGGTTTTCTTTATTCACCCAGATGAAAAAATAGAACAAATGACAAAAATTGAGCCCATAAAAGAGGTCAACTAAACTAGAAACGGTGCAACAAATGAACCCTAAACAAACCAAATCAAAACTGACCTAACACAGGAAACACTAGGGAGGTTCTTATACTGGCTGATCAGCCCATGGCAAACGAGAGGAAGGGCAATACAAGACTAACCTACAATACAAAATGAGGAAATGACTGAATAAATGAATAAAGAAATGACTAGTCATTTAGGTAAATTTGCTGCAAACTAACTATACAATAAAGCAAACTAAACAATAAGGCAAAGCAAAATAAAGCTTCTGGCTCCCCCATTTCCCAGTCAGTGGTAGAGGCCATGCAGGAAGTATTAGCTTAGGCTCCTCCCTCTGCCACATCACCTGTGTCCCCAGGGTAATGGAAGATTACTGGTGACTCAAGAGACACAGAATTAATATTATCCAAAGAAACCCTTGTTAAACAGGATCCCCCTAGATGTGTATGCATCACCCCCAATCAAATCAGTCCAACTTAATAAATGTAAACAAACATCAAAACTGTTTAACTAAATAAATATCTGTAACATAAACTAAACTAAAGAATAAATGAGTAACTCATCCCTGTGTGGCGGATCCAGCCATCACAAGCTGTATTAATTATTATATTAATTAAGATGAATGAATGAAATAATATATTGATACTTATCACATAGGACTACTTTCTGAAAGTCAGGTTTTATTGCAACAAAGAAATAAATGTGGTCATTTGCAGCATGACTGTAGTTTAATAGACTACTGTAGATTACAGATAGAAGGTCGCATTAGTGTGGACAACTGGGGGGTTGTATAAGTTATTTTCTGCCCTTTTGGAGTTGTGTGAAATATTCAGTAAAGTGTGGTAAGTAAGTCTACCATTACAATAAATGGATGACTGATTTTTATCACCAATAGTTTCTGTAAAATAATTTGGTCTGATTAGATTACGACATTGAGTTATTTTATCCATTTGTGATTTTTTTTATTTTTTTTTAAATTTAAATTCATCAGGATAAAATTTACCTTCAAAACTTCACCTGCAAATATGATGACCTTATGGTGACCCAAGCCATAGTAATCAATCAGTGCCAAATCGAGCCGAGCAGCTGTTAGCCAGTCAAAAAACTGGTGTCACATGATCATAGCAGCGTGATCTGATTAGCTAAAGGTGTTCGACTTGATCTAGCACTGATTGCTTTTGTTTGGGATAACAGAATTTTACCACATTTGCAGGCAAATTTAAAGCAAAATAAATAAATAAAAATCTAATCAATAATTGTACAGGATATACAGTATCTTCCATTATGAATTCATTATCAAGATAAGTCTGGTTCTAGTGAAACTATATTTCTTTTATATTTCCATCGTCTGAGATGATTAATACCATTTTGGTTTCCTTCAAGCAGAATGACTTTAATGAGCTCCCCCTGCTGGACCCTGAGGTACTACATGTCCACGCTCCGCCCTTTGTTTCCAAAGAGGCCAACTCGAACCACGTGATTGGTCCAGCTTTCAGCCGCGTGCAGAGGAGAAAAAGTTTTATTAAAAAGGTCTGCTTCATTAATTTGCTGAAAATAAAGGTAGAAAGAAAAATTTGAGCCAACTATTGAGTGTAATTTGCAGAAGAGGCGAGATCGTCATGCAGAGGGGCTGTCTAACGGGGATTCAAGCAGTCGTGCTGAAGCAACATCGGTGACGGAGGACATCAGTGTTCCAAAAGATCTGGACCTCATCGCTTTGCCCCAGCTCTGTTTCCCTGGTATTGTTTTCTTTCAAGACAGGTTAAATTCTAATATTTCATTTTAGGTAACTAATGATTTTGCCTTCAAAAGTCAATCTCCTATCTAAATAGATCTTTTGCACAACCCTGCACTGCCTTCTTACTAGGGATGCACCAATATCGATACTAGTATCGGGTATAGAGCTCTGGAGGTCACGTGACTCTAAGAGCGTAGCCGCCATGCTGGCAGGAATGGATCTAGTGAAATGAACGTTGCTGGCTGGGATTTTACTCCATCAGAGTTTACAACCCATTTTAAAACCGAAGATATGACTGTATATACCAGGAAATTTAAAAAGATTAAACAGCTACAACCCTTACCATGCCCGACGGATACTTCTTAAAACTTCAGAAGCTGTCGGAGCGGACCTTTTACCAGACCTGAGATACCCCGAAATACAATTCCCTGGGTAGGTGGAGCAACGAGCTGCTAGGTTATGTCCGTGTGCTTTTTATGGGTGTCAATATCTGACCACTAATCAATCATTGCTTCAAAAATGAAAAAAATAAAATACACAATAGTCCATCATCAGACATCACAAAGATTATGATTCTGCAAAGTTTTACCTGGTGTTTAATTGTTGCTGTGTGAACAACAAGACAGAACAATCCTCGCAAAATAACTGTAGGAAGTCAGCTAAGAATCTTAATAAAAGCAAAATATCAGTTTAGTTTACTGTTTCGCCTTTTCTGTTACACTGCCACGGATAACTTTTCAGTGTTCATAAGCCATTATCATTAAAACTGTAGACACATGATTACAATCGTTAGAAATACTAATGTAAATGTTAACTTTAAATTACGTGTTCAGGAGAAGTTACCTGAAATGAAATGGTCACTACACAAGGGAAATCCATTGAGGAGATGGGTTCCTCTGCGAAATCCATCTTTCCCTCTGAGATGAATCTTTTGGAACGCGATAAAAGGCTCTGTCTTTAACCTGACCTCGGTGGTTTGTGCACCCAAGCACACAGCACGAGTCATCCATTTTCACGAATCTGGAAAACTCTTGAATAGTCGGATAGCTTGTTTCCATTTTTCCTGCCAGTATGACGTCATCTCCCGCAGCTCTATAGGGGCCGATACTGTTGTAATATCAGTATCGGTTAGTTAACTGATACCATGAACCAGTACTTAAAATGTGGACATAAGTTCACATAACATTTTTGTTTTTCACTTAAAATTTTAACTTTGAGGTCATTTTTATTAAAGAAATTTTTTTTAAATGTAAATCGCCATCATTTGTTGTCTTCCAGTTCATTGCATTTTTTTGTGTGGTAGAAGTATCGGCATTGGTGCTCTGTATCGGCAAGTACTCTGATCCAAGTATCGGTATTGTAACGGTTTGAAAAAAGTGGTATCATTGCATCCCTACTTCTTACACTTAAAAACGTATTTCTAGTTTTAAAATTGCACAGCAGCTGTGTTTAAATAACTCTTCTGAAATACCTCTTATGGTTTGGATTGTCAATCTTGGTGTTATATTTGGAGCCTTCTGTTCTTTGCTTAGGTGGTCTCCAGCTAGCCAGTGAGCAGAAAGACGACACCTGTCACTTCCTGGTTTTCACCGACCTGTTTGGCAATCGAACCCATGGAGTGGTTGCCCAGTTTTACAGAGCTGTGCAGGTACACAGCACATGTAACTCTGTCAATACAACTTTGAAGATGATCAATTTAGAGTCTGATTTCTTATTTTTTGTTTTTTCCTCAGCAGTCTTTTCAGGAAAGTGTTATGCAGAATGGACATAGATTGAATGTACACAAGTGTCGTCTGTTTGCTCCCTTTGCTGTGTGCATCATCTCTAAGTTCCCCTACTACAACGCCCTGAAAGACTGCTTGTCATGGTAATTTTATTCTGTAATCGCATTGGTAACATAATTAAGTTGAATCTAGAGATGACGGAAAGCTTGCCTATAGCTATGTTAGTTTTAAAATAATAAAACCATGTTTCGTCTATAGTTATCTATCATTCATTGCTCCCTCTAATAATTCTTCTTTCTCCACATTCCCAGTCTGCTGGTCCAGTTGCGGACTGCAAGACAGGCAGATCTTGAAGAAACAATCAGGGAGTTTTCAGCTAAGCTGTCTCTTGTTCCCCTACCACCTCCTGGACAGCTGCATGTGGTCAGAATATATTCCTGCCTTTCTTTGCATCCCCTGTCTCAAACAATGTTTGCCTTCTACATCACGTTTGACGGATCTTAACAGCTGAGCGCTGTTCTGTTCGTCAGTCTTTCAGTCTTCGTCCTCTTCAAGTGGTGCTCCCGTCCAGAGACGATCCGGACAGTCCCGTAATTGACATCGACCTCCACCTTCCACTCCTCTGTCTCACTCACACGGCACTTCTCCAGGTAGTTAAACTCACAGACACAGAGAAGAGTAAGAAGCCAAAAAGCTGCACAAAATATTATTCTAGAACAGGCTAATAGTTTTTTTCCCCCATTTCTCTCTCTTTCAGGTGATTTCCTGCCTTCTACAAGAGCAGAGGATTGTCTTTTTCTCCTCGGATTGGGCCAGACTAACTCTGGTGGCAGAGAGTCTGTTGTTGTACCTGCAGGTTAGTGGGGAAAAACAAAACAGTGTTTTTAATGTCTTAGTTCCTTTTTAAATAATAAATTATAATTTTCTCTTCCTCCTTTTGTTCATAGCCACTGTCCTGGCAACAGCCCTACGTTCCTGTCTTAGCCAGAGGAATGTTGGACTTCCTTATGGCACCGACTGCTTTCCTGATGGGCTGTCACATTAATCACTTCGAAGAGATTGCTGCTGTGAGTAGATCAGCAAAGTTTAATGTGCTCCATGAGCGGAGTCTTGTTTTTTACCTCTTTAGTCTTATTTTGCTTGTCACTTCTTTTTGAAATGAATTAATTAAGAAAAAACACTGACACAAACTAGTGAGTTCATGATTCTTAGCTGTAAAATCAACCTCTGGTATTTTAAATATGAGGTTTATAGCTGGACTAGTGTTTGAATTGTCCTGAATAAGCTCATATAATATGAAGTTCAACAATAGCCGCTTATTCTCAGCTGTCTTCATCTTTATTCATTGTCTCAGTGAAGCTCAGCTCACATTTCCACAGAAGCTTTCTTTTCTGCAGACTGAGCCCTTCTCTGTTAGACTGTACAATAACGGATTCTTCCAGCTGCAGCAGTGCTATATTTTTGCATGTGTTTATTTTGGATCAAAGGAAACGGAGGACCTAATCCTTGTGAATGTAGATGACGGCCACATTCAGACATCGTGGTCCGAAGATGTCGACCTTCCTCCCATACCTTCGGCCGCAGCAGAGTGCTTTATTTCAAGGTTGTACATGCAAACCCCAATCTAAAAGTATTGTTGTAGTGTTGTTTTAATGTAGTTATTGAAGGAAAACTATAGGGATGGGAATCTTACAACATCTCACGATTCAATTCGATTCCGATTCTTGGGGTGACGATTCGATTCAGAAGCGATTCTCGGTTCAAATACATTTTTTTTTCTTAATCAATACTCTTTCATTCATCATTTGTGTTTGTAATACACACAACTTGATCTGCCAAGTGTCTGTGATGAAGTGAGCCATGAATGTAATAGGGCATCAACACAAAATGGATTTTACGATCTATGTTGAGAGAAGGGCACTGGTTCAAAAGTAACAAGACATTAAATTGCAACTGGACATCCAAGACCTTTTAAAGAAAATTTCTAGTCTTGAAAAAAAATGCCGATATATTTTAAGAAAAAAACAAAAGTATTTTGTTTGTTCTTTGGTATGTAGTAGAAAATAAATTGAAAATATTTAGTATGCACCAAATGTTGCTCATCTACCATCATTAAACAGAAATGTATGGCTTATGTTATTATTTTTATTGTTTTTGTTAGAAATTTTAAAAGTCCTAACGTTATTGAACTCAGCATATATTTCGGACTTCCTTGAAAGCACCACAGGTGTGCAGCGCTGCCGGATGTTTATGTGTAGCTTATAAAGAAAGATCGCTCTTATATACTTGCAGATTTATAAATAATAATAAAAAACTTTAGCCAAGGGTGTCATTAGCATGGAGAAGACCTTTTAGACGGCCCAAACATTTACCTTCAGCAAAGACAGGGCGGGCTGGATTTCTCTTTCATGCTGAAGCTTTAGACCCCGTCTTTTCAAAAAAGCACCTAGTGACAAATCTAACGATATTTCTGATCACCCTTTTCTACTAAGGCATAAACTTATGTTTAATGCAGGTCGGCAAGCAATGTTCGATGCATACTAAATATACCCTACTTATTTTTTACAAAGTATTAATAAACAAAAACTATTTGCACTTAATTAATTTCATCTAAAGATATCTCATCAATTCTTCAGAACTAAAAATTTTGTGTAAAAGGTCGTTACGTATTCTTTATATAATTACATTTAAGTTTTTAGGAATGCCACTTTAATTAACCACTGAATAAAATAATGAAATTGATGGTGAAATTCCATTGGCTGTTTTAAATAACATTCCTTGCAAACCCTCCAGGCAAACTAGGACTAGCTGGAGATTCCTTTGTGTAATCAAGTCTGAGACCCTAGGTTTGAAACAAACACTTTTATGGAAAATATAAGGACCCCTAGCTAAACATTCTAGACTAATCAAATAAAGTACAGTTCCATGCAGTAAAAAACTTTAAAATTTCACAATAAATTAGTTACTTTGATGATAAAAACAAAAAAACTGTTACTGATACTAATTTTGCCACAGTCCCTTGGGAAAAGTTGACCAATCACTGAGCTCACAGAGTCTACATGATCCCACCCCGTTTAACTCCCTTTGCTACCTCTGGTTAGCAAATATGCGACGAGGCAACATGATTAACTCCTCCTAAAACGTTTTCTTTCTACTGGGAAAGCTGCTATGATATTAACCCCCCAGGGAATCAATTGTTTAATGCATTGGGTATCTTACTGTGGACATATTGTTAGGTTTACCATTTTTAGTCAGTGTAGTCTTCATAGTTCTAAGCTGTTTGTTTAAATCTTGCTGTCAGTTTCTGATGTATACAAATATTTCTATTGAATCATCAGTTGAATTTGCAAATAAACTTAATTTTAATGATAATCATATGGCCCACCCATGTTTTTGTCCACCTGAAAAGCAATTTCTACACCATTAGGTGCAAATTTTGTGGTTGTAATGTGGCAAATTTTGAAATAAACTATGAATCAGTTAGACTGTAAGTGGGACAAGGATTTATGAAATGTATTGCATTCACAATACAGTAACACACCTGCTCATTTAAATATGATGCTATGAATACATTTTCTCTATGCCATCTTTAAACTACTGTCTGAGCATTTGGAAACTAAACTGAACATGAAGGGTTGAAGGTCAAGTTTTTACTTATGTGCTCCTAAGCTAGTTATTTCATAGGCCTGATTCACTTCATCGTGTAGTTCCGGGTGCTACTAGTTATTTGATGAAGAACAGGGCTAAATTCTTTTGACCTTTGGGTTCTCCAGGGCAGAGAGCCTTCAGCTTCAGTACGATTTGGAGCTTTGCCACCTCGGAACGGGCACAGATGTAAACAGCCTTCGATCCCAGCGCAGAGGCTGGCAGAGGAAACTCAACTCCCAGATACAAAACATCGCCCTGGAATTAGTGGTCAACATTTTCAGGTGAGGCTCCACGTAGAGGTAAACCTATTGAAACTATTCAAAAACTTACGATGTCCTGGCGCCTTTTTTTTTTTTGTCAGAGGCGTCCAGGACTTTTTGAACTACGAACACAGAGTGTTCAACAGTGAGGAGTTTCTTAGAACAAGGGAACCAGAGGACCAGCTGTTTTACAGCAAGGTAATTTCTCACATTCAACTACGATGTACACACTAGCACACACACAGAACTGTGACGCTGTGTTTCTCTCTGTTATTGTTCTCAGGTATTAGAAACTCATATCTTTCACTCCTTCCTGCGGGACAGGCTCAACAGGAAAAGGGACTCCTTCAGCCACATGGAGCAGATTACACGAAACCACGCCCACAGGTATGATCTCAGTATGTTTTCACAGCTGATAGGCAGCGATGACCTGAGAAGAAGTGCTGATTATTTTATATAACGCAACTTGTGGGAATATGTTTTATGTGCATTTTTCAATCACTTTTAATTACTATAAATGACAATTATTAAACCTCTCAGCCTTCCTCTATTTAAATACTAACAATATGTGTTTAAGCACATTTCATTTTAACCAATTGTTCGTTTGTGCCAATTTATTATTACAGTTTAAACCAGAAGTTTACATTCTCCAAATAAAAAGAGACAAACACCTCTTCTCTCTGTCACAAGTGAAATCAGACCAAACCTCTTTTGTGTTAGGTCAGTTGCAACTACCAAAATTATTTCTATTTGCTAAACGCTACAATAACAATAGAAATAATGTGTCAGATTTATTTATGAATGCCTTCAAAATCAGAACTCTGCATACAGAATGATTACTCTCTCTTAACAAGGATTAGATGATCTACATGATGAAGATGGCTTTGGAAACCTCTGACACATTTGAGTTAATCGGAGAACAAAAGCCCAAGACCTCGATAGGAAGCCATTACTCCAAAAGAAACATAAATAAGCAATATTTACGTTTGCAGATGCACACTGAGACAAACCCCTTAATTTTTAGAGACATCCTGTGGTCTGATGAAACTACAGTGGAGCTTTTTGGTCATAATGACCATCGTTACGTCTGGAGGAAAACGGAAACACTCATATCCTGGGGGCGGGAGCATCATGCTGTGGGACTCTTTTGTAGCAGGAGGAAGTGGTGCACTTCATAAAATATAGGTGATCATGATGAAAGAACATTATGTGGAAATACTGTGGAAATACTGAAGCATTTCAACTTCAGATGGTTAAAACGTATGGTTCTTCGAAGTGGACAATGAACCGAAGCATACAGCCCACATGGTTTCAAAGTAACCTAGGACAACAAAGTGGATTTTTTTTTTTTTATCATTACAAAGCTCTGATCTCAGTCCTGTAAAGTTCTGTCAGGAGAATGAGCCAGAATTCCAGCAAACTACAATGAGAAGGAAACCCAAAATGTTTGACCCATGTAATATAGTTCAAAGGCAAAGTTACCAAATATTGAGGTATGTATACTTCTGAGTTTGAAGTCAATGAGTAATAAATCTCTTCAATATTCATTCTCCAATTATTATGGAATTAAGCAGATAGAAATAATTAGGTAATTCTTACTAAAACTAAACAAAAATTTCCAAACAAGAAGTTTGGTAAAAGGGAAATTAAAACGTATGTTTTTAGTGTATGCAAACGTCTGGTTTCAACTGTGTATTGGTAGCAAAGGCTTTTTTTCTCTTAGTCTTCAAACTTAAGAATCCTGCTTCATGACGCTGTTCTTTGCAGGAACCGTGCAATGACAGACTCCCCACGCCGGCCTCCGATGTCTGAACTGTCCAGGGCCAGCAACAACCGGTACACCAGTCCTAGCCAGAGACTGAGCAAGAGGCTGGGAGCCAGTCTGCCCAATCTAGATCAACCCAGTATCCCAGAATCATTCACACCGAAGACAAAAAGACTACTCTCCGTTCGGAAGATTAGTCCGGATTGTGGTCAGTACCAGCGATTGATTTGATCGTAATTTGAATATTTTCTCATTTCTAAATAAAGGTTTCATCTCCCAGGGTTGAAGTTTCTTCAGAAACCTTTGAAGGTGTTCCGTCTCCCAGAGTTCCCGCCACCATTGGCCTACCATTACGTTCAGAACTATTACTCTGACATGGTTGCCTCACTGGGGAAAGCTATCAATGCGACACCAACTGATGAGTCGGCACTTTTAGCCAGGTACTTTTCAGAAGCTACAGAGAAGCTTTCCAGTTTCACCTGACAAGCTTGTTGAAATTCATTTTGCTGCTGACTCTGACTCAACAAGGAACATATGAGACGGTAATGAAGTAATGCAAAAAAATGCTGCCCTTACCCCTTTCCTTATGTAAAGGTTTTGCCTCAGCTTCTGACTAAGAGGTCTTAAAGAAATTAGAAGGAGAGCTCAGCATTTGTGCTTGGTTTTCTGCTGTATCTTTATTTAGAATAAAATCTGTGACTAGAAAAACAGGTTATAGTTCATGAGTCATGGAGATTTTATCATCATGTCCTCCTGGTCACCTTTGTTTCTTCTTCAGACATCGTGATTTCAACATTTTAGAACCCGTAAGCTCATTAATTGACCACTAGATGGTAAATTGAACCTTGCTGCTGTTTAAAGGTCCTTCTCTGTGTCCAGATACCATTACCTACGTGGTTTGGTGAACACGGTATCCAACAGGCGCCTGGAGGCATTGGAGGATTTTCATAGTCTTTATAAGACCGACGCAGAAATCTTCCCGTCTCAGATGGTAAAGTCTTTGATCGACTCCCTGCCAGATGTTGAACGGATGCAGGTCAGTTCAGACTAATAGTACTCCTTTGTTTTATTATTTTTGTTTAATTTACAAACTAAAACTGTACCGCTCGGGTATAAATCTGATATTTACATTGCATAAAATATTCCTTTTTTACTTTGAATCCCGTTGCACATGAATGTTTATTGAGATTTTATGTGATAGAGCATATTAAGGTGAAGGAAAAAGGGTGTGTAAATAACAAATGTAGACAACACTTTTTTTCTTTTTTATCTCTAAACATCTTTTTAAATGTATTTTTCCTTTTGACCTGTATCGCACAACACCCTAACAGAATGCATTGAAGTTTGTGCTCGAAACGCAACTAAATATCAAAAAGTTTAGGGGTGGGAATCATTTCTGCAGTGTTACGAATGATTAACAGTGACATTGACAGCAGCAACTCAATATTAGTAATGAAATCCTCCTCACAGGCAGACAAAAGGCCAGAGATCAAGCGCCTAATCAGTCGGGTGAGGAGGGAACAGGAGCGGGAGCGCGCGACCAAGGGGACAGGGCAGGAGGAAGATGCTGTAAAGCGTTTCCAGCTGCCAAAAAAATACATGCACTTAGAGGAGTTTGTGAAATGTGTCCAGGAGTCTGGCATCGTAAAAGACAGAGGAACCATTCACAGACTGTTTGATGCTCTAACTGTAGGTAAGGAGGTGATTACTACTGTGCTTTGTTACACATGTGTATGTTAAGCTTGATTGTGTTTAATGAGGGACAGATTGTTTATTGGTAGTTGGAACTTTAGTTCATGGTTGTTTAATAAACCCCAAAGTTTCTGAGTACATGCTCTTAACATTTGCCTGGAGGAATGTTTGTTTTATTTAGTTTTTTGCTGTGGCCTATCTTCCCCTTTTCCAGGCAAACATTTATTTCTTGTGTTACTGCTTGACTTACCCCTTCTGAAGAGTTTGTCACATACATTTTCATAGGAAACCCAGGCCTTGCATAACATTTGTTCTACACTAGCATCTTTGCGCATTTTGTACACATGCTGCAAATTTTCCCACATGGGACAAACCTGAGTAACATGTAGAATTAGCTTTTTATTTTATCTATCCTTTTCAACAGCCAAAGGGATCTTAGAATATTTCCCAAAATGGTAATGCTACATTCAGAACGCAGGCTTTGTCAGCGTCAGCGACTTCAAGATTACATGTTAAGTCTATGACGGAGTCCGTTGGAGAAGCGTCACAGTCTCTGCGGCGCTTTGTGAGCTTTTGCTCCGTCAACTTTTCAAGCTTTTCCTGCTTTTCATGCTTCAAAGCTCATAAAGCCAGCAACGCAGAAGTTCAGATAGTTGAACTTTTGACGGTGCTGACGGCCCTGAAGCGGCGCGTTAACCAATCAGAGCTTATAATTGTAGCAATGTCAGTACACATATTTTGAATGTAGCGGGAGCAGGAAAAACCTACATTTTAAGTCTAGAAAACGCAAATTTAACAAATCCTAAATAACACTAACCGAAGACAGATGGACAGGCGCTCTTCGGGAGGAATAGAGTGCCTGTAGTTGGTGTCCTGGTAGGCGATTCGAGCTCCGATGCGGCCCAGGAGGTCATCAAACTGGGCGCGGGACAGACTGAAGTACCGCTGAAAGCGAACTTCATCCAAAACTGTGGCTGGAGTGGGGCTTTAATCGCTTTCTCCCTTTAATCCCTTTCTCCAGTGGCAGCAGAGCAAAGATTCAGCCTTCAGAATATCATCCTAACCCCCAGGCAAAAGTCTCAAATGTTATATACCAGTCTCTGCAGCAATCACACTATTTGATTACACAAACTCAGCTGAACTTTTCATATTTAATTTCATTGTTTATACGTAGGGCCACAATCAGTGGTTTTTGTCATTGTGGAGGAACTAAAATTGATACGTATTCATCTGATTGATGTGTGAAAGAGATAAAATGAATAAAAAATTAAATAGATGCTATGGACTATACTCTTTAATAGTTTAAAGCTAAAGAGTAAAACATTTTTATGACTGGATTCTTTGATCCCGTTGGCCAAAGCTGAATCATGATCCATTGCTTCACAGCTGCTGTTGTCAATCTGTACTTTTTGTCTAAAAACGTTCCCGATATCCAAATCAGCAAGACTCTCCTCCTGCAGGTGTTGACGCAGCAGTATCCCTTCCTCTCCCTTCCCAGCATGCACACTGCTGAAGCTGACAAAGCATTTCTTCTTCAGGGGGCTCAGGGAGGTGCAACAAAGGCTGCTTTACATAGCTGATGCCCCTCAGGTGAACCCTGGTACTGCAACTTATTTCCGAGAAGCTTTTTCTCTTCTTCCAAAAGTAAAATTGCTTTTTAGAAAACATCCGGGGCTCAAGCCCAAATAACTTCCCACCAACTCCACCCCTGGACCTGAGTAGTTGCCGATACAGGGTACCAATGCCGATACTTCTACTTCGGGATGTCTCGATCACTTTGGTTTTTTTGCCCTTGAGTGTGAGTAATTTGATTTTTAGTAACTACCGATACCAAGTCACGATCCTATTCTTCTGTAATGCAAAAAATAAAAATAGAGAGGAGCGAAGAAACCGATCCAGGATGTTCTTATTTTTTTATTTCATTACTTTATTTTAACATTCAACAACTCTGTTAACAAAGAGAGCCTTTCTGTAAGGTGGCTTGGAACCAAGTAAGTAATAAATATGTAGTGTACACATATATCAGCGTCTTGATTGGGATGTAGTATTTGATTCCGATCGAGTCTGAAACCGCATGATCAGGCCCGACTTCCGATCACTTGATCTGGACATCCCTGCTTCTACCACACAAAACAATGCAATGAATTGCAAGACGGGTTTTATTTTCTTCACTTCTTGTTACAGTATTAATAAAAATGACTACAAAACAAAAATTAACATTTTCTGTAAAATTATTGCAGAGTTTCCACATTTTAAGTATCAAAATTAAAGTGTGGTTTTAAGAAAAACTAAATTTATGGTGGATTTTTCCAGACATGCAGCCCAACCTCTGGTGTTTTTCCCTCTGATCACTTTTTCACCCTCCAACACTGTCATAAGTGACGTAATTGAGGTTTTGATCATTGGAGTGATGTGAACCCATTCTTGTTGCTCATACAAGCATCTATGAAATTAGCAGAAATTAAAGGGTGCTGATGTCTTTACATCATCAGTGATGCCATGTTGCTTCTGCTTTTAAGTGGTGAACACAAGCTGCTTAATTGGTGCTTTTAAGTCTGCAAAGGATGTCTACGATGGATTTTTTGTATGTATTTTTTTTAAACTTCATTTGCACCATAGGGCTAACCTTTATGCGGTTGTAATGTGAGAGTACACAGATGCTGTATTGCTGTCATGATGAAGGCCGGCTCCAGCTGTTCACGCTGCAGGCATGCTGGAACATCAAACAGCCTAAAAAAGAGGGAAAAGCTGGCTAACCAGATGTTTAGGGTTGTGTGCAGCAGTGCTGCTCAAACAAGACTGCAGTTTTAGGATAAACAAAGTGTGGCTCAGCTAAAACAATTCAACAACTGTATTTGATTTAAAAAATTGTGGGGGGGTCTTTATGTGTGTTTACTACAGGTCACCAGAAGCAGGTTGGTCCAGACTTATTCAGAGTCTTTTACACCATCTGGAAGGAGACTGAGGCCGAGGCTCAAGAGGTCTGTACCAAAGAGTGAAATGTGTTGCTGTACCTGCAAAGTGAGGCAACTTTTTTTTTTAGAAAATATTGAATCAGTTCTAAATGTGCCAATAACCTTTGGGGGAAATTCCCAAAACAATGCAGATACCTAAAATAGCTAATTTTTAACTCATTTTGCAGAAGTCATCTGCGTTATTTCCGCTCTGCATTCACTAAGCCGACTGCCAGATCTACACTAACATGCAACCTGCAACTGTTTTTGCATCGCTTCGTATTTGTTCGGTCTTTAGATGCTAATGCAAAAAGCACAGAAATGATTTAAGAGGCAGAGAGAAATACCCCCTCACAGTGACCTGATACAGTAATACAAATGTGATTGAGAAACCTCTTCAACTATGTTTCTAAAAAAGAACATTTCACTTTATCAGGGTGGAATCAAGTTTGCTGCGGTGTTTCCAAGTAAATAGGAGGAGATGTTTTGGACGCATGGTTGCAAATTGTAAAAGGAAGTAGAATATTTCAGCTGTTTGCCTGATTTGTTGTAAGATAAGATGGATTGGCTAAAGTTGGATACAATTGTTTGATCATTACGTGTGGTACATACATATTTACTAGATTATTTTACAGTTAAAGGTCAGAGCCTTAAAGGTTTAATTGTCAACTGAACTCTGATTACAGTTCAGAGTCAGATTTTTCTAATTTAATAAATTGTAGCGCAGGATGCTGGATCAGTTGCTCAACGCATGAGCCCTGCTTTGTTTTGTTTTCTTTAAACCAGCAACGCAGACAGTAAGTTTTTTCTCCGACTGCATCAACATTCCTAAGAACTTTCAGTAGATGATAGTTTTTCATGCAATCTCCATGTCCTTAACAAAGCTCTGACTATGGAGGAACAAAAGCCGTTTCCATAAAGGTCCATAAATATGGGCAGATTTTACACCAAATTCATGCACAATGTTCTATTTCAATATGAAAGGAAAATATTTGCCCATAAGTGATATTTTAGCAAATCATTTTTGGGTAGTTTAAGAATTAGATGACTCATTCATTGGATTCATGCAGTAAAAGATGAGAGCTCTGTCATTTTCTTCTTTCACTGCACTTCAACACTGATGAATAAATCTTTAGATTCTCTGCCTTTTAGCTCTCCCAGATTAATCCAGTGAAATTACAGTACGGTATATATTTTTTAATATTTTTTAAGGTGTGTCTCCCAGCATCTGTGTTGGAGCACATCGATGCTACCGAATGTGTCTTCAAGCTGTCATCTTCTGTCAAAACGAGTCGTGGTGTGGGCAAGATTGCCATGACTCAGCGACGGCTTTTTTTGCTGACCGATGGACGACCGGGGTACGTGGAGGTGGCACAATATCGAGACTTAGAGGTAAGAGGAAAGGATAAATCGAGAATAAGCAAGACAAGCAGGCAAGCCATTAGTAAGAGTTATAAAAGCTGATGATAATTCTTTGACAGGAAGTGAGGGTGTCCTCTGCTCCCTTCCTGGTCCTACGAATCCCCAGCCTGAAGATCCGTGTTCGTGGACGGAAGGAGACATTTGAGGCGAACCTGAAAACGGAAACGGAGCTCTGGAATCTGATGGTCAAAGAGATGTGGGCGGGGCGATATATATCTGACCAACACAAGGTAAGGATTTGATCTTGGAGGGTGTGTAAGTGTGTCTATCAGTAATATAAAACTACAGGCGACGAATTAAAGTGGAACAAGTAACAACCGATCAAGCTCAATCATATTTTTGGGGAGGTTTTTTTGCCACCTTTATGACCTTGTCCTTATCTTGGTATGTGTGTGTATACACGGCTGCCTTTATGAACTTCAGTGACCTGTGTTGGTGTGGCTGAAATTCTATCAGGCCGACACAACCAAAAATATGCACACTTAAGCAGAAGGAGGTTTTCCTTTTTGAAACCGGATGATGTAACTGAAACACACATTTTTCTTACTTTCTATCGTCTGTTGCCTCCTTACATGAATTTAAAAATCTCACTTCCCCTTATCTGCACTGTGGACAAGCAGCAAAATATTTACTAATATTCATATGAAGGTTGTTTAAAAAAGAGTTTGATAAGAACATAATATTTTTAAAATCCCGTACCTGATCAGTCATCAAAAGAGACTCACACGAAAACACGTGAAAAGATGGGAAATGACACGTGCTTTTTAAAAATAAAACCAGAGTTGTGGTCATATCTTTATACTGCAGATTACCTATTTATTAAAAAATTATATAAGTAAGAATGGTCAGTATCAGAGTGTTGCTTTAAATCAGTTTAAGTTTTGTTTCTAAGTTTTGTGCTATTCGATTGAGAAATTTCCTTTTGGATGCACCAGAGCTGCCAATAAAGGTTTTATAAATATATATCCATGCTACAAACCTTTAAAAATTTCTGCAGACTACATGTTTTATTCCTTTACATTTTGCAAGCCCCATCTTGTTTTAAAAGTTTGTATGTCAGTTTTGATGTGATCCAAGTTTAAGTAATGCATATGTACTGGTATCAACGGTGTGCAATTCGGGTCAGGACATCTGCCATGAAAGCACAGTTTTGTCCTCTTGCAGCTGGGTGTCAAGTAGTAGAGGGCAATACAAAAGGTATAAGGTAGAAGTTATATAAATGTAGCCAAAAGTAGAGATTTGGACGGGACCGCCCTACCACATTACGCATTTTGATGACATCATCAAGCTGTGCTTACATACTTCAGGTATGCATGGAGGATAAACACTGAAGTTCAGATATTGGAAGTTTTTCTTTTGTTTTTCATTTAACAGAAAAGGCAAGGCAAGTTTATTTCTAGAGCACAATTCATACACAAGGCAATTCAAAGTGCTTCACAGTTGCATATATTAAGGAAACAGATAAACAGAGAAAAAAAAAACTTTCAAAATATTAATTAAAATAAAAAGCAAGAGTGCAGATTTTAAGGATTTTTAATTTAATTAAGTGCAGTTTTTGTGGCGCGATGTAAACCCATAAATTACCAGGAAAACAGAGAATTTTTTTTTATTTCATACCTCTTTTCTTTTGATTTAAAATATCTTCATTTTTATGTTGAACATTATTTTGGAAAAAGATTTGGACATTTTTTTATGCATTTTGCACGGTACTCTTTCCATTGCATTCTAAACCTTTTTTGAAGTTATTGTTCTGCTGCTATGTATCTGGAAACTGATAATGCTCATAAGCATTCATTTTTAGATATATTAAAAAAAAGACTATATTGCAATACATATGGTTACCACACATGCTTTAGATTATATTGCAATATAGATTGGAGCCCAGACCTAGGATCAAATACATCTGGGAATGGTAATTCAATTCTCTGAGTGCCCTCAGTTGGTCAGATGGTTATTAGCCGTATCAAGCAGGAAGCAGGTCATGCCCTCAGTTTTTTTTAAGGTTTTGTGGCCACAGAGTCCTCTATTAACAGTGGACAGTTCAGAATGTGGGAGAGACATTTGGCAAATGTCCACAGCCAGCAGTCAAACCGGGACAGCCACATTGAGGGCTGAGGACTATGAACATGGGCCATCTGTCTTAACCACTACGTCATGCGTCGCCCCATGCCCTTAATTTTGATTTATTATCTGGTCGTCAAATTATGTATGCTACAGTGTTTAATGCGAAGACAAGCCTGCCGCATAGATCCCTGCATCCCTGAAGCTCTAAGCAAACATACAAGAGGTTGAAAGGAATATTAGATTTGCACCCGTGATCAATTAAAATAAGTAGGAAAAACTTATCTAATATAATTTCTTATACTTTAAAAATTATATAAATAAATAATGATTCATATCTTCTAAGATTTATATTGCATTTTGGTGTCTTACATAAAATCTTTACGAACAAGATCAGCCATTCTTATGGCCAGTTTAAGCATTTTTTTTCCTTAAGTTTAGTTGAAAAAAACCCTGAAAGAACCAATAACTAGTTCAGTTTTGTACCATCATTGAGATCTCTACAATGTACTAAATTATCATCTTTATTGCCTTATGAATATGCGCAATTTCAAAATAGGCTTATTTGGAAAACTCTTATGTTTCGAGTAAGATGAGATGCTAAAGCATGCAGAGGGGGGAGTGGACATTATGAAGTTTTGAAAAGAGAATGAAAAATGTGGGTAAATAGCAGTAAAAATGTAAATGTTCAGTAATATTAATTTTCAATTCAGTTTATTTATATAGCGCCATTTCACAACAGATGTCATCTCAAGGCACTTTACAAAAAGAGTTATTACAATACAATGTTAAGTGTAGAAATTACAGAACCACAGAAGATTGCGTCGTGGAATTCTCAGCAATCCCTCATACTGAGCAAGCATGCAGCGACAGTGGGAAGGAAAAACTCCCTTTTAACAGGAAGAAACCTCCGGCAGAACCAGGCTCAGCACAAGCGGTTATCTGCCGCGACCGTCTGTGGCTTGGAGAATACATAACAGAGACACAGAAAGAGCAATAGAACTGATGCAGAAGTTTGTTGCAGGACGTGGAGAATTTTCCGTCACTGCAATGCCATCTTAGTCAGGGTCGTCAAGCAGGGCTAATCCGGAGCACCTACTATAATAGAAAACAGGTTAGTGCTTGAATTGACAGCACATCATGCAGTTGGGGAGAAGTAGGAGAGAAAGTAGGAACAGACCCTAATAATGTCCTCCAACAGCCTAGCCTAAAGCAGCATAGCTACTAACATTAACCTGTCTCCTAGCTACTAGGAGACCTGGCTACCAACACTCTGTCTGAGTCCTTCTGACCCGTGGACGGTGTAGGGCCGGTAACGGCCCCCGTCATGCCGGGGTCTTCTCGGAGTCGGGTTGTTTGAGAATGCAGCCCAAAGTGGGTGGTAAACTCCATCTAAGGCTAAATACCGGCACGAGACCGATAGTCGACAACTATCTTAAGGAAAAATAGACAGAACTGAGAGGACAGAGTTGAAGAGGGCGAGAAACGTTTAAGAGATAAACGGGTGGGGTCCGCACAGTCTGCCCGGGGGATTCAACCCGGCAGGTAATGGGCGGCCGCACTGTGCGGGAGGATCCCCTTGAGGGACCTCTCTCCGGCGCTGGCTGGCCCCTGTGGGGCGCATTTCTTCCGCGGCGGTAAGCCGCGACCGGCTCCGGATCTTTACCTGGCTTACATTAATCTATCTCTACCTAGCTACTCTACCTCTTCCTATCTCTTCCTAACTTTTGACACTCTGCCTGACTACTAACATTAACCTGTCTCTTCCTATCTACCTGTCTGACCTGACTCTAACTACCTATAAACATATCTCTAACTGTAAGCTTTGTCAAAGAGGAAAGTTTTTAGCCTAGTTTTAAAGATAGACAAATTGTCTGCTTCACGAACCAACCCTGGGAGCCGGTTCCATAGGAGGGGAGCCTGATAGCTGAAAGATCTGCCACCCATTCTACTTTTAGAAATCCTAGGAACTACCAGTAAACCTGCAGTCTGAGAGCGAAGGTCTCTGTTGGGAACATATGGAACAATCAGGTCTCTTATGTATGATGGAGCTAGATTATTAAGGGCTTTATATGTCAGAAGGAGGATCTTGAATTCTATTCTAGATTTTACTGGGAGCCAGTGAAGAGAAGCTAAAACAGGGGAAATGTGATCTCTTCTTTTAATATTCATCAGAATCCTAGCAGCAGCATTTTGAACTAACTGAAGACTTTTAATTGTATTCTGTGGACTACCTGATAATAGACAGTTACAGTAATCCAGCCTTGAAGTAACAAAGGCATGGACTAGTTTTTCAGCATCATTCCTGGACAGGATGGTTCTAATTTTTGCAATATTCCTAAGGTGAAAAAAGGAAATCCTACAGACTTCTTTAATGTGAGATCTAAATGACATATCTTGGTCAAAAATAACACCAAGGTTTTTTGCTTTATTACTGGAGGCTAATTTAATGCCGTCCAGGTGAAGGGGCTGACTAAGTAGTTTCTTTTTCAGAGCTTCTGGTCCAAAGACGACAACTTCTGTTTTATCAGAATTTAGAAGCAAGAAGTTTAGAGTCATCCAAGTTTTTATGTCTTCCAGACATGCCTGTAGTCTACCTAACTGATTGGATTCATCAGGATTTATGGATAGATATAGCTGTGTATCATCTGCGTAACTATGGAATTTTATCCCATGCTGCCTAATTATTTTACCAATAGGAAGCATATATATAGTAAAGAGAATCGGCCCAAGCACTGAACCCTGTGGTACTCCGCAAGTAACTATTGAGGTTGAGGAAGATCTATTGTTTACCTGAACAAACTGAAATCTGTTAGACAAATAAGATTTAAACCAACCTAGGGCTGTTCCTATTATACCGACACTTTGAAGCCTTTCTATGAGAATATTGTAGTCAACAGTGTCAAAGGCAGCACTGAGATCTAACAGGACCAGAATGGTCACCAGTCCATTGTCTGAGGCTATGAGAATATCATTAGTAACCTTCACCAGAGCTGTTTCAGTGCTATGATGAGCTCTAAAGCCTGACTGAAACGTCTCAAACAGCTCATTATTGTTTAAATGCTCACATATCTGGTGTGCAACTATTTTCTCAAGAATTTTAGATAAGAAGGGAAGATTAGATATCGGTCTATAGTTAATTAAGTCGTTTTGATCAAGAGAGGGTTTCTTAAGTAGAGGTTTAATTACAGCAATCTTAAACTCCTGTGGTACATATCCATTGACTAAGGATAGATTCATTATATTTAAAATTGGAGCAGCGATCAGAGGGAAAACTTCTTTTAAGAGTTTAGTTGGGATTGGGTCTAAAACGCAAGTTGAAGGTTTAGATGAAGCTAATAATTTTAGTACATCACAAAGTTCGGCTGCATTAAAGCAGTTTAAGCATATATTAGGTTCCACCATTTTTGAGGCTGCCTCATTAACTAAGGAGGAAGCAAGCATATTGGGAAGGTTCCCAATTATCTTATTTTTTATAGAGTCTATTTTATTTATAAAGAATTGCATGAAGTCGTCACTGCTTAGAGCTTGGGGAATGGTTGGCTCGATAGAGCTATGATCCTGTGTGAGTTTGGCAACTGTATTAAAAAGAAACCTAGGATTATTTTTATTCTCTTCGATTAAAGATGAATAATATGCTGTTCTAGCTGTGTGAAGGCTCTTTTTATATAGCAATAAACTATTTTTCCATATTAAAAAGGAATCATGTAAATATTACTACCTTTTATAAATACATTTTATACATTTTGCAGCCCTACTACCACTATTTAGTCAAAATCATAATGTTTAAGCTTTGTTGTTTCTGTTAAATTTGTACCAAACTGCAGGTAAATTTTTCAAAAGGCTTTATTATTATTTTTTGTGTGTGGTATTTTTTTGGATCTAAAATATCTTTCTGTCTGTAGGATCCACAGTATATGCAACAGGCTCTGACCAACGCCTTGTTGATGGACGCTGTAGTTGGCAGCCTTCAGAGCAGTAAGGCTATCTATGCTGCTTCTAAACTGGCTCACTTTGACCGCATGAGGCTGGAAGGTAAGATAATCGTCTTTCTCCATCTTTCACTACTGCGGTTGTTTTAGTTTGGTGAATCATTGCATTTTTCAAAGAAACAACAGTGAGGGAGTTTTTTTACCCAGTCATACAGCTTTCATGCCAAATGATCTCCACAGAGAAACTTTATTACATCATGATGTCTAATCTGAGCCGTCTTTTGATAGCAGTGTTGGGGTTTGGAAATGTTTCCTGTTTCATCATCATCTAGTCATTGCATTAAAGCTTAATTACTTCTGTTTTGTGTCTCCAGCGCCGATGATGGTTCCCAGCACAACTGCAGAGACGCTGAAGCATAAAATTAACCCTTCAGTGGAATTTGCTGCACCCCAGGCTGTAGATGTGTTGTTGTATACGCCAGGTAAACACACGCACGCACGCACGCACACCCTTCTGAACAAATGCCGTAACTGAGCAGTCTCTGCAGCATTCCTGTTGACACTGTGGTGAAAAATGTCAGGTTGCTCTGGTCTCTGATTGGTCCCCAAGAAAGTCTGTGATTTGATTGGCCGTTTTTCAGCAGCAGAACTGTTTCACAATCCTGGGCTGCATTGTGTCACCAGCCCTCACTGGCTGCCATAATTAACAATTAAATGTGCAGTTAACCTTTGGTTTACCATCAGCTCTTTCATTAACGGGAAAGGTCCGTGAGCGCACATAAAAACGTTTCCAACAACACTTCCTTCTCATTCAATCTCCCTTTTCTGAAAAAGGAAAAAGTAAAAGAAATCTATAGATGTACTTCAAATTAAAACATTTTCAAGCAGAAAATAATATGACGTTAAATTCATTGGACACTGTCAAAGCACCAAATAAAAAAGACAATGAAATGAAAGAAATGTTCATCATTTTCATCAATCTAAATTAGAAATTTTGTGCCAAACAGTTTTTCTGTTAAGTTAGAAGGTCATAAACATGTTTCCCCTTAACTTAAGAACATGGCATAGTGGTGATTCCACTGTGTGTATCAGGGATTAATCCTAACATAATGTATGAAAGAGAATTGGGCATTTGGGTATTGCTGTTCTAAAGCAAGCTTGGATCATTTTTGACTGCGCTACAAACTAAAAATAAGTTTTGTATTTTTCAGCACAGCAGGAAGCTCCACAAGCCTGAGAGTGGCATTGAAATAAACTGTTCCAGGCTAATTTTAGATGGAAAAACGAGAGAATTATTAGACATTGTCTGAGCTTATGCCAAGGTAGAGCAAACCACTCTTGTCACTATTCAAACACAAGGTAGTTCATAGAAAGCATACATTAAGACAAGAATTTAATCAAAAGAACACTCATAAAATTTAGAAACGACCAGAAAGAGGTAAAAAATAATCAAAAGTTTTTGTGCATTTTATGCTCTTATGAAGTTTTGTTTTTGGAGATGAACAGCATGAAAATGAGCTTCTGGTCATGCTTCAACAAGAAAAATATACAACTGTGTTTGATCAAAATATGTGTAGTAACAGCTCTAAGATATTTCATAAAGTGAATTAATGGCAAAAGTGACCCAAGAATTAGGGCTGAACGATTTTTGGAAAATAATCTAATTGCGATTTTTTTTCTTCAATATTGCGATTGCGATTTAATGTGCAATTATTTTTGTGGGGCTTTTGTCATGCATTTTTTAATTAATGCAATCAAAAATATTGTGTATTATAAACAGATTTTTATACATAATTTATTCAATCCATAAGATTATTTACTAAAGACACAGGCAAATATTAACAACTTTATGTACTTTTAATCATCACACTTGATGGTCATCGACGTCGCTCTGCAATCAAGGTTTTCTTCCTTTTGATCCCAGCTAGTATTTCCCTCCGGCTGCAATTTTTTCCTCCGTCTGGTTATCCAGGAAGTAGGATGCTTGAAGCAACAAGCTCTGGTTTTTAATTCTCCATCGATCTAATGCACTTTCAGACTTTGGTATGGCTCCGTAGAGCGGTTTGATCTCAGGTCAGTTTTTGCAAAATAGTCCGCGGTTTTCGGTGCGGCTTTAACTTTCTGTCTGCATTTTTTATACAGCGCAGGTAAAATGTAGCCAAATGTGTGTTTGAGATTTAATCCTAGCTTATTCATCATGCTTAACAAAGCATACTTTTGGCTATAAAACCCGTTATAGCACGAATTATTTCAGTGTGCCGTTTTTTATGTTCGTAAGGAGCGATTCTTTCAAACAGCTCGGTCAGCGATCCCTGTCGCCTCAAAGTTTGTTTACTGGAAATTGAAACTCTGGTGGCGGTCAGTTTAGCCGTGCAACTCTCATATATGGTGGTGTGATGTTTTTAGGTGTTGATAAAGGTTCATACTGTAGTCTACCTCGTGAGGAAGCAACAACACCAAGACGGGTTCTGCATAATACCTGGCGTTGCGCAGCATCAACGTTTTCATAGCAGATATAATTTCTCACAACTGATGTACTGTTCTTTGGTACTAACTATTGTGTAGTGTTGGATTCTGTTAAGCTTTTGGTCATTTTATAACTGGTTAAAGTGCAGCGTTTCCTTCTCTCCCTGCATTGTTTGCAAGTCACTTGACTTTAGCAGATATGTTTACATCAAGTCAAATCGCAGCCTTTGCGATTAGGAAATCGCATTTTACCAAATCGCGATTTAATTGCATATGCAATTAATCGTTCAGCCCTACCAAGAATGGAGTCCTGAGGAACCTCGCGTGTGTTATTTGTGCACTCAGATTCACATTTCTAAATGAAATAAAAATTATTACTGTGAATCTAGCAACACTACTTACCTAGTCTCACATTTTCTAGGTTTATCTGATTCCCCTGTTTTTCCAGCTTATTAAACTCTAACTTGGCCTTTGTGTCAACCTTCAAACACTTCACATCTCATCTCTTAAATCTTACTGTTTGTTTGTCACTCCCTTTTTGTGTGTGACTTAAAAAAATATTCTGGTAAAATTCTCACCGGTCTATCTAAACTCCTGTTGACCGTAAAATGTGACTAGTTTTATTTATTTTATTTTATTTTTCTTTGTGGGTGGCACAATGATGCAGTGTGGTGCAGGAAGGCTAAAAATAAACAACAAAAGCAGTGGCCTTTAGTTTTAAACCATCTGGGGCCACTTAGAAAAAAGGTGTTGGCAAACCTACCACCAGCTTAAATATACTCATGTGAACGACAAACACAGCCCCTCCGTAGCAGTCCTCGCTTTGCTGAAAAGAACACATTTAGCTATTCATGTCTTTCTCCCTGAGCTAACCTCTCCCGCTTGAATATAGGTCACTGAATTGAGTTTCTGGCCTCCGACCAGTTTTCTCACCCTCCTCATTCCTCACCACTCCCTTTCCTCTGTGTATACGTTTCTCTCCCTCTGTCTTGCTTCCCTACTCCTTTTCTAAAACACAGAATGTTGCTCTCTCTCTCTCTTGTTCTTCCTCTCTTTTTCTTTTTTTTTATTCCTGCAGCAGTGAATATGTAGGAAAAAATCTGACCGTTAGATGAAGCGGGGGTGGAGTCCGACCGCTCAAAAATACTGCAGAGCTTAGAGTGTTTTGATTCAAACTGTCCAATGGTCACACCTAAAGAGTTTTGGCTGCAGATGCAGAAAATACAAGGTTTGAATCTCATTCTTGAGTAATTTTTTTTATAATTCTGTGTACGTACTGATCTAAATGTAAAGTTTTAATCAGTGATATGGCTTTTTTTTTTAAATCTTTTTGTTGTTGGTGAAAGTGTTTTTATAAGGCTATAACCAATAAGTACTTTATGTGTGTTTCAGGTCAGCTATGGGTGTCTGTGGGTGGAGGGAAAGTGATGGTCTTCGATGCGTCCAGCTGGTCCCTCATACAAACCTGTCAAGTTGGAAATGCAAGACTGGTAAGAGAAGCCACCTAAAAGCAAGTTTATATGTGAATGTTTATTGAAATTTTAAGTCGTTTACAAGTGCGGTTTTTCAGACACAAAAATAAAGGAAAGGTTAACTCAAAAGGAATTCAGATATAAACCACAAAAAAAAAAAAAAAGAATAGTTTCAGCCGTATAGGTAATCTCATTCATTGGGTTTTCACCCCCTTTGTTCTCGCTCACAGGGTGTAAACTGCCTTTAGTCATAGGGGATGTTCTTCAGTTTGGGAAAGAGACAACTTTTGACCTTCCTGAACAGTGGGAAATTTTAAATGCATTCAAACTAAAGCAGCCACTTTCATTTCATCTATATGTATTTTTTACAATGAATGCATGCATTCAATGTACTACACAAATAAAATAGGGATAAAGGTAGTTGCACCACTGTCTACACTCTATTCTCATTTCTAGAGTTTACTGTCCTTCTCACTTAAATCTTCCAGAGTAATTGTTCCAAGCTCGTAAACACCCGCTTGATTGGAGACAGTATGAAGCTGACTTACTGATTAAAACAAAAAAAGCTTTGAGGAAATCAGATGCTCCTCCCTGCCACATTATATTACTAAAGGCATTGGCTCGTTTCCCATGACAGACGTATGAACCTGAGTGACATCCCATTCGTAATCTGTAGGGTCTAATATGATGAATTTTTGGCCAGTCTTTTAAAAAGGTCCCTTATGAGGTCAGACACTGATGTTGGACTAAAAGCACTGGCTCTCAGTCTCTGCTCTAAGTCAATCCAAAAGCAGGGTCAGGAATCTGTGCAGGCCATTCAGGTTCTCCCACACCAATCTCGATTATACATTCCTTGATGGATCTTGCTTTGTGCATTTGTTAGGGCTCAACAATTTATTGTGATCGTACATTTTCTGCAATTAAATTACTTATTTAACCCCAAATGTTGCAGTGAATAGCTTCTAATTTCCTAAAGTTGATGTCAAAAGAATGGTTCTCTAGTCGTAAAGCAGACGTTAAGCTGTTTTGGAAGGGCTGGCAAACTTAAAGCAAAGAAAATATCTAAGGAGATAGCTGAAATAATTAATATTTAGGTTAAAACTATCCAATAAATTACTAGAACCTGGAACGATTGTGTAAAGCAGTCATCTCTACACATTAAAATCTTGAATGATCTTCATTGGTGATCAGTTAAATGTTTGGTAAAATCCGACAAGAAATCAGCAGAACTCACAGGTATGTTCACCATGAAAGTAGGAGCCATTTCCACAGAATGCAAAGGAGAACTCAGGGTTTGGACTTAATGGCTATCTAGCCTTTGGAAAACCACTGATCAGTGAGGCTAATCAGAAAAGAAGGCTTCAGCTTTCTAAGAAGCATAACGATTTGATTATGGAGCAAGGAAGAACAACATGAAAGGGATCGAGAAACTTGAATTTAGTGGATTTAAATGAGTGAGTGAAAACTTTGTGCAACATAATCACAGTGTATGCATTTATGAAAGTGCAGGTTTAAGGATATGATAACCCAGAGGGGTTCAGCTTTTACCCATCGCACACATTCTACTGAAGTCTGATACAAATGAAGATGTTTTTCCATCAGTTTTTTTCTTCTCTTTCTTTAATTTTCTTTTTGTGCTTGAAATAACCAAAATGTCGCCATGGTGATGTAAACATTCAGAAAAGTTGTAGAGAAATATCTTTTTGGGATGATGTTGCTCACTTACCCACTTCTCTTGGAAAGAAAAAAATAAATCCTGATGCTGAGACTACTGAGGTGTATGGATTTTTTAAAAACACTTATGCCACCTAGTGGACGATATATGTATTTATGTGAATGAGATCTGGGTTGATCCCATTTTTGTCATATCTGTTAAAAACTATCTGCATATAACTCGCAAATTTCTCCAGAGATGTATAATTTTTACAATTAATCTGACAGCATTAAAACTCTAAACCAGGGGTGCACAAAGTGGGGCCCATGGGCCAAACTTGGCCCCCAAAGTCATTGATTTTGGCCCACCAGGTGGTTGCCCTGGGTATAACATAAAAGTCCAGCTAAATGTGCAATGTAATTATTTTTCCACACCTGTTGGTTAATGGACTCAATTTAGTGGGCTTATTAGAGTGATCTTGCTTGGTGATTACATTATAAGTGAAATGTCTGAAATTGGGTCTAAAATTGAATTACAAGGAATTACAAGGGGCATTTAGTGCACGATTTGTGCACATATTTACATTTGCTCATTTTATAAGATCACAAATAGTCATATTTGATAAATTTACAAAATATCCCAAGAGCCTTTGCTGCTGCACCGGACTGGATCAAACTACTTCCATAGTCATTGTACACAGAAAAAAACAAGGGAGGAAGAATATTTTTTTTACTGACATCAATCCTAAATCAAACAAATGCGGAAGTTTTGATATGTTTTAAAAGCATAAATATGTCTTATTTGTAATTTTGTTGTTATTTTTACAGAAAGGAATCTTAAATAACTGTAAAATTCTCAAAAGTACTTTACTATGGTATTTGTGTTTGGAGTAAAATATTACATTTGGCCCTCAGCTCTCTGATAGAGTTTAATTTTGGGCCTCGGACTGTAAAAGTTTGGGCGCCCCTGCTCTAAACAGTCTGACTGAACAAGTAAAAAAAAAAATTCTTCTAACTTGTTTTCAACTACGCAACAATACAATCCTGAGACCAATCAGCTAGGTTTATGTGGTTTCAGAACTGTATGCTGGGAGTTGACAGAGACCAGGTCTGGATGGGTTCTGAGGACTCCGTCATCTACATCATCAGCATGGTCTCAATGGTCTGTAATAGACAGCTGACTGAACACAGGGCAGAGGTCACTGGACTTGCGCTAGAAACCGAAAAATACAGGTAACACCATATAACTTCTAACTTCTAGATATATATTTAAAAAGTTGTTTCTTTTTTTACCTTTGAAACGTTATCACCGTGAACAAGCAACTCATATAACGACAGGAGCTGTACTTTTTGTGATATGACTGGATGCATGCAAATTTGAAAAGTGTGGCATGCAACTTCAGCTAATGTTAGACTGAATTAAAGCCAAATGTTTCCAATGCAAAGATCATCACAAGAAGCAAGGTGCATGTCTCTTGAAGACTTTTGAGGAGGGATTAGAAATACTTTTTGGCGAAGTGTTTGGTAAATTCCGGTCTGGACTTCTTGAATACAGGGCTACGGCCTGTCACGATAGCAAATTTTGCTGGACGATAAATTGCCCCAAAAACGATTACTATAAACTCTAGTATTCTTGTTTTGAGACAATTTTCAATAAATTTAACTTAACTATGCAATCTGTAAACAAAGTTTGACTTTAAAAAATGATCAATCACTTGAATCAGACAACAAAAATAGGCCAGACAACCAGTTAGTTGTGCAAACTAAAAACAAAAATCTTCAACATTTTTGGAATTAAAAAAAAAACACATCAGAGTTTATTCTGCCACTTAGACTGTTTTTTACATTTTGGCATAGAATATGTAAGTGAACCCCATTTTTATGACAAACTGATGCATCAAGGGGTTAACATGGAATCAACATCAAATATAAACAGCTCTTTAAACTTGCACTGACTTAACTTACATTGAAGTTGGTCTTCTGCATTTTTAGTATAGTTTCCCATTCAACAATACACAATATTTGTTATATTGTGGGATTCAGAGGCTTATAGTTTGATTGTTCTAATCTTAGATCGTCTTGAATTTGTCAATGCTCACTTCTCTAACATATGCACATGTGAATCAAATGGATAAATGTTTAAAATGTGCTGTTATCTTCAGCCATAAGGTGGCATACTCCTGCAGTGCAGAGGGAACTGTCATGGCATGGGAAGTCTCAACTCTACAGGTCAGTGAAAAATCAGCCAGTCAAAGCAGAAATGTAAAGAATATTTGAATAAATAAATACTTCCCTAGTCAACCTCACCATATACACTCATGTTGTGGATTTATCTGTTCCTTCCTGTAGGTGAAGAAACATTTTCGTCTGTCCTGCGATCGCCTGCAGTCAGTCTACAGCTGTGGTGGAGTTCTCTGGTGCTGTAAGTTTCGTCTCTCATAAAAGCAAGAAAAATTTAGCATGAATTGCTTTCTTTTCTACATTACTGATTGTTTTCTTTCTCCCTCTTCTAAGGCGCTAGGGACAGTATAATGGAGGTGTGGAGGAATGGTTCATTAAAACAACACATAAATCTGCCTGAACCACAAAGAGTCACATTCAGCTCTGCTCTGCTCTTACCTGAGGTAACACATAAACAGGCTGTCTGTTCTAACTGTATTCATATATTTTATTTGTGCAAATGTTTGACTTACTCCTCATTGTGTTTTCCTGTGTTTGCATTAGAGCGAGGAGCTTTGGAGTGTATGTGTTGACTCTGCAGAAGTGTATATTTGGCACATCAAAAACGGCACCAAACCTTTCCACCGCGTGATGCTGCAGGACTGCACTGGTTGTTACTGCATGATTCAAGTCAAAAACCAGGTTAATAAGCAAAAAGACACACAGTCTAGTTTTTCTGCACCGACTAAGGGAGCAAGGCCACCTTTCTTGTTGTTAATAAAGATAAGAAAGCATTTATCTAGCCAGGAAATCCTCATTGAAATATAGTTTATCTTCCACCAAATGGTCCTGGTTGATAAAACAGCATAGACATAAACAGTTTGAAGTAAAAAAATATATATAATCAGAAAAGTTTAAAATAAAAAATGAAAGTCTAAGCAAACAATAAAATATTACTTTATCAGTTTTAAGAAAAAAAACATTAAAATATAAAGCAAGGGATTTGACTTAAGATTGACTCAGAAAAGGAAGGCAAAAAGAAAATGGTGCATGTGTTGATGTTTTTTTACATGAATATTACTGTGCAATAATGAAAGGTTTGAAACACGGACATTATCTAAGAAAGTTTTGCTATAAATGGGATCATTTAAATTTCCCCTCGCTAACTGACAGTTATCCATCCTAAAGATTACTCCAAAGTGAATCTGAGAGCCTGCTTTTGATACCATCATGTATTATGCATCATGCTGACTAGAGGCTTTTAAATAGGGAGGATAATAATAATAAAATTATTTGAAATGAAGTGATTTGACTACAGCCAAAACAAGTAGCATTCTGATTGAATGAATACAACAAAACTATGTATATTTCTTACTGAGTACAAAGCAGCAGTGCAGCCAGCCACTGGTACTGTTCTCGAGTGTTCTACATGGTGCACTAAATTATGGCTCTGTTACAAAATAGCCTAAATTAAAGCATTTAAAGTTGAGGATAAATCATATACTAATTACATGTAGAATACAGTAATATGTAACTGGTTATAAAGGAATAAATATCAAGGAGTACAGTACAGGCCAGAAGTTTGGACACACCTTCTCATTCAGTGCGTTTTCTTTATTTTCATGACTATTTACATTGTAGATTCTCACTGAAGGCATCAACACTATGAATGAACACATATGGAATTATGTAGTACTTTTACAAAAAAGTGTGTAATAACCTGGCCTCCAAAGTCACCGGACCTGAACCCAATGGAGATGATTTGGGGTGAGCTGAACCGCAGAGTGAAGGCAAAAGGGCCAACAAGAACTAAGCATCTCTGGGAACTCCTTCAAGACTGTTGGAAAACCATTTCTGGTGACTACCTGTTGAAGCTCAAGAGAATGCAAAGCAGTAATCAGAGCAAAGGGTGGCTACTTTGAGGAATCTAAAATATAACACATGTATTCAGTTATTTCAACGTTATTGTTTAAGTACATACAGTAATTCCAAACATTATGTGTTCATTCATAGTTTTGATGCCCTTAATTGAGAATCTACAATGTAGTCATGAAAATAAAGAAAACGGAATGAATGAGAAGGTGTGTCCAAACTTTTGGTCTGTACTGTATATCAATGAAAATTCCTTTGTTGGTAAAAAATAAAAACAATTATGCAACTGGTCAACCACTGAGAATTTCAGTCGACCAAGACAGCATCAACCAATTAGTCGACTAAACGACTACAGTTGACAGCCCAACTAAACTTCTTGAATACTGAGTAGTCTTGATATATTTTCCTGGAAAATAAATTGCCCCAGAAACTATTGGGACGAATAATAATATTGTTCTTTTGAGACCATATTAAACCAATATAATAATTGTGCATTGTGCATCCTCTTAAAGGAGGTATTATGCTTCTTCCAGGCACACAGTACCATTCTATAGCACAATCAAATGAAAATGTTACCCTAAATCATTCTTAAAATCCTGCATATATAAAAATCCACCTTCTCATCACTTCCGTATTTGACGCCTTGATCTTCGCCTGAACCGCTCTCAGCCCTCTTACCCTTTGTGAAACTCCCCCTGCAGAACGTCTTATACTGGCCATTATCACAGCATGTGCAGACTTGGATAGTTTACAGAAGTTTTCAGCCTGTTGCTTTTTAGTATTTAGGAAAGAAATCTCATTGGTGAACAATCGCAACACTGGGGATCGTAAGACACGCAAATGATCTGATATCTGACACTGAAAGTTTTTTTTTTTTTGAAGAACCAGAGAGAATTCAGAGGCTTTTACAAGTTGTGTCGGCTTTGTAATCTTTCTATCTTTGCAATCTTTCTGTAATTTAACCTCCTCGATACCCTTCTATAAATATTAATCACTTTGAAGCTACATTTAGCTTTGAAACCATAAAAACACAGAAATATGAAGCAATGTTTTGAAGTCGGAGTTAGTAATGCTTAGTCACAGATCTTACCCATACAAGTGTAGCCTCGCCTTTAGGGCCAATTTGTTTATTAATCCACCATCAAAAAGGCTTTTGTTGAGAAAGCAGTCCTCTGTGAACTGATTTGCGCAAAGATAACAGATCTTTTTCGGTCTAGGATTTTTTCCAAAGAGGAGGTCCCAACTCTTAGCTTTACAATTAGCCTAAGCTAACTATAGCAGCTGCTACTCTACCGGAGCTGTGAGGAGGGATTGCAGGTGCAGCTGCTTAGCTGCAGAGTAAGCTACGTCAGGTAGGGGGAGCAGGTGTTTCAGCAACCCAATAAATACCTGCAGTGACGTAAAAATTTTTCACTTCAGGCCGGTTTTTATTGAGGAAATAACATGTTATCAGGATGTTACACGTCAAAATGTCAATTTTGCATCATACCCCCCCTTTTTTTAACAATCAATTAATGTTTATATATTAAGAACATTTTTACTATCCAGTATTACTTAACAGATGAGTAAAAACTATAAATAAAATTTTAAAAAATTGAATTGATGAACTCTTAAACAAAATGGCTCTTAAAAAAAACTTAGCAATTAATTCATTTAGACAAGAAAAACATGTTTAACTATTAGTTAGGAATTTTGTTAGAAAAAAAGTGCAAACTAAAACTGTTCAACATTTTTCGTACAAAAATTACATTCCATTTTACTCTGCCACTGCGAACAGTTGAACTATGTATACCTTGTTTCATCCAGTGTCTTCCGTATCACTGAAGTGTGACCTTTCATTAGAATCAAACCTACTGCTCGTTTATTATTCATCCATCTTTCTCTCATCCTTTCATTTAAGAGCCCACCCCATCAATAAAAGCAATTATCCTTCCCATTTTTCTTCTTTAAAACAGATATTAAAGTATTGAAAAATTTGGAAATAGAAAAGTATGAAGTTTTAACAGGAAATACCTGTATAAATCCTCTCTTGATGACCAAACGGCGTGTCCAGGGCTTAACATGGAACAGCATCGCATGCAACATACGATTTATTGATTATTGTCTAATGAATGGATTATGTTCCAGTGGCTAAATGTAACCTGCTCCCCCTCCCTGTCTCTCTGACCAGGTGTGGGTTGGGGGCATGGGCCGTAGTTCTACCAAAGGAAAGATTTACATCCTGGACACGGAGCGCTATGAAGTACTGAAGGAGCTCCACGGCCACATGGACAAGGTGACAGCGCTCTGCTCTGCTGAGGACCGCTATGTCCTCAGTGGAGCCGGCAAGCACGACGGCAAGATCGCCATCTGGAAGGTGGAGGAGAGAGGACTGGATTCAAGCAAATGTTAGTGCTCCTCTAAGCTCTGCTAAAACTAATCCAGAGCTTCTTGTAACCCATGAAGGAGGGGAAAAAAATGAAGGGAAGTTCAACAAAGACTGAAAAACTCAAACAAATGAAGAAATTACATATGAAGTATCAGGAAGTCAGAAACTTCCTTGCCTATAAAAACTTGCAGTAGCAATACTAACAGAACTGACACTTTTAAGTTACATACGTGTTTATGATGTAAGGCTGTGTGCAATCTGAGAACGTTGTGTGAGTTAGCTTCACCCCTCGCTGTGTCTGACGTGAAAATCTGCAGCTCGGAGGAATCAAACTACCATGAAAATACAGCAGAGGTTGGAGATTTCACCGGCACTGTGGGGAAGCCCCAACAGGACTCTGCTCTGATGGAAGCTGTGCTTTAAGTCGAGAAAGCATGGTGATGGGAACCAGAGTCGTCAAATAGATTATCATCAGCAGCGTTTTGAGAACCCATGCTTATTCCTGCCACAGTGACTTACAGTACAAACGTATTCATACGACTTGAACTGCTTCACATTTTGTGATGGTACAACCACAAACATAGCATAATGGTAAAAGTGGAGGTGGAGTTTATAACTTTATCTTTGCAAAATACCTCAAACTCTGAATAAAAAAGCATAACTAAGCAGGAATTTCCAGCCCATACGACAAATTCCAAACGTAATTTTAACTTTGACTGGACTGTTCTCATACATGGATATGGTTTGATCGAAACCATTTTACTAAATCTGTGGCTGTATTTTTGAGGCCGTTGCCCTGCTTGAATGTTAACCTGTTGAAACCTGTAACAGATTTTCCTCCAGGATTGGCCTGTATTTAGCTCCTTTATAGGTTCCTGGTCCTTGCTGAAGAAAAGCGTCCACGCAGCAGGATTCTTTCACCACCATACTGGAATAACCAGGATAAAAAAGGTCTTCCATTTTGCTATTATGAACTACTTTGAATTTATCCAATCCAACAAAATGAATTACATTCAAGTTTGTGGTTTTAATGTAGCAAAATATTAAGTTGAAGGGCTATAAATATTTTTGCAGGGCACTGTAAAACTTACTAAAACACATAGATGTATTTTATCTTTTTTATTATTATTTATTTTTCCAACAAGATGTTTTACCCTCTGTACTAGTTTTAGTTTTTTGTTAAAGAGGTCCAAAAAGGTCAGATTACTCACATGTTTAACATTCAATTGTTTATCAGTTTGATAACATGGCTGTAAAGTGCTTCAGATTTTGTAAAATGTTTATATTTTCATTTTACCCGTTAATAACTTCCAGTCCCTGAGATTCCTTTATTTATCCGTTGTATGTAATTAATTTCTATTTTTGTGTATTTTCTTATTTTCATTTACCACTTTTCAAATCTATAACTGGGAAATGTATTGACCACAACTATTGTTACAATTTTTTTAAGCAATAGTAAAAAAAAAAATGCTGTTTAAAACAAAGCATTTACAGCTTTATTTCTGTGACTATGATCATTAAACCCATTTTGGGGGATTCATTTCTACTAGCCACACCCACAGTTCTGTTCTCATTAATGTCTGATGAGTCTAACCGGGGATCTGCAACCTGTGACTCCGGAGCTGAAAGTGGCTCTTTGGACCTCTAACGATGTCTCTTAAAGGGGAAGTAGCATTATTAGCGTTGTTGTCATGGTTACTCATGAAACGCCCCATACACAATGCAGAATATTCACTAGACACTTTGCAATGACTGTTTATGGCAATAAAGTTGGTGTGTAGGAGGCGGGATATGATCCAAAACTACCTAAGCACATTTCTACGGAGATTCGGCTTTATAAAGCGGACATTGTGTTCAGCTGTGCGCAGCCTACTCAAGTCTGACAGATCAAAATCTTTCTAGGCATAAAAATTGCTGAGCTTAAGTGCAGTTTTAGTAAGGGTTACACGCAGTTTTATAGATGAGACCCCAGATCCTAAAGCCACCAAAACGGTTTCCCTGAATGCTTTTGCTGTGCTTAGAAATCCTGTCAATAAATATTCAACAAAATCGGTGATAAATGGGGAAACCTTAGCGGAACCTAACTCACTGGAAATGAGCCCAACTTACTGCAAACCAAGCTCTAACACTGGTCGTACAGGGATCTAACAACTCATAACAAGAGGCCTGGTAGTGGTGGAGAACACACACACACACACACACACAGGACTCCGCGAGGGATCCAGTGTTCCACAGCAAGGACGAAAACAGCATTGTTCATCCTAAAACTGACATCCGTCTATCGATCAAACCCTCCTCTCCAGAACCCCTGAAAAGACCTTGCCAGGGAGGCTCAGAAGTGTGATAGAATAGAATAAACCTTTAATAGTCTCACTAGGGGAAATTCGGTTGCAACAGCAACATCCAAGGACAACAATATATGTGCAAAAAGCAACAAATGTTCAAAAATGTGTTTAAAGAACCCCCTCACAGAAGAGACTTTTGTGTACAAATTATTGCAGTGCTAGGTGTCGATGTTAATAACTATTTGTTCGGAGCAGTTTTGGTTGTGGAGTCTGACAGCTGTAGGGAGGAAGGACCTGCGGATTCGCTCCTTTGTACATTTAGAATGCGGCAGTCTGTCACTGAGGGAGCTCTGCACCTCAGCAACATTTCCATGCATGGGATGGGAGGCTGTCCATCAGAGATGATATTTTAACTAGAGTCCTTCAGTCTCCCACCACCTGCACTGGATCCAGGCTGCATCCTAGAACCAAGCTGGCCTTCCTGATAACTATCCAACCTGTTCCTCTCAGCTGTCGATCAATTTCTGTATAACATACAACACTGTAAAAACTACAAGAGTCATAGAATGTTTTTAACGGCGCTCCTTGGACTCCAAGCGACCTCAGCCGCCTCAGCAGGTAGAGTCTGCTCTGACGCTTCCTGTAGAGAGGACTAGTGTTGCTCCAGTCCAATTTTGTTGTTCAGGTGAACACCCAGGTACCTACAAGAGTTCACTATCTCAATGTCCAGTCCTTGGATGTTCACCGGTGTCAGTGTGGTGGATCTGCATCTCCGGAAGTCCACCACCAACTCCTTGATCCCCCATAGTTGGAAAAAACTCTCTGGACCACCACCCTGGTCTGCCAATCTAAGGGAACTGTCCCCAATGTCCATGCAATATTGCACAGCCCTGTTAACCAACACAGCCCTACAATGTCCAGAGCCATGTCTCCTCTTTAGCGTGAGCCCCTAAAGGGGGGCCTTGTGTCCACGCAAGGGAACACTGGGTCCAATATTCTTACTCATCATAGGGTTATTTGGGCTGCTCTTTGTACACATCCCTCACCTAGGACCTGTTTGCCATAGCTGACCCAACTGGAAGCCATTGCCATTAATAATTTGGCACCTAGGATAAATAAATCAAAACTGCTTTTTGCATCTATTCAGATTGACTTTGTTTCATGTTAAAGTCATTCAAGTTTGGGACATCTGTGTGAAAAATACAGTAATAAGAACTATAAAAATCAATGACTTCTTCAAAGAACTATCTTCATGTTTTTGGTAACACATAAAATGCCAAAAAGCTTTTCATTGTAACTCGCACAAAAATTTAAGCTTTGGTCTTAAAAAAAATTCCACAAACATCTGCTAGGTAAATTGTTAATCAAAATGCTAAAAAGTGAAACATTTTGATAAATGTAGCGCTGTTTTAAAACTACAGTTGTTTAGCTATGAGAGACAGTCCTGTTTAGATATAATCGAAGTTAATTTGAGTAGATAAATGCAATAATTAATATGGTGCATTATCTGAGTGGCCCGAGTAATGTATTCTATTTTATTTTCACTTTTCGTTCAGATGCTGTAATACTGTTAAAATCCGCTATACTTTTTCTAATTTATCATAGTGGGAATCTCATTCTGTCCAATGCCTATTAGGCACTTTATCATATCAATCAGTAGAGGGCGCAGTTTTATACCAAAAAGAACCTAAATTGATCCAAATGAGACACTTCCACATTTCAGCTTCAGACCTTGAAAACATAAGCTCAACCATCTAAGCAGTATACAACTTCAAATCAGGGCTATATCAGTTTACTGAGTGTAGCTGAAAGTTTTTGTGTTAACTTGCAAAGTTGTCATTATTGTTAGAAATCAAGCCAGCTATAACTTAAAGAACAAGCCTTCAGGAAGTAAAGGAGCTGTTCAGCTCCCTGCTGTTGGCTGCACGGTGAACGATGAAAACAAAACAAAGCTGAACAGACAGATCCCGCCCTGCTCGAGTGTCCTTGAGCAAAACACTAAATCCCTGCTTGGCTGCTGATCCCCCGTGGGGCTGATGGAGGTGTTTTTCACCTCGAGACCTCTGGCATTTACAACAGTCTGCACTTTGTGTGACTTTGTGCTGGACATTGTTTGGCAACATAAAGCCATAAGCAGCTGTAAATCTCCCAGCGTTCAGCTCCACTTGTTCCTCTGCATTAGTTGGGGATAGGATGCTTACTGTGTCTCCTGCTGAGTTTTTAATCACTTTCCACTAATCCAGAAATCTTTACTCTGTAAAAGTGAGTTTCAGATATAAGAAGAACCAAAATAAAAAGATGAGGGTGCAGCTTGGCCACAGACACGGTACTTTTACACTATCAAGTCACAACTGCTATTGTATTTGTTTGCTTTAACATACAGACTGACAAATTTGTTGCCAATACTGATGAAGATGTGTAAAGGCCTAGAGATAAATTCAGTTTCCCTCGTTGAAGCATTCTCTCACAAATTTTGGAGCTATCTAAACTTCTATCTGAGCACATTTAACAGATGAAGAATAATCAGATTTTAAGAAAACGCCTGTTACAAAATCATTGCTGCAACAATTTACATGTTTTCTCAAAGCTATGTCATCTTTATTTATTGTCCTACAAATGTATATATAAACAGCTTTAAACTGCATGATTAAATTGTCCTGTAAGACTTATTGTAAATAGACCGCTGGCAATATCAGTTGTTGCATTTCACTATCAAACAATGTCTGAACATTTGGGGGATTAAGAGTAATTAAAAAAAAACGTGTAGCCTACAGATAATTTCAAATGGTGTCATCTTCAGTAACAAAGGAAAGTATCTATCTATCTATCTATCTATCTATCTATCTATCTATGTTATTCATAATCATATATGAAACAAACAGGTTGCCATTCAGATCACAAACCGACACGTTGAGGTGACGTCACTCCTTAAGCCCCGCCCCCTTATGCAAAACAAGCCGTGTCGTCGACGGAAGCCAGGTCCTGCGTCTCGTCTTCCGACAGATATTCCTTTAAAGGCGCATTTAAAGACCTGGCTCCAGTCGTTGGAGCGGAGGACAGCCTGTGCAGCAACAACATTGTGCCGCAGAGCCAGAGCAGCGACAGTCCGACCTCCCGGAGGACGCAAACACGGAGCCAGCTGGCTGTCAACGACCCGGCAAGGCAAGCGCAGTGTCCGGTTAAAAACAGCAGCAACAAAAACAACAACAGTGTTGGGGGGACGGATTTTACCCCGCTGCTGCTGCTGCTGCTGCTGCTGTTGGTTGGCTCTGAGAGGCAGGACACTCAGCATCTCAGGTTGCTGCTGAAGGAGCAGCAGGGGAGGTGGAGGAAGAAGAGGGGCATTTACAATAGTTTATGGGGTATGTCAGGTTGTATAATTCTATCCTGCGTTTATAAAGAAATTTGCATTATTAGAATTTCAGATGAACGATTTTATAAAAGGGAGGCTTCAATGAATATTTGAACAGACGCTTCGTTTATTTCACAGCAGCTTCTGCGCTTATATTAGCCAGGAAGAAGCGGCTGAGTTCACCAGAGACAGTGTGAACATCCAAGCTTTTATTTGTATTTACTTTAAAGGTGTAATTTTCTGCATAACTCGAGGTTATTTTATTTATGCAGATCTCACGGGATTGACAGTTTCTAAATTTCTTTCATTCAGATTTCAAATTCAGTTTCGCAGTGTCAATATAAGAATCACTTTCAGTTTGTTTTGCTTCTAGTGATGATAACAGTAAACACTCACCTTTTGTTTAAAGTTCACTTGTTTGTATTGACTTTTGGTATTTTTCTTATATGGAATACAAAACTTGATATACTCCCTTGTAAAATGATTTGTAACCTTTGAATATTTTCTGTTTCACAATTTATCACTTTCCAAACACTAAACTTAACATATTGTGTCAGGGTTGTATGTAATAGACCAAAGTAAAGCATCATAAAGAAGTGTGTGTACTATCTATCTATCTATCTATCTATCTATCTATCTATCTATCTATCTATCTATCTATCTATCTATCTATCTATCTATCTATCTATCTATCTATCTATCTATCTATCTATCTATCTATCTATCTAGACATCTATCTAGACATTTAAGAAGTATAGTATGTGTTTCAGCTGAGTCCTGTGGTTTGTGTATCGACCTGCGTTCAACATCTAGAGGCTATCATTTCTGCTCATTCCTTATTACAAAGCACTTTAATGAATAATCTTTGTAATTGCCAATTACACATTTTTTTAAATTATTATTTCTTGACTGTGTTTGGGCTATTCTATCACTCAAATATGCTTACATTTAAATAATTCCAATGCATTTCCGGCGGTATGTTTAGGGTTGTTGTCCTGCTGCTGGAAGGTCAAACTCCAAACCAGTCTCAACTATTTTGGAGCCTCTAACAGGTTTTATTTCAGGATTACCCTGTATTTAGCTCCATTTATCTTCCCAACTCTGACCAGCTTCCATGCACCAGCTGAAAAACCTGTCCAAGCAGCAAGAAGCTGCCAACACCGTTTTTCACTATGAAGATGGTGTGTTCAGTGTTCAGTTTCTTGCCTTCTGAAGAAGTCCCAAACGTTAAGTTGTCTCCTCTGTCCAGAACACTGTCCTCCACATGTTTAGATGAAAATTAATTATAGCAATAATGGCTTTCTTTAAACAGTTGCTTTCTTCTTGCAATGGCGAGATTTGTGGAGGGCACAAAAAATGTGTGGAAATTAATTCTCGCCTGAGCTGTGGATCATCATCCAAAGTTAACATAGATGTCTAGGCTCTAGTTATGCCCCAGATTCAAAAGCATTGCACGAATTTCCGATTTTTATCTTGAGAAATGTTTCAAACTCTAATGACAATTATGCACTACTTCTGTTGTTCCGTCCAAAAAGATTTGTTAAGATGCCTCCAATTTTTCTGGTTTTAATGTGACAAAATATTAAAACCTTAAAGATGGTTGAATGCTTTTACAAGGTGGTATATGTGTTTGTTTCTGAATAAAAATCCTGCTGTGAGGAACAGATGCAAAGCACACTAAGCTTCTTTTTTGTGTTTTTTTTTATTTTCCTACAGAGAGAGAATGTGTGGATGTGTGCGTTTACTGCTGTATTGATTTATTGTGCAGTAAAAGCTGAGATAGTTCTCCTCTGTACACACAATGTGCTGATTAGTTAGGTCTCACATCTTTGCTGTCTGTTTTTGTTCTTGGTTCAGGCTTGACTGCAGGGCTTCACAATTACAGACAGGACCAAAGGAACAACGTCTCGGGGACATTTATGAAGCTTTCAATGCCTTTTGGTGAGTCTCCCTGTATGCTGGTCACCGAAACTCATAAATTAAGTAGGAATAACTCTTTTATTCAGTGTCACTGTTATTATAAATCAGTATTGTAGACCTGAACAATACTGTGCAGAAGTGCTTCATTACAGAGTAATTCCACACATTCATAGCAAAGCCTTTACCAATGTCATCCCCACTCAACACCAAAGTAGAGAAAATGTTTGAATTCCAATACTTAAACCAATCAAAACTTGATTAAATTATTAACCAATTAAGCTCCTCCTCTTGCTACCTTGATTTATTACCCACAGCTTTTCTCTGTATTGGATCTGATCTGATTTAACTGGTTAACTCGTCCCTCCTGCCAGGTGTCTTCCTCCAGGGTTTAAAAACAGCAGTTATTAAACCTCTATACTAACGAAAAAAACAACCTGGACAAAACGTTAATGCAGAACTACAGGCGAATCTCTAATCTTCCATTTATCAGCAAGATTATTGAAAAATCTGTGTTTAAACAGTTAAATAGATTCCTAACAATGACCAGCCCATTTGATATTTTTCAGTCTGGTTTCTGAGCTCACCACAGCACCAAGACTGCTGTTGTCAGAGTTTTCAGTGACATTCGCATAAATACAGACTGTGGTAGAACCATAGTGCTGGTTCTGTTGGACCTCAATGTGGTGTTTGACACTGCTGATCATGGATGGATGTGCCATAATTTGCTCCCACTGAATAGAGGCAAAACTGAAGTGATTATCTTTGGACCTTAAGAGCAACGATCAAGAGTCAGCACAGAGCTTCAGTTAATACTGCTAGAAATGACTGATCAGGCCGGATCAGTTGTCAGATATCTAGGCGTAATAATGGACTCAGACCTGAACGTTTAGGGTCACATAAAGACAATAACAAGGCTTAAAGCTTAATGTTGCAACAGGAGCTCAAACATCTCATCCAAGCATTTATCTTTGGTTGGGTCGGTTGCTGCAACAGTGCCTTCACATGTCTACCTAAAAAGTCAATCAGACTGCTGCAGCTGATCAAGAGCACTGCTGCCCGTGTCCTCACTAGAACTAGAAAAGTAGAACACATCACCCCAGTTCTAAAGTCCTTACTCTGGCTGTAGCTCAGAGAATAGACTTCAAAATACTCTTACTAGCTTATAAATTATTGAATGGCTTAGCGCCAAAGTGTGTTGAAAACTTTTCACCACCATAGTAACCCAGCAGAGCACTCGGGTCCTCCAACTCTAGTCTACCAGTCATCCCTAGAATTAGAACCAAACATGGAGATTTTGCTTTCAGTTTCTATGCTCCCTTTACGTGGAACAAACTTCCAGACCACTGCAAAGTTGCTGAAACATTGAGTTCCTTTAAATCAAGATTAAAAATCCCTCTGCTTGGACCTGCCTTTGGGTAATTGATTAATAATAGCTGTAATGTCATATGGTATAATGTGTAACATGTTTTTTGACTATTGTTGTGTTTTATGCTTTTACTGTTGGTTTAATCCTGCTTTTATTTTATCCCCTAATGACGTAAAGCACCTTTAACTTGGTCGTTGTTGAAAGTTTGCTATACAAATAAAGTTGGCTTGCCTTCATTGTTATGGGTCATAGGCTTGGGTTTGGAAGTCACCTGACAGGTTTTGGAGGGGAAAAAAACACACTTTACCACTAAGGAAACTCCTTCCTTTTAAATCAGTCAGGCTCTTAGTTTCGTTTGCGTTGCAGTTTAGGTTTTGCTTTGCATGTGTGTGTGTTGGCAACTGGCTGGCTTATGCTGAACTGAAAGCAGTCAACTTCCTCTTGATGATGTCTTTGCTGACTGTGGATGGCTGCTGTGTCAGCATCAGGTTATTACCGACTCATAAGACGCACCCAGTCAAGCTAAGAATGTCACATGAACAGACAACACAAACAAACATGTGTATGTGATGTGGACACGCACATAATCCTTTTTATAAGTAAAACAAACCAATATTTGACAGTTAAGATGAAGAACAGGGATATATTTCTATAAGTAAAACCAGATGTGTAGATTATTGGTTTCTCGTCGCCTCAAGCTATGATAGCAAGGCTTATTAATCCCTTATTTGCAAATTATTGCAGTACTTTTCTTTCAGATGCACATAACGGCACAAACAGAGATACACCCAGGTATTTCTGAAGAGAAACACAAGGCTTTGTTGTGTGTTTTTGAATCTACAAAAACTTTTTTGGGGGGTGTAAAGTCTGTTTAACTGATACTTTTCAGACTGAACTGACTAAACACCTGTGTGGGTCATCACACTAACTCTGACCCTAGATCTATTTCTCCATCATGTGAAAAGCTTTCGGTCTCGCTACAAGCTTAGTCAGCTCTCAGGTTCCTTAAAACCGACATGTGGCGTAATGGGAACATTTTGAACCATTCTGGTTCAGCACTTTTGTCTGGTATGTCACGTATTATATGCTATTCAATTTGTTTGTGTTTTGCTGTTCAATTTAGCCAACTTAAATCCAATGTCAAGCACACAACAAAATATCACCATCTGTTCTATAAGCAGTAGCTAAATTTGTTGCTTTTCGTAACTGCAAAAAAAATTAGCTTAGGACAAATTACCATTGCATTGACTGAAGAAAGGTCCTGAAATGCTTGGGCCTGTGTGAAATACTCGGAGTATGACCTTGGATAACACTCAGCTCTTGGACAACAAAACTGTCTGTCTGTAAAAAAAAAAAAAAAAGTATTGACCTAGATAATGGTGTGTTCAAAATCATTTGGAAGTAACCCTTTCTGCTATTGATTTAAAATGGGATCCAAAATTTATTAGCAAAATGGAACGGGCTTCTGTATTTTAAGGCATATGTTTCAGCCGAAAATAAACATGCCTCTAATCTAGAAAAGTCAAACTTTTTGTGACTCTTCTCTTCATAGAGTAAGCCAATAAAGCATCATGGTGTTTTCTGTTTAATCGGGCCGTCTGTCCTGCTAGCCTGCACTTAGTTGCTCTACAGATGTGTGTTGACAACTGCAGTTTTAAACTGCTCTGCATAAATTAACATTTTTGGTGGTACTGCTGTGTTTATTAATCAGTGACTTGCCTTGCCTATCACAACTAGCTTATAGCAACAGGTGGGGGAGAGCTACTTTGTTCTCCTTACAGCTGGAGTAAACTTTGAACTCTTCAGCCCTTTCTGGCATTTGATAAAAATATCGTAAACTGTAGTATTGGTGTTGAGTGAAGATTTTTTAATTGCTGATCCTCGCATCAATAATTTCCGTTAAATGTGATGTTACTTCAGTCGCAGTGAAAAAGTTAGTGCAATTAGTATCTTTTTCAAAGAGATTAAAATCTAATGTGGTTTTGTTATATGGCCCCTAATCAGATATAATTTGCAGTTATATTCGTCACTTCCCTTTTTCAGGGCCATTTTTTTTCTCTTTCTCTATCCAACACACTCCCCCCTTTTTTTCTTTTTGTTTTATCCTAACCTCTGATCGTTTGTGTACATAACCCCAGTCCCTACTCCTGTGTGGTTCCTTAGTACAGATCTGAAGAAACAAGGAGGAGTAGAAATGAGTCCGTATGTTATGAGCGAAAGTTTGTTTTCTCACTCTCAGCAGGGCCATCAGTAACCTCCTTATCTTCACTACATCTGCTGCGCGCGCACGCACACACACACACGCACACACACACACAAAGTAATAAAGACTCATCACTTGCAGTCATTTAAAAAAAAAAGTGTTTTGCACTATAGCGCTACAGTTCTGCTGTCAAAGTTTAGAATTTTCATCTGTAAATTTTCTGTTAAGTCAGTCACTGCAGTAATCTCAGATCTTTGAGCTTCTGATTTGAGCCTTCTTGAGGAGATCTGGTGCACATTTTTTTGTTTGTTTTTTAATATGAATTGGATTTAAAGATCTCTTTTAAATTGTTCATGAGTGGAAACTTCCCACAATGTCAGTTACAAGGCAAATTAATTCAAACTTTGTGTTAAAGGTGTGGCATTGCACATAAAGCAGAGTTGTCATTGCAGTGTAAATGGGGCCTTTTACAGAGAAAACAAAACAGCCACTCCTTTACTGTCATGTAATATTTGGATATCATTCAGAAATGAACCAATATGTTCTGCTCCCAAATAAGAACAGAAAACAATCAAATGTGCTGAATAATTTTGAACAATTACACAACATTTCCAGAATGGATTTGATGGTAAGACATGGAGTGTCCTGCACTTAAAGGTAACTTCATTAGTCCCTGTTCAAAAACACCAAGGTATCATGTCGTCATGGTGTTGACATTATACTGAGGCATCATCAATCTTTCCATTTTTCCAGAATTGGTGAAAAGACAAGGGAAGGGACACTCCCAAGATGCAGACCATAACTAAAGCTATAGAGGCACATATCGTTAGAATCCTGTGTATCATATGTGATGCATCTACATTAAGTAAAATGTGTGCGTAGCGGGACTAAAAAAGTAACATTTAGTGTACAGATACAATAAGTTACTTCTTTGGAGCTATGTTTTCTTTTTCATTTCGTTGTCTAACCATCTTGTGCTGAAAAACCGATGCTTGATGCTCACCTAGCTGGTCAAACATTTATCAAGGTGGGTTATTTAGGAAATTATGTCAGCTGCCACATCATCCACTTTAAGCATGCAGAATACTGAGGCAAGCAGATAGAGCATCTGCATAGTATAATTGTATTATCACATTATTTACTTGCATTTCATTGTATGGTGCCTGCAGAGTCGTCGTGGCAACACTCATTGGTTACACTGAATCGTCCAAACTAATCCAAGCCATCTTGGTTTAGATGGAGGTCAGATTACATGTTCTACTACATTTGTGTAGAGGTGCATTTATTTACAAAGTCATGTATTGTTAGGAATAAAAAAAATACAAGTGAATTTAGGGTCAAAGCACTTTAGAAATGGTGTAATTAGCTTGATTACACTGGTACATTGGAAAAGAAGCATTTGTCTTTTTAGTTTTTGGTCCTTTGGGGTATTATTTTCCAGCTTCTGCCAAAATGAAAAGTTAAATAGCTAGAATGATAAAACTCATCTCAGATTTTTGAGTGAAAGTTATTATTTTAAGCAATACGATGGCCTTAATTCCTTTTTTATTCCTCCTGAAGACTAAAATCCTTATTGGAGGGTTGATCATGTACTGATTTTATTTCTATAACAATTGAAAGGCAGCTGAAATATATAACCACCAAGCATGAAGAAACAGCATAAAAAGCCTATTCAAATCTATCCTGACTGCATGTAAATTTAGGCTCTTCAGCCAAAAATAAATGTATAACTACATCGGTAAGCTGTCTGCATTTATAATCAAATTTAAAGTTTCTGTCCTCAAACTTTCTGCAAAGTCATTTTGTCTCCGTTCTTTTGGGCCATTTCCAATTATCGTTCTCACTGGCCCATCCTCAACAGTTAATCATTTGATGACTAATTGAAGCCCCCCCCCGTCCCATTTTTTTTCTGATGAAATGGCCACAAAGAAAGCTGACTGGATGCCAGAGATGTCTGGCAGCAGATCTGTTTTGGTGTGGTGCCTCTTGGCTCGCTTTAGTTCATTTGGGTGAAGCACACACCACACCCTCCGCTCATTCTTATCTCTGTTGTGTTTGCTGTCACAGTTAAAGTTTACCTGTTTAACAGCTGCTGTATGTTGCGTGAGATATAGAGAGATTTTTCCTCACTCAGTTTCTTGCATGAGAATGCATTTAACTATGTCTATATCTTTGAGGTGCTACAAGTGCATTCCCTTCATATTTGCACATGTGAAACTTTGCAGTCATTATTATTATTTTACGGTGCTACAGAAATCTGTCACATTAAACGTTTTCGCATTTTGCATTTACAGAATAACAAATGTTAGATTTGGGTTGTTAATGGTTGCAAAAACTGAGACGGCACATTTCCAATTTTGAGAATATTGGCATTTTCACTTCAAAACCAAACAGTGCACTGATTGTCTTCGTTCTGCATGTGAACAGAGTTTCTACAGACGACACCATCTGAATGGGCCTGTACTCTGTGAAAGAGAGAGAGGGAGAGAGGTGCTCGGTTGTCTTGGAAAATCGAGGAGAGAAGATACCTGGCCGAGTGCCAGTAATGTCATTAACACTGTAATGAGACACTCAGAGTGATAGCCGCTCTCTTGCTTGGTTTTCTCTCAGGAGTTTTCTTCAACAGAACATCCTTTCTTATACTTCTGCAAATTAAACTTGATCCGTGTCAGTGATGGATTTTGAAGTTACACAAAATCTTATTGGATGAACGCTGGATACTGAGAAATGGTAAAAGGAGCTTCACAGCTGCTTTTATAGATTTTCTTTCAGTATTTCACATTCAAATTTTATTGAATATTGGTTGCTGAATCATACTTAAAGGACCTACTGAAGACTAATTTCATACGCTGTATAAAAACTCATAAATTAGATTTTTTTTTTCCTCTTTTAGGTCAGTAAGCCAATCAAAATGTATTTTTTTCATTTTGTAATAATAATGGATTTCATTTATATAATGCTTTTTATATAGTGCTTTTTCACGCTTTAAGTGACGTACAATTCCAATTATTTATTCACTCTCACATCAAGCTATGATCGTAGCTACACCTGCCCTGGGGCAGGCTGGCAGAAGTGAGGCTACCATTTTGCACCAGTAGCCAGGGTAGGTGAAGTCTCATGCCCAAGGACACAACAGCATGTAGCAGGCGGAAGCAGGAGTCAAACCTAGAATTTCTGGGTTGCAGGCTGACAACTCTACCACTGAGCTGTGCAGCTGTAGCTCAGTGGATTTTCCAGTGTGTAACATCATGGGAAAAGCAGAACAATTGTGGTGAAAAAAGCTGATAACCGTCGCAGAGTAATGTAAAATGCAGTGCAAAGAGGATGTCTGATGTTGGTAAGAGGGGGTCATAATAGAGACTTTTATTTTTGGAGACATGTCTTGCAGTCTGAATATGAAATTAAAGTCTTTGGCCATTGTTACATTTGAAGAAAGAAGGGGAAAGCCTGTGAGCCTGAGAACACCATTCCGATCGTGAAGTGGGGGGTGCAGCAGCATCATTTAGTGTGTGTACGTGTCCTGCTATACTTGTGTGGACAAACATTTGATTGGCCACCAGCATTGTGTGGACATTTGCAGTTGTGAGGACATTTCGCCTGGTCCATATAATGTTTAACAAGCGATTGCACTCTGATAGTTAGGTTTAGAGGTATGGTGTGAATTAGGTTAAAGTTAGGGTTAGGCTTGTGTCACCAGTGGTTACCCCTCCTTTCCACCGGACGCGTCAGCAGCATGTTACGTGCTGCTGTTAGCCAACGCTGTAATCAATATAATCCTTTCCACCGGAGGCGAAAGCAGCACGAGTTTGCCCCGTCACAGGTGCGTCTAAATATACGCGGCAGTCCTATTTTATACGCGTCAAGCCTGTGAAATGTGTACATTTAGACATTTTGGATAGGGGAAGACAGGAAATCAGACGGCTCGGCATCCGAAAATTTTCCAAATAAAACAAAGGTGCTTCTTTCCAGTAGCTTTACTTTACTACCTGTGCGGCCCCATGAGAAGTCAGTAGGTCGCGGGAGGGTCTACACTACCTCGGGTCGCCACTAACATTATTCTTTTGCACTTCGAGGGATTTTGTATATTCCCTGACATAACATAAACTTATTGGCGAATGTAAAATGGACAGAACATAAAACACAGACCTTTTGGAGCCATGTTGTAGTGTTTTTCCTGCTTGTTCTTGCGTTTACTGAAGAAACCACACGTGAGTTTGCTGATCTCGCATGATTTCGGGCTCTCTCTGTGACAGCTGCTTCCCTGCTACTACGTGCTGCTGACGTCCCCCGTGGAAAGGGCCAAGCAACAGAATACGCGAGTAAAACGTGCTGCTCCTGTAACATGCCGCTGACACGTCCAGTGGAAAGCCTGGGTTAGGGTTAGGGAAAGTGTCTTTGTTAGCCATAGTAAAATCAATGGAAGTCAATACAATACACACACAAGTATAGCAAGACGTGTGTTTTTGTTTTTCCATTAGGAACCGGTTCACTTCACAAAAACAATGTCACCATTAGGAAACAGCATTATGTGGAGCTTCATGTCAACACTTAGCCCAGAAAATCTAATTTGGGCACTTATGGGTCTTCTAAATAGCTAAGATAATTACAAAGTCAACGTTTTAGATTGGCCATCACAAAGTCCTGATCTTAAAACGATGGGAAATTTGTGAGCGAAGCTGAAAAGATGTGTATGAGCGAGGCAGCCCTCGAACCCAATTCAGTTACTCTGGTTCTGTTTGAAGGAAAAGGTTAAACATTTTGTGTATCTTTCCTCATGATAGTTTTTAGGAATTTTGAAGTCGGGTCACATAATTTCTGTCAAATAATAGTGGAATGAGTGTAAATGTCTGAAATTGAAGAGAATTTTACACACATTTTCTCTCTACCATTAATCTTGCATTTAGAAAGATAGTTGTGTTAAACCTGACCTAAAACAGTGTAGTCTGACTTAATCTCAGACTTAATAGAGAAACAAATTAACAAAAAGACTTCATTGCTGTAGCAAAAATATTCACCTATGTGTTTCTGTACAAGTAAAGTAATAAAGTTATCTGCTTTATTAGCTTGTTTTTGTTTTTGTTTTTTTGTCAGTTGGCTGTTGATCTGAGTATTGTTGTGCAGGAAAGTGAGTTTAGTATTGTTGATTTATTTGGCTTTTTTTTTGTCAGCGTGTGTGCAGTAATGAGTAAGACCGGTCTGTTTAATGTGTGTGCTGTGGAATATTCCATCAGATAAGTGGGCAGGGTTTAAATTTTGCCACCTTCAAGTTTAAAGCTACTCCGAACAGGTCTGTACATGCCGTTACAGTTCCTCCTGGCTTGCAGTCAACAGCAGCATATGTGAAACAATGATGTTGGTTGTCAGACAAAAAAAACATTTCTGCTTGGCTCCTGTTGCCGTGCGCTGAGGAGTGTTTCTTCAGTGACCCAGAGGCATATTTTTCTTTGAAAGACACGGCGGGGGAGTGCAACAGACGGTGGTTCCATATCAAAAAGATGAGACAGCAAAAATAAAAAAGGTTGATCTGCATTACTTTGCATGTTTGTTTTTATCTAATGTCTGAGGCTGAAACCTTCAGTGTGGAGGGGGAGGGCAGCCATGCACAAGCAGCCCCCACTCTTTGGGTCAGAAACACAGGATGCAGGTCGAGGTTGCAGTAATGCAGCGTAGGATAAGGGGGTCCTGGAAGTCAGAAAGGGGCACAGACTATGTGTTTAGTTGCTGCATATACGGTTCTGAGGTGAGGCTGACAATGGAGGAGTGTGCCTGCAGGGCAAAAGTAGGCTAAGGCTGCTGTCAGCAGCTCATCTAACCTCCAGTGCTCCCCAGACCTGCAGGAGTTACTGTGATTTTTAAACGTGGGCTGGTCATCTGTTCAAATGCAGCTTGGGAAATGAAGGTTTTTAGGTAAATTGATTAGGGGGAAAAAAACTGAGCTAAATTCATGATATTCTCGACACCATGTTGACATCTAGTGTCTAGACAGATAAACAGGCCCCCTAGATTAAAATAAACATTTGTGTTTGAGGTCAGTGTCCTCAAACTGTCGGCAACACACTGATATGTTGGAAAAGAATAAAAGATCACAACATGTTCTGTATGTTATTTCAGAGCGTCAGTGTGTACTGCTGTACACACCCTTCTGTCATTTATTTGAAACCCGGAGGACCTCAGAAATGTTATGTAGAAAACATTTGCCACAAGCATAACAAAATTGTCTAGCATGCTGTTTGTGCGGCACTTACTAATCTGGTTTTGGACTAATTGCAGTACGTATATAGGCCAGCCAGAGTGCTAACCTGCCTGCTTATTAACTAGAAAGGCTAAACATATTCACAACCTTTTCTATATATTTTAATTTAACAAGTAGCTTTGGTGACCTAGAATGTGAATGTAGCTTCCTAGTATCTTTGATAAAGATATCAACTTAATATTTATTAATGTGCATATTTTTGTCTTGCTTTATTTTATAAAATGAGAGAAGAGATAACTATTTTTTTTTCTGGTTAGCTGCTTTCTATGGAGTCATCTCACCACTTTGATAATCCTGACAATTCACGCAACATGGCTATAAATGCTCTGGAGTTTTATTGATGTAAACTGGGAGTTTTTAGGAAGACAGAGTACAGACACAGGACAGAAACACAAGCACTGAATTAGAAATATTTCCTATGTTGTAGAAAATTAAAAAGTACTATCTGGTAGTTAAAACATAAAAAAACTACAAATTGGTTGCTAGGAGTCCAAAATGAGCTCTTTAAGGGAAAGTAAAGTTTTTTTTGGCAACCTGGACCTTACTTTTAGCATGCAGTACATTCATTTACTCACCCAGACACATTTGGAGCCACTTGCAGTCCTTTGGGAGAAGTTTATATCCGATATCGCGATCAGTGTATTCAGTGCAGTCTCTGAGTAAGGCATCTGTCACAAAACTCCTTCATTTCACCAATGTTTTGTCATGAATCGCTAGTGCTATTCCCCTGTGAGTTCAGAGCATCTCGGAGATGCTGCGTTGTTGTCATCCGGGGTTTTTACAGGCTTTTAATCCAACTGATTCCAATTTACACTAGCTGGCGATTTCAGTCGCATTACAGCCGTCCGCCATTGCAGCTGTAGTCTGAACAGGTTGGGAGCCCGTGGAAGTTGAACTTGGTCATTGTGTTTGTGTAATTAGGAAACACGCAAACCATGTTGATGTTTGCCATCTAATCAACTGCCATCGTATAGAGCACTGAGTGAAATTCCTGCTCAGACTACAACTGGGACGCCACAAGGCAGTGACGTAATTTATATTGCATGTTGGTGTTGTTGGATTAAAAGCCTGTAAAAGACCCCAGAAGACAACAACGCAGAACCTCCAAGAAGGGCTGGGCAATTACAAAAATAGTCACAATTATTTTCACTATATTTTCACTATTCGCTGCACGGTGGCGCAGTGGTTAGCGCTGTTGCCTTGCAGCAAGAAGGTCGTGGGTTCGTATCCCAGCCCAGGGTCTTTCTGCATGGAGTTTGCATGTTCTCCCCGTGTATGCGTGGGTTCTCTCCGGGTACTCCGGCTTCCTCCCACAGTCCAAAAACATGCATGATAGGTGAATTGATCACTCTAAATTGTCCCTAGGAATGAATGTGAGTGTGAATGGTTGTCTGTCTCTCTGTGTTGGCCCTGCAACAGACTGGCGTCCTGTTCAGAGTGTACCCTGCCTAACGCCTGATAATTGCTGGGATAGGCTCCAGCTGTCCCGTGACCCTGAATTGGATAAGCGGTTAAGAAGATGGATGGATGGATGGATGGATTTTCACTATATTGATATTGTTTCTTGATTTTTATATAATCAAAACAATAAAAAATGTATATAGCCTTCACTGTTAATGTCATTTACAGATTGTGCGTCTTGCTCCTGCTGTATTGCTAACATCACGTCACTTCAAAACTGTGTGCTAAGGCTAACTGCTAACTGTGGTCAGTATCAACTATTTGGTCATCTTTATAGTCTTCCCTCTTGTCCATTTTCCTTCAAAATTTTTCTTTTTCCTGCAACTTGATTGGCCAGTTAGCTTGACGAAAAGGCGGCGCAGTGACTGGATTGGTCAGTTGGCATTACGTTTAAAACACACCACGCGATTATCGAGACTAAGCGTTTTAATATCGCGATTTAAATTAAAATCTATTAATTGCCCAGCACTGTCTCCAAGACACTCCGAGGGAGAACATGGAAACTCCAACGTTGGACTTCTTGCTGCAAGGCAATAGTTTTAGCACTGTGCACCCCTTTTGCTTTTTGTAATTCTTGACTTATACTTTGTTGTTGTTGTTTTTCTGGGTTTTTTTATATCATACATTATGTTAAGAAAATGTATAGAAAGCAGTAAATATTTCCGGGAGAAATCCCAGTATGAGTACAAACTGGTGAAGAGGATTGCCAAATACAAAACCACTAGTGGCGGCAAAAAAATTTCCAGTCTGCAGATTTATAGGGCGAGATTTCCCCAGTTTGACACCCTGATAAATGTCCTTATTTTATTCAGCAGGGATGCATGTGACAAAGGAAATGTCTCTTTAGTGTGGGATACCCTAGAAATTGTGTGCTTTATCTAACATATTGTGGAGTGGACATTTAATGTTAATCTTATTAAAATCACAAAAAAGGCCCATCACATCTAGTGCACATGATGAGAACTTTGGGATTTTGAAGGAGGTTTGCCCTCTTTAAACCTTAGACATTTACTTTGGTGAGCTCCAGGCTGCTAAAATAATTTGAAATCAATCACTATACTGTGCAGAGCAAATTCTACAAGCAGCAGACTTTCAAAATAACTGACATCATACTCATGTCTGACCAAGCAAATGTACAGTGGGACAAAAAAGTATTTTGTAGCCACTGATTGTTGCAAGATGTCATGTTTAAAAAGAGGAGAGAAGTTTGTAATTTCCATTATAGGCAGACTTCAAAATGTAAATGAAAATTACAGGAAATCCCATTTTAGAATATTTAAAAAATACATATATTTGTATAATGGTGCAAAAAATAAGTATTTTGTCAATGAAAAAAGTTCACCTCAATACTTTGTGATGTAACCTTGGTTGGTAATAACAGAGGTCAAATATTTCCTGTTGGTCTTCCCCAGGTTTGCACAAGCTGTAGCTGGTATTTTGCCCCATTCTTCCTTGTAGATTATCTCTAGAGCTGTGATGTTTTGGGACTGTCACTGGGAAACAGTCTTTAATCTCCCTCGACAGCTTCTCTATCAGATTTAGGAGTAGAGACTGGCCAGGCCACTCCAGAATAATTACATTTTTAAATTATTTTTTTTACATACACCCTCCTTCATTCCCCATACGTAGTGTTTGCTGGAATATTCACATTTATTCCCTAATGCTCTCACTGATGGAAAGAGGTTTTGCACAAATTCTCAAGATACATGGCCCCATTCATCCTTTCCTTAAAACTGATCAGTCATCCTGTCCCCTTTGTGGAAAAGCAGCCCCAAAGCAAAATGTTTCTGCCTCCATAGTGGGTATTCTTCCCCCTCCAAACATGGCGAGTGGTGTTTATACCAAAGAGTTTTAGTTTGGTCTCATCTGACCACATGACTTTCTCGAACTCCCTATTTACACCGGGCACGTCAGCGGCGTGCCAATCCGCACTGAGAGCATTTCAAACGCCCCGCAGTCTATGCAGAACAAGGCGGAGACTGCGAGTTCTAAGCATCCGCCCGCACCCCACAATAGGCTACCATGACCAAAGGGAACTGCAAACTTACAATGTTAAAGCTTTTAACATCCTTCTGGCTCTAGTTGATCTCCAGAACAGTAAAATTATACATTAATGACCACAATGTTGAAATACCTGATATTGACCTACAAACGGAAACTACTGTAAGTACGCCACATTTGTTAAAAAAATAAAGTATTTTCTGTAAATACCTGTATAATTTAAATGAAAGTAAAATATGAATATTTTAATGAATATTTTACAGTGCTCCAGGTATTAACCACTCCATAGACTATAATGGTTTCTATTTGCCGCGGTGACCGCGCCATTGCTATAACGCGCTGCTGACGTGCCCGTTGTGAAATGGGGATTATCATCCTCTGAACCATCCAGATGGTCTCTGGCAAACCTAGACAGACCTGGACATGTGCTGGCTTAATCAGGGGGACTGCAGTTTTAATCCATGACAACATAGTGTGTTACTACCGGTAACCTTCGTTACTTTGGTTCCACCTCTCTTCATGTCATTGACCAGTTCTCCTGCCTAGTTCACAAAACTAATAGACCTTAAAATGCAATAATAGGCATACTGGAGACACTAACCTGGTTTTGAGGATCATTAAAAAGTAAGGCAAGGCAATTTTATTTATTATTATATAATTATTATATAATTTTATTTTATTTATAAATATACTTTCAACACAATGCAATTCAAGGTGCTTTACATGATAACAGAAATGTAGAAATTATTCATTCATTAATCCCAAGAGGGATTTTCTATTTTAACTTTCCTGAATTTTCTGAATTATCAGGGTCCTATGTATATATTATGGCAGCAGGAGTAAGGGGCCCCTTTCTGCTTTGAATTAAAATTCAAAATTAAGATTTAAAATTAAATTGTTTTGTACATTTTTGTACAAAATATTTGTGTAAACACAATGAAATTCAGTGTTTTTTACTGAAAAGACATCATGCTGTGAAATTTCAAACAGCCATTGCCTTGATAGCTGCTTGGAATGTGTACTTTTTATTAATTTGGGGGATTTTTTTCGAGAATGCTGGCATTATAAAACTGTTACGTGTTGGTTGCGTTACATCAAAGAGGCTAAATTACCGTAAGCCAACTGAAGACTTACTATAGTGGCACTACAGTCGACCATTTAATGATTGTTAGTGCTGAGCTTCAATTCAAAGTTTGGGAAATGTTGGACCTGTTCTGCTAATTTGCAATAGACTGATTCTTCCTGCTACAAACCCAACCTGTCATAAAGAGGACTGATAATTTGACTTTGACAGTGGTTTGTCTCTGGAGCTTAGTCTAGAGCTGTGAGGTTGTTCATGTGACAATCAAAATGTTTTAATGTATTTTTGTTCACATTACATCATAATCATAAAAGCTATAGTGATTTCAGCCCTGTGTTTTTAGAGGACTTGTCATTGGTGCTGCTGCACGTTGATATACATGTGCCCCCTCCCCATACCCCCTACCCCTCGCGCAGTTCTGCTCTTTCTGCAACACATCCAGTCTGTTGTTTAACTCTTCCGTGCTCCATCTCTCTGTCCCTCTGTCTTATCCCTTCCCAAAGTGGGGAATGTGGTTGCTTTCCCGAGGATCATCACCAGCATAGTTCGGATTCCCTCCGTGTATCCCAATTGATCATCTACTAAAGACCCTCAGAATTATTCAATCTGGAAAATATGAATGAGTGAATGATGTTTTATCAGCTGCAGAATCTGATATTGAGAGATCGAACCATTAATTTCATCATTGGTGAGGCTTAAAAACAGATCAAAGATTTGAAGATCACTGTTAAAATGTTTAAAGGAAACATAATAAAGATTGGATAGAACCTCACTTGCCTTGTATAATAAATAAATAGCTATGAATCTACATCTTAAACCAGATTTATATTGATATCTTTTTTAAGATATGTAGAATAACAGTTTAAAAAAGTTTAAGAAAATCCCATTTGTTTTGTTTTTTAAAATCAGGCTTTTATTTCCGCCTGACCTATGAGCACCTCTCATATTTCTGTACAAACATTCAAACCAGTCTTAATTTCATTTTAAATTTTAAACATTTTTTGAAGCACTTGAAGCGAGAGCTTGATGAAAGCAATAAAAAAAACAACAGCTGAGTCAAAGCAAAAATGTATCTAAAAATCAGTGGTGATTTAAGAGTTTCATAACCATTTTGTTTTTGTTAATAAAAAGACAGCTCGATTTAAGAAAACATTACACAATAGAGAAATCCGTTAGGACCACTGCTGTAATTTTCATTTATTTAGCGGTGTTTCCATAGTTTAATTGAAAATGCAGGGTTTTCATCTTCTTGTGGTCACTAATGTCTCCCCAATTGCTACACTTTTCTCTCCAGTTCATGTCTGACGATATTCTTCAAAAAATGTTGCTTCTTAAATTTGGCAGCTTTTTTCCAGTACGTGTAGCATCAACCCCCTTATAATCTCTCATATTTAAAAGGAGTTTAGGTCCATTTAATCTCCTTCTAAATGTATAAAACTGACGCATAATGAGATAAAGAAGAGAAATGGAGGGGAAAACCTGAAAGAGTGCATGTAGAGAGAGTGTTCTTGCCTTGATGTTGTCGCCGTGTGACAGGTAATCTGGTCTGGCACAAGAATAAACACTTACTAAAATAGACCTGGGTGTACAGGGTGCTGATCTGAGAAACGCATGAGACGATGTTCGTCTCCTTGAACTCTACAGCCGTCTCCTTGATGTACCATCTGTACTGGTTCTACTTCTACCATCTACCATCCGCCTATTTTTTTTATACCTAGCTTTATTTTCATGCATCTTTTTCACTGATTTATCAGACTCTGTTCTATACCTTTTTAACCTTCCTTCTTTACGCTTCTGCTCTCACATGAATGGCTCAATTTTGTTTAAGCTGATTCCGAGGGAAAGTGAGGTGTAATTCTTTATAAACTGAGCTCATGTTGCCAATCCTTGCAGAAACAATATTTAGACCAACTAGTAGTAAATCTACATGCATTGTCATGATCAAATCACACTCACTGCTTTTGTTTGTTTATTGTTATGTTAACCCATTAAATAAATAGGATTATTCTGGAGAGAAAAAAAATCATTCAGACTAAATTTTCCGTTGTCATATCAAATAAATTATACATGTTATACAAATGAATAAATTATATATACAAATAAAGCATTCAAAAAACTAAATGATAACAAATGCATAAATAAACAAATTATTAAAAATGCAATTTTCAAATAAATATGAATTAAAATGAAGGGTTTATGACATGTAGTTTTTTTGTCCTTTTGTCAGTCACCTGCCTCTTTGTAATCAGGAGGTGTACTCTATGGTTTTTATGAAAAATATGCAGATTTTTCATTGTTTTTGTTGTTATACATTGTTAATATTAAATACCATTTCTTCAATCTGGGGGAGGAAAAACATTCCCTCTCAGATTAAACATCATGTACTTTTGCAACCAAGACACTCTCACCATTCTGGTTTAAAGCTACCACTTAAGCATTCCACTTGCTGTCATCTTGGCATTGACTTCTGTAATCATGTTTAAGTCATTTATTTATCATGTCATGAGTTCTCGAACCACACCCGTCTTCAAACTCAGACTTTGTTTTCATTTCTGCTGCTAACATTTTTAATTACTGTGTCCAAAGTTTAGACACAAGTTCAGACTGGGTCCACAAACGGAAGCATACACGCTCACCTGCCGTCTGTCATTACTGTAAAATGTCACTCTGTTGCATTTTAAGGACAAACACACACAGGACGAGTCTCAGAGTGAAAATGATTCCCACAAATGAAGGATATACAGCATAGAAAAAAATGCATTGAAAAGCATAAGAAAAATGCTATATTAGTGTGCATGATAATTGAGAAAAAAAGACTGGTTTGAATAGAATATATTTTAGGTGTCATGGATCAATAATTTGCAAACCCATTAGGATATTCAATCTGTTTTGTGGATTCTCAATGAGGTGGATTTTTCCAAATATCACAGAGCTTTGTGCTAGATACTAAAGGTCACAAAGACTACTGGATGGTGAGGATAATGTGGATATATCGGGACTGATTTACTCATTGCAATGTTTACCTACAATAGCATCATCTTTCTTATTGCTACTCTTCAATAAAGGTCAGATTTGTGGAGTGCTTGACTAATACTTGCTGCCGCGGTTTCTAAGTTACGATGGCTGATTTTCTGATAAAGGTGGATGGACTGAACAGGGTTCTTGTGAGATGTTCAAAGTTTGGGAAATTATTTTTGCTGTGGATATGAGTCTGAAGTGCACCGGCTTGTTAGGTAATCAGCTAGTATGTATGTGGTCAGGTGAGGAGGAGCTTCTGTGTTTATACACCGTAAAACATTCAGGATCATCTTCATCAAATCATAAATGTTAATGGCGACACGTAAGAATGCTGAATAATGGAGTGGGGAGAGATGAGGGGAAAGGCCTGCATCTTCATCCTTCTGTTAATCTCATCCCCCGGTTTGTTGGTCTTCCTTCGTCTGACTGAGTTTTGGTCTGACCTTTCAATCGTTACTTATTCAAAGCCTCATTTACCTCCCTTTCTCTCATTTGGTGCTGTGTATTCCTCCGAGGCATGATGAAACTCCTAAATCTGTTGATGTGTGTGATGAAACATGTTTTCTCTGTGGGATTCGTCCCAAAGAGACAAAAACAACCAATGAGATTCAGCTTTGTTAGAAACCCTATCAGTCCTCCTCGCAGACAATTTTTCTGCCTTTTTTCTGTGAGCCATATTAATAGCTGAAGGCCTTTCCTTTCCTCACTTATTTATTTTTATTTCTGTGCCCATATCTGTCGTTTTATTTTTGCTACACACACAAGCCCTCTGTTCGAAACAGTAGCTTAGTCTGAAGACGCTTCAGCTCATTTAGCACATTGCATTCTTTCATCCTTTCCGTCTAGTTTCAAAGACTGTCCAAGTGTCTGCAAGGATGAATCATGTGCTTAAACTAATTACACAATGTAAAAACAAAAAATGAATAAAATGTACTCTTTTCAAAGGAGAGAAAACATGTATTCAGTATGTGAGTCTCTTGTATCAGCCTTTAGGTTGTCACAAACAACTCAAAATTACAGTTTCAAATAGTTGCAGGTTGCTGCTTTCTAAATACTTATATGTATTTGTCCTTTAGTGGTAAAATTAATTTTGTGCCAACAACCTTGAATTTACAAAGTTTGGTTTTAAGATATTAACAACACTTCAATCAGATATTTTTTTTTTTCTGCAATGTTTTCAGTATTAATACAAGACGCATTCCTGTGATTATTTATCAAACTGTTTCCATAGTAGGATATTTTTCAATAAGTTCATTGTGAGGAAAAAAATCAACATTGACGTATTTCTAAGGATCAAATGATTTTTCTTACTCAAACACAGACAGAATTTAGAGGAAAACCAGATATTTACAATACAAATTGTTATATTTTTTGCCTTTCTGATATTAAATTAGTTAAAACATTGCCTATTTTATTTCAATTAGGAGTTGCAAATCATTTGTAATTTACTAACTACCAGAACAATAAGCTAGATCATTTTTAGATGTTTTATCAGCTTTTTTTTTATTCGCAAATTTAATTACTCTATATTTTCCATTCATTTTAACTATTTAATCAGATGATGATGTCATTGCTTTCTAAAGTTCTGGTAAGTTACTCCACAGCATTTGAGGCAAGAGGAGAATCTTCCTAAATCTGTAATAACCCCTTTTTCAAGTGGGGTCATTTGGCTAATTCACACGTAATATGATCCCAGTATAAAAACATGTTTGGGCTCTTTGTAAAGGTAACACCCTCTAGTTTCACCCATAGCAATTAGTGTTTCTTTGTCCTCTCCTAATTTTCTTTGCGAAAATGAGGGTGCGTATAGCAACAGTAGGTAATTGTGGACTGAAACACACAATTTGCCAACAAAATAACTTGTTGACTGCTCACATTTCAAATTTGAAAAGAACATCTATAAAAGATTCTTTTTTTTTCCAGTTTTATGTGGGTATGTCGAGATGCTCATTTTATATATGTATGTGTATATTGTCGGATTGCATGATGGAGAGGCATGCACATGCCTGTAATGTTGTAGAAAAGTAGTTATTATGTCTAGATGTTTCAGGTTGCAAAGTTGTACTTTCTTTCTATTTTTTAATACAAAACTGTGGCTAGGTAGGGCTCCATAGTATACCTTATTTCTTCCTATTTAGGGCTATTTGTAACACTGCACCATACTCGTATTGGCATACTTAAAGTATTGATTCTCTGCAGTTCAGTTTTTTCCCCTCTTTCTGAGTCCTGATTTTCTGATTTGTGTCTCTTTCTTCAGATTAATCAGCCAATCGATGGGGATTTTTACAGGAGCTCCTCCCACCGTCGCCACCTGCACTCCTCCCCCCTCCCACTTCAGCCTGACGCTCACCCCCCCTCACACCATCAACCAGCCTTCCATCCAGCCTCCCAGACACAAAATGACTCTGGAACTCACCGAATGGTCTTCTATATGGATTTTTACTGCTTGTAGTAGACAGTAAACTGAAAAAAAAGCAGGAAACCTCAATGACAAAAAAGCCATAAACACCCTATGCACCCACCCACACACACACACTCACACACTGACAAACAGACTCATACAGAACACATCCAAACAATGTCTACCAACAAACCAAATACATTTTCAAGCAAAATCTCACACACCTCCCAAACAAACACAAAGAAGGATATGCACAAAGCTGCTCTTGGAATGTACCATTCACTCTTTCTGTGAAATTCAACTGCTCACTCATTTTTTTCCAAGCCTCGAAAAGCTGATTTGCATTTTTAACTGTGGGTGGAAAACAATAAGGATTATATCTGAAGTTGCAGTGTTTTTGTTTGTTTTTTTTTGTGTTTTTTGGAGGACAACTTGTTTTGGGCAAAAGTGATTGCAGATTTCTTTTTAGCTTTTTCCACTTTTAGATCTGGAAATCTAGATTCTTAGATTGCTAGATTGTTGCTAAATTTCCAGTTATTTAAAATGTTTAGGCATTTTCCTCTTTTAAATATATTTTTTTATTAAAAACTTACAGGCCAGTCTATTGCATCCAATGCTTGAAGTTTGTAGCTTGCAAAAAGTTTAGTAAATCGCTTTAAGGAGTTTGCTGCTAGTTTTAAATTAGCTTAAAAAAAACTCAGTGCAAGAAGTTTGTAAAAGTAAAAAACAACTGTAGTGTTTACCTTTCAGAGTTGTGTAATATTCAAAGCTTTTTGTGTTGGAAGGGGATTTTTCTTGTTGTTTGCATGCCCTCCAACATGGCTCCGCAGAACACAGAGGCTGACACTATGGAGGTCGGATCTGTGGCTGGCGGGATCGGCGGCAAAAAATCCAAAGCATCGGGCCCAGAGGAGGAAAAAGGAGGAGCAGGCGGTGAGGCGGATGGATTGGGGGGCGAAGGAGGAGGCAAAGGAGGGGAGGAGTCTGCAAGCGTGGGGTCAATTGAAGGGATTCCCTTGAAGAGATGGGTGATGCACGGCGCAGTGATGTTTGGCCGAGAGTTCTGCTACGCTATGGAGACGGCCCTTGTGACTCCTGTGCTGTTGCAGATAGGTGAGTCTCTGTAATAATTCTGTAATAAGTCATAATTGGATCCTCTGCCTGTAAAACCATGTTTTTTGTCTTTTTCCTTAAAGGGACCATTTTATGCTATTTGACAGCTTTCAACTTCTGGGATATATATATATATATATATATATATATATATATATATATGAAATACAATCTTATTGTTGGTGTTATACAGTATTATTTTGTCCTGAAATTTAACTTGTATCCTGTAGTTAATGTTGGACCATGAAGTGAAACGGCTAACTTCTCTATAAACCCGCCTCCTGCACCCCAACATTGCGCTCCTCTCCGCTGCACAGCCGGGAGCAGATCACACTGCGACAAACATTGCTGAGCTTAATCTCAGACTAAGAATTTGAAAATCACGAAGTACCACAATGAAACTCTGTTATATTATGGGCTCAGACGTTTGGTTTATTTTTTGTAAAAAAAAAACAGTCAATAAAGCCTATTTCAGTTGCTAAATCTCCAGGCCTTAGAAAGAGCCCAAACCAACATAGCTAAGTCCACTAAGCAAATTTTTCCTGCCCAGTATATAAAAAAGCTGCGGGTGTTGTTTGCACCCGTTGACTGAACATTCTGAGATTCTACAGATCAATTAATTAACCACACAATACTGTTATAAGATTGCATAAGCAGCATGATAAATGGCTAACCCACATTAGCATTAGCATGTAGACACTTCTCTGTCCATCAGGCATCTTTTTTCTTTGATCCAGCTGCTGTACTTTAGGAATGTAGAATAAAATACTGTAATCCATGCAGCTAAACGGGGGTTTTCACAGAGAAAGTGAAAAATCCAACAAAAAAGTAATTTAAGATGCCAAAAACCGAAGCAGTAATGAACTTTGAGCAGGACAAGGGTGTGTTTGAACTCTGTCACAGGTAAGCCGCTCTGCCTGCAGGGGCGGCGCAGACACCTCAACATCCCCTTGTTTTCAACTAGTGATGTCACTAGTTGAACACTCAGTCGATTTCTAGGAGAGGGAGGGGCAGCTGCTCTGAGAGCAGAATTCAGGAGGTTTACTCAGAAATGCATGAATTAAGACAAAAACCCCTCTGGTGGGTTTTTTTTATGAGAAAATTGCATTACCAGATAGTTGAAAATTCCAAAAACTTGATTTTGCATGATATTGTCCCTTTTAAGAGAGACAAAAATAATCTGTTGATTTTGGCACCCCCTACAGGCTTGAAATACAACTGTAACATTCCTGTAGACAAAGCCGTAAAATGTGAGTTTGATGCCGGTTTGGCAGTTATGAATCAGCGCCAGATTGTTCAAAATAACAAGCGAAGACGAGTCATACACAGTAAGTTATGAAGATGTACACATTTCCCTGCAATATCGTGCTTTTGGTAACTGAAAAAAAAAAAAAAAAGTATGCAGACGTGGACAAAGACATGGCTGGGTTCAGCATAAGCAAAGTGCCGCGAAAAGTCCATGATTGTCTGATTCTTCTGGGAGGATACCTCCCAAGATAACACTATGAAGTAAAAAGTAAAAGCAAGCCATCTTTGGTTCACGTACATACCGCCAGGCTGATCAGTGGTTGCCTATATAAAGGCAGGTGTAAGAGTGACATCACTTTATTGGACTGGGTGTGTGGGATTGAGCCTGAAGTACTCAGAACTAAAGTGCTGGGTCGTCACAGACAAAGCCAGTAGAAATGCGCTAAATAGGGGCTTAGCTGACCCGGGCCAGGCCCTAGTGGAACTGGGGCACATGTTACTGTGTTTTTGCCCCTTTTTCTTTAGTGCATTGTTGATTTTGGATCCCCCTGCAAATGTAAAACAGATTTGTCATAAATTGCATCATTGAGTGGCTTTTGATTTCCAATTGTGTCAGTCAATGTTGCATCAGTAGGCAACATCTCGAAAGCTGTTTGGCAAGTTTGTAACTAAAATTCTGGTGGCCATGTTTTGTACCAAAGACATCTGAAGCATCTAGAAGCTAAACCTGGATAAAACGTTAAACTGGAGTTCTCTGGCACCACACAGGAACATTTGACTCATAAGGCAGAATATTTCCCTGATTTCCACTAGTCCATCAGCATGAATGAGAGCTTTGTTTGTCCATTTCCAGAATTTTTTGTACTCTTAGTTGAAATGGAAAGAAAAGGTTTATTATAAATACCACATTTTATTGAGTTAGCATAATTTCACACTGAATTTGAGAAGGAATTATTGGGAGTAGCAATAAATGGCAGCAACATTGACTGGTCAAAGGTCATAAAGGCTTTGAAGATTTTAGCTCTGAAGATGGCCACTACATTAGTTTGATTATAAAAAATAATATACAGAAAATGTACATAAAACATAAAACATAGTAATTTTCTTTCTCAATGCCTTTTAAAGGAAGACACTGCATCAAAAGTAACCAAGCAATGTATCCTATCTATTGATCACCTTGTCCGTTTGGCTCTTGTTCCACCTGGGGAATATCTGCCATGTCCACTGACTCACAGTTTATATTTATTAAAGTGTGCTCCTACTGATGGACAAAGCCTAATTTGTACCAAGAAATATTTTATTTGCATCCGTGTCATCTCTGTAAAATAATCTAAAATGTTGTAAAATGATTCAGTAAGAACAAAAGGCTTCACTGGAACCACAGAGGGAAAATGTATAGTAAATACGAGAACAAATGAGTGGTGGAAAATCAATTAGGATGAGTTAGAAGAAAGGCTAAATAATTCATAATCTGATTTGTAATTGATAGTGTCTTCTTGCTGCTCTCAGTGCCTACCATCTGTAAATTCCTTCTCCTCCCTCAGTGACCCTGCATGATCTCCTGCCTTACATAACTAAGAAGCCATTTATAGTGGAGGTCACTCAGGCCACCATGACTCCTGTCTGGCACACCCTCAAGAGGGAACTAGGCATAAATCATGGCGAGTTGTTGTTGTTATTGTGGCTGAAAGAAAGTAATTGAAAACTAGCGTTGTGTGTTGCCATCAAATTTGCTTAATTCATAAAATGTTTCTGCTCAAAAATGATCACCTGAGATCTGACTGTAGTAAAAGCATTCATTTATGTTTGGGGTGTTGAGAAATAAAAAAAATTTGTACCGCTTGTTTAGTGTAACCTTGTTGTAGGCCTGTCTGCTGCAGATTCAGACAGGAGAGGAGCTGCATGCTTTTGTTCTAATTTTAGCCCTAATTTAGCTGCCTTAGCCTATTTTTTTTTTAGATCGGGACACGTCTGACCCTTATTAAAATTTGAAATGGCTCTGACTTACAAATTGTACTAATCAATCCTCTTGACCTAAATACAACTGAATCAGACAGTGTTTTGACTCTCAGGTTTATCACTGAAGAAATAAAGAGCTTTTTTTCTCATGCCAGGCTCCTCACTGACTTTTTTTTTTGAATAACTTTTGTTTGCAAGCAGTGTATTCCGTTTATTCTTTATAGTCTATATAAATAAAATTGCCTTACCTATATTAATGAGTAGGATGTAATTTCAATTATGAATCATTAATGCTCAGTTTTAGGAATCTCACAGATTTGCGTATAGGATTTGCTAGCTAGCTTGTTGAAGTTTGTTTCGTGAAGTGTTTCTTACACCATACTGCATGAAAAGTTTTTGCTGCCTGTTGTTGCAGAAAGCGCATTTGAAGTTAACTGGATGTTTCAGTGTTTTTAAATCAGAGGTTTTTGTAAAAGGAAGAAACTAGAACAAGTCAGTTTTGAGAATACGGGATTAATTGTCATTAGGCTTGTGTAATATATCACAAATACATCATCGTCACAATGACATTGTGTGGAAAATGTAAATCACAAAGGACCATTTTGAGTGTAATAATCATTGCGTTTCCCGAAGGAAACTCTTTCAAAATGGTAGGTTTTAAGAGCAGTATGTGTTTGTGGATCTTTGACAGCTGTGACATGCAGTCAGAGCCATACAGTTGCTTAAATATACTGCAACGGTTTTGTAAATACTGTTCGTTAAAGTCACGTTTATGATTATCACAATAAATAACATATTTTGCGATAAAATGTTAAGCTCATATTACCTACCTTTTAAGTGAAAGCACAGATGAAAAAGCAAATAAAGAAGAGAGGCCTTTATCGCATCTGAAATTGTCTTGATTGAAATATTTAAACATTTTATTGCCATCACGATATTTTCTAACATCCCCCAGCCCTAATTGTCATGTCCCTCATGTTCGCTGTCTGCAGTACGGCTTAGTACACTGTTTTGTCTGTTTCCATTGAAAAAGGGGCCCAAACAACCGATCTGGACTGCACCATTCCTGGGCCATGTTAGGAGAATATTTCAAGGTTATGTAAATTAATTGGTTAATATAAATTAAATGCATCTAGGGATTATGACATAATAAATGATAATTAGATGTCAGAGAGGAGGCCTTTACCTCTTCTCCTGCAGCTGCAGGGAGAACCATTTTGGATTAACCTTGCGAGGCAGACATAACAATCTGTGAGTGCTAGGGGCAGAAGCGGCTCACAGGGAGGCGGAGAGTCAGACATGATGGTGGATGCGAGGGAGTTCAAGCGTTGGCCCAGATGGGCTCATGTGGCTGTAATAAATTGCAAGAAAACAGAGATTCCAACTCCAGCCTCATCTTTGGTTAAAGGAAGACAATAATTCCTTTCCATAATCGCCCCCCTTCAGATGTGGGTCCAAAGGGAAAATGTAAGGGCACAGTTGGCGTGAAACTACCGGCATCACACAACGCAGTCCATTGATTTGGAGGACAGAAAAACTGGAGATACACTAGCTTGTTAGGGTTCAACCTCGTCTGCCATGTGAGAGTCCAACTGATGGCGGAAACGCTCTCCTAAATGTGCTGGACCATAAAGCGCATCGGTCAGCACACCAAACCGTACCGACTTATGCTGTTCCACTCAGTGGAAACCAAGCATTGGAGGACTTAAGCCATCAACTGGGAAAAAGAGCTCTGAATGCTGTCCGCTGCAGATAAGATGCTGACTGCTAATGACTACTCAATAAGCTAAATTCCTCTCAACCAAAATTACGCCGTTAAGACAAAAAGCATTTTGGAGAGAGAACTTACAAGAATAACCTCTTGGTACTAAGAAGATATCTTTAACTTGCATATCTGTCAAGTTAAATGTTCAGAACTATCCTTATGTTTGTTGTTGGTCACCACTGACCTCTTAATTTCCTTCTGTTTGATATCATAAATCTATTATTAAAGTATGACGTAACTTGTCACCTCAAGCTTGTTTTCAGTTATTTCTGTTGACAAACTACAATTGAGAAGGAAAAAAAAATCCCCCTCCACACAAAAATATGCCCCTCCAAAAACACTATTGTGAAGTGTTGACAGGAACATTGTAACAGTTGAAAAACCGCTGACAGGTCAAACAAGGTGGCAGCAATGCAGAAGCACAGTGAGGGGGGGAAATATTATCCTACATTAGAGTTACTGGCTTGTTTGGAAGTGGAGCAGCTTTTTTTTTTTCTCCCCCCTTTTTTAAACAATCATTTTATTTCTATTAATCTATTTGTGAGTTTCTAGAACCATACAAACATTTGGAAGCTGTTTGTTTTTAGCAAATTGTTGACAAGCAGACCTAATTAAAAACAAACATATGTACATCAAGACCTGCTACATTTTAGGATAATACATGTAGACTCCCCTGTATGGCAATAATTTCCAGTGGGTTCTGAAACACTAGCTGTGGCTGTTGGAATTAGCTGGATAGATATTAAGCTGGATGGTTGGTTTACCCAGAGGGGAACTATTGTGTCAATTTGTATAACCCCTCAACACAAGGGTCAAAGAAACGGGAGTGTGTGCAGCAGACGCGGTTTGATGAGGGACCCCTTATTTACAAGAGTGAGAGAAGAGGGTAAGATCTTCTACCCTACAAGGTCCTGTGTGGGAAACAGCCTGCTGTTTGCATGCAAGCAGAAATGTGTTTTCCACAAAGTTAAGGAGGGAAAAGCAAGTGAAGAGCTCATAAAGAAGGATGACCAAATTTTAAAAAGTCAAATTTTCATTTATTTTTTTTTTTTCCGTTTCTTTATGATCTAAATGATTCAAATATCGTAGGTCTATAAACCACGCTGTCTTAAATGTGTCCGTTTCAGATTTAAAAATCTAAATAATTTTATTGTAAGAATCTGAGATGTTTGAGTTTTGAAATTTAGTCAAATTCTGATCATACCTCACATTTGATCCCTGTAGCATGTTGACATAGGAGGTCTGTAGTATTTGACTTGAAAAAATTATATTCCCTTTCCTACTTAATTTAAAGCATAAAAATATCCAACAGGAGTTACTGCTTTTGGTCTGATTGCTGCCGAATGAGACCTACTTAGACATCATATTTTAAGGTTAGGCAGGTTTTTCACCTGGTGCAATACAATTGGAAACTTGAAGTGCTTTACCAGAAGCAACTAGAACAAAGTAAAAAAAATATATATCAAAAGAAAGCGGTATGTATGAAAACCAAATAACACAAGAAGAAATAAAATGGGAAAAGAGCACATTTTAGATTTCTAAAGCATGATAAAAGTGGCTGTCCTGGTGTCTTTCATCTCTGATTAAATTATTGAGAATCAGATTTATCATCACTAATCAGTTCAAGAATGTCTCCTTGAACAATTTGTACTTAAGTAGGTCATTTTCAGTTTCAACAAAAATGTCCCCTTTCTGTGATGTTAATGGATGCAGTAAGGTTGGGCATAATTGTAAACCTCTTTCTTATTTCAAACTTGTTCCATAATGTATTAAATTATGTTTGTATCTTTTTTTAAATATATATATTTTTTAACTGCATTAAATATGTGTGACTGTCACTAATGAATTGTTTTTATTATTCTTTTTAATTACCTCTTTTCCAAAACATTGGGGTATCTAAACACAATATATAGTGGAATACTTTATATTTAAAAATGAGTTTAATTAGATTAACCTCCAACGGCTTGAAATGGTAAATATGACCAGAAAGTAGCTAAATTTATGCAGTTGTGGCAAAAATTAAGTGTATGTCTATTTTCAAGGTTTTTATTTTCCTTGCAATGGCTTTGATTAATTTTGGTTTTAATTAATTAGGGATTAGACGGTTCTTTTTGTAGAAACGCCTCCTAGTGAGATGAGAGACATGGTCATGCTGTGACATGGGTATAAATGGGGAGGAGGTGATGGAAAGGGACTGTGTGCTGAGTTGCTCTTTTAAGGATGTCTCATCACATACAAGTCCTTTTCAGAACAGAGCTAAAAAAAAGTTGAGATAAAACTGATATACGAAAATTTCAGGTACGTTAAAGGGAAAAAGTTACAAAACTATAATATTTATCTAAAACTGAATGTTATAGTTACTTTTAACTGGGTCAGTGGACGAAAAAATGTCATTTTAATTTGTACTTTGGTAGTTCCTAGAGCAAAAGAACCCATAAAAAGGATTACAAAAAACGCAGACCCCTTTTTTTTGTGCCTGGGACGTTTTTCAAAGTCTGATTTCCCTCCTTGACCACCCTGTTTTGGATAAAGTTGGGCTTAGGCGAGGCAACCACAACACTGCAGACCTGGCTGGCAGAAGAAGTTTTTGGCCTTCTTTGGAGGCCTTCTTTGCTTTTCCAAAAGAGATTACTACAATCCAACAGGAAATGTCCTTGTGCTCAGGAGCCGCTGATGACATTAAAGCTTTCTCCTCTCTCTTCGTGGAATTCAACATACGCGTTTAACGCTTAACCTCCATTGTTATTTAATCACTTTTGCAAATTGCCATTGTGGCAGCCAGTTTACGTTACTTGGAGACGACCTCAACTAATCTGCTTCATGAAGGCTGTTTGCAGAGTCAAACAAAAGCTATTTCAGGTCTGACAGCAGTTTGTGACAGTAGACCTCTCTACCTCTAGCACCCTGCACACCAGCAGCGATGCCAGATTTCTTTTTATAAAATTACCCAATTCCAGCCTCTAGTTTAACAGGTATCATAGTAGATAAATTATAGTGTCATATTAACTGTTAGCCCTTTTAAAATTTTCGAAAAAGAAGCAAAGCATGCTGTTTTTATTGTTGAAAATCAGCCTGATCTTGCATTGTTTATATTTGCGTGCCAGGTAACCTAATCCGCTTGTTAGATCCCATCATGTTGGCTGGACTAATCTAGTGGATGACCTTGGAGACGGGGTTATATAAATGACTGGCTTGATGTCACAGGGGACTAATCACCATAATCTTACCAAATCTTTCATGGAACTGAGCGGAAGGAAGGCGGAGGTGGCGGTCAAAAATATTAAGATGTGCCTCTTTATACTTGAGGGAGGATGAAAAATGTAAGGATAGACGTTTTTTTAGGGAAATCTTGAAAAAGAAGTTGCTCACAGTGTTTGATTGTTCTTGACAACCTGTGAGGCACCCTTAACTATTCATGATGATCTTTTTTACATCTGGTCAATTCAGAGAAATAACTGATCAGTTCATTTCTCTGTATTTAAAGCTAGTACGTTTAATTCCTAACATAACCAGCACTGAAGGGCATGAGATTAAAGCAGTAGTGATTAAGGGCAGAATGATTTGTGAACTAGAACTCAAAGCAGTTACAACAGCCTTCCAAGCCCCCTGAAACACAAAATTTTAAAAGCCCCATAGACAGCAAATCAGAAAAATTATGTTTGTTTAAATTTCTGTTGCTAATGTTAATGGATTTGTCTGTAAACTCAGCAAAATTTAAATGGAAAAAAGTTTAAATGTCCTAAAAAAAATAGTGTGTGAAACACCTAGTTTTGTGTTGTTTCAACACACATTTATAAAATTGTCTTTTGCACACTTAAGATAAATCTTCATCAGGCTTTCTACGTAATCTTAGATTTAAAAGATGGATAGGTGGTTCAAATTTCAGTCTGATTGACTACTGACTGAAAGCATGAAAGATTATTATTATCAGGATTGGTGGTTTCTATACATTGCTTTTCTGGGCCACTGGGGATGTTTAGAAGGACATCAGAGCTGCTGCTCGTTTATTTGTGGACCGTGCTTTTGGAAAGTCGAGTCAGCAATCTTAAGACAAAGCACTGTTCTCTGCTTCTCATATGACTGCATGTTTTTTTCCATGCACCAGTTGATAGGCTAGGTATGCTGTGTTGTTGGTGTTAGATATGTGAGGAATGTAGAAGTGGTTGTGTGTTATTTTGCCAACATATTGTTTCTCACCCCTCCCTTTCAAGGGAGGTGAAGTCATCAAAAACAAACGAGCTCCCAGGTGATGACAAGGGACAAATAAATGTCAGGGGAAGCAGATTCTTTAAACCAGGGTGTGCAGCATATTATTGTGTTTACTGTACTGGTTGTTCCTTGTAAAACCACCGTCTAGGTTGCATCAAAACAGGATGATTTAAGCACACGGCGCATAAACTTAAGATCCATTAAGTTAGCAACATTCTTTCTTTGAAGGCATATTACTATCACAACTTTATCCAATTGATTTGGAGTTTTCACCAATAGCTATTGAAGAATTATTTAGCAGCCCAGGAAATGTGTGTGTGTGTGTGTGTTCCAGTAAAGTAGATGTGCAGGTGTGTGCCCTAATGTTTTGTTTAATTAGGTTCATGTGACCTAAAAAGTCTGGTATGCAAATTGTTCAGATTTAAAGAGATTACCCTGTTTGTTAACTCTCTCTGCTGCTTTCCCTGAACATGACAATAAAAATATTCACATCTGAATTACTAATTGGTTCTGAAGCTGTTTCTGACTATTCCTTTTTTTTCTATTTTAAATCAGCCCACTTCCCTGAAAACTGCCAAATTAAAGCAAGGAAATGTGGCTGGTGGAAAGCTTTTAATTACTATTTTACAATAATAACTAATAGTAGGCCTCCGAAAAAGAATGCATTTTTTATTCAAGAATTTTCAGTTTTTATGAATTTCGCACAACTCTTACGAAAGGATAATTTTAGCTGGGAGCATGTTAATGGAAGTAGAGCTGCTGCTCCTCCACACTGAAAGGAACAAGTTGAGGGGTTTCGGTTCTTACACCCACTGAGAGGAAATCCAGATCTTGCTAAAGGGATTCTTATGTCCATTCTGGCATTGAAATCACCTTGGGATATCCATTCAGAAGCCAATTAGTCTCTTTGAGGAGAGGGATGCCTGGATTTTTCTCCTGAAGATCGAGCTCGATCAGAAGACAACCGACAGATGGATGCATCCAATTGTCATGTACTGGAAGTAGTTTTGTGCTCTATCAGAGGAGATTATTTGGTTATGTGATGGTTAATGTTTCAATTTGGAGGTTTCTCCTTTATGTCTAATTGAGAGAAAACTCTGATATTCCTGAAAAACATGCTCATTCATGCCCTAGAAACAAAGTTTTACTGGAGGTAGAGCTATTTTGCTTCCCATCACAAGAAGTCACCCAAGATGGCTTGGCCATCTTATCAGGATGTCTCTATGGTGGATCCTTTTGGATAGGATATCCAGCACATCCCACATCTCCCAATCTAAAAGTGTATAGAGCTCATATGATTAAATTACTTCTAGGGATCGACCTATATGTATTTTTTTGTGCTGATACCGATTTTTCTTTAATCAGCCTTAGTCGATGAAAGATACAGGATGCTGATTTCCTTAACCCTTGTGTGGTGTTCATATTTATGTTACTCAGTCAGTGTTCATGGGTCTGCTGGACCCGTTTGACACTATTAAACAATTTTATGTTAAAATGCTCAAGAGATGTCTACTTCATCCCAATTACAAGCTGTATTAAAGAGCAAACATTATTAATATTTGCCATTTTCCTTTGTTAGATTACAATTATTAATTAATGTGCTACTCATTTTTGTTATAAAATGTAAGAGCAGACAATGTTGAGGGTTGAATTTTCAATAATGTTCAAACTTTGTGCGTGAGCAGGAGGGGTAGAAAACATTAGCAGCAGCCCGAGAAAGGATGATGACAGAGTGCAAGTAGACAGGACCTACACTTTTCACACTTTTATTAGCCCCGGGTCCAGTGGACCAGAAAACCTAGTATGTAATGTAAATGTATAGGGGTGGGGTACAGTATGCAGTCATTGAAAATTGGTTCTGATTTATATTCTTCACAGAAAATGAGCCAAAGCCAATGAATTTGAGGGGGAAAAAGGAATTATTTCATTTATCTTTTGATAAAACTGAACAGGTGTCCCACAGACACGTTCACCATACAAGGGTTAAACCAATATTTGGAGCCGATACTGATTATGTTCCCTCAATTTACATCATAAAAAAAATTTTGGTAAAAATTTGTACAAGTCCCGAGTTAACATTTATGTAATTTTAAAACAATATTTAACACATAGTAAACACAGGTGAGGTAGAACAAGTAGATAAACAATATTTAACAAATATAAAAACATTTGAGGTAGAACAAGTAAAAAAATAAAGTGCTGAAAAACTGTGTAATTAAAATTCTGAATATAAAAAATAATGACACTATTGCACACAGTAGAAATAAGTAAGCAGCATAATAAAGTGCAAATTGTGCAATAATGCTTGGGGGAAAAAATATGGCGAACAGAGCACCCACTTATCGACCGATACACGTAAAAAAAAAAATCTAATATTGGCCTGATATATCGTCTGGCCAACATATCATGTCGTATATACCCTAATTACTTCATTGGTTCTGTTTGTAATTGAATAGAATGTTTATTATTCTCAAACTATTTTTATATACATTTCCTCTTTATTATCTTGGAATTCTTTTTACATGAATAAAAACTAAATCTATACCAAATATTACAGTTTGCGTGCTAAATTTGAGCAGGGACAATAATCACAGAAACAATGTTAGAACATGTGATTTTCCTTCCTTATGTGAAGTAATTTGTTTTGTTTCTACATTTAATATTTCAGAAACATTTCTGCTAGACCTCTGTCATTTTTTTCAAATAATATTTTTTAAGCAACAATCGTGTTCTCGTCCAGATTGTATCTGTCTCTGTTTTTATGTGTTTGTGTTTCTACTAGAAGTGAGACATTAGTCAAAACTTGTAAACTTGGCTTTTTGGGACAAAGAAATTTATATTTTGTTTATTTATTTTTTTCCGAATTTATCTAAAAAGAAATAAAATTGTTGAAGAAGTTAAATTACTTACAGATCCAAGGTCTGAGGCCAACTCAAAGAACTAAAAGTTCCATGGATTGGGAGTATTTTAGTAAGATTTTGTGCCAAAGAAGGTCAGTGTTTTCTGAACAAAGTAGAATGTGTTTCATTAGGACTGTAAAAAGGAGAAACACTAGGATCATTGTCGATCACAGCCAAGTTCTATTTATCACCATTAAGTACATTTTGCAACTTGAAATTAAGTAAACAGAATGCAGACAAAGTATATTTGATCTTTTTGCCTACTGTGTACCTCTCCTGAACTTTGAAAATGACTTCCAGCCATAAATCTATCTCAACTCGCTTTTAGCACCACATAAATTAAGTACCTTTTATTTACATGTCAGTACAGCAACATCCTGCAAAGGAAGAAGTTGATCAGTAATCTTGTTCAGGTTTTAACATCAGTTCATCCACTTTTATTCAGAGACTGTTATTTTAAACGGTCTTCAGGTGTGCTGATGTCCTGTTTAGGAATGATGGCAGGATGGGACATAATATGATCAGAAGACAACCAGCCTGAGCCATTGAAGCAACACCGAATAGATCCATTCTTTCATGTTTATGATAAATTCTGAATAGGGCAGCTGACATGGTTATTCGTGTGACCAGGACATTTCTTTGCAGCTCTTCCCTTGTCCAATTTTGGTGACTCTTTGGAATTGCAGCCTTGTTGCAACCTTTGCCGTTCATAGTTGTCAGGAGTGGTACTAGATGGGGTCTTCTGCTACAGTCCATCTGCTTCAAGGTTTGACCGGCTGTATATGCATAGTTTAATAGCACATACCTTGTCAGTTACAAGTGGTTATTTTAGCTACTGTTGTCTTTGTGTAATCTCGAGCCATTCTTCTCATTCTCTTCTGACATCAAATAGATTTTTTTTTTAACCACTCTCCTAACCAGGAAAAGATTGTGCATGAAGATCTCAGGAATTCTGTTTTTTTTTTTTTTTTTGTTATAATCACGTAATCAATTCTGGCACTAAGAACCATAAAACATTCAGCCATTCAAATCCATTTTATTCTATATTTTGATGCTCAATTCTAACTTGAACTTGTTTAGATTCCCAAATGCTTCGAAGTGCTGTCATGTGATTAGCTGATTTAAAAGTAAGTTATGTTATATATATTGCTGGAAATTAAAGGATCCAAACATTCCTTTTTGTAAAGTTATTTTTTGCTTCTCAAATTTTGATTTCAAGTATAAAAGATACATTTTCCTTTGAATTACAACAATAAAAAAATGTTTTATCTCCTATTTGTAGCCTCAGTGTTCTGCCCTATTACTTCAAACTTATTTACAGAAAAGTGGCTTCTGCTGTTTCTTTATATTTGATTTTTTTTTATGTAGCTTTCCAAAAGCTTGATTAGGACCCGCTTCGCAAACCAACCAGTTAAAATGGTCTCTGCCTTGTTTGTTGAAGCAGGAAATAAACCATCCAGACTTCAGTTTGGCAAAGATAACTGACATTTTTAATTTACACAGAAGTGTCTGTTGATAATTGCATGACCTACATTATGTTGCATAAGACCACCAACTGATCTGTACTTATTGAACTTATCGATTTATTTCTTCGTTGGAAGGCTGGCGCTTCCTGTTGGTGGTAGGTCAGTCGCAGCCAGAAACAAGCAACCCTGCTGTTTGTCACATATGCTCAAGCATTAAATATAAAATCTAGCTCAACATAACTAACTGATGCATTTTTAAAGTGCAAAAGATATCCGGGCAGACATTTTGAGCCATTTTGTCTTTACTGTCTTACTGTATTCCTGTCTCTGGGTCTCAGCAGGAAGTGACTAGTTTACTGCAGTGCAGTTACATAACTGCTGACTAGAAGCAGCTGTGTGCGCGAGCATACGAGCTGGCTTCATCCAATCTGAATGCCACCTAATGACAAGGGAACGGGGGGGGGGGGGGGGATTTAGCACCTTTGCACAGCTAAGTTCATATTGACACTCGTTCATAAAGTCAACCCCACTTAGTGGACAACTCAAGTATTTATAACCAGACCTGCTTAATGAAAAGGAACTAATAGCTTGGAATGCATGTTTTTCTGCATCTTTTCTTTTAACATTAATTCAAATATTGATGCAGAGGTTTGCTCTATAATGCACTTTTATTATAATAGCCTTGGCTGTGCCTCTTGGTTGTATTTGTTCTCATTTGTGTAAAGTGTTTTCTGTGTGTATTTGCCCACTGCATGATTGATGACCGTCTCTTACTGCTGGGAAGTGCAATGACTCACTCTTCTTCTCCTTTCCTATCGTCCTATTTTCTTTCTTTTTTTTTTTTTGCACTTTATAATCCCTGACATCATAAATGTTGGTTGGTGTTGCTTTTAGCTGTTTTTTTTGGTTTTTGTTCCTGTGCCTTTACATCACAAGGTTTTACCGGCATGTGCAGAATAAATGCTGCAGTGCTTGAAGCTAGCTCAACAGTTACAAGGCCTATAAAGTCTCTGTTTCCTCCTGTAAAATTATTTTCCAAGTCTTTTTTTTTCGCTGTTTGGATTCGTCAAAACATTAGTATTCCCACTGATTATGTCAGGAAAAAGAAAAACAGTGCTTCCTAAAAACATATTGGCAAATATGACACATTTGAAAAGAATGACAAATGAAGTCGCTAAATATATAGTTGTTGTGGAGGAAATATTCTCAAGATGTTCTATGTTTAATAGTAATTTAGGGTGTTTAGGTAATAGAGAGTGATTTAATCATGTTTCACGGGCCAGCCGACCCACAGATCAACTACTAGCAAACAAAGGAACAATCATCACAAGGGACAATTTAGGCTTGTGATGAGATAAAGAGACAGTGATGATTGATTTATAACATGTCAGGTGAGACTAATGCCAGATTCTATAAAGCTGGGTTCTAAGACCGTTTATACTCAGACTCTGACCAGACAGTGCCATGCTGATTGGTGTCTCCTTGAATGTAATAAAATAAACCCGCGCTCAAGTAGAATAGTGTCTCAAAATCTAGCTGTTCTTGAAGCTGCCATTTTAGTTGTAAATGAAAAAATACATCCTTTTTGTAAATAAGGTAAACTGATATGATCTAGTCCATGAACTAATCTGATCAGTAAAAGGTAAAACAAATGTTGTTTCCTCATGTTCACAAAGTGCTTCCTACTAAACTAAAAGTAAAAAGATGCTGCCCCAACCCCGTAAAGGTATAGTTTTTTAATTTTGATTTAGCTTTTTTATGAATTGTTCCATATTCAACATTTTATGTAAAACATTTTGTGTATGAGGTGGTCTTTAGTCATCATCCTCCGTTTGTACACCCAATATTGAATATCATATTATTTTGTGGTAACTGCTGCAATGGCTATAAAAAGGGACAAAGTGCGAAGGTTTTCATCACAGGCATTTTGTTGCAAATTTTGCACTGCTTCTGTCTCTGACTTCGTAACGATTTGATATAATTTAGTGCAGTGATGCTGCTAAATTGTACATCATAAGATTTTGAAAAATAAATGTAACATTGTTGATGCCTACATTGAAAGCAGCAGTGTATACAATACATACTAAGATGCTGGACTGTTCCCAATAGTGAGGGCTTCTTCCATCACTGTTTGAGTCTAGTCCACAGTCAGATGCTAATCAATAATAAAACCTCAATATGCATATTTCATTGCCCTAATTTTCCATCTGCTCACATTTTGTTTACTACACCTGCTTCCTTTACTTCTTTCATTGTCCTCTCAGTCTCTCGTTCTGTAACTTTCTTGCTTCTTCCTTCCTGCCAACTTTCTCCCATCATGAACTCTGACCCACTCCCCCTTTCGAACTCTTTCTCTGGCTCTCTTTTCTGTCATTTTCCCTGACGTTTTCTCACGCCGGCGCAGGATATGAAAGGATTGTTTTGTGTTTATGGGGGAATAGGCAGGAAGGGAAGAGGGGAAAGTAGGGAAGAAAACGAGGAGACAAAGGAAAGGAGAGACTGTTGAATTTTGGTTCTATGGCAGTGATTCCTATTCAGAGGAGGGAGCTTTTACTTGCAGTTAATTGTAGAAGATTTACAGATGGGATAAAAGGATGAAAAATTACATGTTTCCATCTTGATGCATGATTATAGGTTGTAAATAAATATATTTACTAAACATTTACTTAAAATGTTCATAAATCCTTATTTAATTTTTGTGTTTTAAATCAAAATAAAATCTCTTGTTTTGAGTGTTTTCTTAGATGCCGATAGTGAGAGTTATTATATTTATTGAGCTGTTATTTTCCCTTTGAATTTGCTTTTCTATGTCAATAGCTTAATTTCTTTTGCATCTCCTGCATCTTTCTTTACACTCCTCAAAATTTGCTTAAACTAACCGTGTTCTCTTGTGGATCTCTCCTTGCACAACAGATTCGAAGTGACAGAAATGTAGAAAGGTTTCACCCTTAATGTGCTTTCCTACAGAGACGATTGACAGCTGGGATTGGTAATAAACTGGGAATCATTTGGTTTCAGCAGTAATTATCCCGAACTGCATGCTGACCAGTCTTGCATGTAGGTTTCTAGCTGTTGCTTCAGTTTACTTTAGTTGGTTCTGTGCAATTAGCAAAAAGATCTTTGATGGAGCTTTTTTTTTTATAATTACGATGTATAATATAAAACTTGAGGGTTTGATTTGGACATAATTTTGGGAACCTTCCAACCAGTGAAAGGTATGTAAATATTACGTCTAAGAGTGGTTTAGTGAATAACATTTTAAATAAAGTGTATGTTTCTTACATTACTTTTAGCATCACTTAAAATAACAAATTCCAAACCAAAGAGTGTTACACCAACTTTTTAGCAATTCGGTATGGTGTGTGTACTGATCATAAAAAAAATTGCTTTTAGTTTCCACCTGGAAGGTCACTGGTAAGGTTACATTTAGCACAAGTTAGAGGGGTTTCATTCACCAGCCTCTTTATTTCTTTTATTGCATCTCTATTTTTGTTTTATTATAATCTAGTTTAAACTAAATCGTAGGCTACAGGCCATGCATCAAGCAGAGAGTTTGATTAACTGAAAGCTATCTCCATTTCATGGCAAAAATAATTAAAATGAAAAATGAAGGGAAATGTTTGCTGCAGTTAAAACATGTGTGAGATAATTGGCTGCCTCAGGCCACTGTGACATCTGGCCTACATTTTCAACAGTTCTTAATCAGTGTGTAAATTTCTGTTTACATCCTTCTGTTTAATTCGTGTAACTTTAAAACTAAGTTGTACAAGTGAGAACAAGAAGACGAGTGTTATTGGTAATGCGAAGTCTTTTGGATGCAAGTCAAATTGTGTAATGTTTATTACATGGGTCAAAAAGTGAGAATATTATGTGAGCTCTGGTGAAGGGACTTGAAACGATGCACACTCTCTTTATATTCTACGTTTGAGAACAAATGAAGGGTGTTACTTCTTTGTTTAGTTTTTTTTTCTTCAGTGTAGGAACGACGTGGAGAAAAGCACATAGAACCTAAGCAGACGCTAATGAATGGGCACTTTGTACTCCAACAGTTGCACCTTGAACTTCATTATTTTTACAGTGCGTTCATTGAGGAAATGTGCATAATGAAAAAAAGGGTTTGATGATAGATAGGGGAGTTGTTGCTGTTATTTTTTTTTTTCTCAGGATCCGGGAATAAAAAAAACTTTTTCTTTCAGACTCTCCATACTTCAGACTCTGCCCCTACTCTGTTTTCACATTTCCTCCTCTTCTCACCTTGTGGCGACTCTCTCCATCCTCCCTTTTTAGCATTCTTTGATGTTAATCCTTTCTCACACTCCTTCTCTCCGTTTCCCCCTTGACCTCTCCTTTTTTGAACTCATTTTTTTTTCTAAAATGCTTCCTGCGTTTTGATTCTCTCAGTATTGTTCCATGTGCATGTGTGTGTTTGCACATACAGTACTGGGACTGTGTGGGAACTGAGTTTAAGAAATGTGTGGGAACAGAGACACGTCTTTATTTACTACGTTTTGTCTGTGTTTTTAGTATTGTGTGAGAACTGTTTACTAGAAACTGTTTTCCTGTTTTGATGTTGACAAACCTACAGACAGACCGACTCTTATCTGCTGTTTTGTCTCGTACTCTATGGCAGCACCAAAATCGTTTTGTATATATAAGTGTGTGTGTGTGTGCTTGTGTATTTTTAAGTTAAATACAGAAACAAACCTGGAGATAAAAACTTTAAAAAGGCCCCTCAACAGGAAGCACTTTGTGAATGGCACAGTCTTATTAGGAGCCAGGATGTGAAGGTGATGGAGACTCTGTCGTGACAGAGTTCCCAAGACCGTGTCACTACAAGCGACAGAGGTTGAGTGCAGTTTACAGAGCCCTCAATAAGAAGGGCAGAGGTTAACATTTGTAAAGGACAATAGGAACATGGCCGCTGTTATGTTAAATGGGGTCAAATGTCTCTCTACTGTACAATTCTGCCTCTTCCAAGGGGCATCTTTGCATGTTTTTAAATGCAAACCTCCAAACTGAAGTGTAAAAACCCCCAAAGCTGTTTTATATTTTAAAAACTAATGCTTAAGAATACTGAATATATTTGCTGTACATAAGAAACTAGCGTTTTAAATGTGTCACCATGAAGGAAAAAGGCTACAGTTAGATGCTTTATCTCAGAAAGTGGAAGGCAGCTCCGCCCTCTGGTAGCTTAAAGACATGGCACCTTGACTGAAAAGTATCTTTACTCCAGCTGCTGTAGATAATGTGTTATAGTGCAGCAACAAGATAAGAATTGCTAAGCTAAATCTAAAACAAAATTTGCTCTTCCTGATGCATGGATGACATTGGCACCACAACACAGCAAGCTGCCACAGAAAGCTAGAAAAGTATAAAGTTCCCATGAGCCATAGCTTCAAAATGTAACCCTATCTAGTTATTTAGTTTCGTCCTTCAGGCAGATCTTTGTATGTTGTAAGCGTGTTTACTTATTTTTACCGTTGGTGTAGCTTAGAGATTTGGTATTGGTGATTTAAGGAATGTAATAAAAGCTGCTTCAGTGATTAGTAATATGGTTGTATTTGCGCAACAAATGAAGCGCTACTACTGCTAACCGTGGAGGCAGTGTGGCACATTACACCTCTCATGTGATCAGCACAAGGAATGAAGAAGAAAACAATGATGGAATTGGCGGAAGATCTTTATCAACGTGCCATAACGTATTTAATGGCTGCACCTCCGTCTACTGCGGGGAATCTTTTATTTATTTATTTTTTTTTTTTTTTGAGAATGCAAATTATCACGACTCAGAACTGCCCTTTAGTGACCATATTGCCTAACAACCATACCAGCCTAATAAATGCTTTGCAAGCTTTGGTGTAGTGACAGTTGACAACCTTACAATCAGACAATTTATCTAAGAGCAAAACAAAAGAAAAAATCTAATTTTCCACTTCCATTAGATATTTTAAGTTAGGTAGCTGGGAAAGTATTAAAACACCAGATAAAGCAAACTATCAGTTAAAAAAGTGAATCTATTTAACTTGCAGCTCTCTTCTTAAATACAAGCACCTGTTCTTGTTTTCCAAAATTATTCCTTGAATCATCACCATAGATGAGAATTTAGGAAGTATCTTTCATGCCAACAGGATTATTTGTCGGCTGTTGTTATTCAGAGGTATTGACAGCATGTGTGTCTTTCCATACATTTGCTGCACGCAGTCTATTTTCATCTGCCTTTTCTAATTTGAGAGCCTGCTGTGCTGCAGGTATGTTTGAAAGCTTCACCTTGATGCCGGCAGTAGGAAATTAAAAGATATTAACAATTTAAGAAGTGATGATGAACAAGGTCAAAATTACACTCAATTTTCTTTGGAATTTTCTATTACCAACATGCATTTAATATGAGATGTTTCTTAAAATAATTGTAGTGCTGTGCCAAAGTTTTAAAACCATCCCTCCTTTTTTAGGTCCAAATGAGTCTGAGTTAATGCTAATATTTTAAAGTTTTCCCAATTAAAGCTATAACAGTTTTTCTGGATGTCATCCAAAGTTAATGTTTGTACTTTGATTAATCACAAAGTGTGATATATTTGAAGCGCATATTTTTCTTAAATGTGACAGCCAGGATACAAATGATAAAAGCCTCTCCAACCCTCCATAAGCAGGATAGGCCAAAAATGGCAGCTAAGGTCCTGGCTTTCGAGAGTGCTGTATGCAAACATTTTTAATGGGAAGTTCAGTTGAGGAAAAGGTGCAGAAGCAAAAGCTACTATCACGATGGAGTCAGTACTTAAAAAGACACCATAAATATTTAAATCCAAAACATTGGCTAAAACTTTTTCCACGTTTGTGTTAAGCCACTAGTCTACTAAACCAGAACATCAAAACCATCTTACCTGGGTTGAGAAGAAAAAAAACTTTTCAGATGAAAGTACATTTTGCAATTCAAAGAAAATGTAAGATCCCAGAGTTGGGTTGGATAGCATTGAAGTTCTTAACTTTGTTGCCTTGCATCTAGGGGTTCCTGGTTTTAAATCCCAGGTACCGAGTGCATATAATGTAGTGTATTAGTAGGCTGGCATTTCTGTATTGAAGAACCATTTTTATTGCACTCAGGTAGCATTCAAATTTTTAGAGAGATAGGATTTTGTATTTTCATTAACTGTAAGTAATCAAAAATAAACTCTTTGCTACCAAAGTGTATGACAGAAATTTCATTCTAAGTAAATAAGATGCATTTGTGCTTTTATCACGCGTGCCACCTCCTGTTAATCTTTCCGTCAAGCATGCAATGAATAATCACTTGTATTAGGTATTTTCAAAACATTGAAAGTAGAATGCAGCATTTAGTGTTAAATTGTTAAAAATTAGAAAAAAAAAATTGTAATTTTGGTTTTAAATCTGAAAACGTGTCTGTTATTTCTGTCAACTGAAAACTATCATTTCGTCTAGAGATGGATGCGAGTTCTGCCCCCTGCTGGTCAAAACAGGAAAAACTAAACAACGCTTTACTTTTAAAACAAACAAAAAAAATCTGTGTGGTTCTTTGCAGGTCTTCCAGAGCAGTACTACAGTCTGACATGGTTCCTCAGTCCAGTTCTGGGCCTGATGTTTACACCTTTGATCGGCTCGGCCAGCGACCGTTGCACTCTGCGCTGGGGCAGGAGGCGGCCGTTCATCCTGGCTCTCTGCATAGGAACCCTGATTGGAGTGGCGCTGTTTTTGAATGGCTCGTTGATAGGTGAGTAAAAATGCATTTTTACTGAAAGGAACCTCGGTTTGAACTTATGCCCTTCTCTTATAGATGTACACATTTTCGGACTCTTTTTCTAACGTTAATACTATAAACTATTTACATTGTTTTACATTTTAAAACAGTTTATTTGGATATAAATAGTGATAAAATGCATCTAAAGATTTTATATTTTCACTTTTAAAGATAATTTACTTTTTACCATTTGTACCATAGGAATTCAACAGCTTTGAATGAAGATAAACCCCACAACCTGATACTATATACGTTTTTTTTTCTTCACCCAGTATGCACTTGGTCCATAAGCAGAGCAGAAAAGCAAAACATATTTCAGTGAATAACACATTGATCTTAAACTCCACACAGATCTGGTTGTGATACCATTAAACAAACTGTTCTTGCTGCATATGTCCAGTTATATCAGAGGCGAGATTTAATCTGAGCTTTTAGTAATACAATTTAAAATGTCAAAATAAATAAATAAATGAAATGGTTGTGAATTGATCATTACAAAGGCTGATTATCAGCAGAAGAAAGTTAATGAATTTGCTTAAAAGAAGAAATGAAAAAGCAGCAAAGCAAGAACTCTAAGCAAAAAAATAAATAAAAGGTAAAAATATCGAGATCCAATTCAAAATAACTTGAAAAGTTTCTTTTGATCTTTTATTATAGAAATAGATTCTTATAACAGGCATTTTACTATTCTTCTAAAGATGCTTTATTTTAGAGTGGAAAATGTGTCTACCTTTTTTTTCTCCCTAGAAACAGTGATATGTATCCCTCACATTAGTCCTTTGTTAAATGTGACCTAAATAGTGTCTGAAAACTAACTAACAACCAAACAGGAAAGCTTGTCACATGCAGAAGATTAAGGCCATCCAAAGTTTACTTTGGTTCATGCTTGACCACTTTATCCAGTAATTTCAAAAACAATTTTAATCTGTAAAACTACTCAATGATGAGGTTTGTATTTTTTGTTTTAATGCTCAATTACTGTGCAAATCTTTGTGCAGTATTTAAGATCCTAGTTGGTTTTAATATTATCTTTTATAGTCATTTTCTCCCAAATCAACTCAAATCCAGTTTAGTATTTTGTAGCTTGGGTTTGAGCAGCTGCGGTGCCTTTCTCTTGTCGCTGTCACATATGAAAGCACAACAAGGTTAAAAGAAAATATTTCTATGAGGATGGCTAAAGTAGTGCAGGGCTAGAGGTTGTCCCAAAACAAATGCAACATGATATTCTTTTTGACAAAGTTTAATATTTTCTTTCTCGTTAAATCTAAAATTTTAACAAGGGACCCAACATTTCCAAGTTGGTTCCATGAAACGATTAATTAATGCTTAAATGATAAAACAGCGACTTTGCTATGATCCCTTCAGCCTTCCTGTTACCTGCTGAAAGTCTTTCTCTTACTTACTGCTTAGCTGAACCACAGGCACATATCAAATTACTGTTGTTTGTTTTTAATTGATTTTTACACTTCTTTCCTTCTCCTTATGGAAAAGGTAAATTTAAAACTCCTGCATAAAGTGTCCACACTGAAGACTTTCCTGTTTGTGTGATCTTCTTTATTTTCTGGCGGGCCGGCAAGCATACAAGCCTGGTGCAAGGCCCATGTCTCAGTGTAGCTCTAAAACAAGGTATTGATGAAGCAGAAGGCATCATAGATAATAATAGGAGCTGTGTGAACTGTTTTCGGTCAGCAGAATCTGTTTAGTTCTTTCGGTGTCTATTCTTTTCTGCCTCCATTCTTCTCTGCAAAGTTGGCATGTAGGTCAAAACAGGGCACAAGGGTGCTTCTGAGTGTGAGAGACGCATACCAGCAGAGTTGGCATGGGAAAACCCTGTAACCCTGTGTGAGAAATAAATGAATGAGAGCAAATGTGTGCATTTCCGTGGTTGTAAATAAATATAAATGTGTGAAAAGCAGCGGGTGACGTGGGAAAACCCGTACAAACCTGTCCAGGATTATGGTTGTGTGAGTGTGTTTGTGTGTGTGGATATGGGAACACCGGAGCTAGCAGTTCACAGGGAAACAGTTCCTGTTTGCTTCCTCCTCTCCACCAATCACAGGTCACTTCCTGTCTGGGTGCCTGGCTAATGAGCACTGTGGCTCCATTGTCTCACCCAAACACACAGTCTGAAGCACACTGCTGTTGCACCTATGAACACTTTTATTTCCTCAACTGTAAAGGATTACAGTTTGAAAAGTCATGCTGCGTCATACTGCCTCTGGTATCTTGCACTCACATCCCATACAGTACAGACTTCCGACTCCACTCTGTGCTGTTCACACATATTCATGCAACTTCTCCCTTGGGGCCCCCCGAAACTCATTGGTGTGAGTGTTAAGGGGAGATAAAAAAAATGGACAAGGTCACCCACAACATGCAAAGCAGTATGGGAAATGTGCAGTGACCTGTTTATGCACTTGTCTGGGTCATGCAGCCATTAAAAGTCACAAATAAGTTATTGATCACATGTTCATGCAGCCTTGACTACTTTGCTTACATCCACAGAGAGATAAATATAAATATATTTTTTTAAAGGATATGATTTTTTTTTTAAACTTTCCTAAAAGCTTAAAATCTTAACAGAATTTTGAATAAAATCATAATAGTTAGCGTTTTATGTTGATTTATATTTTTGTCACATTTACACACAGATTATGTCCTTTTTCTTTTTTGTTTTTTGGCTGATATGACAATAGATCTTTAATGTATTTTGGAGTTAAGTAATTCACTGATTTATAAACTAACGTGTGTTTTGAAGTCTATTGTCTGAGCTATATACAATAGACTTCTAAATACTCCTGTATTTTCCTGATTCTTGTGAGGAGGCCAGCAGCAGTGTGATGGATCAGTTTAAGTTTTCTGATTGGCTTGTAGGCAGAACATGACGACACTGTTGTAGTAACCAATTCTAACTATAGATGAATGAATGGAGGCGTTTTCCCATAAAGCCCATATTGGGACATTTGTCATTTAATCCTAGAAATGTTCTTATGGTGATACAAGCCCAAACTTTGTAATTGTCTTTTTGAGACTCTGAAGGTTCAGATTGAAGTCCATCCCTACACCCAGATTTTGGCCCTATAAGTAGTTTCTGCCCGTAATAGCTGACACAGTCTGCTGACTCTGGATGTATTAATTTGTCAAATGCATATGCTAAACATTTGAATGGATTAATAGACACCTGGTTACCTTGTACTGTAGAGCTATTTATCAGCTGCAGATATGGTAACTGATCTTATTACTTGCTGTAATCAGAGCTAGTCGGAGAGGTGGATATTAAAGAAATGGTGCAAATGTGTAAACTACTTTCAACTTTACGCATGGAATCTAGGTAAATAAACTGATTAAAGAAAATATTCCCTAATACTATATTCCGTTCATGTCGCTGACTTCATGTTGAAAAGTTACTGAGGCGTCGGAGCCTGACTGTAGCCGGTGCTACTGGTTAGATGTGCTCCAAAGAGCCTGATGTGTGCCAAACACAGGTGCCTGCTGCTGCTTTCCTCCCACGGGCTTTACTGCCACTGAAACATACATTTCAGTCAAGGTCGAGGGAGATTGTCAATGATCTTGTATTTATTCTATTCAAATAATTGGTCCGACAGTTGATCTCTTCCCACAAAGCTGGTTGCCTATTGGAGATTGACTCATCCCAGCCTTGTACAGGTGCACAATCTTGTCCCTGGTGTCCTTAGACAGCTCTCTGGTCTTGGCCATGGTGAAGATGGGAGTCTGACTATTTGAAGGTGTGGAAAGGTGTCTTTAATACAGATGAGTTCAAACAGATGCTATCCATTCAGGTAACACGTCGAGGATAGAAGAGCTTCTTAAAGAAGAAGTAACAGGTTTGTGAGGACCTGAATAGTTGGTTGTTTGTAGATGCTAAATACTAATTTTCTGCACCATTATGTAAATACGCTTAAAAAAAAAAAAGTGGTTTCCTGGATTTGTTTTTATATAATCCGTCTCTTACAGCTGAAGTGTAACTAGAATGAAAATACAGATCTTTTTCATCTTTTTAAGTGGGAAAGCTTGCACAGTCGGTGCCTGCCAAATACTTTTTTGCCCCAATGTATGTCATAATGCGGAATCTTTAAGACTTTTAAAAGCTAGAGAGATGAACAGCTTGCTCCATAATTTTGGAGCTTCAACCGATAAGAACCGATCACCTTCAGTCTAGTCAGTTGGTCTAAGGGCCTTTAGTGAAACATCAGGGCAAAGCAGGTCAACTACATTCAGCATAAAGAAAAATGTTATCACGTTATCATGTATCTATTTGCTGTATTCTGTTGTTTTCTCCCTCAAGGAAGCCAATTTCACAAAGTCTTTGTGCAGTAGGTAAAAGCATCACTAATAAACTCCCAGTCTTACTGTTAATGCATTTGATATATATATATATACCAAGAGATTTAGTTCATTATCTAAAAGCTGAAAATCAGGGTTCTTATATTCACAATATGACACATTTATGTAGTTATTTATTCACATTTAGTTTTTGGAGTGTCTTCTTTGGGTCGGGGATGGGATCCTTCCTCACGTGGAGGAGTTCAGGTATCTGGGGTTCTTGTTCACCAATATGGGAAAAATGAAGTGGGAGATCGATAGGCGGATTGGTAACGCGTCTGCAGTTATGCGGGCGCTGTACCGGTCTGTTGTGGTGAAGAGAGAGCTGAGCCGAAAGGCAACGCTCTCGATTAACCGGTCAATCTACATTATTACCCTTATCTATGGTCATGAACTCTAAGTGGATTGAGAATTAAGAATCGATTCTGAATCGAATTGTCACTCCACGAATTGGAATTAAATCGAATCGTGAGTTGTTGTAAGATTCACAACCCTACTGGGAATGCCTCGGGATTCCTCCCGAGGAGCTGGCCCAAGCGGCTGGAGAGAGGGAAGTTTGGCTCTGTTTGCTTAAGCTACTGCCCCCACGACCCGACCCCAGATAAGCGAAATTGGATGAATGGATGGAGGGATGGATAGTTTTTGGAGTAAATTACCAAACTTTTGTTCTTGCATCTGGTATCTCCTCATCTGAACAACATATCATTGTCCTCTGGTTTACAGATATGCGTTTCTAACCACCGTTTCTGGATGTTATACAAAACCATAAGCAGACCATCAGTAATGTCCATCCTTCTTCCTCATCAGGTCTGTCACTTGGTGACGAACAGGGCAGACAACCGATAGGCATCGTTCTTACTGTGCTGGGCGTTGTAGTGCTGGACTTTTGTGCAGATGCCACAGAGGGACCAATCAGGGCATACTTGCTGGATGTGGCAGATACAGAGGAGCAAGACATGGCGCTCAACATCCACGCCGCTTCTGCTGGTAAGACTAAATCCTGTCGTGAAGGTGAATGGGGAGGCGGCAGTTTTATCCAAACAAGGCCAATGTTTTATGTTGTAATGCCTTTGTGTTTCCAGGCCTTGGCGGTGCAGTTGGCTACGCTCTTGGAGGTTTAGACTGGACACACACATTCCTCGGAGTGATCTTTAAGTCACAGGAGCAGATCTTGTTCGTATTTGCTGCCATCCTTTTTACCATCTCGGTGGTGCTCCATCTCCTCAGCATCGAGGAACAGCAGTATTCACCACAGAGCGACCGGCTTGATCAGGTGCTGAAAATATGTCCCAAAGTGTCGAGTCAGCCATCATTTCCTTATAGTTTGCTTTCAAAGAGCCAAATATTGTAGGTTATCAAAAAAAAGTTTGGATTTCCAGTCTTTCTAATGCTTTCATTGCATTCAATCCAATCCAGTTTTTTGTTATTCCTTAAAAGAATTGCAGGGGGGTATTAGTGTTCTATAACATAATCAAATAGAAATTTTACCCCAAATCATTCTTAAAATCCTGTATATATAAAAATTCACCTTTAAATAAATTTACCTTCTCATCACTTCCATATTTGACGCCTTGATAGTCGCCTGAACCTCTCTAAGCCCTCCTACCCTTTGTGAAACTCCCCCTGCAGAATGTCATTTACCGGCTATAATCACAGCATGTGCAGACTTGGATAGTTTATAGAAGTTTTCAGTGTGTTGCATTTAAAAAAAAATCACATTAGTGAACAATGGCAACACTGGAGATTGTAAGAGACACGCAAAGGATCCGATATCCGACACTGAAAGAGGGGTTTTTGAAGAACCAGAGAGAATTCAGAGGCTTTTACAAGATGTGTCGGCTTTGTAATATTTAACTTCCTCGATACCCTTTTATAAAAATTAATCACTATGAAGCTATGTCTGTGATGGACTGGCGACCTGTCCAGGGTGTACCCTGCCTCTCGCCCGTTGACAGCTGGAGATAGGCACCAGCCCCCCCGTGACCCCTTGAGAAATAAGGGGTTCAGAAAATGGATGGATGTATGGATGAAGCTACGTTTTGCATTGAAACCATAAAAACATAGAAATATGAAGCTAATTCTTGCATTGAAATCACAAATGTAGAGAGAAATGAAGCTACGTTTTGCACTGAAACCATAAATTCAAACAACTATGAAGCTATGTTTTACACTGCAACCATAAAAGCACAGAAACATACCTTTTGAAGTGGGCGTTAGTAATGCTAAGCCACAGTTCTTACCTTTACAAGAGCAGCCTCGCCTTTAGGGCCAATCTGTTATTAATCCACTATCAAAAAGGCTTTTGGTGAGAAAGCAGTCTTCTGTGAACTGATTTGTGCAAAGGTAACAGATCTTTTTCAGTCTAGGATTGTTTCCAAAGATGAAGTCCAAACTCTTAGCTTTACAATTAGCCTAAGCTAACCCCAATAACTACCAGCAGAGACGTAAAAAATATTCAAACATAGGTGTGTGAGTCAAAGCAAAACTTCAGACATGTTTTTAATGAGGAAATAACATGTTATCAGAATATTACACGTCAAAAAGTCAATTTTGCATAATACCCCCCCCCCCCAACTGAAAAGGGCTTACAGAAGACAATCAACTAAAAGACCACGCTTCTCTCAACTGTAGTGTTTCCACCCCAATTTATTAAACTCTTAAATAGGCAAATAGGCAATGTAAAAAATATCAACTGGCCTCCTTTGGATGAAAATATAAAGAAATGTGAGATTTTAAAAACTTATGTGCTGTATTTCTAAGGCTAATTTATTCACAGGAGAGTCCAAATTCAAACCACCTACAACCGTCAGCTAATGGAAGGGCTGGACTTCTTGCCAAACTAGAAATGATCGGAGAGGATGATACTATAGACACCTACGACTTCTATGATTACGGTGACGATCATTCAGAGCAAGGAGACATGGACTTCCTGGAAGTGGAACTTGTCAGAAGTAAGCTCACACCAGAACAAATATACATCCCCTTCTCTGCAAGTTGCCTTAAATTCTCATATCTACTATCTTCTTTTTCCTCTTACTTCCTTCTTATCTTTCTTTCAGGTAAAAGTGACAGTGTTCTCGCCATGGCAGACGCCACCCTCGACCATCTGGACCACGATGCTCTGTTCCTGTGCCACCTCGAGCCGTCCATTTTTGCCGAACGCCTCTCGCCTCACCATGGAACACCCCCGAGGATGCCGTCCTTCTTCAGCCCCGACCACGACAGTTCCCATCCGCGGCTCGCCAGCATCCGGCGCAGCAGCAGCACGGGCAGCGAAGACCTGCTACGTCCCCACCATGCTAATCATCACACGCACGCTCCCATGCCCAAGATTTCCCGCCTCTCGGCTTTCCTGCAGGAGATGGAGAACGACGACGGACAGGAGGCGCTGCTGAACAACCAGCTTAATGAGCAGCACACTCTAAATGGGCGACTGATGGCCAGCGTAACGAACGCGAACAGAGGGAGCTCTGACGGGCTGAGCTCTAAAGGACAAGCACACCGCGCCGGGATGATTAAAGGTTAGAATAGCTATAAGACAGCACCTCACAGAAGCATCTTTACTAAGACTTTTTCATGTTTGATCAGCTTACAACCTCAAACTTCATTGTATTTCACAGGACTTAAGTCCCCAGACTCAGCTCACTTTAGTCTGGGATACTTCTAAACTTTTTACTGTGAAAAACCTCCACTGTGGAGAATTACTGCCAATTTTAGCTTTGTGTTGTTTTATATTTTATGGAACCTACAGATGCACAAAATCCTCTTACTATTAAAGCATTTTCTTGTTTAATTTTTTTTTATTGGACTTTTCACCACATGCTGTAAAAAAATCTCGAAATTTGAGTCTAGACTTTTGTTGTAAAGAATTTGTTCCAACCATCTGTTGGTCACACACGGTAAGTTTGGTATTTGTTCCAGAAAGAAAACAAAAAAGTTCTAGTTATAAAGAAAACTGTCAGAAGTAATGTTCAAAGTTTATGTTCAGACAGCGACTGTCCATTCTTACTGTCAAACCTTTATGTGACCCTGAACCTCCAGGGTCACATAAAGGCAATAACAAGGTCACCCTTTTATCAACTGAAGAACATTTCTAGGATTAAATGACTAATGTTACAGGTCCTTGAAAAACTCATCCATGTCGGATTGATTACTGCAACAGCATTCTCACAGGTCTACCTAAAAAGTCAATCAGACAGCTGCAGCTGCAGTTGATCTAGAACGCTGCTGCTCGTGTTCTCACTAGAACCAGAGAAGTAGAGCAAATCACTCCAGTTCTAAAGTTCTTAAACTGGCTCCCTGTAGCTCAGAGAATAGACTTTAAAATACTCCTGCTAGTTTATAAATCATTGAACGGCTTAACGGAAAATTATGTTGAAGACCTGTTTGCACTCACCAACCCATCAAGACCACTCAGGTTCTCAAACTCTAGTCTACTCAGCATTCGTAGAATCAAGAACAAAAACAAAGAAGCAGATTTCAGTTTAAGTTTATGCTGTGGCGGACCACCAGGGGGCTCCACTCACACCCAGACAACGGGATGTTTATATATAAAAAATGTTCTGTTTTTATTTGAAAATGTTCAAGAGGTTTGTGGCGCGAATGTTGCAACTGCTCTGAGATACTGTTGTCCTGATGCTCGGTGGGATTGGAATAAACGAGCTGATCGGATCTAGTTGTGTCGTCCTTCTCATTCCTCCACATTGGTGACCCCGTGTTTTGAACATGTCTGAAGGTGAAGCCAGCTCCTCTCAGGCGATGCCTACCGCGGTGGAACATCCACCTGCATCCCCGGCTTCTTTTTCGGTGGCTGTGAAGATCCCTGACTTTTGGCTGCATGATCCACCTTCGTGGTTTTTCCACATATAGGCACAGTTTGCTCTTCGTGGCATTTCATCAGACGACACAAAATACCACTATGTGGTTGCGGCGCTGGACTCGCCATCAACCCGCCGTGCGATGCCCCTTCTACGGAACCCCCCAGCTCAAGGAAAGTACGCCGCCCTCAAGGAGCTGCTGCTTCGCCGTTACTCCCTTTCCCCCGCCGAACGGGCCGAGAAACTCCTCCCTGGACTGGGTGATGGCTCAGCCCTGGAGCTCATGGAGAGCATGTTGTCCCTGCTGGGTGCTGATGACGGCGGGTTCCTTTTCATCCACCTGTTCCTCCGACAGCTTCCAACACAAGTCCGAGCGGTCCTGGCGAACTCCCCGCTTCTGCTGGATGGGGACTACCGCTCCTTAGCCGAAGAAGCAGACCGCGTCCTTCTGGCTACAAAGAGCTTTACGGTCCAAACAGTGGCTCCCGCATCTCCAGCAGCGTCTGCCGAGTCTCCGCCACCGTCCCCGGAAGCTGACGGGTCATCGGTGGTAGCGAGGATCGCTGCAGCGAGACGCCGCGGATCAGACTTCTGCTACTACCACCAGCGGTTCGGCGCCAGAGCCCGACGCTGCATTCCGCCCTGCAACTTCAAGCCGCAGGGAAACGGTGCCGCCAGCGCTCGGTAGCAGCCGCGAGTGTTGGCGACAGGGAAAGGCTGCTGTTCGTCGAGGACTCACGGTCTGGGAGACGCTTTCTGGTCGATTCCGGTTCTCAGAAGAGCCTGGTTCCCCCGGCTGGCTCTGATCGGCTGGCTGAAGGCTGCGGACCGTCGCTGACCGCCGCTAACGGCTCTCCCATCAGGACTTTTGGCGAAAGGTCGGTCACTGTCTGTTTTCACGGTAGAGACTTCCAATGGAACTTTGTCGTAGCTGCCAGCTCAGTTCCCATCATAGGGGCTGATTTCCTCTGTGCGCATGGACTCCTGGTTGATGTCGCTAACAGACGGTTAATTGACGCGGTGTCATTTTCCTCTCTGCCTTGTCTGGCGCGGGCAACTGTACAGTCAATCCGTGCTAATGTTTTAGCCTCTGAGAACGATTTTCAGTTGTTGTTAGCAGAATTCCCTTCACTGACTGTTCCCAACTTTTCCACCGCTGACACTAAGCACGGGGTAGAGCATTATATCCCCACCTCCGGGCCCCCAGTGTTCGCGCGGGCGCGCCGCCTCGATCCAGCTAAACTGGCTATCGCTCGGGAGGAGTTCGCCAACATGGAGCGTTTAGGCATTGTTCGGCGCTCTAACAGTCCGTGGGCTTCGCCGTTACACATGGTGCCAAAGTCAGACGGACAGTGGCGGCCCTGCGGGGATTTCCGCCGCCTTAATAATGTCACAGTAAACGATCGTTATCCGATCCCTCACATCCAGGACTTCTCTGTCAATCTGGCCGGCACCGCCATCTTTTCTAAAGTCGACCTGGTGCGCGGTTATCACCAGGTTCCGGTTCGTGTGGAGGACATCCCTAAAACTGCCGTAATTACTCCATTTGGCCTTTTTGAGTTTTTACGGATGCCTTTCGGCCTTAAAGGCGCCGCTCAAACATTTCAGCGGTTGATGGATTCGGTCTTGCGTGGCTTATCCTTTGTTTTTGTATATCTGGATGACATCCTGGTTGCCAGCAGCTGTGCTGAACAGCACATATCCCACCTACAGCAGGTTTTTCAACGCCTAGCGGCACATGGCCTGATTGTCAACCCAGCAAAATGCCAGTTCGGGTTGCCAGTCATTGACTTTTTGGGCCATCGCATTTCTTGCGGTGGAGCTGTTCCTCTACCCACTAAAGTGCAGGTGGTGTCCGATTTCCCGCGTCCTCCGACTGTTAAAGCCCTGCAGGAGTTTCTGGGAATGGTTAACTTTTACAATCGTTTCATCCCGATGGCAGCACAACTACTGCAGCCACTTTACTGCGCGCTGAAAAAGAAAAAGGCCACCGAAAATGTGGACTGGACCCCGGATCGCCTTCAAGCATTTGATAATGCTAAGTCTGCACTGGCAAATGCTGCACTTTTGGCCCACCCGTCCCCCTCAGCACAGATGGCTTTGACTACTGATGCCTCTGATGTAGCAGTAGGGGCGGTGTTAGAGCAGCGCGTCAGTGGGGTTTGGCAGCCGCTAGCATTTTTCAGCCGCACGCTGAGGGACAACGAGCGTAAATACAGCGTGTTTGACAGAGAGCTGCTGGCTCTCTATCTGGCTACACGGCATTTCCGTTTTTTCCTTGAGGGCCGCCCTTTTACAGCCTATGTTGATCACAAACCATTGGTATTTGCCATGTCCAAAACCTCTGACCCCTGGTCTGCACGTCAACAGCGCCACCTTGCTGCTGTCTCTGAGTTTACGACAGACATTCAGCATGTGGCTGGCAAATCCAACCTGGTGGCTGACTGCCTGTCCCGTGCTCTGGTCTCACCAGTTTATGTGGGCATTGATTTCTCTGCTATGGCTGCAGATCAGCACGATGATGCAGACATCCATAAACTGCAGTCTGAACCAACCGGCCTTAAGCTGGCAGACAGACAGGTGCAGGAAGGTGGTCCTTATCTGCTCTGTGACATTTCTACAGGTTGTCCCCGCCCTCTGGTTCCTGTTTTGTGGCGCCGCCGCGTTTTCGATGCTTTGCATTCACTCTCACATCCAGGTGTGCGTGCGTCAGTGAAACTGGTCAGTTCCAAGTTTGTTTGGCCTGGATTGCGTAAGGCTGTGAAGGAATGGGCTGCAGCATGTGTCCCATGTCAGCGGGCAAAGGTTCATACGCACACAAAAGCACCTTTTGAACCATTCCCCATCCCTAGTCGCAGGTTTGATCATGTTCATGTAGACCTGGTGGGCCCCCTGCCTCCATCACAGGGTTTTACTCACCTCCTGACCATCATCGACCGTACCACCAGGTGGCCGGAAGTCGTTCCACTAGCATCCACAACAGCTGCAGTGGTGGCTCGGGCATTTTTGTCCACCTGGGTGGCGCGTTTTGGCCCCCCCTCAGATGTCACCTCTGACAGAGGTCCCCAGTTTGTGTCAGAGCTTTGGTCCTCCATGGCCGACGGCCTGGGGATCAAGATCCACCGTACCACTGCCTACAATCCGCAGGCTAATGGGTTGTGTGAGCGGTTTCACAGGTCATTAAAGGCAGCGCTTCGTGCTGTTTTGACCGATGGCAACTGGATTGACCGTCTCCCGTGGGTTATGCTGGGGTTGCGTTCCGCCGCTAAAGAGGACCTTGGTGCCTCCCCAGCTGAATTGGTTTTAGGCCAGCCAGTACGGGTTCCAGGCGTGTTTTTTCCTGAGGCCCCCCTGCCCCAGTTCAACCATCCGGCTCAGAGTAACCCTTTCCACGTTCCTTTTCCTGTACATCATTGTCTGCCCAAGTCTTTTGTACCTCGGAGCTTAGCGTCTTCTAAGTTTGTTTTTGTTAAGCATGATGCACACAGGACACCATTGCAGCCTCTGTATGATGGCCCTTTCAGGGTCCTCGAGCCCGGCCTAAAGCACTTTCTTTTAGATTTGGGGGGCCGTAAAGAGACTGTCTGTATAGATAGGCTTAAACCTGCTCATGTTCTGGCAGATGATGTAGTTACAGCCCAGGTTCCTCGTAGGGGCCGCCCCCCCTCCAAGATGTTGATGGACTGCTCTCCTCCTTCCAGGGACTCTCATCAACCGTCAGATCCCACATCATCCTCAGCTCCTCCTCCTCGTCCTCCGCCTCGTCCTCCGCCTCGCCTACAAAAATTCCGGACTGGTTCTGGTGGTTCCAGGTTCAGCCGTTCCGGCCGTTTACTTAAACCCAGGATCCTGGACTAGATTTGGACCCTACTGGGTGTTCGGGGGGGGGGCGCGTGTGGCGGACCACCAGGGGGCTCCACTCACACCCAGACAACGGGATGTTTATATATAAAAAAATGTTCTGTTTTTATTTGAAAATGTTCAAGAGGTTTGTGGCGCGAATGTTGCAACTGCTCTGAGATACTGTTGTCCTGATGCTCGGTGGGATTGGAATAAACGAGCTGATCGGATCTAGTTGTGTCGTCCTTCTCATTCCTCCACAATGCTACAATTATCTGGAACAAACTTCGTGATGACTGCAAAGCTGTCCACAAACTGAGCTGCTTTAAAGTAAAGCTTAAAAATTATCAGTTTAAAGCTGCCTTTCAGTAAACTATTATAATCACTCTCTAATGTTTTCTTTAATCGATTCTCATGTTTTAGGCTTAATTGCTGTTTTTAATTTTCATACTTTTACGTAGTTTTTTTTTTAATCTTACTTCTAATTGCTGTTTTTCCTTTCTATGCTTTTATCAAATGTTTGATTTCTTTACCACCAAATTATGTAAAGCACCTTGAATTACCTTGTGCCGAAGTGTGATATACAAATGAAATTGCCTTGCCTTACATTTAGCAACAAAAACGAAAAAAAAAAAAAAAAAAGGGAAAAATCTTTTGACTCCGGCAGCTGAACAGAAAATGCTCCTCAGATGGTTTCACATAAAAAAGTATAATTTTCCTTCCGAAATCTGACAAAAAAATTAATTACATCAACGTTCCTGAAAAAGTTCAGAGTTTAAATATTTTTGCAAGACGTTGTATATTACATTTACTAATAAAGGCCTTAGAAGCTATATTTCATTTACACATCGCCATAAAATCCCATAAACCCTTATTTTTTTGTCCAGCTGCCAGTACAGGAGCTCCCATGCGACAGCCACGCCGCCATCACACCTTCTACCGCCAACCGTCCTGCACTTTCTCGTACTATGGCCGCGTGGGAAGCCACCGCTACCGCTACCGCCGAGCCAACGCTGCTTTCCTCATCAAGCCGTCTCGCAGCATGAACGACCTGTATGTAGTGGAGGCCCGACACAGGAGGAGGAACAGACAGAGGAACAGACACCGCAGCGGGAATACAAACTCCTCCAGCGGGGATACAGAAAGCGAGGAAGGGGAGGTGAGGACATACAGTGAAGATGCGTCTGTGATGGATCTGCATTTGTCTAGATTATTATTTTCTTCTCCTTGGAGCGGCTCTCACTCTGAATATTCTGTTTCCGGGCTCAGGTTGAGACCACCGTGCGATTGCTGTGGCTCTCCATGCTGAAGATGCCTCCAGAGCTGCTGCGACTCTGCGTCTGCCACCTGCTCACCTGGTTCTCCATTATTGCACAGGCTGTCTTCTTCACCGACTTCATGGGACAAGTCATCTACGAAGGAGATCCTACTGTACGGAAAATCTACAAAAAACACTAAAACTGTTGTGGAATTTGTGGAATAGTTGCCAATATAAAATTTCTCACCTTCAGTTGGAGCAATCTCATATTTGCGAAACAGGAAGAAATGGTGGATAAAACATAAGAGGAAAATCAGCTAAATAAGCAAGATTGTTTTGCAAACAAAGTTAAGATATGAGATCAAAGACTCAGTTTCTTAAGTAGCCTATAGTTAATGCTGCATAATATAGACAGAATATGACAGCTCTAAGATTTTTTTTTCTTTAATGAGCTGATTTAAATAGGTCCAGATGCCAAAAAGCTGATAATTAACCCTTTTCCATAGTGCCAAGTTAGAAGATTGAACTGAATTGAATCGTTCTTTGATCTGTAGAATACACAACATAGGTAATGAAACCCAACAAGGCACCGTTTTGTAGTCATTTACCCAGACTGGTGTACATACTGATGGAAATGTTTGAAATCTGAGCCTGAAAAAGTGGGGAATATTGTGAAAGTTAAACATTTGTACAAATTATGCTTTAAAGAGCATTTAATGAACTTGTACTTGTTTCCTGTAGAATAATGCAGTCCAGGTTTCCCTCATGATATAGTCAAAGTTAAAGTTTCTTTACTTGTCTAAGATATTTGTGTTGAGCGGAGGGCATCTGCTGAAGGATAGTACACAGAAATAAACAAGTGTCTGTTAAAAAGAATAAATAGATATGCATACAGACTTAAATAAAAATGAACTCCTATTTATCTTCGTAGGATATAAACAAGAAAAAGCTAACATGAAGCTGCAGGATCCATCTTCCTTTTAGCATCATCCTCATTACTTACAGATATAATATGTAGATGTATTGTGTTTTCCAGTTTGAACTAAAGCTAAAAATATTAAACCCCTAAAAACTCTGTTTTGTTGTCAGGATGAAAGGAAAAAAGTATAAAAGTTTCATTTAGAAGAAGTAATTGATAATAATATAATTTAAAAGCAAGTCATTTATTTCACTTGTGTGTTTCTAGGTCAAAACCAATATGGCATAATGGGAAAATATGGCATTTACACAGTTATATGAAGTTTATCTTTCATATCCAATTTCCTAGTGAAATTGCTAAACTCACTGCTTTTCCCACAGGCTCCTGCTAACTCAACATCATTGGAAAATTACCACAAGGGGGTTCAAATGGGATGCTGGGGACTGGTTATATATGCCATGACTGCTGCTACGTGCTCAGGTAACTATTTGTATTTAAATTTGAAGTATTAACCACGCTCTGTATGTTTTCACCTCAAAACTGTTACCCGATTTTTGTTTCCAGCTATTCTTCAGAAGTACCTGGACAACTTTGACCTGAGCATTAAGGTCATCTACATCCTGGGAACTCTTGGATTCTCAATAGGTAACGAGAACCACGGCTGATGAGCAGAATGAGGTAGAACTAGCTTAAGTAACATTTTCTGTTTTCATTCAACAGGAACTGCTGTAATGGCTATCTTCCCTAATGTGTACGTTGCAATGGTGATGATCAGCAGCATGGGCATCATCTGCATGAGTATCTCCTACTGCCCCTATGCACTGTTGGGACAATATCACGAAATGAAAGAGGTGCAGAAACAGTGTTTTTTAACTCTTTCTAACTTTTCTCTCCAGATATGTAGCTTCCCCAGATTCGAAAACGTTTGTAACTTTTTCATAAAGCTTACTAAATCACACATTCTTGCCTTCTTTTTGATGCATACCTGTTACTTTTCACGTAGAGAACAAATAGAAAGCTGTCTGAGAGCAGAAGTTGTGGATATCTAATTTAAAGATGTCAGATTTGCTCATATTGATATTGGAAATGTTGTTTGTTTTAGTTTTTTTGTATAATTTACTGAATAAAAATCATCCTTGCATTCCTTTAAATACGTACAGCATTTATTTTTACCTGCATATTGCCGCCTATTAATTTAAATAGTTTTTCTAAAGATCAAGTTGTACATTTAGTTCAGCTCACATTTAATTCACAATTATAACAGCAACTTTCTAACATTCCTGTAGTACATCCACCACAGTCCTGGTAACTCCCGTAGGGGCTTTGGGATTGACTGCGCCATCTTGTCCTGCCAGGTAGGTGTACATGCTTAATTTATTCTCCATTAATCAATGTTATTTAGTTCTTGCACAGTTAAAACAAAATATTGCTTTACATGGTATCATTTAGTCCAGAATAAACACCCAAACCCCTTTGTTTATGCAGTTTGGGGGTTGGTGCTGAACTGTAAAAAGCAGAATTTGTCAGGTTGCTGGGTTGCCTCTAAAAGAAAATGGCAATAATCAAATAACTCTTACAAATTTAGATTTTTGAGATTTAAAAACTTCACCAACACTATTCCTTTCACACAAACATCCAAAAATGTCAGTACCTACAGTCCTTATCACTATAATTGGGACCCCTGGTAAACATTTGTGTACTAAAGCCTAAGATTGATTTTTATGGAGACTTTGTGGTTCTCTTTGCTGCAGTTTGGTGTCAAATATCCTGAAATAAACTACACTGGTTTTTAATCCGCTTTTTCATGAAGCATTTTCTTACACTGACTGATTGCTGTCAAATGTTATTGTTGGTATACAGATCTGTCTAAATCTGTTAGTGAGCTCTTCTCCTTTGCTGAGATAATCCATCCCATCTCACAGGTGTGGCATATCAAAGTGTTGATTAGACAACATGAATATTACACAGGTGTGCTTCAAGCCTAGTTTATGCTTCTCCGTGTGCGAGGTGTGGAGACGCACAGCACAGTCGAATTTTATAGCTATCTGTCCAACACAGTTTGCCTTAAACTGTGCAACACATCTCTGTTGCAGAGAGTTAATCAGGTTGTTAATTTTGCCCTGAGGAATGTTGGTCCACTCGTCTTCAATGGCTGTGTGAAGATACTGAATATTTGCAGGAACTGGAAAGCACAGTCTCCAGTATACGCTGATCCAGAGCATCCCAAACATGCTCAATGGGTGACATGTCCGGTGAGTCTGCTGGGCATGCAACAACTGAGATGTTTACAACTTTCATGAATTGTGAACAGATCCTTGCAACCTGGGGCCGTGCATTATCAAGCTGTAACATTTGGTAATGGTCATGAATGAATGGGACAACAATGGACCTCAGGATCTTGTCACAGTATCTCTGTGCATTCAAAATTCCATCAATCGCAAACCACTGATCCACATGATACCACTGACCCTGCCTGCAGTGTGTCCCTAACAGTAAAAACCGGTCTAGAACCAGATGAGGGTAATGATCATGCAGATGAGCTTCACTGAAACAGTTTGTGATAGTGTGTACAGAAATCTTTTAGCAATGCAAACCAGTTGTTGCAGCAGCTTTTCGGGTGATTGGTCTTGGCTGGTGTGATGAGGCTGGTTGGATATGCTGCCAAATTCTCGGAAATGCCTTTGGAGACAGCTTATGGTTGAGAAATAAACATTCATTTCATGGGAAACAGCTCTGGTGGACATTGAGGCAGTTAGCATGCCAACTACACGCTCCCTCTGTGGTATTGTGCTGTGTGATCAAATTGTGCATTTCAGAGTGTTTTTTTATTGTGGCCAGTCTAAGGCACACCTGTGCAATAATCATGGTATCTAACAGCACCTTAATATGCAACACCTGTTGATGCGTGATGGATTATCTTGGCAAAAGAAAAGTGCTCCCAAGCACAGATTTAGAAAGATTTGTGAAGAACATTTGAAAGTGATGGGTCTTTTGTGTATATAGAAAAAAGTTTCAGATCTTTGAGGTCAGCTCATGAAAAATTGGAGCAAAAACCAAAGTGTTTATGTTTTTTTTTTAGTGTATATGAAAATGTTTAGGCAAGTAGACAATTTCTTGAAGCTATTTCATTACTTACAAAGTCTCTACTTTCTCTCGTATGTTTTACTTGAATGACATGTTTGCTCGTCTTACCCATTTTAAATAAAAAAATTTACCAAACAGGCCTCCTTGTAATATTTATCAGCCCAGCAAAGTAATAATAATAATTTTCATCATTATCGCTTATCAATGAAAACTTTCTGAACATGTTGAACCACTAAAAAAAAGGTAAATGCATCTTAACACAAAAATATTCAACTTACTTTTTTTATTATTATTATTATTTAATTTTAAAAGAATATATTTTTCTATATTATTCTATATGTTATATTTTTCAGCATGTGACCATGGTGATGAAATAAAGGGAGGGTTTATTTTTTGGGTGCTATGCACATCCTTACTAGTAAGCACAATTGTTATACTGAATGCTGTAAATGACTTTTAAAATGTATTGTAGGATTATGATAAAATTCCGATGTGATTTCTACAGGTCTACATCAGTCAGATCCTGGTGGCCTCAGCTCTGGGCTCTGTGGTGAAAGCTGTTGGCAGTGTAATAGTCATTCCCATGGTGGCGTCTGGGGGCTCTCTTCTTGGGTTCTTCACCGCCTGCTTCCTGGTCATTTACCCAACACCAAACAATGGGTAAGAATTTTTTTTTTTTTTTTAAATCAGGGTTGTCCAAAGTGCAGCCTGTGAGTACTTGTATTGGCTTTATGCAGCCTGCAATGACAATACAAGTGGTACAAACCTGGCCCACCAACACAGGAAGCTGATGTCAATGTTACTCTTAAAAAATAGGGGGAGATTTCAAATGAGAAACTAAAAACTTTGAATACCACTTGGCATTTTTAAAAATGTTTTTATTTTATTTTAATCAAAAGCGTGTTTGCACTAAAGACTGTATATAAAGGAGGACAGAGCTTCGGTATTCTGAAAGGCTGAATTGAGGCTAACTTGGCTGTACCCACCACTGCCATCTTAGCCACATCACTCACCTCATAACGCCCAGAAAAGAAGTGGAGCTGAAGGTGGGGCTATGAGTGTAGGGGTGGATAATTAACGCTCTGAGCTGAAATAACTACACCCTAACTGGCCTAACCCGAAGCTAACTGAAGATAACACAGGTTAGCTGGCGCTTTTAACCAGTAAACTGTGGTTTAGTGACTCTGCTACCCCTCTGCTTTCTTGGCAGATTCAATAATTTTGTAAAATAAAAGCATGAAGACTTGTTGGTCCATAAGTTTTACTAAAACTGTCAATTTTAATTTAAAGGAAAGGTGAAAAAAATTGAACAGAGACTTCTTGGACAGTCTGGTAGTGCAATCAATAACACACCAAGCCATATTTGTCCAATAAGAGCACGATTAAGATCGTTGAGCTAGGGTGCAGCTGATTACTGAATGCAAGCAGTAACCTGTATCCCATTCTTTCCATTTATCCTAAACCAAAAAAATAGAAAAAAATCCTTCCAAAGAATGGAGCCTGTATGTGTTCCTTTTTAATATGGTAGATGTGCAAGACTCCGTTCGTCTTTATGGTTAAACAACATCGCCTACAATAACTATTAATTCATTAATCCTCATCATGACTGCATGCGCATTTGTAGACTGCGGTGATGGGGATTTAAAAAAATCGCAGAGACAGGATAATGCTTAAAATCTACTTATCAAATGTCAGCTAATTTTTGAGGGAGTTTTCCATCCATCTTGCACCCAGCTGTAAATTTTTACCCAGAAACTAAATAGGATAATTTTCCAGAATGCTGCAATCCTAACAGGTTGTTATTGTTTTTTTCAGGGAGGCGGACTCCACCAAAGCTTCAGAGAAACAGGCCCTGACGACCCTGGAAAATCCGAGCAGCAACGAAGGCCCCATTACCATGGTGATAGAGAAACCAACTTTCCTGAAGCTCAACAAGGAAGGAAAGCCAGCCACCACCACTACTTCCTGTGACACAGAGAATGAATCTGCTCTGTGATTGGCTTGCAAAAACGACTGATTTGACCATCAAAAATAAATTGTTGCATCAGACTGAAACGTGCCTCCATCTGGAGTTAGTTTTGTCAACTCTGGATTTTTGATTTGAAAGGGGTTTTTGTCTGACAATAATAATTCAATCTGCTGTGAAAGCTTGTGTTGCATCAGATGAACTGGTCCCAGTGCTTCTTCAGCCGTCAGCAGTCCCAGTCATCCAGGAAGGAGCAACACTTTGGGCTGAGTTTTATGACGAGGCTGGTTTCTGAGCAGCGGCTCGCAGAGGAAACTTCAGGCGACTTTAATAAAAACTCTTTAACACCTCTTAATCTGGGGTCAAATGGACACATTTACTCTAAACACTGCTGATGAACATTTAGTCCTTAAAGCTGCAATCATAAAAAGAAAATTAAAAAATCCTGAAAATTGTTCTTCCTCTGCCTGGAGTCAACTTGATCAAACTTTTGCTTCGTTACGCTGATGGATGTGTTTGTCTCTCTAGGGGAGGCTCTGCGTTCACCAAAACAACAAAGCATCCATCTTGGTGGGACTTTCACAGCGCTCTGTGACAGTAGCTTTAAGACTCTAAAGAATTTTGGAAGAGATGTTTCTGATGATCTGAGCTGAAAGCCTGGTACCTGGTGGGGAATATTTATCAGTCTCTGCCCCAAGTTGACTGCAGATGTTTTGCTATTGCTCTCTTACACATTGCAGCAATGCTATTTTGTCTGTTTATTGCATGACAAATATGATATATCATACAATCTGCTCTGAGAAAAGCATGTTTATGTGGTTTAATTCCACAAAAGAAAAAGCAAGATGCAAGGTATGCAGTTTACAGGGCATTACAATCCCAAATATTGTTCTACTGATAAGTCAGAAAGTTTTGATTTATCACTGCTAAGCTACACACTGCAGGTATATTACACAGAGAAGACACAAACCAAACTTTTATTTTTTTTAAATCTTTTGCTGTAAGCACAACAGCAAACTAGGCTGAGCCAGTTTTTACAGTGCGTTGCAGGGTTCAGCACGAAAAATAGATTTATTTAGAACCACCTTTTGCAGGTTTAGAAAGAAAGCAGCTGGATGGAGACCAGAGAAATGCAAGAGAAATATGTGTTCAGGGTCATGATCACGTTTTGTATTGTTCATCATTAATGGGCCAAATTTAATGAGTGGAAAGAGTCTTTGCTTTCCACTTGTGGCACTTTGCGTTGATGTCTTTTGGAGAGTTTGAGATGGGAGAATAGACTAAGCTAAAAGGGTTTTTAGGGGTTAGGAGGTTAACCGTCTGACTTTCAGATAGCCAATTAAATTGTGTTCTGATTTAAGGCCGAATATATTGGCAATTTTATCCACATTTGGCTGAGTATGAGCTTTTTTTGGTATTTGGATTTAACAATGAATTGATTCGTTTTTCTGTCCTGGACATATTGGACACCTTGGACTTGGTGAAGTATGAGTAATGCCTCAAAAGTAAACTTTGACATTACTGTGAGCTGCAGGTGCAAGATAGAGAATATAAGAGGAATGGCTGCATCACCTAAGGACAATTGGCAATAGCAAGAAACCCGTCACTTCAACCTGTTTAACACTCAACCAGATTAGTTTTCTGCTGTGTTTTCAAGTACAGTGAAATGTTAAGACAGTACCTTGGAGAAGTATAAATTCCTCTTGGATAATTTTCACATTTTGTCTCTTTACAACATCAAACAACAATGCATTAACCTCTGTTTGTATGTTTAGAGTTTTCATCCTGTTTGGATCCTATTTGAGTTCTTTGTAGCCTCTAACAGGTTTTATTTTAACATCGTCTCGTACTTGGCTTCATCCATCTTTCCATAAACTCCAACCAGCTTCCCCGTCTTTGTTAAGAAGAAGCACCCTCTGCATGATGGATGCTGCCCCCATGGGGACGGTGTCTACCTTCTTCCACATGCTTTCTGCTTCAGCAGTTTATTCTTACCATTCTGTCATAGAAGTAGTTTTAATGGAAAAGTTCCTGCGATATGAATACTTTTGCAAGGTTCTGTAAATTCAGTGAGTGTCAGAGGTGAGGTGATAGATTTTTCTTTTGTGCTTTTTGTGACGCAGAAAAGATTTGTGACAGTGAGAGATAACCATAGATTCTGAAGTTTTATTTTTATTGAAACTGTAACCACAAAGGCAATAACACTTTAAGAATAAATAAATGGAGACACCACTTAACTAGGCTTCTGGAGGTTTGCATGCTACAGCAACAATTTGCATGCATAGAACACCAAAGTGTGATTTTGTACAAAGAGCTTAAGCTCTTTTCCTTTCTTGTCCCAACAGATTGAGGGCCTGTTTTTTAACTCATAGCTGGATGTCGATGTTTTTCTTTTTTGTAATGTGTGAAAACATGCACTTTTTGAAATGGGCATGTGCTCGATCTGCACTCTAAAGAAAGCATGTGACGTTTTTGCTTCCAGTTTTGCACAAGCGGCAGACTTTTCAAAACGTGGGATTGTACTTCGTCACAACGACGTTTGAACATTAACATGAATTGTTTTGAACGACGAGATGCTCTGGGCCGTGAATACTTGAAGCAAAAGTTGAGTGTTTCTGCTAGGTGGTAGCGAGAAAGGGTCAGAAGGTTTTTCTTTTTGCCTTTTAGATGAATGTTCAGACAGCAGAGCCCCTCCAGTGGCCTGCTGGGAGATTGATTTCTTAACCTTTGATTCCATCTTGTGACTTAAAATGAATGTGAGCTGATTTCTGCTGAAATCATTCTTGTTTTGGATGTTCAACAAGTCAGGGTGAGCGTGCTGATATTGCATCGAACTTGCACATGAGAAATTTTTTTTTTCAAATCCCAAAAAACAGCAACAGTAACACAATGCAGTGGCGCCATGTTGCTGAAGACAGAACTAAATGTGGAAATTTATTTTTTGAACTTTAGTGTCCGTAAACAACACCTTCACTTCATTTTCAGAAGACATAAGTAAAGTTATTTTATTTGTTGTCATGGGAGATGTTACAGGAGTAAACTGGACAGTTTCTGTGTTGGAGTGTGTTTGTTTGCTGTTCACATTTAAAGCAATCGACAGGCTTTATAAACTGTCATCTCAGTGTTTGTTTTTGGTTCTTGTTCTTTGTTTTTTGCAAACGCCCGGTTTACACTTAACTCTGCAAACGTCCAATGCAATACTGAAATATTAGTCTCTGTTCTGGTGTAGAAATTCATTCTTTATTCTTTTTTTTTGTACTTGTTCTCATTTGTTATTTAGACTGAGCCACTCGCGAGTTTAGCTTATGCACTTTTTCAGTGGCCGCTATGTTGGTTTTCCTGATCACTGCATAAATGTTGAGACTCTGTGAAGCTGTTTTTGTTATTCCAGCAAGCAGCTGTCAAGTTAGTGCAACCTTTTGAAACTCAGCGTGTGGCTGTGCCTCGAGTGCTTTGTGTGGTAATGGAGAAGGAGAAAGATGTCTATATACTTTGATTTTATTAGAGATTAAATCAAGATAAATATTTAAAGAATGGGAAAGCAGTTATATACATTGTACTATATATATATATATATATATATAATATGCCTTGTTCATTGAAGATATGTAAATATACATATGTCTCTTTTTAGTTTCTTTCTTGCTGCTATAAAAAAGATGATTATTTTTGGTAGTAGTTCTGTTTTCTATATAAAGTCTGTATATTTCTGTGTAAATATGCTTGAGCCTCCATAAAGTAGGACTCTGAATGAACACTGTACGGAACGCACCTTTAAAACCTGTTAAGAAGTAAACAATCAATGACTTCTCCCTCATCTTTTTCACGTTTTATTCTAAAAGCCAAAAGCCCTCTCCACCAAGTGACTGTTGCTTCAGTTCCCAATTCACCACAAATGTGTTCTTTAGTTATTTCCATTGACTAACAGGTAATATCTAGAAGCATATAAAATGTATTTATGCTATTTATGTAGTACATTTAAAAAGAAAGAAGTTGACCAGTGTTTCACAGGATTAGAAACCATTAGAAATGAAGAGATGAGATCATATTTAATAAATTAAATAAAAAATAAAAATGGCTTAATAACCTTAAAACTCATATATATATATATATATATATATATATATATATATATATATATATATATATCTGCACTCCTACATGTTTATAGTAAACTGTATTACTGTATATTAAATTAAACATCAGGTCCAAATTTGCTCTATATCTTAACCTAAATTAGAACACTGTTGTGTTGAACATATACTAATGGTACCTTGACCAAACATCTTAGCATCTATTAATATGCACCAAAGTAATATGCAAAAAACAACAGACAGAGAAATGGAAAATATAAATGCTGTCAAATTATGCTAAAAATATAGACATCGAAGACAATTTCTTTTTTTCCTGATTCTATTGGAGTTAACTTTTTTTAAAGGTTTTGTGGCCACAGTTGCCTTTATTTAACATGGTGTAGAGTAGATGGGATTTATGTACTAAATGTTTTGTTTTGGCTGTAAGATTATTATATTTAATTTAATTTATATTTTTTTAGTTGTATACCATTCAGATAGCCAAAGGTTTTGATCTACTTCCCACTTTTGGTCCAGTTTATGTCTGCAAAATGAAAACCAAATCTGACAAAGCCGAAATATTTACATGCATATATCCATATAACGGATACTGGTCATTCAAAAACCTGTTTGTCTGCATTATCAGGATTTAGGTTAACATTTTTCATTTCTTTATAGACAAATTTTTTTTGAACTCAGTATCTTAAAAGTGCTGGTAAGAATGTTAAAGAAAAGAAAAGAAAAGTGTCTTGCGGATTTAGAGCCTGCAAGCATTCGGCTCTTTCCATACAGAGAAACCAGAGAGGGAACCTGAAACTGATGTTTGAATGTCTGACCCAGACTCTTCATGTGACAGTCCCTCTGGTGGTAACTGGGTCTGAGTGTTTGAGAAAGACCGGCAATGACGTATAGGTTTACAGAGCCCTGACATTATGGTTAATGAACAGTAATGACCCCTTTCTCCTTTGGTAGGGAGTAAAAAATACATAAGAATAAATAAGAAAAATGCAATGAAAAAATATGTGAAGGTTAAAGAAAACAAATGGAGATCAATAACAAAAAAGTTAAATGTAGAATTTTTGCACTTAAAATGTTCCGTATGATTTTAGTGTAAAAATGAAGATAGGGAGACAAGCAATAAAAATCAACCTTGGCTGTAATTAGTTGCATTTATATATGAGTTGTATATACATAATGTCATTGGTGAATAAAACAAATACAATTATTTTTGATAAAGGGGGCATATTATTCCTCTTTTTAGACAAGTTATAACGAGTCTATGATCTGTCTGAAACAGGTTGATGAACTTAATTACACAAAATCACCCTCACATAAAGCAGTTTCACCTGCTCAAGTCTTGGTCATTTCGGAAAGAACTGTTTAGAGAGCTCTTGTCACTTTTATGCATATTAGCGGTTTCAGACAACAGCCACACATCTTAATACAAGGCTCTGGGTTTGCTACACATTAGAATGGCATGGAATTGGAATTGGTGGGCAGGGTTAGACAGGGGAGGGGAGGTTATATTCTAATTCTGCTTATTGTTGTGACTTCACAATACGGTGCTTTCAAACCACTCACCGAAACTGAAGATTTCTGAAATCAAAAACTTTCCACAGAAAAAAAACGGATAAATGGTTTTTATTAATGTTTTAAGTTTTTACAGAGCCAGCAGAGACACAAAAGACAACACAAAAAGATGAAAACAGTGAAAGTTGCATAAAATGCCCCCTTTATTATTTGTGTTTACTATTGTTTGGATGGTAAATAAAAAGTACTCATGAGTTGTTACAGAATATTAACAAGATTCAAATGCAACAAAAGCAAAACCGCAACAAAACAGAATAAATTAAAAGTAGATGCTGAGTCAGTGCACATTACACTAAACATTTAGCAAATTAAAGCTATCACGGTACCATTACAGTAATATAAAAGCAAACGCCACAAGCAAAGAATGTGGAAAAACTTGTTCAAAATATGCAAAAATAAATAAAAATATAATTCGTAGGTGTTTTTCCTTGTTATATGTACATATGTTTGTGTTTTGTGTCTGTTTTCACATATATTTTTCTTTGGCATTTACCTCATGTTTTATTGTCACATCTCTATTTTTCTTACTGTTTCAATAAGACATCAGCTATTGTTCATGCCTTCGTACACAGCTGTGCCAGTTATGGTTGAGGGTGCTGTGATTGCTCTCAAACTTTTTAACATTTCTTCTCCCGTTCAGAGCTCAGTGAAGATATTCAAAATTGCTCTATGCAGATTTACGTACAAGTCATTTTCATCTATTTGGATGTGATCTAAACGCCTTAAAGAGCTTAATTTCCACTGTTTAAATGTGGTGAACTTTCTAAATGGATTTGAATATGGGGTTAACTTGAGTAATAAGGTCAGAGCTGATTCTAGAATTACTCTGCAGCACCATTTAGTGGTAAATAAGGAAAAGGAGTAATCATGTTGATTGCTAAGTCTTCTTAGTCCTTAGGTTCCATCTAGACTTCCTCTCTAAGCTGAGCGGTCCATGTTGGCTGCAGAGATTACTGTGCTGCTGAGGGTGAGTGTAGCCACGCTCTGAGCTATCGCCAGGGCCGTACCTGAACTCTTCTTGACTGAAGTCTGGTCCCCTTCTCCATCGCTTGAAAATTTCACCCCCTCGTCCTCGTCTCTCCCTCTCCTCGTCCCTCTCCTCGTCCCTCTCCTCGTCCCTCTCCTCGTCCTCCACATCCTCCTGAAACTGTCTGTCACAAAGCAGTACACCACCGGATCCAGGCAGCTGTTGAGGCTGCTCAAGCTCACTGTGATGTGATAGGCCAGCACATGGCCCGCCCCAAGCCGCCCATCACCTCCACCTGCCAGCTTTACCTGGAAGTAGACGAGCACCTGGCGGAGATGGAAAGGTGTAAAGCAAACGGTGAAAACCACCAGGACAGTGGCCAGAAGCCTGATGGCACGAGTCCTCCTGGCTCTGCTGTGCTTAGGAATCAATCCGTGGCTGGAGGAGAGGAAGCAGGCGACGCGGATGGTGAATCCCACCACTGCCAGCATTGGAAGGAGGAACTCCAGAACCGTGAGGTAGAAGTGGGTAGGGAAAGGCACACAGGAGGAGCTGAAATTTAACGCTGTGGTCTGCAGAAAAAAGGAGAGAGAAACCCAGTCATGCTATTATTTTAGTGGGTCATTATTACCAGGGTGTGTTACGGCATTGACTCTTTATTTCAGATTGATTAAAATTGACTAATTGGTGCCTAATCTTCAGAATAGTCTTGGATAAGGTGCTGACATTTTCTGCACTGAACATCTTCCCTTGGAAGAATAAATTACAGAAACACTTCAGTCACACCTCTTTGTTAGGAATTATTAGTTGGACCAATGAGTGCTGATTTTTTTTTTACCTGAATCAAAAATTTTTACAGAAAAGTTGGATTCTTTTCATTTTTTTTCAGTGTGGGGTGCTTTTTGCAATAGAAGCTAAATTTATTTTAAGTTTTTTTATATATTAGTGGAAGATTCAACATGAATGACCTACTCCTCCTGTAAAGTAACTTGATGCCACACTAGTTAGAGTTACTGCTTTACAATTAAACTCAACTGAACCGCACACCTGGGGGTAGCAGGGATAATAAAGTATGGGATATTCACTCAAACGTCTGAGTTATCGTCACTTTTAGAAGCTTTGATAGTTATTTTTGTTTGTTTCTTTGTTTAGCTAGCACTCTATGCTTTTCAGTTATTATTTAAAGACACAATTCATTTTTTCCCTCTTTTCCCTACTGAACACATATCTAGTTATGTAAGAGCCCATTTGATTGTAACGTTGTTTTTTTGTTTGTTTTTTTGTTATTACAATTTAACTCGTTTGAATTTTTAACTGCGTACTTCATATATGCGGCATGGAAAATGCAGAATTCTTTGTTTGATTTTTTTTCTTTAGACTATGTTTATTCTGCACAAACAAACACAGTATTGTCAAATGGAAATTTAAAAGTGACAGAATTTCTGAAAACGAAATTACAGAGATTTATGAGAACCAGAGCGGTTTTGTATACACATTTAAGTTAATACTTGTAGAAAAAGGACTTGTAGAATTCAATGTATTGCTTTAAATTTACATTTTAGATCAGAACTTATTCTCCCTTATTTGTGCTTAGAATAACCTAATAGAGACAAAGGGACATATACATGATATCTAAACTAGATCATTTCTGTTCACAACAGGTTATCAGCTGCTAAGCAGAGATATAGCCTAGATCTTAATCTACATCAGGGATCACCAACACGTTGCCCGCGGGCACCAAGTTGCTCTCAGGGACAGCATAAGGTGCCCTCCGTCTGGACATGTTTTAAAAATAGCAAAAAATTGAAATGCACTGAGAGATTAATAGAATAAAGTGCTGCATGTTGAAATATATCCGTTTCCTGTCATGAATCGTTACACATTTTTGTGAGCAATTAATATGTGATCAGACATAGCATATTAACAAAGAATAAATATTGTTATGAAATACGTAAAGATGAACCATACAACTGTGTAATGTACAGGTAGCCCTTCGTATTACTTATGACCCTTCAAGTAGCCCTCAGTATCAAAAAGGTTGGAGACCCCTGATCTACATTATATCTGTGAGATGCTTAACCTAAATAATCATCAATTTGTCAGATTTTTTTGTCTGATTATTAGGGGAATTCTTACTTGTTATGCTATTATCATCATTTTATGGTGTAAAGTGTGATGTTTTACCTGAAAAGAATAGGTAACTACAATCGCAATGAACCACACAGCGGCACTGACACATTTGGCTGCTCCAGTTGTCCTCCATCGATGCAGAGTGCTGGCGGAGTGGACGACAGCAAGGTAGCGATCTACACAGATACTGAGAAAATAAAAATTGTTTATTTACTCTACTATGATTTACCTGATCCATTTTCTTGTGATTCTTCATGGCTTTGATTGCCTAAAATAACTCTTTTGTTTAAATTACTGGAAAGATTTTGCCCAAATCTCAATTTCGATATCCATATGCTACAGCAAGTATTTAGCATTAGCAGTAATGTTCTTCTAAACAGAGATATTCCTCAAGGATGTCCTGTTAATTAGTGCTGCTGAACCAATGGCATTTCTTTAAAAAAACCTATCTTTCCTTCATGGTTTTAACATTACAAGTGAGATATGTATCATGACTCAGCAGTCTCTTGTTTTTGTATAGTAGATAATGGTTCTCTCTTTTCAAAGAATTAGTGATTTAAACATTTCAGGATGACTTAAATCTTGAAACATCACAGCTGTGATCTAAACAATCTTCCCAACGTAATTATAAAGATTAAAGTAAAGTACATTGACTTTGGGATGTATTAAAAATGTTTTGAAAGGATAGGTGACATGAAAGACCCAGGGCAGTATTGCCTAGTCCAGTCTTTGTGTCTGCAACTTTACATATACAAAGCTTCAGAAAGTAGACAGATACAACCCTTTTCCAATACACTTGAGTCAAATATCTGAATTCTTTCATCAGCTGTCAATCAGCAGTTTGCTGTAAATAGGCTATGCCATTAAAAATCAATCAACTGAAATTTAATGCTGCATTAGAGTTTCATTTGTTGCCACGGGTGTAAAACGAATTTTCTTTCGAGTTCGGGAAAAGCTCCGCACCTGGTCAGAAACAGGATGCTGCAGTACATGTTGACAAAGTAGCTGAAGGTGTGGACGTAGGAGCAGGCCACACAGCTGCCACCACTGTGGTACAGGGCGATGCGGGCAGGAAGCGACAGCGCCACCAACAGGTCAGCAACAGCCAGGTTTATAGTGTAAATCACAGAGGCTGAGGAACGAGTGGAGGTCCCGCAGAAAACATAGAGAGCCAGACTGTTGAGGACGACACCAACCACCAGCATCAGGCAGTTGCAAACCTGTGGCAAGAAAGATGCATCTAAATGTTTCAGAAAGACTGAAAAAACTAATAGATGTGTCACGAACGCCTCTTTTTTATGCCCTGATGTTTCATTATACCATCAGAAAGACCCAGACAGAGTAGAAGTCCTGATACAGCTGCAAATCCAGGTGTGCCAGCTTGTGCAAGTATAACGCCCCCCACTGACGATCCCAGGAGCTGCAGTTGGTTTGGGATGAGGAGAGAAGGAGCAGAGGGTCCTCAGTACTGCTGGAGGAGTTGATGCTGGAGGGAAGGTGCTCCATTGACTCGAAAACATGAACAACCGGCAGGAGAGGACGACATGAAAAACATGTATTATTTTTGCTGAGTCTTTTCAACTTCAACTTTAAATATCCTGTTTTATCCTGCAAAATAAAACAACTTGTTCAACAGGTAAACCAGTTTCCATTTTTAGTTACCCTCCTGCCCATTTCTCTATTATTTATCTGAGAGCCTTCAACAGATGCAGACCTCTTTTTCCATCGGGACCTCATCAGAATGTGACATAAATACAAACTAAATTAACTAAAAAAACTTAACTAACTTACTGCAAGAGTTTAGAAATAAACAGAACTATTTTTATTGCAATATAAACAATAATTATCAAAATTATGCAATAAATCCAACAAAGTTCTCAATAAAACTAAGAAGAACAATATCTTATTGCATTTTTGAGTGTTATGATGGCTGATATGCTGTTTGCAACCGCTTTCAACTTTTTTTTTGTACAAATACCGTATACTAAAAATCTCTAGTTCAGTGGAAGATTAGTTTTAACATAAATAAGTTGCCAAGGAATGCAATGTTGTCTTTTTTTGGCCCTATAAATAACGTTTTAGTGCATGTATTAATTATAAAAAAAGGACTTTGCATTAGCTCAAGTCTTGGAGAATGTGTAGACAACAAATAACTTTCCAAAGTACTAAATATTCTATCTGAATATTTAATCATAGTACATTAGTTAATTTCTATTAAGTATTCTGATCAATTATGGAGATACATAATTTTAAAAATGCTCAAATTATTTCTATGATTTAATTTTTGTAATTTTTTGTTCGCACTTTGTGATTGTCACCAAACATAATTATCTTTATTTTTAGTAGCAAGATGGGGGCCCTTCTCAGTACATACAGATGCAAATTCCCTGTTGACTTCACTTTCATAAAAAAAGCAATAGAAAATGTATTCTTTGCACAAATGACAGATAAACTCAGCTCTATGTTTTATTGTATTATTTTCTTATGGTGCTTCTGTAACCTTTCCAATGCTTTCCTGTGAAACTACCTAGGTGGCCTATTTCAAAAACCTACGTATTTGAGGGAGATGTATGAACCTTTTCAATGAATGAGAATCTCTTTTGCACTGAAACACAGAGACACAGCAATGACCTCTGAGATTTTAATCCAGAACCCCTCGTTTCATAAACATCACCCTCTCACACTGGACAGATGATAAAATCCATCTTCCTGTGCTCTCCAAAAGGATGTGACACTTTTGACAAAGTGAAACATGTGACCTGAACTTTAAACAAAACCTGCCGGATATAAAATGAACCATGTCAGAGCAGGTATTTAACACACTGCTCAACCTCACAGATATGAAAAACAAAATAAGATTTACATTTGTTCTTTGTCTACGTATGATTATCTGTTTTAAAGACAGGAAACTCTAAAATCTTAAACTGATGGTTAGTGTTCATTATATACAACATAAAAGTGAAAATTCCAAGATTTTTTTAAATCAAAGAGATTGTAGAAAATTGTCTTTGGATTGCAAATATTTTATTTTTTATCACTTAGGGATTTTTATTATTGCCTGTTAGGTGTTGCCATATTAATTCAGTCCTTTGTGTGGAGTTTCTTGTTTTTTTATTGCATTTTGTGCATTCAGGCTTTAATAGTGTTAGTCTCTTTCTCCTCAGTTTGTTGATTCTTTAATGTTTTGGTTCAACTCCCTCCTTATTTATTCTGTGTCTTATTGTCACCTTCCCCCAGTTCCCTGGTCAGTGCTATTTCTGTTCTGCATTCTCCTGATTAGAGTCATTAAGTTTCCATGTTACTAATCGCACATCCACTGTAATTAATATTCCCGGAATACCTCTCTGCCTTTGCCAGAGAGGTATTCCATGAAGCGAGCTAATCTCAAAATCTGAGCTTACTTTGACAATCCTGGCTCAGTTTCCAAAATTCATTTACGCAAACGAGACTAACCGGAAGCCTCACTCATTCAACATAGCAACATATGCTTTTGGACAAGCCTGCTCCGTGGCAGGCAAGCTGTGAAGCTCATTTTAGCTTGATAAATATGATTGGATGTCACACTGCTGGGCTGGGATTCCGCAGCTGTTCTCTGTCTCATCACACCCACCCTCCAATATAAAGTTATTAAAGCGGATGCAGCAACTGCAGTATTTATATATATATATTTTTTTATGGCTCATTTGTGCAATGCGCTGTAGGTTTTGTCTTTTAAAATTTAGTTCTAATTATATTTTACTTTTCCCATTTAGAACAGCATTACTGTATTTAACTTTAAGTTGTTGCCAGAAACGTTTTGTTCCACTAATGTTGCTCCTGACACCAAGTATTGTTAATAATTAAAAATAAATCACTTTTGTCCAAGACGGACCCTTAAAATCATCATGCTGACCTGTCTAAATGTGTTAAAATAACCTTAAAGTACCTTGCAACTGGTTACAAAATACACATGTAAATTGAAATACTGTATTAATGTGACTTTACATTTTGAGGGCTTGAAACTAACTATTCTTTTTTCCACAATTTCACTGTCACATTTATATACCTGTTTATTGTTTATTAATGGAGACGTATTTCACAAGGTTTTATGTATTTATTTAATTTTGAGCACTTCGGTGTTTCATTATGGAAAGCCAGACACACTACTATTCTTAAAATCAAAACATCCCATAATTCACATTTATACATGAGGAAACGTTAATAAAACATATCCAAATAAATGTGTATTATTTTTATTTATAATTTTGTTTGTAGTTTTATTAATATTTTACCTCATTGCTATGTGCTGAAGATATCAAATTTATTTCATCTGTTGACTTAAAAAACCAAGTCCCTCACAGTAGCATAAAATACTATATAAAAGTAGAGTTTGCCCCTCTGAGCTGTTTAGAGCTCATATTCCACGCTTAAGTAACAACTGAATGCTAGTAGTTCCCATTTAGTTACATTGGTTTATGCTAAGCTAAAGCAAACAGACTGCTGCTAGGTCAGGGTAATTACTCTGGTTACAAAATGCTTTTTTAATCACTACCTCTGAGGAACATGGCAACAGACACATTTTACTTATAGGGGTAAAATATCTATTTAAAGCTGCACCTGAGTTGCCGTGGAGGGTATGAGGGTTTATTTAGTGAGACGGAGCTTCAAGATTAAGTAATCCATGATGTACTTTTTAAAACTTGTTTAATCAGCTACTAGCTATCCTATGGTCTTTTTAATTCTTGTATTTCATCAACACATTCCAGCAGCAGAGTCTCAACACCACTTCTGATACATTTTTTTTAACTACCTTCTTTGGCTTTGCATTGTCCCCTACTGAAGACATTGATATATTATGTTGTGATACTCCATTATACTATCCATTGATATACTGCCACTCTCGAGTTCTCTGCACAACCTTGACCCAGAGCTGCAATAGAATTGTTTAGATCCAAGGAAAATCATGTATTAGAAAGATTTAGTCAAAGTCAAGATCTAAATTAAATTAAGGATCTTTGGGAATACGTAAAAACTGCTTTTTAAATTAAATCACACAGGATCATTCCATCCAATCTGACTGAGCTTGAGATATTTTGTAGCAAAGAATGGTAAAAAAAACTGTAAATTTCTATATTTGCAAAACTGATATAGAAATACCGTAAATGACTTCTAGCTTTAAAACATAAAAAGATTTTTCCTTAATGTATTGATTGGGGGCGGGCTGGAATTTACATGACAGTACATAGATCTCAGTTTGGAAAAAAATCTAATTATGCACTACATTGTTTTGATCAATTACATAATTACACAAAATTCTAAATTCAAGGGATCTATCTGCAGATATACTTGGGTATTCTTCATCATTGTGAAGTAAAAAGATAAAACAAGGCAGAGGTTCCAGGTTGAATGAAAATAAATACCTCCATCTAACTTAAAGGGTTATTACCCAATGTGTAGAGTTATATCTTTTCATCTTAAAGCAAGAATTGTATCAAGAATTATGTTTAGATAATAAATCTAAAATTGGAACAAATATGATTACATCTTAAAATTTCAGTTAGACAGAAACTGTGTTAAGTGCTAAGACTTTTTAAAATATATTTAACGTTAACCACCGAGTAGGACATAGCATGAAAAGAATAGTTTTGCATACAGTGACAGCTATCTACAGAACAATGCACCAGCTTCTAACAGTGTGTAAGCTGAAGTCTTTGGTCTTCTTTGTATCTTTTGCATATTGAAATAAAAAATAACAAAAAAGCCTTGAAAAAGCAAACATCACAAAGTGACCAATGTGTATCATTTCTCAAACATACCTTCAGTGCAGCAATAAGGTGACAAATGTCCTCAAACAACAGGTTCCTCCCACTCCTCTCTACTCTTCCTCATAGTGTTTTTGTTATTTCTCTTCAAAGCAGCGGGAAGAGTACAGAAACATGAACGTCTGGGTTGTAGAATTAGCCCAGTTGCGACTTCCTCCTTTTCCAGCCAAATACGGCAATCCTCCTACTCTTGACCCATTTACCTCAGTTTATATCCCCCACCAGGACTGTCCGTCCAAATTTCTTTTTAAACCCGTGTTCTCTTTTAGCTTGCTGTCATTATGACCTCACTCCCTCTTCATATATACATTTTGTGAATATCTGAAACATTGACATGAAAAGGACGGAAGTAGGGATGAAGGAATAAAATATGGAAGCTTGTCAAAAAGTTTATAAAGCAATTAAGGGAAGTGGAAAAAGAAGAAGGTGGGAGAATCTTTCACTCACAGATGAAGTGGGAATAAAAAACATGACATGAATGCTGATAAAGTGAGGATGGAAATGTTCAAATTGTACTCCTGAATTACAAAAGGGAACAACACTACAATAAAAAAAGAAAGAAAAGCAACAGTATGGAAAACAAAAGGGCTTCAGCAGCAGTGGTTCTTCTTCCCTGAATGGCACCCTGTGTGAGTCCCTCCTTCTGCACACCAAGAAAACAACAGATTTAATTTATTTCAGTTCAATTCAGTTTATTTAAATCAAGCTGATCCACAACAACAAATGTCATCTCAAGGTACTGAATGAGAAAAGTAATTTCAATACAATCATAAAAGTTTCAAGTTTCCTTAAAATTAAAATCCTTAAAATTTCCCCAAAAGTTATGACTCGATGTGAAAAAGTTATTTAATGAGTGTTGGTTTCTAAGAGATGTAATTTCTACCTTAACTGTACAGAAAACTGAAAGTGAGAAACTATAAATTATTTTTTAATCTAAGTGAGAAATAAACTTCTATCCCTTATCTGGTCCTATTCTGAAGGTAAAAGGTATAAAATATGTTTGTTTTTGCATGTTATCTGATCAAATCAGAAGTGAGAGAGAAAATAGTTTGGGACAACGCAGTTAGGAAAATATTTCCAGGTCAGAAAATCAATTTGCAGATTGAGAGATATTTATCAATAATTACACTCAATTTAGGGGAAATTTGTGCTTAGTAGCACCCTGCCAGATATACAGGTAACTTAAATGTATGTGAGTAGGTCACACAACACTTTAAATAAACTGTCATGATCCAAACATGGCCTGAATACTAGTAACCTTATTTAAAAGACATAGAGGGCCTTTGATTAGTGTTACACTGTCAATGACTTTTCAAAGAGTAAAGTGAACACTTGATAGAATGTTTTTAAATATGTTCAGATATTTATTTTTATCCCTGCAAGATGTTTAAAGTGCTACTGACAGAGAGGACGGATGTCTTGATTGGCACTCTGATGAAATTTAGTAGTTTGAAAGCAGCACTGAAGTAGTGATGTTTAGGAAATATATTTATAGACATTGCCATCGTTCAAGTGCATTTGTAAATGAATGTAAACAATTTTACGGCAACTACAGTTACAGGAATAGTTATAGTAAGTTGTGGTTTTTGAATTTTTCATGTAGTCTAGGAGAAATACATGTATTTTTTGTTTGTTTTTTACAGAATTTAGCGGATAAACTGGATGGATGGACGGATGGATAGATGGAAAGAAAAAAGTCCCTGTTAAAACCAAAATGAGCAAAAGAAAAACAAAATATGGCTAATTCAAATTGCTGATGCCAGATTCCTGATCAACACCACGAAAACAGATCATATCACACCAGATCGTAATTTGCTGGCTTCCTTTTTGTAAAATATGAAAGATTCAAACATAGTTATTCTTTTACAATGTGCTAAATGGTTTAGGTTCAAGATACATTTCGTAAGAGAACATCTCGTTCAGTCTTCCTGGAACAACAACTAAACAAGTGGAAGCAGCTTTAACATTCCGCGTTTTCCTCTGGAACAAACTAACTCCATAATAACTAAGTTGTGCAGGAACTCAAGAACTGAAACACTAATGATTCCTGCTGATTTCCTGAAAAGGTCAAGAAGTTATTTTATCACTGAGTTGTTTATTTTTTTATTAAGGCTTTTTCTTTGTCTGGTATGCGTAAATGTTTCATTTTTAATTTGTTTCTTAACCTTTTTGTTGTTTTTTCTGTGCACAAATAATTTAAATTCCTTTTTTAGCCTACGTAAATTAGGTAAGTGTATTTTTATTTTATTTTTATTTTCCTGCGTATTCCTTTGTTTTTGCTATAAAATCAACTTGCAGTACCCTGCATTGGTTTTTAAACGCACTTGCCTATTACAATATGGCGGACACGCATCGGACAGACTACACAGCGCTGCTGTGGTTACTATGACGACTGAGCTGTGTCTACATTAAAACTCCGTTTAAACACGATCGAGAAATGTTCCCTAGCAACACCGAAACAATTTAAAAAGTTGATCATTATTGTTTTACAAACTTCCCGGATATATGCGAATTTTGTTAATTTAGTACAGACCCAAGGGTAATTTTACGTTACACTGATTTACAAAAAAAAAAAAAAAATATCCGAGAGCGGAACAGCTTATTTTGCATTGTATTGGGGACCGGAAATAAAGCTGGTAAACAGACGCCTCGCTGGAAACGGGTGTATGTTAACGGCGTAGAAAATGTTTAAGAACACTTTCCAAAGCGGGTTTCTATCTATATTGTACAGTATTGGAAGTAAACCGCTTCAGATATGGGACAAAAAGGTGAGCAGTATTTTGGAGTTGTTGGTGTGAGCTGATTCCAAATTAGCATGAATTGTTACGTGATGCTAAAGCTACCTGTCATCATGTGTTACTTTTATAAAGTTAATAATTTGGATCACATGGTTCATTTAGCCTCATTTAATCACCCTAAAACGTTTCAACAACCACTTTTGTACGTAAGTTTTTCCGAAAGATCGGTTAAATTAGGTATTACTGAAATCTAACCAGGCATTACAATTGAAAGTAATGATAGCTAGGGATTTTTGCCCAAACTCATCTTAATTTGGAAAGAATTTGTTTAGCTGATTTAAGTGCCTTATCTTTGCTTTTAATAAGAAACTACACCCTCTTTCAGTTGGTTTGTTTTTATTGTTTACATAGAAGGGTCTGTAATATGGTGATCTGATCTTTACCAGGCTAAAATATTTAACACCTATCCTCATTGATTCAAAAAACATACATATTCCTCACTGTCATCATTTAACCATCAAACTAAAATAACAAGGATGTCCAGCGATATATTGATGCGTTGCTATGGAGACAGCTATACAGCTATGCTGAGAGTGTAACGTTGATTATTTTTTAACACTCCTGAATTTTGTATAGTTAAACACTATTTACAAACCACTTTTTAAGTTTTGCACAAAGGTTTTTGGCAGATGTGAAAAAAAATGTAAGCAAAGAATGCTTTCAAAAATGGAAGTGTTAATCATATATTATTTATCAAAAATGCAGTGAATGAACAAAATATACATTTAAATCAAATCAATATTTGGTCTGACCACGCTTTGCCTTCAAAACAGCATATTCTATGCACACGACTGAGGAGAGTTCGTAATGACTTTGGCTGTATGTTTGGGGTCGTTGTCCTCCTGCAGAATAAATTTGGGGCCAATCAGACGCCTCCCTGATGGCACAGTATGATGGATAAGTATCGGCCTGTATTTGTCAGATTCAAGTAACCCCCATTATACATCATTGTTGCCTCCAGACATTCATTATTGCACTGCTCTCCAACAAACAAACTGCCTCCTGCTACAGCTAAATATTTAGAATTTTGACTCTCAGCATCCCAGTTCAGACTTCTCTGGACAGTAGAGGAGTGTATCTTCAGATTTTTGTAGGATAGTAAACTTGATGTGTCTTTCATTGCTGCACTGAGTTTCCTTGGCAGCGCACTGCATCTACGATCCTCAAAGTTGCCCGTTTATTCACAAGAGTTTGAACAGCCAAACCCCAGTCTGCTTTGAAACCTTTGTCTGCGAGATACCTTGCTGATGCAGTAGAGCTACCTTGTATTTTGTTGCTGTGTTCAATCTTACCATGACAGGAAACTATCTTTAGCAACCTCACCTTGGTAACAGAGTTTGGCTTTTCTTACACCTCCTACGCAGCTGTTTCTGTTTCAGTTTCAACCTATGTGTGACACTGATGATCATTAGCACCCGTTTGGTATAATTGGTTGATCATACACCTGACTATACAAAATCTGTGACTTTGTGCAAGAGTACCATTAAGAATTGATGCTGGTTTGAAAGCAAAATGTAGTAAAAAACAAATACTGATTTGATTGAGATTTTTCTATTGTTTGCTCACTTTGCATTTTGTAAACTGCTAAAAAAACAATCGTTATTTATGTTTCCTGAAGCATTCTTTGTTTGCCGCGTTTGTTCACACCTAAAGATATGCTTTATCCCCAGAGTCTGAAGGAAACAAACTAGTCCACAGAAAGCAGGAAATCAACCTGTTTCTTTATGTTGGTGCCAGGTGAGAAACGGTCACATCAAGAGAGTAGCTGATAATGACATCCATTCAAACGTGTTGGAGATTGAGGGAGCAAACGTCAGGTGAGTTTGTGTTTAAATGTTCTTCAGCTATTTTAGTTGTGGAAGTTGCCTCAGTGTACTTTAAACATAGCAAACACCACATGTCTACATGAGAGTGAGAGAACAAGTTTAAGTGGAGATTCAGAATTACCTGTAGGTGTCAGTGTTTACCTAAATTGCTAATCGTGTTAACAATGACATTTTGATGAAAAGGTTAACCAGCCTTTCCGGCACCCTAACCCCCACCTTCACCTGTACCCCGGAGTTGGAGTCTTTCTTTAAGCACAGATTTTAACATGTTGATGATCTAGAGTTGCTAGTTTTGGAACATCAAAGCAGATTTTGAAGAGGAATCTTCTTTATTATTGCCGATTAGAAGTACAGTGGGGCAGAAAAGTATTTGGCAGCCACTGATTGTTCAAGTGGTCTCACTTAAAAAAATTCGAGGTCTGTAATTTTCGTCATAGGTACACTTCAACTTTGAGAGACAGAATGTATAAAAATAATGACACCTGTCTAAACCTTCAAATCGTTATAATAAAACCTCCATCATGGCCAAGACTAATAAGCTGTCTAAGGACACCAGGAACAAGATTGTACACCTGCACAAGACTGTGATGAGCCAATTTACAATAGGCAAGCAGCTTGGTGACAAAAAATGAATTGAATAAATACAAGATCGCTGATGATCTTCCTTGACCTATTAAAATCCTTTAGCACACCAAAGGTCCCCCTGCTTAAGCCAGCATATGTCCAGGCCCGTCTAAAGTTTGACAGAGACCATCTGGATGATCCAGAAGAGAATTGGGGGAAATTAATTTGGTCTGATGAGACGAAAATACAACTCTTTGGTCTAAATGCCTCTAACCAAGTTTGGAGGAGGAAGAATGCTGCGTTGCATCCCGAAAAACACCATAGCCACTGTGAAGCATGGGGGTGGAAACATTATACTATGGGGCTGTTTTCATGCAAAGGGGACAGGACGACTTGTTCACATTAAGGAAAGGATAAATGGGGCCATGTAAAGTTAGATTTGGGCATAACCCTCCTTCCATCAGTGAAAGCATTGAAGAATAAACGTGGCTGGATCTTCCAGCATAGTGATGATCCCAAACACGCCGCCCAGACAACAAAGGAGTGGCTACCTAAAAAGCGTTTCATGGTTCTGGTCGGTCTGGCCAATCTCCAGTCCTCAATCCAATCGAGAATCTATTGAGGAAGTTCAAAGTCTGCATTGCGCAGCAAGAGCCCTAAAACATCACAGCTTTAGAGAAGATATGCTTGGAAGAATGGGCCAAAATACCAGCAACGGTGTGTGTAAACATGATGAAGACCTACTGGAACATTTTGACCTCTCATTGCCAACCAAGCATTACATTTATTGAGGTGAACTTGATATCGATGAAATACACATTTTCTGCACCATTATACAAATAAATTATTTAAGGACCATACAGTGGGATTTCTTTGATTTTTTTAAACATTCTTTCTCTTAAAGTTGTTATGAAAATTACAGACTTCTCATCTTTTTAAGTGGGGCAACTTGCAGAATCAGTGGCTGACTAAATACTTTTTTTGCCCCACTGTATATGTACCTGTGCTGTCAAAGGTTCACATACACTATTAATTGATAGACTTTAGTGTTTTTTTGCATTAAGGATTATTTTCTAATTGTCTGAAAATGAAGTAGCTTTCCTGCCTAAGTTGGATAGGAAAATAAATCTCTATCTGTCTCTATCTATTTTATATGCTTAAGTTTTTTTTTTTACAAAATAAATTATCTAAACTTAAAGAAAAATGTAAATATGACAAAAATGTTACAGTTAAAGTGTTTATTTTCCCCCCTCTTTTAACCCTTCTCTCTGTGCAGCACCACCTATATAACATGTCCTGCTGATCCCAAGAAAACCCTCGGGATCAAGCTCCCCTTTTTGGTGATGATTATTAAGAACCTAAAGAAGTACTTCACCTTTGAAGTCCAGGTAAAAATTCAGGTCTTTCATGTGTTGCTGACATCCATTGGCTGAGAATCATGGTCACTTGTGTTTTCCTTCTACCTTCCACGTCTCTTAGGTGCTGGATGATAAAAACGTCCGGCGACGATTCCGGGCCAGCAACTATCAGAGCACAACGCGAGTGAAGCCGTTCATCTGCACGATGCCGATGAGGCTCGACGACGGCTGGAATCAGATTCAGTTCAACCTGTCGGACTTCACGAGGAGAGCATATGGGACCAATTACACAGAGACACTGCGCGTACAGGTGAGCATGCAGGTATCTCATGAGTCTTTATGCACCATCTTTTTTCTTGCTGACACTCAACTTACTTTCTTCTCAGATTCATGCAAACTGTCGTATACGGAGGGTTTATTTTTCTGACAGACTGTACTCTGAGGATGAGCTCCCTGCAGAGTTTAAACTCTACCTGCCTGTCCAGAACCAGAAGACCAAGGTGAGAGCCCATTTCTACAGGACTCATTTATCCAAGTCGCTAAATTAGCTTTTCATTTGTTTGAAAATGTTCTTTACCTAGATGTCTTCTTAAACACATTGTCTGTCTCTTTCAGCAGTAGAGCCTGCTCGCGCCGTGGCCCAGGTGTTGGAGAGATTTAGTGTCAGCGTGATTGGAAATATTTTATGTGCTCTGTGTTGCTGTCTGTAATAAAGCTTTTTATGGAACAATTTGCTTTAGGTGTCTTGTGTATTTTTTAGGTAATGATTAATACAACATAGTGATTAGAAAGCTGATACAGCTGCATATTCTTCAATAATTACCATTTTGTGCAAGAGGAAATTGTTCCCAAAACAAAAATCTATTTTCATATTATATTGGGTTGCAACATTCTCCACATGTAGCACAGAAAAATTAAATTTTAATAGATGTAATTTTTTTTGCAGTTTTATTAATTGTATATTCATTTAATAAGCCATTAATATATTGGATCATGGCACATTTTGCCCTCAACAGCAGCAGCTACAAGCAGGTTACCTTTAAATACTTAATGCTGAGGTGATCTCTTTGAGACAAAAAAACAAAATTGTTCCTTAAATGTATAACGGAATAACTAAAATCGAAAATGTTCTCAATTTTTTAAATTTATGATTCATATCTGAAATTAATACGATTGTAATACTTACATGTTTTAAATAATATTTCCAAGTTTAACAGCAACTAAAGTGTTTACCATATAATGAAATCCACTTTCAAATAATTACTTTTATTAGTCTTTCCTAGATTGTGGGACATTTTACCCTTAAAATTGGGAGTCTATCTATTTTTAGATTACTTATAAATGTCCTTTTTTTTGTAAGTTACAAGTTAAGACCTTTTTAAATATAAATAAGAACTTACAAAAGCTAAGAAGCAAAAACGTGCTGATTGATGTTAATTTTGCATCTTACCTGGAAGCTGTCCAGTTTATTTCAACACAAAACCCTTAAAAGCAGATAGAAACAATCTTTAATCAGACAGCAAACGGATTTTTTCAAAACTGAAGGATAAAACAATTTACAAAACAGTATTTACCAGATTTCTTAACACGGTGCAAACAAACCTGTTAAATTCATTTATTTTACATTTTTTATGAAATACTGACAACATAAACTAAAAACTGGTCAACTGAAAAATCCCTCTTGTCTTTAGTTTAACCCAAAAGCAATAAACTGTCATGTGTACCTCTGGAAAGCTAGCTAGACAGTTAGCCATGCTTTACACTTAGGCTAGACAGCCAAGTGGATCAAAGGTAGTCAGGTTATTTTTCAATATACCCACTATATGCTGAAGTCCTCTTAAAACATTATTGGAATACACTTCAATTTAAATCTAATATCTCCTTTCAAGAAAGAACACAAATATTAACTATGCATTTAAATTACAGCTCTTGAAAAGTTTTTGCATACTTTATAGTTTAAACATCCATTTACTTATAGCAGGCACTTGTTTTTTGGGGGGGAACAGTATGGTTTCATGAAAGCAAGAGTTTCCCCTGGTTCAAGTTAAACATTTTTTTTTGGGGGGGGGGGCATAAACAAAATGTAACATTATATTTTGTTTTGCTACAATATATTTCAAAACTGTTCAAAAATATTTTATATATGTCTCAGTTTTTAATGGCATTTGGATCAAATACTGCAAGAAAGTTTCATTGAAAAGCCTACTAGAGTTCTTGTTTTCACCACAAAATTAGGACATTTTCAAAATCTTTCAGAACAAAACTTAATCAAACACAATTTTCCTACCATAAGAATCATAACTTAAGATGGTACATTCATAGAAATCCTTTGCTTTTTTTTTCTCAATAGCATGCATCACGATAAAGTGCAAAAAAAAAACAAAAAATCCTCTGCTTAACAAAATGAAATTGCTTTGAATTATAGGAACAAGAAAAAGGTTTCACTTTAGCAAAATAACAGCATAGAATTTTTTTTTAACGCATGAAATAATTTGACAATTAAAATGTGCAAACCACAGAAATCAAATGCATATCAAGTACACAACACATGATTCCTTAAATTACTCCAAATTCCTTTCCTTGGTCCTTTCAATCCTTCAGTGAAATAATGCTCGCTTCCTTAAATTGTTATAAACATTTCAACAATAACAAAAGGTAATACTGTATTGCACAAATTGGAGGAACATTTTTTGAAATTAAAAGGTAAAGAAAATAGTTATTGCAGTCAACTTCAAAACCTAGACAACTGATGTTTAAAGCCTTTGTAGAGAAAATAAAACAGGCATTAAACGGTATGAGTGACTGTGATAGAGTGACTTCTTAGCCATTGATGAATAAATCTCATTCACACGTTCATAGAGGCTAGATTCAGTTCTGGATTGGTTTGCCTGGCAGTGGTTTATATTTATTGCACCTGATTTAAGTTTTCAAGCAGAGCGCTGTCTTTGTAAGTCTCAAAAATACATTTTAACTTGACTATAAGAAGTTTATAAAATGCATCTTTGGTGGAGTTTACAGAATTCATTTGCATCTGCTTCAAACAAAAGGGAATTCCCTTTAACATATATTAAAGAGGTGATTTAGTTTCAGTCCAGGATTACATAATTAAAAATGAAATAAACATGAAATACAGATGATAGCGCTGCATCTGAAGGTTTAGATTGAAGGTAGACAAGGGTGCAAGGTGACTGAAAGTTTAACACCAAGCATTTTCCTGTAATGTAAATGTCCTACATCGTTTCCCAGCATGATGTGGTCCTGTCCCCTCAAAGTGCAAAAGTTTAAAGAAGGCCCAGTGTCACTTGCTTTACGTTTTCCTTTTGGCTCAGCTCAGTCGCCCCCCCTTCCAGGGCTATTTAGTGCTCCCATGATGAATAACATAATAGTCGTGGAAATACATAAGCACAGCAACAGGCTGTCCAATGATGAGCGAAAGCCAGACGGCCGCATTCCCGTAGTTTCCATTCAGGTAGCGACCCACAAACCAAGCCAGGGGAACCTGCATGGATGAAAAGTGAGAATACTTTGAACTCAGAAGGAGATGACAATGAACACACGGAGATAAATGATTCTGAGTGTTTTACCTGAGCCATCATTCCCATAAAGGCCCAAAGTCTGAACATCTTCAGGGGAACACTAACCAGGTACTGGGAAGAGAGAAGTTGACTGTAAATAGGTTTTACAAATGACAAACTCCACACAGAATAATAATAATGGCTTGCATTTACCTGTATTTAGCTTTACAATTCCATTATTCATTCACTCTCACATGCACAAACACTGATGGAAGCAAGCTGCGGTTGTTGGAACAGCTGGCCTGGAGTTTGCTTCTGCCAACAGAAGCGAGGCTATCATTTCGTACCATCAGCCCCTTTTGGCCAGCACCAGTAGGCAAAGACAGGTGAAGCGTCTTACCCAAAGACACCGGCATGGTAGAAGCAGGAATTGAACCCATGAATTCACTGAACTACAGCCCCCCCTGTAATTTAATCTCCATCTGTTTGTCTTTTACAAACTTTTTATAATATAAGAGGATACTAATAATGCTAAGAGAGCACCAGATTTTGTTTGTTTGTTTTGATCATCAGAATAAATGTGCAGAGAATCTCAAACTGTATTTTCCAGAACGCGTTACATGTAAAATCCTCACTTTAGGGCTTGACTCAAAGCATTAGTGATGTTATTGTGATTGTTAACCCCCCTTTGTCTCAGTGTTTTTGTCTCCAAAAAAGCTCCACCTGCTCTGGCTTCCTGCTCAGCTACAACGCCCTGTTAGATGGGGAGCATTGATTCAGATGATGCTCCCAGTGACCGAACATCCTGTTGTCAGCTTTTTACCTTCTATAAAATAGAAAGTACTCTTACATCCGTTTTTGTTCTTTTTGTGTCTCTTGTCTTCTCGAACCCCCAGACAGTCATCTCAGACGGTCATCTCAGATGACCACTTGTACTGAGCCAGGTTCTGCTGGAGGTTTCTTCCAGTTAAGGGGGAGTTTTTCCTCTCCACTGTGGCTACATGCTTGCTCAGTATGAGGGATTACTGAGGGATTGCTGTGGTTGAAGTCTGCATGTCTCTGGCACAACCTCACATCAGTGACTCAATGCGATCTGCTGGTATTCCTTACATAGGAAACTTTTAACTGATTAAAATGTTTGTATAATTGTATTGAAATGACATCTGTTGTGAATTGCAGCTATATAAATAAACTGAATTGAATATAATAGGGATGCTGAACTAGCCGTGTTGCTACTTGATTGGTAAGTAATAAATGCTTGTTGTGGGGTTATTGTGTTTGGTCAGGCACAATGATGTTATAAAAACTGTTTGACGGTTTACCAACTGACACGCCGTTCGTTTGATTATTTTTGTTTTGTTGATTTGGTTGGCGAGCTTGTAAAACAGTCACTGGCCTCTTCAGATGCGCTCCACAGAGATTTGGTTTAATGACAGTAACATTACGGCGCTAGTCTAGACAGGGCGAGAGAGGGCAAATAGCCGCAAAGTTACGGAGTGTGTACCTTGTAATTTAAAGCCGATTTATGAACATTAAATGAGACACCAACCTCAATCTCATCAGCCAACCACTGTGTATAGCAATATTTTCTTAAAGTGCTCCCTGCTGTGCACAACATAAGGAGAGTGACCACTCCCCAATGCCTAGATGTGCAAAGCTGTCAAAAACTTGCTCAGGGATTATTCTAATCAACACTGCCCTGGGCAGAAAGGCTGCATTTCAGCAGAAGGACTCGTTCAAGTCAATAATATTCAAAATTACCGAAACACCACTATTGGAAAGCTTTCCACCTAGTAACATTGTCATATACTGTAGTTACTCTGTAAAAGGCTATCCAACATTCATTTGGAAGTCATTCTTACTGATTTTGGTTTGCCTTATATTGTCCAGCAATGTTTGCTTTTAAATAAATCAACGGTTCTAACATACTATTATGTGCGAGTTCCATAATCTATATCTTGTCTGCAACAGAATTGAAGAAAAAAAACAACCAAAACATAAACTTACGTAAATAGCTGGACAGAAAGAATCAATTTACAAATTTTCAGAGTATTTCTTTACCTCATGGAAGAAGGCAGAAACTAAAAAGACAGCAGTTTGAGCCAGAAACTTGTTGGTCCCCCTTTTCAGCATTGGCTTGTAGAAATGTCTATAAAAAAGGGCAAAAACAATCAATTTTCCACATATGAAGAACATTTGAATATAATTTAAGGAAGACAAATAATCAAGCATTTAAACATGGTTTCAACTAAATACCCAGTTCTGACCTTACCTGAGGCACCATTTGTGAACGGGGATATTCCAGTTAGCCCAGAAATATGTGACAGTCTCAGAGTTCCTGAAATTGGATGGAGAGGAATAGTATATATCTGTGGAACAATAAGATGTAAATCTAACACTGAAAAGGACTTCTGAAAAATGTTTGTTATTTTAACTATCAATTTCAATAATAGCTTCAAGACCAACTATATTGTTAAAAGCCCAGAAATAAAATCTGATGAGCCTCTACTCCTGGAAATCGAGTAATTCAAAAAGCTGGACATTTCCAAAATAGAACAAATTTCTGATGGAGTAGATTTCAATGTTTGAAAAATTCAGAGACGATTTATTTCTTTACAATCTAACAATAGGCTAATTAAATGCTGGCACAGCTGCAAATACCAAGTTTTAGTGGTAGTCAGACCTCAAAGAAAATCAGAAATACTGCTTAGCCAGTAAAAGCATGATCAGTGCAATTCCATTTCCATATTTTAGATGTCAGAGAGCGAGTGTTTACAGAATACATGGAACCCTTTATTGCTGAAACCTGTACAAACTCTACTCACCACCAATCCCTGTAGAACTCTCTGTCTCCAAACTGCAGCAGTTCTGCCACAAAATTCATAGAAGAATGGAAAAACCAGTAAAAGAATATTAACCATATAAGATGGTTAGGGACCTGGGAGAGGAGAGGAGAGGAGAGGAGGGGAGAGGAAAATGGGTGTCTGGGCTGGTTAGGTCACACTACAGCTAATACATCCTAACATTTTGGCCAAATAGTTATATTATAATTGATTAACACAGGGGATTTTGTCAAGTTCTCTATGCTGTTTTAGCATAATTATTATATTTAGCTGTTTATTCTTTATTATGAAACCTTTGAGGCTCTGTGCTGACACTCACAGCTAATTTGAGCAGTCGCTCCACCATCCGAGAGAAATCCATTTCCTGCAACAAGCAAAGACTAAAACATTTGCTCTCCAAATCAGGGATTATACTTTTTACAACCTGATTACAGGAGATGATAAAATATTTAAAATATTAACAACAAAACAATAAATCTAACAATAATAAAAATATGACATTAATAGACTGGGTTTGTGCTGATAAACAGCATACATACCCGAAAAGGTTTCATTGAATTTTGAATTGTTGGAACCATCCACTGAAAGAGACACATTTGAATTAATTTTGTTTAATTTGAGAAGAATACAAGTATGATAGAAGCAGCTCAGAGCTGTTTCTTCATAGGAGAAAAAGTATTTCTAATTTTGAAGTTGCAGCAGAGGAAGAGGACAGTGGTTTACTGAAACTTTAACAGTAAAATTCAGCTTTACACTCTAGTCTTGACTAAAAAATTGGGGCATTTTGAATCTGAACAGAACAGTTCAACCCTAAAAGCAAACTAAAACAGAGTTTTGCAATGAAATTATTGCAATTCTCTTCCTCCCCCTTTGCTAAAGAACCCATTCATCTCAAATTTTAGAGGTGCTATCAAACCCATCCCAAACAAAATCAAGAATGCATTCAATTAAATAAATTAGAAACTTTATTTGGCAAAATAAAGATACTACTGCCATTATCTTTAAGTATTTTTTTTCTCATTTTCTCGATATTGGGTCCAATAAAGAGTTATGGTATCATTTAAGACATTTCATGTTAAGGTCAGCATCAGTTGCTGTGATTGTAATGCAAGATTCAAACATACCTGCTGTATCAGTCCCACCAACAATTGCATAAGAAAAAGCTGCAAGAAATAATAATGAATGAAACAAATGCTACACTCAGGTACATCTGTTGTAATTAAACATCTTAAACCCTTATTTTTATATATTTGTTGGCTCTCACCATCTCAAAAAGTCTTCTTATCAGGAACCGTTTACGTATTCGTGGGGATCGTGGGAAGTTGAGCTGATAGCAAAGAGTTGGAGCAAAAACAAAGTAGTACATATCTGAAAAATAAACAAGTCAACTGGTTATTCAACCCTGAAGAAACAAGAGAAGAAGTCCACTTGCCTTCTACTTTAAGCTCTTAGGATTGTCATGTTCTAGATGACTGAGAATCTAAACCAGTGTGAGGATGTTAGATATTAACTAGGAGAAATAACGCCCTAATCCACAACTACTCCAATGTAGGAAGAGTTTTGTTTACTCCGGATTACTATTGCAGAGACAGATTTTTATCTTATTTTAGAGTTATCCTAAAAATCCTCATTGATGTTAAATTGAAACAATTTCATGACACTTTTCAAATGCATCCAAAATGTTCCATGTAAAACCTGTTTTTGCTTTTGTTAGTCATTGTTACCTCTGTGTGTGAGGTTCCCTGGGTAGCAGACAAGCGAATTAACTGCTGAGCCGTTCGACTGTTGAACATCAGGACCTAAAAAGCAGAAGAGGAAAAAAAACAGACTTTCAATTGTCTGAATTTAAGGATTATTACCCTCATTAGTCTACAAGATATTTGAACGATTTTAGTTTGGAGTGGTAATGTTTTACTTCTTTCATTTATTGCATACCATCTTTTTCTGCATTATCGTTAATTGCCAAAGAAGCTCTTCAATACAATTAAACACTGATAAATAAACAAAGCAAAATTTAGATTTCTGTACAGAAACATTTGGCCCAGTACTGGGCAATTTACAATGTATAAAAAGTGATATAAATGTAGCCAAATGTAGAGATTTTGACTATACTCTGCCATTGCATTTTGAGATGTCATCAAGCTGTGCTTGCATACTTTAGTTAAAGTGCAGGTTGCAGGTTAAATACTTGCTAATATGCATAAAAATTGTAAAAAAATTAAAAATTAAAATGCTTATTGCGGTTCATTTAAATTTCACTATGCATAACCACAAATATGTTAATTAAAAGTTTCATAATCTTGACCTGTGACGTAAACTGGGGGAGTCATGTTGCTCTGTGCTGCTTTCTCAGTTTCTAGTTATCAGATCCTGGGCAGTAGGCTCATAGCTGTATGATTGTGGTCCATCATATGTGTCGTTGGAAAGGTTTAACATTTAATCTGTGTCAGTCGGCATTAAAATATAGTTTTCTATTGATTGAGCTGACAGGACTCCCCTACCCCACATCACTTCCCGTCTGGCATTTCTCTAAAAGTGAAAATAATGCATATATTAGTACATTTTTATTTATCATCATGTGCTATATTAAATAAGTAACCAAGAAAGCAGAGAATCTTGAAATGTATTTTCATAAAAAATTTAGGCATTATTTAAAATATCTTCATCTTTATGTTGTGCGTTATTTTGGAAAAAGATTTGAATATGTTTTAAAATGCATTTTGCACAATACATTTTCTTTCAATGGCATTCTTAACCTTTCTGAAGTTGTTGTTCTGCTGAAATGTATTTCGAAAGTGATAATGTTCATAAGCAGTTATTTTGACATAAATGTAAAACATATATATATATCGCAATACATATCGTTACCGCACATGCTTTAGATTTCCTCTTAACATTGATTAGAGACCATATTGCCCAGCCCTAATATGGCTTCTCTCACCCCCCGTCAAGACGGCTTATTTACCCCGCAGTGCCTGCTGCCACACTTACATGAACATGATCGTGTTAGTCTTTTGGCTTTGGCTTGTCTGTTTTCTCTGCACCACCTGTTGGCGTCCTGATAAGAGTAAAGCTTGAGAAACAGCACTGTGTAGATCCCTAGAGAAAATACGCCACCCACTGACAGACACACACACACACACACACACAACACAACCATTACCAAGGGGTAATAAATGATGGGGGAAAGAAAATGAAAGAACATGGTCTAAAACATGCTTTATTTTGTTATTTCAATATTCAAAATGAGAAAGAAAATAACATACGATAATGGTCTTAATGTTAACATATGCAATACGTTAGTACCTAAAATGAAAGATTAGACTTGGTGTGTTATCATATATTTAAACAGACCTGGGGTCATGGAGGTCACAGAGAGTACTGTGACAGAGGAGAAAATCAACATGCATACGAGGTTGAAAATGTGAAGAATCCACCCTGTATTTTCAGAGATTTTACCCTGGCAAATAAAAAAAGAGAGTGCCCTGTTTAGGTTTATCATAATGAAATATTAATCAACAGTGAAAATGATGTTATCAATAATCTAATCCAGGTCAGAGCTGGATTTCTTATAAGAATTCAAAGCGGCCATAACTATGACGAGTGCTGGACTAAAAGTAAAACATAAAACAAACACTATAACAAAATAACTCAAATCAAACCTTGTCATGAGGTTCTAAAAAAAGTAAAAGTTTAAGGTTATTACACTGAAATGAAAAACACTAAAATCCATGTAATTTATTGTAAAGACCTACCAGTGCCAGACGCCTCTCCACATATAAGGCGGTCAGGATGAACAGGTTGGAAACTAAATAAATAACAAAAACAGGTTAATCAGCTCCAGCAACAGACATATCTTAATGCCTTCTCCAGAAACATTTAGGACATCCTTGAAAAATAGATTTTTCTTCTTTTTTTTTTTATCGTTATCCTGGTTAAGTAGGAGGTCAAATAAGGAAAAAAAAACATTTACAGCAGCTCACTGAGCTCCTAGACAACAAAAACAAAAGTAGCAGAGAGGTATATAAAATATATCTATACGTTTTTGGTGATTTGATGAGGTAAAATAACATCTAGGGATGCAACGATACCACTATTTTCAAACCGATACGATACCGATACTTGGATTTGAGTACTTGCAGATACAGAGTACCGATACTTCTGCCACACAGAAATATGCAATTAATTGGAAGACATGTTTTATTTATGATAAAAATGACCATAAAACAAAAATTTCAAGTGAAAAATATAAATTTTCTATGAAGTTATTGCAGAGTTTACACATTTCAAGTATTGGATCATGATACCAATACAGTACATAAGAATGGTATCGGTGCATCCCTAATGACAGCCTAACATCCATTAAACTGAGATTCTAACTAGATTTATATAGTAGCATTATAATATCTTTAAAAAGAAGCCCAACGGGCCGTTACACATGATAACAGATGTTCATATTGATTATTGATTGTGAAATTTCTTCTGTTAAAAGGGAATTTCTTCTCTCCACTGTTGCCACATTATTGCTGCAGAATCAATAACTTGTACAAACAGCTGGGCTTTTCTTACTTACATTTTTAGCCAGTGGTATTGTTATTTGAATCTGACTGTATGATATTAACAGCAGAATCCAACTGAAATGTCTAATTGAATTTACATGTCTTCACGCTTGCTTAATTAATTATACATTTTCTAGAAATAAACTAAACCAGGTGCTTAGAGATATTTGTCAAACTGAATCAAAAGCTTTAGAAGCAATCAGTCTAAAAAACTATTTTTGATTAAAATTCTCACTAAACTAAATCAATGGAAGCTTTCACTTATATTCAATTAAAAAATACTTTATTGATCCTAGAGGGAAATTAAGTGTTGTTGTTGTTGATAGCCAATTCATTCTTCAAGGAGTTAGACAAGTTAAGAAATAAATATCAGATCCATATTGTCATGAAAATATATTATTTCATCAGCATATCATATATCAGTAGAGGTTTTAATGATTAGCATGTTGTATATTTTTATTGTAAATATCTTTTAAGCTGCTACACATTACTTATATCTACGCTGAAACACTGCAAAAGGAAAACAAACTCCCTAAAAGATAAGTTTAAAACATATTTATTAAATTTATACTTGTATATAAAAAAAATAATATAAAAACATGTTTTCAGCAGATTTCTAAAAACTAAATTATAGACCATTTGGAGAACTTTGATGACTTAGGAGCCTCACATCCATAATAATAGTCTCTCCTTGTGTGGTGGTCCACAATTAATCAAACACTATTTAGATCTAGATTAGCTGTGAAGTCTAAGCATATAAAGGGTAAAAAATAAAACAAACAAGCAAGTGAAGCTTCTTCTAATAAAAAATGTTTGTTAGAACCAACTTTTCTGAAATTTTTTTAAGATAGATATTTTTTAGTATATATACATATATAAATTAATTTTGTGTGTGTGTGTGTTGTGGTTGTGTCTTTGATGATGAGCTGCTGAGATACATTGTGATACCAGGTGTGAACTGAAGCACTTAAACATATTTGACCCAAAAAGTTTTCTTGGGTTAGCTGTAACTACAGCTTTTTTTATTTTCTGTTAAGTCAGTAAAATGAAGGCTACATACCAATAATTAGGCAGGCTGCTGGCCAGCTGTAGGGATCCTTTAAGAAAAGAGACACTACTTGGATTGGATCTACTAGGATGCCATACCTGAAGGAAGAAGACCAGATAAATTAGTTTAACAGGTAAAGTATCAATATGAATTTATGTGATTAAATCATGTGAAATTAACTGTTGATGAGATTCAGGGAATGTACAGTGCCTGTGTGCAACATTTGTTAGTCAATATAATTTAGGCAACATGCATTTAAACCAGGCCTGCCAATAAAACAGGAGCAGAACTGGGTTCACTTTTCTCTTCATTTACAGCCTTCACAAAAGTAGATCTTAAGGACAAAGATGAACAATGTGAAGACGACTGGTGGAGACCATAGACTGTGTATACAGAGCCTCAGTGACGTCACCCATAGTTTTCCGAAGAGCTGAACTGAAGCCAACTGGGCGGTTCCCCACCACCGGCATCTCGGCCTGTCCTGTGCCTCGTCAGGCCCAGAAAATGTTAAAAATGGACAGAGAGCTGGAGCTGGAGCGGAGAGTTGGGCTATGAGGGTGAGGGGGATGATTGACCCACTGAGCAGGGCTGGGCGTTTGATGGAATTTTAATAGAAATCGTGATATTAAAAAGCTCGATTGCGATAATTGCGTAGTGTTTTAATCATTATGCCAAAAAACCAATCCAGTTGAAGCGTTTCTTTGTTGTCAAGCTAACTGGCCAATCAACTCACAGAACAAAAACCATAAGGTACTTAAAAGCAGGAGGCCCATGCTGGCAGGTAAAACGAAAGTGCCTTGTCAAGAGTGTCAAGCTGGTGATGAATTTTTAAGGAAAATGAACAACGGGGAAGATGATAAAGATGACCAAATTGTTGACACTGAAATATTCAAACCATTTCCAAACTACTGAGTTTGGAACTACTGAGTACTACCATGCCTTTTGTCTCCACAATGCCATTGCTCTGTTCTCTTCTGTGGTCAGAGAAGACACCAGCCAGACTAAAAACCGATCTGTAAAATCTGCCGACAGACCGTTTCAACAAAGTCCATCATGCCTCAGTGCAAAGAGACACACGCAGTTTTGAAGTGATGTCATTAGCAATACTACAGTAGCAGGATGCACGCTCTGTATGTGACAAATAGTGAAGGCTATTCATTATTTTTATTATTATTGTTTTGATAAGACAAAAATCATAAAAATAAAAATAAATAAAAATCGAGATGGGGGGGGGGGGGGGGTCACGTGATGCAGTCAGAGTGAGAGGATCCACTTCGCTGACCTCCTGCCCTACACGCCGACTTTTCTACACTTTTACGGATTAAACCCCCAGTCACTTGGTGATTTCTATTTCCAACTATGTGTGGAGTTGAAAGGAAAAGCAATATGTGAAAAACATTGAAGAAAAGACACACTGAAGCAAAAATAACGACACTCGTGGACAGCACTGAAGCGAACTCAGACAATGGCAACGATGTGTTGGTGGAAGAAAATGCTGCAACCATTATAGCCCAGAATGTTACGGAGAAGCTAAGTGCCCTTATGGAGCAGAAGTTTGCCGAACTGCAATCCACTTTGGAGAGAATGGGCAACCGTATTGAGGACAATGTAAAAGGATAACCAATGGCCGAGAGCCGAATCTCCGAAGGTGAGGACCGCACCACGTCCCTGGAGAACAGAGTCACTGAACTTGAACAGAAGGTTAAGATCTTAGCTTGGCGAACCAAGGACAGCGAAAATAGAAGCTGCAGAGAGAATATCAGAGTCATCGGTCTTCAAAAGACGGTGCTGATGCACGAAAGGCAGTTCAATTTTTTGAAACCTGGCTCCCAGACACCCTGGGACTGGAGACTGGGACGGTTGAGATTCACAGAGCACACAGAGCCTTCAGGCCACCGAAGAAAAATTATGACAGACCTGTCATTATTAAACTTCACAACAAACAGCGGATTCTTGCAGCAGCCAGAGAAAAGGGTGAGCTCACCTACAAGGGCAGCAAAGTCTACATTCGCAAGGATTTTTCGGCTCAGGTGATGCCAGGCGGTAGTTCAACAGGACATGCGAGCTGCTAATCCAAAGTGGAATACGGTTCCAGATGCGCTACCCGCCTTACCACCTTATGCTTCACCCTCAACGGCGAAGAATAAGCCTTCAAAACCAGTCAGGAGGCGGACAACTTTTTGGTTAAGGATGGTTCAGAGTAAATGTCCTTTCTCTATCAGAAGACGAGAATCGCCGGCTGCGTAAGTGACTATATGGACGGTTTGCTTATCCGGGTAGGATTCTTATTATCACTCCCCCTTTATTATTATTATACATGGCCTGCTTATTTAAGTTAAAGTGGAGGGAATATGGGAAGAACAGCTGCTATGTGCCGTTTAAGACTTGAAAAAGAGGTCGTATTTCTCTGTTTTGTTTTCTATTTGTTTTCTCTATTGAAATGCAGTGCATTATACAGATTGGGTTGTAACCATGTTATTGCTATAAGACCGATAAGATTTTCTGTGCATGCATTTTGCTATAGCCCATTTGTCGGAGAGCATCATAACTTTCTTTTTTACCTATGTATCTAATTATTTTTTTTCTACGTTATTTCCTTTATGAGTGATCTTAAACTTATTTCACTCAATGTGAAATGTATCACCCATGTTATCAAACACCAGAAGATTCTAACTTATCTTAGGAAAGAGAGGTGTCAGGTGGCCTTTCTCCAAGAAACCCACATTACGGATTTAGAGCATATTAAATTAAGGAGGAGCTGGGTGGGACAGGTGTTGTACTCTTTGTATAATTCAAAAGGTAGGGGGGTTGCTATTCTGCTGCATTGCAGCCTGACTTTTACTCTTGATAAAACTATAACAGAGGGGCACAATGTACTTCTGTCTGGCTACCTGTTTGGGGAGCTTGTTACTTTTTGGCTGTATATATGCTCCAAATACATATGAAAACTTCTATCAGACTTGGCCACATTTCCTTCCCTGTATAAACTTCTTGGGAGTGACTTTAACTGTATAGCTAATCCAAATATTGACATGTCGCTCCCTCGTTTTATTCCGTCGAAAAAATCAGCAAAATTGCTTGAATTTATCACTGACCTGGATTTATATGATGTGTGGAGGATTTTACGTCTTGTTGATAAAGACTACACATTTTTCTCAATTCCCCATCGTGTTTTCTCAAGAATAGACCGTTTTATTTCTTCAAAACTTTTTCTGGATGGGATAGTGACCTGTACAGTTGACACATAGTCCCTCTTTGACCATGCCCCAGTCAGTGTAAATATCTCACCCCCCCCTATAGGGACCCAGCCTGCAAACACAGGTGGTTGAATCCGATTCTATTAAGCAATCATCATTTTGTTGATTATATCACTAAAGAATGGGAGCACTTTATAGCTAGAAACAAAACTCCAGATATAAACCCTTCTATTCTGTGGCAATTTGGGAAGGCATATATACAGGGAGCAATCATATCTTACACATCTGCACAGAAAAGGGAGGCCCTCAATACACAATTGGAACTGGAAAAAATTTAGCTGATTTAAAAACTCGATTTAAACAAACGAGTAGTGGTCACCTGGAAAAACGACTTTACGCCACCCGAGCCGCCTTGAATCAATTACTGACGAGGAAAGCGGAGACACAAATCTTCTTTGCAAAACACAGATTGTACGAGTCCGGCAATAAATCCGGTAGGCTGCTCGAGCGCCTGGCTCGTAATAAAAGCGAGTTAAATGTAATTCCCCCCCTTTTAGATTAAAATGGCTGTGGGCACCTTAAATTAGCAGATATAAATAAAATCATGAGATTGTACAATAAACACCTTTATAGCTCTGAATGTACATCTTCTGATGAGGCTAGAGCAAATTTTTTTGAATAATATAAGGCTCCCGTCCTTATCCGATGACCAACAAGTGGTACCATGTCGGCCGATAAACAAGGATGAAGTCTCGGAGGCTATATCCACTCTTAAGGGGCGGTATGGCCCCTGGACCAGATGGCTTCAGGCCTGAATTCTACGAAACATTTGGTAAGATATTAGTTTGCCCCCTAAAAGACTTACATCTAGATTAATTTGGTAGGGGTTGCCTCCCCCCTACTTTAAACCTTGCTGATCCTGAGGTCACCAAAACGGATCCTGAGGTCACCAAAACAGATCCCCTCAACACCTTGGCTGCGCCTAGAAATCCTGTCCATAAATGTTATGAACAGGATCATTGACAGAGGGCAACCTTGGCGGAGTCCAACTCTCACCGGGAACGAGTCCGACTTACTGCCGGCAATGCGAACCAAATTCTGAGACCGGTCATACAGGTACCTAACAGCCCGTATCAAAGGGCCTGGTACCCCATACTCCCGGAGTACCCCCCACAGGACTCCCCGAGGGACACGGTCGAACGCCTTCTCCAAGTCCACAAAACACATGTAGACTGGTTGGGCGAACTCCCACGAACCCTCCAGGACCCTGCTTAGGGTGTAGAGCTGGTCCAGTGTTCCATGGCCAGGACGAAAACCGCATTGTTCCTCCTGAATCCGAGGTTCGACAATCCGTCGGACCCTCCTCTCCAGAACCTACGAATAGACCTTACCAGGGAGGCTCAGAAGTGTGATCCCCCTATAGTAGGGGGGACCACCACCCCGGTCTGCCAATCCAAGGGAACTGCCCACAAGTCCACGCAATACTGCAGAGCAGCGCTAACCAACACAACCCTACAGCATCCAGAGCCTTGAGGAACTCCGATCGAATCTCATCCACCCCTGGTGCCTTGCCACCGAGGAGCTTTTTAGCAACCTCGGCGACTTCAGCACCCGAGATTGGAGAGCCCGTCCCAAAGTCCCCGGACTCTGCTTCCAAACAGGAAGGCATGTCGGTGGGATTGAGGAGGTCTTCGAAGTATTCCATCCACCGACCCAAAAAGTCCCACGTTGAGGTCAGCAGCACACCACCCCCACTGTAAACAGTGTTGGTGGCTGAAACCTTTGGATTAGTTTGTCAATAAAGCTTATTCGAATAAACTACAGCTCTGGTTCAGCTGTTAGCCAAAGCTAACTAGACACTCAGAATGTACTTAAAACAAGTTCCAATAGTCAGTACGTAAAGAAGAAATGTGATCTTTTTAACCCATTTTTGACCAAGCAGTATTATCCTAAATGCAGAGCAGAAATATAATTTCACTAAAATTTGAAAAAGAAAAAAATCTTGGACGGTCTGTCAATCCATACCACAATCCATACCCCAGCAAGCCATCTTTGTCCAATGAGTGTACAATTAACATCCAAGAACGAATAAACATTGCAAACAAGCCTGATGGTTAATTTCAGAAAAACAAAATGGCCTAGACTGTTAACATGAGGCTGAAGCCACTAGCCACCAGAGCTAGGGCTAAAGGCTCATCTGATATCTGTCAATCCAAAGGAGACGCCCTTTATTGTGTCTGATTGTTATGTTATTTTTTGTCTTTCCAATTTTGAAGAGGGACTAAGAGAACTTCATTTCTGTATCATTTGAAATTTATAACATGGGAAAAAGGAACATCTGAAGTGTCTTCTGTGTTAGTATACTCACTTGATGATGTTTTCCAGGAAGAGCCGTGCATTACTGAGCATCTAGAAAGATCAAGCAAAGCAAGTGATCAGAGGTAATTGGGGTCAAATTAAAAATGTTTTTCCTGACATTTCATCGAGTCTGAACTTTGCTAAGACGATAAAACATGCTCAGGTTTAAATCTCCTTATAGTTTCAGATTACATGAACTTTCCTTGAGATTAGCATGCAGATTGACCGGGGTTTCTTTCCCCGTATGAAAGAGTCAGGTATTGCTTTAAGCAACAGCAGGAAATTAGTTTCAGAAAGCCAAACAGAACTTACCCATAAAACACACAGGCACAAAGAGATTAAAGGCCGAGCGTCACAATAAATCAAACTCCCAAATTACTCAATAATGTTTACACCTATGGTGCAATTTGCATCGTTTAGCTCACTTAAACATTTCTGCATATCTCTTTTTCCCTCCGTTTATATTCTCTTGACTTCTTGGAAATACATTTACTTTATTTTACTTTTTAATGCACAACTACACATGCACAATCTGTAAATATTTTTAATTTTGTAATTATACAGCTCAGTTGCATATGCTTATTAGAGTTTGCAACTTTATTTTTAATAACTGCGCAGTGCTTTGGTTTTTTGTAATCTGTCCTTAATGTAATATATTATTCCTAATTCTGTTTTTATAATTTTTGTACCTTTTGTGTCTGATCCTATATGCTTCTATTGTCTGTTACTTTACTGCTGTTAAAACTACATTTCCCCTTTGTGGGACAATAAAGGATTATTCTATTCTATACTTGTTTCACACCTAAACTTGGCCACACATTCCTACTGCCGTCCCACCTACAGCCATATCTTATCCGCCAGCTGCTCCCCATGTTAGCTAAATGCACTTTATGATATTGTTATGTATTTAAGTTCAAGGTTCGGCTTAGTCTTAGCTTCTAGGACATAGAACAAATCCCGACTTGGCGAAGAGGTGAACAGTGTGTCAGATACACATGTTTAGATAGTTTTTGTTTGTTTGTTTCTATTAGACAAAGAGAGAGTAAATCTTTCTCTAGACACATATGATAGTCATGTTAAAAGAGAATATGTTGTGTAACTTGTCAAATTTCTGCTGTTAATGTGGTATTAACTCAATAACCCTGTCAGCAACGCTAACCTTTGCCTCAGTAACCTTTAAGATAAACAACAGATTCAACATGTAAAGCAGAACGAAGGGATCATTGGCCTTTCCAAAGCAGATGATTACCAAATGTGTTTTTGCAACAGTTCTGCAGTACGAGTGGGTTATTTTATTTCCTAACAGAGAGGTTAGTATGTACGACTGGCAAATGGTCAGCAAGAACAAGTACGCTTCTCCAAGTGATACATGAGTAAAATCCTGGGGGCGCTCCGTTTTTGATAACTTATGAGTACCTTAAATATGAAATAACCTAAAAAAAAAAAGTCCTCTGAACTACATTCTTCAGCACCAAAAACCAAGTGTATCTAATCTCCAAAACAATGGTACAGGTGGTCAGGAATGGAGCCTGGGATAGCTACATTGTAAACTAAAGCATCTATAGATGGTGCACCCTGGATTTAAATGTGTCAAGCTTTTATTATTAGTTTATTTTGATGGTGATAGCTGATGGGGGGGGAATTAAGCCACAAAGAAAATGTAAATATTTAAGTAGATTAAGAAAAAATTGCAATTTCTAATCGAGAAATGTTGGCTTATTGAACAGTATGCCAATTCACTGTACAGTACATGTCATAGCTGCTTTTGCACGAATTACTGCATCAGTGCAACACAGCATGGCAGAGATCACTCTCTGGCTATCCTGAAGGGCTAAGGAAGTCTAGTTCTCAAGCCTGGAACAACACTTTTAACGTTGTCTCTGGTTAAACGGGTCTTGACATAAGGAAAGTAATAGTTATAGCCCATGGCCTTAAACACAACTTCAACTTTCAATTAAAATGCATGAACAAAGCCAGGTTTACTAGCAATTACTTTTCCTTGGCTTACCCTCCTTGTCCTTATCCAGTACTTTTAAAAGGCAAAACCTTCAGACAAAATGTTTTTCCCTTCTCTCATCAGTACATATTTCAGTGCCATTAAATGACTGTACAAAAGAGGAAGGACATTTAGTGGTAGGTAGAATAAAAATAGAAAGAGTTGGATGAACTTTGTCCTAGTGACACTCAAATATGATTTGGAGAAACAGGTGCAACTAAAGGCTGATTTGTCAAAGGTTTAGTCTGATGGGATCAAAATAAACACTAAAAGTTTTATTTAAGACTCTTATATCTTATGACAAGTGCTTAAAGCCAAATCATAAATAGAAAACTATTTAATTCAGAGGTTGAGAAACTTCATAAACATATGCTTTCTCACAATGACTTTCCATTGTTCCCCAGTCACCACAGAGGAACACAACAAAAGGAAAAGCATAAATTTCTGGTATTCTCAAAGAAGTGTCGGGATAGTATAAACACAACCAATCTTGGAAACTTGGACTTCTGCAGACATCCTTGGACTACAGCCAGTGGTCCACGTAGTCAAGAGCAAATTACACAGCTAATAAAATATAGACATAGTCACAGACAAGATACACAAGTTAAAGCCTCTGTAGATTTACTTCTCCTTCTGAAAAAATAAGCAAAGCCAGGTGGTGACCGCGAAGAGCTGAACAGGGTAGTCACAAGCATTTAAACATTTGAAATAGGATTATTTTAGTCCTGGTGTACAATTTATGTTTGGTTTAAGGAAACATAACAAAACAAAAAAAAAGAAATTTTAAACAGTGTGCTAGAATCTGCTTACAATCCTCTATGGGTGTTTATGAGCATTGCCATAAAAAACAGCCTACCTGTTTGAATTTTACTTAAACTTTTTCCAAAAGTATGTGCTAAATCCATTATGGAGTAATTTTCTCAGACTCGTCAGATTATTCGCTTTGTATGAACAACAAATCATCTATTCACATGAAATCCTGAGAGAGAAACTTAATAAGGCATAATATAATATATCAACCATACAGGCACAATAACAGCTACAACATTCAAATAGGGATCTAAACATTTTCTGCTGTGTACTAACTACTTTACTAACCATGAGAAGAGAACAATTCTGTAAGAAGGTTGAGCCCATTAACCACTTAAAACATTCAGTGCAATGTTTGAAAAAGTTTATTTATGCTTCAGTTATAAAATGCTGAACTTTAAAGTTGATAAAAAGTCTAAATTGGCTTCAAAATGACATCAAACTGCGGTTTGTTTTACTATGGTCGGTCAGGTAGAAAATATTAGTCAGATTGCACATATCACTGTTCTCAGAGTCTCTGTTTTACACTAAATACGGCTTAGTCTTTGATCAGAACTTCTAACATGTCTTTATATCACCAGTGTGTTTATAAATCCTGCTTCAAACAGCACGAGTGACTGCCATAAGTAGGGCAAATGAAAACTTGCAACAGAGAAACACATGTTCAAAAATCAATCCCGCACAGTTTCACTCACCAGCATGACAACACACCAGTTAAGGATTCCCCTGTAGTTGCTGTAGCCGCTGGCTGAGCTTAAGAGAGATTCCTGTTGAACATGGCAACTGCAAAATAAAAATAGCACTTTTAGGAGTTTTCATCAAAAATGTATTGCTAATTATTTGACGGTAAATGGTCTGTACTTGTATAGCAAAGATGAACCCCACTAATGATTAAATAAACATTGATAAAATTAAATCTGTCAAAGCTTTCAGCTGCTCACCAGACCTTGTGACTCATCACAATTACTATTGAAATCATTGTGTTGTATCCGACATGTGGATGTGCCCCTATAAGTTTTCTGTGTTTATTCAAATATTCTCTTTGACAACCTTTCCAATGGTTCAATTCATACTAGAGTTACCACAAGTCTATTTTGGACTTCTTCGAAGACACAGATTCTGCTCCGCTATGCTTTTAGTAACCCAGTCGTGTTGTACCCTGTGATTGGGAAATCACTTTGCCACAATGAGTCACACCCCACAAACTGATATCAGTTCAAACCACTGCAACAGGCAACGAAAGAGTTGTGAAAATGTAGGCTAAAGGCTGTGATCACAAAAAGAATTGAGGAAATGTAGGGTCTTCTTCAGATTATCCCCCCCCCCACACACACACACACACAATTTTGTATGACACAGGGGAAGAAAAAGGAAGCAATGGAAGACTCGACAAGGACAAGAAAACATGAAAGGAAAACAAATAGTCAGGGTAGAGGAACAGCACTCGTTTAAACCAGTGAATGCACTGAATGGAATAATGAACTGAAGGAACAATTGGAATATATGCACAACTGACATGAAATGACTTTTTGGAAAGTGCCTTGAGATGATGTGCTGTGAATTGGTGCTATATAAATAAACTGAATTTGCACACAGAGGTGGACGTTAAACATGAACCTGATTCTCTCTCAAAGTGTGACCTTGACCTCATTTCAATGTGGCTTCTGTTACTAGAAGGCTAATGATTATTTTATACAACACAGAATTCTTAGTCAGGCTTAATTCCTGAAACTTTGACTAAATTATAGATATATCTTAGCTTAAAGAACTACTTCTTTTAAAGACTTTGGCATGTCTGACATTAGGATATAACACAAAAAAGCACACTTGTTTTTCATTTCATGTTGAACCTGTTTATGCCAATTCTTACTTGTCCAAACATGCTATGGGACAACAACTTTAGAACTTCAACTTTATCTCCAACAATAAAAAAAGCTGACAAACAGTTACAACAGTCAATTACTTTTCAAGATAACTTCAGATTCGGAAGAAGAATGTTTATTTAGTAAAAACGATACATTCACTTTTCATTTATAATTTAAATAATTACTAATAAATTAGGCGAGGAAGTGATAATAGGCAAAAAAATATCAATGACCCAAAAATAATAAACCAAATTGAAAATGTTTGCGGAGGAATTCTGGCACCACATTTAACTCTGAATATACTCTCTAAAATGTCAAACACGGTGGTGAAGGCATCAGGCTGTGAGGACGCTTGTCTGGGACAGATGACTGTCCAGCTAGGTTTTTTGAGATTCCTAGACTCACCGAACGTGGTGGGGACATTGTGAAAAGGAAAATAAAGCAATCTGTTGTGTTTTCTTAGATGGAAAACTTTTAAACTGATTGGAATAATGAAGTGAAGGATTAGGTGGCATGTACAGTTCTGTGCAAAAGAACTGTACACAGTTTTTGAACAAACTCGGTAGGTAGGTTGGAGAACTAAGCACAGATCTTCTGTGGATGTAGGCTTCCTCACATCTTTCTTTTTGTAATCGCAGACACGCTGTTGAGATCAGGGCTCTGTGGGGGCCATACCATCACTTCCAGAACTTCTTGTTCTGTTTCAAGCTGAACAATCATCGGCATTTTCCCAAACTTGATTACTTCTTTGTCAGTAAATGAGGAAGTATCAGAGAGAACTGTAGAACCATGTTTATGTCTGTACCGTTTTGATTCAGTTGAACTTTTGGAATTATCACAAATATTAGCTTCATCTAAACCTTCAACTTGTACACCCAAATCCTAACCAATTATTTAAGGAAGAATTTCCTCTGATAACTGGCCCCAGGGCCGCTGGAAGTAATTTTGAACAGGGGGTGCTGTGAAAAAAAATCTCTTTGGACAAAAAACCTTTGAGCCTATATGCCTATGAAGAATACGTTTTTAAAATAAATACATTGAGTTTCACTACTTTATAGTTATATACAATTCAGTGAACACAGCCAGGGTCTGTAATACCCAGTACTTCAATATAACGCTACAACAATTTGGACAGCTGGCATGAACCTGAGTCACTACACCATGCACATGTCACACGGGACTTTATTTGCTCTAAAATCCTTTTATGTAGACCAAAAGGAAATAATGTCCTACTATACAACTTTAAGTTGACTTTTTTTTTAAACAAGTCAACAAATTTCACTAGCTTTTTTGATTAATTTCAACTGGACTCTACCCTTCACTGTCAAGTTAAAATTACTCAAAAAAGCTAGTGAAATGTGTTTACTTGTTTGTTTTTTTTAAGTAAACACAGTTTTTACTGTGTATTTAAACGCATTATTAACACATCCATTACGAGAAGAACACAGTAAATAAAACTTTTTCTCTCTCTGTGTTCAAGCTTTTCACACAACCCGCAAGGAAATAATTCCCAACTATTTAAACGTTAACAGTTCTCGACATCCGTTACGCAAAGAACACATGACTAAAATAACACAGCATGAATAGAAATGAAAAGTGCATGGAGGCACTCTGCTCTTACTTTTCGCAGCAGCAGGTTGCCCTGGTTACAGGCGTCCAAATGTCGAGGTGCGCTCTGGGGTCGTGGAAATAAAGTCTCTCATGAGGGGGAAAATGTCCAGGGAGTTCAGAATGTCTGTGTGGGCATGCATCAGCGAAAGGTGTGTGAGTCTTTTCTGGGTCACGGTGGTGCGTACCCATGTCTTCAAAAGACGCAAGGCGGAGAAAGTGCGCTCGGATGAGGCCACAGAGATGGGTAGGCACAGACATAACTAACAGTTTTTCTGTCTCTAAAAACATGGGTCTTGTTTGTAGCTGGATCTTGGACTGTGACACACGTAGACCCTCTATCTTTTGTGACATCGGCAAGCTGCTTGGCGATGCTTGGCCGCAGCATTTTGAGCTGGACTTCAAGGCGATCTGTGTCAATCTCCTCCGGGAGCTGAAGAGCTTCGAGATTGATGCTCCTTCCCTCTGCTGCTTTGATAACATCTCTCTCGGTTTGCAGCAAGTTTCATACTGTTTCAAATCTTCTGTCCAGCTCCGCCATCATCACATCGATTGCCTCGAAAAAGCTTCGTCGCCAATCCCCTGTTTGTGCGCCATGCGCAACTGCCTCTGGCTGCCTAGTTTGGCGAAAGCGAGCTGGGGTTTTGATCACTCTAGGGGTTGTGGTGTCAGGCATTTTCAGGGAGTTTTGTGATGCGCAGATTTAAACCTTGCAGATCAGCTCGTCCACAACTCCATCATCCCGGAGTGTGGCTATTTGCTCCTTCGGCACACCAATGCATTCCAGTGCACCTTGGTGCTCCCTTTAAAAGCCTGTTTATAGAGCCCACCGATCTTTGCTCTGCTGTCCCCCTTGACACTCTTGTCATCCTTCTGCTCGCTCAGTGTTGTCAGGAGTGTGGGGTAAGCTGCAGTGACGCGTTTAATGGACATGTCGCGGATCCACCATCTTGTCAGGCAAAGACCTAAGATGTTGACAGCAACCTCATCACAGCCAAAAAATTATTGGTAGAGCTGTTTTCGACTAGATGACTCTTATCACAGATGAGATGCCCTGAACAAGTATCGGCCACAAGACTCACTTCACTCGTGGCTTCTTGGAGAATCAAATCCAGTGAGTGGTTGCTGCAATGCACGTAGAGCGAGTGCGGGTTTAACTCTTTAAGTCGGGCTTGCACGCCTGAAAAATGCCCTGACATATTAGCAGCTCCATCGAAACAAAACCCTGCGATGCGTTCAATGGGAATGTTTAGTCTTAAATAAACATCCTTGATGCAACTGAAAAGAGTTTCTCCAGTGCTGTCCCGGGTATTATAAAATCCCAAAAACACAGTGTGAGGCTCCAAGCTGCTGTCAACGTATTTCAGACTACAGGAGAACTGCTCAGTGGTGCTAATGTCAGTTGTACAGTCAGCTGTGAGGTCATAAAATCGGCAGTGCGATGAGCGGGCAACAATTTCCCTCTGGATAGAATGAGCAAACTTTTCAATTATCTCATTTTGTATAGTGTCCGACATCCAGTTGTCTCTCCCTTCTATCCACTTTCTTTCTTCGGGGAGATCATAGGTGCGCTCCAGCATCAATTCATAAAGTAGTCCTTCGCGGGCCGTGTTGCCCCTGAAAGCAATTCCCTTGCTGCCAAGGAATCGGGTGGTCCTGAAGAGAAGCTCTAAACAGTGTCGAGCTGTAGCCTGCTTTATGGCATGAGCGCTGGATAAGCGGGCATCCATAGGGACATCATCCAAAGTAGGCAACTTTTGTATCGACTCGCTGTGCAACTCTGATCTCTCATGCTTGTTGAATTTTTCAGTGGCTTTACACCAATTTGAAAAGCCAATATTCACAAAGGGGTTGTCTTTCTTAAATTTGTATCTAGGTATGACTTTCTTCCCGACTGCTTTCAGGCAAATGAAACAAAAGATGTGATCAGTCCTTTCCACATAATGCAGCCACTGCCATCATCATCACAGAACGTGAGAATGTTTCATTACCAAAACGCCGTGCAGGAAATCTGAAACTGGATGTTGGCGGGAAGGGCTCCTCTAATCCAATCACACTAGGTTAGGTTGCGGGTGCTGAGGCAGGACCTGCTCGTGAAACTGCTGGAGGCGAGCAGACAGTTTCCGCTCTCTGGCTGCTTTCCGTAGTCATGGTTACATTACTAGTGTTCTTCTTCCCTTGAAGTGGTTTTCCAAAAGAATCCGAAATGCGCTTCTGTGATATTTCCAAATCGTTTCTTTTATTAGTAGTTTTGTTATTAAAATTTACTACCCAACTCGGCAGCCACTGGATGGAACGAGCGGGAGTCGGAAACCTCTTTTTTCCATGACCACTAGCCTGCTGGACGTTGGCAACTTCCAGGAGTGTGAACCTATTGATTAGGCCCCAGAAGAAATTAAAATGTAAGATGTGCGTAATAGCCTACTTGAGTCAAAATAATTTCCCAAAATATTAATAAGGAATTTAAATATTGTGCAAAGTTTTTTTGACACATTTTTAAAAAAAGCTCCCTCTCGCCACTAGGGGGTGCTGCAGCACCCCCACTTCCCACGGCCCTGACTGGCCCTATGTTAGAAATGCTTAATCTTAATAAATGATTCCACAGGAATTTAAGGTTGCTTAATTAAACCTTTACTTAAGAAACCCTCCCTTGTTTAAGATGAATTAGCCAATTACAGACCGATATCTAACCTTCCTTTCTTATCCAAAATTCTTGAGAAAATATTAGCTAATTAAGTATGTAAGCATCTAAACAGTAACAACCTGTTTGAAGAATTTTTTGTCAGGTTTTAGAGCTCATCATAGCACTGAAACAGCACTGGTGAAAGTTACCTAGGTATCATTTTTGACCAAGACACGAAATTTAATTCCTATATTCTAATGGCCTCCGATGGTGGATTTGTGACAGTTCTGGGGTCTCATTTATAAAGCTTGCTTACGCACAAAATGGGGTCTGAACACTACCACGCAAGCATCTTGATACACAAAGTTTGGGATTTAGGCCTATAGAAAAAACGTGCTGGAAAATGTGTGCAACTTTAAGCACACTAAGGAGCTTGCTTGCGCACTTTTTGGACACGGAGGACACTGACAGCGCAGCAGGACCAAAATAGTGAATTTAAGCCACATTTTCAGACTTGTAGAGGATTGCACACACAAACTTCTTCCCGTCTATAGGAACCGAGAATAAAAATGAGAATTTAAAGGCACAGTGTGTAATTTTCGGCCAGTAGGGGGCAGTGCATACCTAAATTATCACAAGCATGCGGTATCTGTGTCTTCGAGTAAGAAACTCAACTATGGAGGTCCAACTAGTGCTGTTTTCAAACGCTCAATTCCCCGAGAATTATCAATTTGCAGCAACGATTTACGAGCACATCAGTCTCTCTTTTATCGCTTGGAACTAGCGAAGAGGTAAAAATGTATTTATGGCGAAACTTTTTTGCATTTTGAGGGGAAAATCAATGTTTTAATACCGGGCGTGTTATGTGCGCTCTTTCCGTCCGGGCTCTTGTAGAAGTAAAGACGTCATCTAATATGGCTCCCCCCCATACTTTAAAACTGATTTTTAAAGTCATATTTTACAATATCGCCAATATTTTGCAATTACTGTGCTTTACGTAATTATTATAACATAATATTTTAATAGCTATTTTCAAAGATGTACTGCAAAAACTACACACTGTCACTTTAAGAATTGTATTCATATGTATGTCTTCAGACTTACTCACTCATTGAAGTTTTTTTTTATGTCAGGCACGCTGCTGCATCAATCATGCCGTGTCACCAGCAGCTCTTCCGTGTAGGCGAGGATCGAGGAGGCTTCATGAGGAGTGATCAGCGAGGATACACAGGTGTATCCTATGTGGAAGTCTTTTATCGACTTAACGTAACGCACGTATAAATTCTCCTCCCCCTTCACATCTGTTCCAAGTGCTAACCATGGCAGAAAACTCAAACACACATAAATGTGAGTATTAATAAGGAATGCGGGTTATTTTTTGACAGTGCCTTTAATTTCGATGTATATTGTGTACTTTTCAGCACAGTTTTATTTATGTTTATTACGTTTCTTGATTTTACTGGCTTGCTTTTAATTGCTTAATTAATGCCTGTTATATTGACAAATGGGGAATAGAGAATGATTTTAATGTAGGCCTGTAGTTAATTCTTTTTAATGTGTCGAGTAGTTGTAGCAGTGTAGAGTCATCATTACTTGACGACGCTTTGAAGTGACGCTAAAGGGAGCGAGGATATATCATTTCACTTGCTTCCATTCCTCTGTCCTTGCGTCTTTTCCCTGTGTCCTTCCCTCGCATCCTGAAGAGGTGGAGCTAAGACACGAGGAAAGGAAGCGAGGAAAGGAAACGAGGATGCACAAATAAGAAATGAGAAGCACCCTTGGTGGTTCCAAACTTCTTCCACTTACAGATGATGGAGGCCACTGTGCTCATTGGAACCTTCAAAGCAGCAGACATTTTTCTGTAACCTTCCACAGACTTGTGCCTCAAGACAATCCTGTCACGGAGGTCTAAACTCAATTCCTTTGTCTTCATGCTTGGTTTGTGCTTTGACATTCACTGTCAACCCTGGGGCCTTATATAGACAGGTGTGTGCCTTTTCCAAATCATGTCCAATCAACTTAATTTACCACAGGTGGACTCCAATTAATCTGCTGAAACACCTCAAGGATGAGCAGTGGAAACAGAATGCACCTCAGCTCAAGTCCAAAGGCTGTGAATACTTATGTACATGTGATTTCTCAAGTTTTTTATTTTTAATATATTTGCAACAATTTCAAAGACACTTTTTTCACATTATCATTATGGGGTGTTGTGTTTAGAATTTTATGGGAAAAAATGAATTTAATCCATTTTGGAAAGAGGCTGTAACATAAAAAAAGTGCAAAAAGTGAAGCGCTGTAAATACTTTCCGGATGCACTGTAGATCAACATTGATTGATTGATTGATTGATTGAAATAAAACATTCTCTCGCATGCCAGCAGCTGTGTCTTTCTCCGCCTCTCGGTTGCCATGGTTACCAATGAAACGCCCCATATTAGCCATCTTAAGTGGATGCAGAATTCTCAATGGACACTTTGCATTGACTGTTTATGCCAGAAAGTGGGTGTGTAGGAGGCGGGATACAATCCAAACACAACTGAGCACAGTTCTACAAAGAGTGATTTATAAAGAGGAAATTGCATGCAGCTGTGCGTACTCCAAGTTTCATAGATCAGAAACCTACTAGGCATAAGTAAAAAAAAAGTTGCTGCGCTAAAGTACAGTTTTTGTAAGGATTCCACGCAAAGTTTTATAAATGAGACCCCTGGTTTTGTTAGAACTCAGTGCTGCTTTTGACACAGTCGATCATAATATTCTCTTAGAAAGGCTTGAACATGTTGCAGGATCAAGGGAACAGCACTAGGCTGGTTTAAATCATATCTGTCCAACAGATTCCAGTTTGTTCATGTTAATGATAAATCTTGTTCACACTCAAGGGTTACTTGTGAAGTGCCACAGGGTTCTGTGCTTGGACCAATTCTCTTTACTATATGTATGCTTTCAATTGGTAAAATAATTATACAGCACAGTATGAATTTCCAGTTATGCTGATGATACACAATTATATTAATCCATAAATGTATGGATTAATATAATAATAATAATTATTATAATAATCTGGATTTATCCAGATTAATTCAATCAGATTGGTAGATTACAGGTATATCTTGAGGACATAAAAACCTGGATGACTCTGAACTTTCTTCTTTTAAACTCAGACAAGACAGAAGTTGTTGTCTTTGGACCAAAAGCTTTAAGAAGGAAAGTGCTGCGTCAATCCCTTCACATCATGGATGGCATTAATTTGGCCTCTGGTAATAATGTAAAGAACCTAGGTATAATTTTTGACCAACACATGATATTTAAATACTATATTAAAACAGGTTTCTCTCCTCCACTTCCGGAATATTGCATAAATTAGAAACATCCTGTCTAGGAGTGATGCAGTCAATGGAGTGAAATTAGTCAATGCATTTGTTCCTTCAAGGCTGAACTACTGTAATTCCTTATGACCGGGAAGTCCACAAAATGCAATTAAAAGCCTTCAGTTGATCCAAAATGCTGCAGCAAGAGTTCTGGTGAATATTAAAAACAGAAATCATATTTCTCCTATTTTAGGTTCTCTCCACTGGCTCCCTGTTAAATCCAGAATAGAGTTTAAGATCCTCAACCTTACATATAAAGCCCTTAATAATCAAGCTCCAACGTGCATCAGAAATCTGATTTTTCCTTATGTTCCTAACAGAGCACTTTGCTCTCAGGCAGCAGGTTTACTGGTAGTTCCTAGGATTTCTAAAAATAGAATGAGAGAGAGATATTTTAGTTATCAGGCTCCTCTCCTTTGGAATCACCTCCCAGTTTTAATCCATGAGGCCGATACTCTATTTTTAAGACTAGGCTTAAAACCTTCCTTTTTGATTAAGCTTATAGTTAGAATTAGTTATTTGTGTAGTTTTGCTGCTATAGGGTTAGACTGCTGAAGGACAGATGGACCACTTTTCTTTACTCTTCTACTACTCTCCACATTTATTTTTTCTGCTGTGATTGCAATTTTTAACCTTGTTTTCTCTCAGTATCTGTCTCTCCATAGAAGCCATACCTGGTCTGTATCCTGCAAAGCTGAAGCAACCTGCTGGATGGGGACAATTGCTTCGGATGATGCTCCCAGTGTCCTTAATGTCTTGTTGTCAACTGTTTACTTTCATAAATATATAAAAGTACTCTTACATCAGTTCTTTTGTTCTTTTTGTGTCTTTTCTGTCTTCTCAGACCCTCAGACGGTCTCAAACTCCCTGACTTTGTGCAAGTGTACCTATAAGAATTAATACTGGTTTAAAGCCAAATATTGGCTTGATTCAGATATTTTTGCTCACTCAGTTTGCATTTTGTAAATTGATTAAAATATACAATCATTATTTATATTTCTGAAAGCATTCTTGTTTGTTTGCAGCATTTTCTTTCCCACACCTGCCTAAAACCTTTGCACAGTATTTTGTACAATTTAACTGAATTTACTTTTCTTGTAAAGTACCTTGAGATTAAATGATTAAATGAATAAAAAATTTAAACTAAATGGAATTGAAGAAAGACTCAAGAAAAGTCTTAATTGCAGTTGATATGTTTATCATAATACCACATTGTCCTGAAATCCTTGAATCCAGAACAATAGCAACCCAAAGCATAGTCCTATATCCAAAGCTACAATGGTGGTTTAGATCAAAGCATGCTTCTGTGTTAGAATGGTCCAGGCAATGTCCAGACCTAAATACAACCAAGAATTGATGAAGAGATCTGAAAGTTGTAGTTTTCACACTCTCCTCATTCAATCTGACCAAACTTGAGTTGCTTTGGAAAGAACAATGTCAGTCTCTAGATGTGAAAAGCATGTAGATACACACATCTTCCAATTGCTACTAGTTCCACAAACTATTAAGACAGTTGATGGATTAAAAATTAACCACAGTTTCAGGATTTTCATTTATAAAGACAATATAATGTGATATGTAGTAAAATATAAGCCACCAAATAAAATGCCCAAGATACTGTTTAGATGGATGGAATAAAGAGAAGCTAATGTAGTCTACTGTATAGCTAATTAAAAACTTGCGTTGTGATGGATATATCCATCTACACAGACATGTAGGATAACACGAAACGACATTTATCATCTATTGGGTCTACAGCTATGTCTGTGTCGGAAACTATTGGTCTTATAAAGACACCAAAATTAAATGCGCACAAACAAAGCTCCAGAGATAAATCGCAATTAGTTTACTTTAAATAATCCCAGGCAGAGGTGCATGTCGACCCTAAATATGAAGTTAGAATTAAAGCGGCTCGCTGCGTTAACGGTTTACTTCCGCGCCTACGTTGGGCCGTTACAGTGCTTTTGTTTTTAACAACCAACGGTTACCTGAGTCGGTCGTTAACATCTTCCATCGCACTCCTCCTCTGTTTCCTCGGACTCTTGCTAGATTGCTGCTGTTTTTTCTCTGACTCCTCGTTGTCCACATTCCCATTGTGACTGGTGTGCAGCTTGGAAACCTCCGCAGCAGCAGCCGGCGTTTTAACTCCAGCGGGATACTGTGGAGGTTTTGCACCGGCATCGTGCCCCTTGAAGCCGTTGGCTTGTTTCACACTGCCCGCTCCTCCGCTGCCAGATATGGTGGTCCTCCTCCTGCGTGCTGTGGGCCCCTTCGAGTCGCTCATTTCTGCGGTTTTCAGTCACGCAGTATCTATCTAGCCGGCATTGCTAACATATATAGCTGCGGTCGCTCCTTTTCTTTTCCTCTTTGGCAGCTAAACAAACCGCAGCGGAACACTTTCCCCCTTAAAGCTCGATGTCACTGTTGCTAATAAAAGGAAATCATAGCTTTATTGCCACTAAAGCTCAAGGTGCATTTGACTTGGTTCGGTTGCCACATCTTCGTTTATTAAGCAAACATCCCCCTATCTGTCAGACGCTCTGACCAACTTCCGCATTTGAAGCAGTTCCTTCAAAAGTTATTTTCTTATCTACATGAAAGATTTGCGCTCTTTGAACCAATAAATGTGGCGAGCAAGCATTTAATTATAGGAAGTCGTGCCTTTATGAAATCCTGCAGCAATGATTGCTATCTCAATCTTTAAGCAAGCCCTTAGTTTTGCTACCAGTTGCTCCTAAAATTTATATCTTTTTGACTTTTAACGAGGTTGTAAGTCCAGTTACATTTCACCAAGCTTTTAATTACTTTTTCACCTCTTGTGTACAAAAAAAACATGTACATTCAGATGCAATGACATACTGTAGCCTAAAAAAACAAAAGAACAAACTAATTTCCACCAAACTGAAATGAGTTGATTTAGCAATAAAGAATTCTGTTGAGTGAACTAAATGTAAACATGTTGGGTCAACCTAATACATTCAGGTTGCTGTAAGGCACAACTTCACTTTCGGTGTTAACATGATTATAATGATTTCAGTAATACAATTCCTTCACTTTCTTCATGAATAAAGGAAGTGGCAGGTATTTATAATATAATAATTTTTAGTCAACACTGGAAATGAAATCATATATGAATATTATTACATACAACATTTGTGAGTTATTCTGTATTAAAGTGGTTAGTTCATGTGCTCAGAAAATAGAGGCTGTTTTCTGAGTTTGAGTCCCATCCCCTGCTGTTTATTTTTGCGCCTTATAGCAAACTAAATGTATTAGGTTGACCCAACATGTTTACATTTAGTTCATTCAACAAAATTCATTATTGCTAAATCAACCCAAATCAGTTAGGTGGAAATGTTTTTTTTGTGTACCTTCAATTTGGTCTACAACAATTTATTAATGAGCTACAACAACAATTAATTTTCCTCTGGGATCAATAAAGTATTTTTGAATTGAATTGAATTTGTTGGTGTATTTCCTTGATAAAAAAAACAACAATATTAAATTCTACTTTTATACACTGATTTTATTTTAGGTTTTGCTTCTTTTTTTAACCAATTACCCACAGCATATACATATCCTTGATGGTTATTTTTACCACCCTTCATTTTTGTGTTTTCTTCTTCGTAAAAAAGAGAATGTAAGTATTGTCACTATATATAGGGCTACATGACACCAGAAAAATATGTAATTACAAGGAATGATCAAATAATGCAATAATGATATTGATTAATAATTACCCACATTTTTCTCGCTGTTTATTGTATTTACCATTACACCGTCTCCACACCACTTCTCTGTAAAATGATGTGCCTCTGCCACTAGAAATATAGATCAGGGATTAGAGTCCAAACTTGCAGAGAAGGAATGCATGACCCATGACTTGTGGTAACCTGAGAAAAATTGCATCCAAGCAGTTCTTTGTGATTGAGATATTGCACACATTGAAAATACTGAATTGTGTATTCTTGATAGTGTTAGTTGTATAACTATTAATTGGCCTTGATGTCTGCTTTTATTTTTGGCGGACATATACTGACCAGTCAAGAACATGTATCTGTTGCACATTACACATCTGGCTGTCTTGTCCTTTGGATAAACAGATCCTTTCATAATGATAAATATTACTACGCACTTGTAAGCAAGTAAAATAAATAAAACTTTATTTTTATAGCATCTTTATAGAAATAATCACAAAGTGCTTTACAATAAACAAACATGGCAACAGTCAATTAATATATGAAGTCAATAAATACAATCAAACAAAGGCCGTTTTTAAGAAGATTAGTTTTAACTGTTAAATGAAATGTGGGGTCCCTTGTGGGCTCCATCCTGGGACCTCCTCTATTTAATATTCACAAGCTCCCACTAGCCCAGATTATAACAACAACAATAAGATTAGTTACCATAACTACCCAGGTGATACTCAGCTTTACATTACAATGTCACGAGGTGACTATGTACCCAACCAACCACTAAGTAAATATATTGAGCAAATAATTAGATGGATGTGTCATAACTTTCTCCAGCTGAATCAAAATAAAACTGAAGTGATTATCTTTGGACCTAAAGAGGAATGATCAAGAGTCAGCACACAGATTCAATTAATCCAGCTAGAAACTACTGATCAGGCGTGTAATCTAAGTGTAATAATGAACTCAGACCTGAACCTCCAGGGTCACATAAAGGCGATAACAAGGTCAGTCTTCCATCACCTGAAGAAAATTTCTAGGATTAAAGGACTAATGTCACAAAAATACTTGAAACTTTACCCATGCGTCTATCTATAGACTGATTGATTACTGCAACAGCATCCTCAAACGTCTACCTATAAAGACGGTCAGACAGCTCAAGTTGATCCAGAACGCTGCTGCTCACGTCCTCACTAGAACCAGAAAAGTAGAACGTATCACCCCAGTTCTAAAGTTCTTACACTGGCTCCCTGTAGCTCAGAGAATAGACTTTAAAATGATCCTACTAGTTTATAAATCAGTAAATGGGTTAGCACCAAAGTATGTTGAAGATCTGCTTTCATTAAACCTACCAAGCACTCAGGTCCTCTAACTCTAGTTTACTAATCATACATAGAATTACAGCCAAACATGAAGAAGCAGCTTTCAGTTTCAATGCTCCACACATCTGGAACAAAATTCCAGTTGACTGCAGTTGCTGAATCCTAATGGTGCATTCACACCGACCCAAACGGCAGCGTCAGCAGCAGCAAGATTACATATTAAGTCTATGGTTGAGGCCGTCAGAAGAGCATCGCAGTCTCTGTGGTGTTTTGTGTGCATTGGCTCTGTTAACTTTCAAGCTTTTCCTGCATTTCAAGCTTCAAAGTGCCAAACGGCAGCAACGCAGCAGTTCATCTAGCTGAACTTTTGATGGTCTTAACGCTCTTGACGCAGCACGGCAACCAATCAGAGCATTTCCCTGTAGTGATGTTGACCGATGTTGACACTGCCTAACCAACCACGATCCGCTTGTGTTTAAAACATACAGCAGAGAAAGGCCCGCCTTCAAGCTTTGCAAGCTTCATCTTAAAAATGTACCTTCTGTGTATATGCGTCGAACTAGTCGCTTTGTGAGCGTTGTTTGACGCTCACAAAGCGTGGGGTGTGAACGCACCATTAGGCTCTTTTAAATTTTGCCCGATTGTCTTCACCAGAACGGTGCTCCACAGTGTATGTAATCAATATGTAATGGAGTGTTTGGGCACTAGATGCTTTATGAAAGGACAGTTTATCTAATATGGTCTTTTGGCGATTTTGAACACAAGGAGGTGTAGAGAACAACAAAATGACCACTGTTGTTCACATGCGTTTAGTGTATTCTATGAGCTGCACTTCTAGTAAAAATCTTTCCAGTTCAATCAAAACTTACTGTCGGTCATTGCTCCTTGAGGGGAATGCGTTCAAAAGTTGAAGAAAATAAACTCTAGTTGACACAGCAAAGGTAGGCAGATCCGCTAGAAAAAATTTGCACCCCCTGCCGTCCTGGTGGGGAATTACTTTGCAAGACTCACACTCAAACAGAGAAGTATACTGGAAAAATGTCTCTGTCAGTATATCTGCGTCTGGATGCAAACTTGCGGATGGAAAAGTATAAACTAGGCTTAAGGAGGTCTAGGGTGCAAAGAAGTATATTAAAGCATTGCAGGACATGTATGAACACTGTGAGACAGCAGTCAGGTGTGGAGGTGACGTTTGCAGATGACATTGTGATCCACAGTGAGAGGAGGGCATAGGTAAAGGAAAAGGTAGAGGTACTGGAAAAAAAGCAATGATAATTATTTGGAGCAACATGTGTATAAATGACAGAGGTATAAGTGGAAATGTGACGTTACAGGAAGAAGTAGAGGTAGATGACTCTAAGTACTAAGGATCAGTGGTCCAGAGCAAGCCGAGTGTGAAGCGGCTGGGAGGATGATCTACCTCCAAATCCGAGACCATGGCCTTGAGCCGGAAAAGGGGGGAAGGGGGGGGGGGTGCCTTGTTCGGGTCGGGGATGGAGTCCTTCCTCAAGTGGAGGACTTCAGGTGTCTTGTTCACGAATGAGGGGAAAATGGAGCGGGAGATCGATAGATGGATTGGTAAGGCATTTTGCAGTTATGCGGGCGCTGTACCGGTCTGTCGTGGTGAAGAGAGAGCTGAGCTGAAAGGCAACGCTTTCGATTTACCGGTCGATCTACGTTCCTACCCCCATCTATGTTCACGAACTCTGGGTGGTGACCGAAAGGGTAAGATCGCGGATACAGGTGGCTGAAATTAGTTTCCTCCGCAGGGTGGCTGGGTTCTCCCTTACAGATGGGATGAGAAGTTCGGTCATCCGGAGGGGGCTCAGAGTAGAGCCACTGCACCTCCACATCCAGAGGAGCCATTTGAGGTGGCTAGGGCATCTGTTCAGGATGCCTCCTGGACGCCTCCCTGATGAGGTGTTCCGGGCACGTCCCACCGGGAGGAGGCCCAGGGGAAGACCCAGGACTCACTGGAGGGATTATGTCTCCTGGCTTGCCTGGGAACGCCTCGGGATTCCTCCTGAGGGCAAGTGGCTGGGGAGAGGGAAGTCTGGGTCTGCTTAAGCTACTGCCCCTGCGACCCGACCCCTGATAAGCGGAAGAAGATGGATGGATGGATGGAAGGGTCCAGAGCAACGTGAAGAATGCTCAAGCAGGTTGGAATAGTTGTAGAAAAGAGTCAGGTTTGATGTGTGATAAAAGGGCATTAGTAAGCATGAAAAGAAAGGTATATGAGACAGTAATGAGGCTCAGCAAAGAGTATATTAAAGGGAGAGCTCATGTAAGAAGTTTTCAAGATAAAGTCAGAGAGGCCAAACTGAGATGCTTTAGAAACATTCAGAGTAAAGAGCAATGATTATATTGATAGAAGGATGTTAAGTTAGGAGCCACTGGACAGGAGGGCGAGAGCAGGACCAAAAATTAAATTAGAATAGAATAGAATAGAATAATCCTTTAATAGTCACACCAGGGGAAATTCGGTAGTAAACAGCAGCCAAAGAAAAAACAAATATACAACATATGTAACAGAAGAGAAAAATATATACGAAAAAATACAATAATACACAGAATATGTACATCAACACAGAATATGTACATCAGGTGCAAATAATGTGCAAATTATAGCGGTGTGGTTGTTTAGTGCAAAATGTAAGATACAGTGCAGGTGTAAAATATTTATATTTGTTGGGAGCAGTTTTGGTTGTACAAATTATGGGTGTGATGAAAGAGGACATAAAGTTAGTTGTTGGTAGATGATGCAGAGTATAGGATAGAGAAAGATGACTTGCTGTGGCAACTCTTAATGGGAAAAGCTTAAAGAGAAGGGGAAAAACTGAATTACTGAAGTCAATACAGAATACTCCAAAGCTTTTCTGATGCATGGTGTAACCAAAGGGTCCTGTGGTGGGTTAGTTTTTGTGTGGGTTATCAATTTACCTATTGCTTGATAAAGTGTGTGGGTTCTTGAGGCAGATTAAGTCAACTATTTGAGATGAGGTGTCTATATTAGGGCCTATAAAGGAGTAAAGAAAATAAATAAATAAACAAATAAATAAATAAATAAACTCATTCATTCATTCATTCATTCTTTCAATGTATAACTACCAAAATAGGAATGGTAGAATTGATGACGTGCATAAAATGTATGTGCCTACGTCGCAGTGCCTTAATACACTGTAAAAACCTTTATAAACTATTTTAATCTCACCTTTAACATTGCAAACGGGAAAGCGGTCAGTAAAACTAAAAATACTACAACCAAGGTAGGTTGTCCTCTAGCCAATAATATGCTTGTCACGTGAGAATTTTGTCCAATCAGAGCATGCCTGAGACCATGTAGTTTGATTCAGTCGTTAACAGCTGTTGACAGGAGCGGTTTCGTCCACACATTCACAATCGGTCCCTTTCTGTGTTCAGAGCCTGTTTTAATACGTATCTTATTCGCTATAAAACATGGTTTAGTTGTCATTCAGTAATTTGCACTTAAATGGGATGAGAAAACACAAGAGGAAGAAACGAAACGGAGGAGGTGGGGCAAATGAGAATGGATCTATCCCAAGAGGTTAGTGAAGGCGATAGCTAGCACTGTGTTGTGGTTAAAAACTGGGTGCACAAACGTTTTTCTGCTATTAAAACTTGCAAGTAGATTTAAAGTTCTGTGGGTACTGATTAAATCGGAACGTTGACAAGTCTCAGACGTAAATTAAATATCATTTTATATAATACAATTTTACCCCCGTAGCAGCCAGGTCTGGATTCTACTCTGGAGTTGTCGGAGTTTCGTCTCCTAGCTGGCAGCAAATCACCCACAGTCCTTTAGTCACAAGATTTATTCAGAATCAAATGAAGGTCCAAATGCTGCCTGCGTGGCAGTCCGAGTTGTCTGAAACACCCTGGAAAACTACAGCTCCTATCCTTATGATGACGATGAATAGATGTTTTATTCACATAAACATAACCTGTTATTTGTGGCATTGTCAAGAAATCCAGACAAAAACTCTTGCATAACACTATCATCTATTACTGAGTCACTGTAAATGCTATATTGTTTCCATTTCACAGGTCAGAGACATGACTCCTTTTAGTTTTATTTGTAGATAAGATTTTTTCCTATTTTAAAAATGTTTTTTTTTTATGTTGATCTAATTACAGTTCTGCTGTTTTTTCCCTTTAATCCCTAAACCTCTTTCCCATTTTTTACAGAATCAGACAGTGGGAAGAAACATAAACTGACTCTCATTCATCAGGCTTTGATAAGGTTGGAATTATACTGTTTTAGATTGTATATTTATGCATATCAGACATCAGTATATGGTCCTCCATAATATAATTTTGTTTTGACAGTGAAAACATTTTCAGTATTCAGATGGGCAGTAACTTAACTCTTAAAAAATAGAATAGTGTATTCCCCTCTAAAATTCCCAAATGTTGTACCCAAATGTGTTACTGTACTCGGTTTTAAAAATTTGAGAAAAGTGACAAAAGAACTAGAGAAAATTAGAGAACCTTCACATTGTTTCAGAACAAGCTGACTTATACCATGCATCTTGGAGTAATTTGCTCCAGCTACATAACCTTTTGCTTCTGAACTTCTAGTGATCCAGTGGACATTGAGACCCTGAGGAGAGCTGCAGCCAGTAAAGGAGGCCTTCTCACTGATGAGCTTAGGAGAAAAGTGTGGCCTAAATTACTGAACATAAATGTGTATGACCTACCTCACAAACCTGGTGAGTATACCCTTCTAAAAAGAGACTGGTTTACCTAATGTTCAATACCTACTACATAAATCAGTGTAGGCAATGCTTTTGCAATTACAATGCTTTACTGGCATATTTAACTCATCCCTGTTGTATTGTTAAAACTACTAATTTACATGTATATTACACTGCTCAGAAAATAAAGGGAACGCTTAAACAACACATGAACGCCAAGTTTATTACTCTTCTCTGAAATCAAACTGTCCTCTTCGGAAGCAACACTGACTGACAATCAATTGCTCATGCTGTTGTTGTGCAAATGGCACAGACAACAGGTAGAAATTATAGGTAATTAGCAAGACAACCCCCCTATATGGGAGTGGTTCCTCAGCTGGTGACCACAGACCACTTGTCAGTTCCTGTGATTTCTGTCTGTGTTGGTCGCTTTTGAATGCTGGCGGTGCTTTCACTCTAGTGGTACAGTGGGGAAATAATTATTTGACCCCTTGCTGATTTTTGTAAGTTTGTCCAATTACAAAGATATTAAAAGTGTTAGAACAGTATCATTTTAATGGTAGGTTTATTTTAACAGTGACAGATAGAACTATAAATGAAAGATAGAAACTGATAACACTCTATAAAACTCTATAACACAAAAAGACTTGACACTTAGTGACAAAACCCTTGTTTGCAAGCACAGAGGTCACACGTTTCTTGTAGATGATGTCCACGTTTGCGCACATTTTAGGAGGAATTTTAGTCCACTCCTCTTCGCAGATCTTTGCACATGAAAGTTGGATCAGCTTGCAGTGTGTTTTTCCACCTTAATTTGTGTGTGACTCCAAATCCAGACCTCCATGGGTTGATAAATTCGATACCCATTGATAATTTTTGTGTGATTTTGTTGTCAGCACATTCAACTATGTAAACAATAAAGTATTTAGTAAGAATATTTCATTCATTCAGATCTAAGATGTGTTTTTTTAGTGTTCCCTTTTTTTTTAGCGGTGTATTTTGACTATATTTGATACAATAACTTAAAGTAGTGCCTATTTATGACATTAATGTAAAATGTTACATATCTTTAAACATCCTAAGTGTGGTTAGCTTTTGTATTCTGTCCCTTTTAGTTTTATACCCCTAAATTGAATTCAGTGCAACCAACTGCCTTTAGAAATCACCAAAATAGTAAATAGGATCCACTTGTGTGTACAGTAATTCAAACTAAGTGTGAATGTAGCCGTGAAGGCCCAAGAGGTTTGTGAGAGAACATTAATGGAGGAAAAACAGCATCATTGAGACCAAGGAACTCTTCAGACAGATCAGGGATTAGGTTGTGGACTCCTAGGCTTTTTAAAAGAGTGACAAAAGGAAGGAACTCATTGGAAGCCCTATTTACAGGTTCACCCTCCAGCAGGACAACATCTCTCAACATGCAGCTGAAGCTACAATCAAAATTCTTAATTTGTTGAAGTGTTGATTTCAAATGCCACTAACAGTTTTCAGATTTTTATTTGTGAAAATAGTATTTAAACCATGACTTATTTTCCCCCTACTTATCATTTGTTTACTACTTTAATGAGTTTCTTAGAGAGATTCTTACAAATATATTGAAGGTTGTGACTGTAACATGACAAAGAGGTTATAGAGGTGTCGATACTTTTGGAAGGCTCTATGTTTGATGTGATCCTTCTTTCTGCTTCAGGTCGGGATGTGAGGAAGAACCACAAGGACTACGATCAAGTTGTCCTAGATGTCAGAAGGTCCAAGAAACGATTCCCTAAAGGTGCTTTTGTGTGTGTGTTATCACCACTTGTTGTAATTTGGTCTGACATTTATCAGGCCTTACCTCTGTTAAAGTTAACTAATTATTAGGTAAAATTTTGATGAAGAACTTATTGATTAGAAAAAAAGTTTTTCTAAAGCTTGCCTGTTAAATAAATGGTGTAGAAAATATATTACACAAACACTTTTGATGCAAACATTCACAGGTATAGTGAACTTGATAAAACTATTCCGAACTTTTTCTAATCGCTAAAGCAGTATGTGCAAAAACTTACTTAGAAATGCCTCGTGATTGAGCAGCGTGTAGAGTAACTTAAAACACTTAAAGTACTTGTTGGGCCTTAACAGTCACATCGCTGTGGAGGAATGCGTTCCTTGCTTGTAGCTTTTTCCAAACCAGTTCAACAATTACGTTAGTTTCTATTAGATAAATCTATCATGCGTTTCTCATTTGAGTTGTTATAAAATTTTTGTGATCAGAAAGGAGGGAATTGTTTTGTTTCTGTGTGGGTTATAAGCCAATTTTACTTTAGATGAATAGGGGAATAATCTAACCATTATGAAGCTGTATCATCTCCGGATGTTGAGATTACAGTCTAGTTAGGTCATATTATTAACCTAAATAAAAACGATGACAAAAACTATACTTCCTTCACATTTGTGTTTTTATTTAGTGAATGTTTCATTCTTGTGATGTCTGTTAGGTATGCCAGCCTCAGAGAGAGCCGTTCTTCAGGAACAGCTGATCGACATCATCCTGGAGGTACTGAAACGTAACCCTCAACTCCACTACTACCAGGGCTACCATGACGTGGCTGTCACTCTGCTGCTGGTGGTTGGGGAACGCATGTCCATCGCCATGTTGGACACATTGTCCAATATTCACCTCAGGTTAGCCTGTTTTCCTAGCCCCTGAACTAAATGTTGGTGAGGTAATTTAAAACAGGTTTATTAAACACCGGTTTTTCTCCTCCTTGAAGGGATTTCATGGACCCGACAATGGACAGCACCAAACACATTTTAAACTATCTTATGCCCATATTGGAACAAGTTGATGCTGAGCTACATGACTTTATGATCAGGTAAAAAAATAACTGACAGGGAATTACTAAATAGCTGGAATTGTTTTAGAATAATTACCACTAGAGGGAACCAAATTGCTGATCTTTAGTCATTTGTTTCATAAACTGAAATTAATTAAAAATGTTTTAGTCTTTAAACTTATTCTGAAGCCTGAATAGATAATATATTTCTTATTAGGACTCTATTGCCAGCCTCCATATTTGCTGGCTGTCTTACGTCTTACGCACATAAACAGAAAAAGTAGAAGAATGAAGACATAGCATCTTTTAGTGCATTTTATCCTCTTCTTTCTTCTTGCCTTAATATGATTTTTTTATTCCCTTTGCTTTCACTTTCTTTGGTTTATTTCTTCCTTTTGTCCACAGCCCTTTATATTTTTTATTACATAACACTTTTATTATGTTTCAAATGGATATTTGGGAAAAGCCTCCCAAATTCAAAATTTTCATGTTACTTCATTAATATGAAGCAACTTCATTGTTTGTCCCATCTATGAAAATATTTACTCATTTGTAATTGCACGTAAAAAAAAACGTTTTACCACCACTGTTTTTGTTAACATTTTTGTATCTCATGAATAAGAGAAAAAATGTAAAAGGAAAAAAAACAAATGCGTGTTAAGACTAGCTAAAAGCCATATAGCAGCTGTTACTATTAGCCAGCATTTAATTTCTATTTGATTTCCAGGACTGTTGATGATGTCTTACTTGATGGCTACCGTTTTGCAGATTTTAAATGTGTAGGGATTCCTTCTCGACAACTTATTTTTATCCGATCTGCATTTTCTTTTTTTACATTTACATTTGTTGACAACTAAAATGTTATACATTTACTAAAAACATTGTTACTGAACTACTGAAGCCATAAAAATGATCAGATATTTAAGAAACCCTTTGTGAAGGTTAGCTCTTTCAGAGGCTCTTGATGATTTTCCGCTTCTTGTAGCAAATATTTAAGCCAGTAAATATTTTATCTTTTGTTTTTATCATATTTAAATAATTTAAATCACATATTTTTTTTTTCCGTTGCTTTATTGCATACTGTTTCAGCTGACATTGTTTTAATGACTATAATTAGTGTGTTTTTTGTAGTTTTCCTTGTAATATATGCATTTTATTTTTGTTGTAAGATGAACATTGCTTAACTTTAAGAAAAGGTTGTAGCAGATGTTAAATCTGGATATAGAAAAAAAAATACAACTAATTTGTGTCCCTCAAGTGTTGTAAATTAGGTTGTATTTATCTCGTCTCTGTCCTCTCTCTGTTTCAGAGCGGAAGTTGGAACCATCTTTGCTCTCTCCTGGCTCATAACCTGGTATGGCCACGTCCTGTCAGACTTCAAACACACTCTGAGACTGTATGACTTCTTCCTGACCTCCCACCCACTGATGCCCATCTACCTTGCCGCAACGGTGAGACTGTTTTCGTGTGTGACCTTGTCTACGAGGACAGTGTGGTTATTTCAGCGAGGAAGGGCACTGTGAGGTACTCTGACATGTTAATTAGATGATGTGATAAATAGAAAGATGAAAGTACAGCTAAATGAATTGGTGACTGATTTAAAGACAAAGACATTTAAACTTTTTAATCTTGCTGCTAATTAAAGTAAAAGAGCAGGAATGTTTTATGCTCCATAATAATTTACTTTAAAATGTGCATCCTCTTGTTCTTCTAGGTTCTATTAGATTTTGAAAAGACCCTTTCAACGTTTTCACTGAAGTAAATGTTGCTGTTGAGGGTATTTCAGTATCCGCTTGTCTCTGTGTGTTGGAGTTAAATAGAGGGAGGGCTCATGAAGTATGAGGCAACAAAGTAGAAATTCATTTGTTCTTCCTCTAAGGCTGAGTTCAGAGCACAACATGAGGCTTAAATTGAAATTAAATGGGATAGTATCTATCCCAAGAAGAATAAAAACGTGTTATAATTAGGGATGCAACGGGACAGGGTAAAGTACCGGACCGTTCGGTACGCCCTGCACGGGACAACCCGTCCTCCTGTACCGCGGGACTTCAGTACTGCCATTGATTTTGTGCTGGTAATTAGTTACCGTCGGCCCGACGTTACGAAACTGCGCCGCGCTCTCGGACACAGGTGCAACAACCAGCTCGCTGTTCGCCGCTCCAGCAGCTGGTTGGCATAGAGACACGACCTCCTCTCCTCAATGCGCGCATCACGGAGCACCGTTAGGAGCGGAAAAATGTACACTGTTCGGTTGCGCTTTTTTCGGAAATCAGCCCTGGTGTGAGGCGCTGCTCAAATTTCTCCTGACTTGAGCGCTTTCTGCCCGGACGGGCTCCAGCATTCAGGGGTGCCGGGTTGCGCTTTGAGCATCTCCTCTGTGCGCCGGAGCGCGAAGCAAAGAGGAGATGTGCTGCGCTCCATTCATCGATGCACGCACAAATGCCCTTTGAGCAGCGGCCACCTGTGTCAGTGTGGTAAGATGCGCTCTCCTTTAAAGAACTGGTAAAATACAGAAAACATTCTGTTCCTGCGGCCCTGTGTGTGAACCATAATCCCAGAGAGACGTACAGCTTGTTTATGTTGTATTCTCACGGCTTTCAGGTGTGGACGGGTTAAATTAACTGTGACATTCTGCTTTTGTTCCCAAAAAATGAAATATATGTTTTGGGATTAAATTAAGCAGTCTCTTTCTGCACAAAACATGTACAGAGGTACGGACCGTACCGTGGGCTACCTGTACCGTTGCACCCCTAGTTATAATAAGTTGAGCTGTTTGGATAAAAATAGTTGTTGTTTCTTATTTCCTATTGCTGAGAATACACATGTTGCATTTTCATAAGATGCTCAACCTTTTGGTATGGAATTTCAGTGCAGTCGATGTCCACACCTGACCCAGGTGATGCGTTCCAATGCAATAAAGCTCACAGAATGTTACAAGAAATCAAAATAGACCATCTTAAGATCTCCGCTTAAGTATATAATAACTAAAGTTGAAAGTGATTTTGTTTGTTTGTGGAGAACAGACTGCTGTTCTCATTGCTTACCTCTCGAAACTGCAGTATGGACCGAAACATACAGTAAAATACATAAATTTGTATGTTTGTAATTTTTTTTGTGACAGTTTCAAAGAGGATTATTCACAGTAAAATCTTGTACATGTTTAGTATAGCATGACACACATCTGAGTCAAATAATAAATGTCAGAGGATCTTTTTAAAAATATATACATTTTATTATCAACACCACCACAGACCACTAGGCCTGCCATAATTTTATCATAACAACATATAATCAAGCTAACGTCATATCAGGTACAACCAACACTGTAACTGTGAGCAATTACGTAACCAGCACAATATAGTCCCTGTCAAATAATGGACAAAAAAACAGTGGTAAAGGTTTTTGTTTTGTTTTTGTACATCGTTGCGTTGCCTTTTATTTTTTTAGTGACTTTCACATACCTTGAAAGCTGAATATTTTATGTTCTAGTTTGCTGTTGACATTGTCGATGTGTGGTGTAGTTTCTTGAGACCCGCCAGCAAAAGTTTACACAACAATGTAAGAATTTTCCCACCTGGATCCATCAATAACCATTGCAAAAATATTTTAGGTGGTAATACAAATATGCCGCTTCATTAATTGATACCGAATTCCAGCTGCTCCAGCAATCACTGGAGTTTACCTGCATACTTCGCAGTTTGACACCAGATGCATAAGTGGTGCGACTCTATGACTTGTGATGCCAGATTTGATCTGTCCCCCCGTTTTAACCACCATGGCTTTAGTCGGGCTTTTGTCTCCAATACTGAATACTGAAATCTAGCATCACTTGAAAAAAATTAGCTGCGAGAGAGCGCCATTGAATGCATCATTTCCTTCACTGCTAGTAGGTTTATTTGGCTGCGGTTGTGGCTCCAACCCCCCAGCTCCGGGTATCCATACCTCCATGACGCCATTGCAAATATGACGATGATTTGCTGAGTGGGCAGATACACTGAGTGCTCTTGCTGTCTGCATGCTGTAAGAAAATTAGTTGTGAACTTAGTTTTCAGTTGGATATTAGGCGAACATTTCTTTTTATTAAAGCAGACTCTCCCTCCAATGTCTGTAATTTATTCTAAATCTTTGCCAATATTTCTTTTTTCGCTCCTACAGATTGTGTTACACAGAGAGAAAGAGGTGAAACAAACAGAGTGTGACATGGCTATGGTGCACCACCTGCTGTCCCACATCCCCCAGGACCTCCCATATGAACTTCTTATTGGCCAGGCTCAGGACCTGTTCGATCGGTACCCTCCATCATTGCTTGCCAAGCGGGCTGCGCTTCAGTCTCGCAAGAGGTGAGGGGACGATGAAAGTTGTTAATGTTGTAATATTGTTCAGAACACTTAACATTGGCCCTGGTATTAAAATGATTTATTAAATAAAAAAGTAGCCTGGTATCAGAGCTTATTATGTGCTTAATTAAGCGACAGCAGACAGACTAGGTGACCGTGGCTTAGTAGTTAAGAGTTCGTCTTATAACTGGAGGATTGCTGGTTTGAGTGCCATCTCCAGCTGTCTTGGTTGTTTTGTCCTTGAGCAAGACATTTCAGCCGTTGCTTACTGGTAGTGGTCAGAGGGCCTGGTGGTGCCAGTGTCCGGCATCCTCACCTCTGTCAGTGTGCCCCAGCGCAGTTTGCCATCACCAGTGTGTTAATATGCGCATGAATGGATGAATGACTGAATGTAGTGTAAAGCGCTTTCGGGTCTGAAGGGACTAAATAAAGCGCTATTCAAGCCATTTACCATTTGGTAAAGTCTCCTTGAAATGTCTTTTTGAGTTCACAAGTTCTCCTCCTGCCCGACGTAGCTTACCCAGCAGCCAAGCCGCTGCGCCTGCAGCCCTCCCCCTCCCTTCCCCCCATCGCCAATAGAGTAGCAGCTGCTATAGTTAGCTTAGGCTAATTGTAAGGCTAAGAGTTTGAGTTTCCTCTTGAGAAACAATCCCAGACCGAATAAGATCTGTTATCTTTAAGCAAATTGCTTCAAGGACTGCTTTCTCCTCAAAAGCCTTTTTGATAGTGGATTAAAAAGCAGATTGGCCCTAACGGCAAGGCTACTCCATCGGAACTTGTACAGGTAAGAACTGTGACTTAGCATTACTAACTCCGACTTCAAAATGTATGGTTGCAATGTTAGACATAGACATAAAGTTCTGTTTCGTCTTGATATATTTATTCCAGCCAAGCTCTGCCCCCATTACATTTATTGCGCAAGTACATGCATGAAGAGTGTAAACTTGTGCATCATGCCGCGCCAATACTGTGATGCCACCATCTTATTTAATTTTGTATGTTTATTGGTCCTGACCAGCTTTTGGCCCCCAAGTGGTCAGGGAATTATTAGCTGAAGCAATTGAAGACAGGGCAGATTCTCCTGTTGTGTCAGCCAGTCAATGTATTCTTCATGCCAAGCTGAGGGAATTTTCTTCTGTGCAGACAGAATGTCTGCACAGTATAGTAAGAGATAAAGTAATATTAATATATTGGTGTTGGTGCAGCATTTGCTTAGAATCTATAAAAAAATAAGTAAGTGCACTGACCCTTGATAACAGTGGTATATTTGAGCTGCAACGCTTATGCTGCAGAGTTTTAATGGAGTTCATATTAGATATGCTACATAATCAGAAGTGCAGGAATGTGATGCTGGATCAATATTTCTGTGAAGTTTCCTATGATTATCCAGCATTAAAACTCAAGACAGGCACACCGTGCTGTGAATCGATAAAAATCCCTCAAGCAAAATTCAGTCGAAAACACAACTCTGAATCTGGCCCAAGAAAGGTTTCCAAGAGTGGTTGAAAAGTAATTTGGTTTTATCCACTGGCTAACTACAGCTGTCCTTTTTCTTTTCCTGACAATATTTTTTTCAAGTCAAGTCAACCATGCAACAGTACATTACACAGCAGACTGAAATTGCGTTTCTCCTATACTCCAGTGTGCAATATTAAAACAAGATTTGACTCACGGTAAGCATAAACTAAAGATTGGACTAAGCATAGGACACCACTAAACGAGTACAAGTAGCTATTTAACAGATAGAGAAATGACAGACAGTGAGCTTCCAGTTACCAGACTAACATACTCTTCCAGAATATAGTCAGATTGAGATATTAACATCACATTTGGTGAAAGGTATCTGTCTTGTTATCGGATGGTTGTGGGTTTGAGTCCAGGATCCACCTGTCACATGTGGATCTTTTTGTGGGAAAAACACTTAAATCATTCATTCAAACTTTATTTATAAAGCGCTATTCATACAAAAAAAATGCAGTTTAAAGTGCTTTACAGAACAAAAATTATATGACCAGCGTAAAAAGCTCTTTGAATGCCTGATTGACTGGAAAAGCTCTTTAAATAAAGTGCATTTATCATTTAAAGCTGCTTTCCAGTGCATTTGAGGGAGCAAAAGATTGTTTTGAGTCTCACTATGAAGGTCACTCCCGAAACATCCTACACCCGCTTCCCCACTAGCCCCACCTCAACGATTGTGCACGCGCGTCACCTGTGGTTTGACAGTGAGTCAAAAAGGAGAGCAACAAGTGGTATCCTGCACCCGATTGCATTTTGTAATGGACATTACAGAGGTGAGCGACTTCATGATTGATGTTCTCTTCCAATATACCCACTGTCAACAGGAGTGACTTGGTTGAGAGGCCCCGTAATCAATGGTTTGCTCGATGCGCATGTAAGTTGATTGACAGCTGAAGAGGTGGAAACTCGAATTCTATTTGCTGAAAAAAATTCTGCAGTCAGTGTGCAATGCATGCAGAGGGGGGAAGGCGGACTCAATAAACCAAACAAGGACTCTGCCTTGTGTGGGTTATTTCACTTAGTATTAATTTTTAATTCTGTTTTTACTTCATCTGTTTTAATGTTTTAAACGGTTATTTTACTCATAATTAGGGTCTGTCCTGAATTTTAAACTGTACAGTGGTTTGTTTTGACTCTCTTTCATGTTAAAGCGCTTTATAAATAAATTGATTTGACTTATTAGTGAAATATTATTATTAATATAAAAAATATTATTTAATAGTAGTTAAATTAAACTTAATTTCCCTCTAGGATAAATAAAGTATTTTTGAATCGGAGACATATTACACTAATCTGGACAGCATAAAAAAAAGCTCTTAGTTCACTGTTTTATCTCTGAATTTAAGTTTGATAGTTAATATTTACTACTGCAAAAATCGGCCTCAGGTGAAAAAATGCTGACATTTTCCTTTTATACAGGTATGTATCGTATGCTGAAATAAATTACTTTTAATGAATACAACTTAAAGTATATTTTATGCTTGTTTTTTATTATAAATAGGACGTATACAGTTGGATTATTTGTCCGCTAGTCTGTAATTGAAGCAGGCCGCAATAAAAACAATTTATTTGATTGAAAAATGTTAGAATTTGACAAGCTTTAATTTTTATGATGTTTTTTTGCTGAGAAACGCTGTCCATTTATGTGTGAATATAAAACGGATAAAATTGTATTTGGGATAGCAACAATATTTACTCAACAAAAAATGATGCAGCTCTTTCAGTAACCAGAAGGGGGTGCTCCTAACTCACATTCTGACTACAACACCAAGTTGTGACACAAACTGCATGGTGTTGGTCTACACAGTGTATTTCTCTGCTTATTACTGAGGGGAAACCTTTTAGGCAGGCGAGGCCGCTCACCGCCTGTCTCTCCACTGCTGTGACTGTGTTTCTGCGTGTCAGCGTCCTTCAGTGTCGCCTGAAGTCATTGTTTAGGGCAAGAAGAGACACAAGACCTTGACAGACATGCTGAAAGATACAAATGCTCAAAACATGCACTAGCTTTCCAAAGCCAAGAAGCACTGAGTTGGCAATTCTCCCCCTTACTCCCTCACCCTCTCCGCCTCACTTGTCTTTATCTATCACCTTGTCTATCTGTCCATCTTCTCTAATCACTAGACTTTTCTTCCTTATTGAGGGCTAACACCCTTTCCATTCATCTTTTTTTCTCAGCTTGTCCATAAACAGTTTCCAGGCATTTCATCTCTCCACCCTCCACCAGAGGCCAGACTCTGTTCTCCAGCGGCTCACCAAGGCCCAGGGCTCCACCACCTCCAAACATGGTAAAAATAGTTACTGTAATCTTATTACTGTTTTTCACATAGAGAGGACTCACACATTTTCTTACAGGCAGAGTGAAGACGTATTGTTGCTGCATAGCCTTTGAAGGTTGCAAAAAAAAAAAAATAATTGTATCATCTGTGAAATCCCTCACTAAAATCCTTCCAGAGCTCCTGGCTTTGGGGGTTTTCCCACGTCAGTGATATAATTCTTCAAAACAAGGCAGCAGTAAACACTTTCCCCTCTGGCACAATCAATAACATGTAAACAAATGTTGCAGCACCCCCATCAGACCAATCAAGCTCAGATTTGAATATGCCAGAACAGACCAAAGAGATGCATTACTCCCTTGTGGTGCGTGAAGATCTGAACAGCAGCATCTGACATGTTGTCAGTTATATACATGGACTTGGAAATATTATGTAGCATCAGCTTCAGGCTGAATGCTTTAATTATAAACGTGAGGAACACAATTCCCTGCAGTTTCATCATAATATAATTGGAAGGTAGAAAAACGTATTTTGCACACAGAAAACCAACTCATGGATCTGTGAACACAACACATTTGTACATTTTAACCGTAGCCGTTAGGTGATGTTATATGAAACCCGGCAGATAAAGTTAGACTCAATGAAATTACTCAAATTAAAAGAGTGACACAATTTATGACGAAGTATTTTAATGAATAGGTACTCAGTGGGTTTTTATTATTTAGTTATTTTAATATAATGTATAGAAACCATTGAGAACTTGATGGCCAATTTCCCCCTTTTTTGAAGATTTTACCTTCCAATATTAATTTTGGCCTTTTCCAATTTCTTATTAAAACCCATCATAGAAACCCATAAAAGATCAGTCGTCAAAAACATGTCTTGCCTTTCAGCGTTCTTGTTATTGGGAGTAGTTGTTATGGGATGCTAATAGAATAACACAATAAAAAGTTTAGTTCTTTTTAGCATCTTACATAAGCAATTACAGTAGCTCAGTTAGTCCAGCTAGCAATAAAAAATATGACTTTCTGTTTGTATATTAAAGAGAATGTGGGTAATGATGAGATCTCCAATAGACTGCTAGTATTTCCTGATCCATTATGCTCCATGACAGACAGTGACTGAAAGCTCAAATACAGAGTGGCGAAAAGTATTTGGGAGCCACCAACCGTGCAAGTTGTCCTACATAGAGAGAGGTCTGTAATTTTTATTGTAGGTACACTTCAACTGAAAGAGACAGAATTAAAAAAAATAATCCCGGAAATCACATTGTATGGTTTTTAAAGAATTTTGATGCAATTAGTTTTTTCCTGTGTTAGTTTTATCCAATCAGGTTAACTGTAATTTAATACAGTTATAAAATTTCAACCGATAATTTTTCTCTGAAGCTTTCTGTAAAACTTATGGAAAAATGACATTTAAGTTTACTTTTTGAATTACAACATTAAAAATTCATTAAATTTAGCTCATGAATAGTAAATTATTACCAGTAATTATTTTCCCCAGTAAATTATTTGCATGTTATTCATACAAAGCAACCTTATTTACGACATGTACCTCTTCACTCGCTGCCTGTCATGAAAGAGAGGTTGATGTGCTTCTCATTTTGCTGCATATATAGCTCAGAAGGTTGAATGATCTGGCCTTCAGTAGGAGAAATTGTGCAATTGTGATATTTGGCCTGTATGGCCGTCCGTCGTCACTTGAACACAAAGATACCGCCTGCTTGAAATGACTTAGGTATGTACTACCCCCTATCATCAGAAAACTACAAACCGTCACTTGAGTGATTTTATTAAATTTTTATTCTAATAATAATGTATTTGGAAAAAAATATTTCATTCTTTATAATTTCTAAATGATTTGGATAACATTTCTATGAATAAAAAGTGAACAAAGCTAAAACCTCTGAGAAAAACCTTCAAAAAGAAATGGTCCACACATGTTGCCAAAAAAACACAGGCTTAATGAAATCCTGCAGCAAAACTCAATGAAGGTTACATTTATTTAATGCTAAAACTGTTTTGAGGCACGTTTAATTTCACTGTGTTTGTAGAAATTCTGTGCTGAGGAAGGGTTTAAATACTGGTAATGCTCAGCAATAAATTGAAAAACACTTAAAAATAAATAAATACTGTTTGGAAGAAATGTGATTCTGCATTATGTTAATGTCTCAGCATTTAGTTTTACTTGATAAGAAATGTTTTTTCCCCATAATTGATTTTGACTGCATATAAACACTGTATAGAAGACACACAACCTCGTTCATCCCACAACCAGGTGTGGTTAAAAAAAAAGTACAAAACACAAGCCTATTTTGTTTCCTGGGTTCTAGGAGTCAAACACTGCATCTAACAACGTGTATTCAAAAACACAATGAGGGGAAACCCAAACACTTTTATTGCAATGATTACAGGATTAAACCTGCATGGTTTATTTAGCTCATCCATGATAATGCAGACGGTATATCTTTGTGCTGCTAAGACTCTGAAAATCTAGTGCTTTGTATTAAATGTATTTTCTTCCTGATTTTTAAAAATATTTGATTGCATTATCCTCAAAATAGCGGCACAAACATGATTGAAAACTACAATTTCTTAAGTTTTATGTTAAAAATATTTTTTTCATGACCAAAAATATAGTTTAAGTTAGATTATTAGAAATTAATTGCACTCCATAAACACATTCATGTAATATATTATAGTTTTCTGTAGGGATGCACTGATACCGATACCGGTGTTGGGTATCGGGGCCGAGACAGTTTTTATGTACTGTATCGGTTACAGTTAATGTTAACCATTACCATGAACCAATACGTAAAATGTGTAAACTCTGTGATAATTTTTATAGAAAATTTTATTTTTTATTTAAAAAAAAAATTTTGAGGTCATTTTTTAATCACTATTTACAAAAAATTCTAATTTACTATCATTTGTTGTAACAAGCAGAAAATAAACTAAAACCTGCCTTCCAATTCATCACATTGTTTTGTGTGGTAGAAGTATAGGTACTCTGTATCGGCGAGTACTCAAATTCAAGTATCGGTATTGTATGCGTTTGAAAAAAGTGGTATCGTTGCATCCCTAGTTTTCACACTGGTGAACGTAGTGTTGCTGTAACTATATTTTAGCAACTGAACAACTTTTCTTCTTTAAAACTTAGAGCATGTTTCTGTTCTGACCAGTCGTCCACATAGTGAGATGTAAGAACAGCCATAGAGCATATTTATGCGGTTTATTAGTTTTTAGAGTTTAGTTGAGCACAGGACATGACGCTTTTTTTGATTACATTATTTTTTGTACTGTGATAAATTGCTCTTTTGTTCTCTCTGCTCCTGCTGTTTTGACCCTCCAGATCCTGTTTGCTTGTTTTCACTCCAGTCATATGATAAAAAAATTATCTGTTATTTGCCACATTTATTGCAATGATTGATAAAAATTGGTTATTTTTTTAAATGTTAAATATTTTATTGTAGTAGTATCATTTCAGATAGCAAAGTAAAGGAAAATACAATTTTTAAATATCAAGTCGTTGGATTCTGTTCATGGGAACCTTGTTAGAGTCTATGGCATCATGAATGCTTTGAAATAGTTGGCAATGAACAAAAAAATAAGCAAAAATAAAAACCCGGTGGATTCTGAAGGGAAAGTGAATCGTAATTTGGTCTTTCAGGTGGATAAATTCACCTGATTTCCCCCTGGAATTAATTTGAATAATGTGGTTATATTAACAGTAGAAATAGTTCAGATACAGCTAATTAAAAATGTTCAGAGTGAAATTATGATACCATAATAAATGACCAATTTATTTCAGTGCTTTGAACTCGTCGTTACTATATCCATCAATAAATGTGGCCTGTACTGTATGTTACTTTGGCTTAGGCTGAAAGTTATGCCTCCTCCTGACCCCTGCATGTTTCTATCCCTAATTATCTGACACCCCCCCTCCCCTCCTTGTTCTGTGCTTCTAACCTCATGACGCTCAGGCCTGGAAGCTTCCCTGCCTGCAGCCCGAGGCCAGCTGTGGAGGGAGGGGAACAGGATGATGAAGATGGCAGTGTGGGGACTGTCCGCTACACTCGGGGCTGCCGTGTTCGCTGTGGCTCAGACCGCCATGGAGTGGGGGCCCGACTTGATACTTGAGCTGTTCTGATGGGGCTGGTGGGAACAGGATAGGAAGAAATGCTGACTTTTAATGATTTGCAGAGCACATCTACAGCGGAAGAAGGTATCTTGGTGCCAAACAGGTTATTTTTATTCATTTAAAAGATGAGAGAATTAATGGTCAAGTTTTGTATGAATTTTAGTCAGTTCAATCCTTTTTTGTCTGGAATGAGATGTGGCACAAACCTATAAACTGAAAGAAATGTGCAATAAAGCATGAAAGTAAAAAAAAAAAAGGGCATAAAGATGTGCAAACCAATCACTGTTTTGCAAAAAGGCCTGAAAATGCAAGTAAGACACTGACATATCCTGCTTATAGAGGCTGTTTCTTAGTTTCCTTCTTTAAACGTTTTCATCTGTTACTTTGAGGCTGGTTATTTCATTGATGAACTTGTTTTCAGTCTGTCACATCTGTTTGCTGTGATTCAGTGAGCAGTCTCAGTGCGCTTGTTGGATCCTCAGCTTTATATATCAAAAAGCCAAAAGTGCCCAAAGCCAGCACCATGACACTCAAATACAAATTATTAAAGAGTGGTGTTTTTTGCTGAAAGCCTCTAGTTATGAGTGAAGGAGGAGGGTTGCGTTTGGATTATTATAATTTTTTTTTTTTTTTTTGCCTTTGAGCCCTGTAATAATTGCTCTTCTGCAGGTGTCAGTGAGTAACACTGGAGTTCGAAACCCAAAAACAAGCTGTTATATGCGTACCACCCTCAAAAACATGATAATACACACAGTTGGAACAATTATCCAGCTCTGGTGCTGTTTCACATGCATTGTAATATATATATTTTTTAGGAAATCTATATTTTGGAGCTATTTTTCTGTCCGCTACTGAATTAGTAAGGGGAAGACACAGCTAGTTGTCTGCTCTTAAAATATTTAACAGGTTTGGTCCAAAATCCTCCTGGAATGCCATTGAAAGAACATGAAATTCCCGAATATTATCTTTTAATTTTTTTTATTTTAGATTTTAATGATTTTTTTATGTAAGCAAGAAACTCCACCATAAACTGAATCATGGCTGCTTCATATTTATTAATTATTATTGGTCTAAACATAAGTATTATAGAGCATGAGAAGTGAAATTTTCACCTGAGCTCCAATAAGTTTTCGGTAAACTTTCCTCTGAAATATTCATCGACTTTTACTTCCAGCCAAGTTCCTGCTGCTGTTAATGTAACATTCACATCTCTTCACATGCTCTGCTATCAGATATAAATTTGCTTGTGTATAAATATAAATAGGGCAATCCACCCTGTTGATTTCTATTGCTCTGCAGCAAATTAAATCAAGCATAAAAAAAACCCACTGACAGGCAGTTAAGCATTTCCACCCTCAGAAAATTCAAATATCGGACACAAAATATCAGCTTTTATCAGTGAAAGTAGTCACCAATTCAATACATTTTTATTGCAACATATCTGCTGAGCCACAAGCTAGTTAGGACTCTGAGATGTTTATCAGATATTAATTGAGCTGTGTGTGTGTGTGTGTGTGTGAGAGAGAAAATGTCAGCTTTATTAATTAATAGGCCAGTTTTTTTTTCTTCCTCTGAAGCAACTTTAGTGAGATGAGCTGTTTTGTGCACTCAGTGCCTCATCGTCGGCTGTAAGCACCTATACTATCTATTTTTTTATGTTTTATTTAACTAGTACAAAAATTTGATCTTGTGGATGTATATTAGGTAATGTTGAATTTAGAAAAAAGATGAAAATGTTACAGTTTTGCACATATAATTGTATTTTTGGTATGTTTCTGTGATGTCAATATTGGTACTGTCTTGTGAACGCTTTAAGAATTCACTGTTTTTTGGGTTTGAAAATGTTACGTAAAATAAATATTCCTTCTGTGTAAAACTGGGACACCTTCTTGTATATATTTGAATTTAACATCTTGAGTGGAGCGATGTAAATAATATTTCTACAACAGAAAATGCAACGAATACATGGAAGGTTTAACTTTGCACAATTTATTGTTTGAGAATGAGCAATAAAATAAATGAAAGTTCAGACAATGGGTTTGTTTCTATTAATAAAATCGAGAAAAATTCAAATATACATTGGAACAAAGTAATGCTTTTCACAGTATCTAAAATAGATGTAGCAATGCATTGTGGGAGGTAGAACTAGTCAAACAAGCATGTTTGACTAGTTTTAGTTTTGTCCCCTAAAGATGTTCAGACGGGAAGGAAATAATCACTGCTGTTTGGGGTTGTGCAGACTGGATTCTAGATACCCAGATTGGATGTTGGAGAAAGTTATGAGAAACGAATAATAAAATAATATGAAAAGAACATGCCATAATAAATATTTAAAACACAATAATTGACAACAGGGTACAAAAAACACAAACTACATATATTTTATATATCAAATAAATGTTTTTCCTCTTAGATTTACTCAGTGGAATTACCGTGGTAACTTTGTGGACCAGCCACTGTCAGGCGTAGCCATGGTAACGGGTGTAACGTGTTTTTTTTTTGTCTAGCTAGGGAATCCTTTCTTTTTCAGTTAATACCATTCGCCACCGTCTACTCCAGGATAAACCTGTATTTCATTGCAATACATCTCCACACCTTTTCAGTAGTCTCTCATAGTGACGCATTTTTGGTTTAACCGTGACATTCGAGCCAGCGCCTCAGTTCCGACAATCGATAATTAGCAGGACTGCCATTTGTCTTTCTCTGTCAAAACAGTCTCCTCCATTTTATATTTGGTTATTTGTGAGATGCATTTAAATTTCACATATAGTTTCTGCCTTCACATCAATGTCCGAGGGCTCTGTTAGTGTTTTTTTCACTTGGTAAATTATGGGCTTATAATGATAACAGCTTGAGATGAAACTGAAAATAAACATTGGCTCTGAAAATAAAATTTGCCATTGAAAAATATCATTGTAACTGAAAATCTTGATTTTGAATCTGAAATAAATGTAGTGAAAATTATAAATGTTTATAAATGTTTAAACTTACATATTTTTTTAATGCCAAGATTGGCAAAAAAAAGTGTAAACATTTGATCTTAAGTGAGGTAATTGTTTTAATGCATATATTTTGAGTTTCATTTCCGTTTTTTCATTTTCAATTTTTTTTCCCACTTTTAATAAAGACATTTTCTTTATATTTATTTCATATTCAAAATTAAGATTTTCAGTTACAATTATATTTTTCAATGCCAAATTTTATTTTCAGAACCAATATTTCTTTTCAGTTTCATCTCAAGCTGGTATCGTTATAAGCCCATAGTAAATGGGGTTTGTTTGTGTACTATTAACACCCCGAGGTACTTCCATGGCTAAATCTCGACATCAGCTGTAAAGTAGGCTGTTGAACTAGAGTCTAATCTGGGCGTAAACTCGATTTATGTCATTCTCCACAGCAGCAGCCATACTGGTTAAAGTCAGCCCTCACGACAGAGCGAATAGCAATGGCTGAATCAAATACAACTGCAGTATATAGTTGGAGCCTAAAGAGGATGCCACACTCTATGGTTATAGGCAGATAATTAATAATAATTTTAATAGGATGCAATGAAATACCAAAATAATGACCAGATATGTAGATAGTTTATCGGCGGGAAAAAAACGTTTATTTGGGGGTAAGTCACTCTTTAATATGCATTTTAAAACCATAAAAATGCAAAGTGTATATAATACATTCTGGCATTAAATGAATCATGTATCACTGCAGAATACATTTACCGGCCACTTTATTAGGTACACCTTGCTAGTAGCAGGTTTGATCCCGTTTTTTGCCCTCATCACTGCCTTAATCCTTTGCGGAATACATTCAACAAGGTACTGGAAACATTCCTCAGAGATTTTGGTCCCTATTGTCATGGTAGCATCACGCAATTCCTGCAGATTTATCAGCTGCACATCCATGATGCGACTCTCCCATCGGGATCAGGGGACTGTGGAGGCCATTTGAGTACAGTGAACTCATTGTCACGTTCAAGAACCCGGTCTGAGATGATTCCAGCTTTATGACATGGTGCATTATCCTGCTGGAAGCAGCCATCAGAAGATGGGTACACTGTTGTCATAAGGGGATGGACATAGTCAGCAACAATACTAAGATAGGCTGTCGCGTTGCAACAATGATCAGTTGGTACTAAGGGGCCCAAAGTGTGCATGTTCTCCCTGTGCATGCGTGGGTTCCCTCTGGGTACTCCGGCTTCCTCCCACAGTCCAAAAACATGACTGTCAGGTTAATTGATCGATCTACATTGTCCTTAGGTGTAAGTATGTGCATGCATGGTTGTTTGTCCTGTCTGTTTGTATGTGGCCCTGCAATGGACTGGCGACCTCTCGCCCATTGGTAGCTGGAGATAGGAATCAGCCCCCCCAGCAACCCCCTAAGGATTAAGCTGTTCAGAAAATGGATGGATGGATGATTCAGTCTCCTCTGGAATTTAACATATTTATTTCGACGGTACAGGAAGCCTGCCTTCGCCTCCTCGTCTGCCTGTGTGTGTGTTATATCAGAGCTACGGTAGCCAAAACAAATAACAGATGAGTCCTTCAGCTACACCAGTGTAGGAAAAAGGTCCGTGATTTAACTTAGTTTCGAACATTATGTCATATTCCCTGGCTGCCTTTACTGTTAATTACTACATAAAACTAATTTTGAAATAATGTTCCCACTACAACTATTTAGACAGCAAAGCTCTTAATAGGTTTGTTGATGGCTCTTAAAAGAGCCGTTGTGGCTGCAAAGGCACTACTCCCTCCGCCGAGAAGTGGGCCATAAACAGTTTCCTCACCCAGACAGTTGGGTTATTAGCTGCAACACGACCCAGGCCTGGCAATGACTTTACCACAGCGCGCCCCTCACTTATAGAATTTTACAAACCACAGACAGATGGACGACCGCTCAGCATAGTAGTTGGTGTCTTGGTGGGCGATTCTTGGACCTTGGGTCTTTAGCTACCCAGTCCCCCGCTGGAGCAGGCCAAACTCTGCCGGAGGCCAGGCTGAACACATAATACGGTCAACTTGGAGACTGGAGTCCACCGGCAGCCGCTCCCGTACACGCTGGGCTCAGGTAGATGGAACATTGGCTGCAATTTTAATATGACAGGATCATTGACCCATGTAGGGACTAAAAAAAGGGGGGAAAAATCCTTACCAGAGAGAAACACAGTTTTGTGCACAAGAAACATGACTCAAACAGGAGCAGAAGATATTTGTGCCAATGGCATTTAATCTGAAAGCCAAAACATGGTGCTGAGGGGAAGCAGAGTATATATTTAGAGATATTTAAGTATGATGGCAACACTTTATCCAAGCGGGAACATAAGAATATTTGAAATGGTATACTCCTGTAATATTGAATATCTTAAACAATCATTGAACACTTTGATGATATGTTAGGTTTATTCCCAACACCGTATCAGCTTAACTGCACAAGAAAGACACAGAGAATTGTTTAAATTATACTTGCAAGGAGAGTGACCCAGAGACTGCTTTCAGTTACAATCTCCAACTCACTCTGAAGCAGTCTCTGCTCTCCAAGCTTTTTATTCGTTTAGGATACCCTAGTTACATAAAGGTTTGTCTGCTGAGGGAAGGGTAAAGGTGTTTTCAGCCAAACCTTGCACACAGTAATCATAGCATGAACAAAGGGAATATTGATTTCTCGTTAAAGAACACACTATGGTTGCAGCCGTCCCCACAATGCTCTCAATCTTCCTGATTGAGTTATTTGCTGACACATGTTAAGTAGAGCTTCACACTGTCATGAGGAAAACAGCTGCACGTTGCTTCATCCTGCACACAAGAGCAATTTAACACAGCACTTCTAATAATGGACAGTTAAAGGGTGAATAAAATATTTACAAGATAACTCCAACATTTCCCTCCTGTTTATCCACCTTTAACTCTCATAATCATTAATTAACCACTTCTTGTTGTGATTTTCGGTCATGAATTCATTCTTAGTCAGGTCAGTGGTACACTCAGAGGGTTGATTAATTTTCTTCAAAAAGTTTAACCAGACAAGTAGAAGACTCAGCTTTTGCAGGGATTGTATCTTCGTACCCTACATCTGCTAAGCCAGCGTCATCATACTCATCTGTATTTTCATACTCATCATCGTTTTGCGACTGATCATCTTCGTCGTCACTCTGCGGTTGGTCATATTCCATATCTACTTCTTCAGTGTTGAGGAGAGCATACATTTCCTGCTTCATAGGAGTAACTGCAGTGGTTATACAACGGGTGATCAAGCCTCTTATACAAGGAATACAACAACATCCACACAAGGACAGCAGAGCAGTAAAAACAGCAATTGACATAAGGACTGACATAACCAATCCTTTGTATTTGCCTAATAATTTGTCCAAGCCATTCCACATGCTTGTGTCAACTCCAGAATGTTCCTTCATTTTACCGTTGAGGGAGCGGAGCCCTTCCAGGGCTCTTGTAAGGCTTCCATCAGCTGCTGTGTTATTCGGTATAAAAGTGCAGCACTGAGAGCCGAAAACACACTCCTCCTGTTTCTGCAAGCAACATGTCTACTGCAATACGGTTCTGGAAGGCCATTAAAGAGGTAGCTGACAATTGTTCGTGGATGGCTTTAAACCCTTCTTCAGTTTTATTACCTAATCTCTGGACGTTGTAATGGATGTAGTTTATTCTATCCACGTTCTTATTTATCCCATAGCAATATTATGATTACAACAGCTGCTCCTATCGCTCCTACTTCTAACACGAGTTTTTTATTGAAACTAGTCAACACCATTATGCAGATCTAGATCCTTCCTACAGGTGTTAAGAGATGTGGACAATCTTCACCGATGTTGAGACGGTTGTATACTAAAAATGCAACCCCCTTTGTAGTCGGCCTTTTCTCTTACACCCAATTGAAGAATCAGGATGCTACTTTAGGTGTTAGGTCGGCAAGATTTAGCTTAGTCAGTTCTAATAATTTGTTTACAATGTGTGAGATGTATCCAGGTATTTCTTTCTGCTATCTTAAGTGCAGTGCCAGTGGTTAACAGCACCTGGTAAGGTCCTTCCCACTTGGGTGAATGCCAGTGTTTCTTCTTAATACTTTTTATCAGGACCCAGTCTCCAGGTTTAACTAGTTGTTCCTGTGAAAACACAGAAATTGAATCATGTTCAGTTTGTTCTGGCTTCTGCTGCTGTTGTTCTAACATTTTCCTCATGTAATCAGCTAGAGTACTTTCATCATCCGTTTCCCATTCATTTTGGAAATAAGGCAGCCTGTATGGTCGTCCAAATATCATTTCGTACGGGGTTAGCCCATTTGAACTTGTGATATTTATATAGAGTTTTACTAGGTCTATAGATTGAGTCCACGGTCTTTTAGTTTCTTCCATGCATTTCCTAAGTCTATTTTTTATTGTGCCATTCATTCTTTCCACCAGTCCCGCACTTTGGGGATGGTATGCACAATGATTTTTTAGATCTATATGAAATGCTTGTCCTATTTTGTTTATCACTTGGTTTACAAAATGCGTTCCATTATCACTGTAGATTTTCTCTGGTATTCCATATCTTGGAATAATATCTTTACATAATGCTTTGGCAACTGTTAATGCATCTGGGCTCTTTGTTGGAAACAGTTCTATCCATTTAGAAAAGGAGTCTATTATTATCAAACAAAATCTTTTACCTTCACTTGGGTTTAATTCTATAAAATCCATATGTAAATGTTGAAACGGGAAATGAGGTTTTGGAAATTGTCCTCGTTTTGGTCGTAGGTTACCTTGCGCATTGTGTTTTGCACAAATCAGACATGTCCTACAAAAATTTTTTGAATAAGAATTAAAGCCATAGGTTGTATATTTCTGCTGTATTATGCTTATCATCCCTCCTGTTGAGACATGGGTCTTCCCATGACTCAATATAGCAGCCCATTTATATAGATTTTTTGGTAATATCGGTTTTTGTTCTGGTCATACATAGATTCCATTCTGAAGTGTAGCCCTTTTTGTTTTCCAAAGTTTTTGTTCACTTTCTGGTGCTTGTTGCTGCATTTCCTGTAATACAGGGTCTTGTAGGACATTATCTTGAGACAGAAGTGTTATCTGTATAATAATACTTAGGTGGTCCTACCCCTTGTAAAACAAAGTTCTCTTCTGGCTTCATGCGGGTTACGCACAGCCCAAGTCAGTAGGCATCAATGCTAGTGACAGGGCAATCAGACCATCTCTGCCAAGTAAATTTACCGGACATTCTGGCATTAAGAGTACGGTTATTTGGCAGGATTTCCCCAGAGGATCTCGTATCCAAATGGGATCAGTTTCAGCCACTCTTTTTACCATTCCTTTGGCAGCTTGGACTCTTACACTTTTATGTCCAGCTGTTACATATTTAATGGGGTCTCGTAATGTTGTACGACATGCACCAGAGTCACATAGGAACGTAACAGGCGTTCCCTGCACTAGTAAAATTATTTCTGGTCTAATTTTCTCTTCAAAGAAGATTTCTTCTAAATTTAAAAGTTCACTATTTTCTGTTTCTTCCACTTCCTCATCAAATTTTACTACTTCTTCTTGTCTTAATTTATCTAGTCACACATTTTGATGAGGTGGTGGAGGGTTACTTCTGCAATCTCTAGCCATGTGGCCCTCCTTACCACACGACCAGCAAGCTCTAGGGTTATCATTAAATCTTGGCCCAAAACCACGACCTCGGCCCCTTCCTTGGGCTCCTCCACGGCCTCTACCTCGGCTTCGGCCACGTGCATTTTGATAAAACATTTCATTCTCTTCAACCCTTTCATGATAGAACAAGGGTTGTTCTGGTCCAGGTTTATTCTTTTTTTCTTTGATGATTTTTTCCGCATGCAAAGCATGGTTAATATACTCCTGTAAAGTACTCCCAGGCAGATTGATATGATGCCTTTCCACCCATTTCCTTATTGGTTGATGGCAACCTCCATGTAGGGCATTTTTTAATTGTTGCTTGTATGGCCCGTTTTCATTAACATCTGGTTCAAGACCGCTATGGGTTCTAAATACTTTTTCCATTCGTACTCTAAAGTCATCGAATGATTCATCAGCCTTTTGCTGACACCTTCCTATTTCAGTGTAATTTGCTCTCCGTCTGAAACGCTCACGTACTCTTTGTATCAGCGCTGCAGTACGGTTCCCCAATTCCCCACTATCTGCCTGTACAGGGTTATTACCATCCATGGGATTATAATCTCCCTTTACAAGGTGCCATTGCGGCCCAACAGACACATCCAAACTTGTTGGACTTCTGTGCCATTAAGATGGTATGACAATCTCAGGTTTTCCATATCAATTGCACACTGGTCCATATCCTCATATGGTTTAGTTATTCCCTCCACTGCTTTTTTTTACATCCTCAAGAGTCCATGTTCTATACACTCTTATGGTGTCAGGCTGAAGGCCTTGTCCCGCCTGAGGATTTGGCAGTTCTATTAGGGGGAAAATATCAGGGCCAGGACTTGCTGGTGATCTTGAATCAAATAATCCCCCCATGGTTTTAGACCATTGTCCCATCAGTCCCTGTGATCGGGTATGCATGGGAGTCATGGGCACAGCAGATGTATAAGTTGGAGGAGAAATGTTTGCAGGGAGTGCCGTTGGCTCTCCCTGGTCTACGCCCCCTGCTGCTCCTCCTTCATCTTCCATAATCTGTCTCAATTGTCTCTGAAGAGGAGCGTATGGGCCTGGTTCATTATCCTCTTTTCTTGCAAAAGAAAACCTTTTGCTTTTCTTGTGAAACATGTTCTTTTGCTAGTCTGTCTAACTCTTTCTTTTGATCTTCCATTCTCTTACGTGCTTTCCTTTCTCCTTCTTCCCTCTGACCTGCAATCTTCATCCACACTGCCGTCTGTACAAAACCTTCTTTAGCCATCTTTTTCTCGTTGTTATTACATTTTGTTTTTATTTTTCCTTGTAATTCTGCTAGTTTTGTTGTGGACAATTGTCCTTTGAATTCATACTTTTTTATCCAATAACATAACAGTTTTACTGCCCCGGGGTCTTCTTTTTCCACTACTTTGTAATCCTTACATTGAAGTTCTTCTAATAGCTTATCCCTTTTTTTTACTTTGTCCCTTCCCCATTTTTAAATATTTATTATTTTCGTTTTGTTGTTTATATGTGTTTCTGGACCAGTGGTTGGGTAATACCTAGAGTATTCTAAACACTGGTTTCTTATTTAGACGAGACAATGATTAATTTCTGCTTTGTGGTAAAATTCACTTCAACCTTCACAGGTGGAACTTTCTTGTCTACATACATCCACAAAGGATCATCGTTATTCCCGTCTAGATTTAGTATGGAAAATAATTACCTAATGGTTTTTATTTTCCCATTCACACATTTTTCACTTTCACACTTTTATTCCTAAAAACAGAGGACTCTGCCGTCCTACACAGAATTTAACTAGTTTTAGCAGAACTAGAGGAGCCTGTCCTCCTGCGGATTTTAACTGTTTGTCTTTTACCTAATAGTGCCTAGGATTGTTAGGATTTTATTCTTTATCTTTCCTAAAAACAGAGGACTCCGCCGTCCTTCACAGAATTTAACTAGTTTTAGCAAAACTAGAGGAGCCTGTCCTCCTGCGGATTTTAACTGTTTGTCTTTTAAAACCTTTTATTCAGTCATTCCTTTTTTGACAAAAATTATACTCACAATTCTCCGCGTCCTTTGGCTTTCCCTTCAACCTTCGGATCCCAGTCCGTGAGGAAGGAATCAGTCCGGTAAAACGGTATTATGCTGTGGCCACAGTCTTGCCTGGATCTTACTCACCCACTGGGATCGTCAGGCGTTTGGGAATCCGGCTCGAAGGACCATGTAATGTTAGGTATATTCCCAACACCGTATCAGCTTAACTGCACAAGAAAGACACAGAGAATTGTTTAAATTATACTTGCAAGGAGAGTGACCCAGAGACTGCTTTCAGTTACAATCTCCAACTCACTCTGAAGCAGTCTCTGCTCTCCAGGCTTTTTATTCGTTTAGGATACCCTGTTAATCTAATAAGGTTTAGTCTGTGAGGGAAGGGTAAAGGTGTTTTCAGCCAAACCTTGCACACAGTAATCATAGCATGAACAAAGGGAATATTGATTTCTCGTTAAAGAACACACTATGGTTGCAGCCGTCCCCACAATGCTCTCAATCTTCCTGATTGAGTTATTTGCTGACACATGTTAAGTAGAGCTTCACACTGTCATGAGGAAAACAGCTGCATGTTGCTTCATCCTGCACACAAGAGCAATTTAACACAGCACTTCTAATAATGGACAGTTAAAGGGTGAATAAAATATTTACAAGATAACTCCAACATGATATCATGCAGGTGTGCCATGTTGATGAGCAGCGTGTAGATGGGAGAACAGAACTGTGATGCTGCCAGCTTCTAATGAGGATTTAATTCGTGCCCCTGGCTGTTGGCATGCTGCAAAACAGTCTCCTCACCTCTTTGTTTTTGTTCTTTCTTAAAAATACAAGAAAGCAACACCTACATTAGCACCTGTCTTCCTTTCAGTCTGTCAGGTTTGAGACTGAGAGAAACCAGTTGGAAAAGTAGGGTGATTAATGCCAGGTTTCAGACGTTGCTCAGAGTAAAAGAAAAACCCTTGCTCCTTTTATAAATAGAAATTAGAAGCTTTAACATAGTGTTAAATTGTAGTTATATATATATAGTTTTGTATAAAACGTGATCGTTTTTATACTATTACTCATTTTGGATTTATTTTCATTCTCCTAACCCTTGTAAAGATTCAATGTAAATTGCCTCAAAGTGTGTGTGTGTTTAGCCAGATATTTTATGATCATTAACAAATTAAGAATTATCTGCACTAAGTATGCTTTGTAGATTTAATAGCATGTTGTAAACTAAAAGTAGTGCCATAAAGAGCCACAGTTGAGCATTCAGCCTTCAAATGTTCCCATTCTCATTTGCTCTCTCAGGCCTGATATATATTTAAAGGAACATGAAACATTCAATGGAATTATTGCATGACTAAAATGGTGCATCAAATGATTTGTGGGGATTTAAATTTATTATTTTGTGCTGGTTACAAAAAAATCTATTCTAATTGCATCTTTGAAAAATATGTATTAAACTTGAACGTGAAGATAAAAAGAGGGAATAAGTAAACAAATGAAATTCTATTGATCTTTGTGGCTCTTTGTGATAGCCAAAATATAAAGGCAGCAAACCTAAAGTTAACTGCCGATCTTATTTAAAGAACTCTAGGTCTGTTGTGTTTAACATATCAGTTGGACTTTTATTGTTTGTTCGTATCTTTTAAGTGTTTGTGTGTGTGGGAGGTCCTTGAGGTCATCCAACTTTTCTCAGATGTTTCTATGACTAATCTTAAATGCTGGGGTGACCAGGCCTTTTTCCCGTGATGCCACCCACAGGAACCTGTTTCCTTTAGATGTTCCTACTATCACAGATACAGGCCATTTAAAAAGTGAATTAAAGAGGTGTTTGTTCAGAAATCTTTTTAATGTTTTGTTGCAAATTCCTTTTTTAAATGTTTTAGAAGCCAATGGTAACTATGGATGACCTTCGGAGACTTTTAGCTTAAAGTGACAGAATAGTGAATCGTTCAACATGCAAAAGTCTTGAGATGAAAACATACAGTGAGAGCCAGTGATTTAGATGAGCATATATATTTTTATTTTCTTTTATTTCAATTGCCACGTGGAAATCTGCAGCAAGATTTAGACATTTGTTTAAAGCTCCTCTTCAATCAGTCAGGCTGAGCTTTAGGCTTTTTTCACTATGTATGATTACTGATAAATGTAATCTTTAAGAACAGTTTTTTTTTTTTCAACCAAAGAACAACCAACGTAAATCCTTCCACTGTAGTTAATATTTTTAGCTTCAAAGTTTTTACAACAACAAACAACACCATACAGTTTGCTTTCATCCGTTTAGTTTCTGTTCAGTTCATATGTGATTCTGGCACCACAACAGGGGTGGTTCTAGACCTAGAGCTTTCCTGGGGCACAGGCCCCCAACTTCTAATACATAAAAAAATGTAAATATGAAATAAATGGCTAGCCTACAGGTACAAGCTTCAAAATCATTATTGTCACTGTCTTACTGTAGGCGATATTAAACCACTGGTAAAGATACAAGGATGGATTCATGGGTACAATATAATGATATTTATTTGCACATACACACCTCAAAGATTTACAAACAACTTCCTCTTACTGCAGCCATTTAAGATTAGAAAGAGTCAGATTCTTTACTACCCAAACTTCAGTCCAAGTTTAAAACAAGTGGTTCAGGAAAGCAAAGTGACTAACAAACAAAAACAAAAAATCTATTTCTATTTTAGGCTACATTATAGACAAATTATGATCTATAGGCTACTCTGACTCTGTGTAGATATTATAGGCTACATTTGCAAATGCATCAAACTTATTTAAATGTGCCATTAAACCACTGATCAAATCACAGCATAAATGTTTATGTTACTGTTAATGTGAACAATTATCATACCTCTCTTGTCCTCATCTCTCCTCTCTTTTCCTCTCCCTCTGCTTCTGTTCAGGAAGAATTTTCTGATGTCCATCCCTGAATAGTTTATCAGAAGGCAATGTTTAGTTTTACAGTAGGACAGCTTCACAAACAGTATAGGCTACTTTACCAGGGCTCTCTCTACACTATATGAATAAATCATTATTAATTGTCCGGATTTTTGCATGCAGCCTATGCATGGTGTGAGTTTGTGTATGAGGGAGACGACACAGGCTGGTAAACTTAAATAAACTGCTAAATTTTGGCCAAAATGACGCTAAGCATTGAAAGACGGATGCTAATTATGTGTGCAACATTCTCTAACAGCGATCAACTTGTCATGTTTTTCTGTAAAACAAGTTGTGAACAGTAGACTACTTACTCTGTGCTCAAAGTGATGTGACGAGCTCCAGCGAGGTTTCCACCGTGTACTGTTGGGTAAAATGAAACTTTTGCAAGAATGATGTGAATTATTTTCATTGGTTGTTGCGTTCAATCTTACCCAGCTACAGAATTGTTATTTCCTGATTGGCTATTGTGACCACTTTCTTTTTTCCTTTTTGGCTGGTAAGTGACAGGGTTGAGTTATGCAGGGACAGAGATGCGCTCATGAATGCAGTTTCCAGTGAGAGCAGCGCTATAAGTTTACTGGGGAACTGGATGCTTTTACTAAGGCACATGCCCCAGTGAATGAGGTCTAGTAACGCCCACACAACCACAAAGGAGCTACGGCCACCATGACCCCCCCCCCCCCCCCATTAGCCACTTCTTTAGCTAATGACCGCAGCTGCTGTATTTCAATTTAAAGCAACCAAAAACACTGATGCTAGATCAGATATGATTAATCTGATCCTTGTTTTTGTGGTAAGCCTTTGTAGTGAAGGAAACTCTATAAGGTCACCTCCAGCTGAACCTAAAGCCATTCAGTGCAGTGCAATTTGTGAGCTTTCTCTTTTATTCTTTTTACCAATGTAAAGATGGCCTATAGTTTCAAAGCATGTCAGTCATGGGCACATATATTCAGTTTAGATTGAACATTTTTTATTTTATTTTTTTTGCCAAATTAATTTGATAATTTAGCTTTTTGTTTGATTATTAGCAAATAAAATAAGAGTTATTTTTGCTATTTTATCGTTTTCTGTTTTTTTACAGCTGTCTTCTTTTTTTTTTAAAGAGACTGTTGAAATCAGGTCAGAAATGTGTTTTCACATGTGGAGCAGAGACGATGGTGCCCGTCTGTCCATCCAACCCCCGGGGAGACAATCAGAGCTAGAAGACGGGGGGTAAAGCACAGACAAGGGGTTAGGGATGGAGGAGTTAGCAGTGGGGGAATGAGACATCTGGTGGATTATTTAAGGAAGCAGTGTGTATTAAGATGCTCAGTTCTTTGAGGATTTCTAATGAGCTAAAGTGGAGACGAGTGGGTCATTGACTGTGGATGAAAGCAGATCTAGAGATCTGAATTTAAGGGCAAAACTGTATGAAGGTACAGTACTAATACTAGCTGGAGATTCCTGAACACCCTGATTGGAATAGGTCAGAAGAGTGATCCAGTGGCGACTATTAGATTCAGGTTTTAACAGACCCTGGGGGAGTCTGTGGTTCAGAGCTTTAAAGCATGCCGCTGAAAAAGACAACACAGAGGAATATTGGTACTAACCCTGATCCGTTTGCTGGTTTTTGAGTACTGGAAGTGTTGCCTATTTTTGTATTAAACAAGGGGGAACTGCAACTCCAGTGGTATGTCTGATGTTTTTCTATACCTCTTGGTGACTTTCTCTACCACACAGTCATTTTTACTGAGACACCATAAAATAAGTTGCATTTTAATCCTTTTGGATCTACAAACAAAAAAGATTTGGTTCCAGAGGAATAATAAACTTTTTTTAAATAGCACCTTTCACCAATGAAATCGCGAAGTGTTTTACAAAGACCAATTAAAGAGTATTTAAAAATTTAAACAAATGGATACAAAACATTAGTCAACTTTTTAAAGGAGTCAACAGAGTCAGCCTCATAGAGGGATCTTGACAGGGCGTTCCATAATTCAGCCACACCCTGGAAGGACATGTCTCCTCTCCTCTGGTTTTAAAACTGGTTTTAGACACCATGAGTAGGTTATGACCCCATGAAGACCGAAGCACAGGTCTAAAAGTCTTCACTAAAATATTAAAATCAACTTGGTATTTGACCGGAAGGCAATGTGGGGAGGAGTTGGCGTAATGTGAGAACACAGGCTATATCCAAATAAAACCCCTTGCTGGAGCGTTCTGAACTATTTGTAGATGGTTCAGAGCAGCTTTGTTAAAACAGGTAAAAACAGATATTCAATTATCTAATGAAACAAAAGTACCAATCAGAGATTCAAGATCAGAGTTGGATAAAATTGTGCTTGATTTGGCAATGTTTCTCAAGTGGAAAAAACAATGAATTTGGAATGTCTCTTAAGAGACAATGAAAGGATAAGCCCAATGAACCAAGGCGCTTCTCAATGGAGGGGGGAATTATCAGTGTTTCAGTCTTTTTAGAGTTCAACTGAAAGCAGTTTTCAGTGAGACAGGTCCTTACACTTGAAAAACACTCCTTTACCTATACTGTAAAAGTTCTAAAAATGTCCCCTGACTTTTTTTTCTCAGCATTTTAATCTGATTTATATCCATGATAAGTACAAAGTTTAAATTTTTGAGAAATGTTAGGAAAGTCAAACAGTTAAAACTAAATAAATAAAATGAATGACAATGAAGCAATATTTTATTACGATACTTATTATATCGGTAACACTAATAAATCAAAAATATATTAGCAATTTACAGTTAGGTACTTAAAAAAGTTGCTATCCAGGTAATAGAGTTAACATTATTCAAACATAAATATCCAGGATAATTTAACTACTTTTGCTTATGTTCTGTGATAGAAAAATGAAACGTATATGAGCTCTGAATAAAAAAGAAAGTAAAGTCAAATGTGTAATAAATGTGATTTACTGCGGTTTTGACCCTCTTCCACAGAACAAAGTATCATATTTCTGTGCATCTCTTATAACCCGCGGGCCTCATTAGGCCAAACCAGACCCAATCCATATAGCTGTATAAATACATACGACTCATTACCTAGTGTGTACATTTTGGTGTGTATGTCTCCCTTTTTCCTGGTTGGACACCCGGGACTGACCTCCCGGGCTTGTCACTCATGACCTCTCGTTCTCTCGGCTCCTCGCTTCCCATTGGCCCCAAACTCTGCCGACCTCACCTCTGTTTCTGTGGACACCAGAGTCATTACGAAGTACTTAGAAGATTCTTGTGGATCTCTTTCCAGGTTCGCAATACTTTTATCCTTGATTAGATGCCGAGAGCTTAAACTTACTTGCTAAAATGCGTTCCCAAAATAGAAAACTATCATTTATGGTTGCCAATAAAACAGCTGGCCAGGAACTCTAAAAGGTGGGAACACTCAGTGGTTTAAACTTAGAAACGTTTAAAAGGCAATTCATACAGAAGTCAAATGTGGCATAATAATTCTACATAAGAAATGCATCCTAAGCATATATTAATGGCAAAGTGCAGCTATCTTAGTTTTGAATGCAAGCCACTGGCAGCAAAGGTTTCATCACTAAAAGAACCTTTGCACGGTAGCTATTAATTACTAATGATAAAGCAGTACCCACAGGAAAATAACACTAAATGCACACTATAAAAACAAAATGCTCAAATAGCTCCCGCATAGCAAACTACAATAAACAGATCATGAACAATTGCACAACAAATTGTCCCTAGGCAAGCTGTGTGCTGATAGACTCCAATCAACAAAGATGCTTGTTGATGAAATTTAAGTATTAGTTTGAGGGGATGCATAGTTAGGAAACCAGGTTGCTGCAGTTGTTTTTATAATGTGCAGCCTTAATATCACATTGATGATGGAAAAACATTTGAAATTATTTGTCCTTGTCTCATTTTTTACCATTACAGAAACCTGTCGTTTTATCAAAGGTGTGCATTTTTTAAGACGCACAGTACAACAAACAAGTTGCACCAAAGAGCTGCAGCACAAGAACAAATTAATTAATGGGATTAGAACCCCCCCCCCCCCCCACAGAAGTCAATAAAATAATTCATTCAATAAATAAAAATAAAGTAAAAACACAGAAATATTTAAGATATCAAACTCTAATTGTAGGGCAGCTTTATTTTTTCATTATTGTGTTTTTTACTGACCTTATTCCACCTTTGCATTCACATATTCTTAATAAGTTCACACTTTTTGTGATTATGTTCTTATAGAGCCTTTTATTGTAACTTTTGTTTAGTTTTAGGCTGCTACATATAAAGCCATCAAATTAAACACAATGTACTTGCATGAAATGTCAGGATTTGAACTGAATTCCAAAAAAAGACTTTTGACCTTTCATGAATTCAGAACTACTTATATTTAGAGCGTCAGTGGCTTTATTGACATTAAAGAATGCTTTCTAGCATTCCTACAATGGTTGTGCTCCTTAAAGTATGAAAATCCATTCCTATAAAAATAACTTAAACAGGAGTTTATTTTCAGGACTCAATTGCATACACTGTTTATAGAAATATGGAAATTGTATTGCCTGGTTTAAAAATGGTGAGAGTTTCTTGTAGTTAAAGAAAATGTTATGTTCAATGACTGATTTCACAACTTATATTGAAGAAGTTATACTCTCTGAGTGAAAACTTTATATACAATCATCCTCAGCATTAACTTAATAAACTTTTAGGGGTTTTAGTTATTTGACTGAACTAGTCATATCATATCTACCTATGCAGGTAGGTAAAAATAAGTCTCCTGCTTGATATTTTGTGCTCTGTTCTCAGCTACTCTCCTCCACTCTTTTTTATTGTTCTTCTTTTCAGTTTTGAGCTTATTTGGCCTATAATTGTCACGTTTCGGCTCAAGGAGGACCCAGATGCGGAGCGGCGTTTGTGGCTCTTACGGCCCATGTTTATTAATTGTCCAAAACAAGACGAGAAGCACAGAGAACTAGGGGAGGTAGCGACAACAACGACCCGACGAGGACAGACAGGCACAGAAGGGCATATATACTGTGGGAAGAGGTAATCACAAAACAGGGAACACCTGGGAGCAGAGGAGGGAAACACAGGGAGGACAAAAGAACAGGTGAAACAAACTAGGACTAATAAACTAATAAACAGACTGGGAGGAAAACAGGGAGGAAAAAACAACACAGACAGGGACGGATCATGACAATAATAATATCTACAGAAAGTTATTTGGTTTCTCCAAGGTAACTGAAAATTATAGTCAAGCTTTAACGTGCTACCGCTTTAGCAGCCAGCTTCTTTCTTGGTTGGCACTAGGAAAGCAATGATACCACTTTGAAAAAACTGATAGGATACTGATACTTGGATCTGAGTACTTGCCAATACGTCTACCACACAAAAAATTGCAAAGAATTGGAAGACAAGTTTTATTTCCTCCTCTACTTGTTACAAAAAATGATGGTAAATTGCATAAGAAATAAAGTATTAATAAAAATCATAACAACACTTAGATTTTAAGTTAAAAAATTTTCTATAAAATTATTGCAGAGTTTCCACATTTTAAGTGTTCGTTCATGGTATAAGTTAGCTAACTGATACGAGTACATTAGAACGATATCGACACCTATACATGATACCTGATACCAGTATCAGTATTGATGCTGGAGCACTTTTTACAAACTCCTGATACATTGAGCCATCATTTATTTAAAGATCTACAGTAGGCACTATTTTAGCACACTTTCTCTCCATATGTCAGTTTTCCCTTAACCGAATACAAACTCTCCATAATCCTCCAGAAAATATCAGCTCCAGTTTGTAATCCACAGCACATGAGTTCTCCTCCTGCCCATTCTCCAACTCCACCTGTTGAAAATACTGGCACATCAACTCTATCACCTGGAGAACCAACAGCACCTCACCTCCAAACCAACTACACCTCCACCTTCGGGCTGCTGCCAGCGTTGGCTCCGTAAATCAGATCCACTCTTTCCCTTTAAATTTTTCCTCCATCATTCCTGCGACCATGCTAACTTCTCTCTCCATCCTCCCTTCAGATGAACTTTGGCTTCAGAAAACAGATCCCTGTTTTACAGTAATCGTCAAACCCGTTCAGGATTGTCTTGAACCTTTGTTCTTCTTGAACATATCTTTACTTTCATCTGGGCATGAAAAATCCGATTTTGGACACAAAGGACAATAATCAAAGCACACATTAAAGCCATCGCAGAGCTTCTGCCTTAACCCTGTTTAAAATTTGGGCACTATATTTGAAAACCAATTAATTGCCAAGAAAACAACCAGTTTAAATAAACTCCACAAATTCTACAAATAATAGAGGTAAAATATCCAGACAGGAGTCCTAATTGCTAGAAAAAAGTACTTTAGAGATAAAAATATGTAATATGACATTTAACCAAATATTTCTTAGGTTGTATGGATATAAATTAGCTTGAAAGTAATTTGACAATGTATGGACTGAAGAAGATCCAGAATAAATGGAAACTAATACACCTAATTCTTCTTTTTGGAAATCTTTGAAATTGGTTTATTTAAAAGCTCAACTTTGTTTGACATTCATGTTCATGATGTATACATCTAAATTTGAGATCAAAACTGCATATTCAAAGCTAGATATGTTTATTCTGTTCACTGTACTTTAATTACTGTTGGAAGATGGTATCCGTGGCAGCTTTTGTATGATTTCCATCCGGAATAAGCTGACCTAAAAACAATAAATATAAAGGAAATTGTCTGAGATTTTTGGTTATAATTAAATATAGTGAACATCCACATGTGACCTAGTCATCCCATTCGCAGCACCAAGCATTAAATGGCATAAAAACAAGAGTGGACCTTTTTATGGTAATGCTGAGAGGTATGTCTGGTTTTTAAACTAAATCTCATGTGCCCCCCTGCCAAATCCCACCCTGGATGACTGCCCTTATGTTCTCTGTCAAAAAAGTCTAGAATATGTATACGATTAAAAAAACAATTACCTGCAACTCATCTAAAAAGTTTCTCCATATACTGTATAGCCAAACGATGTACAAAAAACTTTGCATTCGTTAAAGGTTAATGACAGATCCTGCAGTGAGAACACAAGAGATCTTCACTAATATATCAGTGTGAAGGGCACAGCCTATCCTTAGGGTTTAAAATAATTACTGTGCAAAAGTTGTTTTCCAGCTAGTTTGATAAGCTTTAATGGCAGCCAAGTAATTTCATAGTTTCACACTCTGTTAAAAGTTTCTTCCCTTCCCTCTGCTGACTAATTTAAGATGTGTCATAACCAAGTTTTGATGTCTTGTAAATCTTTTAAACTTGCTCTCAGAGGACTGTGCCTACTCAGTCCCCATCCATTATATCAAGGGCACATAATCTAATTCAAACATGCAGTGCAGAGAAGAGGCTAACAACACACAGAGTGCATTCGGATCTGTCTAAGTCGAGTGTGTGTGATGTTGGGAAAAAAAAGTTTTATGGCAGTGAAAGGATCAATCTGTCTTAACTCACAGGGATCCATCTTGTGTCCTTCGTTTGAAAATGCGCGGCTGAAAAATGTTTAGGGCTGGGAAATGTCAACACGCGTTCACTGTATGCTGCTGTGGAATGAGTGTGTGTGTGTGTCTATGAGAGAAATAAATTTGTTGGTAAATGTCAAGAAGCTGGCGCTCTAAATGCAGGGCTGAGAAATGATCCACAGAGCACTGAAGTGATCTGTTTGTTATAACAAACTTTTTCACCCCCGCTGTTGTGCTGATAGTGTGTGTGTGTGTGTGTGCGTGCGGGTGTGTGTGTTTGTGTGAATGGAGCAAAACAGGGTCATTCCAATTACATTACAGCCATCGTCCTTTTAGACGTAGAAAACTGCTGAGAATCACTTTTAACGCAACTAAACTTCAAGCTGCAGCAGCTGCTTTAGAGGAGAATCATGCAGAGCAAAGGAGATCTGCCTTGGCTCCTGATTAGTTACTCACTGGAATCATAAAGTTTTTAATAATTAACTGAAAGCAATCTTCATTTATCTCCTTTCTCCCTAAACATTTATGTGTAAGCCACCCAGGGATGCCTGATATGCATTCGAAAGAGTAAAAAAATAGTAATAATCTTGTAGCCAGTTTAATCACTTAAAATATATATGGTTATATACATTTTGCTTCCAAGGAGTCAGATTTTATATATTTTTTTATATTGAAAATGGTTTTCTGTAGGTCTTTCAAAGTCTTTCTTGGGACCAGGGGTTAATTTTTGCACATTTCTAAAACCTTTACTAAAAAAGATATATACAGGACAATCCAAGGAAAAAACATAATGGAGGGTGCAGAAGACTTGAAACTAAAGGTGAATTATGATAAAAAGATCCAGAAGATTTTAATATCTTTCGCCTTTAATTTACTTTGTCTGTTCAGAAATTTACAGTGTGTGGATCAATGCTACCTCAGTGTATATACGTGTGTAAGAAAGGCTCCCTAATACATACCGTAACTAAATGGGAAGAAGTAGCTAAAACATTTTAAAGGGATTTTGCTAAAGCAGGCTTCTATGCTGTTTCGGTTTTGGCAGAAGAAGAGAAGAAATGAGAAACGGCGGCTTGGAATAATAAACCAAGTATCATCATGTCTATAGATTTGCTATTTGAGTAATTGTTTTGCTGATTGTTTTGCGAAGTATTATTATTATTATTATTTTCTCTGTAAGGTGACCTTGGTTTTTAGAAAGGTACTCTCAAATAAATTATTATTATGATTATTATTATTATTATGAACCTGTGACCTTTTCACAGCATTTACAATGTGAATATGAGCACCATAAAGGAGCAGAAACCGCACACATGCAGGGGGAACCAGGAAAGCAAAATTACATCATATTTACTCTCTCTGCCACCGCAGATAGCTGTTAAGAGAATGACATTGATAATTTGAACTATATCAGCCAAAAATAAATTGAAAATATGGGCTATAAACTGTTCTACTCAAGTTTTTATTTTATTGTTGTTTGCTTGTTAGGCAACATTACTCTAAAGGCTATTTTTTCATTACGCTGTGTATTTATTATCTTGAATATATGACATTCTATTTTATTCTATAATCCAAAAAGGGTTCAGAACCAAAATGATAATGATTTTCTACAAATAATACAAAAAAATTTGTTGCAGAGTGGAAAAAATTTGTTGGTAATAAGACATTAAAGCACTGGAAGACATAAAATCTGTCAAAGACCAATTTATTTCTCATACAGCAGAACAGTAACCAAAATTAAAACATATTCTCCTTCGTGCAAGGAAGTTAATATTACTCAGACATGTTGGGATGTCTCTGAAAGATTTTCACACGCATACCCATGACCGCAGATTAAGTTCTAAATAAGTGTCTGAGGCATGGCAATGTTTGATTGCGCTGTCTAATGTTTTGACAAGACATCACTTGAAATCCAATTTCCATCTGATGTCATAGCATAGCATATATATCTTAAGTTTAAATTGACTTTGAGATTAAATTTCTATCATCTATGTATTTAAAAGTTTCTATTTACAGCTGATGTAGATTAGTGGTGAGAAAATATCCTGCTGTTGTAGAAAGGCATGTTTGTGGTTAATTCCCAGATCCCTTCGTTCTCCTTATGGATTGATTTACAGAAGATGAGAATTTACATATATTTGTTTTTCCTCCTACATTGTCTATCTATAAAATTACAATTTATGCAAACTAAATTGCTGGAACACAGTGAAATCATTTAGAGGGAATAAAACAACAAATCAAAACTGCCCTGTTTTGAACTTGATTAACATGAATATTTGATTGAGATTATGTATTAATTGAGCCACAACACAGATGTATTATTTATTGGTCTAGATCAATAAAAAAAAGATTTTCTAAAATAAATGAAAAAACAAAACATGCATTGATTCGAATGTGTGCTCTACATCTGTTAACTAATGCAATTTAAAATATTTTTTTTTTATCAGGTTCTCTACAGCATCCTGCAAAATTTGCGTTCCATGAACTTCTTTCACATTTTGTCACATTTCAACTGGTTTTTGTTTAATAAAATAAAGTATTACATGATTGTGAAGTGAAAGGAACATTTTATGTCTTTAATATTTCTTAAAAAGAAATAACCTTTGGCTCTATCCCTTTTTTTGGTTGATATCCCTTAATATTTATTATATTGTGTGCAACCCTATTCATCAGAGATATCCTGATTAGTAAACAGTCTCCCCCTCTATTTGCTCAAAATAGAAAGGATATGGCAAAACTGCTAAGGTAACAAGACATGACTGTTTCCTGAGCTGACAGCCTGGGAAACAAGAGCATTAATCAGACAAATAGAAAGAATGGAGAAGCTGCAGAATCTGCTGACATTCAGTCATCCGCTTCACACATCTTGTCTTCATGGAAAAGTGCCAAAAAGCTTCTGCTGAAGGAAGCCCCTAAATCAATTGTGTTAGTAGTTTGCCTCAAGCCAATGTAGCCAGTGTGCTGAAGACCAACACGCAACAAAACTCTGAATTTATAATCTCTATGTGAAGCACAGTGGTGGCAGCATCATGGTGTGTTTTCTTCAGCAGGGTCAGGGAAACTGGTAAGAGTTTATTAGGATACAGATGGAGCTAAATGCAGGACATTCCTGTAAATGGCTGTGGTGGAGGTTCACCTTCCAGCACGACAATGACTCCACAGCCGGAACTTCAGTGTTTGAATATGTTTTGGTTTAGACCAAAACATATTCTTCCACACGATTTTGTAAAAAAATGTTTATATAGTTCTGTTTCAAAATCAAAGTACTTATCCATAAAAGTTTTATATGATTGTACTAGCAGTGTAAAAATCTAACATGTGACAAAAGTTATTTTTTAGCAGGACTAATAGATAAATACAATTTTACGATTAAAACTTTTACAATAAAGTAAATAGCCGAGATTCGGCCAGATTTCCTTAAGGCTCTGGACATTGTAGGACTGTGTTGGTTAACGCGGCTCTGCAATATTGTGTGGACATCGGGGGCAGTTCCCTTGGACTGACAAGACCCTCAGCAGGGTCCTGGAGGGTGCATGGTATATCGTCCAACTGGTCTACATGTGTTTTGTGAACTTGCAGAAGAGGTTCGACTGTATCCCTTGGGGAGTCCTGTGGAGGGTACCAGGCCCCTTGATACGGGCTGCTAGGTCCAGTACAACTGGTGTCAGAGCTTGGTTTGCTAGCAATAAGTTGGGCTTGTTTCTGGTGAGAGTTGGACTCTGCCAAGTTTGCCCTTTGTTACTGATTCTGTTCATAACTTTTATGGACAGGATTTCTAGGCAGAGCCATGGTGTTAAAGGGATTCTTTTTGGTGGATTCAGGAATGGGTGTCTGCTTTTTGCAGATGATGTGGTCCTGCTGGCTTCATCGGAACGTGATCCAAAGCTTTTGTTGGAGAGGTGAGAAGGTAGGTTTGGCGAGACGCTTGGTCATCTGAGAGGGGCTCAGAGTAGAGCTACTTACTGCTCATCCACATCGAGAGGAGCCAGTTGAGGAGGCTCGGGCATCTGGTCAAAATGCCTCCTGGATGCCTCCCTGGTGAGGCGTTACAGGCCCTTCCTACCAGGAGGAAGATCCAGGACATTAGAGGGAATATGTTTCTCAGCTGGCCTGGGAAAGCCTTGGGATTCCTTCTGCTGGACCAAGTTGATGGGGAGACAGTAGTCTAGGTCTCTTTGCTCAAGCTGCTGCTCCCCACGACCCAACCGCAGAGAAGTGGAAGTAAATTGATTGATGGAATAAATAGCTTATGTTGGATATTTTTGAACGTTGTGTTTTACTCTCACAAAAGTGACAAAACATTCTATTTGTGGTGATGTTTAAAAGACAATCATATCTTGTAAAATGGGAAACACCTCAGAAGGCCTAAACAGGAGATATACAGTATATTCTGACCATTTTCTGATGCTACGCTAACATCTCTGTGACTTCTTTTTTAAGTTATACATACATACTCTCAAACTAACTCATACCTCATCTTTGTCTTCTTTCTTTCATTAGTTCTCTCTTACCCTCAAGTTACCCCTTCATTACTTCCCGTGAAACAAAGTAAGTCAGTTTACGCAGCTGGTTTGGGTTCTAATCAGGCAAACCAAATAAGCGTTTGGAAACCAAAAGTGTTGTTTTTATAAGGAAACAGACCTCTACTCTTCTTTGACTTCCACCACAAACTGCCACACTTTTGACATTAATTCATCTGATAATATCTACCCGTATACGGTGGGCCCGCAATTCATTTGGTGTTTGTTTAGTCCGAGGATTCAGCAAGCAGTGCTGAGAGATCAATTCACTTTGAGTGTAATTACTATTGATTCTGTAGGAGCACTGAGACAGAGCAGGAGCTGAATATGTTTAGATAAAATAATGCTTTGGTTTCTCACACTGAAATGAGCCTTCGCTCGTAGGTGCTTCTAAAGTATCCTGCTACACAAGTAATAATGTAGCATTTTCTCAGGTTGACAAGTCACAGACTGACAACATTAGACATGTGACAAGAAGTATATATTTTTATGAAAAAGGAATTTTTGGACATTTTGGGGATGTTGTTTAGATTTTTTTCTGTTTCCTCATCATTGTTGTTGTAGTCCAGATAAGGAAACTACAGTCCTTGAGTTCCAGAGTAATGCACATTTCATTTGTGTTCCCACCCCAGCACACCTGATTAAAACAGTTTCTTCAGTACGTCTTCAAGCTGTTCTAATTCATCATTGTTCAAAAAAGGGAATCATGCTAAACAAACAAGGCAGTCGACATCCAGGACATGGGATGGGTATCGTTTAGGTTGTATCTGATATCAGTGCTTGAAACAGTGCTTAAAAAATGGAAATCATACAAACGTTGTCCTAAACCCTCTTGTTTATTTTTTTTGTCAAACAATTAAAAATGTTATCTAATCAACCACAAGGTACTGTAGGTACCTAAATATGACAAAAAAAACCTACAATTTCCAGTGTAAATAAAGGACAAATCCAGATGCCGTTTCTCTTTTTAAAAATTAAATATAGGAGAAATCAATTGAATTAGTAAAGAAATTTCCCATAGACAACTGATGAACTTATAATCATATCATATCATATAATAATACACTCATATGCCATTTAGGCACAGACAGACAGACACACACACACACACACACACACTGCTGCACAACAATCAGGAGTTTGGCAGGTTAGGAAGGAGAGCTGATGTGTTGTGGGCTGAATTATAAACAGGGCTGTGTACTGTGTATGCGTTAATTGCGTTAAAAGAAAGTTAATTGAGTTAAATGAGTTAATTCTGGAAATTAATCGACCCACATTAATGCATTGACCTAACTTTTAGCTGTCCCCCCCCCCCAAAAAAAAAAGATAGTAATGTTAGCCTTTTCTGGTGATATAAGGAAATGCTCCTTGACTGATGGCACGCCCAGAATCCATAGTGCTTGACATCTCCGGAACCCCCCCCCCCCCGAAATAAAGCACTGAAATGTGCATTGCTTTTCGGTGTGGTTACTACCGTTTATGTCAGAACCGGTGCTATTATGGCCCCGGATGTCGGTACCTATCCCTATGCAGGACAAAAACTAAAAACTCATTTTGGACTCTTTTTAATTCCATTATTGTGTGAGAAAGCCTGCACAATTTGTTTCTTCCTCAAAAGGCTCTTTGATCAAACTTTTTTTCCATTCTAGTTAATGCTGGACTGTGGGAAACAAAAAAAAGTCCTGTATGAAAGCCATATCTTGTTGCATATGGAAAGTTTTTATGCCTACAGCATGACAGAAGAGAAAAAAACATTTTCTTCTACTACTCTGCTCAGTGTGGTGTTCTGCGCAATGATTTTAACCTGGTGCAGGCACTGTGAGGATACTTCTGAGTGGAGAAAGAAAAAATAATCCACAAAAAATCCACAATCAGTTTTTCTCTGATATCTGCGAGCGGATCAACAGAGTCTCTGAAGCATAAAGTTGTGTTTTATGAATCAGGCTGTAGAAGTTAAAAAGTGCATAAACCCTAGGAACCACTGCTCATATTTTTTTCTCGTCACCATTGCTAATGAGGATGAAGGTCTTCTTGTTCTCTCTGACAGCCTGTGAATACATCTAGTATAAAGTGGCAACTTTGTCATAAAGAATTAAACCAAACCATGGTCAAACCAAATAGCCAGAGCCAAGGCATGTTGAACAAATTGACTGGGTGTAAAAATGTATATATTAATGCACCGTGAGAAATCTGAAGATGAAAAAATTTATAAAAAATATATCAGGCAAAATACAGTAAAACCAAACCCATCCATAGCATTTTGAAAGAAGAGCAGCTGATGCTTGGTATTGGTTGAGAAAGGATTTTGTATCTGGTCTTTGCTGATCTCAACCTTGTCTGAAAGTCTGTATGAAATAAAATTGTCCAACAGAAATTCTTAAAAAGTGACCATGGGATGTCCCAGATGTGACCAGATGAAAGCACACAACAGGAGATTGATTTGAAAGGCGAGTAAGTCTTTTTTTTTTGCTGCTCTGCTTCCTCCACTTTAGCTTTTTCTGATACATCATCACAGTCAAAGAATCCCCTGGTGTGTAAAATGGCTCAAAAACCTTTGTGCTCAATGAACAACCTCCTTTCCGCTCTTTCTTCCCTCTAATCTCCCCTTTAGTTGTTTCTTTACGTGAAGGAACCTCTTTCTATTCTTTCCTTCTATAGTTAAAAAAAATCAGTTTATACATTTTGCTTTTGCCAAAGGCAAAGTCTGCAGATTCACCTGCTCCTAAAACTGAGTGTGAATGTTTATATGTAGCTCTGAGTGTGTATGTCCCTGACAGACTGTGTTGGGTCATGAATCTTTTACCCTTACCAGTCAGCACAAATCCCCCTTCAGATGGACAAACACATACAAAAACCTGGGATGAAAAACAGCCATCGGGGATGTTTTCTCACTTTCTTTGATTTGCTACGTGTTAAACTTGTAAAATAGAGTAAAAGTGGCAAAGAGATTAAACATTGGGAAACAAGTAACAGGAGAAAGAGGCATGACAGGGATAAGATGAGAAGGTGAGAAATTAAACACAAAATGCTGAGAGGGAAGAAAAACCTGCAGAGGGAGGAGAGGAGGAGTGGAACAGGAGGAATGAACGAGGGAGGGTAGAGGGAAAGCTGGACTGGAGAGGAAGTTTTGGGCTTATCTTTCTGTCCAGGCCTTGGTAAGGTCACTGCAGACTAACTCAGGATGGAGAATGCATGGAACTAGGAGAGGAAATCACCTTAGCAGGATGACGCAGGGGAAAAGAATGATTTGCAGAATAACATTTTAAAAAAGAAGTTTCGGACAGTTGTAGATGTAAGGAACACATAATGTAATTAAAATAACTGCACATTGGCCAAAAAATACGCTAATTGGGAGGTTGTGAAGTTTAAAAAATATTTGCAAATATTTGCAAGTTTCCCATTAATTCATGTACTCATCCATTTAATGGTTTATGCATCTTTGTGTCTATTTAATCTCTATAGGACTTCTGAAAGGGCTGGGTTGTGGTGAACATTTTTTATTTGTTATAAAAGCAAACACTTTAGGAGATTAGTTTCTAAATAAAAAGAAAAACTGGTTGGAGGTCTCTTATCTATTTAAACCACCACCATTGTGGAATAGATGGAGCACCTCCAGTATGTGGGGGTGCTTTTATGTTTAGGGTTTGATTATTGGCAACTTAGTTCACTTCAGTTCTTTTGATCATATTTACATTCAAAAACCACCTCAGATTATAAAAAGTACAAAGAAAAGATATATTTGAATTAGGAGAATTTGAGCAATTTTCTACATTAGAACTTCCTTCACTGCAGAAGAGATATGGCATTCTGCTAAACTATTGGGTCACCTGGTAAAATTATGTAAAAACACTCTTAGAAAGAAATGTCTATTTTGGTGCAGAAGAATAATTTCAGACTGGAAAACTTTCAGGAGTTTGGATGAGGCATGATTCAAGCTTTTAACTTACATACCTAGGTCTGGGCAATAGGATAAAAAAAAATTAAATCTCCAATTTTTTTAATAGGAAATCTGATTTTCATTTAAAAAAAATTCTGTTGTCTTAACGATAAATTTCAAGTTACAAAAAATATTTATTTACCGGAGTCCAACTAAAAACAAGCTGTAAAGTGTTTTTGCAAAACAAGACGGTAGGTCCTGAGGGGAAATGACATCACTTTGAGCTATGGAACTGTAAGTAGAGCATTGGCAAAACGAACAAATTTTTTTTTTTTTTTCAAAAATTTGAGTCTATGTGGGTATGCCCCAAGAGGTCGGGCGGATGGCCCTGATGGCGTCCCTGTAATGGATAACGGTCAGGCAGACGACCAGGACGACTTCCCTTGGCCCGACGACAATCAGGAGGTCGACCAGGACGGTGTCCCCTGAATCGTCGACGATCGGGCAGACGGCCTGAATGGCGTCCCTTAGCAGGACGAAGGGCAGGGGGTCCTAGTCCGAAGCCCTGGCAGTGACAAAGTAGGAGTCTGGCCGGTTGAGGTCGGTGGCGCAGGAGAGGTTTATCAGATTGGCATCTGTGGCACAGAAGAGGACTAGACGGTCGGTGCTCCTGCTTGTGGAGCAGAGGCAGCGGAAGTTCAGGAGGCAGAGATGGATCTACCTTGACCCCTTCTGAGGAGGCTGGGAGCGGCGGCAGCTCGGATGGCAGCGGAGACGGCAGAAGTTCTGATTGAGGCGGCAGAAGTTCTGATTGAGGCGGCAGAAGTTCTGATGGAGGCGACGACAGATCGAGCTGTTCTGATGGTGGCGTCAGCAGATCCTGTGTCTCTGAACAGAGACTGAACAAATTCTGGCAGTGGAGGCAGCTGGTGATCCACCTCCAGGAATGGAGGGAGAAGAAAATCTGGAGGCAGAGGCGGCAGAAACTCCAATTCCGGGAATGAGAGCTAGAGAAACTCTGGGCTGAAAGGATCTAGAATGCTTGGCTCTGGGCTGAACTGGACTTCGACAGGGACTGAACAGACTGGCTTGCAGACAGAGACTAGGCAAACCGGAGCGGGGTAGTCCGGGACAGAAGCAGAACAGAAAGTTACAGGCTTCTGAGCCGAGCTGACTTTGGGACTGAGCTGGGAGAGGTTGACAGGCAGGACAGAACCAGAGCAAATGGAGAAAAACGGCCGGGAGCAGCCGAAGGCACCCTGTCAGCTGCTTCCTCTTCCCCGAAGGCAGCTTCTCTGTGGCGGTACCGCCGTTGTCTCTGATGAGGCGGAGAAGGATGTCGATACCTCTGTCGACCAACGGCGGGAGGAGTGGGCGCTACCTTCCACGCCACGAAGATCCAGTTTTCCGGTAGCCAACCCCAGAGATCCCGGAGCGGGCTGGCACTTTCCCAGTTGTCTAAAATGATCCGTCTTAGGACTGGATTATTCTGCCACAGATTGCAGAATTGATGAAGGACACAGGCGCAGACGTGGAATTGAAGGTGGGGAGGAAAGTTTAATGAGGAGCAGCAACATAGGAGAGACAATACACAATCATCCGGCCACTCAGTGAGGAGGAGTGACTGGTTATAAAGGGTGGAGGTAAGGAGGATCAGGTGTGGATGATGAACACAGGTGAAAACAATAAACAATAATCAGGGATAGAGCCCTAGAGGCTCTGAAAGCCTGTAAGCAAGTTAAGCTAGTTAACTTGAGCTGTGCTGCTGCCTCACACATAATATTGCTCACACTCTGCAAAGTATGTCAAACTCACCCTCATGATTTGAGTTGTCTGTTTAAGCTGTGGAAGTTCCAGCAGCAGGAAGATGCTGCTGTTTTTTTCCGCTTGATTTTCTTCAACCGTTCTACCCCACCATCACAAGGTCAGAGGCCCTCTCCTCATTTCATGACACGCAGAAAGCATGTCTAGGGGGATGATGCACTTGTAACTCCACAACATATTGAATTCAATCCAGTTTATTTATATGAGGCCGATTCACAACAGACGTCATCTTAAGCCACTTTAAAAGAAAAGACATTTCAATACAATCGGAAAAACATTCAGTTTAAAAGTTTATATTTAAGAAATCCCAGCAGATTCTATTGAGTCCTTGACTTGAGGTTGTTCCCCGTACATGCAGACTCCAACTACAGCAATCCCTCATATCAAGCAAGCATGTAGTGTCAGTGGAGAGGAAAAACTCCCCTTTAACAGGAAGAAACCTATAGCAGAATCTGGCTCAGTACAAGAGACCATCTGCCTCGATTGTCTGGGGGTTTGAGAAGACAGAAGAGAGACACAGAACGAACAAAAGAAACTGACCAGAACCGTTAAGCAGAATGGTCATGCAGTGATGAGATTTTTAATTAAATTAGATTTTAATGTATTTAAACCTTTATTGTATTAAATATTTAGGTGTGAAATCAGAAGTCCATGTGCAAGCTTCTTTACCGATCCTTTTTCATTCTTTCAGTAAATACTTAATCAATAGTTATTTAATAGGGATTATTAAAGATGCCCTTAATAGTGGCATCAGTGTTTCATTTTTTATTACCCAACAAAATATATGCACTTAAATTAAAGGATGAATTTTTAACATTACGCTTCTGCAATACAATAATTCACTTTGAGAAGTTTTTACACATCTGTGTCGGGGTTGGCAAGAAATGCCCAGTTTTAGAATGAACTTTTTGCATGATGACATTTATTTTGTGGATGAAAAAATAAATAAATAAAATATTTATCACTAAAAGCACTGCCAGTACAATTATTGGCACTGCAATCTTAATCTCTTTTTATTTTATTTTATTTTATTTTTAGGTAGATCAAGGCATTTAGAAACTTTTAATTTATAATGTGCAGCTTCCTCTCAGACTCAACACAGTGACCCATTTCTATTTTTGTCATGTTTAGGCTCAAGGAGGACCCAGATGCGGAGCGGCGTTTGTGGCTCTTACGGCCCATGTTTATTAATTGTCCAAAAAAACAGACGAGAAGCACAGAGAACTAGGGGAGGTAACGACGACAACGACCCGACGAGGACAGACAGACACAGAAGGGCATATATACTGTGGGGAGGGTAATCAGGAAACGTGGAACACCTGGGAGCAGAGGCAGAAAACACAGGGAGGACTAATAGGACAACAGGTGAAACAAACTAGGACTAAGTAACTAAAACAGACTGGGAGGAAACAAGGAGGAATAAACAACACAGACAGGGACGGATCATGACAGTACCCCCCCCTCAAGGTGCGCCACCTGGCGCACCAAGCAGGAAACTCAAGCCAGGGCGGGAGGAGGGGGTCCAGGACGGAGGGACAAAACCACAGTCCCCAGAAGACCCATGACGTGGCGGCCGGCGGCGAGGGATCAGCAGGCGAGGAGGCCGGCGACGAGGAACCAACAGACGAGGAGGCCGGCGACGAGGAACCAACAGACGAGGAGGCCGGCGACGAGGAACCAACAGACGAGGAGGCCGGCGACGAGGAACCAACAGACGAGGAGGCCGGCGACGAGGAACCAACAGACGAGGAGGCCGGCGACGAGGAACCAGCAGACGAGGAGGCCGGCGACGAGGAACCAGCAGACGAGGAGGCCGGCGACGAGGAAACAGCAGACGAGGAGGCCGACGACGAGGAACCTTGAGCCTTGGAGGCCGGCGGCGTGGAACCTTGAGCCTTGGAGGCCGGCGGCGTGGAACCTTGAGCCTTGGAGGCCGGCGGCGTGGAACCTTGAGCCTTGGAGGCCGGCGGCGTGGAACCTTGAGCCTTGGAGGGGGGCGTGGAACCTTGAGCCTTGGAGGCCGGCGGCGTGGAACCTTGAGCCTTGGGGGCCGGCGGCGTGGAACCTTGAGCCTTGGGGGCCGGCGGCGTGGAACCTTGAGCCTTGGGGGCCGGCGGCGTGGAACCTTGAGCCTTGGGGGCCGGCGGCGTGGAACCTTGAGCCTTGGGGGCCGGCGGCGTGGAACCTTGAGCCTTGGGGGCCGGCGGCGTGGAACCTTGAGCCTTGGAGGCCGGCGGCGTGGAACCTTGAGCCTTGGAGGCCGGCGGCGTGGAACCTTGAGCCTTGGAGGCCGGCGGCGTGGAACCTTGAGCCTTGGAGGCCGGCGGCGTGGAACCTTGAGCTTAGGTGGAGGCGTGTTCGCCTGAACACCCTCGGAAGAGTCAGGAACCGGAGGCGTGTTCGCCTGAACACCCTCGGAAGAGTCAGGAACCAGAGGCGTGTTCTCCTGAACACCCTCGGAGGAGTCGGGAACCAGAGGCGTGTTCCCCTGAACACCCTCGGAGGAGTCGGGAACCAGAGGCGTGTTCCCCTGAACACCCTCGGCGGAGTCGGGAACCAGAGGCGTGTTCCCCTGAACACCCTCGGCGGAGTCGGGAACCAGAGGCGTGTTCCCCTGAACACCCTCGGCGGAGTCGGGAACCAGAGGCGTGTTCCCCTGAACACCCTCGGCGGAGTCGGGAACCAGAGGCGTGTTCCCCTGAACACCCTCGGCGGAATCAGGAACCGGAGGAGTGTTCGCCTGAACACCCTCGGCGGAGTCGGGAACCGGAGGCGTGTTCGCCAGAACACCCTCGGAAGAGTCAGGAACCGGAGGCGTGTTCGCCTGAACACCCTCGGGAGAGTCAGGAACCGGAGGCGTGTTCGCCTGAACACCCTCGGAAGAGTCAGGAACCGGAGGCGTGTTCTCCTGAACACCCTCGGCGGAATCAGGAACCAGAGGCGTGTTCGCCTGAACACCCTCGGAGGAATCAGGAACCAGAGGCGTGTTCTCCAGAACACCCTCGGAGGAATCAGGAACCCGAGGCGTGTTCTCCAGAACACCCTCGGAGGAATCCGGAACCCGAGGGGCATCCGTCTGGACGCCCTCGGAGGGAACTCGGAACCGAGGCGCATCCGTCTGGACGCCCTCGGAGGGAACTCGGAACCGAGGCGCATCCGTCTGGACGCCCTCGGAGGGAACTCGGAACCGAGGCGCATCCGTCTGGACGCCCTCGGAGGGAACTCGGAACCGAGGCGCATCCGTCTGGACGCCCTCGGAGGGAACTCGGAACCTGGGTTCCAGGTGAGCCTCTGAAGAGCGCTCAAAAACAGTCTCCACAGGGGACCTGGGCTCAACATTCCCTACGGAACTCTTCCCTCTGTTCCACCGACCCTGGGTCAACTCGGCTCCACCCGAAGGAAACGCCGGCGCCTGGCTGTGCTGGAGAGGATGAGGAGGCAGACCCGAAACCGGCCGTGGGCGGCAGGAGGAAGCGGCGGTCGAATCACCGAAGCGGGAGGCAGCACCAAGCGGGACAGGAGGAGCCGAGGCGCTGCAACTCCGAGAAGGAAGCAAGAAACCTCCTGGAGCCGATGGAGCAGCTCGGCGACGCCTCCCTCCTCGTCGCCGGGAAGCAGGAAGAGGGCCAGTCCCAGAGGGATCACAGATGGGTGGCAGATCGGCGGAAGGAGCCAGGGAGATCAACCGGTCAACCCAGGAGGCAGAAAGCCGCGGCGAGGGCGGCGCACCCCGGGCACCGCCGCAAAAGTCCAGCTCGTCATCCAGGGAGTCGGAGAAGAGCTCCGGGAAGCCGTCGTCGTCCTCCTCTGAATCGTCATACATGGACGCAAGGAGGAACGACGGGGAAACACCAACTGCGTTTCCAGGAGGACGCCCAGAAGCGCGGCGATGACTCGAGGCCCGAGGAGCGGAGAGGCCGCCCTCCTCACGACGGCGGGGCCCAACACCGGGCGGACAGAGGGCCAGCCGCGATCCACAAAAAGGTGAGTCTGAATAGAGTCCTTGACTTACGCTCCAATTGATCAGTCTCCTCCATTCATCGTCAGTGTGTTGGTACTCCGCTGGGTCCAGTTGGTCGGGTCGTACTGTCATGTTTAGGCTCAAGGAGGACCCAGATGCGGAGCGGCGTTTGTGGCTCTTACGGCCCATGTTTATTAATTGTCCAAAAAAACAGACGAGAAGCACAGAGAACTAGGGGAGGTAACGACGACAACGACCCGACGAGGACAGACAGACACAGAAGGGCATATATACTGTGGGGAGGGTAATCAGGAAACGTGGAACACCTGGGAGCAGAGGCAGAAAACACAGGGAGGACTAATAGGACAACAGGTGAAACAAACTAGGACTAAGTAACTAAAACAGACTGGGAGGAAACAGGGAGGAATAAACAACACAGACAGGGACGGATCATGACAATTTTTGAATACAGAATGACGGGAGAATGTCAGATTAAGCTCTCCTGAACTTGTCCATACCGTCAATCACAGCAATAGTTCTACAAGTTTACACAAACTTAAACTGTGACAAACAAGGCTGGACGAGGATCTAAGTGAATCATGCCACCATTCACATTAATGAGGATGCTAAGGGAGGCAAAAAGAACTCTCCAAAGCTTGCTGTTTGAAAAAATGTCCAATTTTGTAGTGTAAGATTTTGTTTCTGGGTTAAAAGATAACATTTTTATGCATCTTTGCCAGAGGAACCAATCATTTTGGCTGCATCTAGGGGCACTGAGATGTATTCTTTGTGATTTAAATTATTTTCATGTTTTTCCCAAGGTTTGTGTCATCTCTACCCCACCTCCGCTGGCCCCTGCTGTCACTGCTCACTGCAAACTCCCATCCTGTTCTCTCTCTAAACAAAGCAGAAAAAGATTTAAAGAAGAATAAAACTTCAAAATGATCTAGAAACCTAATGATTTTGCTTCAGACGGAGACGACGAGAAAAGTGCAAAAAACTGTTCCGACAGCTTCACATAGGGGAGTCCTGTGTAAATAAACACTGATACAAAAAGCGCTGATCCAGCCTTTCTGAGCTCCCTCGATGCATCACTTCCCTCTTCTCTTCATCTGTTCATTAAGGTCAACTTGATTTTTTTTCTTTTTTCGGTCAGAGTGGGGGGAGACAGTGATGAAGAGGAGGAAGATGAGCAGAGCGCAGGATGTAAGAGGATTTGGAGCTAATTAGGGAGTAGGAGACGAGGGAAGAAACATGATAGAGGAAGGCAGAAGGAGGGGAGGGAAGGCGGATGCTGAAAAAAAGGAGTGGGCAGGTGAATTTGCTCGCCTAGCTCCCTCGTGTTTAATATCACTCTCCCACTCTTTTACCAGATCTTGTGCATTTACCCCCCCTCTCCATCTCTCTTTTTTTTTTTACTCCGCAGCCTTCATCCCTCTTCCCTTCCCTCCCTGGACTGATTTTCTCCGTTTCACACCTCTGCTAACAGAGGGGACTGGCCAGATGGATGCAGGTGTGTGTGAGTGCGTGTGTGAAGCAGGAAGTACTGCAGAGGCAGAAGAGCATGACTAATCCTCAAGACACACACATGCACTGATTAACACACACGCACACAGTGAGGTTGGCGGTTGCATGAATCCCATTTTGCCGGTGTTGCGCTGACCTGCCAGTGTACTTAGCTGCTGCCCAGGTAATTTTTCATTCAAATTGACCAGGTGCATAAAGATGGCAGCCTCTTGAAAAGGCAGTCTCAGCCCATCACCGTGATGCAATTCCAGCATTTCAGGCCAAAAGCGTAAAACAGATGTGAATGCTGGCTCTGTGCAGTATTCTGCTTTAAAGTTTCTTTGGAATCTGGACAATTACTTTCTTGTTAATTAAAACAAACATTTCTCAATGTCTTCACAAGTCATATGGACACTGAAAGCATGTGGAAGTTCCTCTGGTCAGATGACATCAAGATGAAAGTTTTTGGGCTGACATACAGAACGCTACGTGCTGCAGAAAACATGCTTTGCGCTTTATCCTGAAAACACCATTGCCCTGTTAAAACACAGTGACAGCAGCATCATGTTCGAGGGATTCTCATTCTCATCAGAGATTAAGAAGCTGGTCAAGCTTGACAGGATCGTGGATGGGGCCAAATACCAAACAATCCAGTAAAAAAAATCTGTTAGACAATAGAGTCAGAGCTACAATGGAATGGTTTAGATCAATGGTTTAGATCAATGCAAATTTATGGTCCAGGCAAAGTCCAGACTAGAATCTCATTGAAAATCCATAACAACTCTTCAGAACTGATGGTCACAAATGCTTGCCATTCAAACTGACAAGGCCTAATCTATTTGGCAAATAAGAGTGAGAAAAAACCTTAGCTGGTCGAGACATAACCCAGACTTGCTGCAACAAATTATACCAGTCAACAACGCCCTCAAAATCTGTTATTCCTTTAAAATGTGTTATTTTTTGGTTAAATCAAATTAAATTAAATATCAACATTACATAATGTGAAAAGTATAATCCAGAGGTTTGAAAGAGGCTCTATGACAGTAAAATTTGTGTTCAGTAAATCCAACATGCATGTTGTCAGCCATCACCATTTTTTTCCGTTGCATTTGGACATTTTATTTAACCTTTATTTAACCAGGAAAGTCCCACTGAGGTTAATAACATATTTTTCAAGGGAGTCCTGGCCAAGAGGCAGCATATCTGCAAATATACAAGACTTAGAGCCTTTCTCGAACTCACAAGTAGATACTATAGATATATTGAGGTATAAACACAAAGTTTCTGATCTCATTGTTTGCTGCAGCTATCCTTTCTTCATCCTCAGAGTTTAACCTGGCTCAGCTCAGTTTGGTTCAGTTCAGTTTGGTTCATCGGTGTGAATCAGTGTTGTTGATGTTGCTTAACTCATCTAGTTGTGAAGTGTAGCAGAATCAATTACACGGCTAGATGCTCCCAATTAGACTAGGCTGATCAATGTCAGCCAAGATTGCTGCATAATCTCACTCTTTTATAAACATGTGCGCACACACACTCAGTGCATAGATCATTTGATAATTAAATCAATCTGAACAACTAGAGCTCCACTAATGAAGCAATGATCTCAGATGAAATTTTTCTGAAATCATCAAGGGAAAGAAAGGCTGTGTGTGCCTGTCAAATGTGTTGCTTCACCAACACATTTTTTGTTTTGATTTTAATCAACAATTTAGATACGTTAGCATTTTTTTCTTCATCAATTCCCACCATTTTCAGAGCAGCGTGGGAGTCAGATTTGTTCAGCGCATGCTGGTGGACAACAAAGAAAGACCAAAAAGAGGCTGAGAAAAACAAACGAGACAGCATTTACTCGATGCATTAGACACGATCTCTACATACCCTGTGTTGCTCAGGAATTCAGAATTTTCTTGTTGGGATCCAACAGAGTGAGAATTCAGCATGTTCACCTGCTAACTAAAACTAGAAGACCTCTGATCCAATAACGTCTTTTAACAATAGGGACAGTCCAGATGATGAGGTTGGGAGCAATTAAAAGTAAACCTCCTCACAGCAGGGCAGAGATGACTCTCCATAATGACTGCTGACACATGAATTTAGAAAACTCTTCTGGGAAGGCCAAATAAAGCTGTCTGATTGTTTTGTAAGAGCTTGTCTTGAGAATAATTAGTCAACTCAGTGTGGAGTGTTTTCTCATGTTTAAAGTGCCTTTAGATTAACTTGAAAGCCAAGCTCTCAATAAGCTCTACATCAATGGTCACGTGTTCTGGTTTCAGGCCATGACTTGCTGCGGAGTAGCACATTCTGCTCCTTTGTAAAGTGTGTGTAGTTATTCTCAGGGACAAGTTGGTAAGGTCCCAAAATTAAGGAAGAGGTGATTATTTCTAATAAAATTGGTTGGCTAATGTTGTTCAAGCAACTGACAGGGATGTACACTGGATTCTTCCTGGGATTCCTCCTTGAAAACCAATGAAGGTCTTGAAAAGTGTCCCAGTATTTTCTCAGTGGTATCTAAAGCAAGGAACCAGACTGATGTGCCCCACGATTCTGTAAAAAGGAGATTTATTCTCTTTTTGCTTTTTTTGGTAACTCTTAAATGTATCAGGTCATTAAACAGAGTTTTACATCAGATCTAAGTTACATATGAAAAAGGAACAAAACGTATTTCTCACTTAATGTTTTTTGATAACCAAGTGATGCAAAGAAAGAAGTTTTGAAAGGAATGTGTCAAAATTTACTTATGGCTTTTTCAAAATTTAGTTTGAAAATTACACTGAGCTGTAGTAAACACCTCTAAGAACAGCAGCTTGACAGTCCAATTAAATACTTAGATTTAGTGCATGTTTAAAGTATTTAACTGTAGTTTTGTCACGGTTTTCATCTTTTTTGTCACTGACTGCTCCGCTAATGTGTCTGCTTGTGTATTATGTTTATGATCTCAACCCATCACTGAGTTTTATTAGGCAAATGGAGACAAACATCTTGAGTGTTAAAAATACCTCTCATGGGGTTGTGAGTACTGTATGTGTTTTAAATGTTAATCACCAACCTCTGGGTTTGCTTTCTTTAACATGCTGCTGCAGTCTTGGAGGAAAAAAAAATTGTGATTAATGACATGATCCATCAACCCAGCGATAAATTAATGACATGATTCATCACCATGGTGGTTTGATGGAAATTGAGCCATTAATTTTAGCAATCAGCTGACAGAAGGGTTGTGACGTTGGGGTGAAAGAGACAACAGGAGGGCAGGATCTAACACTGAGAAATACAAAGGACAAAAAGAAATACGGCTCAAGTAATATTTAACAGTGTGACAGTAACAGAGAATGAAACTGAAACCAAGGGAGCAGTGAAATGAAATGAAGGGAAGTGAAGAGACTGAGGACAGGAAGCTCTTAATTGGGAATGTCAGTTTCTTCAAGGCTGCGGTTGGGATGTCACCTTGCTATCTTTTCTGCAGACATGATGGGACAGAAAAAGAAAGACAGGAGCAGAGATGGTGGAAATGTCATTTTTAACAACACACAATTCAAACGGACCTTCTGAAATCCACTCTCACCCGTAAAAGCCAATTTAAGTGTCTGCTAGATAAGGAAAAGAGTAATTGTCACCAAGATTTGTGAAAATACAATGACATGGAGAGAAAATGTAGCAGGAATAATCAAAGAATAAATCTGAAAGCAGATGACTCCAGGTTAATCAAGTTCTGCAGTTGAGTCACTTTTCAACTGTTCTAAAGTCTTACTTATTTATTTTTTCATTTTTCTGTAGTTGCTACGTTTCTAGATGATTTTCTATATTTTCAACAATCACAATCATGTGTTTTTATTTTTAGGAAACTACTGTTAGAATGTTTTAAAGAGAAACAGGTTGTTCTTGCAACAGGTCCTGGTCCAGCCCCTCCTTCTGCTGTCCACCAACCAATCAAAATGCAGGAAAGACAGGAACTATAAATCCTAGTTATTTTTTAGTTTTTTAAAATATAGAGCAGTCCCACAGGAAAGAATATAAAATTATTCTATTGCTTAAGACATGACTTAAAAGAAGGCTATAATTTTTTTATGTGGTGTTCTTAATTGGCGCCCCCACTTTGAATCACTATCTAACCACTGGGTTTACAATAATTCTTCTTTCTGAACAAGGAGGAGATGACAATGGAGAGAAACAACTCCTGAAATAGTAACAAGAATGACTCAGTAACATAGCATGCATCACAGCACAATAGTATTTCTCTGGTATTTAATTTAAACAGATTAATAAAAAATATTAACTTGATTATTGAAAACACAAGTATATAAAAACACAAAGCAGATGAAACAGGTAAAGAAACGTCAGTAATGTATACTAAGCTTTTCTCTAATGTGTGGGTATCCCTGATCCTTTTGTTTAAAAATTCAAATTTCATGCACATAACCATGAAATGCAAACAAAAAAGCATTTAAAACATAATTTTCATTTGTTACATGTTCTCAAAAGTGTGTTTGTCACAACCTTTTCTATTAGGTAGAAACTGTACTATCAAATGCATAGTTACTGCTTGTCCGTTAAGTCTAATTGTAGAGATAAAAATGTAATTTATTTGTCTACCTTTGCATTCATTATCATGTAGATAGATATTGCATTTTTTTTTTAATAACTAATCATGCATCACAAAAGAAACCCCACTTTGCATTATTTACGTGAACCAGCCTATCCTGCTTTTTAAAAAATTCTGACAGAATCTTTAAAAATAAATGTGTTACACTTCAGGATCTGTAAGTTTCTGCATGCAGCTGTACGGATTTATCTTCATCAGAGCTGGATTTGGTTAATATACATGTATTACCGGCTAAATTCCCACAATATTAAGAATCAAAGAGTTTCCAGGGATTTCATCACAAGGGCTTTCACCGGAAACCTTGTCTGTGTCTGAGTGGGGAATGAATGAATGAATGCTCTTTACTAAAGATTTATGTGAGATTTAAATTGTCTGACCTAGATGATAGATGCTGTAGTGGCTGTCAGTAAAATTAACAGGGCAGTGGAGCCTCCAGTTTTTGCTTCTTTTGCAAGTGTTACCTGTATGAGATTCGCAATGTTTAGTTCTCTAAATACACAAAGATAAAAATATGACCATCAAGTTTAGAACTTTGGTTTTAAGCATGGTCAAACTAGTTAAGACATTATTTCTTGTTCCAACATACGAATAATCTCACTGACAACTCTGATGACAGTTAATGGCTTTTACTGAGTTATATTAATCAATAATAATAATTAATAACATAGCTCATATGATAAAGCAGCCTTACTACTCATGCTAAAAATTAAACACAACTAATGAGTGTAACGGTCGACTTGTATTTCATTGCAGACATTATGAACACAAAATATTTCAAGTTTTGTCTGGTCAACTTCATTTCATTTGTAAATATACACCCCTTCCTGTTTTTTCAGACCTGCAACAAATTCCAAAAAAGGTTGGAACAGGAACAATTTGGGGCCAGTAATCAGATAAATTGGTTAAATAATGACATGATTTGAAACAGGTGACTGCAGTGGCGGCTGGCCAAAAGTGGTGGCACCGCCCCACCGCGCACCACTTGCCATATTACCTTGAATAAAATGTGAAAAATAAACATAAAATAACATAAAATATTTCGAAAAATTTCGAAATATATGTGTGTTTTCTTTCAGATATACAAGATAAATATTCAGTAGTTTAAGGTGAGTTGAGTTGTTACGCTCATTGCATTGTCTGACTGAGTACGTATTTCTGCCTTGGGGCGCAAAAATGTTTTCCCATAAACTCAATGAAAGTTGTAAATGTGCAGTAGCTCCTCTTCAACACAAGAGGTTAGGAAGATTTGGGACGCAGCTCTCCTGTACCCTGAGTGGGCGAGGTTAATTATCACCACCCTCCCGTCATGGGGCTGAAATCTAACCAACGTCACAGACGTCTGTCATACAGTGCAGCTGAATAACAGGTCAAACCACAGGAGTTGGAGACGAATTAAAAGAGAAGCAAAATAGAGAAAGAGAAACATTTATGTTGTATCGCTCAAAATAATACCTTCTGAGAGAAAAACATAGCAGGAGAAGCTCGAGGTAAAGGAGCTCGGACCTGATCAGCCAAATATCAAGATCGATCAGCAATAAAACGAGAATATAAAGGCGCCGTGTTTATGTTGATTTCTGTATATTGGCTCACTGTATAGCTTCAGTACCTTTTTATAGTGAGATTATTATTATTAGAGTCAGTTCCTACTTTCTCTCCTACTTCTCCTCAACTGCATGACGTGCTGTCAATTCAAGCGCTAACCTGTTTTCTCTTAGTCTCCTACAGTAGGTGCTCCTGACCCGCCCTGCTTGACGACCCTGACTAAGATGGCATTCCAGTGGAGGAACATTCTTCACATCCTGCTATCAACTTCTGCTTCTGCATCAGTTCTGTTGCTCTTTCAGTGTCTCTGCTGCCTTCTCCAAACCCCAGACGGTCTCGGCAGATGACCGCTTATGCTGAGCCTGGGTTCTGCTGGAGGTTTCTTCCTGTTAAAAGGGAGTTTTTCCTCACCACTGTCGCTTCATGCTTGCTCAGTGTGAGGGATTGCTGAGAAGTCACGACGTAATCTTCTGTGGTTCTCTAATTCCTAAATTAAACGTTGTATTGTAAAGTGGCTTAAGATGACATCTGTTGTGAAACGGCGCTATATAAATAAACTGAACTGAAAATACCCATGCGTTACAATGTGCATTATTTAGTTAATCCGCAAATTCTTTAGCGGAAGCAGCTGTGTAGAGACAGCTTCTTCACAATAATAGAATTCATTCTTAATGTTAACATTTATGAATCTGAGTTTTCTCTGCAAATTGTTCACTATGGTGAACAAATGGTAAATTGTGACATTTGATTACTAAGTCTATATTACATTTGATTTGTGTGATATTTAACTGTACCGGTGCTGATATCTGAATGTTACGTTTATTCATATATTTTGGTCAGTTCTACCTCAGTTTTAGTTGTTATTATTTTTCATATGAGACCACACACAATCATCTTCTGGACAGCTTTACATACAGAAAATATTAACCAGTTAGTTTGCCTTAGCAACTGGCCAACTGGCTAGATGTATAGTTTAAAAGTGCCATGTGCGAATGTGATTGTGGAGTTGAAGACAAAAATTCTGTAAATCTCTCTTTTATTTCGTTTAAAAAGAGAACAACGGCATCTGGATTTGTCCTTTATATAAACCGGAAATCGTAGATTTACTAGTCATGTTTAGGAATGTTAATTAGTCATGATTAATTTACAGCTATCTTGTGAATAATTAGATTACAATTTTGAATGTTGTTAAAACTGTTCTGTGTCTAAAGGAAGCCCTATGTTAACAGTGTTCTAAACCTCCAACACCTTATTTGGGCTCAGACGCATCTGGGATGCACCATAAAAGTGGAAACGTGTACTTGTAGTCAGATGAATCAGTATTTCAGGTATTTTTTGGGATAAATGGATGTCGTGTTCTGGCTGAGGAGGAAGATGGTACAGGTACTTTACTGCCCTGCCTGCAGTCCTGACCTGTCTCCAATAGAGATTGTGTAGCGTATTTTGAAGTGCAAAATGTGACAAAGAAGACTCCATACTTTTGCCCACCTTAAGAGTTGTTTGCAGGAAGAATAGGACAAAACTAGGGCTGGGCGATATGACCTAAAATCCATATTGCGGTATATCGAGAAGTTCACCTCAATAACAACAGCAACACCCCCTCTTTTATATTTATGGTCCGGTAGTGGATAATGTGCTTGAAAATGTGATAAGTTATTTCTATCGAACTGCTTCAAACAGCCTGTTAATTCAGTGTTTGATTCCAGTTTAGACTCAGAGAAGTTATCACACAAACCAGGAAAGGAAGTGACGGGGGCTGCGACTGAAGTAAGTGACTTATGTGCAGTCATCTATTTTAGACAGCAAATATTTTCTTTTTATATCGGAGCACAGGTAAGATCAGGCAGCGGCAGCTTCAAGTGTTGTATCAACATTCTGGACTCAGCAGGGTTAATATCTGCTCTGGCCGAGCATTATACATGTTCTACGTTAGAGTCTCAAAGTAAATATAGTGACACAGTTGCTATGTTACCAGCGCTGTTTCGTTCTAGATAAGATGAAGTCGCATGACTGTAGGTAGTCATGTGACTCATGGCAGCGCTCATTTCTTAAAAGGGCAGGAGCACCGTTGAACTAAAACACATATTTTAGTCTTTTTTTAAATACCGAATTTACCAACAGGGGCAAAATGACGTTGGTAACAGTCATAAACTTCGGAATCGGTAAAGTTTTGGTATACCACCCAGCCCTAGACAAAACTACAACTGAAACACTTCATCAGTTGGTGTCTTCAGTCCTTAAACATCTTTAAAGTGTTGTGAAGAGGAATGGCAACATTACAAAGTGATAAATGCTTTACTGTTCCAACATTTTTTTTTGTTGTTGTTGCAAGAACCAAAATTCGAATATGTGTTTGTTTTTAAATAGACACAAAAAATAACGAGGAACCTTTTACATAATGTGCTGTTGTATTTTTTTCCAATGTAAGGTTGTATATAATAGAGCAACACTGTTTTAAGTTTAATTTTAACTTAATTTACCATCCCAACTTTTTCTGATTTGGGGTTGTAGTTATTTTGTCCTTAAATCCATCCATTATACCTCATTCAAAGCTATTACATTTTTAATTAAGGTTTTCTGTAAAATCAAACTCACTTTAGATCTTTAACATATTTAGATATGCAATTTTTGTCAAATGTTAATAATGCAAGCTAGAAATTAACCCTCCCAAAAGCAGACTTCTAAACATATGCCTGTGATGACATCATATGAGGCAAAAGGTAAAAAATTCAAGTTTTTTTGATCAACCAATGTCTATTTTTCTTTCAGTTTTTTATTTATTAATTTTTAAGTACCTCCTTCAGACATTTTTCCTTGTATTCCCCTAATACTCTTCAAAAATAATATATCAGCTTGATCTTTTTGAGTCTTGATGTCATCAAAACAAACAAACATGAAGCACACTTTACTTTTTTCCCCTTCATATGTTATACACCACTGGGTGGTGTTTTTGGACAATGTTTATGCTTTCATACTATTTTAAGAGCATATTAACCTTCATAAGTAGTTTCAGAATCAAGATGCATAAATTGTGGATTTCACACAATTAGTAAACAAAGGGAATTTGCAAATGAGTGTCTGAATGCTTGCTGACAGGTGGTTGTCAGAGGATTACTGAATTGGCTTTTTTGCTGCATTTGTGTTTCTGTGTGCAGATTTCATAAAGTCACATACAGCTAAAGCGAGTCTGTTTGTTTTCACAACACTTGTGTTTGTGTTTTGAGTCACCCACCTGTCTGCTCCGCATCTCCACAATGTGTTTTTTTTCCCTTTCTGGCAGAGTCTGGTGTATTAGTTGTCGCATGTTCTCCTCCTGAACCTCCGAGGCAAGCAGTGACTTTTCACACAGTCTTTGATCAGCACGCAGATTTATGCTTGTGTGAGTCCTTAGATGATGCAACACTGGTTTTTGTGCTCCAATAAACACTATTAGCGTGCTTATGCTTTAGCATGCATGTTTGTGATCCAATTAGAGACTGGACACATACTGCTGAAACTGCCATCAGCTCTTTTTTTTTGTTATGCAACTATAAGTTAATCAAGATCCTCGTGAGGCAAAAAATAATAATCTTCTTTTCTTTTAAGTACAATTCCATATCCTGGTGTGCATCCTCATTATGGACATTCTTATATAGTATGGTATATATATACAAAATATGATTAATATTTCTAAAATAATAAATACACTCAAAGTTATTTTCTGAATAACAATAAATTCCTACTTCTACCTACTACTATAGGAGAAACATACGTGCACAGTATATATGTGTATATATATATATATATATATATATATATATATATATATATATATATTATATATATATATATATATATATATATATACATACACACACATCTTTAATGATTATCCCTCCTACTTATTCCTTTTTTTCTTTCACATCAGCAACAACTGAAATAAGGAACATCATCATCATCATCATCATCATCATCATCATCATCAAAGTAATAGTCTTCCCAATAGTCTCTTTTCAGTCTTTTGCTCTTGTTTCTCATTTGCTCTCTTGTTATGCTCAATTCTGTTTCCTCCATTTTTTTCCCATTTTCTTTACATATTCTCTCCTCTACTCTCTTGTTTCTTCTCTCCTTTTTCTTACCACATGATCCATTTGCAGGAACAACTAAAGCACAGCAAAGCTTTCCCAAATTCAGACAAATATCCTCGTTGGAAAGCTGCCAGATATGTACATGTACCTGCAAAAACCACATATGCAGGAGAGTTTCCTTACTTGTCCATGTTTGCTTAGGAGTGTGTAACTAATTGGGAGTGTACATTTTGACCCACTTTGTCTGCTGTGCAGCAGAGGGAGCAGCATGTGCAACTGTTTAAAAATGTGCTTCCTTCAAAAGAGCAACATTCTAAACACACACAGGAGTGTGTTTTGCACACAGATCTCCAACATAAAATCAGTACTCAGATTATGTGATGAATGGTAAAGGAAACATATCCCCACTTTCATTAAAGTAGTGCCTATTTGTCAAAAATAATACAAATGGACTTATTCTAATTCAACTTCCCAGGTGGGCCCTTGCACAGCAAGTTAATCACAATTTAAACAGCAGCTTGTTTTTTTTAAAGATTTGCTGAAATTACATCATTGAGGTTAATCAATCATGAAAAGCTGAGAAGTGCAAACAAACAACAGAAAGAGAGCCATGTTAAATGAAATTAGTAAAGTGAAAATCTGCACTCCACTACTGACATCCTGATAAATAACTTAAAGTGTTTCTTTCCGGGAAGAAACAGTTATCATTGCTAAAGAAACACTATTAACTAAAAACAAGTCATGAATCAGTTAAATTAACCCTGCCTCCTAGACATTGTATTTTTGTAAAGGTAATTAGCAACAACAAAGATATTTTAAGCATAAATATAAGGCGGGACAGACTATTCCTCACACATAATTAGGAAAATGTAATTATAAATTTGAATTGCCACCAAAATGTCCCGTCTTGTAATGTAAAAGCTGAGGCATGTTACTTTAGAGGATGTTGGAAATTTACGCCCAGCAAAAATGATAGAAAAAAGCTTGACTTTCTTTATACTCTGTTCATAATAATACTTATTTACATTGCATTTGGATGGCATAACAGATATACTAAAATAAATAAACGCACCTCAAGCTGTTGCACATATACGGTAATTACATCTCAAGCTAAGCAAAACAGATTTTAAAAAACATATTAAGAAATTAAAGGTGCACTGTGTAGAAAATTCGGCTTTTTATGAATAAAAATCAAGTACTGCTTTCATAAATACATATTTTACCGAGGTCTAATAAAAATCGCATTATCACGAAAGCGGTCTCGTGTCTAGAATACGTTGTTTATAGATATAGAGGGTCCACTGCCCCCCATTTGAGGCTGCCATGTTGTATCGCCATCTTTGAATACATTAGCCGAAAGGGGTTAAACTTCTTGGCTTTACGCCAGTGATGCCGGGGGTGAGGTGAAGAGACGAAATGAGCAACGAGCATAGAGGACTGTGGATCATAGTATTCAATTTCAATGGAGGACCATCCGTACTCTTTTCCCCGCGAGAGGGAGGAAATCATACCACAGAAAAGAAAAGAAATAACCGGGAGGAAACAAGAATCTACATCAGTGGAGCATTTACCAGATGGAGACTTTTCATGAGGGACACAAACTTGAAGACGGACGCAGAGGTTGCAGGCTTTCTGCTGGACAGGTAAGTTAATTACACAGAACAATTTATGTTAGTGTTATGTTTGACACAGGCCAGGTTAGTCCAGCAAATACTTTATCTTCGTTTAACTCGGACAATTTACTTTGCGTAGTAGTAACGACGTGTTATAACGGCGAGAAGCCAGAGAACACTGCTCAGTTGCTAGCATTTACTAAGCACTCCACTAGTTGGAGGTAATTCTAACACACGGGGCTTTAAGTGTTATAATCAGAGCAATTTAGAGATTAACCAATACTTTGTGTAAAATTTACAAAAATGTTATTTGCACATTACAGAAATAACCACGTAAATAATAATAGGTTATCTGCTAGTGTTGTAGCAGCCAATTAAACCATTGTAGAACACTTAATATCATGAAATACTACACCGAAGCTTTGTTTGAACTGACAATTTTGTCACCTCAGCATGCCGATGCTTAAAGTCGGAGCCAAGAAGTAAGGTGTGAGGCCAGTTTGGAAGTGACAAAAATTGCAGTTCCCCCATCATTGGCTAGCAGAAATAAACATCTTTACAGTCTGGTTTTTAAAAAAAAGAACGATTTTAGGTTTTTTAAGTTTACCATCACGATAACTCTTGGGGGGGTATTTCCCTTACGATCTGTGGATGATGTGGAAATGGGCAGGATTAGCTTTAGAACAAGTCCAGCAATAACCAGTCACAAATTCATCATGACAACACAGATCCTTTCAAAAGTTAAAAGACTTATGACTCACCTTACATCTCAGACATCCATTAGTTCATGCCTCCAGCTGGGTTCCTCACACCAGTACTGATCTAACCAGCGATCATCCAGCCTGTTTAGTGTCCGACTCTGTTGTCTCCCAGCCTGATCAAGCCATCTCCTGCTCTCTGACATCACGGCTCGCTGCTGCTTCTTGGTCCTGCCGCCTTTGCTGCTCTGCTGCTACCCAACCGGTCGCCTGCTCCAACCCGTGTGTAGAAAGACATAAAAGCTCAGATTAGAGCTCCATTCCTCTTGGCGACCTGACAGACCTTTTTAACATGGGAGTCAATGGGAAGTTGCTCCTTTTTGCAGCCAGCCCCCAGCGGATAAGAGGGAAACTACTATTTTTACCACTTCCCGGTTGGCTTCACTGTCTGCGGGTGGAGTTTGCCCCTTTGTTTCACTTCAGGTATGAATACAAACCAGCCTCTGTTCTGTTCAATTTCTTAATAAAAGCCCTGTAAAGCCCTCTAAAACTGAATGGTTGTGTTTCCATTATCATCTCAGAAAAACGGTAGAGGGCGAGGACATGGGAGGGCGTATCTTAACAAAAGCTCCAGCAAACAGCTAACACAAAGTCATCATACCATTCATCCTCTCAAAAGTTAAAAGACTTTTGACTCACCTCACTTCTCTCAGGCATCAATCCGTTCATGCCTCCATCTCCTGGTCTGTGTTCCTCCCACCAGTACTGATCTATCCAGCGATTATCCAGTCTTTGGAGACTCTGACTCCGCAGCCTTCCAGCTGATCTAGCCGACTCCAACTCTCTGATCAACAGAGACTTCCTGCTTCTCTGCTGCCACCAGCGGCTACCAGGGTTCTTCCTCCCCGACATCGCAGGCTCGCCGCAGTTTCTTTGTCCGTGATTGCAGCTCCATTCCTCTTGGTGGCCTGTTGAAACTCAAAGTTTTGCAACGTCCCAAATGCCCAAGCTGCGGATGGGATCTGGTCTACTCCTGCAAGCACAATACATCTGTGTACAAAGAGCTGAGTCTGCTTTTCTCTGTGAGCTTAAACGGGTCTGCTGTTGGACCAATACGGAATAAATGTCATCAAGCATCAGTTTCCTCTTTTTCTTGGACTTTCTTTTGGCATTTTTTGCTACAGCACCACCACACGGAATAGGGATGTACTACATTTGAGAGGTTTATTTTACTTTTGTCAAAACTGCAATGTGAACACGAAACGCACCAGCTCAAAGTTGCAACAATGTAGCAAAACTGGCCCCCAACAGTACCGAGTCCAGCAAACTAACAAGTGTGAAAGCACCCTCAGATGAGCCGTCAATGCTAGTATCAACCATTAAAGAGTAACTCAACACCCTACCAGAGTATAACCCCGCCCACATTTATTTTTGAAAAACGGCTCAAAAGAAGGCGTTGCCTGGCGGACCAGGAAAAACGTGGGGGGAATACTGGCTGGGCGTGGTCTGGGCTGTGACTGACTGGCAGGCAGCAGCCCAGAGTCACAGACGCCCAGAGAGGCGGAGAGAGCCACAGCAACGCGAGCCCCTTTGCCTCAAAGGGAAATAATCTGTACGTTGAGTTTTTCTCCAGTTCTGTGGAGTCATTGAGTGGCTCTGAGTCATATCATTTCGGGCCGATGTCTCGTTCTCAGCAGCAGGTGCCGAACCTGTAGCGGCATCGCAGCATAGAATGAGCGCCGTCTCGGAGTGGTACATTGTTGTTACCAAATAATGCTAATTATCGATTAGCTCGAGTAATTTCGTGTGATTCTGCCTCGACAGGCGCACCTGCAGCCACTGTACGTCATTGTCTGCAGCAGAAAATGTGTTGCAGAGAGATGCCCGGTATAAAGTATCCAAGCATGACGAGAAAATCATTCAGCAATGTGCAAAAAAACAAAAAAACACTGTCACAATTATTCCATTAAAAACGAACTCTTAGCCCAGATTTTATTTTCAATTCACTGATGTTAGTTATCCTTTATCATTATGTTTATCATAGGTAATGAGAAAATGTCACTAAGTAGAGGTAACTCAGGTTTTGTGCTGCAAGCAGTTCATAGCGCGTCACTATGGAGGTGTGGCCGACTTCCCCTCTCTGATACAGAGCTGTAGTTAAAAGAAAAGTAACTAGAAACGCTACGCTAAAGAACTAACTAAATACTATGCTAATGATAATTTGCTAACCTGAAAATCGATTTAAAACGCTCGCTCACTATTCCAACTCCAACTCGCTACGGGGGCGAGCCTTGACTGGTTTTATACCCCAAGCGGCAGAGCGACGGACGTCACACACCTCCAAATCACGTCACACAAACTTCTGAGTTTGTCAGAAGTTTTTCACGCGTCAACTCACCTGTAGCACCGAGTGTTATGGTTGTGTCAGGCTAACGAAGAAAATCTTGGAACTGGAGCAGAGGATCTCTACTTCACACTTCCCCTTCCCTTCCCGGCAGCCAGAGCAGCAGTGGGACTCTGGCAAACACCCACGTCGCGCCAAACCCAGGATTACAGCCAGGACCCGTCGACGTGTGCTCCATTACACCCCCAATCCACGCAACGAGCCCTTGGCGCCCACTAAACATTGCTGCAATCCTGTGGAAACCAAGCTGCCCAACATCCAGCAGGTCCTGGACACCAAGGGATCTTCTTCCCAGCAACAGCCTGCACACCATCCACCCACAATGCTCCTCATTGGAAATCATATTATCCGGCACATTAGAATGAGAGGAGCCGTCACCCTTTGTTTTCCTGCAGCTACAGTAAAGGACATTTCCGAACAGATTCTGGACTCCATCCAACATCACCCGTCCATGAGTAAAGTTATAATTCATGCTGGCACCAATGACATTCGCAAACAGCAGTCTGAGCTCTTAAAGCCCCACTCCCACCATCGGAATAGCAATAAGTCGTTTCAGCAGGCTCCTGTCTCTAAGCACCTGGCTTTTCTCCACCACCGTTATGCACAATATTGGTTTTATAGACAATTTTAACATTTTCTGGGGCAGGAGTCAATTGTTTGGGGCAGATGGACTACATTCAAAAAGAAACCAGCCAGAGCCATGAAAAGGCAAAAAACATTGTCCTCTAGCACCAGAACCTCTGTGAAGTGCCTGGTTAAGTTTTATTTTTCACTGTAGTTTACCTGCATCTGTAGGGAAAGTATGTTTTGTTTGTGGCAAAGATGAGAGCTTCAGTAACCTCCACCAGCATCAAGAAGGATTTGCTGAAATATTTTGTTTTATTGAGGGGACAGACTATGTAAATGATGAACACAGCAAACATTTCATAGCGGTAAGATAACTCTAGAATGAAATGCAACTGTATTTTAGACATTCATTTATTGTCTCTTAGCCATTGTTTTGATAGTATTAGCATATGACTTTCTCGTTTTGTTAGTAAAATTTGCTTTTAGCTCCCCAATGAAATATTTCTTTTAATAGTACTATAACAGAAACAAAATTAGATTAATTTCAGGTTTGAAGAACGCATGATCCTTACACATTTAATAACATTAGCATGATGCTAACAGTAGCACACTAACAACCTTGCGGGTCTTGTGTGGAATATCTGTTGTGAATCGGCGCTATATAAATAAACTGAGTAGAATTGAACATGTAGTCATCTCATTATAGTAACGCTACTATAATTACGTGGTATCTGACAAGCAGTTTGTGTTAAGGTGTGGTCAGTAATGTGGTCAGCATATGTTTCTGTAAAATTGCCCATATTTTTCTTTATTTTTCATGTAGTGTGCTTGATTAAACACATGTTTACACATTTAGTAAAATCTCTTTCCTTACAATTTAAGGAACGCCTCTTTGTTGTAGCTTTTAAGTTACATAGTATTGCTGTGTTAGTGACAGTGTTTTAGATGCATTGCTAAACATAGCTCAATACAAGATAGATAGATAGATAGATAGATAGATAGATAGATAGATAGATAGATAGATAGATAGATAGATAGATAGATAGATAGATAGATAGAGATAGATAGATAGATAAAATATTGATGTAATAGAAACTGCTACCTATTCCAGGTAATATTTTTAGTGCTAATTACTATTCAGTGGACCCATCTTTAAAGAAAAAAAAAATCCAAACTATTCCTTGAAAAAAATACTTTGGACAAGTTTGGGTAGAAGAAAGGGGAAATGCCATACGTGTTATAATCCCCTTGAAACTTATTGCTTTACTACATTAGACTGTAATCCTTCTTTAAAACAAGGATTTCACAGTTTTGCTGTTTCCTCCACAGCCTTAAAAACTTTGCTGTGCATTTGTGCTGCAGTCTGAGAAAGCCACTTTTGATTAAAGCAGCTTCCACAGGCATAATCTGCATTGTGTGGATTTGTGGCTACAGGCTTTAAAGACGTAAACAGGACAGAAGTCCAAAATAGTCAAGGTTTCGAAGTTCGTATTTGCATACAAATACGTACGTTTTATTTCATTCATGTTTTTTAAAATGTAATTTTTTGAACTACTTTGTAGAACTTGATATGTCACTTTTTACACCAATTACAGAGAGATGCAAGAAGGATTAGTGAGAGATGAGGTTGCTAAGAACATGAATAATGACTCAATCAAACATTTCATAGTGGTAAAATGTTTTTGTTTTAAGTCAAAATGCTGTAAAATCTTTAAATTTCTTTTCCTGTGGCCTTGATGTAATTAGCAGTGTTGGAAAACAAATAATTCCACATCCATCTCTGAGAGATGGCTGTAACTGATAAAGAGTGGGATGCTGTGTGGTGAAATTCTGCATGCAAATTTACCAGTTAATGCTGCAGGGACCGTGTCATTAGATTAACCTCAGTCAGAAAAATCTTTGCTTTTCTTGTTAAACAACAGAGAGGAGCTGTGAGAGGTAAAGAGAAAAATCACAGGTTGAGGGTGCATATTCTTATTCTTATATTCGTATCTCGCTACCTTGTGTTGTGGCTGCAAGGTTTGTGAGTGTTGGGGGGGGGGGTCAGTAACCTGCATATACATGATAATTGTTTGTAACATTTAACAGAATTTTTTTTTTTTAGCTAAATGACGTTGAATAATATTTGTATTTTTTTTTACAATTTTACCATTTAGTGTGACCCCTATAGTTTCAGTAGTTTACATCTAAATGCATATTATGCTGCTGTCACTTTGTTGCTTAAAGAGGAGATTTGGTCTTAATGTTTCTTCAGGCTGCAGAAGGAAATCAGAAAGGAGGACCTCACCGAGTTTCGATGGTGGAATAGTTGTTGGTGAGAGTGTTGGTGTCATTGAGCTAATTCTCTCATGCAGTACATTAAACTCCAGTTCATTGATTGGGCAGAGACTGCCTGAAGGAATATTGTACTGTTTTCGTGGCTGTCACTGCATGAACATTTTTAAGTTGTGACAAAAAATGAGCTTGTTTAGTTTTACAGCTACATTGGAAACAATTTAATGTTTTGAAAGTAATGTTTTTGTCTCTGTGAAGATGCAGTTAGATATTTTAAAAGCTCCTGAGACCATACCTGTCTCCTTGTGTGACTTATTTTTTTTTAGGTTGTGTGATTCAGAAGGTATTTTAATGCAAAAAATGAATAGCATGATAATTAACACTGTGGCTTTGCAATGACATGCTGTGACAAAACTCTCACTGTGTGCCAAAATTACAAAGCAGATCAAAAGTGTAATGGTAAAATTAGAAGTGATGTTACACTTCTGTCCAACAACAAATTCAAATTGACAAGTACAACACTGCTGTAAAAAAAGCCCACATTGTGGCCGATTTTTTATAATTTTGTATATTATCGGTCTATTGAAATAGGCCGTGGCAGTTCTTCTTATGATGCGGTATTTAAATGATCCAAACACAGAACACTTCTTAAAGAAAATGATAATTTAATAGAAAAGTCTCAGACACAGGTAGAACTCGGAACAAAAAGGAGGATCTGAAGGAGAATGACTGAATGAGAATAGCTTAAGTACTGGTGCTGGATGATAAACAGATGGCTGATTGGAACAGGTTGCAGGTATGAAGGATAGCAGAGAGAAAGCAGGCAGGCTGTGGTAAGGAGAAATATACAGAGTAGACACACAGGGAAAATGAATACTTAAGAACAGGCACAAAATGAGCAAGAAAACAATTTAAACCTATGCAAACAACCCAAAGCACAAGAAAAACCTAGAGTCCAAAGATAACCAAAACCAACCCGGAACATTACCCCTCTCTTAAAGGCACTTCCCAAACACCTCTAGAAGCCAAAATAAACAAAACCACAATAACCCGAACTGGGCAGAGAAAGTCCTGCGGCACCGTAGATGGGTCTCTGGTGTTGGGGAACCAAAAATGTCCTGTGGCCTTGGAGGAAACATGAAAAGGCTGTGCAACAGGCAGTGGGGACTGAGTAGGTGGCAGGAACTCAGCTGCAGAAACAGGTGGATGATCGGGAATTTGAAACTGATGGCTGACTAACTCTGGCTGAAGCTACTAACAATTTTTGCTGTGTTCATATACTATAGTTTTAGCCTTGGCCTATTTTTCTAATTGACAATGAACAAATTGGCAACAATATCATAGCAATGATAATTAATATGTTATTTTAGCAGCAGATGGAATAGTAGCTTTTTGACTAGAAATAAAGCAAACTAGGTCTTGTCATTTTTGTTTTAAACTTTTTGTTTAAATGCTGTGCCACCGTTCTTACAGAGGGTCATCTTACCCTGAAGCATGGTTGTTGGTGAGTAACCTTTGTACATTTGTGATAGGGACATTTTGAATATTATATGTGGCTGTCATATGGGTGCATGCAAAACATTTTATTTGAAAAAATGTTAGTTGAATAAACTTTTTTTGTGGCCTTATATAATCAGAATGCATATTTTAGTAGATCACATCTGACCTCAGTTTCTGTTACAACCCAAATCCAGGTGAGTTAGAAACTCTCAGTTCTCATATTTGAGTCTTAACTAAGATAGCAGGTGCATCATTAAACAGCCGACACATGTATCAGGTTTGAGTTTGTTTTAAATGTTTAAAGAAGTGGCTTGAGAACTCCAGGATACAGATATACAAATCAAAAATACACCAGTGTCCCCCATTCTTCTCTACATCAAAGGCAATAATTAGAAAACATGTACACACAAATTCATCACCTGCAGCATTACCATACAACACATGCCTTTGTAATTTATAACGGCCCTTCTTGAAGTTCCAAAATATATTAAATCTCTTAAAGCTTGTCCTCAGCAGATGGGGATATTGATGGTGTCCTATGATGTTTTGTATCAGTGGATACACTTTACTTTAATCCTCTGTATTTGGGTGCTGAATCAGTGCCTTTGGCTCTTTGCTCTGTTCCTTGAGTCTTATCTGTTTTTTTATTTATTTTTTTACATCTTTTGACTTTGGTAGTTCAGTTAAAACATCCAGATTGCATGAGCCAAGACTTCTCCCTGAAGAACCTTGCATTGATGATGATCGTCATTAATGTTCATTTCACTTGTCAGTGCTTTAAATGTTGGGGTTCATTACTACATTACATTCAAAAAAGTAAAATGGAGTTTAAGAACATTAAGCCAGGGCTATACAAGTCTTAATTCAGACACTTTACAACATGAAAATCCAAGGTATGTTACTGGAATGTTTTGTAATTGATAACATAAAATTCAGTCTTCTATTTCACCTCTTTTTTTCTGACCCCACTCCAACGAATAAAAGCCAGTGCAAAAAGTTATCTTTTAACACGAAAGTCACGAAACTAGCTAAAAGACACTAGCTGCATGTATTTTCCAACTGAGAGTATTTTTCAGTCCATCATCTGAAAATGGAAATGGATGCGTTATTTCCACAAATAACACAAGGTTATGTTTTATGTTTTGCCAGGTTAGGGAGTCACTAATTGTTAGCTTCTAGTCACAGAGATGCGCTCTGCTCTCTCCTGGCCTTATAAACAATCCAGTGTTCCTGTAGGTGGTCCCAAAACAGGAAGGCGAGGCCATGAATACTGATTTTCACAGTGATGTACAAGTGACTGGCTTTTTCTGACTCACTCGTTTCCTTCTCAATTTTGCTGGTCATTCATCTGCAAAAACAAACAGTAATGGTGCATTCACACCGCCCCAAACAACATGTTAAGAGTGGCAGGATTAAATGTAACGTCTATGGTTGGTGTCAGAGTCTCTGCGGAGCTTTATGTGAGCTAGCCCCTTAAATCTTTCAAGCTTTTCCTGCGATTCAAGTGGCAAAGCGGTAAACGCAAGCAATGCAGACGTTCACTGAACTTTTGACGCTGTTAGTGCTCTTCACACCGGGCGCCAACCAATCAGATTGTCTCACTGTGACGACATCGCCCGATTTCAATGTTGTCTGGCCAACCATGATCCGCTAGTGTTTAAAATATCCGCCAGAGAAAGGTCCCCACCTCCAACTGGAGAATTTATCAATCAGACAATTATTCAGGTCAGTGCGTACTCCTAAAGAACAGAGAATTTTGTTCTCAACCAGGAAAGATCAAGACAAAAAAACTCTAACAAAGTACTGTATGCATTTCTTTTCTCTTTAAAAAAATTATTTTGGCAGTTCACTTCAGTTTGGAACATTACATTGATGATGATTTCCCCTGACAGTCGTTTTAATCGCTAATCAGCGTCCCTAAACTATTGAATTGTAAAAAAAGATGCATAAGCTCTTACATAAAAGAACTTGCATTGTATCTTTTAAACAAAAACAGGCTATAAAAATGAGAAAGTAACACACATGGTCAAAGCTGATATAGTTATTTCACTTCTCTTCTTGTGATAGTAACATCACCTATATAATATAAGTGATGAAAGCAGAGCAGAGTAACAATAGTCCAACTGGAGTATCCGTGTGTGTATGTGAGAGACACAGAGCATGGAGTCAAACAGACAGCAAATGGTTTTCCTTTAATAAACTGCCAGACCTTTTCTCGGATGATTCGTCCGAACTCACAAACAGGCAGGCGTGACTAAGATTAGCCTGGGGACAAACACAACAATGCACAGAGATGAAGAAAAACTGAACATTGGAGAGGAGAGAGGAGGAGAGAGTGGATGAGCCATCAGATACCCGTCACTGTGTATTTCTTATCATTACATCATACATCTCTCATGTCCAGCAGGGAGTTGTCTGTAGCATGTTCTCTCAAGCTTATCAGTATCCATGCCAATTCTCACAGGTGTCTGCTTGTGCAAATCTGTTTCTCCTAGATACACTCCCACCATCTATCACAGTCTCATTTTTCTTTCCTTTAATACCCCAATATTATTTTCTGCTTGGTTTATTTTTACCTCAGCCAAAGAGGCTATGTTTTGGCTATGTGGATTGAGCTGTCTTGGCGGAGGGCTCAGAGAGCTTTTTTTGGTCCCTCCAGCAAACATTAGGCTTCCCAAAACAAGGGGAACAAAAAGCAAAGCTGTTACCTCTGTCCATTGCTGATTTTTGATTTTGTATTATCCCTTGTATTACCATTTTCAAAATAGCATCAATATTTATAAAGGCACAACTCTTTTAGTGCCATAAAACCTGATGATTTTGCTAAGATAAATAAATCACAATGTGACCTTTTCCCATTTGTCTGGTAATTTTACAAACCCTTTTTTACAAATCAATTGCAGCCAAATTTGGAATTCACACACAACTTCAGAGATCTTCAGACCATATGGCTAATTGTTTTAGTTAAAAAAAAGCTGGTCTTTTTACAAAAGAAAACCATTCTGGGAATGTGTTGCCATTTATTGGCTACCCTGTAAAAGATGCAGATAAACATATTTCACAACTAAAAAAAGGGAAACATCTCACTATAAAGGCAAGGCAATTGTATTGAAAACTCTGAACTGTTTTTTTTTAAATCAGGAAAGCAGATCTTATGCAGTATCTTGGCTAAATGAGAGAAAAAAAGACAAAAGATAGTGAGATGAGGACGCAAGATAGTTCATGTCAAAACTGTGGAAAATTCAGCAACCAGGCCACAGAGGCAACCGTAGGTGTAAGAAAGTTATTTGACTCAGTGTTGTGTGAGTTTTTGTGCGCCCTCTGGAAGTAAAAATTGTCTACTGACATAATTTTGTTAAACATATCAATAACTGCCTTCAAAATTCTCCCCCTACATTATTAATAGTGATAATTACCTCCACCAAGGAGATAATGTTGTCATGCCCGACTTTTAATCTCTGATGACATTTTCAGGAATTGTCCACAATGGGATCAGGAACAACTGAATACATTTTTGGGTTGACATGACATAAAGTGTGCATCCAACCACTGACCAGCAGTGTTAACTGCCACTCCTCACCCATGTAAGAGAGCTCACAAGTGGCCCCCCTCGCCTTCTTTTGAAGTGTTATTACTATTTAACCATCTTTGATCATAAAAAGTACCAATGATGATACTTCTACCAGAAAAATAATAAAAAGCAACGAATTTAAAGACAGGTTTTACTGTCTTCTCTGCTTGTTACAACACATGATGGTGACTTAGATAAAAACTCAAATATTAATAAAAATGAAGACATAGACATTTTCTGTCAAATTATTTCAAATGTTCCACATTTTAAGTATTGGTTCATGGTACGACACTAGTAGGCTACCTTAGAATGGTATCGGCCCCCATACTTGATACTAGTATTGATTCATCCCTATCCGGTAACCACGTACACCACCTTTAAAGTTTGCGTGGTGAACTTTAAAGTTCACCGCGCTTTAAAGTTCCAAGTATGTTTTTATTTTAAAATTTGATCCTTCTTCCGGGTCAAAAACAACTTATTGTGTCATACCTAAAGGCAGGGTCTAGGATATCATTTTAAAACACTTTTTTTTAAACTGCAAAAAACGCTCTTCATATACCATTGGCAACCTATAAGTTAGGAGTTCTTAAACTTGACAGAGTAATTTTCATTTTTTCTACAGCGAGAAAACCTGGGAAAACCTCATCCAATCAACTTCCACGGTCCGTCCAGGATGAGAGGCTTGTAAGCAAAGCTTCGGTGTTCCAGCACCTCCCCCTCTGTGTGTGCATGCGACGCTCGTTCTAGCTTGTTAACAGGAAGTGAGCTTGCGCTACCTTGTCGCGCCAACAGATAAATTGATTGCGCCAGCTGCAGTAGCCACCATGTTTGTTTGGTGAAGCATTTAGTTTGAAGTTCGGAAGTGCAGATTAGCTTCCCAAAATGAATCGAAACCGCAAAGCTGTTTTGGAAATAGCAACGAGACCATGCTGGTTGCGCATGCCTGTGTTATTGAGGCGTGGCTTAGGGGGAGAGCATGAAGCAAGGGGTGGGACTTTTTATCTTGCAATAATGTCCTCTTGAGGAGCGCTCCCACAATCGTATACCCTGCCTTTAATTAATTTTTAATGTTTAATTACTTAAAGTTGATCTGGAAAAACTGTCTATTGAATCAAGGAAAACAAATAAGATAAGGTACAACCCTTTTCTGCCTTTTTATAACAATCTGCCATCTTAAAATCCCAGTGTAACATCTGCCACTATCAGTTGATAAATTGATGTTGCAAAGGAATGAACAGCTGACATTAATGGTAGCCAGTTCTTGCATAAATAGCTTCCTGAGTGAGCCCTTCCATCTGCTGTGCCCTAACCAACAGGAAATGGGTCGGGATTACATGTATTGCACAGTGATTTATGCTTATGACACATGTCTAAAGCATTGGAGATTAACAAGCAAAACTATTAGAGTAAAAATCAGCTAAGTTTGGAGGATTGTTTTAGGTTTTTTTGTTAAAATGTGTTAAATCTGAAATTAACATTTAATATTTTCCAGGTCTGAATAATAAAAAATTTAAATGTTATGCTTTTCCATTTCTTTTTTTCAAAGCTTTGTTTGAACCCTTTAGGTTAGTATTTCTCAATCTTTTTACAGTGGGTACCACCTGAGAAAATCTCGAGTTCTCCAAGTACCACGATCATCTCCAATCTAAACATACAGTCGAGAAGGCTTAGCCTTTTAACTATAGACAATTAAAAAGAGAAGTCTTATTAACTCCTAATAAGGATTATTTATTGCTCATCGTTTCCAGCCACAGCCACACTGTGTGAATTATACATTTTTGAATTAATTTTAGTTTCAAAAAATATTTAGAACCTCCAAGTACCACTAGGGAAAGCTTGAGTACCACAGTGTCAGATAATGGCTTTAGGTCCTTTCTGGTTGTAGACATCTTACCTAAAAAATTACAAAAAACAAGTTTGTTTGCGCTTTTGTTCATTAGCCGTTTCCAGATGTTGACCTCTGTTCTATATTTTATACCCATATATGCATTAAAAAGGCTCCGTCCAGAGTCTTTGTTGCATGTCACCCATTGGCTGCTGAGCATGGCCACCAGTTCCACCCACAAACCTAAAGAGCATAAGGCAGTTTAAAAATAAATGAATCGAAAAAAACCAAAACATACTCTAAAACAGCGGTCTACAACACCTGGGCCTAGACTTGCACTGGTCTGCAAATTGCTCAGCAAAAAAGAAAATACAATTTTGAATAATAAGCATATAACAGGTGCTGATTCAACAGTAATAAGTCTGCTTAAAATGCACCTGCAGGGGTTGTGAGCAGCGATCGTGCTTAACTGCTTTAGAACATGATTATAAATCAACCACAGTATAGGCAAAGAGGTACATACTACTTGGGAATGTCATCAAGGATTTGAAAAGACAAAGTTGAGAATAAAATGGTATTGAATGTTTTGCTTTAAACATCTTTATCGATATTCTTGGTTAGAAATCAAACAGATTTTGAAGCCATGAAATTAGCTAAACCTGTAACATAAGCTAACCACAAAGACAAGCTCTGTCCTCCCGTCTACCCAAGCTGGAGGTATAAGACAGAAAAACTTGAGCGATGACAATATAACAATTGGACAATGTCTCATGTCATGCATTAAGCTCTTGCTGAGATGGAGAACTCCTTCAGTGATAGATAGCTGTGTACTGGGTGCACAAAGTAGCATTATCATAAATCATTCCTCCCAGTAGCTGTAACACTTTATAACCATTACTGATCCCAAGAAAAGTATTTACAGGCCTGTTTTTGATTGCAGTTTTTTCACTGTAAATAGTATGTTGTTTTTATACACTTTGTTCTTTTAAACAGTATGGTACCACACCTAAATTCCCCCACTGTTAGACAGTAAAGGATATTTCTATTACAATAGGTCATTGCTTGTGACGTGCTTATATTGGTATGAGGAATGAAACATACACAATAACAATTGTTTAGATGTTTATTTTAAAGGTAAAGATGCAGACCTGCAAAAGAAAAAAAGAGTGAGTATATGTACTAATTATGTAAAAGATTAAAGTGATTGTTTGTTTGGTCTTACTTGTTTCTCTGTTCTTCTTGAGGAGTTCCGGCTGAAAGAGTCCCTGGGGAGCTGGAGCACCTAAAGAAGGTTCTGGAGCATTCCATTCAGGAACAATAGGAGGGATGACTTGTTAAATTGCTATGAGGAATGCTGACTATTTGCATTATCTATATTTAGAATTTATGCAGGATATTTCTATTTTTGTACTGTAATTTATTGAAAGATCTTATTAGGGATGAGCTAAGGATAATTTTAAGAATATTGTAATGTTGTATTTTTTGTACTTACCTCTGTCTGTGTTTGTGACCAGTCCAATTAGTCACACCTGTTATAAATACAGCTCTGTGTTTGTAAGAAGAGGAGAGGAGAGGAGAGGAGAGGAGAGGAGAGGAGCTGAGCTGAGCTGAGCTGAGCTGAGCTGAGCTGAGCTGAGCTGAGCTGAGCTGAGCTGAGCTGAGCTGAGCTGAGCTGAGCTGCATGTATGCATTTTGCTGCTGCAGTGTTTGTTAAACATGTAGAAATGTAAATAAATTCACTTGGGTCTTGTGGTGTTATTCTGCATAGGGTTTAAACTTTTATTATTCAGAAGGTAAAAGTCTGTTTATATAGTTTGCATGGTTGTAAAATATATGTCTGTCACTATTGTTTATGGGGGTAAGCTTTTAAGTCATAAAACTCTGGGGTGATATTTATTGCAAGCTGTAAAAAACAGGATGTCTGTAGATTTAGTGTGTTGCCATAAAACCATAAAACTCAGAAGGAGCTTTTAAGAAAAGACGTCTCACCCATATGACTGTATAATTTTCTGACAGCCAATAATGGCTAAGACACTGTATGGAAATGTTCTGATTGGACGGAGTAGAAACGCCTAGAGGCCCGGTTGTCTATAAAGCTGTGAAATGAAGATCATTTAATTGTTCAGATTTCTTTAAATCTGGACCACAGGGGAACGACGGGGGCAACTTCCTCTGTAAAAATGCAATTTGTTAATCTGTTCAAAATAAATGTTAAACTGGAAATTGGCTCCATTTTGTCTCTGCTTGAACATGCATTGAATTAATTATGATAATTATTTAATTCAACAAATGGTGACCTCGACTGTGTGCAGGGTTTTGGACCAGGCTCCAGTTATATTTTTTTAAGTTAATTAACGGACATGTATTTGCTCTATTGACAATTTGCGCAGAGTTGCGTAGTTTTTTAATTCTATTGATTGGTTAATCTAACATTGGGTAATGTTGTCATGCAAGTTAAATATGTTTTTTTGTTTTGAGCAGATTGACTATTGCGTGCCCGGAGTGTTGAGCCTGATCGGCTGTCTGTTTCCCTGTTTCTGAGCAGGATTGATTCCTTCTTTACGCTCCGTAGAGAAACACCGGTGCCTGCTGGGAGATGGAGTTTCTTACTCTGCGGGCCCAGTGGGGGCTGCCTGTTCTCCGGGGCGGACAGTGGAGCAGATGGACCGGTCTCTTCAACGACTCAAACTCGGACCCACGGTGCGGATCGGAACTCGACGGGTTGGCCACCCTGCCCAGAACAGGACGCTGTCTTGGGGCTCCCAGGCTGCGAGCGAAATAGCAGCACAGGGCCTGTGGCGCCCTCTGACTGCTGGACGGCTGACCTGGGAGAGGGGCTGCGTTTACTTCCAAACGCGTGGCTGAGCACCACGAAGTGGAATTGCGAAAATGGTCCGGCATTTTTTTGGAAAAGGTCCGATGAGGTTAGTGTTTAGATTTCTGCTTGTACAAGGGTGTGTCTATGTGTGTGTGTGAGATGTTTTTGTACGCAGGCGCTTTGCGAGACGTGCTGGTGATGTTGCGTTTTGTGTTAAAATGTTATAGTATAAATAATGAACTCGAGTATAATAAATAAATTAAAATAGATAAATGAATATCTAACTGTGTATGATGGATAACTGTAATTAAAAATCTATAAGAATGAGTTGTGAACATTTACGACAGGCCATCAGGGTGGCCGCCCTAAGCTAGGTGCTATGGCGGAGCTAATTCTGTGTGAGTTTTTGCTTGATAGCACGGCTAACATACGACAGCTTTGACTATATGTTTTGATAAATAAATTAGTGATTATAGGCGGTTTTCTGCCATCTGTTCAAGTCTTTTGAGTGGTTTTCTGGAGGCCGGCGCCAGAAAATTTCTCAAAGCGGACTACGGAACTTATAACAGATTGGTGTAAACCTCCGCGAGAAAATAATTAATAAGGTCTAAAAGTCACCGCTTATAATGTTGTGTTTTTTGTTAATGGTTTTGGGCTGTAACGGACGTAGTTGGTTCGGTGTTTTCTGTGCGGAACGGCTGTTAGGAAACATATGTTTCAGTCCGCGTGGGAAGAACAGGAGATTTTTTGTTCATGCCGAATTAAAGTTTGGTGACGTGGTATAACTTGTGCGGATTAAGTCCTGGTATTGCGGTAAGTCATCTTCTAAAGTGTGTGTTGCGATGTTCTGGAGTGTTTTCGCCATACGTTTTGTAGTGTTTAACGTTTCGCTTCAAAAAGAAAGCTAACGGTAGCACGGGGAGGTAGGCTGCTATGCTAAGTTAGCGGTGGTGGCTTTTGTGTGACAATGTGTTTCTGGTAGAAACTAACTGCATGTTCTGTATGTAGCAAGCTACAAGTTGATTTTGGATTAAAAGTGATTACAGACTCCTGCAGACGATTGCCTTGTTAAGACTTAAACTTATTTGGATTTTTGTTAACTTTTTCTGGTTGAGTAGGATGTAAAACGGCCTTAACATAACTGGTCAGATAAATTTTGATTGCAACTCTTTTTCGGCAATGTTTTAGCACATTTTCTACGAAGGGCAATTTAAGGTGTTTCATGTTTAACTGAACTGTTACGGTACGGAGATTAAAGATTAAGAAGTACATGCTGTATTTGGTTAACTGCTTTAGCCTGAGAAGGCTCGATTGATTACATGAGGAGAACAATTATGCATGTTATAATTAAACGCAAATGGCTGAGAACAGTTACTCATGAGTCGATTCTGACTTGGTGAAGTTTTAATTTTTGATTTAATCTTTGAAATTAAAAAGAGAGGAGAGTGTATAGTCAAAATAAAAGTTGCATTTTTTGAATTTTTGAGTAGGTAGATTTTTTGCTTTTTGGATTGATCCAAGCAGGATTTGATTAAGTTGGCCTAAATAAAGATAAAGCTATAAGCAGTAATTATAAGACTTTAACGAAAAGCAAACGGTGTTAATTGAAAAGCAACAAACTGGTCTAAATTATTTTTTTTTAAGCACCGTGTTGAATGATACAGAGAATGAATTCTTTCTGTGATTTAAATAGTATCATTTATGCTAAAATTATGTTTGGCTTATTTCTGATGGCTCTATAGACTTTAGAAATATAGCTTAGTCTCTGAATAAATGATCTAAAGGAGACTGATGTTAAATTATTTAAACAATTGAACATTCTTAATGATTTTGTGGACACTCAAGGCTCATTGGAGTTATCAAAATTCAACTGGGGCTCAAGAAGTAACCCAGTACATTTCAATTCCGTTACAAATTAAATGTTTTTACCATGCAAAACAACACTTATCATAGTGATAGTTTATAAAATAGTGGGATTTGAATGTTTGAGTTTGAAAAAAAAGAAAACGTTAAAACACAGAGTCATCTTTAAGTAATCAGTTTGTTATTAAACAGGCTGGGGATAAATTTGAATTGGTCTAAGGATTGAAAGTAATGAATATCGCGGTGATCGAAAATGATGGTTTAATTTGGAAGTAAGAAGTAAATTCTAAATTCATTTATTCTGATCGTGTAGAGGCAAAATGTGATTGGACCAGCTACATTGAAATAATTTTTACCATATATTTGAATACACATTTTTTTTGACAAATAAGAATCGGTTTTAGTTTTAAAGTTTAAGATTAATCTTTCAGATGTTCTTTATTGATTGTTAGCTAGTTTATTTGATGCTGAGAGTAAATTTACAGGTCCTAAAACATTTTGGAACAGTTCTGATCCTAGAATAATGGCATAATATATCATTTGATTAGTGGGGACTCTGTAACTGACAATTTATTTAGATTTTTTTATTTTATTTTCTTTTTTCTTATTTATTATTTTTTTTCCTCTTTCTCTCTCAAAATTTATATATTTGGTTCGACTTGGATTATGACCCAGATTTCTGAACTGCGGTCTGTTTATTAATTAGAACTTTGGAAAAATGTTAATTTGGGAAGCTGGATTAAAGAAAACATGATTCAGTGGTAATGTATTTGACATCTCTAGAAGCTTCAATTTAATTTGGTGTTTATCATTGGAGAAAAGAAAAAAAAGAAGCCTGAGAGGAAAGGAGGGATACTGAAAAAAAAAAAATGCTGGTTTTTATTTTTATTTTTTATTTTAATGCGACTAGTTTTTGTTTAGAGAAATCTCATCTCTTGAACCTCCTTTATTGAATTTTTTTGTTTTGTTTTACTGCTAAGGGGAATTAGACTACTATGTATACTACAAAAAATTAAGAGGAGTTTTACTTGCAAAAATCACTTTGACTATGTTCAATTCCCTTCACAGGATCGGACAGATGTTTTTGAAGTATGAAATGTTTTCATTATTTACAATCAAGAATATTTGGGCAAGTGAGCACATTTGGGTTTGTTTAAAGAGGAATCATATAAGCAAAAGTACTTTGAATTTATATTGGCTTGTGTTTAAAAAGAAAAAAAGTACTTTAGGTTTGGCAATATTTATAGGGAAGCTGTTTTGTCAGTGATTTAAATCTTGGATTTTTCTTTAGAAATATGGATAGAATTTGAAGTATAGCAAACTAAAGACTGTTTTTGTAAACTATGTTGTGTTTGTCGGTCTGTGCTGTTCTCTGATTTTGTTTTAAACATTTGATGTTTTTATTGCAATGTTTTAGTGGTGCTTTAGCAATATCTAACAGAAAAATCCAGCCTTTTTGTTTGTTTCTTTTTTGATTTAATTTTATTTTTCTAAGAACTAAGTGTGTTGATAAAATATTGCGATGGTCAATCTTTATAAATGTTTAATTTATACATGAGATGGAAGAGACATTTATCAAATTGAAAAAATAGAGAAAGGCATTGCATTGATAAAATATAGAATATAAATTGGATGAAAAATGAAGGAATCATTAATTAAAATAAGCAGGGGAAGAATTAGAACAACAGTTTAATTGGAAGTATAAGGATTACTTATTATTCCTGGTGGAGAGAGCAAACCTATTAATTAGTATATTTTTACCAGAATTAATACTGAAGAAATTATTACTAGTATAACTGATTGAAGTAAAATTAAAATAGAGCCCACATAGGCAGTCTGAGTGTGTAAGATATTTAAATTCAGCATTCGAGGAAGGAGACTAATGAATATGAAAATAAAAAGTTTAAATGAAACTTGATTTGAATAAGCTGAGAGGATCGACTGTCTGTTTTTTTTCTTACTCTAATTATATATTTTTTCTCCTTTTCTCATCCCGCAACAGAGAACCCTCAGATAACATTCTTGAGATGTAATTTATGTTCCTGGGGAGATAAGATGGGTGGGGGTGCGTGGGCTGATGACGGATAGTGCCAGGTGCCCACCATAACTGCCAAAGAAAGAAAGATCTATACACCAGCGCAGAAGTTTGTCTCTCTTGTGCTCTGCTCCCACACAGGGGGGCACCGGTGACTGTATATTTTCAGGGGTGAACTGGAGGACACCCTCAAAGGAGCACGTTTCCTCATGCTGAGCTGAACTTTCAAGGACAATATGTGAATCCACTTGGCTGGCGTGAGATGGACTGTTTCTGCTGAAGAAGTGATGATCAAAGACTGTTGATTCAATGTCACTGTTGCTGAATTAACCACAAGAATTTCTGTTTGTCTGATCGAAGGTGGCCGAGGTTCCTCGAACTTTGATACCCCCTTGTCTTCCCCAGGATTATCTCCAGGTAAAATACCACCATTTACCGGGAACAAAATTTGGAATGAAAAATTGGGCCGATAGCAGGGGGTTGCTGGCTGGTGAGAGAGAAAAAAAATAAAAAAATTTTTCTTATTTTTACGTTTTCATCCACAGGGATGTACTGAATTTAAGAAAGGATATATTGTAATGGAACAGACATAAGTGTCTTAAACTTGATAAATAAAATAAGTAAATGTAAGAATCAATTTGGGTGAACAAGCAAATGGATAGTAATCAGTTGAACCGTAGACAAAAAGTAAACTCTTGAGCTTGCTCTTGCTTTTAAATCCATTAATGAGGGAGGTGTTTTGGTTTAGTTTTTAGGAAAACAACGGTGTTGTATCAAAATAATATGGACTTGCTCTTTCCCCAGGGATTATTTTTAATTAGATGGGTGAAATAATTTCTCGGCACAATACAGTTGGATTAGATTGAAAAGGAGTGATCACAAGACCGGATCAAAAAACTGTCTTTTTTAGATGTTTACAAGCTTATGCCCCCAGGATTATCTCCAGGATTCAGCAGCACGTGAGGAGCACACAGTCTCCTCTGGTCACAGCTGACTGCAGCTGCTGAAAGGGTCCAAGGTACAGCTCCAGGTCAAAGGCGTGAGGAGTCCAGTGGTTCAGCCAGTTCCAGATGACAGCTGGGAACACACACAAAGTGCAGCTCCACGCCAACGACGAACCTGGTCGAGGATCAGCAGGAATCTGCCTAAAGAGGGTCGAGAAGGTTTTGACCAAGCTGAATCGGAAGCTGGGGCCACAGGCGGCAGGGCTTGGCCCACCCAGAAGATTGGTTCGGTTGCTGTGATCATTCAGTGTGATCTTTATGTGCCAAAATTGGGCGAGATAAGCAATTTGGGCTTGCTTTTCTCGAAGAGGGAGTATACAGAAGAGAAAGATCGCAAAACATCTAACACATTACACAGCAGGTTTTGACCACTTCACAATCGGTGAAGGAAGCCAGGAGGCGGGGCCTGTCTGTGTATTTGTGTTTTATTGGGGGAAATGTTCAGGTAATGAAGTAGCTGGCATTTCATTGAGGGCGATCTGAAAAAATTGGAAGAAATAAAGAACCCACTCTACTGAATCATCTCACCACTTGCAGCCGCTTGGTGACGGAGGAATAAACAAGAGTAAAGACTAAAAAATATAATAATAAAGACTGAACATTTATTAATCATTTTTCTGTTTTTTTACAGGTTGATTAACTATTTTATTCACAAGTGCAGAATTGTTGATATTGCCTAAGAGGGTTTCTGAAAGAATTTTAATCAGTTAATTTTATTTCTTAATTTCCAGTTGTCTTTAAGGTTGTATTAAGGTTTGCATTAAGAAAACAAAAGGGTCTACTAGAGGAAAGACTAAATAGACTCGAGGATTACATTTGTAAAGGGTTCTTAATACCTTCTATTTCACAGGTTTCTTAACACTTTAAGATTGATTTATTTCAGAATATAACATAGTAAGAATGTATTTGTTCATGGATTTTTTTAAGCTTCTTCCACGAGTATCAACATGTTTCAAGTCAGATTTAATTATCTCGTCACATGTAAGACATTCTTATACATTTTTGGGTTTTTGAATTAGTTTTTGGGAATTGTTAAAATAATTTTTTTGTATAATGCCAAAAGAGGGTGAATTTATGAAATTTCTTGGATTTGATTTCTTGCATTCTCAAAATGCTTTACAGGTTTTGATCTTAAGTTCTAAACACTTACCTTGAAGGAGAGTACAGAGGAGATATCAATCTATTTTTTAAAAAGATTGAAAGAGGGAATTGTGGTGTTATTCTGCATAGGGTTTAAACTTTTATTATTCAGAAGGTAAAAGTCTGTTTATTTAGTTTGCATGGTTGTAAAATATATGTCTGTCACTATTGTTTATGGGGGTAAGCTTTTAAGTCATAAAACTCTGGGGTGAGTTTTATTGCAAGCTGAAAAAACAGGATGTCTGTGGATTTAGTGTGTTGCCATAAAACCAAAAAACTCAGAAGGAGCTTTTAAGAAAAGACGTCTCACCCATATGACTGTATAATTTTCTGACAGCCAATAATGGCTAAGACACTGTATGGAAATGTTCTGATTGGAGGGAGTAGAAACGCCTAGAGGCCCGGTTTTCTATAAAGCTGTGAAATGAAGATCATTTAATTGTTCAGATTTCTTTAAATCTGGACCACAGAGGAAATTACGGGGGCAAGTTCCTCTGTAAAACTGCAATTTGTTAATCTGTTCAAAATAAATGTTAAACTGGAAATTGGCTCCATTTTGTCTCTGCTTGAACATGCATTGAATTAATTATGATAATTATTTAATTCAACAGTCTGCACTGGACATCTGCCTCAGCAACACTTATTCCTCCATACCGTCCAGTGTTATCCTGACACGTGCCTTAGGCACCACAGTATCACAACACTTCTCATCAATCCACACCAACAGGAAAATAGATTTTTACTTTCCCATTAGTGTGAAATGCTATAGATATCAGGTATTCTAAAAATGAGTGGGTAAAGGTCTTAGTACTGACACATCTTTGGGTAATAATGTTGAATAACTGTTTCATTGTAGTTTTACTCATTTACCTTACTTGAAGGGCCTTTTATCTTGTCTTTTTATTTTTGATGAGTGGTCAAATTAATGGATCTGTTAGTGCCACATTTTCACAAAATTACTACCTCAGAGAACCAGGAAATCGTGAATACTCATGAAATCATCTTAACTGCAGTTAATATAAAATTGTAAAGTACGTGTGACAGTGTGGAGGTCCTTTCACTGTGGCTCCGATAGATAACGTGCCCCGGCTACTTGGCCACAGGGATTCCCTTTGGCTGACTGGTTAGCGCACATGACTTTCACCTGGGAGTCGTGGGATCAAATCCTGCCCAGGCCCTCGTTGTGTACCATGCCACATATGTTCACGCTGTGGCGCTGTAATTTCCCTTAAAATTGTTACTGGTGTGAAAAAAAGACTTGTTTTGAATTATGGTGTGGTAACTGAAGCCATTCAGGTCTGACAGGATTACTACCAGAATTTCTCTGTCATGCACACAGGCAGGATGTTCGTTTGCAGAAAACTAGAGGGTTGAATTACTGGCAAACCTCCCGTGACTCAACCTGTCGAATAACTTTTTTATTTGATCTGTTATTTAATTGAAAAATAGCCCCATCTGAAATTCAAAAGACTTAATGACAAAACATTCAAGTTTGTCTGACATCCACCTGTTTCCTTGTCTCCCTCCTAAGAGAAACAATGGCCTGAGATTTTCTTGAAAAAGAAAAGAAAGGAACTGGCAGTGGATCCTACCTGCTGTCTGAGAACCTGAGATCCTTGAAGCCCAAAAGGGTTGTTCCGGTTGACAAAATGTGTGTAAGTTCCGTGTTACTTCACAGAGGGTTTATGCTTCTGCAGTGAAAAATACACATTTATTTTAAGGTATTTTACATATCATCACTAGGGATCTTTTTAGTGTCAGAAGATTCAAATTCTTGGGAAATAGATCCATTATGTCTGAGGTGAATAAATATTCTGTAATGAGGATTGGAGTTCAATTTTAGAATGAAAGATTTAACAACTTCAATAAGCCGAGCTATTTCAGAGCACCGTAAGCTGGTCAGATAGATCAAAAGGTGTATGTTTGTTTAAAAAAATGTTTGTTCTCCCTCTGAGTGTTGTATTTTAATATTTTTAAGATATTCAAATTTTTAGTTTCAATTTCAAGTTCTTGATAATTTCTAACATTCTTATTATTACTTTTATGTTTCAGATAGAAATCTTTCAGATTTACGTATTTTACCATTTAACAGCAGATGGAGGAGTTGCTAGTCTTAATTAAAATAATGCTTATCAAAAGAGCCTTTACAAAATGCATTTAACAAATTCTTAAATTTATTAAGTGGAAAAAGCTATCCAAATTAATCTAGTCCTACCTGAAATATAATTAGGTCACAATGGAGGGGTTTCAAGCATGAACAGCCTCTGTTAAGTTAAGGAACACAGTGTTTGCAGATTAAAGTTTGGACTTCGACTGTTACTAAAAAAATTTTTTTTAGACTGATAGTACAAGGTGAATTTCCAGCCATTTTCTGACTTGGTAGCTGGCAAAGATGCATACTGCCTACAGGCTAATGGCTTTCAGGTTTATGGTCATCAGTGAGAGAGAGGGCAATACCTGTGCATGGCAAAACAAAATGAGCATTTTAAAAAGAAGATGTGGGCCTCACAACTGTCAGAAGACTTAATTTCTATGGGGAAAAAAATTAAGTTTAAGCTTATGGTTAGAAAGGCTTAGATTATCCTGAGTTATTTTTGTAGTTATGATACTTTAGATTTAGACTGTTGCAGGACACATTGACAACTTTCCTGCAGTTTGCTACATTTCTCTAGCACTTCTCTCCAGTTGTATTATTTGCTGTTAATGCGACTGTTAACTTTGTTTTTTCTTAGTGTTTTTCTCTCCATAGAAGCTTCACCTGGTGTGGTTTCAGCTCATCTGTGATGCCTTCTTGGAGAGGGGCATCTACTTGGATGAAGCTCCCAATAACTGAGCATCCTCTGTGTCCTTTTATCAACTTTTTACTTTCTTTAAAAAAGAAAACACTCTTGCATCAATTCTTTTGATCTTTTTTGTGTCTCTGCTCTGTCTTCTGAAACCTCCAGTCGGTTGTGGAAGAGAGATGCTCGTACCGAGACATGTTCTTGTTCTGCTGGAAGTTTCATCCAGTTAAAGGGGAGTTTTCCCTCTCAACTGTTGCTGGTAACTGTCTACTGTTACTATGTGTTTGTTCAGGAGGAGTGAATGCTTCAAGTATATGACTTGATGCAATCTGCTACGAATTCTTAAACACTAACTTTTTAACTGATTCGAATGTTTGTATGTTTAAAATGAAATGACTTTTCCTGCTAAATACCTTGAGAGGAAATCTGTTATAAATTGGTGCTATATAAATAGACTAAACTGGGTTGTGTTGACTAGAATCAGTGTGTGGTATCTCTTTCCAGGTTTCTTACTGGCCTTAAAAAAAAGAAGATGTATAAGTTTGGCCTTCTAGACTAAAAAAAACTCAGGATGACATGCAAACACATAGTTAAAGGGACTTGTATGAAGTGCTACTTAGCAAAATAAATAAAACCACATGCTAGGATTTCTGATGTTGAACTAGATGTTGAATAATCCCAAGTAAAGGTTATGCTCTAGTATACTTTTCAGAGCTATGAATATAATCCTAGTGCTGTTAGAATATTGTATTTTTTAACTCCTTGAGCTTTTTCGTATTTTATCATATTTCAAACTTTGTTGACTGCATCTAACTGTTAATTTGTTTTTACAAATTGAATCAAGTAAGGTGTGACATGCATTTGTATTTACCCCCAATTGCTCAAAATTAAATCCACTTCAAACCAATTGCCTTCAGGAGGCACATAGAAAAAGTAGTACACCTGTTTGTGATCTAATCTTATGTAAATACTAGCGGTTTTGTGAGGAAATCAGAGGTTTGTTAGAGAACATTAGTCAAAAAAAAGAAGAAAACAAAACACAATGAAAACCAAGAAACCAGAGAGTATGGCAAAACTGCAAATACACCAAAAAGTGGTATATACTGTAGGTAGACAGCCACAGGAAGAACATTAAACAGTGTAGTCAAGACAGAGGAATGAAAACATTATGTGATACTCTTCATAACTTCTGTCTGACACACTATGTCAAACAAACAAAGCATAAACGAGGACACACTCTGGACTCTGATATCAAAGTAACATGAAATTAAATCAGGGTAAAAAAGACGAACAGAGCAGAAAAAAACAACATGGGGCCTGGGGTCATTTCCAAGAGAATAATATACATTTTGTTTTTTTGGTCAATATACTAATTATGTAGTCAAACTTAGCAGGCCTGTCGCTTTATATTTTATATTCTGAATGGATGTAAGGTCTGAGGTGACTTAATGGTTTGTGATATAGTTGATAGTTAATATTTTGAAGTGTAATCCAGTGCTTTCATCTGCTTTAGGGTGATCAGAATTTGAAAGTTAAGATGCTGTATCATTTAAAGCAAACATTTTTTGCATATGCTGAATAATACAAATCAACTAACAACCAAATAATAGTAATAATAAATAATCCATCAGTCCTCTGGGCTAAGTCTTCTTCTATCCTAAATCTGACCCTGGAGTAAGACAGAGGTTCACCTTCCAACAGCTTCCTCGTCAATATGATAAAACAGATAATTTCAAATGATTATTTGTTTTATTTCTTCCACTTAAACAACTTTTTTTGCACAAATTGCAGATCATCTTAAAATCATTAAATGACCACTGCATTATCATGCAGCAACATTGTACATGAGAGTGTGTAGATGTGTGTGTGTGTGCTTTCAGGAGGTGAACCACTCTTTAATTTTGCTGTCAAGGTAAATTACATAACCCATTCTCTGTTCTCTAGAGACAGAGCCAATACTGTCACAAAAGCCTACCAAGCTTATTGCAGCAATAGCTTTATTGATTGTCTCACACACACACACACACACACACATGCACACGCACACACACACAAAAACATGCATGTGTTGGCTTGGCACTCAGGAGACGACACCTGCATGCAGCTAAGTTGTTCTCTTGGGTCCAGAAGGACACACTGCATGCAACCTGTGAAAATTCAGATAAAAGAAATAGGCTGTGCATACACAGGCACTAATACACACTTTGGATCATTAAGGACTTAGGTGTGTCCTGTAAGCACTTTAGATCCCTGTTGGACCTGTAATATAGTGCTGTGTCTGTGTGTGTGTGAGTGTCGTTGTGTCAGCTGTTTTGTTGCCTGTTAAGCCACAGTAACAGTTTCTTAGTCGGCTTGGGAACAGTTTTTCAGCCAGCTTAGGGACGCGGATGTGCTGAAAAATCACTATGCTGACAAACAGTTAAAGGAAGAGCTAAGGTTCTACCTCTCATTTGTTCATTACTTAAATGACGCTTTCATTCATTTCTTTGATATTATAACCACAATATAACTACTGCACCTGTTGTGTTTATGCAATTTTCAGAGTTCTTCTTCATGAGAATCTTTTCTTCAGCAGATTCAATATTTTGTTATGAGTAGAAATCAATCACTTCTTGATCTTTTTTCACAGCAATTAAGTGTAACACAAGTGCGCTTGTGGTTGTAGTGGTTAAAAATACATGGACCAATATAAATGCACACTAAGTAAACAAGCAAACAGACACAAAAAAAACAAAACAGCTAAATTAAGTCCTGTAGATAAATGACAAGCTGAAGATAAGAAAAAAGTCAACACAAAAATATGGATAGAAATATTTCTGATGAAGTCAAAAAATGAGCATATTACTTGTTAAAATTATTAAAATAGAAATAAACAAATTAACCTATATAAATTATAAAAATATAAAAGAAAATCGATAAAGAATAAGATAATAATTAAATAGAATTTGTATCATAAAAGTATATAATTAAAAGTAAAAAGTAGTCAATTTACTATCAGCACTGGGAAGAAAAGGTGGGTATAATATTCATAAACTATTTCTTTTGACTTAAACACAATTGTTTATGTCCTCTTAAAGTATTTGTAGAGTTCTTATTATTTCCCTGCACATCCTAATACAATGTTTACACTCTTCAATAACCAACTGACTAAAAAGCCACAGCAGGTATCAAAAGTTGTAATTTTATTATGGTTTCCTTTTTATTTTTAAAGAAATCCAGGTCACAAATACATACAGATACAGATGATAGAACCCTAATTCTTAAAACAGTGGAAAGGATATCTTACTGAAATAGTCATAATTTGGTCAAAACTCTTTCTGGTCAATGTAATACAGGGGTGTCCAATCCCAGTCCTTGAGAGCTACTATCCTTTGACTTGTAGATACATCCTTTCTCCACCCAGCCTGCAACTAAATGAATGGCTCATTACCAAGTCTCTGGAGAGCTGCATGACGTGCTGATGATGGGATTCGGCAATGTACTGCCACAAGTATAGGGCATTTACTATTTGATTCAGGTGCTGGAGCAGGGATGCATCTGAAAGTAGCAGGACTTAGCCTCTCCTGCTGTACTTTTTGCACTAGATCCTTGTATATTCACATTATAAAACCCCTGAATAGCTACTTGAGATTTTATTCTCTCATTCTCCCTCTTTAGCAGGGAACTTGGATGTGGGGGTTGCCTTAACAGCCTGAAAAATCTACGTTTTATCAAACTCAAAAAGTCATGCAGTCTCATAAGAACCTGCACAAAGTAGCCTGCACACAATCTCAAGTAGTGGCAGTCCACTTGGCAATAAAAATAGATTGTCTTTGCAGCAATCCCCATCCAAAATTAGGATGAACCATCAAATAAGAATTATACTACCTCAACACAGTCTTTGAGCTATCAAGCACACTCAGAAATTAAAGTACAGAATTGTACTTTTAGGGGTACAATGTCTTAAGGGTACTATTTTTATAATCTGTATCATTTATCAATGGTTCCTTGAAAGCCAATCATTATTAACTTGACATGATTCAACCATCATGTAGCCAATAGTCACTCAGATGTTTTCCTAGTAGAAGAATAAATTTATCTTGCACTAAGGATGTTTGCAATTTTTCCTAATATTTATGCTGGCATAGCAAAAATTCTCTTGTTAAAATATGTTTAAGAAAGCAGTTTACCATTTTAAAGCACAGAGAGATCGTTGTAAAAACGTTTTTTGATTAAAACCACTGAAAAATACCCAAACATAAATATAGCTTTACTATTGGTTGTATTTTTCAGTGAAAAAAGATGATCACCAGAAATTGTACCCTTTCCAAGAGATAGTACAAAAATGTACTTTTTAGCTATGAAGAACATATGTACCTTCTAGACAAGGAAAACGGTACAGATAGTTACCCTGAATCATTTTGATTTTTTGTACCTTGGGGTACAGTAATGCACCCCGTTCTTTACCCCTATTTCTCGCTGCGTTTCCATTACAAATATGCACAAAACTTTGTCGATATTGTCCAAGTGTCAAAAAACCACAATTTCGCAATTATGGTGTTTTCATTCAACAACAAGCTCAGTTTAAATCATACGTTTTCACACGAGTAAGAAAAGTGGCGACAGATATGAACATTTACAGTAGATATATTCAAATATATTCATATATTGCAGGTACGGCACTAGCGCTCATTATCAGCCCTAAGGAGGAGACACAGACGGCTTGTAGAGGCATTGGAGCAACAAGCCACTTGGGAGCGGTCTTAACATCCAGTTGTTGCCCATGTGACTGTGAATCTGAAGGTGTTTCCATTGCTGTTTTGTGAAACATAATGATTTCGGGAAAAAAACACCTCATCCAAGCGCAAAAACTGTTTTATCAAAAAATGTGAGTTTTTCGAAAGTGGCGTGTTCCATTAGGCTAATTTATTTTCGCAACTACAAATTCCGCAATTTCATGGGTAATGGAAACGCAGCTTCTGACAGTGAGCAAATTGGAGACCTTTTGCAACTCAGAGGACCTTGCAAAGATCACGCATCCTTTGGCTAATTTTGAATGCGTTACATACTTTTAATGACATTTGACTGTCTTTTACTTTGTCCACTCCTTATATGCAAAATTTAAAGAATATATATTTTTAATGTCTGGAATAACAGCTTTTATCAAAATACCGGAGTCTACAAAAAAAAAAAAAAACGAACTAAAAATATTAAATAATACTCTAACACTGTAGACTGCTCTTGTTTTTTTTCCTCCTTACAAATCCAGGTGAAAAAGAGGGTGTGAGTACATTTTAGGTGCAAAATGCTGTAAGATGGTGAAAGCAGAGAAGCTCTGCAGCATCTGGAAGGAATTTCTCAAGGGAGTAATGGAGAGAAGCAAGACTCTGCAGCTACATCCCCTCGAGCCCAACTCTCTCTTAGTCTCTCTCTCACACACACCTACACGAACACACACACACACACCTGTAGCAGCACACCTGCACATAGCAAAATAGGCACACTGCTGATTTTGCACATATTACACACACACGTCAGTCTGTCCAGCTCCTTTCTTTTCACCCTCCACAAGTTTGAGGCTCAAATCAGTGGCAATCACCATTTAAAATGTCCTTTGTTGTGTTTTTCATCACATCAGTGTTGCTAAATAAGTTCTCTGGTAGATTCTGTTACTTTTCAAAGGTAACACACAGCTGAAATAATAAAAAAATACTATTCATTACAGTGATATTGATCTGCAGAGAGGAAAAGGCTTAGAGGCTTCTGCTGTTTCCTTAAGAAGGCCGTATCTGTGCTTTGATTTATGATTTACCACAATTTACGAGAGCAAGAGCAACTGGTGTTTAAATCCAAGCAGAATAAGTATAATTTTCATATATTTCGACATGTTACCATATTTATAAGATAATGTATTGCGCTACAACCACAGCATGATAGAGCACTGTGAGATGGGCACACATAGCAAAACACATAGTAAAATGGAATATATGGGAAATGGAATATCCTCCCCACCTTGTTTTAAAAATCTTGGTTATTTGAGTCCACAAGCAAATGCTTAAAACAGAGAATTCAAAATCTTTAATTTGGTCAAAGTTTTATGAAATAACTGGTTTTGATGTCATAAATCTGCCCTTCCATGTAACTGACAGGGGAAATTGTGTGAAATATTCTATTATGTGTGGACAAGGCCTCAGCATTTTGGGCCGATGAAATGAGCACCTCTGAGATGATCCAAACTCACAGGGGAATAGTGCTAGCAATTCATTACAAAACATTGGTGAAATGCAGTTTTGTGGCAGATAATGCCTTATTTAGAGACTGCACTTTGGTTGGCCTATTACCTGCAATTTTTATGGATATATGTCTTCCCGTGGGAATATAGACTTCTTCCAAAGAACTCCAAGTGGCTCCAAACTTGTCTGGGTGAGTAAATGAATGTATTGCATGCTATAAATAAGGTACAGGTTGAATAAAAAAAATGGTACCTCCCCTTTAATATAGGGTCCTGATGCGCAATTCCTTGGGGTTATGAGTGTTCATTTGTTTCTAGTACCATAAACATAGTAAAAACCTTTAAAGATATACAGTTTACGTCTACCAATGGCAGAGCAGGTTTATTTGTATTGTACTTTTCAGCAGCAAGACCAATCAAAATGCTTTACATGATGAAAATATAAAACAATAGAAAAACTATTTTTTTAAAAACCTACAATGCAGTGGCAGCATTTCAGTACACTGAAAAGTTAAAAGCCAATAAAGGAGGAAAGGGACTGAAGAATAAGTTTATTCAAATGATTTAATTGTCATGTAAGGCAGCTGATTTTAGTAATGTACCTGAAGATAAACTCTGTTAAATGCTGAAATCCCCCCCAAAAATATATATATATATATGTTTTCTGTCTAATTTAAAATTAAGTGGACTATATGAACTGTTACCAGAGTTAACACTGTGGAGGAAGGAAGCCAAAATGTGGGGAATATTCAACCAAGGCGAATCCAGCCTTATTTCAGAAAACGTCCAAAAAGTACTCAAATAAAAAGCAGATGCTCTTGTGCATCATCATGTCCACTGGGATGAATAGATGGATGAATAGATAGATGGATGGATGGATGGTGTGTCAGGCTTTTTTCCCAAACTGAACTGCAAATGCAGAAGCTTGTCTTTTTTAAATAAAAGTATTTACTCTGAGCTGATTGAATACATTTCTCAGAGAATTTTGTTTTTCAGCTTACCACTTTCAACTGTCATAATCAGAAAGTAATAAAGAAAGAAGTTTTTTCTTTGAGCAATTTTTACTCAGACAAATAAACGTTTGATGAAAAACAACCCCCATAAACTGAATATCCACAGAAGACTGTAAAGCTTGAGTTTGAAGAGAGGCTGGAGACACAGCTTTTCCATGTTTCTTCACAAAAAGGATTAATGCACTCACTGAGCTCCAGGAAAACCCCTCAAAGTAACTGCATAATTATGCAAAATAAGCCAACTGCACTCTCTCCTGAAAGCGAATGAGTGATTCTTCAGAATGAATCAACAGTTGTGGAGAGTTGTCCGTTAAATGAATGGAAATAGGAATATGGATCAGAGTGCAGCGTTTTCTGCCACATCAGCTTTTCTGCCTATTTTAAAGAGCTACTGCAGCACCACAGACCTACTTTTTCCTCTTTATACTCTGATGCATTTTGCATTTTCAGTATGCCTTTTCAACACGTTAAAACTGCTCGCAGCAGAAACACAGCCTTATTCAAAGTACACACTTCATCCCCACTGTGCAGCTTCCCGTCTTAAAAGAAGCAAAGCTTTTAAAAAAAGAGCCAAATTCCAAACTAAGTAAAACCAGAGGATAACCAAAGAAAAGAGCTAATGCTGCATCATGTTGTCCATATAGTAGAGATATTCATATGTTAGGTTTATTTGTTTTCAGAGTTTGCTGTATCAGTGTGGTTTAAGTGCAATAATATTTCACAAGAATCTATATTTTATTATTATTATATTATTTAAGTTTAAATAATGGTTTCCAGCAGACATCACACTGCTGCCTAGGTTTCCTCTTTACTTTGTGCATTTTACACTCACAGTAAAAACAAGATTATTTGATGTGCCTGTGTTACAGTGTCAATCTTATTTTCAGATAAATATATATATGTTATCCTATATTTATGCATAAATTAACTTATATCTATTGCAAAGAAAAACAAATAAGTTCGTCAAGAAAAGAGAGTTAGGCTTACCTCACACTGTTAAGACTGCTCAGCAATCAAGTAATCATGACTCAACTGCGGCAAATTTGGGAAACCTTTTGCGTGTAAAGCTGTGATATAGCTATTATGTTTTGAACCTCTAAACAGGTTTTTCCAAACCATGCTATAAATTTGAGGGCTTTCTCTGCTGCCCCTTATAGAGGTAGGTGAATACAGAGCGTTTTGCACTGCGGTAAAGTTATCTTGGCAATTAGAGGTAATGATCCTCAAGAAAACCAGAGACTGTGCATTTTTTGCTGATTATTGTAAAACAAGCCCACTAATATAACAAATATTAAAGCTGAGAACAAACCCAGTTTTGTTTTACATATTACCTGCAGTCCTTTTGCTTTAGCTTAGCATAGAACTAATATAAGTGAAGGGATTCACTTACATTGGTTTATAAGCTAAAGTGTAAGCAAATGGACTCCTGCCAGATCAGGGCTGGTTACAAAATGCTTTTTTTCTAACTTATCTAACTCTTTTTTTTCTTATGGGGTGGAATATCCCTTTAAATCACTTGCTAACTAAACAGAGAAAATGTGTGCCAGCATGATTGAGTGAATTTAGTTTGTAGTTTCTCCATCGAGCTCCCTTGTACCCCACATAGATATGATGCCAATAATGATAATAAACTGTCACACTTTAAATATAAGTTTTAAGTTTGTCCAAAACATCTGATGATCTGGTTAAGATCTTTTGTAGAACATATTTGTTCTGGCTGAATATCACAGCACAGCTGCAATTCAGTTTATCAGGGCCTTAAAAGACATTTAAAAAAAAGAGAAAAGCATGAAGAGATAATCGTGTAATGCATTATGTGCAACTCATTTTTTCACACAGTTTTTCCTTTCACGCAACTACTTACACCTTACAGCAATATCCTTGGATACAGCACTCTGTTAACAGCCAGCTTAAAGAAATCAACAGAGTATGATTTTTATACAAAACATGCCAAAACGTAACTAAACACAGCAGTTGAAAAACTAAAATATTCTTTGTACATTCTTGTATAAGGCCTCTTTTCTTTTTAGTGTAACTAAATCTTAATTTATTTTGCTGTTGAGGTCATCTTTAGCTCTATTGTCTCTCAGATGTAGGTCACTTTATTTATTCTGTAGAGTTTTGACTTGGCTGCAGGCTGTTCTTCACTCAAAGGTCAGAAGTCTCAAAAATCTTTATATTTTCAATTTTCACTACCCCGGAGTAGTGTTCAAATAATAGCTGTAACATTTAACAGTGATATATTATTACCACCACAGAAAACATGGAGTTTGGACTCACGTTTTTGGGAGTAATTGATTTATTTAATTCAGAAACTCTGTGATAACAGTCAGTTGGAGATAATTTATGAATTGCAGGCATGTTCTAATAGCAACTAGATTCAAAGCACAATGTGGATGATGGAACAATAGGGGTTTTATCAGCTGAATAAATTGCAACTGACAAGTATAATTTATATATTTTATGCACATTTATCAAGCTATTTCAGAGGCAGTTTAGATCCTAATAAGGTCTATTTTCTCAAAGCATGCAAATGCACCACAAACAATAAAACGGATAAGCAACATACATCTTCATTAGTGTCTAGTCATCTCTCTATTTTCCTTCTCTGTGTCTTTGTTTTCTCTCGTGAATGGTAAAAATCTCCCAGTATCAAGGCTCTTATTTAGAATCATTAGGTCATATTTAGACATAATGACTTGGAGATGCTCAGAGGATTGTTTAGTGAAAATTACTGTTAATCATGCTTACACTTGATTAATTTCACAAAGGGAAAGTTGCAAGAGACAGAGGTAACGGAGGAAAAAGATGACAAATATGACTCTATTTCAGTTTTATTGCACTAAGTAAAATTTATGGCGACAATCTTTTCTGACTGATGTTGTGTTAGAAGGTAGATACTGTAGCTTGTCTGTGAATATGTTTTTTTCCCCGAATGATTTACTAAGATGCTGGGGGAATAAAAGCCCTGTCTAACTATCATAATATAGTGGGGTCTTGGAATAACACTTATGAAATAGACGTTGATTGTCACTAAAAACATTTATTTCTTCAATGTCTTGGCTGTTTCCATACCAGAATTATCCATAAGAGAATTTGGTATTTAATAACTCAACTTAACAGTATTGCAAAAATTTAGTTACTTTTTAGTACCACAAAATCACTCGAGAAAATCAGACCACGATACATTGCTGTTTTATCAATTATGAATTTTCTCTTGGAAAGATGAGATGGTAACTTTGGCTTTCTGGACAGTTACAATAAAAATCCATCAGAATGTGTGCTGAATCTTAGACCTTCTGGATGGCATGTTCACTGTTACTTGTGGTGAAGTGTAATCATAGGCTAAACACCACCACATGCTATTTCTACTTCTGTTGTGGGATTGTGGTGGTTCAATATCATAGATGAGCCTTATACCAGCTGCGTGTTCATGGCTATGTTGAGGAATCCAAGAATTTGGAGGAGGGGTTGAAAGGCATCACTGCTTCAATGCACAATGACTGCAATTAAGACGATCTAATCTATCGTCACAACTAAAATGCTTCCTTTGTACCTGGCTGGGGGACATGCACACACCTACAATGTAAAATATTCAGGTGAAACTCTAAAAATGATATCATGCGAAAGTTTAATTATTTCAGCAATTCAACTTTAAAGATGAAACTAATTTATGATGTTGACTCATCAAAAGAGAAGTGAAATAAATGGAAGCCTTTATTGTTATACTTTTGATGATTATGGCTTACAGGTTATGAAAACGACATATTCAAATTCTCAGAATATACTGATGCCTAAAATATTGCATGACATCAATTAAACAAGGATTTTAATTGGAGAAATGTCAGACCTCGGGAATTCAAATTTTTCTACTTTCACCTGTAGGCTGGCTGTTTGGAAAATAAACATTTTTTGGCCAATTAAAGGATGAAACTTATATTTAACAGTTCAATGATTTTCTAGCTCATGCAGATTGGATGGAGAGCATCTGTGGACATTAGTTTATAACACTTAACATAGACTGTTTGGATTTGGGTCTGCATTTTGTTCTAAACAAACATGTTCCATAACAGCCACATGTTAGAATCTCAAATTTTAAAGCAGAACATCTTTGAAACTTAAATTTCCCTTTCTGGAAGCTACCTACTCCCTTTGTGCTTTCTTTGAAATCTGTTTAAAACACCTTATTGATACCAATATTAGCTGAGCAGGTTTTTCTTTCCCCCCAGAAATAGCTCTTACAATAAAGTGTGTCAACTATGGGTATAGCAATTTAACAGATCTAGGTTTTATCATTTCAGTCAAATGTCAGGGCTGATCAAACTAGAAGTTTCAGTCAGCAAACCATTTATCACATCTCCATCAAAAACATTGGATCTTTAATGTTCTATTTAAAAAAACAACAACATTACGATAACAGGTATCCAGACAGTTACATAGACATGTGAGCTGGTAGTTTGAGACAGAGCACAATGTTAAGCTGAATGCTGATGCTTGTAATACTAACAGAAAAATTGCCAAAGTTAAATACCTGGCTTCTTCCAATTATCAAAACTTCTGTGGTGGCAGTAAAGCAATTATTTTTTTAAAATCAGAATCTCTAAATTGAGTTGCAGTGAGACAGAGATGAAGAGCATGCCTGTCAGTCACTAGTACGACAAACAACTCAGTCAGCCTCTCTGTGTTATTTACAGTTATAGTTATTGCTGGTGGGGCAGTGAGAAGATGCATTTGCCTTCTAAATATTCAGTTCATGTTGTGCTGAATGTTTTGACATTCAACTCTTCGCTGTTTAGCCTTCAAGACACATTAAAGAGACGTTTATTTGAGAGCAATCGCAGCAACCTCAGCATTAGTTTAATAACTTAATTTAACGAAAGGAAAAGCTCTGTCGTTGCTTTGCAGTAAGAAAGTCCTGGGTTTTAATCCGGTTTTGGGGTCATATTCTCCTTGTGCGTGGGTTCCCTCCGGGTATTCCAGCTTCCTCCCACAGTCCAAAACATGACTGTTAGTTTAATTGGTCTTTCTAAATTGCCCTTAGGTCTGAGTGTGTGCATGGTTGTTTGTCCTGTGTGTCTCTATATTGCCCTGTGATGGACTGGTGACCTGTCCTGGGTGTACCTCGCATCTCACCCTATTATTGCTGGAAATAGGCACCAACCCCCTGCTACCCGGAATAAGATAGACAATATTAAAAAAAGGATGGACGGAAAAGCTCTTTTTGTTTCAGAGATGCCCCTAAAAGTATTTTCTGGATGTTTCCATTTTTTTCATTTAATTAAAGTGAAATCTTGCATTTATTTTCAGAGGCTCTTTACTCAGTGTCTGATGTTTATCCACCAACTTGTTCTTGAGGGGCACATGGTAGATTGTTAAATTGCAATGTAACCTCACTGCAGGAAAATATGGGTTCATGCCCCTTTTATGTGGCGTTTGGATGGTCTTCCAAGTGTATGCTTGGGCTTTCTCAGAAGACTCTGTTTTGTTTCTCTCCGACCAAAATCAATCAATCAACATGTTAGGTTCACTGTAAATTTAAAGCATAGTTATTTGTCTGCATGATAGAATGGTAACCTAAACAGACCCTCCCTGCTGTTTGTGGACTGCTGCTGTTTTTTGGAAGAGATCCAACATAACCCAGAGAAGTTTCTCATTCATTTATTGCTTTTTGAGTAATCACCAAATTGTTTGGGTGATTAATCTAAATTTGTTGATGAGCTGCCAGTATGTGTGTTGTTAAGGGAAAGGCTGAACCTGAGAATGATTAACTTGGCCCGAAGTAGCAATGTATTGACAGAATTTTGAATGAGCACATTATTAAGATGAAGATTATACTCTAAGGATTTCAACCAATCTACTAGGCTACACAATCTACAACTTTTTTTGTGCTATTGTCAGAGCTTTCAAATGAAAAGAGTCCCTCACATAGCAGATCCCTGTTTTTATTAATGTAAGGCTTGAGTTGTATACTGAAACAGTTCTCACACAGGGGGACTGTCTCCCATTGTTCTCCCAATCAAGGGAGCTGAGTTGCTACTGACACATCACAAGACATAACCCATACCTGTCCATGCCGGCGCACCAAGTGGGTACCGGGGGAAATAGCAAGGTAGGCTCATGCTTTTAATTGTAATTGTATGGTGTGTGTCAACATTAGCCAAACATTTTGGTCCGATTATTTATAAAGGAGTTTGGGACATGCAAACTAGGAGAAATGACAGACCGGGAGGGGTCTGGGAGATAGCCCTAAAAATGTGAGTGACCGGCAAAAACAGGAGTCTTGACAGGCTCGGTCATAACTGGTTTGCAAGGTGGAAAACTTGCCTCTGCCTCTAACTCTCCTCACTCTTCTGACCACTTTAAATCAGGATTTTATAGGTGACAACATAAAGAATGCTTCTGGACTACTCTGTACTTGTGAATCTATAACTTTGGAGCAAGTTTACTTCCAGCTGAACAAAAAAAATTCCTCTAAAATCCTCTTTGGAGAATGAAGAGTTATCAATAGAAGATTGTTAAAACCTTATACCCCAGGACAAATTAGATAGGGTAACAAACTTTGGCTGTGTCTTTACTGTCACTAGTCCCAAATGAAAGACCAAAGGGTTTACAAGATCATTTTGTCAATAAGGAAGCAAAGCTGCAACATGAAGGGTACTGTAAAAATCAGCAGAAAAATAAGCAACTTAAAATAAGATGAAAAAATCTGCAAGTAGATATATTTTTATCCATCTAAATTTATTTAAAATAAAATTGTCAAGATTTATCATAAAATCCTGAAATAATATCACTAAAATACTCAAGCTCAACAGGTTTATGTCAAAAATGTAAAACTTGAGGATGATGATGACATTGAATGGGCAGTCGTTTGGGAGCCCAACGGGGTTAATGCTGAGCTGGAAGAGAAAAAAGAGCCAGAATCCCCATCACATTGACAACTGGAGGAGGACAGCTGGGGGCTGGCAGTGCAGACCCAACGAGACCCAACAATTCAAGGAATAATTAGGGAAGCGGCCACTGACAGGTGTCCACTTAGACACTCTACTTGACAGCAGTGCCCCTCCAGGCACATCAGTTTCTGAAGACCCCGACACCGACAGTCAGCCCATACAAGGAGCATGGGGGAATAAAGCCCCCACCAGTAACCCAAGCACAGACTTACCAGTTGGTGAGGGGACACTTAGCATCCTGGTAATGGAATCTACTGTTTAAAATTAATCATATACAGTATGTGGATTTTCTACCTGTGGATTTCTATTGGCCTATAAACTGACATTTAAGAAAGATTACTACATTCTATAAAGAAGATGAGGTATAACAAAAAAAGTTAGGTCAGTATCATTAATCTATGTCAGTAATTCAATACAACAATTAAAACCAATGTATTTTATAGTCATTACACATGGAGTTGTATATCAGGTATTTATTTAAGTTACTTTTAGCAAATCATTTAAACTAACACTTGACTGGTTAAATTGCACAGCTGACCAATTAATTGTATTAAACAGGCATAGCCCTGCCTTCTAACTCTGATAGATTGAACTCACTGGGAAAAAAAATAGATTATCAGTTTGTAAATTACACACATATACACAAAATATATTTGATTAACTATGTAGTAGTTGTTTTAAATTAAATAAATTTGTGAACGATCTCATTGTGAATTTATTAATTTGTTGAATACTGGCATTGGCATCTCAGAAGAGGTCGAGAAATATTTTAAATCAGTAGCGGATATTGGATTTTTCTGATTATGGGGCCATCAAGGGACCACACCATTTATAAAGAGGCCAAGTATTAGACCAGCATCCTTACACATAATTAGCGGTTTTGGTAAGGCAGATAAATTTAACCACCCACATCATGTTGAAACAGATTAATGACAATTTGCATACATTTTTAGTGTATATGAACTAAATACCAAACACAAACCGCATTTAAAGAAATTTCAGCAATGTATAATTTTTTTAAAGCCACAAATAGTATTAGTTTTTTAAGAACAGGACATCAAAAGAAGGCTAAGTAATCTGTTGTTTAATAACTGAATAAACTGGATCTCTTGGGAAGATTTTTACCCTGATCTTATTTAATCAACTAGTTGAAAAATACATTGTTTCAAACGAGGACATTTTCCAGTATTTACAGGTCAGGGATTTTATAAGGAGAAACACTACACGTGTTCTATCATGGCATTTGGACACGTTGAAACATGATCTCATGCACCCAAGCTCCCGCCTCCCAGCTTCTGGTTGGAGGGCAGAAAGACTGATCATTGACTACTGTCGTTGCTAGCTTTTAGTTCTCAACAGATCAGCGCTACATGGCATTTAAGGAAAAGGCTATCAGAATGGTTAATATGTGCAGTGTTGTGAGATAAACAAATTGAGAAAAAGGACAGTAATAAGCATCCGTACCCTCGGCTTTTTAAACCATGAGCAGGGAATCAGGATCCTGCAGGAAAGTGTAGACATATGAGTCATTTTAGCCAGGGATTTGTCCCAAGCGATATTTATAAATTGCTGTTTTGTCCCCAGCACTTAAAAAGCTGATCTGGATTTTTTTTTTTAAGTACATCAAGCAGAACAATTTTCATATAATCAGTATCAGAACGGAATGATATTCGATTTCTCTATGTGCGAATCCTACAGCCTGCTTTGAGAGTGATGGTACGTTCAATAAAGACTAATATTCAGAAGTGGGTACAGTATTAACAGGTAACTGATTAACTCGTACTATATCTCCTTAATGCAAAGTCTTCTAAATATGCCACGCCACATCCCAGGGGCAAGGAAGACATGTACAATGTGAGATTTTTGGACTAGGTCGAGAAATTTTGCGATCGGTTTGTCTTCAAAACTGCTTAAAAATAAATGTTGCATTGGTCACCAGTGAGTAAGTATAGCTTAGTCGTCTTATTAACAAGTCAAAGGAATAACGCTCTTTTTTATTTTTTATCTGTTTTATGAAACAGAGGGTTCATATTCTCACCCCAAAATTATTTCTGCACCTGACTCCTGCTGGGCTGCATACAGAGATTATTGAGTGTTTTTATCATTCTATTCCTCCCGTCTGTCAAAATTGCGTTGATTGCGCTGAATCCCCTCTCTGCTGTGAAGACTGGGAAAGTGTAAACTGCACCCATCGATTTTAGAAAGTGTTTGTCTATGCTCCCTTGGATCTTGTACTGTCTAAAGAGAAGTACATGACATGTTTGGTTACTCGACTCAGTGACAGCACAACCAGAGACACAGTTGAAAGCTTTAGTAAAATGTGTATTTAAAACAAGTTTAGAGGTTGTCTCGGGAGAACCAGGAGGAGAGCGCCAGGAACCAGGAACTCGAGACTGAGGAGAGGTAAGTGGCCGGTTAGAAAATTGTTTAGGAGCAGACAAGATGATAATAATAATGAGCTTATAGTTGGTGGGTTGATCATGGAGCTTGGAGGAGAGGTAAGTAGGGTTCTGATGGCCGAGGGTCTCTGTGAGATACTGACTGTTGTTGGGTTTGATTACAGATGCTGGAGCTGATGTTGAACCGGGTGAGAATCCGGGAGGATTATGTTCTACTTGAAGTTGATGACGGATAGGTAGATGGATGGGCAGGCGAGCAACAGCGGATGGAATGGTTTCCAGAGGGGGGAGCGTTGCAGAGGCTGACCGGGAAGAGAGCTGGAGAGATGAGGAGATCCAGATCTGAAGAATCCAGGAGTCTTGGGAACAAAGGTAAATGGGTCTGCAAGGAGACAGTTCAAGTAAAGATCCAACACAAGGAAATAATCTTACTTAGATGTCACTAGAGATTTGGCCCAGTACCACGCTAGTTGCGAGAACCATCTGGCTTCAGCTTGCAGCAGCCGCTCCCCTTATGAAGCTGGTAGTAGATTAACTGGAACAAGCTGCACCTGTTGAGAGCTGCCTGCCACGCCCCTGTGAAGAAGGGGAAAGAGACACAGAAACCAACAGCCACAGAATCCTAACAGTACAGGGGTTTCAGAAATAAGGGAAATATTAGTCTGTTGGACCAGCGGGAGGAACAACGACTACGATAAAATTTTTTAAAAAACACAAAAAAAAAAATTGTTTTTGTATTTGATATGGAGGAACACACACACCCTCAGCACCCACAGCGTCCCCAGTGGGAATCGAACCCAGGACCTTCTAGCTGTGAGGTGAGCTGTGCTACCATCTCCTGAAACACTCCGATTTTCGCCGTCTTCCTCCCATTTTTAGGGCCATTTTCCCGGACCCCTCCCGGTTTGTCCTTTCTCCCGGGAAACTCCTGTAATTTGCATGTCACAAACTCCTTTATAAATAATCGGACCAAAATGTTTGTCTAATGTTGACACACACCATACAATTACAATTAACAGCATGAGACTACCTTGCTATTCTCCAACATACATTCAATAAATATATTTACAAACAAGATAAATCAGACATTTCATTTATAAAGTTAAGTACTATCTGGCTCATTAGCACTACTAGTGTTTGGACTTGGAATTGCACTCACCTATAACCTGATCATGGTGCAAATGAAATGATTGGCAGGTGAGGGGCACCTCAGGGGGCCAATCAGTTTCCGGCAGGGGCCAATGCCTCTGTGGCCCCGTCCTTAGAACCACCCCTGTTTTAAATACAAGCCAGCAAGTAGGAAGAGTGACTTTAACAAGCTGAAGTCTGTTTTGTCAGGTAGTCGTTGATTCAGGCGATTGTGGAAGCCCCCTCTGTCTTTTCGTGTATTTGACAAAGAGATTCAGGCTGAATTGCATAAGATACACTGGATAAATTATAGGACGCGATCCTCACAGTCCTGCCTGTTTTACTCAGATGACAGTAAGTTGGTTTGAGAGAAATTTTAGGATGCCGTTTTCAATTACAACTCCAAAGTAATAAGTGAACGGCTCGGAGGTTCTGACAGTTCCTTGTCTGCTTACTCAGGTAAGCAAACAGTAGTCAGTGACAGATCTAGTGTCACGCAGGACTCCTGAATTGGCTATGTCTGGTAGTGGAAAAAAGCAGGAACTCTTTCAGACTACAGGACCCTTCTCCTGGTCACGGCTGAGGTTACAGAGCTGCTGCAGAATTCCCCAATAATGCATCACAAATGTAGGGCTGAGACCATCTTGGGCTGAAGCCTTGTTCTGGGTCAGACAGGCATCAGCATCCATCAGCATCTCTTGATTTGTTCAGAGGCTCTGTCCAGACTTCCACTACCATTCATGAGTTCGAATGCTGCAAAAACAGTATTTCACGGTTGCATTCCCTGGATTAGGGACTGCATGGTGGTGCAATTGGTAGCTGTAACAGAGGACACTTGTCAGCCAACCATTCTTGAATTAACATGACTGACACATCACCTGACCACACTGTAGCCAATAGTCGCCTATTTATCTATTTGTCTGAGTAAAAAAGATGTACAAATAACATTTAATAATGTTTTAACAAAAAAACTTTGAAGTCCATGTTCATAAATCTAGCCTTGCTAATGGATTTATTTTTTAGTAAAAAAGATAATCACCAGAAATTGTAATCTATCCAAGAAATGTTGCGAAAATGTACTTTTTAGTGCTGAGGAACGCATATGTACCATTCTGACAATGAAAGAGGCACAGATAGTTACCCTTAGGTCCAATATTTGTCAATTTATTTTTTTTACCTTGGGGCACAGTAATGTACCTATTCTGTACCCCTATTTCTGACAGTATACTTCTAGCAGCAATGGTCTTTGCTGTTAGAATGTATATGATTCTTAAAGGATAGTTATAGATATTTATACTTGGTGTGAGGGTTTGTATAAGTTTTTAGAATGTTTTTGTTGGGATGAGAAAATTTATCCAGTATGGTATGATTATTTAGTGGGGCCTGAATTGCTTAGGATGCACTCACACATGGTTGAATCCAGAGTGACAATGAGTTCTACAGTATAAAAGATGCCATTTACCATTCAACTGTGTTGCTGGTCAGAACTCTGCAAACATGTGAGCACTGGTGATAATAATAAAAAGAAAGAGCTGTATCCACTGAAATTTCATTTTGTCATTTGTGCTGCTCTGCCTCTAGTAGCGATGTTATTAACACTGTAGCCTTTGGCGTTTCCATTAACTTTTTTTAAGGCTGATTAGTAATATTTAACATTATTATGAAACATAGTATACTGAAACACTTCAAATTAGGCATTAAACCACTTATTGTGGCATTAAAATATGCAAACAGATAACTTGTTAACATATTTTAGTGTATTTGCAAGTGCAGCTCTTACTCTTATTTCCAAGCACGCATCTGACAAAGCTCAGTTTTCAAATGTTAAAAAGCCTTGACCTGTATTCCTTTCTCTACTCCACAGAAATAATTGGGATACAACCCTTAGAAATAAAGGGTTAAGGAGTAAGAATGAGTGGCAAGAGGTGAAACGAGAGTAAGAATTAGACTGCACTAGGATTTTGAGATGTTAAACACAAACCGAGTACCTCGAATGAATCTTTGTAAATCAAATATTAAAACAGACACACTTAGATAAGCTGTCACAGACATATTTGTTTTGGACTTTGGGAAATTGGAAGAAAAGCAAAACAAAATTTGAAGTTTCACAATCTGAACGTGGATAAAGAGCTTATGGATGCATTTTCTCTTTCAAAAATAAAATATTTCTGATTCAGTCTCTATAAACAGATCAAAAAGCAACAGAGCCTCAGATAAAACATAAAAGAGAGCCAAGGATACTTTCTAGAATTGTACACAAACAGCGTCCAAGTATTGACACAAAATGTTACAGAGGCAACTTGTTACAGTTTCCAGTATATATAAGGAAGTCTGGTGAATTAACAAATACATATTTACATATAGAATTAATTGTATTACATACATATCACAGGGGTAAATTAAATAGCCTGATGGTTGATGATTGGGAGGATTTCATTTGATGGAACAAGATAAATCTTTGTCTTTACAAAAAGCAAAAGCCAAGCCATACTGGGTGGAAAAATATCTCTGAAGATCAACTTTTCCCTTTTGCCATAAATTGTGAAATTAGTTTCAGGCCTGGTCTTTGACTGGGCCATTCTTATATGTGAATTTACAATTATCTTAACCACTCTATTGCAGTTTCACTTGTATATTTAGGGGTTATTGTTCTGCTGGGAGGTTAACCTTTGCTAGAATGTTAAGTCTTCACTGCCTCTAACAGAGTTTACTACATTGTTACCCTATATTTAGTGAGAGTGATCAACTTTTACCCCATTTCCTATCCCTGATGAATAAAAACACCCCACAGCATCCCTATACTGCCTTTAGGGTGCTTCACAGTTTTCCTCCACACATAGTGTTTTGCATGTTGGCCAGAAACAATATATTAGGTCTCATCTGAGTAGAGCACGTTCCTCCATGGGTTTACTGCGTCTTCCACGTGACTTGTCATAGTATTTAATTTATACCTCTGAAAACCTTCCTTAAACAAGGGCTGTCTTTTTACCACATTTTGATAAAGGCCAGTTTTGTGCGGCACAAAACTAAGTGAGGGAGAATTGTAGACATATTCTCTCACCCGAGCTATGGCTTTCACACTGAAACTGATTCAGTCAGAATATTGAATTATCTCACTATTTTCTTAATAAAAGTAAGCTGACTTTAAAGTTAAAAGATGAATGCTACTAGACTACACTGTGACAACATAACAGGCAGGGTATAATTACACTTGTTATCAGCTTAATAGTTTTATTTGAGGTTTATGACATTTTGTTAATTAAAGGAATTACAGTAAGTAAGAAGTAGGTAAGCTCAAAATGATCAGTGATTTACTATTTGGTTATACCATGGTTTGGGTGAATACTCGTTTCTGATTGGCTGGTGGGTGCTGACAAGCGTGCATTATTTTCGTATAACCGCATACGTAGTCCGGTAGATAAATCACTGGGCTATCATGCGGTCGTCGCCGTAGCAACACGCAACAGCTGAATAAACATTAAGTAACAAGTCGTTGAGCTGATCGTAGACTGACTGACGGGAGATGGATTTTGTTGTAAATTTCAACATTTTATTTAAATGTTTACTGTTTTGAGTGTGTAAAAAAAAAAAGAGCTTTGCATTTCTTTCAAGGCACTAGACATTATTTTCAGATCTAGGACCTACATCCCTGCACTTAAGCGCACTAGTACAGCTGGCTGTTTCCATAGTAACGATAAGCAATTGAGCTACTAGCTTCAGGTTAGCTCCTGCCTAGGACCGGCACATACTACCGGTGTTTATTTCCACTTAAAAGGGTAGGAATGGTCATAATGTGTTGTGATTCTGGCGATGCAGCGTGTGCTGATGTGTTTTGTTGCGCCTGACGGAGTTCCTCGCAGCAGCGAGAGAATGGCTCGCTCTGTGACGAGCATTCAGACAGTAGACCGACTAAAGACCCACATAAAATAGTCCCTGTAGTGTGGGATATTTGACGAGTTCAGTACATGAGATAAACATTTGTTATAAAATGTTACATTTGTTGGACCATGGTATGTCTAATGCACGGCCCCTCGTTGTTTAATCCTTACTTGTGCTTACTTATTTTAACTTTTAGGATAGAGGCTGATCATCTTAGCCCACCTGAAGTTCTGTGTTTCTTCTGCATTTTCAAGCATTTTCAGTGCTCCAATGGGCTCAAGTAACTGCATCAGCATCTAGAGGAAAACAATTTTTCAAGTACAACCTGAGTTGTTATGCAAGGCCTTGTGCTGTATCTTGCAGCACTTTAGGGAGATCGCTTTTGCGATAAGTTCCTGCTGGTCTCTGCAGAGGAACTTGCTGATATTATGAAAAAATACCACCTTGTTGTAAGAAAGAAAAAGAAGGTGTATGAGATAATTCAGTGGTTGATTTCTTATGCTCTTCAAGAACAACAGACGTTGCAGCTCTCAAACTCAGGTGGCACACAATCTGTGTTGTTCCTTGAAGGGATAGTTCGTTTTTGTTCTTGATTGCAATTGTGTTTCAATAGTTTTCTGCACAGACTGTATCTATATTCCTATATACTGTCTTCATATAATTTCCCATGATGACATTTGCAGATTTGCTGAACACATCACTAGAAGATTGTCAATAGTTAACTCCACTCTATCTTTACCCCGGTTAGTATGTTCTCAGAGTAAACTCATTAGCTTCAAAATAATGCAGTGGTAGGCAGCATCAAATTAGTTAGTAGATGGAACTTACCCGGGTACTGGTAAGAGAGAGAGGTGATCTCAGCACATTGTGGATGTTGTTAGACCCGGGAATTTGCGAGTGCGCACCCTTGATTTATATATTTTACTTGCTCTTGCTTTAGCTGTCTTTCATTGTCATTATTCGAGTGTGTAAGCTCTATGAAACAGGTGATGGGAGGTGGAAAACAGATGACACTGGCCGCAGTGTGGATGGATTGGAATGGAAAGAAAATAGTGGCGAGTAATAGTGAGGTGTGCAATTTGTGTGTGTGTGGGTGTGTGGGGTGGGGGGGTGGGGGGGATGCAAATTAATCTAACGCATATAATTTTCTGAAGCAAACGGCAGAGGTCGATCACCACAGAAACTAGCCGCAACTACTTTCTTGAAAAGCTTCCAAAAGCAAGAGCTCTGACTAGCAAGCAATCACAGAGTTGGGTCAATGTGTATGCACTTACTGCTGGTAAGGATGAAATGCAACTTCATGTCTAAAAATGCAAACTATACCTTTAAGATGCGAGTGCAGTTGTTTGGGTTAGAGTGCATTAACTAGATTTAGATTATTCATAAATTAAGTATGTTTAAAAGAAACATTTTCTGGCTGTGCTGAAGGCTGAGTTATAAAACAAGAGAAAGTCTGCGTTTAAGGCTGCTTTGATATCTGAAGTTTCAAGGTTGTGTTGCACTTTTTCCCCATATAGATTTATCTTTGCACTCTGGTGTCACAAAGAGATAAGTGAAGAAACTGGACCTTATCTATCATAAACAGCAACAGGTACGGCAGCAAGAATATCGAGGGATACTGTATCAGATTCTTATGAGTTTTTCCTTGAAAGCAGATAAAAGCATGATTTTTATGCAGTGATCTTAGATTGGCTTAGTGGTCTGACAGTTTGCAACTGCCCAAAGGCAAACAGAACAAAATCAGATCTTATTTGCCTTTTATCAAGTACTCTGTGAAGCAAAACAACACCGTTTGGTTTTGAAATACTCTTATAACTGATTAGGTTCTACTAAACTGATTCTCATGCCTTTTTTTCCCTAACAATTGTGTTTTAACTGATGAACCCATTAACCTATCACCAAGTCTGTGACGAGCCCAACTTCCTAATGTTTCTTACATTTTCTTTCAGTTACGCTTTGGTCACATAACACTAGCAAGCAGCCCAGATTTCCATACAGACTGAAGTCGGCATACATTTGATAGCTTCTGATTCGGCAGCAGGGAAACAAGTTAACAGGTGAGCTAAAAGCTTGAATCTGGGAGTGAAAGATGTGAAAATTTTTTAAATAAGGCTTTTAAGAAATGTACAGTGGAAACTCGTTGACTAATATTTTCACTGATAATGCAAAAAGGACAAATAAAACCAAAGCAAAAAAAAAAATTATGGGTTGCATGGGGTTGGAGTTGTTATAATACCTTGCAAGAAGAAGGATCGGGTTTGGTGCGGCCTGGGGTCTTTCTAAATAGGATCGCATGTTCCTTTCATGCATGCTTGAGTTCTCACTGATTACTTTTCATACAGTCCAAAGACTGTTAGGTTATGTTTTGTAATGTATGGGTGAATTGATTGATGTTTTGGGACCACTGAATGCTGTTGCACTCTTGTTGGCACATGTAGAGCTCTAAAACACAACTGATGGACTGCAGTCAGAAGTCATGAAAAATAGCTTGCAGTGGCTTAGTAAAGCTGTGTCACAACTTTAAACTGTTGGAGATAAAGACTGAATTGTTGTAGTAAATTCTGATGCAAGAGTTACATACATTTTGTAATCAATTACTATCCATTCAGGTGTTTTTAACACTCAAAATAATGATTTCTAAATGAAGCTCAACAGGTTATTTTAATATAATATCAACATGCACTTCTGCACAGTTTAAAACAACCCTGTCAAATTTTAGAAACAGTGAAAATCATCCTTCTTACTTTTTTCATTAGATCTACATTTGTCAGGGATTTAATGAACAACATTGCCTGTAGACAGTTGATTATTGCAGCTCTAACCATAGACAATGATCTCTCTCAAGAAGAGTCGGCACAGTGGAATAGGAGTCATTGCATATGCAGGTCATTCTTACACAATAAGTGCAGGAAACAGTGCTGACACACGGGTTACATGTTTAAATCACATTTAACGTGTGTGAGAGCTTCAATCAGCAGGGGGTTTTAACCTGATCAGACTCACAGAGGGATTTGCAATGCAATAAGCTTGTTGTTATCTCATGTTTGTCCTGGCCACATACAACTAGTAATTTAATTGATTAGTGGTGTCGTGGCCACAGTAGGCTTCCCAAATGATTTTTGAGGTCCAAGAAAACTAATTTTATTGCTCATTGTTTATTAAATAAATGGCTCCCTTGCTCAGAGCTGTGAGAAGTAATGTCACCGTGAAAAGAAAAAAAGCCAAACTTTGGAGTTTACAGTATACATGAAGCATTATCATCTGGCAGCAAATGTTAAGATAAAATAATAATCCAGTAAGCGGACAATTGGAATTTAATATGATGTTACAACTATGCCAGGGACAATGTGGACTGAGGGTTGATATCTTGAATAAGGATTATCTTTTAACATCAATTATGTGGAAAGGCTTAAGTTGCAGCATTTGATCTATAAAATCATTATTTTCATTTATCTAAATTGGGTCTTTTAAATGTAAAAACCTTTTATATCTGTTAGATGAATTCAAAGAATTTCAGAATTCTAACATTTGCCAGGCCTTTTCTTTTACTGCCTGTAGATGTTGTTTTTCTGCCTTTAGGTGTATTCTTTCCAACAAACTCTAAAGAAAACATCACATAGGTATAGCCCCTGGTAAAGAGGGTTAATCTACGTGTTCATGTACTTATATAATCTTACCCTGATTTTCTTATCAAAAACTTTCATTTTTGTCAGTGGGTACAAACCTCATGTTAAGAAATATTTGCAATATATAGTTAAGTCCTCGTGCCACAGAGAGTGGCACCACTGATTTGACAACGTGGTACTGCCCCACCTCATCAAAGATTGTCCACAAGTTCATTATTTGCTTCACTCCAACTCTGTGGAGAGTATTTGATTCTGAAAATAATATTCTTGGTTTCATCTGACCAAAGCACACAGTTCAAGCTAGGTTGTTATTTAGAAAACTGTGAATGTGTACAGACAACATACTGAATCAGTAATTTCAGTTGTGTGCAATAGCAAAGGATTCCTTGTCAGAAGACTCCTCCTAAAACCAACAAGTTGAAGCATCCTGCCCACTGGCATCATCCAAGACAGGCATAACTGCTACATTGGATAATTAACAGGCCATTCACAATATGACAGTATGATGTTGTTTTTCTGAAATGCTGTGCTATTTATGCACGTTTTAATTGCATTTTAGACATCAAATCTTGGGTGGTAGAAAACTTTCTCCAGCTCATCCAGGACAAAACTGAAGTTTTATTACCCCGTTTCCACAGAGTGGTCCAGTTCAGACCGGCATGGCATTTGTCACCGTTAAAGTGGCCCATGGAGCAGGACCGTACCACGATGGAGGTGGTCCGCTTTCAGCTTCCAGACCAGAGCAAGTTGGTTTGGGTACGGTTGGGGAGGTGACACTGGCGTCTCACAGCTTAGTCACACATTGACTGAAGTCATAACGTCACCTCTGCGACAACAACTACAAAAACAACTACTTCTCTGTTCCACCCATTAACTTGGGCTGCATCCGAATACCCCTACTATGCCTACTATTAGTAGGCAAAAATAAGTAAGCGAGCGATGCCGTACATCCGAATCTCTAGTATGGATTGTCCAAGTAGGCATAAAGTTCCCGGATGTCTACTACCGCCACAGTGAAATCCGATGTATGCTACGCTATCCCATAATGCAACGGAAGCCCCAATATCATAGAAGAAGAGTGACGTAGGCAAAGCTGAGGACGGGACCACAGGTGACGTAACAAACGTAAAAATCCCAGTAAAATGGTGGAACAGTACGTCCGATTTCATGCCTACTACACACTCGTTTGCAAAGTATTACTTACTGGATCAATGGACAAGAAGTAGCTACTATGTAGTAGTATGTAGTTCATACTATAGAATTCGGATGCAGGGTTGAGTTAGTAGGTACAGGTAAAGATGGCAGCAAGCAGCAACCGAGTGTGGTCCATGACATTCATCCCAAAAAGACTACCTCAAGTTTACAGCTTTTACAAAATTCAGCAGCTTATGTCCTGATGAAGACCAGCCTTCTTATCTTTTAGATAATTGCTTTTACCATATGAACACTCGCGGTCTCTGCGCTCCTCTGGCAGCCGTCTCCTTATCATCCCCAAAGCCAGGACGTGTACTCATGGTGTGTTGTCTTTTCATTATTATGGCCCTCACCTCTGGAACAGGCTGCTGGAGGACCTCAGGGTCACAGAGAACATTCATGTTTTTAACAGCAGGCTCAAGACCCACCTTTTTAGTTCAATTGGTGCCATTGTGACACATTGTCCTTGTGCTTCCGTGCAGGGTGCCACAAATTTCAAATCCATGGACTTATTTACAGTATCACATGGATCCTGCAAGCAATGCCAAATGTGGGAAGGTACACAACGAGGGCATGGGTGGGATTTGATCCCATCACTCCCAGGTGAGAGTCATGCGCGCTAACCAGTCAGCCAAAGGGATATCCCTTTGGCCAAGTAGCCAGGGCACATGATCAATTGGAGCCATTGTGACAGGACCTCCACACTGTCACATGTGTGACAAAAAAGCAAAATTAACAAAATGAAACAAAAAGGATTTACTGATCATGTACACACCAGTTGCACTGCTGTTACAAATCATATAACTTTGTCGCATAGAAATCTGTTAAAAGCCCAAACAAATACACAGGCATACAGAAATCTGATGCAGAATCTTTTTACAACGGACATTACACAATCCTACTGATGTGTATGAATCTGTTAGGTCACATTCTGTACAATTGAGTGAAAATGGTTGTGGAGCAATGAGGGAACTTAATCACATGCAGTTCACAGACAGAGTGATAGGGAAACTTGTATTTAAAGAATAGAAAATGAACTAATAGAAAGAAACACAACAGTCAAAGATAGAAACCTGCTCAGAAATGTGTTCTGAGTTGCTGGTGTTGTTTGACTTTCATGCTTTTGTCAAGGACTGGATGTTCCACAATCTCCTCAAACTAAATTTGGACAAAAACTTGGATTATTCAAGCGGAAGAGAAAGCTGAAATGACTTCACTCTGTACTTTTCTTTTACGCTGCTGCTTGCACTGCGTCCTTCTCTCTCTACTTCACTTTGCCTGTCTCTTAATCTCTATTTCTCCATTTTCCTCCCTCTTCTTGTCCTTTTTTTTATCTCACAGACAAAATTGTGGTTGTTCATTTTTTTGGAAAGCGTGACCTTGAGGGAACCAGTAGTGATTTGTCCTTGTGTTAATCATCTTTAGGGGAATAAATATAGTATGACTGAGCACAAACAGAAGATGTGTATTCATTTGTATATACTGTTACCACTAAGAAGTGAATAAGAAAAAGGTAAAAAACAAATCTGTGCCAAAAATGCACAGTTTCAATTTACAAATATTAAAGGGTATAATCAGAGTTGATTACTGTTAAAACCAGATATTTATAAACCCTTGTATAAAAAGACACTTACGTTACAATGTTTTCACACTCTCTCTGACATTCAGTGAAACTACAAAATTTTTTTTTTTTAGGTAATTTAGGATTGCTGAAATTATTTCTATTTTCTAAATGCCAGAATCATAGGAGATATAATTTTTCAAAAATGCTTTTCAATCTCAGAACATTATGCACATTTCCTTAGAATCTTATGCATTTGCCTTTTAAAATCTAAAACCTAGATCCAATGTTTTGCTTATTCTTCCATAAGCATCTCACTATTTGTTTGCTGGAGTTTTGGTCCATTCCTCCTGACAGAACTGGTGTAGTCAGGTTTGTGAGCCACACTTTTTATTTCTCACCAAAACTTGTATGAGCGTAAAATCAGGGCATTATTATTGGTGCCTAAAAAACATTGAGTTTGTTGTTCTAAAGCCACTTTGCAACTAATTACGCAGAATTCTTAGAGGTCCTTGTCCATTTGAAATATACTTCAGTGTCCAAACTTTAATTTTCTGGCTAATGTCCTGAGATTTTGTTTCAGTATTTTCAAATAAAGTTATTTTCTCATGATGCTATCTATTTAGTTAGGTGCAAGGGGGTAAGTAATGACACCCTTATAGCAGTTTCAGCAACAACCTTCAAAAGGTCTTTTGTTTTTGTCCTGGGGAAGATTTTCACATTTCTAACCGAAACAAGTTAATATCTGGGACTTTCTGAACCTCCGATGGTTGGACATTCAAATGCTGTTTATACTTGCCTATAACTATTTAAAAACATCCAAGTTGGACGTTCACGCCTCTGAAAATTATGCAAAGAAATAACCAGACTTGAAGGTCCACAGGTTTTATTGCCTTGCCTTATTTATTTTTTTTGATATATTTTCCAATGATGTCACTGAAGGATCAGTGGGTTTGAGGCGTAGCATTAAACTACATACAAAACTGCCTCTCCAATAACTTGCATGTTGTGAATTAACCAATTAGCAAGATGCAAAACAATGAACGCATCACGTAGGGTTTTCTAAATTGTAAATCCGTCAATCAATCAAGGTGGTTGTCTTGAAAAATACCTTATGCCTTATAGGCTCCCCTTTGCGCTGTATGTTGTAGCTAATATTAGATGCTTTTTATTCTGTCATCTGTTTCTGTGATAATTCACTGAAATCTGGAAGTTATGTTCTGACCATGTGGTTCCTCCAAATTTTCCTTTCAGTGGAGTCATTAAGTAACAAGTTAAACATTGGTTTAATATCATGCTGGTTTTGCTCACAATCATTCTGAATGGTTCATTGTTGCAATTCTAGGTAAGTCAAATAGGTTATTACCACTTTTTAAGGAACACAATGCTCTGTCTTTCCATTTTACTAACAATTCTTCTGAATACACTGCCTTTTTCCATTGGTTACACTCTAAACATTAATTCTAAGATATGTTTAGTAAATGAACGAACTAAGATTCTAAGATTAGTCTGGGTCTGACTATGCTTTTCTTGAATTAAGTATCTCTTCCTGCTTGTAGCAGCTTCCAGGAGGAGAAGAGAAAAAATGAAGCAGGATTTCCCTGCAGATTCAGAGTCACTACAACCTTCTTGTTCTGAAAGTTAATAATTTCTGAACAACAGTGTAGGGGGATATCAGACAGAGATTCAGGACTTCACCATCTCCTCTAATCTAAAGGGTTGGGTTTGGCCTGCTACCATATGTGTCTGTTGCAACTGAAAAATAATGTGACAAAGGCACAGAAAACAGCATATTTCTGAAACTGTGCTTCATGCAGTTCATTAACATAATTTTTTTCTTCTTGTATAAAAAAAAAGGCTTTCCTCCCAGCAACCAAACAAGTCATACTTACTCAATACTTTTCTAATTATACATTCATACCCTTTAGTGTTAAAGACGGATGCATGGTTAGAGGTAGGCAACTAAAAGCAGACTGTGGTTGCAGTTAATAAAAAAGCTTTAAAAGCTTCTGGACAACCTCATGTTCTTTTGAGTGAGTGTGTAGGTGAAATTATTCTATAGAGGGAGAATAGAGAGAGCCACTACACACAGCCCTCTTAGTTGTATAATACCTTTAAAACTTTTAATGCGTCTGCTTAGACAAAGCCGTTGTCTAAGCAGTTACAACAACTGAATGACTAAATAACATAATAAAGTAATAGTGATGACTGAGGAATAAAATTTTTATGACAAACTTGACTTTTCTTCAACTTTTCCTCTAATTTAAAGGAAGAGAGAGCAGACAAAACCAATCAGTTTGACTCAAAGCTTATTTGTCCAACCCCTTCTGGTCAAAATTTTTGCTAATTATTATGACAGATAAAGAACTATTTTAATCAGCCGCTTGGACTTAATGAGGAAAACAAAGCTTGAAAACACGATGCCTCGAAAATTAAAACCTTAATCAAGTGTTTGTATAATGGAAAGCAGAAAAAATTACTGCTTAATCAAATCTTGGTATGCTAATTTAACTTAGTGGTCTTTCTAACTTTACCCTGAGCTTTATTGGGAGTGAGATTTAATATTTCTGAATGTTTGTGCTGTAACTGGGAGAAACATCTGCTGCTTCTTTCACGATGTAACCAAAACATGAAAAAAATTAGGGGATGTAACTTCAAATGTCCAAAATAGCTTGTGCATTTCTTCACATGTGCATCAAAGAGCGGTTTTGTTATACAAATACAGGCAGACAATCCCCAACCATAACCACACATAACACGCACACACCAGGAAAGCCCCTATGTGCACAAAGCACTGAGGTTTTAAAAAAATTATTAGCTAAAGTTACTTGGCTGATGGTCGATGCTCTAAAAGCCCTGTGCAATACAACTTTAATAGCATTGGCAACAGGGTATACACGCACTCGCTCACTCACTCTGAGCCATTTTCTCCTCCCTTATTTGCAACGTCTGGTTTCTCTGTCTCTTCCACTTTACGTCTGAGCTGCTGCTTTGTCTGCATGCCTGCTCTGTAGCCGAGGGCTAACAGGAAGATATAGCTTCCTGCTCATAAAACCAGTTTAAAACACTCAACCAGTTATTGTTTTGTGTGAGCGACTGTCAGCGAAGTGATGAACGATTCAGAGTTAGTTCTTCTCTGACAGCTACATCATGACATTATCCTTGTTTGCCTTGTTCACGCTTGTGCTGGGTAGTAGGTGTACGTTTAGGAGCGTGTATATACATATTGTTTGATCTCTTAAGATTAAGTCAGACATACTGTACTGTGCCACGTTTCCATAATTCCTATGTGCTATTTTTCTGTGTGTGTATGATTGTAGCAAGAACGAGAACAGTATTTGTGTGTAAGCAGTGCCTGGGGGCTTTGTTCTGTACTGGTGCAATAAAAGACACATTAAAGAAAGAGAGAGATTACAGAAAAAACATTATCACACATAAATGTGTTTTCCCCCCTTTCACTGATGGAAAAAATATATAAATCTGTGTGGGAGTAAGAAGCAACAGAGCAAGATTTCAGATGATGCATCGGCCTAGAAGTCCAGCAAATGCAATACAGAGGAATCTGACATTTATTGTAAAGACTTTAAAGAAAACACATGTTTTATGTGGGGGTGAAGAAGAAGGATGTCCTTAAAGAGTTGTGATACTTTCTACCAGGCAAAAAAAAAAAGAAGAAAAACCTCTGCATGTCACAAGCTCATGAGTTTTAAGGAGTGTAACAATACAACCTATCTAATAAGACAACACTTTATTTTGGATGATGATGATTATGATGATGAAGAAACCAGGAAAGCTGTGGAGAACGGATGTGAGAGGAACTGTAGGGAGAGAAATCCAGAGATTAGGCTGAATTTTGCTAAGATAGATTGTTGGAATGAACTCCTGTGAGGCTTTCTTTATGGATGTTTGGGGGAGAGCCAGTTAGAAAACGCTAGGAGTCCAGGCTATCTGCGAGAGCTTCGTTTTGGGTTTCTGGAGGTGAGGAGATGTTTGAATCCGGGAGCGAGGTGTGAACATGCAGGGCAGGTAGGCAGAACGTGGAGATGGAGCACAGAAGATTTAGGAGCTTTTAGTCAGTCAGACATGGATTGGAGCCCAAGGCTTACTGAGAGACAGGTTGACCGATCACAAGAAGTTCTTTCAAGGAGGAGCACCTGGCGAGACACAGAGAATAACAGAGTGTACACGGAGGTTTCCACAAGGTAATCGCAGGAGAGAAAAAAACAGAGGACTTGAGTTTGCCATATGGCTACAACACTCAGGCGACAAGGCTCTGGCTGCTAACACCTAAAATCCTCCATGGTTGAGGACCTCAATGTGCTGCACCTGGCAGGTGCAGCCAGCAAGCTCCACCCCAATCACAATGGAGAGCTCCTAAGCTCAACTGGGACCTCTGGTAGAATCTTCTAGAATGGTGAAGAATAGAAGGAAGCAGACAGACAGGAAAAAAACATAAACCCAGACTCCTAACAGAGATGGTCCCCTCCTTTATATAATCTTGTGTAGCTTTGATTAAACACCTACGAGCCTCAAAACCCTTTTAATGATTCAATTGACTTCTTTATCCAAACAACTTTGATTCAGCATTAGACCCTCGAATGGATAGCTCAAAGAGATCCGGATGTGGCAATAATGCCAGATGTTACCAGTTTGGAGTCCCTTAGGATCAGTGATTATCCAAATTACTCCAGCATCAAATCAGTGAGGTTGAAAAAAGCTCTAATTGTCTTAAGCCAATGTTTAACTAATATAATTGTCCAAAATGACTCTTTATGTGGTTTAATGCTCTGTGGAATCTGATAAGGATGGTAAATGGCTTGCATTTTTATCGCACATTATCAAGTTCAATTACTCCAAAATGCAGAATACCCGAGATAGATAGATAGATAGATAGATAGATAGATAGATAGATAGATAGATAGATAGATAGATAGATAGATAGATAGATAGATAGATAGATAGATAGATAGATAGATAGATAGATAGATAGATAGATTTTTTTTCTTCAGTTTTTTGGGTCCATGTGTTGAGAATTAGCCTTTAGTAATGCGGAATCAAGAGGAACAGATGAGACTGAAAGGAGGAAGGAGAAAGACTAAAAGGAGGAAGATAGTGGCTTCAAGATGTATGAGCACAGAAAGGAAGACAGGGTTTGTGGTGTGTACTAAGGAGAGAGGTGGAATCAATCAACCTGTCATGCCTAATAACCATCTGAACCTACAGTGTGAGCAAGGTGGAAGTGTGCTTTAGATGTGATGAGCAGACAATAGTTACCACTTAGGAAATAAATTAAATCTATTCTCAGTACATTCTCTTCTTCTCTCATACAAGCACTGGAGTCCAGTAGTCCCTCTATACTTACGTGTGAACTTTGCCTCCTCTTACTGTGCAAGTCAGTTGCAAGGAACCGGACTGACACTTCTGATCGGCTTCTGCCAGGCAACATTTCATTATAATTCAGTAGGAGTTTTATTACTGACAAAACTAAGGTCACAAACAAAATCTACCTGTCCTGTGAAGATGAACAAAACTAAAAACAACATAGATTATTAAGATCTTTGAGAGATGGCTATACTTACATCTATACCTGCCTAAAATAATTGACTACATCCATGTTTAGTAAATACTGTGATGGACTGGCGACGTGTGCAGGGTGTACCCCGCCTCTCGCCTGTTGACAGCTGGAGATAGGCCCCCGCGAACCCCTTAAGAATTAAGCGGTTCAGAAAATGGATGGATGGATGTATGTTTAGTAAATAGCATATTTACAGTTAAAATAATATGGTTACATACTCTAGAAACAACTTTCTTTCAACAAGTGGATAATAGATAAGGATGAAATCAGAGTGGAATGGAATTGTTTGCCATATGTATGTTATATTTCGATATGTTTAAGCTTCAGAAACAGGTAAACTGGTGTTTAAATTTAGCCCTGGAGCTTGGTTCAGAGACCTTTTATTTGATCAAACAAAGGATGCAAGTGGAAACATACCGTTAACAAATGTACTTTTATTGATAGTGTAACAAGTTTTTATGTTGTCATAACCAGAGGTGGGTAGTAATTAGTTACATTTACTGAAATATCCTACGTTTACTTGAGTAATTCTACTGTTTCACACTTTTGAATTTTACTTAAGTTATTATTATGGCAATTATTATCAAGTATTGCTACTTATATTTGAAAAAAATGCACCAGACAAGGATGCAAACCCACAGTTAATGTTGAAGTAAAACCCATTGTTTGTACACAAGCTTTATTGCTCTCATGTTATTGTTTTAGCTCCTGAGGTTTGGAGATGAACTGAATATGTGATAAACACTATGTATTGCAACTGGAAACACTTTGTTTTTCTGACATAGATACACACTGTAACTTGTTGTCTTAGTTTAATACGTTTTATGATGAACAGTTTTATTTGAAAAAGTTTCCTCTGTTTCAAATTTGTTATTGTAATTGTATTGAATATTGTATATAGAGCTGATCTGATGTTCTCATCAGTTACTTATTGGCTACTCGAGCAGCCTTTTACATATTACTATTTTACTCTTACTTGAGTCATTTTTTGGATGGCTACTTTTAAGTTTTACTCGAACAAAAATATGTTGAAATAATTCCGCTTTTACTTGAGAACAGGTTTTGCATCGGTCTTTCTCAGATGACTGAGAAAGTGCTGTAGGCGGGTTGCATGATGGGATAATAATGGATTGCATTTATATAGTGCATTTTCAGACCCTCAAAGCGCTTTACAATTCCATTATTCATTCAAACACCCTGATGGGAGCAAGCTACATTTGTAGCCAAAGCTGCCCTGGGGCAGACTGACAGAAGCAAGGATGCCATATCGTGGTACCCCCTAAAACTTTTTAAAATATATTATAAAAAAAATAACTAGGTATGTCATCTTTGCAAACGCTGCGTAACTGACAACACCAGAGAGAGACTTTTCTGTGGGTGAATTCATGATTCAGTAATGGAAAAAACATCTGAAATCAGGGACTGTGGATCATATTTAGTTTTTGTACAACAATCTTAGGATCAAATAAATGGCAGCAACATTCCAGATAGTAAAATGGAAATGATTCATTATATTAGGCATGTTTGAGAAATTTTAGCTGAAAATAAATAACCTACAAAAGTTTTTGCCTTAGACAAAAAACTTTTAAAAGGCCTATATTATGCAAAATCAAAATTTTGGAGTTTCCAACCATCTGGTAGTGCGATTTTCTCATTAAAAAAACCCTACCAGAGTGGTTTTTGGCTTAATTCACGCATGTCTGAGTAATCCTCCTGAATTCTTCTCTCTGAGCAGCTGCCCCTCCCTGTCCTAGAAAGCAGCTGAGTGTTCAAATTATTACGTATTTTACATCACTAAGTGAAAACAAGGAAGTGTCTGTACCGCCCCTTCAGAGAGAACAGCCTACCTCTGGTAGAGTTGCAAACTCACCCTCCCCTTTTTTTAAGCTCGCAGCTGCTCCGGTTCCCTATTGTTTCAAAATAGAACACATCAGAAATAAAGTGAGAAATCAGGGAAGAATGGCTTTGGTCAGAGAAATAAACAAGAACCCACATGTGACTAAGGGTTCTAGTGTTACCTTGTGGAGATGGGAAACCAAATGTTCAGCTGTTAGTAATTCAAACCAACAATCAGTTCTTTATGGTAGAGTGACCTGAAGGACGTGGGAGCCTATTTGATTGTTGCTGGAATTCGCTTAAGAGATTTAGGAATTTTCTAGCCTCATAGAATCAAAAATGTTTTGCCAAAAAGTTGACCAATTGCGCATCAGCCTGTCTAAAGCAATCCCTACTTGCAGCATCTTGTAATGAGGATATATTTCAAAAGCTGGAGCTGCGTAGGATGCTAGGATTGATTTGCAGGAGTTCTTTAAGTGAACACACAAAATATTCTGAAACTTGGGAAAAACTTTTTCTTGATACTTTGAACAAAACTATCCAGGCCTCCAAGAGCAGTCTGTGAATGTTTATTTTGAGCATTGAGAGGTCCAACCAGAGCCTTGATTTAAATCCAACTGAACATCTCTTGAAAGACCTAAAAATGTCTGTTTACTGACACTGCCTATCCAACCTAACGGAGATTGAAAGAATCGACAGAAAATAATGGTAAAAACAAATACACCAAAACAGGTGTGCAAAAGCTGTAACAAAACAAAAATGTTGGGAATGCAAAGCGCTATGAAAACTTTCTAAGTGCACTGTAAATGAGCAGCTCTTGGATTTCCAGTTTTTCCATCCCTCAGCTGACTTGTTTGCAGGAAAAAGGGCTCCCTTTCTGGCTGCCTATGCAACAGTCTTCCCTGAATACCAGGGAGGTCAAACCACTGTCACTCACACTGATGTGGAGAGAAAGATGGACAGGGGAAGAGAAGAAGGAGAGTGAATATACACTAGCAGGTAAGCAGAGGAAGAGTGAAAAGAAAGGGCACACGCGGACAGGAAGAGATGAGAATCCAAATGAATCTTCCTCACCCAACGGACGGCCTGTCAGGCTCTGTGTGCATGTATGTATGTGTGTGAGTGCGGGTGTGTGTCCCACCTTCTAATTGAAATGCGATGAGGTGTGAAACACCCCTTTAAAAGACCTATCACTAAGTGTGAAGTGCGTGTGTGTAAGTGTGTGTGTGCCGGGCATACCAACTTCTTTTCACTGCAGAAGAAATGCAGAGCGTGTGTGTGTATTAATTGCAAATGTTTGAGCAGGGTTGTACATGTCTGAAGGGAACATGTTTGAAGTAATTAAATTCATGCATGAGGGCAAATTGAGCACACATTTTCTGAGGGACATAAATCTGAGAGTTTACATGTTTGTACACACAACTATAAAGACAGGAGGCATTTTCAGTGTGCATCTATAAGTGCCTATGTGTGTGTGGAGAGAGGGGTATAATTTCATTTTGCCGTCTCAGACTCTTGTTAGGGAGCCATTTAGGACTCAGGTTGAGTTTCCTCTGCATTTCCTGACACTTTTTTTCTCCTCTATGCCCCTCTGACTTCCACCATGTTTCTTTTGTCTCTTTCTTATGAGCTCTGTCTCTACTTCTACTTCTTCAATTAGTCTTTTCTTATTGTCTCTTCTTTGACCTTCTGCTCTGTTCGGACTCAGCAGAACACAATCTCGCACAAGCTAATCATATAGCTGTCATAAAGCTCAGAGTCCTTTCATTTTGAAAGCAGGGTAGATGCACATGTGAACAGGTTGGCCCTGCTCTGTGGGCCAACAATGACTCCGGACATTTAAATTACCAAGAAACACAACTGTCAGACAACCAGTTTCCACTTAAAAGTGAAATATTTTTGCAAATTACAAACAATTTCTCATAGACACCAATATTCAGCTAGCACTTGGTTTTCCTTTGATATACATATTGATATCTCTATAATTCTGAAAAAAATAATACAGTCAAAACACAAGTGCAAGGGGCATTTGGAATGGTATATGGGCTGGCTGCACGGTGTGCAATGCACTCTTTGGTCAGGGTGTGTCATCTGGTTGGGCGGTTTCTCTTGTTCGCATTGAGCAGTGGATGGAGGTGTCTGGGCATTGCCTTGCATTGGTGTAGAGGTTGTTCTCTTCTGTTTTCCTTTTCTTTCCCTGTGTGGTGTGTTGTGGAAGAATTTTGTCTGGACATTATGCTCCCAACCCTTCCATCCCCAGACACCTCTGCCCACCTGCTCCATCACTTTACGACTCATGTAGGACCTTGAGGTTTAGGTACATCACTGGGGTGCAGGGAGGGTTTTCCCTCTACGTGTCTCGTGGCGGCTTCATTTCCAATTTTACCCTACTGCTTAGAAACTCTCACTTATAACATTCTCATGAGATACACATTTAGGGACTTGCATGTCGGGATGGTTATCACCAGGGCCGGATACTTAAAATGTGTAAACTCTATAAAAATTTCACAGAAAGTGTTTATTTTTATTTGACTTTTTAGTTTTGTGGTCATTTTTAATTATTTAAATTTATATTGAATTACCCATCATTTGTTGTAACAATCAGCAAAGAAAATAAAACCATTCCAATTCATTCCATTTTCATTTTTTTGTGTGGAAGAAGTATCGGCGTTGGTACTCGGAATCGGCAAGTACTCAGATCCAAGTATAGGTATCATATTGGTTTAAAAAAAATGGTATCATTGCGTCCCTAATTAAAGTCATTTAATTATAACCCTATATTTTAAAGATCCAACAGCACACTGCTCTGTAAAGCCTTCTAATTTAGATGGGTTGTTTTTTCTGAAAAATGTCCAACTCAGTATAAATAAGGCTTAACTGCTTCACTAGGTAGATTTATTTCACATCTGTATTATTCTTTACAACACTTCCATTAACAATATCAGAATCTATATTTTAAGCTGCTGCATCTGCAATCAGTCCCTGGGTAGACTGTTTTCTCTTTCACATGTCCTATACTTTCCCAAATCTCATTTGCTGCACCTGCCACAATAAAAATATATTATTCTGTAAAGCCTTAGTGCATTCAAAATGGAAAATACATTTGACTTAATCAATTAAGATGTTTTCAATGGCAAATCCTGCAGCCCTAATTTATATAAGTTTCATTCTATCCTCTTTCAAATCTGGACTTTGTGTATTTATTGTCTCACTTTTAAAGAAAAAAATATATAACAGGTCACACTGTTGTATGGGCATAGAAAGTGGTATTATTGGAACTGATAGATGCTTGTTGACGCACATATTGCTTAAATAATGACAAAATAAATCCTCTCATCACTACTGACTTTGCTTCAGACACTGATTCATTTTAGAAATGGTTATAATTCTCAGCACAATTCTCCAAATTTTACAAAGCCTTTGATTAGTTCACTTCAGTTTTATTATTGTATTGCTGAATCAGCTAGTATCACAGGGGACTTTTCATAGCAGGTCTACACCATGCTTTTCACTATATTAGTACTAATTTATAGTATTAACTCAATAAATAATCCTTCCCACTTTGGACTTGCGAGCTCAATTCACTTCATGCTGGGTTTTCCTTCTAACTCTTAGGAGCGACGAGATAAAGTTTCCCAGTTATGTGGCATTGCATGATATTATATTAAAAGGACATTTTATCTGCCACAACATCACACCATTGACTTGATTTTCCTCGTTAGCTGTCACAACCTACAAGCTTGTTTTGGTGTTTATTTTTTTGCACAGGAGCAAAAATGGTATGGGAATCTGTTTGAGTTTTCCTCACATGTAATGGTAGTCCTCTCTGCACTGCTCTATCCATTTTACCTGTCAAACACCACTGACTTATTGCTTGGACTTGTAACGTCAAGGTGCAAGGGGAGAAAATAAGAGCGGTAGAGGTTTGCTAAATCTCCAGGCTTTAGACAGAGCCGAAAAAAACTATCTGATTCCATTAAGCCGTGGTTGTTGTTTGCGTCCGTTTACTGAACATTCTGAGATGCTATAGATCAATTAATTAACAAAACAATGCTGTTATAAGATCACATCAGCAGCTTGATAAACAGCTAACCCACATTAGCATTAGCATGTAGCCAATTACTGCTCTGTCCATCAGGCATCTTTGTTCTTTGATCAAGCTGCTGCTCTTTAGGAATGTAGAATAAAGCCCTGTAATCCATTCAGCCAAACAGGCGTTTTCACAGAGAAAGCAAATAAATCCAACAAAAAAGTGTTTTAAGCTGCCAAAAACCGAAGCAGCAATGAGAAGAAGGAGGAGGGTGTGTTTGGAACTCTAGCAGAGGTGTCTGCTTGCAGGGGCAGTGCAGACACCTTAACACTCCCTTGCTTTCAACTAATAACGTCACTAGTTGAACACTCACTCATTTTCTAGGAGAGGGAGAGGGAGCTGCTCAGAGACCAGAATTCAGGAGGATTATTCAGACATGCATGAATGAAGCCAAAATTGCATTACCAGCTTGTTGATTCAAAAATTTAGACTGTATAAAACAATGGACTAACCTTCCAGTACGTCCCCCATAGGTTTCTGAAGAGCAAAAATGAGGCCAACTGGGCGGTTCCCACCGCCGCCATGTTGTTCACGTCACTCGCCTCGTCACTCTCAGAAACTCCAAAAATGGGCAAAGAGGTGGAGCTGAGCGTGGCGCTGTGAGGCTGGGGGTGGAGGGTTAACACTCCGAGCCGACGTAGCTACAAGCTAGTCCGAAGCTGGTCGGGAGCTAACTGAAGCTAACGTAGGCTGCAGCCAGTTTCAGCCAGAAGACCGCGGTTGAGAGACATTTACCCACTTTTTCAACAACGATCTCTTTAGACGCAGAAACATCTTGAGTAGAGAAAACAGATCAAAACGGCCTGATATTGTGTTATTTCCATTACCATCGGAGGAGGGTGAGGACTTAGTCGGCTTATCTTAACAACACATCCAGCTAAAAGTAGTCACAAAGTCATCATGAAAATTCAGATCCCCTAAAAAAAATAAAAGGCTTTTGACTCACCTCATATCAGACTACCATTAGTTTATGCCTCCAGCTGTGTTCCTCACACCAGTACTGATCTAACCAGCGATCATCCAGTTTGTCTAGAGTCCAACTCTGTAGTCTTCCAGCCTGATGTAACCGTCTCCCGCTCTTGAGTCTCGAGGTAGTCTGCTGCTACCCGACCGATCGCCTGCTCCAACTCGCGTGTAGAAAGAGATAAAAGCTCCGACCAGAACAGGATTCCTCTCTGCCACCTGACAGACACCCCCCAAGCTCGTTAAGCTTCAGCCGGTATGAAGCATAAACTTATTGGACGGTCTGTTACTGTAATCAAAACGACAGCAAGCCATCTTTGCTCAATAATTGCAGATTAAAATCCAAAACCGAATAAAAACTGCAGAGGCAACTGATAGTGGAGTTAAGAAACACCAAATGACTGAAGTCTTTACGTTAGTCCCAGGCTGTGAAGAGCTCTGCAAGCAGACTACGGAGCAGCTATTAGCTACAGTTAGCCACCATTAGCCTCCAGCGTTAGCCTAGACGGACCTGTCAATCAAAAGGACACGCCCCTAATTACTTATAATTTCAAGATTAAATTACAAATAAACGGAGAAGTTAGAAAAAAATTCAACCCCCTCAGAGTTGTCATGATGGTAAACCTGAACTATCACACCTAAAATGGTTTTTTGAACCAGGCTTTAAACATGTTTATTTTTGCTGTAAAGTTGGCCTTTTTAACATGGGAGTCAATGGGAAATTGCTCCTTTTTGCAGCCAGCCCCCAGCGGATGAGGGCTGAACTGCATTTTTTGTCACTTCCGCGTTGGCTTCACATTCTGCGGGCGGAGTTTGCCCCTTGTTCAAAAACTTGATTTTGCATGATATATGCCTTTTAAAATTGGTTAGATAACTTAAGGTATGCTATTCTGACAAAGTAGGCTGGATCGACAGTACGGCCTACCGGAAAATTTCCTGGTGCTCCCAATTAGCCACTCTGGGCCTGGTCATCACAAACTAATTAAGGTGATAGTTCCAACAATATCACTTAAAATTTCTTCAAAAAGTAGACAAAATGCCTTTTCAAAGGGACAGGTGCACCACTTTTGCATTTGCCTGACTAAATCTCTCTTTGCGATGTGTAAAGAAGACTGCAGTGCTTGAAACATGATTAGATTTCCGAGTGTTTCCATGCACATCTAAGTACTTTAATGCTGCAGATGTTTGCATATATGTGCTCACATGACCGAGTGTATAGGTGCTTATAAAAAGCACTTCAGACACTGTGTTGTCTATCAGTTTGGCGAACCGTGATATTACACTCTAAGCTGAAATACATATTCATCCATTTACACTCACACATAAACATAGCGACACTGAAAGTCACTTGCCCTCAAAGGTCCTATTAAAGTGAGAGAGTGATATCATCAGGCATAAATATCCATATTTTTATAAAGACAGAAGTGCATTTATTTTGTGTCTGTGAGGTAAACATGTCCTAAGGCAGGAGTACCATGCACAAATGACAGCAAGGTCAGCTAAAATATTCCACTTTAGAGACTCTTAATGTCTCCCGTTTCAAATCAAATCATTATTGGTAGTTTTAGCCTAAAATAGAAGTTTATTCTAATGTGGTAAAGTCCTGCAGTTTTGTAATAATTAATTTGTATATTATAATAATTAATAAGATAGAAAGCTGATGTTTATTTCAGGAACCATTCCACTTCTTTAGTTGACCATTATTTTACCGCATTATTTTTCAATGTTAGTCTTTCATAAAAAAATGTACTGACTCACGTGAGGGATCTTTTTTGGTCTCCTTTGTGGAATTCGATTTTTTAGTCCATTGAAATATAGGCCTCTTTCAAAAACAAAAAGAAGAAAGGTTTAGTCTGACTTATTGTCAGCCAGTACGTTCACATGCACATCTAACTCAAGCTTTTGGCTCGATTTAGATGATCTCCCTAAATTCAGAATCTCAGAAATTATTAATAACCTAGTTTATGTTTGTTATGTTCCTCTTTCGTAAGTCACTTTGGATAAAGCTAAATCTGTTAAATGACTAAATGTAAATGTATTAATTACTCAACATCATCAAAGATGTTATTGATAGTAATTTAGTCACTGATTGATCATTATATACAAGATACATTTTCAAAAGTGATGGAAATAACAAGCTGACAGCTGTTTTATGTCATTTAGAAAACAAAAATAAGATCATAGCTCTGACGTAAAGCAATGTGGTGGCCTTATCCAATGCATATCAAAGTCCCTGTGTCTTCCAGATTCATTAATGATTTAGGTTGAGAGATATGCAGGGAACGTATATGAACTATTTAAGCCCCCACCTACCTAAGGCCAGAAGGTCAGTCACCTTAGGAAAAGTTAATTAACATATCCAAATACGTTTGGGCAATAAATAAAATATTTGCTGTGAGAGGTATGTTTTTTATCTTTACATCCTTTCTATCTTCTTTTTCCTCCAACCATCGTAGATTAAAAAATGTAAGTCAAATAATATGTCAAATCATTATTTTATGTTCATAAAAATTAACTGAGGAGGTCATATTTAGTGAAGAAATACATAAATGTATTTTGAGGTAATTGTTTTATTTTTAATGTTAAGACTTGTTTTCAAGAATATCATCCCTTCAAACAGCCACATGTTTCGACAAATTCACTGTGAGCTGTTCGTAAATAAAAAAAAAGGAATTTTTGAGAGTATTTACAGACTATTACAGAAAATATTCCTTCTTGACTATGAGTGAAGAGCATAATTCCCCTGCCGAAAGAGGAAAAGGTAGGCTAGGGTAAGACAGGGTAGAGATGAATAAAAATCAATTGATTATAATCTAAAACATTTCTTCTTTTTTTTGCAAAACATTTTGTCCAGTAATTGTAATAGTTAATCTCCTAAATTATAATGTTTTCATGACCTCAAAGTCTTAAAATTTTAGTTTGAATGCAAGTTGATATATATCAAAAGTCTTCATTTATAAAAAATATATTTTCTTCATCAGAAATGTTGATAGCTTTTGAATAATAAATAAATAGCCGTAACTTTAAATATTGATTAACTCGTCCAACACTGAAGTAGTTGTCTTTAATGTCAACAAAAATATTTTGCTACCTTCATTGTCGAAACCACCTAATACAGGATGTAGTATTTTATCCAAATTTACATTTAATTTTCTTTCCAACTTAATGTTTTGCTTGGAAGAAGTGATTTTCTACACATTATCCTACGTCCACCTCTGATAGGCTACTCTATGTTTGGTGACGACTACTCTCCTGAAAGCAAATGCTACGAAGAAGAATGCTGACTCCAGTAATATTGACTTCCAGAGAGAACTGAACCCTTTGGCTCTATAAATGCTTTTATTTGTGTCTTATGATTTGTTTCATTTCTCTATTTCTTTGAATTTCAGAATTTTTTTTATTTGTGGGCATTTGTTTCAGGTTAAATTTTCATTTCCAAATTATGATGATTCGCCATGCTCTCCTAAAAAAATCCATGAACGTTTATAATTGTTATAGTTGTGTTCTGTACTGTCCGCTTCAACCATCTCGATAACCAACGCAGCTGACCTACACAGGCTCATGCATTTGCTCTTCATGTATTACTACAACACACACACATACACACACTCATTGACAGTAGCTATTATTCCTGGAAAGCCTTTTTCAGGTCCACTGAATATTAGAATTAGTATCATTAAAGGACCAGGGCAGCACATCAAAAATCAATACTTTTAGCAGCAATAGGAGAAAATCAATCACCTTTTAATAGAAGACCATTTGTCTTTGGAGTTAAAGCACTGGCAGATGGTAGCCATTAAGTAGTACGGATCTTCTACAGCTGAGAGTGAGCCAAGTCTTATGGAATCGTTGGAACGGAGAGAAGAACTGTGAGGTTGGAAAGTTTACTCCAACTTCAAAGAAAATTATTAGATCTAAACATTTTGAGAAAGCTCAGATGTAGCAGACAGATTTACAGATAAAATAAAAGATGGAAATCCTACACAAAAACAGAAAATAATATCACTATTACTGATGCTGTTGTGTTGAAATGACTTCAGCAATAGCCGATTATTATTATTATTATGGCTGTTAATATGATTTCTAGTAAATGTTTTACCATCAAATGTACATGCACAAAAAAGGAAATTTCATAGTGTCTCTTTTTTAACCTACGGCCACTTCTAAGAATTTTATAGATCAAAGTTTAAATCTTATGTTAAATTACAGTCTTAAGGCCCTGTTGAAAAGTTTTCCTTTTTTACAAAAAAAGAACATGTTAAATCTAGTGAAATACCTGGTGCCGTGTCCGTAGCTGCTTTAAGCTTTTTATTTTACCTAAAAGACATCCAGATTTTATATTTTTTTTAACTGTTGGAAATGTTTGAGGGAATCAGTCATATATTGTTGAATCATGGATTATAGCAAAAAAGGAAGAAAGAAAGAGTATGATTATTTTCTCATGTAACCAGATGAAACCTTACGCTGTCTCTAACTTTTCACGAGGAAGTAATCGAACAACATGAGACAGAACTGATGTGACACTGAAACCTTGAATTGTCAAAGTGGAAAACACAAATTTCTCTTTAAACCATAACTCATTAACACTGTTTAGGCTACAAACATAATCCTAGATCTTGTCTTTTGTATGCAGGTTCTGCTAATTCATATCTTCTATGCATGTTCAACATACACAGATGCAAAATCTCCATAAAATAGGTTACATTTTGATGTCTTTGGTTAGTGAACAGGATATACACAAGTTGAAGTTATGTTTAAATTGAAACATGAATTATTAGCCATGGATATTTTTTATCACTGACAAATTAAAATGTAAGAATTTAAATGAGGCCAAATATCTGCATAATTTCTCTTTATTCCATAATCAGTATCTGAATCTATGTAGTCTTTAATTTACATAGTAAATTACCTTTATCTCTGTTCCTAATATGATTATTAATAATAATCATACTAATATGATAGATTTTGTCTCAGACACGCATATCACACCATATTGCCACACATACAAAAGTGATCCAGATGACAGCTTCTTAAGTGGATCCCTCTGTATAAAAAGCTACCCAACACAGTCCCAGGAAAAGCTTAATTTTTGGCCTAAGAAAAGCTGCCTGAAGGTAGAATCAAGAAACAAGCTCTGTAAATTATTTTCTTTAACTGCAGGCCAATTATCCTAATGAATGTTTCAAAAAAGCTCTAATTAACCTTTACTTAGTTATGAAAGTATGAAGGCTTGAACCAATGTTTAAATACAAAAGCTGGTTTTACTTTGTGCTTTGGAAAGATAAACTCAGGCAGATGTTTTTGTGCATAGTGTAAACACCTGAACTCAAGCCTGCACGTTCATTGAATTCAATTTGAAAATACTTTATTAATCACAAAAGGAAATGAAATGCTGTGGTAACTTATATTTTACAGATTTCTTTAAAGAGTGGTTGCTGATGGCTGTGAAGTGGAAGGATCTCCTGTAGCGGTCTGTATTAGGGCAGCTGTGAAAAACACTGACTAAAGTCACTGTTCTTGTATGACAGTCTCATGAAGAAGATGTTCAGGGTTCTCTCAGTAATGCTCTTTGCTTTTCACCATCATCTCCAGATGTTTCATAGTTGTCCCAAGAGCAAATCCATCCTTCTTTATCAATTTCTTTAACCTTTTTAAGTCCCTGACTCTAATGCTGCTACCCCAAAAGATAACTGCAGAAAGCATTTCAATCTCCAAAACAGACATATTTAAGATCTGGAGCATCTCGCTGTAAACACAAAAAACGATATTTACTTCCTCAAGAAGTAAAGTCTACTTTGTCCCATCTTGTAGACGGCTTTACTGTTATATCTCTTGTTCAGTCTGTTGTCAAGTGAACTCAAAGGTATTTATATTCCTTAACCACCACTCTTTGATGATGGAAATAGTGTTTGAGCTAACCCTGTTTCTTTTGAAATCTATCATCTTTTTTTTTGTTCACATTTAGGATATGATGATTGTTCTCTCACCACACCATGCCAAAAAGTGGTCGCCAGCTCTCTGTTCTCTCTCTGCCCATCTCTGATACACCCAATAGCTGTAGAGTAATCCAGTTATTCTTAAAGTTGAAAAGGGTCTTGTTCTGGAAATCTGAGGCGTACAGAGTGGAAAGGAAAGGTGATAATACACTTCCCTGTGGTACTCCTTTGCTGCTGACCACCTGACCCACATGACCCTTCAGTCTCACAGACCATACTGTGTTTGTCTGGTAGTCATCTGTGACCAACAAGTTTTGAGAAACGCCCCAGTGAGTCACTTTTTGATTTTTAAATAAACAGCTTATTTTCTTAAACCATAGGTCTTATCTTCACTTATGTGTGTGAAAAAAGCTGTAAGTGTAAAAGCAAATTAGTTCATTAAATTACTTCACTGTTAGCAATAAGAGCAAAATGGTCACATTTTGAGCTCTTACTTTCCTTCCATCACAAACATACAAACATAAGGAGATGCTCTAGGGACGAGTCAAGGGCTAAGATTGAGTTTTTCAGTGCCAAACCCTTCAGGTGGCACGAAGAAAGACATCACAGGACTTTGGATGATCTGTGATGATATAGGTCTGTTTCGCTCCATCAGACCTGGGACCCTTGTTAGGAACATGGCATTACAAATGTTTTGGAAAAAAAGGGCCATCAAACAGAAGGCAAAATCAACACAGGAACAAAGTTAACTTTCTTTCTGTACCATCTAAGCTCCCAGATCTAAATCTTATTGAAAACATTTGGAGTGAACACTAAAAAAGAAAGAATAAGAAAGAACACAGGACGCTGCATGGAAACAGCCCACACTCCAGTTCTTTAACATAGCTTTTATTTAGGAAGTGAAACCAATTTTGAGTGTTTCTTGTTGTGCTTTACATCGTCTCCAAACAAACCTCAGAGGAAGAACTCATAACAGGAAGCTTCAGTAAAAATAATCGTCATCTTCATCATCATCCTAACTGTACAGATCTGTAGAAATAGTCCGACTCTAAAGTCACATCAGTTCATATGTACAAGGCAATTAGCTGCAAAATAGATGCATTCTTGTTTTGTTTTTTCTTTAAAAAAGATGTTGTGTTGGTGCTTTCAGAAATATTTCCAAAAATGGCACAGCATTCTTTAAACTGGAGATGTCACTTTTTAGTTCAATGTTTCCTTGTGTTATTAAAGAACAGTACGGGATATGTGATGTCAGCATTCTTATTGTTTTTACATTTTCTTCCTCACACTAGAAAACAGAGAAGGAGGATGTTATTTCTACATACAAGGCGTTTTCTACCTGAATCTAAACTCTTTCAATGTGCTACTATTTCTGACTGAAAAAGAGTTGTGAGATATAATTTGTAAGAGGAAGTGCTTTTATATAAGAATAGTTTAACTACCTTGTGGCTATAGTAGGCTACAGTAATTCATAGTAGAGTCTAAGTGTTCAGAGGTGCTCTCTGGTGCTGAAATATTGACCATTTTTACCCTTTTCTGTTGTTATATTTAAACAGAGACACTTTAGCAAACTGACAGCAGCATATTTCTGTCTACGGTCATACACTTTAACATTCGAAAAAACATTACAAAGTTTAATGTTGAATCTGTTCAAAGATTTAAAGAGACCTTCATTCAGTACCGATACTATTGTAAGACTGTATTTTGCTAATATAGTGCCAAGCCTTGAACTTTTTACACATTGTCACATTACAGCCACAAACGTTAATATAGGTTTTGGGAAGATGTGATTGATAAACGTTAAGTTGGGTTTAACTGGAAGATAATTGAAGTGAAAGGAAAGTTATTCATTGCTTTATTTTAATTAGTTATTTTTTTGTTTACCATACTAAAATAAAAATATGGGAGGCATTTTTATCCAGCCTTCTTAATTATGGTATTACAAAGAAAAAAACAGTGCAATCAAAAGTCAGAATTCAACTAATTAGTAAAAAGAATCACTCTGTGTGTGATTTAATCTTAATATCAGTGCCGCTTTTCTGAATTGGTGGACAATCAGCATCTTGATGACCAAGAAGTACAGCAGACAGGTCTGGGAGGAAAGAGGGTAGAAATTTAAAGTAGGGTAAGATTGTAAAACAGAATCTCACAGACCATTGAGACCCATCAATTTAGTAAAAATGTAAAGAGGCTGGTCTTCCACAAACCTACCAAGATAAGATATGGTCAGCCACCTAAGCTAACCGACCTGAGGAGACTGTAAATCAGAGACGCAGTAACTCTGGAAGAGCTATAGAGATCCATAGATCAGGTGAAAGAATCTGTGGACAGGATAAGCTTTTGTTGTGAACTCTAACAATTTTTACTTAATGGAAGCATATTGAAAGAAATCCTCAAAAAGTCCTGAATGTAGTTTCCCTGAGCCACATTGGAAGGATATCAGAAATATAAAAGAAAGTAATGTGTTCAGATGAGACTGAATTTAAATTTTCTTTTGCCTAAATCCCAATTACTGTGTGTGGCAGAGGAGAAAAGACACGAAACATAGTGGTTGCAACATACTATCAGAATTATTTACTTCAGCAAGTAAAGGAACCTGGTTATAGATGGAAGATGGATGGAGCTAAAATCAGGGCAATTCTACAAGAAAACTTATTAGATGCTACAAAAACACAGAGGAGTAGCCTGAAGTTCTACGTCCAGCAGAAAAACAACGTCAAACACACAATAATGGAATAGTTTAGATCAAATCATACAACCATGTTAGAATGACCGATTCAAAGTCTAACTTAAATGAATCAAGAATTTGTGGTAATACTTAAAAATTGTGGTTCAGATATACACTCCCTCTTGCCTCACTGAGCTCCAGTAGTTTTGCAAAGAAAGGTGGGAAACAATTTCTGTCTCTAAATGTGCAAATGTGGTACTGACATGTGCCAATGGGCTTTTTTGTTCTCAGCAAAAGGTGTTTCAACATAAGCACAACATTGTGTTAGTCTTTTACATACAATTACAATAAAATACAAATAAATTTGTGGTTGTAACCTGATACACTGTGAAAAAGTTCAAGTTCATCCATGTTTCAGCACCAGAGATCTACTTTCTACTTTCTACAATATTTTAGTATATCAATACAAGGCAGGCAGTGCAAAAACCATGTACAAAAGGAACCATCCCAACTCAACCCAACCCAGAGCTCTCCAAAGAGAGGAGGTGATTCATTTCTGTGAATTCCTGAAGACCCAGCAGCATCTGGTAGCTTGTAATGACACAAATGTCATCATTATGCTAATGATCCTATGATATCATTTTGACAAGCAGTTTTTGTAACAGAGATAGAATCTTTTTCAAAAAAGAGTCTCTGCTTAGATCTTACAGTGAATATTCAAACAGTTCCCAATCAGAAAAATGTCCACAAGAGGCTCCCAGGAGTCACAACAGGTGCAGAGTTCCTGTAAATTTAGAGCTCTCATTCCAACCCCAGCTATTATTCAACACTTTGTTCGTAACTCCCTGAAATGTCATTTCTTGCAACTATTTAGAATAAAAGCAGTTGAACTTTTAAAAGACTACAAGCAACTAAGACTCACGCTTCTTTGAACATATCATGCATTATTGCTCAGTCAGATGTGAACGGAATATTGCCAATGTCAGGAAATCTTCTAAATTTGCGAGTTATCTAAGCAGTTTGGCAAAATATATATAAAAAGAAAGATTCATAAAATTGGCATAGTTTGTTATTTAGACAGCTTTTTTGCATGCAAAACTTTTGGATACTTAAAATGGCAAACATAAAAAAGGTACTCAAAGTTCAGAAAGTGTCAAATGCTTTGGCATATTTGTAACAAAGGCAAAAATACTGCAATAAAGTGCAAACTATAAAAAATATAAATAAATAAATAAATAATGACTAGTTTTTAACACTGAAAAAGGTTTAACCTTATTAAAAGAACAACAGACATTTTAATGTCCAGTTTTTTTTAACAATGACAAATAGATCATTAAAAACTTACAAACAATTCAATTCAATCAGTCAAGAAGGAAACATGATTTCAGAGCAGACTGAAGGCTTTGTTTGTGTTTTGTCAAAAAAGGAATTCCATTTCTTACCACGGATATAGTCATGATATAGTGTAACTGTAGATACAGGTGCATCTCATTAAAATGGGATATTGTAGATACTCTAATTTAATTTAAGAAATATTCATCTATGGCGCTTAAATTTGAAAAGTGAAACCCATATAGATTCATTACACAGAGCAATATATACTGCTTTGTCGTAAGTTTTGTTTGTCTGTCTTTACATATACTATAACTTGAGTTTTTATGTCAGCCTACTCTTTGCAGCAATAGCAGCTCCGAATCTTGGAAGGCTGTTCGCATGGATTAGGAGTGTTTTAATGGAAATTTTTGACCACTCTTCTCTTTGGAGAAGGTCTGGTTTGCACTCTACATTCTTATCCATCTCAAAGGTCTTAGATTAAAGGTCAGACATGATCCTCCACGTCAAACCTCAAACATCCATATTTTTATGGCCCTTGGTTTGTGCACCAGTGTGCAGTATGCACCAAACTTTGCACTTGATACAACTAAGTCAGGCAATTGCTGCTCTTGTAACTGCCAAAGCCAGACTCCTTATCTTGGACTGACACACAGAGAAAAATTATGTAGCTAACCTGAAGGCCACATGGAGTTTGGAGGTCAGTAGCTATTGACTCAGCAGTAAGTTTTTTTACCTCTACAAACAAAATGTCTTAAATTGACTCTGCAATCTAACACTTTATGATTGAGCTGTTTTCTTTCCCATCTGGTTTTAGTCTGGTAAACCCCCCAACCCATTGACTGTGGAGTATTTTGAAGCAAGGAAATGTCAGGACTCAGCTTATTCCACAGGGGTGACATCCTTTCACAGTCACCTAATGGATTTTCAAGAGCTTTCTCTGATGTGTCCATGCCTAGCTGGTTGTTTTCATGGACCTTTGCCAATGGAGTGATTGGAATACCTTAAGTCAATGATTTCGCTAGGTAAGTATTTTTGCAAATATAGTGGATTTAAAATTCTTATTTTTGTTAATTTTGACGACACTGTCTCCTGGATACATCTATGTGGATTGGCTTTTAAAGTATAGACTCAACTTGCTGCTGGAATTTCCCCAAACTCTTGAGTGACTCTGTTTATGAAGGCTGACCTGTTGCTTGTTTGCAATTTACAACAAAATGTTCCCTACCATTCAAATTTATGCATCCATACTTGGATACAGCATTCTGTGAACAGCCAGATATGTGTGCACTGAGCTATTGTGGCTTATTCTTAATGTGGAGAATTCCATTGATTGTCGAATGGACAGTCATGAAGTCAGCAGTCCACTGGATTGTGAAGGCCATAACCTACATTTCTGCATTAAAAATCCTTTTTGTGATTTTCTAAGAATGTGAATTTGGGTTTTTTATTTTATTCAAGGTATAATCATAGAAACAATTAGAAATAAATGTTTTAAATGTACCCTATCGCACTGTGTTTAATTAATATATATAGTATATGAGTTTCATTGTTAGTTTTTTTAAATGTACCTGTCTATATTTTTTATGTTTAAAAAGCTGAAAGCTGATTCTTCTTGAGTCTATTTTCTTTTAATTTTTATTGCCATTTCTGCCATTTATCTTTATGTCTATAAGAGCTGAAAATAATTTGTTTTGATGAAAATCTGCAAGAGAGCGGGATCTGTGCTTACTCATATAAACTCTGCTGAAAGACAGAGACAAGGAGGAGCAATTGTGCTTTTGTGCCATTTCCTCATTGGTGGAAAAACATATGAAATGGATTGATATGGACATAAATAGATCTCGGTTTCTTCAAAATATGATGCACTAGATGTGCTGTGCTTTAAATAACTTCACAGGACCTTATTGGGGAATTATTTCAATCAGGTTCTCTCAAAAGTTTAAATAAACAACCAAATAAAAATAACTGAGCAGTCTGTAAAAAAGAGAAGGCCTTTGTTGCACTCAGGTTAATCTTTTGGGGTAAAGCAGAAAAAAAAATCTGATGTCCGTTAAGTAAATAAGCACTATTTGTGCTTTCTGAGTTCCTTATTCGTTTAATGAGCTCAGTGGGGAAAATGCCCCCTTAAAGCATGCAGACTCATAGTGCTTGTTCAGGTAACTTTTGAGTGCAAAGGTCTTGTTGCACCGCTTGCACTTGTAATGCTTGAAGGCTGAGTGAGTCTGCATGTGGGCACGCAGGTTCGAACGGTCAGCAAACGCTTTCCCACAGTGTGCACATCCAAAGGGCTTCTCTCCGGTGTGTGAGCGCATGTGACCCTGCAGCAGCCATGGCCGGCTGAATGCTTTTCCGCACACGTCGCACTTGTGCTTGAGGTCGTGGGTGAGCAGGTGCATGGCCATGGCGGGCATGGACACATAAACCTTCCCACATGTGGGGCACTTCTTGGCCATTTTGCTATCGATGCTTCTGTGCGTCTGCTTGTGCCGGCTCAGGTTGGAGGACGTGGCGTAGGTTTTGCCGCACTCGCTGCATGTGTGCCTCTGGGTGGCCCCTCTCGGGTTTGCAGCGGCTTTTCTCCGTGACCGTCCGTCCATGATGAAAAATGCATCTACTGTGTATCCTTCGCTCACGGCTGCATCTCCATTAATGTACCCGCCGGCTGAGGATGAGACCTCGGACCTCGGACTGTCTGGCTGGTCAGAATCCCCATGGATGTCACTATGGATGCCTGAATATGTGTTGTTAATGTGGCCATAGATGATTGATGAGTGGCTCGGAGAGGGCACCTTAGAGATGACTGATGCATCACTTCCCACCACATCTTCATAGGGATTTGGACTTAAATAATCACTGACGTAACCTACGGAAACAACAAAAAAGATTAGTCAACACAGAGGAAAGAATGATCAAAAATAAAAAAATTAGGTTGAAAATCTGTACAGATGTAAGTACTTGTAACATATCTAACTCCAGTGCTCCTGGGTGTGAATACATATTGAAGAAAAATGGAAAGAAAGAGCGCAGAGTACCAAAACAAAATGTACCATTACACAGAAGAAGTGAAATAGACAGTGGATGTTTGTTTTTAAAGTTGGATGTAGTGCGACCAACTTGTTAGAGTGATAGAGGTCAAAAATCTTATGCAAAGTATCGGGGGATGTATATGTAAGACGACAGAAAATCTAAAAACAGAGATCATATTTCTCATATTTAAGCTTCTCTTCATTGGCTTCTATCTAAATCCAGGATATAATTTAGACAGATTCGCTCTCTACCTTTAAAACCAGGCTTTAACTTTCCTTTTTCATAAAGCTTATAGTTAGAGTGGTTTAGGTTATCCTGAGCTATCTCTGTAGTTATGCTGCTTTAGGCTTAGACTGTTGGAGGACAAACTGACCACCTCTCTTACCAATCAACTACAGGTGCTGGCCAGTAAATTAGAATATCATCAAAAAGTTGAATTATTTCAGTAATTCCATTCAAAACGTGAAACTTCTATACTGTATACTTTCCTTCCACACATAGTGATATATTTCAAGTGTTTATTAATTTTCATTTTTATTATTACAACTGACAGCTAATGAAAACACCAAATTCAGTATCTCAGAAAATTAGAATATTCTGAAAAGGCTCAATATAGAAGACACCTGGTGCCACTCTAATCAGCTGATTAACTCAAAACACCTGCAAAGGCCTTTAAAAGGTCCCTCAGTCTTGTTCTGAAGGCTCCACAATCATGGGGAAGACTTCTGACTTAACAGCTGTCCAAAAGACGACCATTGACACCTTGTACAAGGAGGGCAAGACACAAAAGGTGATTGCTAAAGAAGCTGGCTGTTCGCAGAGCTCTGTGTCCAAGCACATTAACAGACAGGCGAAGGGACGGAAAAAATGTGGTAGAAAAAAGTGTACAAGCTCTAGGGATAACCGCACCCTGCAGAGAATTGTGACGACAAACCCATTCAAAAATGTGGGGGAGATCCACAAAGAGTGGACTGCAGCTGGAGTCAGCGCTTCAAGAACCACCACGAAGAGACTCATGAAAGACATGGGATTCAGCTGTCGCATTCCGTGTGTCAAGCCACTCTTGAACAAGAAACAGCGTAAGAAGCATCTCGCCTGGGCCAAGGACAAAAAGGACTGGACTGCTGCTGAGTGGTCCAAAGTTATGTTTTCTGATGAAAGCAATTTTTGCATTTCCTTTGGAAATCAAGGACCCAGAGTCTTGAGGAAGAGCGGAGAAGCACAGAATCCACGTTGCATGAGGTCCAGTGTAAAGTTTCCACCGTCAGTGATGGTGTGGGGTGCCATGTCATCTGCCGGTGTTGGCCCACTCTGTTTCCTGAGGTCCAAGGTCAATGCAGCCGTCTACCAGGAAGTTTTAGAGCACTTCATGCTTCCTGCTGCTGACCAACTTTATGGGGATGCAGACTTCACTTTTCAACAGGACTTGGCACCTGCACACAGTGCCAAAACCACCAGTACCTGGTTCAAGGACCATGGTATCCCTGTCCTTGATTGGCCAGCAAACTCGCCTGACCTTAACCCCATAGAAAATCTATGGGGTATTGTGAAGCGGAAGATGCAATACGCTAGACCCAACAATGCAGAGGAGCTGAAGACGACTATCAGAGCAACCTGGGCTCTCATAACACCTGAGCAGTGCCACAGACTGATCGAGTCCATGCCACGCCGCATTACTGCAGTGATGGAGGCAAAAGGAGCCCCGACTAAGTATTGAGTGCTATACATGCACATTCTTTTCATGTTCATTCTTTTCAGTTGGCCAACATTTAAAAAAAAAACTTTTTTTCATTGGCCTTAAAATATTCTAATTTTTTGAGATACCAAATTTGGAGTTTTCATTAGTTGTCACTTATAAATATCAAAATTAAAAGAAATAAACATCGGAAATACATTGGTCTGTTTGCATTGCATGAATATAATGTACAAGTTTCACGTTTTGAATGGAATTATTGAAATAATTCAACTTTTTGATGATATTCTAATTTACTGGCCAGCACCTGTAGATTATCCTCCTTCTCTCCAAATGTATAACTTGCTGTTTTTTCAACCTTTAACTTTATGTTTTCTCTCCATAGAAACCTCACCTGTTGTGGTGTTCTTTTTGGCTGTGACACCTTGCCGGAGGGGGGAATAAGCTGAGAAACTGCTGTCAAGAACAAAACATTCTCCTTGTCGTGCTATTGACTTTTTACGTTAACACAGAAAGTACTCCTACATCAGTTCTTCTGCATTTTTGTTTATCTTTTTTTTTGTCTCTGCTCAAACCCCCATTCTGTCAAGGCAGGTGGTTGCTCGCACTGAGCCAGCTTCTGCTGCTGGAGGTTTTATCCTGTTAAAGTGAATTCTCCTCTCCACTGTCGCTACATGCATGCTCAGTATGACGGATTGCTCTAAAGTCAAGGACACATCAATGGAAGTGATTGCCTACTGTTGCTACATGCTCGTTCAGGAGGAGTGAATGCTGCAAGTCAATGACTCAATGCAATCTGGTGGGTTTCCTTAGATATAAAACTTTTTGAACTAACTAAAATAATGAACTCAACTTGACTGCAGTGCTCGATAACTAGGATCATTTGGAATGCATGTGTGACTGTTCAGAATCAACTTTTTTTCTAAAGTGCGTTGAGATGACGTGTTGTAATTTTGAGCTATAATAAATTAACAGAGTTTAACTGAAAACTAAACTTTTGTAAGTAATTTGGATGTATTGGTAAGATGACTGTTCATTTGGAAGACCAATTTGTGCTAATTTACACGGCAAAAATTTTGAGATTTCAATCAATATTTTCATATCTATGTAATTTCTGAGGTGGACCAATCTCTCCTACAACAAACCATTCACACAACAGGATACCACTAACTCGTGAGCCTTTTCTTTTTCTTCAAATGTACCAAATGTCACTATGATGAAACCCTTTAGCTTAAGTTAAATGAGACCAGAGCACATATCTCCAAATATTCCTGTATTTTCACTAAATACATTTACAAAGTGTAATCTGTCTCTTTAATTTGTCTTTGAACCAACTGGTACTCCTTTGGGTCCTGAAATGGAAACAAAAACATAACTGTCGGCCCGTCCCAGTGTAGTGGAGACAAGTGCATGCCGCAAAGTTCCTTTCAGCCTTTCAGAATCAGTTTATTGGCCAAGTATGTCACATACAAGGAATTTGACTCCGGCAAACTTTTTCCTCCAGTACAGAACTTGAATAAGTGAAATAAAAAAAAATAAAAAAAATATGAACAAAAATAAGTAAAAATACAAATAAATATCAGATCGTAAATAATAAAGGATAATATATACACCAAGCCGGGGTTATTTTACAGTGAGTATGTACAGAAGTGCAGAGTTATAGTTTATTGTTATGTGAGTGCACTCACACACTGTGTCTAGACAGAGTTCGTCAGAGCGACAGCCTGGGGGAAAAAACTGTTTTTGTGTCGGGTGGTTTCGGCGTACAACGCTCTGTAACGCCGACCTGAGGGGAGGAGCCTAAACAGATTGTGGCCAGGGTGTGAGGGGTCAGTGGTGATTTTCCTGGCCCGCTTCCTGACCCTGGCCCGGAATAGGTCCTGAATGGAGGGAAGATCGGTTCCTATGATCCTCTCTGCAGTCCTGACTGTTCTCTGCAGTCTGTCCTTGTCTTGCCTGGTGGCGGATCCGAACCAGACAGAGATGGATGAGGTCAGGACAGACTGGACTATTGCTGTGTAGAAGATGATCAGCAGCTCCTGGGGCAGGTTGAACTTCCTGAGCTGACGCAGAAAGTACAGCCTTTGCTGGGCCTTGTGGAGTTCTTGTTTCCTGGTCGATAATAACGCCTTAGCTAGTTTCTTCACAAGGTCTTTTACTTCTGTTCTTTGGGTTAATAAATACATTTTGCGCCAAAACACGCTAACCTCTGGCACACATAACATGGTAGCTGGACATCCCCATGCCATTTATACTTTTGTTAAAAATCATGAATGTGTCACCTTCTGGTGTCATGAAATGTTACACACCAGACGTGTGGAGTTCCACAATTCCTTTCCTGATTTCTTGGTTTGTTTCCTTCTGTTCTTGCATGAAGTCCCACAAGGAAGCAGCGTGTTTAAAGGGAAGCCTCACAAGAGGCAAAAATAACAAATAAAAAAGATATTTACAATTACCCTGATTGTAAACTAAGTATAACGGAATAAGGGTTACTTAAAACTTACACAGCAATGTGTGGGAGTAAACAAATGCTATATAAGAGTGGGCTGAACACTCTTGGCTTTGCAGGATCTAATCCAAGCAACTGTTTTTGCTTAATCACAACACAGACTACTCAAATTAAACTCAGCTCACTTCATTTATTATCAACAGAACACTGTAATAAATCTGGCATGTCTGCTATCCCATTTTAAGATGGGATCAGATTAGCAAGATATGAGTTGTGCTTCAAGATGACTTTTTGCCTTTCCTTTCAGGAAAGAACCAGGAGATGGAAAACCATGTGGTATTTATAGAGGGAGTAAAATGCTTTTATGCCTTTGGCAGCACTGAGTAGACACTTTCCGACCCTCTGTAGGAAATCTTTATTTTTCATAGAAGGGTTCAGTGAGCACACTTGCTCCTCATCAGCTGCACCTTTCCTGACAGGTCCACCGCCACACACCGTCACACCCTGGGGCTGTCAGAGCTTCGGCTGTTGTAACATAGACCATCTCTATTACAGCAGATGGGAGGTCTAATGCTCAGTGGGCATGCAGACACTGACAGTTCCCCTCTCGAGCTAAACTGTAAGTACATCTGCCTGGAGATTAACAGATTCCCTGGGCCTTGCCCTGCATTTTTCTGCACAGCTCCTGACACATCAGATCAATGATTTCTTAGTGAGTTTTGATGTCGACTGCTTCATTATTTCTATTATTGGCTGCTGCTCAACAGGCTGAACTCCAACAGATGCAAAGAGAGACTGGTAGCTAATAACCCACAGCCACAACTCCTGTGGATCTACCGATCAATAGCTCTCCATTTCAATTAGCACTCTGTGGGCATTAAGACACAGACAGCAGAGAAGATACTGTTGCTGGTAATATAATTTCATGATGCAGTTCTGAGAAAAGCTCAGATGTTGATCGATACGACCAGGAGACGAAAGAAAGAAAGAAAGAAAGAAAGAAAGAAAGAAAGAAAGAAAGAAAGAAAGAAAGAAAGAAAGAAAGAAAGAAAGAAAGAAAGAAAGAAAGAAAGAAAGAAAGAAAGAAAGAAAGAAAGAAAGAAAGAAAGAAAGAGAAAGAAAGAAGGAAAAAGAAAAATATTTTACTCTTTATAAGTTGATTGTGGTTGGGTGTTTTTGAAGGGTTGCACTTGGCTCTCATTCTAATTTAACATTTTAAATTTAATTAATACCGAGTAAAAGAGAAATAAATTAGAGAGAAGAGGAAGATGGGGGAAAGATGGGTGAGGTGTGGTGGAAGACTGAAAAATCATCAATCATAAATATTCTATCACTGCACTCTCACAGTATTCGTGTGTGTGTGTGTGTGTGTGTGTGGGTGTGTATACTTCCTGTTTCAAAGAGCATGAGAAAAGTTTTTGAAACATGATCATGTTGTTCTTTTTTACCTTTAGTTAATTAGGTTTCTCATCTAAAAAAAGGTTGTGGTGCAAACGGGATGTTTCCAGCATAACCAAAAGCCTGCTGGCATTCTTTTAGCAGGTCCTTTAAAGGGAGACTGGATATTAGCCTGTTTTTTTATGTTTTGTTTTTTTGTTGCTTTTTACCCTGCAGCTTAAGCAAAAAGTATGGTGATTTTGGCTGCCCTAAAATGTTAAAAAAGCTTTTAATAGTGGCACAAAAAAATATTTGGTAGATTTGGTCACTCATTTACTGTGATGGACTGGCGACCTGTCCATGGTGTACCCCGCCTCTCGCCCGTTGACAGCTGGAGATAGGCACCACCCCCCCTCTCTTTTCTGTCCAAAGGAATCTTTAATCTACATTACAATTATCTTATGGCCGTATTGACCAGTTATTAAGCATGTTCACTAAAACAAAGACCAAATGTTGATTCACGGATAAATGTTTAATCTTGATGTATTCTGGTACAGATACAGATCAGCAATGGGCACAACAATGATTCATTTTGGAATCAGCTGGCACAACCATGATAGGCTAAAAAGGACATAAATCATATAGGGCAGTAAAAACTGTGTAATGTCATCAAAGACAGAGCATGGCTTACAAATATATCAGAAGCATTTACAGGACTTGACAAAGTTTGTTACATGTCACATTTTGGGTTACATGAGACTAGTTGACTCTATGGTCGAAAGTTCTGCATGAGGGACAAACTCTTTGTAATACATGGTAGTTTGTATGTTTCCCAAATTGCATCCAAATGTTTGTAACTGACTGAGTATTTAACATGTTTTTCCAGTGTGAGCAGGGATTCATTGTGATGTATTTAACTACTGGTTGCTTATGCAAGATGTAATTAGATACCCACTGCTTGTATATGAAATACAACTTAAGTCATGTCTGAATTAAAAAAAATGTTAGCTATTCACTAGTTTGTTTTTTGTGCATTAAGAACATGCTTATTTATAATGTTTTGGCCCACTGTGCAAGTCTTGAGAAAAATTGCTGTCTGTAAAATAAAATGTATAATACAGCCTTTATAAGTTACTATGACTTTAACATATTTAGCATATATGTGGACAAGAGTAAAACTTGAGTACTCCCAGTTGTATTTAAAAATTATGTAACTGGTGCTTTTGTTTCCTCAGCATCAGAAGACTGTCTCTTATTGTTTATCGTCATCTTCATCAGTGTCTCGTCTATATTAATTTCAAAGTAACTTTGCAGCATTAGAGCTGAAAGCAGTTTTAAATGCCCATTAAAGATTAAATACCCATCCACAGACACGTGTTTCCTCTTATATGTGTCTTTAAAATGCAAAGAATAAGAAAGGGGGAGAAAATGGTGAAAGGAATAAAAGAGACGGAGTGAAAGAAAGAGAAAAAGCTGCAAGCCACAGTTTAATTTTTGATCCAAACCAACAGCGACTGATGCACACTTGTGCGCTTTGGACACTTGTAGGTCACTGTGTGTGTGTGTGTGTGTGTGTGTGTGTGTGTGTGTGTGTGTGTTTGCGTACATGTGTGTGAGTTTGAAGCTGTGCACTCAGCTGTGCAAGCTAGCTGGGAAATGTGCCGAGTTGACAGAAACACAGCGATGTGAGTGTGTGCTTGTGCGTATGCAACAAGCTGCAGTTGCTTCACCCAAACTCTTGTTATATTTATAACAGTGGATAATTTCTGGAGTCTCTGCATGTTCACCACAATGCTCCTGTTGTTGCTGCTACTAGTGCAGGTTCCTGCTCTCCTTTTCGCCATCTGAGCGCCTGACATCTCTTCATCTTACATTTGACCTTGCTACAATGTGAACCTAACCAGGCTGCACGAACACAATTACATGCTGGTGGTGAAGCAAAACTCAGTTGGCCCTTTCAAAAGGCAGTTATTTGCCCGCTAGAGGGCAGAAAAGAGCTGACAGAGACAAACCCAATGCATAATATTACCCCATAAAGGGATTTAACAAACGATTGGCTCTTATTTTCCTCCCAGCAAAGACTCATTTGTTCACTCACCGATGTTCGCTTCCTATCTGGCCTATTCTTTCTCAGTTTGACATATGGTGCTGCTTATCAGACCTTGTGTGTTGAAAACAGCTGCCTGCTCAGTGGCATAATAAATCAGGAGAGGGCCCCAGCACAAAAGATGGTACAAGTAATTTCTGTGTATCACAATGCCTCATAACGTTCTTCTAACTACTCCTTCTACCTTTTCCTCTGTGTCGTGTTTGCTAAGCAGCTATACACTTTCTCATGATTACAATTCTCCTGGCAGGTTGGCCCTTAAACACTATTTTTACATATTTGAACCTTACTTTAAACCCAACATCAAATAAGGACTAATAAGCTGCTGTTTTACACAGCATTATTCATCTAGACTAATTATTAATCTAGAATCAATAAATAGATTAGTGTTTATAAGTTGTTTTTTTTACTTTCAGTAAACTGCTATTATATGCATGGATTTATTTTTTATTTTATTTTAACATGTGCTTGTAGTTTCATTACATACAACTGGTATTGATGTGGTTTCACTGGACAGGTTTGGTTCTAAATCCTCCTCATTCTTTTCATATTTTCCATTTTTGCTCATACTCTTGCTCAGTGTTGAATAGATTTGTCAGGCTTGCTTGCTACATTGTATTTAGTCTGCAGTGTAACCAGGATTATTCAGTGTGTGGGAACCATTTCAAGTCAATATGGATGGGGAAAATAAAAGCCAAATCTTGGAAAAACACTTCCAGGTTCAGACCATGATTTGAGGAACATAATAGGTAACAGAACAACAGGGAATCCTGATGGTTGTGCACTGGTGAAATAATGTATTAACATACTCATTTAATATGGTTTGCTTCTCTGTTTTTGCTGCCCCACTGTGATCATGATTTTCTGCTTAAATTAGCTAAACTTATCATACCATCTATAGTTCACACAACTTGGTGTTGGATGATGTGAATATGAATCCAGTGATCAGAGCGAGGGCCCTAGACAGAATTAGATTTTGGACCCACTTACACCTAAGCCATTTAGCACACCACTATTGTCTCTTTTGCACTGTGTATGCCTAATTTTTACATTTTACATTTACCACAACTTGTTTTGGAGTTAACTAATAAGCCACCAATCAATTCCTTATAGGAATGGTTCTATAGAAAGAGGATGGGCTGTAATTTCTCACATCCTGTTAAAAATGTTCTTCATTTTTTTATTAAGTCTGAACACATTGGTTTTTGAAAGCAGACTTCTACCGTCTTTAAGAACTTGCAATCTTAAATGTCACAGAGGTTTTTGGAGAACGAACAGGTAAACTGTTGGCATGTTAAAAATTGTGTCTTCACAACTAGTCATTTTCAAGCTGTCCAATAAAATTTTAAATACCTAAGTTAGCATACATCACTTATGCCTTCTGCTGACTATGCAGACAATTACCCTCTTTTTCAGGTGGAATCTGTGAGTATACCAAAGTGTGAAATGTGTGAATTTTCCTGCTAAATGAGAAACATTCCTCTCCACTGCTGCCACATTGCTCAGGAAGAGGGATTGCTGCAAAGTCAATAACTGGATGCAATTATCTGAGCTTGCTTAGATAAGTTAGTTCACAACAGTTGTCATGTAATGCAAAACAGACTCAACTAATTTCCAGTTATGCAGTAAAAGTGAATAAATTATGCAAATACCAATATAATCAAATTATAAAAACTGGTTAGAGGCACAATCAGAGGCTAATCTGATTCTAAACGTAACACAAGATTATCTAGTACAGATTATAATGCCAAGTAGTCTAAAATTAAAGAAGTCCAGTCAATTGCATCAAGTGATTGCCAAAAGATATGTTCTTATTAGTTTGCATTAAAAAACTACACTATTACTTTGCATCAGATTGGATTAATTCGAATAAATCTTTCTGGATCTGAATTGGACCTGGACCTTTGCGATGAGGGGACATGTGTGTATTGTGGGTAACCGAGCTTGAATGCTACAGACAAATTGATGTGATGCTGGCACAGCAGCAGCCCAGAAAATGGTCCACAGCAGAGACCAACCACCTGGAATACACTTAGTTTTGCTTGCATGTAACTTTTTTCCCATCAGCAGATGTTAGGCATGCACCATTTTGTGCACATCTAAAAATATATCCAAGGAAAGCACTTTGTAAGAATTCTTGAGAGAAGTGGGAGTGTTTTTTCCAGTTATATTTACCCTGAGGACATACCTTTGAGAAATACGACCTCAGCAAGGTCAACTTTCTTTATGTATTTGATAGACTTAAAACGCATATCTTAACATTCCTCTGCAAATAGTGATATTTAGATCCATATTAATAGTTTACATATTATAAACCAGAGTTTTGTGTCTCATGTATATTTTTGTGCTTTGACCCAGGTTCGACCCTGAAACTCCTTTTTTCCTACACCCTCTCAATCAGTCATGACTAACGCGTTCTGGAGATGAAAACACAAAATTCCCCCTGGAGATGTGTGGCTGATGTGTTTGTATATATGCGTGTGTGTGACTAACCTTTGTCGTGATGGTGGAATCGCAGACTGAGCTCCTCTCTCCGGCTGTGACTGTATGAGCCATCCAGTTCAGCAGCCGAGAAATCGTCCAGTTTGACTTTCTTCACTAAGAAAGATCGAGGCATGGTGGGACAGTCGCTGCTCCTGCGCTCAACGATTTTCTTCTCTATCCTAATCCTCTCAAGTCTGAACCAAGCGATGGGAATCAGCTGATTTTTCACATATAATTTAATCGTTTGGCTTTCTATAACGTCGCATTAAAACGTAGAGACATCGTCTTTAAAGATCAAACCAAGTGTTTCTCCTGTGCTTCTTTGTTTTCTATAAAATATTGTTTTAATAGTTACAACTTCACTCTGGAAGACCTGTGGAGCGCTAATAGATCGTAATTAAAATAAAAAAATATATCAGTCTTCTCCTGTTTGTTTGTTTTATGATGTAGATGTCTAATATATTACTCCGCAAGCAGTTCCTGAGCAGGTTCCTGCGGGTTTCAGCACCGGACAGTTCCTCTCCGCAGCCGGCCACCGCTGTCCGATCCGCTCCAGTAGTGTCAGAACGAGCAGTTCGGCGTTAACAAAGTGGACGCGGATGCAAGAAAAAACAAGCTGAAAATCCAAAATGCCTGTGAAGCGATAAGATTTACGTCTCTCAAAAATCGAAATAGAATAAACATAGAATAAGAGCAACGAGTTGTGACTGTTTGCAGACTGGGAGAAAGGGGGAATTAAAAGGTTTCACACACACACACAAAAAAGCTGCCGAGTCCAAAAACCGTCTCATAACCTTCGCAGGATTTTAACTTCTCGGATGGTATCGCTGCTCCTAGTCAAATACTGCTTTTTATTGCTGGAGCAGAGCATTGGATCGCTCTCCTCTCTCTGCTTTCCTTTCTTCTTACCCTTCTCTCCTTTGCGGAGCTGCAGCTCTCTCTGATGCCCGAGAGAAGCTGTTGCAGCTTTATAGAGAGAGAGAGAGAGAGAGAGAGAGAGAGAGAGAGAGAGAGAGAGAGAGAGAGAGAGAGAGAGAGAGAGAGAGATTCTCTCTCCATCAAAGAAAAGGGAAGCATCCAGTCTTTTGGGACCGGCAGCAGTGACATTTGGGGAGGGGTTTAACTGGACATCTTCGGGTCCTTACTCACTTACTCAAACTGGTTTATGAAATGCGAAACTGAAAGATGGAGTTACTTTTTTTGGTCACAAAAACATCGTTTTCAAAGAAACATGAAATAAACATGGTTGCTAATTATCCAAGGCATCTGGGTGCACATATCCTATCCAGATGTTTTATATTGCCTATTAAGGGTAGGGTGATACTCAGTCTAATCATGGAGTAAATGTATTGTGATTACAGATAGTTTTGTCATCTGCTCTTGATAAACACTGCAAGCTCTATAATCTTTCCCCACAGCAGTAGATGTAACTACTACAGTAATAATATAATTCAGCAAGAATTACACTAGATCAAGCTGTTAGGCTTTGATTTAGCTGTTCAGCTTTATAAATGAATGTTTATGTAATCATGAACATGCATTTGATTTGTTGCGATTAGAGTGTTTTTACTTTAGTAAATACACAACTGTAGAAGGTACACTTTATGGAATATTCCCATAGCTTCCCAAAATGTCATTGCTAAACAGAATGCCAAACTATAAGAGAATGCTTTAAAGAATAAGGCCACACAAAACCCTATCAATGTTTCACTTTAAAACAGTAGTTTTTTAAATATTTTACAACTTTATCTTGGATTTTTATTGGAATCGCTGTAGAAACATTTTGTGCATGTTTCTGAAATTAGGTCAAAAATCAAAGTAAGAACCTGGTTTTGAATATTCCTACAAGATATATGCAGTTGTGGATCCAACAGAGAATAATTAAGAGGTTTTAAATTATCAGGACCACCACAAAAATATATATGTTTCGTCTGTAAGGCTAATGTTCATGTCAGAAACAAACATATTTAATTATTTATAAATGGTAGGGTATACTGTGGGGGGAAAATGGGAAGCATAGATAAATTAACAAGAAGAGGACCAAGAGGTGAGCCCTGTGGAACTCCATGAGTACAGCTGATTTTATAATTCTCAAAATCTATCTATAGTTACTTGTTTGACACAGTTAATTTGGACCCAAAATGTTGGTAAAGACACACAACAAGTGCATTAATATCTAGTTTGAAAGATATAAGCCTGCACGGTGACTGTAGCTTTCTGGGAAAGCTTCTCAATCAACTTTGATGTATCCCGGGTCCTGTTCATGGTCTGTAACATGGGCTTTTGGGTAAAAAAAAACCTACTTTTTTTATTAATCTAAGCCTGTCTATCGGTCTTACTTTGACAACTCGTGCAGGCACAATATAGATGAACCAATAATACATTTCAATATACTTCATTAGCAAATCAGACAAGACTATTTCCGATCAAAGTAATGGAAAATTAAATTAACATCCATCAATCCATCCATCCATCCAGTTATTGGTTGAGAGACAGGGGGGTGACGTGCGTGTGGTAACCTAATAATCTTGTGTCTTTTCTCCAGAGTAGGAGAAAACTCATTGCATCCTGAAACACTGCAGGCTGGGTTTCAAACCCAAAACCTTCTTACTGCAATGCAACAGTGTTAACAACTGCGCCATTGAGCAGCCCACCATCAACTACTAAACTTCTTGTGGGACAAAGTGTAGGTCAACTAATAAATTCCCCTTTATTTAAATCAGTGTTACTCCTTCAAAAGTCCTTCCCTGTAACTATACAGTGATATAATCCAGTACGTGGTTACTGTAACTGGGATGAAGATGTTTTAAACAACTTATATTTATCAGATACAAACAGAATACTAATGGACTATGCAGAGCACCATGTTCATTTGTGAATGTGTCATAGAGAAGGGAAGCAGTACAGTGACGAAGCACTAATTTAGAGTTTAAACTCACACACACAATGAGTACACACACTCGTACAAATCCGGCACTTGATGACGTGTAATGTAATTCAGTGACATCTGTATCTATGTAAGTCTTGTTCAGCGAGGTCCTTATATTATTATTTTATTAATAGATGCTTTGAATTTTGTTTTTAGTTTTTTTGTATTTTGCAACTTAACAGTATAACTTTATTTTCTTACTACATAACTTCATGTTTTCTAATTCTTTTCAAAGTGATTCTCTTCCCAAAAGAGATTTTCAGCTGTCTCATCTGACAAGTATGTGTTTGTTTGTCAGTCAATGTCCAAAAAATATCATACTTCACTAAAATAAACAACAAAGCCCTCTAGTGGCCAAGAACTGAATATGGTTCAGTGAGGACTGAAACAAAGGCAGGAATTATTATAATGAGAAACTGTGGAGGTGTAATTAGCCTTTGATCAATAAAACTTTTGCATGCTAATGTAAGCCATCTATTTTGACTTAAAACAATTCAAGGAAGAGCTGCTTAATTGTATTTTAAAATGTCACATACACTGGACTGTTTTAAAATATTTAGACTTTCTGTCTTTTACAATAAAAAACATTAATCTAAAATTCAAAAATGTATTTTCTTTTTTACCTGGACAACAGTAAACAATTCAAGCTAAATTTTAATTCAACAAATTAGTCTGATTGGTTTTGTAGTAAACAGTTGTTTAAACCTATAGAACCCAAACTTAAAAACGTTTTTGACATTTCTCTTAGAAGAGGAGAAAGTTTGCAAGTACTTTAGGGGTTAAAAAACAGAAAAATTGTACTCTAGTATCTGAAATAAGAAACAGGTTGGGCCACTCTGCCTTTAAAAATGTTTGACCATGTTTGATACATTAAAACAGATTTTGGTGCACCAACGTCTGCTTTTCAACATAAGTGATTAAATAGCGGTGGTCTTATTTACTATAGAGTATAAAAAGTGTAGTCATGGGAAAGTTCTCATCTAGATAAGCCTCCTGTTCTGGCCAGCTAAATTTCTATTATTGGTGTCGTGTCAAACATGCAAATAATTTCAGCAGTTAAATAACTGTCAGTCAGGACTACTTCAATCAGTTTATTGATACTGCATAGATATCAAAGTACAGGAAATGTCACACCCCTTCAGCCCTTCTTCATTCTTCTCCTGGCTTAATCTCCCCTGATCTTTTATCATACTTGCTTTTAAACCCTACAATGATGCTAGAGCTTTCGGATGGAAGTGTTCTTCGCATATTTCTGCATGTGTCAGCTCGTCCCTGACTGCCTACCCCAGACTTACCATCAAAAAACCATGGTTACTTAAGCAAAACAGGACATGTATTTACAGAGTCACATGTACGAAAAACATTTAGACGGACGAAAGTACGGGTAGGTAGGTAGGTAGTTAGCAGAGATGATAGGTCCATCTCTGCTTGTTGGAAAACTCTAACTCTTAAGAAAGACATGCACTCTACAGTCACAAGTTAACAAATAATTATTTCAGTTTAAATCTAAAACATAAAGTGCAAATAAAAGCGGTAATACATGTGGTGCTTAACATCAGAGAAACTGTAAACTGTAATATAGACTAAAGCAGACTGCTTCTTGTTTCTTTTTCCTGTTTTGGTAGAGACCAAAAAAACATTGAAATATCTGGTTCATGTTGCCACTTAGTATACTGGATTGTATGCACATACTGATGTGCCACAAATGACATTTAAAATGGGCCACTGCAATGTCAAATCAACGAGAAAAACACATCATTATGTGCATGGAACCTTTAAGCTTTGGGGCAAATACAACAATATCAGGACATTGAATTTTACAGTGAAATAATGATGAACTTAGCATGCAGGTTGGCAAAAAAATGACACCTAAAGTTTCAAAGTGAAGATTTCATAATTGATAGAAAAATCAAGTTACTTAATGTATCTTTTAAGACACTATGCTTTTTACCCCAGTTGTGTGCAAAATCAGATTTAGCAAAGCTTTGAGTCCACTTGTGTTTTTGTGCATCATGTTTAGTTGTTTACTTTCAACGAAAGATGTCAAATCAAAGGCAGAAATATTTTTGGATACATGTTAGTGGTGTTTCTTTGTGTATTCCTGTGTCCATCAATGACACTCTGACCATTCTGTTTGAAAGCTGCTGAAATTTCTGATTATTTTCCATGCTAGCCATGAGCGCTGTCACACTGCTGAGCTCAGCAAAAAATGCTTGTGCACGAGTGTGAACGTGCAGACTGTTGGGACATGTGGAGACTGGAGACTCATTAGCATAATAATAGACTTGGATGCATGTAGACAGGCAGGCAGTGTGTGAGCATGTGTTGGTGTGTGTGTGTGTGTGTGTGTGTGAGCACTGTCAAGAAAACACAATTGTAGGGTTCTTGTTGACTTTTCATTGGTCCGTCATCTAAAGAACTATTTAAATGACAGGGTTTAAAATAAAACCCCTTTCAAATAGAAGGGTTTTTACATTTAAAGCAATATCCAGATGAAAGGGTTTGCAAACAAAAAGTGACAAAGAGAGAGATATGGGGCAGGAGGAGGGAGAGAAAACAGAAGGAGGGAACAAAGCAGAGTGAGGAAATGTACAGGAAAACCTTTCATGGAGGACAAATGGAAGGTCAGGTGGGGTTTAGGTGTGTAAAGAGATGGAGAAAGACAGCTCCGATAAGTTGGTAAACGCTGTGATGGATCGTCCTCACTTTGACTTCAACCAGTTCAGAAATGTTCTTTTTTCTTTATCATTTGGTAGCTACAGATTTACCGCTCTTAATTCTAAAAGTTAATGGTAGTATAAAGAAAAGCTTTAAAAAATGCAACGCACCACATGCTAGAGTTATTAGTTTATTGTTTTATCCCTTCCACATATGTAGTGTGCACAAATCTGATCAGTGCTCATCACTCCTCGATGGTGCTCCTGATAGTTCTTGGGCTACCTTTAAGGGGCTCTCAAAAGCTTTCTGTTAGTTATCTCAAAAGCAAATCCAAAACATTTGCTCTGATCTGGAGCTTTTATTTTCTGTTTTTGTGCTGTTTGGTTCGTTTTATGTTTATTGTAGATCCTTTAGTTTGTCATGTTTTGCTTCTGGTTTTTATTTCTAGGTTTCTCTTTTGTTTGAGTCGAAGTCTTTCCACTTCTGTACTTTCTGTTCAATGATTGCTATGTTTTGTCCTAATATCTGTGTTTTCCCTGACTGTAATTGTTTTGCATAACTCTTGCCTCTGTTTGGGTCATCAACGAAAGCCATTAATGTAACCAATATCCAAAAATATAAGAAATAGAATTGGCTATATCATCTCAAAAAAATCATAGGAGTGGAGAAAACTCGATAACTTCCAGTCAGGGTAGAAATGGATGACTGTAAATCTGAATGAGTGTCGTGACTTCTAAAGTTTTCTTCACATCTACATTCAAAATTTGGATAGCCAGTGGTTTTGCCAATTCATATGATTTTCACCAAAATAACCAATATACTGATAGGAATTTTCAAACACAAAAAACATCCCCTAATGTAGGTTGTACAATAATATATTTAATTAAAAGTGAACATAGGTTTTGATATTTTTTCTATTTAAAATTTCCGCTTCTAGAAATCTTTATTTAGATTTTTGCATGTCAGATGTACAGATTTTATACTCTTAGTAAAAATGGAACACATAATTACACCTTTAAGCAGTCAGAAAGTGTCCATGTTCATGTTTTTCTTTTCTTTCTTGGTCTGTATACTTGTTTATTTCAAGGGTCAGCAATGTCTTACAGAGGGAGGTTCTAGGTTCAAATCCCATCCAGGGCTTTGCACAGAGCGTGCATGTCCTCCCTGTCCTTGTGTGGGCTCTTTCCCTGTGGCCATACAAGGATAAGTGATTCCAGCGAATGATGGATCAATGTTTATTCTTATGGCAATGACAACAAATTAAAAGTCTGCTTTGGAGTGACACTACTTCAAGAACTTGAGCCCAGCTAAACAAAAGTAGTACAATAACGTTTTAAAGGTCTCATTTACTGGTTTTTTAAACATTTTTCTGCCATCTGTGTCTATTTGTTTAAGGAAAAAAAACTCTCCTCACTATTTTTATTGTATTTTTTAGTGTATTCCTGTTTAGATGGAGACTGTTCAGACGGTGAGAATCAGCACAATTTGGGGGCTTGCTATTTAAAGTTATTGACAAGCAAGTTTCTGTCCTTTGCTTGGCTAACTGCAACACAACTCTTACACTATTTACGTTTACTAAAACTTTTTCAAGTGTAGTGTGAAACAAAAATTAATGCTGATATTTAGCCTTAGATAGAGTTTACCACGCAGATTATTCTGCATTTCCAAACAAGACCAGCCTGCAGCTCGACGGGGGCCATTACCGGGTCGTCTCGTCTGATCTACAGTGTTTTTGGATCAAGCCGCTGCCGCCCCTGCTGATGAGTGGGGAGGCTCATTGCAAATTCCGCAGGCCAGGAGATTTAGCTACCGGGAGATTTAGCTACAGTTTGAGGATAGTTAGACAAGCTACATCTCTTAGTCGATGTGGTCAAGGATATTAGCCAAGGTAGTGTATTTCATTGTCATGGCGCAAGTGAAATATAGGGTTAACAATTAATTTTTTACTTACAGTAGACTGGGAGCTGGTGTTCCATCTTTTAGTACCAATCCTGGTTGTAAATCCAGCTTTGAGGCAAAGTAATCACTGTAGGGTCCGCAGCTGTAAAGCAACCCTGCTCAAAGTGACTGAACAAATCACTAACCAAGCCTCGTATCTTCCTGGTGGTCTTCCAACAACAAATTCCAACAATTTCTTCTTCAGCTCCTCTTCCATGGGTAAAAAAAAATCTAGTGCTGATGTGTTATCTCCACAAATACTGAGCATGTTCTGCTGTGTTGTAGAGTTGGTAATTGTTAGCTTCTCTGAGCTACTGCTATCTGGCCCAAACAATGTTGCCATCCTGTGGGCGGTCCCATTCATTATGATATTAGAATTAACGTTTTTAACAAAGATAACTGACTGTTAGCTTCATAACCATTGTGTGTTTTAGAAATGGGACTTGGGTATTTCAACTTACGGACACCATCTGTTCTGTACACAGTCACAAGTAAATGCTACAAAACGTTAAAACAATGTCCCGATAATAACATTACTCAGATGATGAAGACTCACTGACCTCAGCATGTCCAGTACTTGAAGCTGCTGACACAGATGGAGATGTGGCCTTAGTTTCAAAGTAATTAATATGATAACAATTTTACTTATACACTTTGAATAAGCAATGAACTTACATCCCAAGAGGGTCAGGATGTCAAGTGAAGACAGAGAATATAAAGGAAATGCTGTCATGGCAAAATGTAACTTATTGATGCAGTGGAACACTGAATTTAAGATGCTACACCTGAAAACATGGCCACTACACAAAATGGTGGTGCAGCGTAACGATCACACATTCTTTATTGACAAAAAAATAATTAAACATTTTTAAATATGTGATTCATTCATGTATATTTAGAGCCAAATGAAAATTTTAAGAAACACAAACTTACATGGCAAAAAAGAGAGAAAAACAATCTTAACCACTGTTTATTGTTTCGTTTAATTCCTTCAAAAATGAGTGATGCAAATTCTGCTAGTATAACAATGCAGCAATAAGCTGAGCAAAGCCCTCCGAGAAAGACACCATTATAACGTACTGTAAATCATGTTAATTTGTAAATAACAGTACAGTGTAAAAGTCCCAACATTGTCTCATGTCATCCCTTAACAATCTGTCTCCCTGTGTGCTGGCAGAAATAAATAAAAACTAGTGTGGTTTTTAAAGTAGTTATAGCTTTTCTTGGGAGAACATTGTTCATACAGTTTGTTGCTTACATGTTCAGTAAGTTTTTAGTCTGAATCATAAATTTAACTTTCCCTTATCCTGTGTATCCCTCCTATCAGGTGTCTTCTCCAAAACCTTAAAAAACAGAAGTTATCAAACCACTACTAATGAAGATGAACCTAGACATCACATTAGTGCAAAACTACAGACCAATCTCTAATCTCCCATTTATCTGTAAAATTATTGAAAAAGCTGTGTTCCAACAGTTAAACAGCTTCATAACAATGGACAACCACTTTGATATTTATCGGTATTGCTTTCGTAGGTACCACAGCACCGAGACAGCCCTCGTCAAAGTTTTCATTGACATCCGTACAAATACTGAAGGTGGTAAAACCACAGTACTGGTATGATTAGACCTCTGTGCAGCGTTCGACACCGTTGACCATGATATATGACTGGAATGTCTAGACAGCTGTTTCTGATTCTGGTACAGTACTCAACTGGTTCAACTCTTACCTTCAAGAACATGAATTTCTTTGTGTCGATTAGCCAGTTCTCATCACAGAACACAGAAATCACTTGTGGGGTCCCCCAGGGCTCCATCCTAGGGCCCCTCCTATTTAGTATCTACATGCTCCCACTAAGCCAAATTATAACCACCAGTGCTATTAACTACCACAACTATGCCGACAAAACTCACCTTTATATCTTAATGTCACCAGGGGATGATAAACCCATTCAAACCCTTAATAAACGCATTGAGCAAATTCACAACTGGATGTTCCATAATTTCCTCCAGCTGAACAAAAACAAAACCGATGTACTTATCTTTGGACCCAAAAAAGATCGACTACATATCAGCAATTCGCTCAAAAAGGCTTAACTAGAAACTAACAACCAGGCCAGAAATCTAGGTGGAATCATGGAATCAGACCTGAACCTCCAATGTCACATGAAGGCAATAACAAGGTCAGCTTTCTATCACCTGAGGAACATTTCTAGGATTAAAGGACTGATGACACAGGGAGACCTAGGAAAACTCATCCATGCGTTTATCTTTAGCCGCCTTGATTACTGTAACAGTATCTTCACAGGTCTACCTAAAAAAATAATCAGAAAGGCTGCAGCTGATCCACAAAGTTGCTGCTCGTGTTCTCACTAGAACCAAGAAGATAGAACACATCAGCCCAGTCCTAAAGACACTACACTGGCTCCCTGTAGTGCAGACAATAGACTTCAAAGTGCTTTTATTAGTTTATAAATCATTGAATGGGTTAGCACCAGAATACATTAAAAATCTGCTATCATAGTACAAACCACCCAGATTACTCAGGTCCTCCAGCTCTAGTGTAATGATCGTCCCTTGAACCAGAACCAAACATAGAGAAGCAGCTTTTAGTTTCTATGCTCCTCACATCTGGAACAAATTACCGGGAGAATGCAAAGCTGCAGACACTGAACTCTTTTAAGTCTAAAATTAAAACGTACCTCTTTAGACTCGCTTATGAGTAACTGATCCTATTATTGCTTTTTACTTGCTTGTTTTTAATTTTCATACAAATTATTGTGTGGTTTACTGTTTCATTGTAAATGCCTTCCTGTATTTCAATCTTCAAAGTGATTAATGCTCTCTTTTCTGTGTTCTAATTTTAATCATGTAAATCACCTTGAATTGCCTTGTGTTGAAAGTGTGCTTTACAAATAAAATTGCATTGTCTTGCCTTGGCTTTAGATTAAGATTTTTGGAGATCTCTTTAAATAAAATGTTAATATGTTTGCATCTCTGTTTTGTTCAATCCAATACTCTATATGCACACTATTTTATAAATATGTCAGCTTGCTTAAATTTCAAAGAGTTCACTGAGAGGCTATTTGTTTGGGGTCTCGGTTAGTTGCAACTGCCTTTCTTGATACAACTACAGAGATGTTCCCTTTAATTTTCAGGGAGAATTCCCAGGGGCCAAACAAAACATCATCAGGGTTGCTCAAGGAAAAAGTGGAACAACAAAAAGAAACTTTGTTTTGTCAAAGTTTCTTTTGTTTAAGATTTCAAACATACTCAAAATAAAAATATGTAAAGGGAAATAAGTCTTTGATAAAACTGCTCTCCACCCCTGTCCAAAGTAAAGCAATTCGGTGTAACCTCAGTGTAACTGAACGCAAGACTATTATAGTTTATTACTGTTATATAATAGGGTTGTCGTGGATCACACACCTCTGTAGTGTCGCCTGAAGGATTGGGACACTTGTGGAGTGGCAAATCTGGGCACTGGGAGGCTTTGGGGAAGGGGAACAGAGACTGTGTTCTAATTCTCAGCTTTTCTCAGCCTCCAATGGGAAAGTTGCTAAATAGTGTGTGACTTTCATCCTTTTGTGACTGTTGTGAAATGTCTAAGGGTCCTGTGGGATTTTAGTTGTCCGCCTTACGTGTTTTATGGATCTGTAGAAGACATACAGTGGCTACCTCAATGTCATTAGCGGGAATGCCTGATAATATGGGTAATCTGAGTTGGTTTTAAGAGCTTATCGAACCTTTTACACTCAAACCAAGAGTTTTCTTCATAGCTGTTGTTAATCAGGATTGCCCCCAGTGTCTTATGTTCCATGTCTTGTTTATTGACATTATCTAAAGGGGTAGTTGTGAAGATAAAAGTGTCTGGTTTAGGAACCTCAGGGCAAAGCAAGACAATTATATTTGTATAACAGACTTTGAACAAAAATGTAATTCAAGTTGTTTTACATGGTTTGGTGATAAAAAAAAAGCAAGCAAAACATATGACACAACACATTAGAGAAAGTAAAAACAGCAATTAAGCATAAAAGGGGCTTATGGTGCATTCACACCGCACATTTGGTCTGCGTCCGGCAACGCATTCAACAGATGAAGATTGACGTATGCAGTTTTTGGCTTCCATAGCCTGCTTCTGAGGAAAAAACAAAGAATGGGCGGGGCTTCCTCTGTTGCCGTATGTTCTGAACTACGGTGGATCGTCACTAGAAAGTGGCTTGGCTTCATTAGTTAGATGAAGCTAGACAGCGTTGACATCGGGTGCAATCAATTATTCAGATGCGTTCTGAGTTTGGGGAGTTTAACCATTAGCTCCAGCAGCTGCTTCTGGATGAGGTTTGCTTTCAGCGCTACTGCCGTGGGTCCCGCGCCTAATTTTATGACCTCCTCGGCTGCATTGGAGCTTAAATCTCCTACCAGGACACCAACTACAGGTTTTCTGCTCCTCTTTAGGATCGCCTGTCTGCATTTTTTGAATACGTTTTCACTGGACCCGCGCTTCATTCCAGATACGTGTGACATCACTACAGTGAGACGCTCTGATTGGTTGCCGCACTGCGTTAACTGCGTTGGGTCCATCAAAAGTTGAACAAGCTGAACTTCTGTGTTGCTGCGTTGCTGCGTTGCCGTATGTAACACAAGTGAAGTTGACGGAGCTTGGTCTGAATGCAGCATTAGTTTGGGTTTTTGCAGATTGTGTGGTTCCGTTGGTTTCTTTAAACCAAGTTCTTCAGCATACAGGGGAGCAGATCATGTCATGATGAGAACCAGCAGAGACGAGAGACAGCTCTTTTAATGCTGAGGCTATAGTCCTCAATCAGGGAAAGATGATATATTACATGGCTAAATAAATGAGACTCTGAACCAGCAGAATCCTGCAGCTCTTACATGATTTAGAGTAAAAAACAATAAAGTGACAACTGAAGTGTCAGGTAATTTTAAAATTTTTATGCACCTGAGACACCAAAAACGAACATGTCTAACACATACCCAAGATTTCTCCATACACATGATCGTTCTGTTCATCATGTTTTTCACTTTAAATGGAACACCCTAAAGCTCGGTTTCATGCTAAGCCAATCTGACATACTCTGGTCAGCCAGACTCTCCGTCTGAGAGTTTATACACCTGGCTGTGTAGGTAAGCGTATTTTCCAAGTACTTGCCAAAATAACAGATTGACTCTGTTAGAAACAATGATACAAATCACATTGAGCATGTTTAAGCTGCTCTTGCGGATCGTTTTGCCTCTATGTTCCAAGCCTCACTTGAAGTCAAGGGTGAGGCGCTGCATCATTGGCAGATGCTCACATTAGAGCTGCTCTTTCTCTGAATCAAAAGGAGTCGGTTAAGAAAATTCAGACATCACGAATTGCCCCCTGGGTGCCTCGTTCTACTGGTTTTCAAGTTAGGCCCAGTTCACACAGCAGGATATTTAGGCCAATTTTGCCACTATTCTCCCCTTCCAACATGCCCCGATTATCTGGATGGCTCTTAAGATAATCCTAACAGATATCCCTGCCGTGTGTGGTGTGTTGCTGGGGGAAACAAGCATGCAGCCTGTTGAACACCATGTGTAGACGATCAAAAAGTGAGGTGAAGGGAAGCGATGCGTGATGAGCCCTTGAAGCTTTTATTATTGTTTCTAAGTGTCGGCTTACTTGACCGCAGTCCACAAATGCATAATAACAGAGATCAGTCAGAGCAAAGTGTGTAACAACATTTCCCAGTGAAAAAAGAAAAGACAAACAAACAATATTTCACCTCCATATCTGTATAGAAATTACAGCTCCAGCTCTGTCCACTCCTTTATTCAAAGCTAGAATTTTTTTCCCCTGCTAACTAGTCCACAAACTATTGAAAATTTACTCCTTTGACTTTAGTCACATTTTATACCATGAAGTTTTGTGAAATTTCCAGTCTGAACTTACAATGTTTGTGAGTAAAATCTGTTTGTGTGTGTTGTTTTGTCTTTGCCATGTGGCTGGACACCACACACTGTTGGACCAGAAATATCTGTGATTTTTTATCGCCGTGTGTGTGGTCTGAATCTCTTGTGACAATTTTAAAATCCTGCCGTGTGACCCAGGACTTATGTATAGAATCACCTATGGATCACCCAGAATGAAATGTATCGATATCTCCTGGATTTGTTAAACCTATAATAAGATATCATCAGATTGATTAACATGCAAAATGTTCAGGCCAACCCTAATTTTTGGATATTTTTTCTATAAGATTACATCTTCAAGAAGAAATGCATGATGATGTATGGAATCCCAATTTTGCTACATTTAAGTAAAATATTATTTTTTAATAATTATTGTAGCATGATGTGGAATGGCTTTAAGTCTAAAGACTTCTTCTTTTGTTGTGCAATTGTTCACTTTGTTCCTCTTAAGGTACAAGGACTGAAGCAAAGTTTAAAAAAAAAGACTTCATCATCACTTCTCAGGAGATCTGGAAAAGTACGAATCTCCTGACCACCAATTTAGAAGATCTCTGTAAAGAAATCACTGGTGTTTTAAATATTTTGCATGGTTCAAAATAAAATTCTGTAAAAGTGACCTGCATGTGGTCAGATGTGATATAAATAAAACACCAATGAAAAGACCTGAAAACGTCTGGTAAAGCCATCATGTTCATGTCATCAAGACACATATATGGCTCTGCATGTGTGCTATGAATATGTATGTTGTATGTATAAGATGTGACCCTGGACATTAATATGTATTGGGTGGTAATGAGGCAAATTGACAGATCAGATGGTCCCTTTTTTAACTGGTCACATGTGGCTCATTAGGGTACGGCCACACAGTGCACCTGATACCCCCAAGATGACTGCTGCACCCCGAGAATTATTATATGTGATTTATGTTTTTAGGGAAAAGAACAAAGAGATGAGAAGTGAGACAGAAACAAGAAAAATTAAGACTGAAGTGGAAAATTTAGACCATAATTCACGTGGCAGGTATGTTGAATCCTGTAGTTGGTGGCCAAGTTTGTGAATAAAGGTAAACCTCCAGAAGTGTAACAGGAAATAGAAGAATAGAAAGCAGATCAATGTAAAAACTATTCATGTCTCATTAGGCGAGGAAAAACAGCTGACACCCCCGTGAGATGAGGTCTTCTTACAAAATGAAAGGTGTTCCCTATGCCCCAGTTGTAAAACAGTAAATATACTTAATACTACACAAGACTATGAGTTTGTATGTAAAAATAAGTTTAATATAGAATGGGAATTAATTTAGTCAGGCAGACAATTAAGTCTATCGATCACATAATACAGAAGCCACTGAATATCGGAATGCTTAACAAAAGTCTAAATAAGGTTAGGATTGACATTCCGAAACCAAGAGTTATAAAATATATTGCATCTGTGCTTCCTGAACGATTTAAATAAAGAACCATCTCTAAGTCATCACATACAAAGAAATTAAGTTACCTTTATTTTAAAAAAATGTGGTAGAGTTGCATATACAACATATCCAATAAAGCAGCAATTTTGCACTCTGTGACGATAAAAAAACAATCCAAATCCGAGAAATATTCCTCTGTTTTTATTGCTCAAGGACTGATATTAAACTCGAAATCTCATCAGTCACCATGAATCTTGAAGCCTCATTTGAAAGCTTTCTAATACAGGAGTGATCTCTAACTTGGTGGTCTTTGTTGGAGGAATATTTCATGTTTTAAAGACTCACAATCTCAAAAATACCATCAGGAAAAAAACCATGTTCACAGTAAGACTATATATTTAGTAAATTATGTTCTCAAGACATCCCATTAAATATTCCAACTAAGTCAACAATAAGGTATAGCATTAAGAAATTATAAGGTCTTGAGAAGTATTCATACTGCTGGACTTTTTTTCAACAACCACAAATTATAATGTATTTCCTTGGGATTTTCTTTGACAAACTAACTCAAAGTAGTGCATAATTGTTAACTGGAATGGATACATAGTTTTCCAGCATTTTTACTAATTAAATCTGAAAAATGTGGGAAGCATTTACTTTCAGCTCCCCTGAGTAATATTGTTTTTTAGATTTTTAGATCCACTTTTCAAATTAACTTGTCTATCGCTGTTTGTATTCACCAGGTTTACACGTCTAGAAAAATCTTGGCAAAATGGCACGAGCTCAATCAGATTAGATTAACAGCCTTCTGTGAACATGAATATTGCTGCATTCCATTTGTCTCGGATACTCGGGCGTCCGAGTTGCTGTACATGAGAACGTGACTTAATTCCCGACTTAAAGCGTTCCAGTTTGTCTCACTACACTCAGACTCAGAAAAAACATGGACGCTTTGAGGGCAGCAGCTGTCGAAGGGCATGCTAGTCATTGTTATTATTTTTAGCTAATCTTAAGCAGACCAGTATGAGAAGCAAAGCTTTACATTGTATTGCACACACAGCAAAGCCGTGCAATGTAAGAACTGGTGGCCGGATTAAAGCGGAAATGTAGTCAAGTGTGTAAGAGCATTTAAAAACGACACTGAAATGACCAACAAAGTACAAATAAAAAGAAAATACATCTCAACTACGGGCGCAGCTAGCTTTGTTTCCGAGCTGCTCGCTCTAGTCGGTCTACTATCTAAGATCCGAGTTGGAGCTCAAAATTTCTGACCTAATGGGGGCGTGTCTCGGTGAAATGACGCGAGACAACTGTGAGATTTCCGACTTTCCGACTCAGAAACGTTAACTGGAATGCGGCATAATTGAGTCCTGCTAAACATTTTTACTTGGATTTAGGACTTTGACCGGATCATTCTGAGCATCGAGGATTTGATCTGAACCATTCAAGTTTTGCTGTGGCTTTACAGGGCTTACTATTTTCCCTGATTGCCTGATGATTACCTCCATCCATCGTCCTCTCAACTCTGATCAGTTTCCCTCTTTGTTGAAGATCATCCCCATAGCAAGATGCTGCCACCACTATGATTTTTCATTCTAATGGTCTTTTCTGGGTCATGTAAACCATTAATTTCAGCCACTAACCTCATTTTACATGTAGGCTAAAAGTTAGGCATTTTGAATAGAGTAACAACTTCTACATATTTGCTATAACCGCTACATGGCTTGTAGAAAGCTGGAAACAGGAAACAGGAAATCGTATTTCTTTCTTTCAACAGTGACTTCCTTTAAGGCATCCTTTCAGAGAAGTCATGGCTCTCTGCAGCTCCTCCGGACCATTTGGCTACTTCTCTGTTCAAGACTCTGCTTGTCTGCCTTGTCAGTTTAGGTGGACACCCAGGTCTAAGTAGGGTTGCATATTTGCCACAGGATACTCTGTTTCATTTGGGAAAATGGATTATATGCCTGTGAGAGATTCAAAACTTTGATGTTGTTTCAAAGTGTAACCGTGCTTTCAAACACAGCTTTATCCTTGATGTGTCTGTTATGTTCGTAGGCTTTTATCAAATTTTTTTTCATTATTGTTTCTCCAACAAACTTCCAAGAGACCACGTAGCTGAAGGCAATTGTCTGGACTAGACATTATTTAGGATTAAACGAGGCTTAAAATATTTTTTTCCTTTTTTTTGAAAAAAGAAACATCTGCCATATTCTGTCCAACATTCAAAACTATAATCTAAGACCGTTTGGTCTGTCACAAAAAAAAAAATTGTGGTTTAGACAACCTGTAAAATACCAATTGAGGTTTATATACTTTTGCAGGGCTCTGTGTGTAATGTAAAAGTGAATCTCGTTGGGAAATCCTAAAATAATAATGAAGTCACAGAAAGAAAATAAACATCCTCTAATTAGATAGCTGTAAAACTTCTTAGGACCTTAAAGGAAATGTTGGTTTCCTGAGTTCTTCGCTTTCTTTTTATCTATTTGTACAAAGGTTTTTCTTTTGTTTTTTGTTTTTTGCTATCAGACGAAGACAAAGAAAAATACTGATGCAGTTTTTCATATATGTCAGTAATAGCTAAGCATAAAGATACCTTTTAATCCTGAAACACATTTTATAGATAATAAAAAAGAAAAAATTCTTTATGCCATTTACAGTCTGCTTGTATTTGAAAAGTCAAGACTGTGCCACCCGAGTACAATGTAGGTACACATATATCCAGGCAGGTTTATGAGTCATTAATTCAAACACAGAGGGCTTATTAACCCGTCTGTGTTCACAGCTGCAGCACACCTGATACCTTCAATGGCCCCCTGACACCTTTTACTGCACGTGCAATTTCATGTTCACGACTGTTTATGCCTCAAACATGTGATAAAATGCTCATGAAATGCTTTTACGTCTTGCTAGTCTGGTAAGCTCGCCGGATAAATGTCACCTCACATTAACGAAAGCATTCACATATATTTTCACATGTGAATAAATGCTTATTACATTCATTATTAGCCATATTTTAAAAGACAGTGTGAGCTTTAAATGCTCTTACTGCCTTTTTTGTATATTGCTTCAACATCTTTGCAGCTTATGCCACGTACAATAAATGTCTTCCTCTGTGGGGCGCATTTAATTACAAACCATTACTTACAGAGACCCTACGAACTTTACATTTAGGAAGTGATTTTGCAGTATGTAAACACAAAATCAGCGTCATTTCATCTTCCATTCAGATCTCTGCGAGAATTAAAGCTTTTTTCACTGTATTGAATTAGTTTCCAACTGATTGATGACAATTTCATGCTAGTATTGATACATAAATTTAATGCAGTTTGAAATTGTGTTTGTTTATTCACTAATTGGATCTAAAACAACCGGCAGGAGCACCAGTGATCCATTTGCCCTCCCTACTGTGCAAATTAAAACATCTTCAAAGTGAGTCTGTCAGGTTTAGCCTGCTTCTCTACTTCAAATTCCAAAGGAAATAGGACAAGTATTTGAAAATGTACTGAAATTATGCTTGATCAGAAAGGTAACCTTTTTTCAAAATGTTTTTTTCATAAAAAAATATGTCTATTCTTGATACTAAAAACAAATACATTTGGGACTTCAAGGTACATATTTATATATTAATTTTAGATTTAATTCTTTGTAATGTGTTTAGCCATAAGCTTTTTCTCTTATCTTTGTCAAAGTTACTTTATTTAGTTTATTATGACCAGACCTTATTCAACTTAGGCACTTCAGTACATTATGTAAATGCGCCTTATGTGGCCATAGAGGATCATTTCCATCTTCAGTTACAGGCAAGTTGATGGAGAGGGAGCGGGTGGAGATTAAAACCTTAAATCAGATTAATTATTTAATCAGAAAAATTTATCCAAAACTTCCATGAGCAAAATTTAGAAAGACACCACTAATACTAATATCATCATCACAGATTTGAATAGTTACCAATCCCAGTTTGGTATTTTTAGAGAACTACCTCTAATCTCCCTTCCTAATCCAGTGGTTACAGTACTCCAAGTACAGTATGAGCTGTCCTATAAAAAACAACTGCCTGTCCAAGCACACACTTTTCCTGTTTTTGATTGTATTGTTTCCTCAGGGTACAGTTCTTGAGGACAAGTTTCCATTTCGGTTATTAAATTTATTCAGCTGTTGACAGGCCAAGCCATGCAAAATTTTAAAACAAAATATCACTTTTTAATACTTTTTCCACAGTGTGAATTATAGTGCTTTGTTAAAACTTTGTGTCATGATGTGGTATTTGGACTCAAATGCAAAGAGGCTTGTAGAAGTTAGGAAACTGATTTAATGATGATGGAATCACAACCAAACTAAGGTTCAGGAGTAGGACTACAATGATGATAACAAGGAGGACAATGACGATGATCTGACAAACACATGGAAACACAAAGTGGTATAAATACGCAGGGAAAGCAATAACGATGACAATCAGGAAAACTTGGGGCTGCTGGGAACAATCAAGGATGCAGGAGCTGACAGAGACAGGAAAAGACACCACACCTTGACATTATCCTTAGCTTATCTTGACAAAAACTCCAGTAAAAAAATTCAGGAAGTCATACCCAACACAGATCCCATCAAAAGGTAAAAGGCTCATTCAACCACCTTACATCGCCCAGACGTAGATCTGTTCATGTCTACAGTTTCTGATCTGTGTTCTTCACGCCAGCAGTGATCAAGCCAGGGATTATCCAGTCCGTCGACAGGACCGGAATGTTAAAATTTCCATTGACTTGCCCCCTATCAAGGCATATGAAAGATGTCTTTGGATTGCAAGCTACCAGAAGAAGCGATTGAAACAATGATTCAACAGTCTGCATTAAAAACTTCATAACAGGTGAGATTACAGCCATAGACTGTAAATACAATAGGCTACCTCTCGGATGACATCACCCATAGGTTTCTGAAGAGCAGAAAATGAAGCCAACTAGGCGGTTCCCACCGCTGGCATCTTATCCTTGTCACTCATCTATTCGCTCTCAGAAAATCAAAAAAATGGGCAATGAGGTGGAGCTGAGAGTGGTGCTGTGAGGCTGGGGGTGGAGGGTTGACGCTCCGAGCCGACGTAGCTACAAGCTAGTCAGAAGCTAGTCCGGAACTAACTGAAGCTAACGTAGGCTGCAGCCGGTTTCAGTTAGAAGACAGCAGTTGAGAGACTTTTGCCCTATTTTTCCACTAGGGTCGCTTTAGACCCAGAAAGATCGATTGGGGAAAACATATTGATATAACAAGACCCAAATGGGTCGGGTCACTGCGTTCTAAAATAGTTGCTTTTCCATTACCGTCAGTGGAGGGTGAGGACATGGGCGGGCTTAGCTTAACACATCCACCAAAAAACAGTCACAAATTCCGGAAAAAAAACAATAAAAACAGCAGAATCAACTGATTTGTCTTTACGTTAGTCCCAGGCTGTGAAGGCCTTCCCCGAGCAACCAGAAGGGGGAAACAGACTACAGTACAAGCTATTAGCCACCGTTAGCCACCATTAGCCACCAGGGTTAGCCTAGACGGGCCTGTCAATCAAAAGGACACGCCCCCAATTATTCATAATTCCAAGAATAAATTACAAATAAACGGAGGAGTTAGAAAAAAATTCACCCCTCTCAGAGTTTTCATGATGGGAAACCTGAACTATCTAACCTAAACTGATTTTTTTAATCAGGCTGTAAACGTGTGTATTTTTGCTGTAAAGTTGACAAGTTGCTCCTTTTTGCAGCCAGCCCCCTGCGGATGAGGGAGGAACTGCAATTTTTGCCACTTCCTGGTTGGCTTCGCTTTCTGCGGCCGGAGTTTGCCCCTTGATTACAGCTAACAAAAAAGCTAACATTGCAGGAAAACAGCAAATAATAGCAACGGGAACGGGAGCTGTGTAGCTGGTGTATTTTGCTTGTGTATCCGCTGTGTTGATGCAAAAATAATCCCTCTCTAGTTTTTGGTTGTTAGTGGTTGTTTTTAACTCACTGTACTGCATTATCCCAACATGGCAGACATGTCAGTCTGTGTGTCTGCGATCTGCCTAGTGTCATGTCAGCAAAGGTTGAGAGAAAGTGCCCAGTGAGTCAAATTAGGGATTGCTTACTACTAGAATATGTGCAAAATGATTCTAAAGTATCATAGTACTCCTGGTAACTTGGCTTTTGTTTTTTTGTATTACCAGTCATTGACAGAGTTTTTACAGACCTGTAGCACCTGCATCATTTGTTGGGCTTTTTAATGCACAGGTGCTGTTATTGTGTTTACAGAACTTGGAACGTTACTCTGCCATATAGCTTTAATACCTTCCTGATTTGTATGGTTGCTCGTCTGATCCATGTCAATACATTTAAAAAAAGCATAATCATTTTTTGAGATTATGTGATACATTTCTTATTCTTTTTTTAATCTTGCCCCAGTTTACAACTTGTTTAACGAAAAGACTAAAACTAGAACTGAAACTAATAAAATCTGAACTGAAACTAAGCATTTTCACAAAAGAACTAAACTACCTAACAAATGGAAATAACTAATTAAAACAAAAATAGAATTCAAAATCTTAAAGTCAAAACTAAATAAAAACTAAAACTAATGTTAATTTCAAAACTATCAAAAAAACTTCAACCTTCATCCAGCCGACTCTTGCTCCCGCTCTCCGATCAACGTGGAGACCTCCTGGTTCTCTGCTTCTACCGGCTACCAGCCTTCTTCCTCGCTGACACTGTAAGCTCGTCACAGCTTTTCAAGCTGTCACACGCCAACGTCACCTGCTCATGGGAAACATGATGACAGCTCAAATTGCAGCTCATTTTCTCTTGGTGACCTTACAGCCATGACTCAGTTTTCTGATGTTAAAGGTGCCGATGCTGCAGCTGGTATAGCCCACACTTCTCCCACTGCTTGGTAGTTGTTCAACATACATGGAGTCCATTTCTGCAAAGCATTTCCAGTGCTTGCAGTTTGCCCCTCTCCGGCTGTTGTGTTCCTTCAAGGCCTTCATGGCCTGTTATTCAGTTTCCCCAAGCAATATTTAGAACTTGCTGGAAGCCTTGCTTCACCATTCTGTGACATCACTTCAAACAAACAACACAAGGCCAATTGTTGGCTACCACTGCAAGGTAGGAGTGACATCACTTTACTGGACCAATCAGTCCACATGCAGGCGTGTTGGGTTGCTTCAGCCCACTTCGGAGCACAGCAAGTATAGTCCAAAAAAAAGGGGGTTGGCTCGGTTATTGAAACGCGACAAATCAGTGTTGAATCTACCCCTTTCCAGATCGTACTGACACTAGGGGAAAATAGTCCTGCGAAGGACTGGGACCTGTCCAGGATGTCCCCTGCTTCTTGCCCAATGACAGCTGGAGATAGGCACCAACCCACCATGACACTGAAAGGATTAGCACGCATAGACAATAAAGAATGGATGGCTTTTAGGCACCTGAGCCTCTTTAATTAACCATTTGATAATTCGGAAACAGACTGAGCGAATACTTCCTTGGTTGTGATGCGCCTATGCCACAAATGTCTTTAAATATTTTAGTTGCCAAAATCCTAAACAGAAGCAACACTCTTTCTTATTTTCAAAAAACAGGTCTCTACTTTGTTAGTGTGATGAAGAGCAGAAATCTAACACTGTATGGATCATCTTTAACAATTTGGCCACCCTTTAGGGAGGATGAAACATTGCCCACAAAGCTGTTATTAAGAAAATCTCCCATTTTGTGCAACAACTCAGCTGAGAGAAGAGATTCATGGGGGTTAATTGGGTCTTGGGACACACACACGCATTTGTGTAACCACACACACACCCGCGCACACACACAGACAGCACTAAATCCTCTTAGCTTTATAATGAAGGAAGTGTAGATGGGAAGAGAAGAGGAGATGAAGAGAGAAAACATGCTGAAAGAAGAGACTGGGAGCGAGGAGGAAAAAGCTAACAGATGCAGGTCAAGATAAAAAGGAAAACACAGGGACAGAAGAAGAGAGAGCGACGCAGTGATGGAAGGAACAGAGGAATCAGAGCCGGAGGAAAAGTTGAAGGGAGTGACAGAAGTGGACTGTAAAATAACAATGCCTTGGTGCCATGGAAGAATTTTTTTCAGCAAGGAAGTAACCTGCTTGTTAAACCTCCTTCACTATCTTGTTAAGCTGTTGTGTTTTTGTGAGCAACAGAACGTTTGCAGTTGTGACGTTCCCCTAATGAAACACTCGTTTTGTGCAATTTCAGGCTCTTCCCTTCAGATTTTGTATAATAATTACTGTCTTTAATCCTAAATATGAGATTCCGTCAAAATAATGTCGAATTTTATTTTATTTCACAATATAATTTTCTGAAGTAAAAAAAAAAAGAGGCATTTTTATTATCTGGCATCAAAACAAGCAATAGTCATTCTCAAAATACATTTTTACTTTTGCACTTTTTAATATTTTCTCTTGTCTTTTAGCTTTCCTCTTAAGAGGCTTGCTATTTTCTCTCAAACAATATCTCCCAAGATTCTTCAAACTTTGAAAGGTTTTCTCCAAACAACCTTAAACCCATTAGTACATAAAGCTACTTGCTTCGGTTAAGATGTATTCCAACCTAAAATCAGATGCACTTTTTGTGTTATAATTTACATTTTTCGGACATGTTTGTTTTCAGTAGTTTTTTTCTGTCTGCCAACAGTATAAGTAAACATTTACCTAATAACCGAGGTACACAGAAAACCATAAAAAAACTCTTAATGGTATTTCAAAGCCCATTTTGTTGAGAAATTAGCTAGAATACTGTTATAGAAATATTGATGAAGATGGCAGCGCACATAGATGCTGCGGCTCAGTGCTCTTACAGTTGCTGCTATAGTTGGCTAACTTTGAAGCACAACTGTTTGGTACTTTTAAATCTCGTTGTATTAATTACAATGACAATAAAGGTTATTATTATTATAATTATTATTTCAACGTTATGCAAATTAATAAGGGAATATGCAATGTCAGAGATCATCAGAGTGTTTAAATAGACATCACAGAGGAGTCCTTTCACCCAGTCACCCTCTAGCTGCAGTGAGATGGGTTTTGATTAGCCTTGTTATGAAGACATAACATTGTTGTGTGAGGCAGGACAGTTTAGAGTCATGGAGACATGCAGGGGGGTGCGAGGGAGTTTGAGCCCAGATGAGCTCCTGCACTGGCCAAGCTGCTTAATAAATACAAGAAAATGCCAATCAGGACTCCAGCTTCTTCCTTGTTTATGGAAGTAAGACAGTGATTTTCATACCAATACCCACCAACTTTGGAATTCCAGGTGTTAAATTGGAACGGTCTCAATCCTGAAACCAAAATCCAATATGGCAGCTGCACTTATAAAACATGATGAAAGATGTGGTAATAAACTATATACTAGAACTCTCGAGTCTTTGAATCCTTTTTAATCAGTCACCTACTGGTAATTGTTGTCAGCTTGTAACGATAATAGTAGGCCTCTCGAATGAAAATGTGCAAGTGAAATTTAAAACAAAACAAGACAACCAGACTAAGGCCTTTATGAATAAGTGAATTGTTTAGATGTTTAATTAGTGACAACAATATGACCAGTATTGTAATGTGGTGACTGTCACTTTAGATATTGATCAAATTTAAATGCTACAGTTAAAATAAATAATAATACTCAGGCAATGTTGTGGATAGAGGAGGCTATAGTTGTCTGGTTAATAATAATTTTGAATAATTATACCAATAACCCAATACTGGGATAATTTTTAATGAAACTCGAATTTTCAGTGACAACATGGGCAAAACAGGGAACCAGCTTCTTAATCTATATAAGAAATAATATTAATTGCACCAGACTATCAGTCTTTATCTGGAGTTTAGAGTCGTGTGTTCTAGGCTGCAGCTGGTTAACACGCTCTTGAGTGAGGACACCGTGTCACAGGCAGCTTTTTGGCTTGGACTGTTTAAGAGTTATTTCTTCAGACCAGCCGGCAGAATTGAAGGGAGGAGAAGGGAATTGGGATATTTGAATTTTCCCCCTGTCTTGGCCAACAGCTCAATGGAAAAAGACCAGCCGGCGCTTCGCGGCCACCTTATATCAGCTCGGCATTGTCATCCACTGACCAACTCATAAATGGGAAGCTGTTGGGGTCAACAAAATGGGCAACGACCCAGTGCAAGGGATGCTGGGAGACTGATTCCATTCAGTATATTGTGAGAACACCCAACACCGCCATAGCACAAGTTTAATGAACTTGATGCATTTGATACAGTAGTTGGCAGGATTATAACATTTTCAGGAAGCTCCAATGATATTTACAGTAGCAAAAGTGTACAAGTGCACAAATACATTACTTATGTAAAAACTACCATACCCTTTCCAAACAACTGATCCCTGCCACCAGATTAAAAAAAACATGTAATTTCCTGTTCTATATACTAAATATGGAGTAAGCACATGTTTTTCCTAATGCTCTCCTGTCACATGTTTACAGTGTGTTTTGGGGATGCAGGCTGTAAAATGAGCAGTGTTCTTTATTTTGGTTTCCTCTTTTACTTTTTAATTTAATGATCACATGACCATTTTCAAGCATTTGGTATTGCATTCTTCCACATAGACAGAGAGTATCCAAAGACCAACATCAGAGTAAAAACAGTGTTACATGGTTGTTACTAGGACATCGGAGTGAAACTTATTTGAATTAGATAACTACATACTACAGTATGTGCAGATGAAATTGCATCTATAAGTAATGCTTATTCCACATAATTTGATTTCAAATAGACCTACTATCTCTGAAATATACATAACAGCATGTATGTTAAAATTATCAGCCTTGGTTGAGACCTGTATTTCAAACCATATGTGTTGATTAACCATAAAAACATATATCCTAAATACTGAAGCATTGTGCCTGAAAATTATACATTTGTCTCGAAACCAGATAAATTCAAGCTTTTCTTCTATTTTACAGTGAAACTGGCAGCTTACTTAATAATAGAGGTAAAAATATGTAAAACCGGTAGAGATTTCATCACAAAATATGTCTATTATTATATAGAATATGTGCATCTGTGGCCTCAGGGGAGCTCTGACAAAATGCTTAAATCAGGTCAGGTCATATAATCAGCTCATGCACATGCATGTTAATTTGAAATATCTTTTTTTTTTTTTAGCAGAAGCGCTTGTCAACAAAAAGATCTGATCTAAGCTGTACACTAAATGTAAAAATATAATTTGAACGACACCAAATCAAACCACAACAGTGCATACAGCCAGTTATTTTTATGGTGAGAGTGAGTGCTTTCTATTAGGATGAAAGACTATATTTTTTACATAACAGTATTCAAGCTTTTTTAACAGTTTATCATTAGAATTACATTTTTGATTGATCTTTCAATATTATACTCTGCTGTGGTTTTAATACTTGGCCTCTACCACATTGCAGCGTTACCTACAACAAATAGGATCAAGTCACCAAATCTTGAAATGTAAGAAAACTTCAGAAATGTTTTGTTGTTGGTTTGTTTGAGAGTTAGCTTGGCAAACATCTGTCATATTAACAGATATTTAAAAAAAACATATTAATATTCCAAAACAGTAACATGACCCAAGGGCTTCTTATCCAATTTGAAAGTAATGTAACACTAGGGGGTGCTACAATATGGATACGTTTATTTTGTAACTGAATGGACTTGAATGAAACTTTATGAATATATACAGAGTAATGATGTGATTTATGGTAACTCTGACCTATAAGCCATTAAGCAGTTATTAAAAATGACCTGTTTTTCCTAATAGCCTCAAAGTTTCAGGCTCTAGGCCTTTAAGTGATCTGAACACGCATTACAAAAGTAATGAGTTACAGTTATATGTTACTTTTTTCATTAACGGAGTAAAATAACACATTGCTTATAAAATATGCAACAATATATTACTCATTAAAATTTCAGTAATTTAAAATTGTTTTGCTGGCCAACTAATGTAGCAGATCATATCAACTTGGCAACCATAGAAGATCCACGGTGCACACTTAAAAAATTTTTTGTAACTTGTCCAACACAGCTCTATCTAATGGGCTATCTCAAAGCATGTATTTTTATTTTTTTTATTTCTAGGAGGGTGGATTCAATACTGCCATTACTGTTTTAATGTGGTTCTTCTTCTTAGAAGAGACTCCTAACTTTGAAAAAAACATTTAAAGTATTGTTTTTTCATTAGTGCAGGTTGAACAATGGAGGCACTAACAGTAAGTAGCTAAAGTGATCTTAAGTATGTACCTAATTGAAATATCATCACGTTATTTTTGAAAGTTATTGGGCTTTTAATGTGATTAAAGTTTATCTCAAAACATTGCAATGCAGCATTTTTCATACAAAACCTTGGAAAGTAACTAATCTGCTGCCTACAGAGAGAAATTCAGCGCAGATGATAGAGCTGTGTTAAATTGTGTCATTGTCAATGTCAATTTATTTATAGAGATTTTTAATCTGATGCGAAACACACTGTGAGGGTTATTGCACAGGAATTTCTTGGTCAGCTAAGACACTAAATGAATCAGAGAAGAATATTTTATTTAGAGGCTCGGCACAGAGGACTATTCCCTCTCGCTCACTCCTTCCCTCATGTCCCATGAACTTCTCTCTGCCTCAGAGTAATACTGCTGATTCCTTTGTCCCAGAATTGCAGAGTCACACACTTATTCTATTGAGTTATGTTGTTTCCACTTTAAGCATATGGGAGAGCTGCAACAACTTTAAGTTTGCGGAAGAGACGATATGCAGAACTTCTGTTTGCAAAGAAAGGAAAATCAAAAGGTCCAAAGCAACTTTTTTTTTTTTGCAGACAAAACCACTGATAAGATATAAGAAAGACTATATAAATTAGTTCTCATCTCTGTTTTTATCATCTTTTAACATCAAGGTATTAAATTTAGTTCTTTATAATAATAATAAAAGAGCAGATTATGATTATTTCTCCTAAAAAGTATTTAATTAACCTCATGTCAAACTGTAATCATGTTAGTGATGTCTCTTCCCCGAGATGCTTTATATTTTTTCTCATTTCTCATTTGAATTTATCAAACTATTACTCCAGAAGGGGCTATCACTGTTTGATGGAGGAATAGACTCCCTAAATAGACAGACTCACTCCATCTGTCTTCATGTGCTTGAGTTATAGGACACAGGGGGAACAAAGGATTTCCATGACACAAGGGGCCCAGGATGGTACTAAAGACGGGGGCTTGGGGGGTTTCAGGGTGGAAGAGGATACATTTGGAAAACTTTAGCCCAGCGGAGCTATGGGCAGCTAGGGAGGAGTCAAAAACAAAAGAAAAAGAGGTTTAGAGGATAAACGAGAAAGAAATGAAGGAAAAGTTTCTGAAAGACATGCTTTAATGGTTTTAGAGTCAAGTACTTTTTTTGGATTTAGTTTCGGTTCTTTTTTAGCTCCAGACTCATTTGACTTCGTCTGAAAGCTCACAGGGAGTCTGGTTCAGTCAGCTTAGCTGTGCCCAGTTAATGGGAGGCTTTGCTGAAGTTGGTGAGGACCAGTTAACTGAATTCTGGGCTTAAAAAGTCAAAGGGAGCAACCAAAGTCATTCTGACCTCTTGATCCATGACAATTCTCAACTCTTGCCTGATTGTGTGAGCGTGTATGGTTTCAGTACAGCAGCTTGGCACAAACCTCACAGGTTTCCATATCATACTCAGTTTGGCTTACATTAGGATTTATTTTATTACTTATAGTTGAACTGTTTTAGAAAAACAAAGCAGGAATGAGCTTAAGATTATTATTAGTAACAAAAAAATATATTTTTAAATGTCATCAGTTGACGCTTTATCTAGTTGAAGGTTTTTTTATTATCAGCTGTAAGGATAATATGTGGAGTATTTCCATGCTGTCACGCTTTTCTAGAAAATGCTTTATAAAATCTGTTTTGATGGCTGATTATCAGTGCACACCCAGACGTCTGTTGTTCCTCCAACAATAGACTACCACCAGCTTGTCTCATATGTGCGTGTGTGTGTGTGCTGTGTGTTAATCATGCCTCTCTTATCAGCGACCGTCAGACCTAGAGAGACGCTGATGTGCTCCCCGCTGATAGCTGCACACACAGAAGTCCCCCCCTTGGGGTTATTCAATAGAGAACTAATAGACCTCGTCCCAGAAAATAAAAGCAGAAGATCATTACCAGGCAAGTAGGACTGCTCTGTGAAAAAATAACTAGCAAACATCTGATGAGGCACCGGCATGTTGACGGACAGTTGCTAGGAGAGAAGGACTCAAAATTAAAATGTTCCCTTGCCCAAAATGTGACATGAATTCAACTGAATTTGCTGCACTTTGGCTTTAATTCCATGCAAAAAATAAAACCAAACAATATAATAAACAATAACAAAATACCATCTAGAAGGTTGTTGTTTTGGAATATCCAAAGAATCCAGACAGGAGTGTGCAACTAGCCCTAATTTCTTTAGGTATTTTGTTCAAGGAGTTGGGTTAGATATTCTGTAAGTTGACTGCTTGTTCCTCTAATGGTCTTTAGTCTGTACTCAAAGTAGTGTTGATAGTGAAGTGGAAACCAAATGTGTACATGGTGGTACACATTTGGTTTCAGAATAACACTCTGAAACATCCATCCATTATCTTCCGCTTATGCGGGGTCGGGTCAACTTGAACAAAGAGACCCAGACCTCTCTCCAGCCACTTGGGCCAGCTCTTCAGGAGTAATCCCAAGGCGTTCCTAGTCCAGCCGAGAGACATACTGTAGTCCCTCCAGCGTTTCCTGGGTCTTTCTCTGGTCCTCCTCCAGGTGGGACGTGCCCGGAACACCTCACCAGGGAGGCGTCCAGGAGGCATCCTGAACAGATGCCCGAGCCACCTGAACCGGCTCCTCTCGATGTGGAGGAGCAGCAACTCTTCTCAAAGCCCCCTCCTGGTGACTGAGCTTCTCACCCTATCTCTAAGGGAGACCTAGGCCACCCTGCGGAGGAAACCCATTTCAGCCAATTGTATCCGTGATTTTGTTCTTTCAGTCACCACCCAGAGTTTGTGACCATAGAGGAAGGTGGGAAAGTAGACCAGCTGGTAAATCAAGAGCTTCGCCTTTCGGCTCAGTTCTCTGTTCACCACGACAGATCAGTACAGTGCCCGCATAACTGTTGATGTCTTACCAATCACCAGATTCGAAAGAACTGATTCTCATCCCAGTTGCATCACACTCGGCTGTGAAATGCTCCAGGGAAATTATAGATCACGTTCCAATGAAGCCAGCAGGACCACATCAGCTGCAAAAAGCGGAGACCCAATCCTGAGGCCACTGAAACGGATCGTCACCTTGGCTGCACCTAGAAATCCTGTCCATAAAAGTTATGAACAGAATCAGTGACAAAGGGTTGCCTTGGCGGAGTCAAACTCTCACTAGAAATGAGCCCGGCAATGCAAACCAAGCTCTGACACCGGTTGTACAGGGACCTAACAGCCCGTATCAAAGGGCCGGGTACCCCATACTCCCGGAGTACCGCCCACAGGACTCCCCAAGAGACACGGTCGAACCCCTTCTCCAAGTCCACAAAACAAATGTAGACCGGTTTGGCAAACTCCCATGTACCTTCCAGGACCCTGCTGAGGGTTTAGAGCTGCTCCAGTGCTCCACTCTGAAACACGTTGCAAGCATTTGTTTACAGCTGGTAAGTCAGCATTTTCCAGAGCCACTATAGCTGTCTTTATGGATTGTATATACTAGCCTTACAGATCTAAAAACTTTGCTATATGCTCAAATCGCAAATTAGCTTAATACTTACTTGAATATGCCTTGATCTAATTTATTTCCATTCTGGGCCACATAAAGATAGTGGATGTACTTAAAGGGCCAGTTGTGGCAGAACGTTTTGATAAGACTATAGTTCCCAAACTGCAAAAACATGAATAAATATCTGTTTCAACAAGTACTTCTTAAAATTAAATGATGCTGAACATCTTTTCACAATGATGTGATTTGGGACTGTTCAAATAAATAGTTATTTGAGTAATAAAAGGGTATTTAGGTGCATATAATTAAAAGTTAAAAGTTCTATGTATATGGTCCTCTACAGTTTAGGGGGCCACATCAATGGCCATGGTGGGGAAATTTGGCCCCAGGGCCTTGACTTTGACACCTGTGATCTAAACAATTCTTTCAACTTGTGTTTTTCAGGCTTTGTGTTAATGGCTGTCGTCTTGCTGAAAAATGTACCTCCGCTTAACTCCAGTCTTTTGGAGCCTTTAAGTTGTTTTCAACTGTTGTTTATAACCTCACCCCGCTTTCAACCGCTCTACAACTTTATCTCTGATATCTCTGTTGGGTGTGTTATTATTGGACATACGTGGTGACAGAACACCAGTTAGACCACCTCAAATTTAGGAACAGTATGCAAGTTAAAAATATTTGAATGAAACATTCAAAGTCTAGATGTTCTTAAAAACCTTGAGAACTAGTCCCCTAGATCACTTTGAAAACATACTTAGTCTAGCAGATGAGTCAAGACCTTTGCACAGTTTTCATTCAAATTACATTGAAAAGATTTGTAGCATCACGTGATTTTTTTCAGCAAGACCCAACAGAGGTCAGGCATTGCCTCCATCCCATGTATGAAACATGTCACTGTTTGGCGTGACTCTAATTTCTGCTTTGACGTTAAGAGGAAGACACACAGCGATAAGGTGAAAGGATAAAAATCAATCATTACAGGCTATTCAGATGGTCTCTGTGGTGGCAATGGAAAAGCTCTTAACCTGCTGACACACACACACTCCAACACTCATGGAAAAGAGAAAAAGGAGCTGTAATGAACAGTCAAGGGAGTCCATAGCCCCTTCTGTTCACATTTTGACTCTTGATTGGGTGAGACCTTTGACCATGGAGGTCAAAAGATCCAAATTATGACCTCAAGACAGCCCAGAGTGCCTGTGTATGTTTGTGAATGTGTGTGTGTTTATGTGGGACAATGAGCTGACATGAAAAGGTAATTCCAGAAACCATCTTAAATATTTTGATTGATAATTCTAATAGCCACACACTGATGAGAGTTCAGTTTAAATTTTTATGAATGAAGATCTTTCCGAACCGCAGGTCAGCAGAGGATGAACTCAGATTTTGTTTGAATGTGTGGGAACTCCAGTCTGCAGATGACAGCTCATTAACAGAAGGAGATTTGACCGCCAACACCAATCACTCTCCTTCTTTCCCTCCCATCCCCCTCGTCAAGCTCTCCAGCAACAAGGTCAAACACTGAGGCACAGTAGGAAGGTGTGACAAAGAACATATATTTTACACACACACACACACACACACTCATAGAGATAAAGCTGGCTTAGAAGGTATAGTCTACGTTATGGTTGTGTCAAGGTTCTAGAATTATTTGAATCTTATTCTTATTATTTGAATCTAAACACCAATTGTAAACCAGTGCAACCCTCAACAAACCACTATTATTCCGAGAACTCAAAATATAGAGGCTATGTGGGGACAAACTAGCTCAACTTCTGTAAAAGCAGGAGTTTTGTTGGCTTGGTTGGCTGTAATATGCAGTTGTATAGTAACACAATGCCATGCAGACATCAGTAGTGGCCTTAGAGAAGCAATTGTTACAGCCCATAAATCTGGGAAAGGTTACAGGGTCATTTCCAAACAATCTGGAGTCCATCGTTCTACAGAGCAAATTTCCACAATGGGACAACATTCACGAGGACAGGCAATCTTCCCAGAAATGGATGTCCCAGCAAATTCACCCAAAGGGCAGATTGTAAAATGCACAAAGAAATTGCATTAAATAAACAAGAGGGCCATTATGGAATCCACAATCATCAGTTAGCATCTAAAGAAGGAAAAGGGTCGACAGTACACAAAGAAAATTATAAAACAATAGTGCCTTGTTTGCCAAAAGAAAGCCACTTTCATGCAAAACTAATATAGCAACAGAAGTTGGCTTTGCAAAGTTGCAGCCAACATCTAATCCAATGTCCTTTGGACAGGAGAGACTATCGTGGAGGTATCTGAATGTCATGCATGGAGGCATATTTGACAAAGATAAAACAGTACATCAGCCAACACCTCATACCAGCAGTTAGGGACAGTGGTGGTCAACGAATATTGGGGCTTGCTCTGCAGCAACAGTCATTGAGCTGCCCAATAGCTTTTTTCGTATTCAAAAAAGTTTGCTCAAGTCAAATTTGATTTTGTTTGTCCGACTGCCAGAGCTTCACACAAACTAAGTAATTAGCTTGAACAATGTTCCCCAAAGACAGCCGCAACAGAGTGGATGAAATAGGATACAGTAAGATGTTCCAAAAGAGCAGTCGGAGTCAAGACCTAACAGTTATTGAAATGCTGCAGCAGGGATCCGAGCAGAGCTGAAAAGAAACTTCTAGCTGCAAAAATCCTCGAGCTGAAGGAATGTTGTATAAGGAAAGGTGAGGTAAAATTGTGTTAGACTTATGAACTTATAAAGAGAAGTTAATATTCTAAAACATTGGAGCTAAAGGTGGTTCTTCAAGGTACTGAAGACATGCAGGTTGTTTTTTTTAAATTAAGCTATGCTTATATTTAATTAAAAATATCTGGAATTTATATAAAAAACATAAACACAATTTAAGTTAAATGTAAAAGTATTTGAAAACTTTCCTAAGATCAGTTCCCCCTTTTTGTGTTCTAATACATAAAAGCTTAAAAAGAAAAATAGAGATTTTTCTTGACTGTAAACATAGTTATATTTCAGGTCTGACGCTGAAGAAGTTAATACAGAACTGGTATTAATTTTGTTTACTCTTTTTTTTCCTCAAGCTTCATTAGCGCTTTCTGGGACCCTGCAGAGAAAAGTGCAAGAGAGAAAAATATTTTTTAAAGATACAGCTGAAAGAGGAAGAATAGTGCAAGAGTTGATTACGGCTCTTTTAATTCCTTCATCTTTATTGTGATAATTGTTTTGATTGCTTTTCTACAACCTATCAGCATAACCTTGCTAAGAGTGGGTAGTTCAGATGGAGCCAGCAAAGTATTGTTAAGCTACAGTAAGTTTCTAATGTTTACTGAAGGTTTATTCAATTGATTCTGGAACTGGAAGATGTCTTCCGCGAGGACAGGACTGAGGATATATAAGTGGTTATTTGATTTATAGTTTACATGTATTATCAGTGTTGGGGAGAATACTTTGTAAATGTATTCAGTTATAGAATACTGAATACTTGTTTTAACTAAACAAGCAGTTTTCGATGAGTTAGTTTAAAACCACACAGAAAAGCCTTAACATCCAGCACAGATCCAGTGCAGCCCTCCATAGAGCAAACTGAGGTCAGATGCAGCTCTGATATAAAAACCATGCCTGTTGGTGACGATTTTATTATCTGACACACACCTGAGACAATGTGGGGGGAAAAATTCATAACAATCAGATAAAAGCGGCTTATCACCCTTGCTTCCATTACTTTTTGCAAACGTGACAGTAATTGTGGGGTGCAGAGGCACATTTCAATGCTGGGATCACTACCTACTGAGAGAATAAAAAAGATGACTAAGAAGAGCGATAAAGCAGGAAAAATCAGAGACAAAACTGCGAATTGCATTCAAAAACATAATAAATAAGACCTGGTAATCTGGTAAAAACTAAATAAAATTAGGTAAAATTAATGATTAATCAAAAGAATAGATGGATGGGAATATGATAGGAAGGTAGAGTGATGCAAAAAAGTAAAAAAAAATTGGGACAAGCAGGGATCAGCTTCACACTGAGATCACAGACATGCAGCGCTGTCATCCAATCTCTTATTTTCTACCTCCGTCTGTTTACCTTCATCTCTCTATCTCTACCCCAATTTCTGTTTGATTTTTTTCCAATCTGCATCTCCCTGTCTCAGCTTTTATTTGACGCAGATATGAAAGGTAAAACACATTTACAAATGTCAGACAGTTGAAACGGAAAGAAAGAAGAAGAAATCCAAGCAAAAGGGTTTTGAGCTGGGTAAGTATAGGGACCTTTTTAAATTTTTTCTTTGTCAATTTTTATGCACCATTCAGACAAAATCCCATGACATCCTGCTGGATTTGATGTTTTACATACAAGAGGTCTTTTTCCAGGTCTCTTCAATCAACTCTCATTTCCCACTGTTAGACACAATTCTTTAAAACAATTAGTTTTTCATGACCATGCTCATTGGAATGATCCTGTCTCAGATTCTGATTTTGTTTAACATAGAAATCTATAAACTTTTACAATTACCTATGAATAGCTAGAATTTCATATGGATTGGTAATGTGTTAAACTTAAAATAAGGCCTTGTCTGTTATTCAGTGGAATAACTACATTATACTGAAATGTAATCAAATCAGTCTTATGGTGGTTTTTATCGAGGACAGTAACATTGCGGCACTTTAAACTCCGGTTTCAGCTGTCCACACGCAGACGCTGAAAACAGAATCGTTTTTTGTGTCGAAAATCTGCATTGGCGTGTGGATGACAGGCCAAACTGTAGAAAAATATCACAGTTTTATGAGATGCTCAGCTACGTGTGGAACAGGCATTAGTGATGAGATAGTCACTCTGAATAAACTATCTGAGGTCTAAAGAATGTATTTTGATGAAAAAAACTCCAGGAAGAAACCATTTGTATCTGGCTGTATATCCTTCAATCTCTCATGTTACTCAAGTCCTCTTCTATTTTGTTGATCCGTCCCTCATAACAACTCCTCCACCAGAAGTGTTAATTCTGCTTGAGATTGAAGACAAAAAACTCTTAAAGAGGATTTGCCTAGGAAATTCCAAAACAAGACTGAACACAAACAATTGGGTTGCATTCAGTGCTTTTAGTATCATTAATTATTTTATATTTGCTCATTTTTGTGTAAAGTTCTTGCAAGATGTTTTTGTGTTGTTGGTTTTTTTCTCTGTACACATAGTGGATGCCCTGTCAGATTAAACTAATACGGTTTTCAAGGGGAGCCCATTTAATCCCATACATTTGTAACCCAAAGTGTGGAACCTGCTACTAGTCCCTAATGTCCTCTCCGCCCCCCAGTTAGATGGACAGCTCCTCAGCTCAGCCGGGCTGGTAGAATTTTCCAGAATTAGGATGAAGCAGACAGACCGAAAAAACTGAAAACAAGAAAACAACCAAGACTTCTAACAGAATTGGATTGTATTGAAGCTGTTACTTTATGCTTTGAGCTATAAGGTGACAGTATGTAGTTTTTACAATTAATCTCTGGAAAAATATACATCTAAATATTGTTGAAAATTAATAAAATGATGCCCAATCGTTGAAAAGTGTTGGCTGCTTCACAACATATAACGATAAAAAGGGGGTCTAAAATACATGGACGGGGGTCCTATTGTGTATGGGCCGACATATTGGACACCGTCTACGTGAGGTGCACAATCCGCTGTTGTGTTCCAGGTCAGAGGCAGAAGCCCACAGAGACGATCAACACCACCAGTAAACTAGAGTAAACATCAACATTGCATTCTCTTAATGGAAATAACTGAAGGACCAGCAAAATCTAAGGAAACACGCTGAGATCGCATGCTGCACAGGTAACAACTTTCACGTAATGTTTTTTGTTTTCAAAATACCGCCAGTCACTGTGAAACTACACCGAAATGTGTCATTTTTTCCAGTGAGGTCATTACTTCTAACATTACAGTTTATTCATTACAAAACTATCTGAATAATATCACAAAATACTTGCCTTTCACAAATGTTGTTTTACACATTTATATCTTCACTCACTGCATGTGATGAAAGAAAGTCTGATGTGCTTCTCATTTTGCTGCATATATTTCTCAGGAGGTTGAACTATCTGCCGTAGAAAATTGCACAATTGCAATTTTTGCCCTGTACGGCCACCCGTCCGTCGTCACTCAAAAACAAAAATACTGCTTGCTTGCAATGATTTAGGTATGCACTGCCCTCTATCATCAGGAAACTACACACTATCACTTTAATAAGTTAATTAGGCATTGATAGACTTGTCATTTTTTATATTGATGGCTTGCCATAAGTCACTGTAAATTGACACCAAGTAAAGTCAGCTGCAGCACTGATCAGATTATGGCACATTCGGCCCTGGATGATTGAGGGAACAGTGATCCTGTTGCTTCTGAGTAAAAAAACAAACTAAAAGCATCCAGGGCTAGACTGAAAACATTCAGAGCTAAAGCCCAAGCAAAGTTGTCTGACAAAACCACTGGCGTGGGGCCTAAACCTGAGCCTTGTGTAACTCTGTGCATAAGTTTATAATGTTAGATGCAAAGTAAACAGAAATCCCTGACAAATATGATTTCAACCACTCAATAAAAGATATGCTTATCATCGTAGATCGGTTAAATAAAATGTGGCCAACAGTACTGGTGTTTTTTTCAGAGCAAAATTTCACCTAAAGTTATTAACAAGCTAAAATAATAATGTATCTGTACAGTATTACTTACCATATTTAGGCAAGAAATTATTTGAGAGAAGCAAAAATAAAATCTCTATGCTCTAATTTTTCTGAGTTCCCCACACAGCCTCTATCAAATGTCACCATTTTAAGGTTAGGTTGCAATTTTGGTGTTAACAGATTATATATTGCTTTGGTAAGTGTCTTGGATAATCAGTGCGGTCTCTAAATGAAACTGTTTCTTTATGTGTGATTGAGCAAATTCTGTGGGGGAGAAAAGACAACTAGAAATCATGATAAAAAGAAAGAGCAAATACACACTCAGACATATACATAAAAAGAGTGGGAATGAGAAGTATAATCATCTCCAATCAAGATGTTTTTGATTTACTGCTTGATTTGTCTCTCCCATCAGCACCTGGCTCTTGTCACAGTGGGACACTGAGGCTCAGTGGCAGCAGTGGCAGACGTTTATGCATCATTATCTTTTCAGTATCTACACACACAACACTTTCTTTTTTGAGGTATGATTCCTGGTCACTGGAACTAAAATCAAACCAAAATGTTTCTGTTGTGTTTTGCTGTCTGTTGGTTAATTCTGGAGTCACAACTGCACAATTTAACAAGCATTTACTTTAGGTAAATTGTAGTTTCTTATTAGTTTAAGGTAGATGGATAGAGGAAACCTTTTATTTGTTCAATGTTTTAATACATATTATGATGTTTAAATACAATCCTATCTCAAAACCTTTAAATAAACTACTTATCCATGTATTGATTAGCTTCTGCTGATCAGAGATCTGGGTGTAAGACTAACAAGTCCTGAAGGGAAATACAAAATACCCTCTCCCCCCTGACACTCCTTCCTCATTCTGACATCCCCAGGCCACAGGGACATATGGTCCCTCCAGTGAGTTTGTTGGTCATTTCCAGGATCTCCACCCAGTATTATTTTCCCAGAAAACATACAAAATGAAGCACTGGAAAGGCCTCTTGATGGTGGACAACCTCAACTAACTCCTTTATTAGGAGGAGGATCAGCAGCTCCACTCGCAGCACTACCCAGATGATGGAGCTCCTCACCCTATTTCTGATGCAGCCACATTTGGGAGAAACTCATTGAACCCCTTAACATTCCTTCAATTTCCACCCAATATGTTTTCAGAATGCGCACCTATAATCAAATTAATTTGGGTAATCTGTCAATACACATTCTACTCCTCCCTACCATCAGCCATGAACAAGACTCTGAAATACTTTAACTCCTACTTGGAGTACTGAAGAATGTTATTTTGTTTCCTTCAACCAGTTCATATCGTTTCATCCCCCCTCAAATGGTAACGCTGCAGACACTCCTTGTCTATGATTCCACAGTTGGTCAAATTAAACTTCCCAAATTTAGAAAGCCAGTAGAATGTGTTTCCCATGTGACACTGTGTTGAATTTTATGAAACATAACTTCTGTTATTTAGAAAAGGGTGGGGCAAGAGTCTGTTACTCGTGCTGCTATTCTTGTAAAAATTGTGTACAGTGATGTGTATTTTCCTTCTTTTACAGAGATTTTAAATAAAATAGCCAAGCCAGCTGACTTAATATTTGCAATCTGTTTTTGGAAACAGAGATCATGGGCAATTGGCTTCAGGCCGAAAGTATCTGCCTGAAAACACAAATATATTTTAAAAATATTATTTATAAATAAATATTTGTAGATAATATGTTATTTTTGCCTTTTTGAATATTGGGTTTGGCTTCACCTCTAATTTGCAGGAACCAAGGAAGTGGCATTTTCACTACTTTTGTTTTACAATCTAGACTCAGCTGTTTCGGTGAGCAGAGATGTGTGTTCCCAGATTGCAGCAGCCCACCTACAGAAGGCAAACCCAATTGGTATTGGGGTACAGATCTACATAAGTGGCCAGTTTTACACCTTAAATTGAAAAATGCACTCAAAACTTAAAAGAGCATCTGTGAACATTAATTTTTATCAAGTCTTTCCAAAGATTGGATTTAGTCCTGGACTTTGACTGTGGGATATCCTAACAGATCAGGATGCTTTGATTTAAATCCGATATATTTTGAACCACATAAAAACATTTCCAAAGATTATTATTATCATGAATCTGTTGAGATTGATTTCATCATGTAAAGCAGAACAGTAATTGTTTTTAACTATGTGATAGCATAAATTATTGTCTTCCTAAAGCATCAATTACAAAACAAAGTAAAAATACTGTTTATGAAATATTTAAAAAGTTTAACTTTAACTGTATTAAATTTAAAATTTCTTTGAAGATACCTGTTATAACATGATTTTCTTTGCTCAAGTGAAGGGTTTAAACACAAGTTGCACCACTTAAAAATAATAAATAATGTGACAATTTCAAATTTGGCTCCAAAATGTAGTTTTGATCAAACTTTGAACAAATAGTGTCACTTTAAAAACAGCCAACTCACAGACTGGTGATAACAACCAGCTAAAAACATCAGAAGGGATATCCCCAATATATGTTTGATCGCGTATGCAGCCTTATGTTAATCAATGCCGTTAATGTAGCAATGAATTAGTAGTTTAGATGTCATGGGATGCTTAACACAGCTGATCCTTACCAGACATCCACACACACACACTCAGTCCACAGGACCCCTGGGGACCACAGACAGACATTGTATAGAAGGCTAATTATCCTAAATTGCTAAAGTAGTGGAGAGGGTGTGCGTGTGCGCACAAAGTCACAGCTGCTCCCGGTGTCAAGCCATTGATAGATGAGAGATAGAGAGAGTGTTCATTTACTGCTCCGGGACACACACACCCACACACACACACCTGACTGCTCATTTATTGGTCTAACAGATTGGTCTTTTGTTGCACGGTCGCCAGCTCACGCTGGCGGTTCTGCTGAAGTTCAGAATACAACGCTCTGGGGAAAATGCACCCTGTTGTCTAGCGTAAATGCTGTAAACTCAACCGCCAGGACTCCTATGAAATTTGTGGTCATAATTAGGAAATAACAGTCATAATAAGACGGTGGTGTGACAATGAACAGACGCAGGGCAGAGTGCGGGGAAGTGTGATGGATGGGATGATATGATTGCCTTCAGCTCTGACAGCAAGAACTCCCTTTGCCGTCACAGCAGCCCTGTGTTTATGAGGAAATGTTCCCATTGTACAAAAGTTTCTTTGAGCTAAACTTTTAATCGCTCTATAGCATTGAAGTATTACAATGGGAAAAGTTTATATTCAGTCTTCAAATATTTTGTCCTCAGAAGCTACACAAGGGAATGTTACTCATTTTCCATGCTGATGAATGCAAAGTCAAAGGCTAAATAAATATCGAGTGTACATTTACTACAAACAGATACTAGAGCTGTCACATTCAGAAATAAATATCTGTTCTTGCTAAGTCACATTAGGGATCAGAGTTAGTTATTCCCATCGCTTTTGGAAATTTGTTAGAAAAGGGTTGGACCAACTGAACCATAGCAGAAAGGACACCAATTAAAACTGGTTTCACCACATGGATGGTGTGAAATAAAATTATTCTGGATGCTTGTTAATTATTGCTGGTTTGACTTCTTTCATGCAACTTTTTGTGCTCATGACCATCTTGTGCGTGGATGGTCTTTTCAGTTTCTATGCTAAGCTGGAACACGCAGTTTCTGTGTAACTACTTCATGATTCCTGTTTATCCAGTTCAGACAGACAGACAGACAGACAGACAGACAGACAGACAGACAGACAGACAGATAGATAGATAGATAGATAGATAGATAGATAGATAGATAGATAGATAGATAGATAGATAGATAGAACGAACCCATCTTTTGTCCTCCAGTGGCACAATGCCCTTCACCTGTCCATCCATCCTCCTCATTCCAGCGTTCCTCCATCTTTTCATACTGATGACAGGGCCACAGCCTGAAAGGCACCAGCTCATCTGCTTTAAATTAGCTCTCTTCCACACACACACCTGCACCAGCTCCGTGGCAGCTGTTTGTGTGGGCGGCAGCCAAAGAAGGGTTGAGGGCCTCTGGGATAGGTGTCGGGGGAATGCCCCTGACCCCGGCCGTACAGATAAATGCCACATACACACAACACATAACACGGTGAGAGCAACAGAGCGATTGGGCTGTGAAATGAGCTGTAAGGCAGAGGGAATATTAAGCTGCCACATGTGTTCTGCTTACCATTCTCTAATTAACCCCCAGGCTGTCTTATATACTAAACACACACACACGCACACACACACACACACACACACACACATTGATACTATCTTGCCAGGAATAAACTGGTGCTGGTGTCATACAGCCTGAACATCATCAAACTGATAATGTTGCACTCATTTAAACTAGCAACACATAATAATCTGTAGAACCACCAGTGTCAGGATCTATGGTCTTTTGTGTGTTTTTGTGTTCAAGGGTGTGGTCTCACTTCTCACGGGATTTCTGCTGGAGATGCGATTTACCTGGTGCAAGCGGCACACCTAAAGTTCATTGCGACATTTTTTGCTGAGGATTCATAAGGAGCTGGTTGAAGACCATTCAGTGCTGGGAACTTGACCTTCATATGGCACCGTTCTAAGCGCTCTTGTGATAACCTGAAGTTTCTTAATGTTATTTTTGTTCTCTGTTCCTTGTTTGATCACGGTTTTTTCTCCTCCCCATTACCAGGTTTAAGTTTGTTGTGTTTTTTCCTTGGCCTCACCCCTGAAGAAAGCTGAGATCTTCAACTTTCTGGATTCTTTCCGATCTTACTTGCTTTCCCTGGTCATTTTTCCACTGCTCCCTCACTGCAAACATCCAAAGGTTCCTGGAGAGCCTGCTCACTTTACATCGAACTGTGCCCATGTGTGTTCAATGCTGCTTCTGAATTGTAAAACAGTATACCAAGGTCTATCATCATCTGTCTTTTTTCTGAATCATCATATATCTACTCGAACCTTCCGTAATCAGTTCTCTAATTCTTCCAGTGGATCATGCTCCTACTTTTAGTATGATGTAAGATCACGGGGGGGGGGGGGGGGGGGGTATTTAATTTCAAACATTTTGAAAAATTACAATTCACATTTCACAGTTCAATTGTATGAAAAGGAGGTCGGTCAAAGTGTGCACTTTTAAGGCCCTACCCCCTTTACAAATTATCTTTCAAAGAAACAAAAAATAAAGGCAAACTTGTAAGATTTCTCCTGTGTTAGTGTAGGGAGGTAAGGTTTGTGTCTTTATTTTGCTTATTTTTCTTGAGGTAAGATTACTCTTGCATTGCAGTTCTTTTTGTTTGTTATGTTGGCCTGAGATCCACCATGAAGCCTAAACCATCAATGATGTTTATAAGGAAATAAAACATCTGTAATATTTTTACGTCTGTGTCCTGGCCTGCTTTAAGAGAATGGATCATTTTATGTTGCGGCCTTTACACCCCCAGGCGGGTCGTAACAATCTGCAAAAAAAACACATAATACCAACAACACTTTAAATAATTTATGTAAACAATAAACATGTTTGGGCCTAGGATGGATCCTTGAGGTAACCCACAAGGGTTTAGATTTATTATTATTAATTAGTACAAATTGTTGCCAATTCGTTATGTAACTTGTCATCCAATTTAATACTATGCCCCTGAAAACATACTTCTCCAACATTCTTAGCAATATATATAAAGGTTGATAGTATCAAATATAAGCGTATTCACAGGTTGAAATGTGTGTATATTGGTCAATAGTTGTATATAACCACAAAAGGCAGCTGTGGCTAAGTGGTAGAGTCGTCAGCCTGCAACCCAGAAATTGTGGTTTTGAGTCCTTCTTCCGCCTGCTACATTCGGTTTTGTTCTTGGGCAAGACACAGCGGGGCCAATGGCATGATACGGCAGCCTCGCTGCTGTCAGTCTGTCCCTGGGCAGCTGTGGCTACATATGTAGCTTATTTCCACCTGTGTGTGAATGTGAGAGTGAATGAATAATGGAAGAGTAAAGCACTTTGAGGGTCTCATAAACATGGGCGCCGTAAAGGGGTGGAAGGTTAGGACGATTCTAAGGGCCCAGGCTGATGAAGGGCCCAGAAGAGCAGACCCTCTTTTTCTTTTCTTCTTTCTTTTCTCTTTTTTATACATACGTTAAATGTGCTAGGGCCCCTCATACACTTAATGTGTATTTTGTCCGTTTTGACCATAGATTTAATATTTAACAAACAAATAATGTATTTACTGTTTAAGTCACACCCCCCTCACAATGGTTCATTCCACCTGCGCTGTACGAGCTACACTCGCTAGCGTAACGTCTCTTGCTTATTGCATTTGTTATGATGCAGTGCAGATAGTGACACACGCAGGCATGTCACATCAAAAGTCAGGGCATCAAAAACGGAAAGAAAAGAAGGAAAGAGAAGACCGAGAACGCCGAAGTCGACAGTATGTCACACAGTTTTTCAAAAAGAAAGGTAGCTTGCCCTATTCCTGTATTCCAAAACTTTCACTTACTTATTTTTGTTGCTACATGACCTGCTTTTATCTAGCTAGCTTAGTAAAATAATTACTGAATTATGATTTACATCCAACAATAATAACATCTCTGCTGTCTCCGGGTTATCATGTCTCGTAGACACAGATTCAGCGGCCGCTGCACACCCACGTCTTCCTTCCCCCGCGGCCCCCGTCCCCGTCTCAGCCAAACAAGGTGAGCCTGAGCGCAAAACTTCACGAAGATTGAAAGCTCTAAGCACGTCTTATCTACTGTGTTCTCCACATGATGATAACTTTACTAAACAAAAAGTAATCTACACGCTTCAAAAATTACAAAATCAGTTTGCCGTGTGTTCTGTGAAGTGACAGTGCTGCTGCTACGATCGATGCTGTCAAACTTGACGTTCTTAATATGAATAAAATGCCCCTTGAAAAAATAATATAAAGTGGAATAAAAATGTGTCTGTGGTAACCATTGGCTATAATTAGTTTACAGAATAGATATTTAATATTTTATATTAAGAAAACTATACAAAAAAAATACAGTTTTGGATTGTCTAATTTTTTTCTTGTGTTGTATAGTTATCTATTTCATATTATTCAACAATGCAGGTGGCGAGAGAGCATTCAGTAAGCTCAAACTGATTAAAAATTATCTTAGGTCTGCTATGTTGCAGGACAGACTTTGTCACCTTGCCATACTGTCCATTGAAAGCAAACTGGCAAGAAAGCTGAACTTTGATGATTTGATACATGATTTTGCCAGCAGAAAGGCACGCCGCTGGGCCATTATAAAGTGATGTTGAACATAACTTGTTATACCTGGATAACAAACAGTTTATGTCTGGTTCAGTACTTGTTTAGTCCTGGACTGGTTTAGGCCTGGCATTACTCCTGGTGTGTCTTGATTTTGAGCCCTTTTGGCCTAGTTTTAGTCTTGGACTGATTTAATTATGGGTTAGTTGTAGCTGATGTTTCCTGATTGAGCAGTTGGACCCAGTTAAAGCTTGTTCACGTAAAGTATATGTCAATATGTGTACATTATGTTCTGTTGTGTTTGCAATTGCAATTGAGATAATAAATATTCTCCTTTTATGTAAACAAGTACATATTTCCATAGCTTTTTCTTGTTTTTGTAGGCTTTTACTCATCAGACATTTTAACTATGCAATGTGCTAAGTATCTTTTTTAAAGTATACAGGGCATGTTTATTGGGTTACATTTTATCTGTAAAAAATGTAGGGGGCCCAGAAATTTTTGTTTCCATAGGGCCCAGAATTTCTGGCGGCACCCCTGCTCATAAAGTACTATATAAATGCAATCCATTATTAAATTAGTAAACTATTGAATAACCCAAATCCCACATGAAACAGAAGTGTGTATTTTACCTGTGAGAATGCACTTTTTAAAAGTTACATCTTTGTTACATCTACAGTTGTGGTTTCCCCAGTAGGAAACTGAGGAGCAATCTGATTGAGAAAACACATTTCTTCTTCGAGAATACAAATCTAAAACCGGAAGCATTGTCACATGACCATGACATGGGTTCTTTAATGGAGCTTGGATAAGTCAATTTATGCAGTCCTGGGCCAGACCCAAGGTGGCGGTATTGCGCCTTCAGCTTGCCAACCATCATAAACCAAAACTACAGCAGGAGATAGAAGGTTCCTATGATTCTGATTGATAATGCACCCTGGCTGTTTGGCCATGAAATTAGTCCTTTGGCTAACTGGTAAGTGCGTGACTTTGACGTGGAAGTCAGGCGATCAAATCTCATCCAGACCCGTGTTGTTCACCTTGTCACACTTGCATTGTTTTGGATTCCTGCCGGAAAGTAGGCTATAAACATAAGCGTACTTTAAGCCGGGACATGTGCTCGTCAATATTTATAAGTTACAGTTTTGTCCCCACCACTTAAAAAACTGACGTGGAATTTTTTAACAGTGCAGGTCTAACCTCCACTTCTATGTTCATATTATCAGTGTCTGAACTGATTGATATTCCACTATCTTATAGAGATTGGTGTTACGTTCAATAAAAACTCATTCAAAAGTGGGTACTGTATCAACAGGTAACTAGTTAACCTATATCTCTTTAAAACAAGGTGTTTATACTGTGCAACCTGCTCTATACATCTATGAACAGGTAGTGCAGGCCTGTGCCTGTATCCAAGGGGGCAAGGTGGGCCCTGCTGGGCTCCATAGGTGGCTACAAAACTATGATTCATAAATGCAACACCTATGTTTATGGCTGATATTCCTGCAAGAACCCAAGACCATGCTTATGTGGCAAGAATACATAACAAGGGGCCAAGCGGGAATCATTCCCCAGACTCCAGGGTGACAGTCGTGCTCACTTATCAGTCAGCCAAAGGAACAATTTTGCGACCGAACAACCAAGGTGTATTATCAATCGGAACCATATGTGACAAGACCCCCACACTGTCACACACGATTTAATAAACCGAGGTATGAATATGAATCTGTTCACACGGATTATTAAACCAAGGGCACACATTCTTACACCTCAAGATTATTTCAGCACCTGACCCTTGCAGAGCTCTGTAACAACATCTTCTAAGTAGCTTTTTCATTTTTCATTTTAACCCTTAATCCAAAGGACCTGAACAATCTGGATCATCCCATCACACTTTAGCTTGATGAATAGACGTAACATCTTTTCTCCACAATGGCAAAAAACCAGTGGGCAGAAAGCAAGGAAACATGAAATGAATTCAGGGTAAGAAAGAAGAACAGAGCAGGAACAACAGCAGAGACCAGGATCATATGTAATAGGATAAGATGCATTTGGGTTTTTGGTCAATAGATCAACAATATAGTCAAACTTATATTTTTCGCTCTTAATGGATGTAAGTAGTATTCTCTGAACTAGTGATGTGAGGTGACTTCAATTGCAGCTGACTGTGATAACGTTGATAGTTAATGTTGTTGATTGATATTCTTGTTTTTCTTTATTAAAGTCTAGTAAATGTAATCCAGTGCTTTTTGTCTGGTTTCATGAGCAGAATTCAAGCCTAAGAAGCAACAATTTTTTGCAGATATGTCATCTGGGCTAAGCCCCTGATCTTCAATCCTAAATCCGCTGGAGAATGTGAAATTTGTGCATAAAGTGAGGTATGCACAGAGGTAAAGGGATGGCCAGAGGGTAGTCATTTAGAATCATTTAGAATAGTTTAGAACGGGACGCATTAAATGATTAGATGATGTTTTTCCAAAGAGGTAATTATAAATCTAGACTTTTTTACAAAACAACTTATTATTGGTTGGTGCTGAGCCTCTTAGAGCAAAGACCTGTAAAACCATGTCATGATTGAAATTACTTATCTGCCAGTTGGCTCTGAGTTTTTGTTTTTTTCAATGAAGTATTTCTGGAGAACAGCTCAAAATTCTTACACAAAAGATCAAACCTCTCAAGCAACAAGCCTCAGTCTCAGTAAAACCTACCTGGAAGCCTGACACCTACAGTCCTCTTCACCAGTGATTCCTGCAGTCATCCTTCAAACACTCAGCTTTGGACCTCCTCACTTCAGTTCTTGGGTTCTGATTCACCAACACCATATTCTACCTAAGTTACCAACTTTACTCATCATATTAAGATATCTTTCGTCCTCTTTGTAAAATAATCACCTTATGCCCCTTTTCCACTTGGGTCAGCTTAGCCCGGACATGGTGAGGTCCGCCCCCATTTACCGCGTTTCCACTACCTTTGTCTGAGCCAAACCAATCTTTTTTTTTTTTTCGGACGACCTCTGGCTTGGTCCGAAGTGGGCTGAGGCGACCCAGTAAGCCAACCTACGGACTGATTGGTCCAGTGAAGTGATGTCACTCTCATGCCTACCCTGTGGTGGCAGCTACTGATTGTACTCGCCTACTGAGACGTTCCTGAGTTGGCAAAGGAAACATAACCAGACTGTTCTGGTGCAGGTTGACCCAGTAGGGTTGACCCTAGTGGAAAAGGGGCATTTCTGTCCTTTAGGTGCACTGACTACCATCTTCGTTGCTCATGAGTTCTGTTGTCGCTAAGCTACAGACTCAGCACCCCAATGCATTTGTGGCAAAATCTGGAGATTTTAATCATGCCTCACTCTCTTCTACACTTTCAACATTTCAACAGTTTGTCAGCTGCTCCACAAGAGAAAACAAGACATTGGATTTGTTTTATGCAAATGCAAAGGTTGATTATATGCCCTCCTCTGGGACAATCAGATCACATTCTAGTCTTTCTCTGCTGTTCAGAGGCAACCTGCATCAAAAAGAACTGCTAGAAAATGGTCGCATGAAGCTGAAGAAGCCTTGCAGGGTTGTTTTGAGTCCGCAAACTAGATTACTCTGCCAGACACATGGAGAGGGCATCAATGCAATGACTGATTGTGTGACTGACTACATACTCTTCTGTGTGGACAACATCATCCCCACCAGAACAGTGAGATGCTTCCCTAATAATAAACACTGGATCATCAGTGAGCCGAAGGAACTGCTGAACAAGAAGAAAAAAGAGCCTTCAGGCAGGGGGATAGGGATTTATTAAAGAGTATACAGAAGAATATCTGAGACAGCAAGAGACAGGAAGAAGCTGGAGAGCAAAATACAGAGGAACAAAACTAGAGATGTCTGGTCTGGATTGAAAAATATCACAGGCTTTAAGCACAGGAAGGACTGGATAGATGGAAGTCTGGACAAAGCCAATGAGCTGAACACATTCTTTAATGGGTTCAGTTCAGAAACAAGCTCAGCATCCCCCTCCCCTGTCCCTAGTCAAAAAGACATCCCACACTCCTCTGACCCACACCTGTCCTGTCACAACTCAGATGTTTTATCTTCCACCTCATTCATGAACACTTCTACTTCCACAACTTTGTCTTCAACCAAGTCAGGAGATGCTGCTACTCCCTTTATCTCACTCCTCCACCTGTCTCTCTATAAAAGTCAGATGAAGAGGCAGTTGGAGAAACTGAAATGCAAGTAGGCTGCAGGTCCAGAGCCAGGAACCAGGAAAAGGTTCCAATGTTGTGGAAGGAATCCTGCCTTGTTCCAGTACCAAAGAAAACTCGCCCATTTTTCATCAATGACAATAGACCTGTCGCCCTGACATCCCACATAATGAAGGAGAAACTTCTGTGGCCCCAGCTGAGTAAGCAAACTAGAAAATATCAGGACCACCTGCATTTTGCTTATCATCATGGAGTTGTCGTTTAAGATGCTGTCATCAACCTGCTTCAACCAACCCACTGTCATCTGGACAAAGCAGACTGCACTGTGAGGATCATGTTTGATTTCTCCAGTGCATTTAATACAATTCAGCCTGATTGGCTTTGTCAGAAACTCCTGGAGACCCAGGTAGAGGCCTCAACAATCAGCTGGATCAGTGACTACCTGACAAACAGACCACAGTTTGTGAGACTGAAGGATTGTGTGTCAAGCCAGCTGGTCAGCAGCACAGGAGTACCACAGGGGACGGTACTCTCACCATTCCTTTTCATGTGAACAAAACAAAACAGATGATTGTAGACTTCAAAAGAAACAGGAATAAGTCCAAGACTTTCCATCATGAGAGAAGAAGTGGAGGTAGCTGAGGAGTACAAATACCTCGGAGTTCACCTGAACAACAGACTGAACTGAAGAATCAACAGTTAAGTTGTCTACAAGAAAGGGCAGAGCAGACTGTACTTTTCAAGAAAGCTTAGGCCCTTCAAGGTTTGTTGCAAGATGCTGCAAATCTTCTACAGGTCTGTTGTGGAGAGTGTTATCTCTTCGTCCATCATTTGTTGGGGTAGCAGCATCAGAGCCAGGGACTTTAAAAAAGGTTCAACAACTGATAAAGAAGGTTGGTTTTGTTTGTTGACTGTGGAACCACTGGCGGAGATGATGATGATGATGATGATGATGCAGCAAAGAAGGATTCTTCATAAAATGTAAAAGATTATGGAAAACCCTGAGCATCTTCTTCATGAGACTATGCTACAGCAACAGTATCTTCAGTTGAAGGCTTCTTAAGTTTCGCTGCAACACAGACCACTACAGGAAATCCTTTCTCCCCAAGCCATCATGGTCTACAACAACTCCTAGAAGAATGAATTAGTTATGGGCTACAACAACACTTAATTTGCTTGTGGGATCAATGAAGCATTTTTGAATTGAAGTTTACTTAATTGATGCTGGTAACCCTCACTCAGTGTCGCGTTACTCCTAAAATGACCACTTTTTAAGTAACGACTAATCTAACAAGTTACTATTTCCATACTTGTAGTCAAATTAAAGTAACTTGTTCAAGCCACTGTGCATTACTATTTTTGCAATTTTCTTAAGCAAAAATACATATTTGATACACGGCGGCAAAAACTGTAGGAAAATAAGCAACAATAGTGTAAATAAGGTCTTACATACCTTCTACAATACTGCTGCCATATTTTTCTGTCGATATCTGAAACAGCTGATTATCTCTATGCACTGTGAAAAGTGGATTCTAAGAGAGTAAAAAATGCTTATTTTAAGAATAAATTCTTATTTTTTTCCCCTAAAAAGTTAAAATTCTCTTGTATAGTAAAATTTACTTGAGAAAAAAAGTATTATTATAGGAAATAAAATCAAGCTATTTCTTGTTCTGATTTACTTGGAACAAGAAAGAAATACTGTTTGAATCTTCTTTGGCATTAGACAAAGACATTTTTTCTTATTTAAAGTGATAGTCTGGATCCCTAAATGAATTACAAATTTTAAGAATTGTATTAAATTGACCTCCTGGCCTTAAATGTTATTATAAAATAAGTCATATTATGAATTATAACATTACGGTAAGTCCCGCCGTCCCTTATCTCAGTTATGGCTCAGAAGCCATGGTGCCGTCCACTTGAACCAATCAAGTGATGCCAAGGGCTGTCAATCATCACGAACGCTGTGTGCTCGTGCTCTTAACTGCGTGCATGCTCAGTTTTCTGTGTACATGGAGCCTCCGAATCAAGTCTCCGCCAATATTTTCAAACCAAAAAAGTATCCTCACCTCCGATAACTCCATTGTTGACACTCTGGTTGTTTTCTCTCTCTCCTCTGCACGTCTTGGCCCATTGACCTGGCGCGTGCACGGAAAAGTAGGCGCAGCTTCAAGACCGATCAGAAAGGGGGGGGGAGGGAGCTTGGGTAATTTTTTTTTCAAATCATGCCCCTCTCTCTCTTTTTTCTCACAAAGTCCAGACTATCACTTTAAGAAAAAAAAGATGATCACATCTCTTAATTTAAAAATGAATTTACAGAGATAGAATATTCCATTCTTTATTTTTACACTCAAAATATATATCAATTCAATTTTTAATAACATTGATCTGCCATTACACCAATTGCAACAGGATACAAGAAGTGGATGTGTTCAAAATAAACATTTTGTCAACAGTATACATTTACGTTACATTTAAAGAAGAGATCTGGTAAAGTAACACAACAATCCTATTCAGATACCGGTAAAGTTCTAATCCACAGATTTAGCAGGTTTCATTCGTGGTGGCAAGTAAGGATAACACTACCATCACAGAGTGTCCTGTGAATACATGAGGCGAGAATATTGTGGCATTCTTGCTATCTAGCTTGATAGTAGTATAACTGTAACACCAGACCAAATGCTCTCTTATACTGCCTCCATTTTGAGGCAAAGGGCACCATTGTTTTTTGAAAGAGGCATAAGATTGAGTCTTATTGGACAACATGCCATCATTAAGTTCGTAGGTTACCAGAATATTTTAATTACAAATGTGGTTTACTCTGCCGGTAAAATAAAAACTGATTATCATCAGAACCACTAATAAGTTCAACCATACTTGGACATCTTAATCTTAAGAAAAAGTGAGGATAAGAGACAGATATAAATCCTTGAAAAAGATCCTTAGGCAGATTGCTCTGCTGGGGCATCGGTCCCTGGACCTGGGGTCCTCGGCTCCTCAGGTCCAACACTTAGTGGGAGCCCATTTCCCCTCCCTCACTCCCTGCTGGTAACTGATGGCTCTCCCCACCGGTGCGTTGGTGGCTCTTGCTGTCTGGGGCTAGGGGCGTGGGTGCTGACCAGCTCGGCCCTGGTGCGTGCATGGCCGGGCTGGGTAGGCCGGGTGGCGGCTGTATCGGGCCGTGGTCCTCCTTTGACTGGTTGGAGGACCTCCTTAGGGGGTGCCTGCCTTGAATTGTTTGGTGGTGCCGGTCGGGAACCCATAGATTCAAGACTTTGGGGGCTTTTCTACAGTTGGGTTTGTCTGGCCTTGGTTGGGTGCCTGTTCTTGGCGCTCTGCAGGGGGCGGGATCTGGACCCAGTGTTAGGATTCTGTGTTTGTGTGCTGGAGATTGTGTCTGTTCTCCTACCTTCTCTCCAGGGGGCGTGGCAGGCAGCAGCCAGCAAGTGTTCCTCATCTGGACTCATCAGGACCCAGCTCAAAAGGGGAACAGATTCTGCATGCTGGCACCAAATGGTTCTCTCAGCTAAGCATGGTAACAGGGCCAAAATTATCTCTGTGCTTTATCCAAGCTCTTATCTTGAAGAAACTGAATATTTTCCTAAACTCACCTACCTTGTCGATCCTGCACATCTTGACAGCTGATCATCTCAAGTTCTCCTCTGGAAACTGTTGTCACAAAAACATTTTAAATAAAGAGGTGAGAAAAGATTCCTTCATTTCTTGGAGGTTTAATTTGAACTTGTTTGCACGAACAAGGAGGAACAGGTTACAGAGTGTTCACAACAGCTGAATCCTGCCTTCCACCAACTGACTGACCACTTTATAGATTCAGACAACCTTGCTATTGTCTCTACCCTATCAGTAAGCATTTCTCCATGGTGAAGTTTCCAGACTCCCAGGCGCCTTCTTCTGATAGGACACGCTCAAACTTAGGACACGTCAGAACATCCAGTGCTCCGAAGGTCATTTCCATGGCAACACTGGACGTCGGGATTTTAATATCAGTTCATTCGACCTAACCTTATATTATACAGTGTCACACAATCAGACTATCACTATATCATGAAGAATTGGCACACAGTTCTCTAAGTATGTAAGAGTACACAGAAAAGATCATTCTTAATATAAATTTCTCAATATAACTTCTCAATTTAAATATTCCCAAAACAAAACAACCCAGGACACCTACTGATTACTGGATTAATCGAACCTCTGTTAACTGGCGTTTGCTCAAGTCGGTCCCGTGGTCAGTCTTTGCTTCGATTCCCCTTCGAGCTCCTCAGGTCCAGACTCGCTTCCTGCCATCATTCTGCTCACCTGCCGTCCTCCTGTTCCATCTGTCAAGCAGTAACACAAACCTCCAGCGGACCTCACACAACAGAACCTACCTGCCTCCTCTAAAGCCCTTCCATCTCCTGATTCCCTGTAAGCACTGCACCTTTAATACTTACCAGTTCTTCGACCTACAAAAATTAACCTCATCTTATCTTTACCGCAGCCTGTTCCTGTTGGTCCCATCCGAGATCCACCTGAAAACATATGTTGCTTAAAAATAAACTTGTCTTTTTACGGGGCTGGGGGGTTGGCGGTGGGGGTTCACCTGGGGCATCAGTGGTGTGTGTCATCCGTTGGTCATCAGACGATCTGTTAATACATTGCTTGAGAAAGTAAATCTGTTGGGTTTATACTTGGTACTCAGATACCAATTCTGACTACCACACTACCACACAGGACACGTTATACAAAAAAAAAAAAAAAAAAATCCTTAAACAAAAACAAAACAGAAATGAACAAAGGTTAATACACTTCCCAGTCACTGTATAAATTCAATCTTTGATATTCTAACTAGGAATTTAGAGTTATATAATTTAAAACATGATTAAAATAATAAAGAAAAAAATTACTTGCATCCAGGCTGAGTTACTGTTGTATCAACAATTAGATTAGATGTGCCCACTGTGTGTGTGTCAGTGTGTGATAATAAAATCAACTGCCAATAGTAATGCACTGACCTTTTAACAGAGTAAATGAAGAGAAAACAAGAGGGCAGACACTTGCTGTGTTGTGTTTGAGAAATGCTTGTTAATAGAATAGTTAGAGTCACACACAGCGAGGCCTGAAAGAGAGCAAGTCTAATTAAAAAGAACCAAGCAGAGAGGAATCTGATAACTGCAGTTCAGCCTGAAGGAAGAGAGGAAGGAACAACGGAGGGAGGAAAATAAAACAGGAGATCTTTCATTGAGAACATTGGCAACATGGACAGAGAATTAAAAGAAACCTAAAAAAAAAGTGAAAACAAGAAAGAAAATCCAGCCTATATCACAGAAACAAATAATCAGGAGCTGATGGCTGAAAGCTTTAGAATCAGTAAAAACAATGTTTTGAATTCATTTGAACTATGTTCAATAATAGACAGCATGTTAAAAATCAAAGTTTATTTTATTTTATTTAATGGAATATGAAACCTAAAATGTTAAATCAATCAAATGTTTACCTAAATCTCAGATGTATTGAAGCTTTTATAAAGCAAAATATGTTTCTGTCTTGCTTTCCAATGAAATAAAGTCCAACATTCATGGATGTTAGTAAATCTAATCTCTAAAGGTTAGTTGCCATGTAATTTATGTGATGTCCCCATAACCATGTGTGCATAACAGCCTGTTATTGGAAGGGGACTGATCTCAATTAAATACAAACGTGTAACAAAATATCCAAACAGTTAGAGGATCCGTGACATTAGGTTCTATTAGTGATAAACTATATTTAAAGTGAGTTTTAACTGACTTACTAGAAAGGTTTAGCAAAAAGCTTTATCAGATCAAATTAAAAGAACATGAATGGTGTTTGGGTGTTCTCTCTATTATTGTTGTCCATTTTAGTCAAAAACAAACAACCTCCACAATCCAAACTCCAGAACTTCTCTTGTTCTATTTTTTAAATTCAGGACAGGTCTCGTACCACTTTTTAGTCAACGGTATAATTAGAGGGAAGAAAAAGAGATACTCTCAAATATCCCAGTTTGTTTTGACTACACCCAAACATCATTAAATGGACTCAAAGTTTGGCCAGCAACACAGACAGCTGAGAGGGAAGAGTAATTTGTGATAACCAACAGTAAAGGACACAAAGTGAATTATATTATAAGCCCAACAAAGGCCAAGTACACACTCACACACACACTAGTGTGGTCTTTGTCTCGTTTCCACCGTCTTAACTCTCACATGTAATTAGCCTCACTCTCTGTCCGATACCGATAGCACACAGGAAGGGGTCAGTGTGCGTGTGTGTATGAGGGGGGGGGTCAGACTGTCTCAAGGGACAGGTTATGACAAATAAGATTAATGTGTCGCCTATTTCCAGACTGGTACACTGGCCCTACACACACACACACACACACACCATAAAAAACACATACACGCCTCCCTGATAGCTTTTTCTCTCAGGAGAGGGCCCATATGGGGACTGGAGCAGGGTGGGAGGGTGTACGTGTTAATGTCTTTTCACCGCACCAGGACGTCACCTCAGTGTCCTTTTCTTTGTTGTCATCTCGGTATTTTGGAATGTACGTCAGAATCTTGTTTCTGCATTGTTGTGGCTTTGAAGTATTTCACCCTCTTCTGCTTTAATTTACCATTCACCTCTTTAAAAAAAAAGGCAGAGACATAAACAGGCCATGTAGAGGTCATGTGTCCTCATTTCATCCAAGGCCTGGAATTCTCTTCAAACAATGTAAGTGCAATTCATTCTGCTTTTTGATTTCATACACTACAAAATGTGATCGAATTGTTTTTCTTTTCAACTTGATTTTAAAGGATTCCACCAGTATTTCTTCTTCATTGTTGAAATCTAAATTATAAGACTGGACACCAAAAATATGCAACAGACAATAGAACATGTTCTGCCACGATCTGGCAGAACAGGTAAAAAGCAAAAAACTAATGGCTGTCAAAATAATAGGAAAGTGAATGAGTGACAAACAAATGAGTGGGGTAGAACAGACACAGGGAAGCTGAAGGATAGTCTCCAATAAACACAGAAATGAACAAAGAGGAATTAAAGTAGGAGACAAACTGGATCATACTGTCTCGTCCTGGCTAAAAGCCATGAAAAAAAAGTGAGATGCCATTATTGATAACAAGTTAAATGATGTCATAAAAGCATGAACTAAGGCAAACAGTGTGGAGCTAAGCTCCCGCACCAAATAAGCAAAACAAATGTGCCTACACGGAAGAGAAGCTATCCCCCTGAAGGTGGCACTTATATATGAGAGGATGAGGATGACACTGGGCCCAGTACATGGTCTACTCCAATTGCTGCAGTATGAGAGATGATTAGCAGGCCATAAAAATCCGGTTCCCCAACAGAATAATCATTCCAAAAACAAAAAACACACCAACCTGTGTAGTTGTTAAACCCAGCCTGTCAACTCAGCAACCCATTTACTAAGGAAGGAATTTAAGACTAAAGAACTAGATCAGAAGCTAAAACAAATACACAAGAGGGCAAGGTTAAAAAAAAAACTCAAAACCATGTAAAATGTTACCCCTAGTTCAACCAGAACAGAGCGAAAACTATTGTCTTTTGGGAACACCACAAATGGAGATACCCAGCTTGACAAACAAGGTTCTGTATTACTGTGTGCCAATAACATGTACTTCTCTGCATTAACAAGCCAGAATCTTTGACACCCAAGATTTTACAAACTGGTTTTATAGCAATTGTGCTCGTATGTGTCAATACACAATCATCAGCAAGTGCTGCAGCTTCAGCTGCTGTTTTTGCTTTTCGCTCACTAATATATGTAGCAACACATTTGGGCACGCAGTTTTTAAATTGATCCAGCACAAGCAGGTCACTCAGTGTGCCAAAGTCATCAACACCAGAGGCCAAACACTAGCAGGGAAAATGTGCTGTTAAATCCTGGATAAACTCAAGATGGCTTTGATTTGCTCCCTTTTTCCAGGTTCTAAACCACTGAACGAAAACAACTATGCTTTTAATACAACTGTCAGAATCCCTCAAAGCTTTATACACCTCCTGAGCTCTACCAGTGATCATCTGCAACACATTCAAACAGCATGGAAAAACACTCTTGGTCTCATTCTGAAAATTTTAGCCACAATTTAAAATTACCCAGATCATCAAGTGAAGAGTCCCCATCTGGCTCAGCATTAACAGAATCAACCGTTGAACTAGCTGACAACTTCCCTTCTTTAATAAACGGCAGTCTTGTTTTATCCATTTCAATCATATGTTCTACTTCCTGACACATTTTTCCACAACTACGTCCTTCTCCAGTTTAAGTTAATTATGTTCTATGTGCAACAACTATGTTCAAATGATAACCCAGAATGAACTGGAGTTAAATCAGATGGATTCTCATCCAAAATGTTATCTTCAAATAACTTTGCTTTCAAAATGGCTTTTTTACTTTTTGGCATTTATCACCCACAACAACATTATATTATGAAGTTTTCACAAAATGTTGTAACAAATCCTCAGAAGGATATGCCAAAGAAAATTCAACACTAGCCATATTACTGTGCATACAATAACACTGACTGATAAAAAAAAAGGTAGTAACAGAACAGATCTACAGTACTTTTCCCCTCTAGTTGACTCACAAAAAAATAAAAAAAAATTTAAAAAAAACTTACTAGCTAACTTGATCTTGCTCTTCATAAAGAAACTTTTGGTGGGAGTTAATAGCAGCTAAGTCCACTGGAGGACAAGCAACCAGTAACTGGCAAATTTCCATATCCATGGATCTGCTCCAGAAGTAAGGTGCTCTGACCAAGGTTCTACAAAACTACCAACTAAACATGATGAAACTCAAAATGGTATTGCCATTAAGCCTCACAGGGGATCATAGCAGATTTTGTACCAAATGAGGTCACTCAGGTTTTCTCCCACAAATGCACAGCAACAGCAAAGAGAAAGAAAAACTCCTGATTTCCACCCAGGCAGCAATATTGCCAAACCATCTGGGGGCCGTTAATGGCCAGACAATAATAACGGTTAAACTTTGAATGTCCAAAATTCTGAGGTCTAAAAGGTTAGCAAGTATGCACTTAACCAGGTACAAAAGGCACACAAAATACAAGCTGATAGCCTCCCATTGTCAATGCAAACGGAAGCCACTTTCCAAATGATCAAACTTCCAATTCAGCAATATGAAGGCCCCAAAATACCAGTCAAAAATGACCAAACAAGTCCCTGGTTTGTCATGTCCTGACTCAAAGCCATAACAAAAAAACAAGGATGAGACAATATACTTGAAAACAAGTTAAAGGAATTCATTGAAACAATACAACGGAAGCAGCAAAAAAAAGCAAACAACATGGTGTAATACTCCCACACCAAACAATAAGTAAAACAAATGTGCCTGCAAGGAAGAGAAGTTCTTTCACCAAAGTGAAGGTGAAGAGGAGATAATATAGGAGAGGATGATGATGACACTGGGCCCAGGTGTCTCAAATCAGTGGATGGTCTGTTCCAAGCATGGGCGTGGTAGTAGGGGGTAAAGTGGACCTGACTACCAGTGGCCCAAAAAGGGAGAGGGGCCCCTGAAAATTCTTAATTTGTCTTTAATGTTTTTATTTTTAAAATTATTGGGCCCTCTAACTAATTGGTGTCAATTGATTTCATTGTATCCTTGATACCAACTGCAACTGAGAGAATTAGGCCTAACTTCATTTCAGTGTCAGTTCTCCACATATTAGGAGTCCCCCTATTGGAGGCGCAAAATGGTTTATGTCGCAGGACAGCGACCGTGAACATCAACAAGCCCAGCAGTGTTGCCAACAACTTTTCAGGCTCCTGAACAACCTTTTTCCCCCCAAACAAGCAGCAAACTACTTTCTGTGAAACTTTGTTGCAGATATTCCCTGCAGATTAGAGACCCGACTTGCTCTGTAACCACACTGTCCTGCAGTAAGGGAATAATCTGCGTATGTTTATGCAGCTAATTTTATCCAGCGCCATACAGAGAGAGGACGCTGATTTTACCATGTCACGAACACATTATTTATCTTTAAAATTAACTGAAAAGTACAACAACAAAAAAGAAATCTGCAGGTATATAAAACCGATCTCTCTTTTAAAAGTCACACAATCGTCATTCTCCACTTTGCAGAGGCTTGTCTGTATATATGCTGCATCCGCACACCTTTGGTGCATTCAAGAAATGTTGGAAATTTATGGTGAGTTTAAAAACTTTTGAAATTTAAAAATCTTGACAAAAAACACTAAACATGAACCATAAACTTCAGTTTAAGTTTTTGTAGCAAAAAATGATGCATACTAAATATTCCCTACTAGTTATTTTTTACAAACTATGTAAAAAAACTATATTCTCTCCATTAATTTAGTCTTCTCAAGATATCTCACGTATTTTTCAGAACTAGAAATTGAGTTTAGAAGGTCTTGAATGTCCATTTGTAAATTTTGTACTAGTTTCCTTCTATCAGCAATATGCTTCAGGCAAAATAATATAATATATTACACAGCCTCTTCTTGAAGACAAAAGTCACATTTCCCTGTAGCAAGTTTCTCCTTTTTAAATAATGTATTATTTAACTCAAATAAACAAATCCTAATCTAGATATAATCATTCCCTCTTTTCTGTTTTGTTCTCTTTTCCTCATTATAATAACTTTCCTTTGAATGTTATTAAGCCACCTACCAGTTATTTTTCCCATATTTTCACCTGTATTTTCTTGGCCTTTTGAGGCTGTCTTTTTCTGTTCTATTGGTGTTTTTGTTTTGACATGTTTTAGCAAACCGGTTAATCTACACATTAGCATTTTGCGCTATCTAGCGACTTTCTGGGTCAAATTCAGTTACTTTCTGTCGCGGACAGTTGGCAACACTGGAGCCCAGACCAACAAGATTAGATTAGCCTTGATACAAGTCATCATGCTGCCCAAAAGAACGAATCAGGCCATCAAAAGAAACAAGAGAGGGAAGAAAAAGAAAAGGCAGAGAGGGGGGAGACCTCTCTCTGAGAGATGAACTAGTTTGCTTGTTGTTATGCAAAGTCCCATTAAATTTAACATGTATAGCCTAAATGTGTGAAGTCTTTAGCCGAGCTAGTTGCCAGTAAACGTTTAGTTGTCAAATTCATTGACATGAATCAGCATGGTCCGTTGAGTTGTATTAGGCTATGTTAGCCAATGGAGTTAGCCTGCAAGTAGGGACAACATTTGGTAACATGAGAATAACCATGAGACGAGATGTAGGTTAATGTGTTAAGCATATGAGAACAAGTTGGACAAATGCATCAATTCCAGGGTTGAATGACAGAATTACTCAGCAATATATTCAGATCTGATTGTTAAGTAAAACCTTATTTATGGTTTTTCATTTTCAAAAATGCCACTCTTTTTATCAGGTGCCTAATAGGGCCCACTGACACTGCGTGTGTTCAGGACCCAGAATTTGGTGCTGCGCCCCTGGCTCCGACTACTGCAGCCTGAACCTAAAGGCAAAGGAGATAATGAGCAGACCAACACAACTTAAAAAAAAAGGAAATGTATCAATGAAATGTAAATAAGATATGTTTCTACAAGAGCAAAGCTGGTAGAAACATAACCGCCCAAAAATGTCCTGCTTTAATTGAAGCAAAACGCACTTCAACAAATGACTGAATCAGGAGGTTTGAATATGAATGCAGGTAAGAAATCTTTTTTTATATAGTTTTGAAAACAATGCATTATTTTCATCCACTTTTCAAATATAAGTTACTTTGTGTTAGTCCATTAGACAAAAGCTTTAATTAAATTCGTTTTTACTTTGCAGCCCACAAAATTGGCTAAATAACACTGTCTTTAAAGGTTGTAAAGAGAGTGCTGGACCTTTTTGATACTCTAAAACAATTAAAATTAAATAAACATTACATGCAGTTGCCTCTAGAGGCAACTGCATGTTGACTCTGCAGTTGACTCTAGAGATGGGGTGTTAAGCTTTAAAACCCTTTTTCTTGCAGACACATTTAAATTGCCAGCCAGATGACTCTCTCTGCCTACAGACTGGTGGGGAATTATTTAAACTGCTGGCAGATGTAGATGTATGGGACGGCAGCAATGAGCCTCTTGGTTATTGAAACATTACACTCAGCGTGAGGCTAATAGAGGAGGAATCTGGGCTGAGCTACCGATTTGTTTAAGCATTTCTCCTGCTGAAAAATCTCCTGCTAAAGTTTTTTCAATGTTCCTCTGCAAAGATTCCCTCTGAGTTTCGAAGCGGCAATAATGTTTTCAGTAGGAACTATTCAGTTAAGATGAGAGCGATCCTTCATCAGTACTATACTGGCATTTTCTTTGATCCTCAAATGCTGCAATCTGGAGTAACAGTTTGAGGAGAAGAACTCGCACAAAACATTATTTATTTCTTTTTTGCTGAAAGAAATGAACACCAGGTTCTCTGGACATATGTTAAAATGGATAGTTCAAAGTTTCATCCATAAAGCAGTATTACAATTAGTGCCATTTGTATTGCTTACATTTTAAGAATTGTAAAACACATTTGGACAAGACAAAAACAGCAAGGTTGTTTAATTAAAAAGGATGAGTAGAATTACTAAGGCAAAACTTGTCTATATTTAAAAATCTTAAAATCAGTGGTGGGTAAATAAATTATATTTATTTTGCTCTTTAATACAACTGGTTATATTTAATAATTATATATTATTATGAGGTGTTTAGTAGGTTATTTTTTGTGATGCAGCAGGTGTTTTTTCTTATTCTTGGTAATCTATTTATCCTTCTCCTAAATGCATACACATTTGAGCAACACTTAATTGGAATAACTTTTTCAATAAAAACACCTTTCGTTATTCAGTTCAATATCAGACAAAGTGAAGGTGTTAAAGAATTTCAATGTTGAAGAACTTGATGCATTTAAACCTCTGATGCTTTTGATATGGTCAACCGTAGTACCGCTAGCTCTCCTTCAGACCATGTTGTTGGGATTAAAGCCCAATGATGTAAATTTAAGGGCAGAACTTTTATTGCTGAATAGGGTAATGGTTTATCATTAAATGTTGGTTTTGCTTGTGATGTCCCTCTGGGATCAAGTCTTGGACCTGTTTTTGCTTTCCATATGCTCCCTTTTGGGTCAAACATTGCATTTAACCACTATGAAGCTCATACACAAGCTTACATACCAATAAAGCATGACTACAGGATTAATTTGAATTTAATAATTCAGTGCTAAGTGGATATTAAGTAGTAGATGGGACTAAATCTGTTAAAATCAACAATAAAAAAAAAGCTTTTTTTCTAACTGACGTTGATTTTAGAATTGCATTTACAGTTTAAACCTCTTATGATTGAGCATTGGTTTTATTTTCATATCAGATGGTGATTCCACTTGTTCTACTGTGTTTTGTTCATTAAAGTGGCTTCATTACTTGCATGTGTGTGCATGCTTTTGTTTCTCCCTGTATGTGAACAAGCGTGTCGGGCCCAGGGGTAAAATGTTTTTCCCCAGTCACCCGCTGTGTATTTCTCTCCCCAAGATCTGAGCCCGTACCCCCGACTGAGAACATGACTTTGTGTGTGCTGTGTGGACCCAGCATGTGGATGCTGCAGAAATCCTGAGAGGCACACCAAATGGGAGCTGTGAAACCCTTGTGTCTGAGGGAATCAAAGAGAGCAAAAAGAGTTGCAAAACGCCTGAGAAGCATAATTTTAGATATCTATGTAACTTTATTTCATATCAACATGTTAGCAGTTTAAGTTGAGTGTTTAGCTCAAAAGGCTGAAAAGGAAGAAGTTGTTGAGACTAGCTGTTAAAAAAAGGACTAAAAATTACTGGAAAGAGGAATATGAGATAACACATTTAGAGCTAAATGAAAATAATTCTGTTTGCTAATTGGATTAATAAGACGCTAAATTGATGCTCTGTAGTATGGAATGTGTGCATTTGTGTGTGTCTCTGCAAGACACGCTGATGCAAAGAATGAGCAGCGAGATTTGAAGGAACAGGAAAAGAAAGAGAAAGCCTCAGGGGAAGAAGAGAAGAGACATCCCTCTTCTATCCTGGTCTGAAAGTAATTGGTCCAGGATTAGAAGAGATTATAAATAAAAAATAAAAAAAATAAGAAAATACATAATATACAAAGTCCACCACAGGTCCGGTTTCCATAGCAATTTTGTGCTGTGTAACAGTGCAGAAGCTAGAGGGAGAGAAAATAAAACCAGTTGCTGCCATGATCAGAAGGTCAAAATAACAAAACAACTGTACACTCAGGGGGACGATGAAGCTCATTAGAGCCCGTAGGTATACATGCCCCTTATAACCACTACAAAAGCTCCCGAATTTCAATAAAACCCCTGAAGTTGTGCAAAGATGTGTATCAGCAATTTTTTCTGACCTAGCTATGACTTTTTGCAATCATTTGAGATGTTTGGTTTGGACTCAGCAAGTCGCCTTTACCACCTCTAGATACCTAAATACATAGAGTTGTTGCTATGTGATAAGCTGAGTTTATCAAGGTGTGACATCTGTCCATGTCTTTGTCTGTCCCTGAGTCCTTAATTGTCCCCAGCTTTTCTCAGTTTCCTTGATTGTCTCCCTGATTCCTTTCCCTGTGTGTTTAAGTCCCTTTGTGTTCTGTCACCTGTCGGATGGTCATCGTTCAGCTCAAGGCGACCGCCCAAACCATGGATGAGCGTCTTGGCTTTCCTGGTTCTGAGTCTCCTGACTTCAAGTCTTCCAAGTTTCTTCATGAGTGCCTCCAGATGGCGCCGCCTCAGTGATTTCTGACGCCTCCACTGCTGGTCCCCTAAGCCTGTCTTATGGGTTTTTGGCTGCATGGGTTTTTGTATTGCTGAAACATTTATTAGACTTTGTGTTTTGAACAGTTTTCTTTTCGTCATTGCTCTTTCTGGTTCGTCCCACAGTACCGGGCCCCCTCCGTCCGCCCTGATTTGGCTGGGTGGGGGTGGAACAGCTGTCCCCATCTTTGCCCATGCACCCTTAACTGACTTAAGTGTTCTCTGTCTCTTGTCGGATCGTTGCTGTGTTTCTACAATGTACCCTGTTCTACCCTCATCTCTACGTTGCCTGTTTTGGACATTATATATATTTTTTAAATGTTCAACTCTAATCACCTCTCTACACCTGGATCCTTTAACTTTAACATGACAGAGTTGTGGTTTATGTTAAAAAATTGTTGAAAAAGATTCTTCCCTAATAGGTAGCCAAAGCAGAAGAAACTGTTGTTTCATCTATAGCAGTGTCAAATCTCTGACATATTTTAGTCATACATTTTTGAACTGAAAACTTTACAAATGCCTTGCAGCTTTCAGAAGACAATGCAATCCTAAAAAAAATCCAGTTTAACTGGTTTGAATTAATTACCAAAAACTGTCAACGGTGGGAAAAACATGAAACAAAAGCATCACACAAGATGGAAATTGAATAAAAATGTAAAGCCTTAATTGTTGCTGAGACATATTGTTTCAACATCTGCTGTTAATTGAAAATAAGTCTATTTTTATGAAAGCAACGGATGCTCTGATCATAGTTGCAGTTATGGTTAGCTTAAGGCTTCCCTTCCAGCTCAGGTTATACATTACAGCGCTTGTACAAAAGCTCTAACATTTCAGATGTTTTTTTTGGTTTTTATTACTTTTTCCCTTCAGTGTCATTCAGCTGCTTTATCTTTGAACTTTAATGCTTCAAGCTTTCCTTTCCATCAGTCCTCCAGATTGATCAAACTCTGATATCTCTGTTTTCCCCCCTGTTTCACATCTTGACAGAAAGCATTGATTTTTTTTGATAAGAGGATAAATCTTTTTTTTTTCCTTCCAAATCAAAGGGAATGTTTTGTTTTTAGGTTGAGATCTAATTCTGTAATATTTTATGATGTTCAGTTCAGCTTCGAGCTTAATGGCTGTGACCACTAATAGGCCTTGTGAGCAATGCTTTAACGAGTGAATCCCCATTTAAATAAAATTTACGCACCCACTCCAGAGGCCAATGTGAGGCATGCATCCATGTGGTCACTCTCAGCCCATTCAGATAATCATCACACAGTGTTTTAACTCCACGCCAGTAAATGCAGCGAAGACTGAAGCAGCACTATCCCCGTTACTGTTGTATGGTTCTGAAATTAAAACTCTTTGACACCTTAGAAGGTTTTGTGCTTTCAAACAATTTGATTCATAATGGATCAACAATGATGGCATTTCAATGAAGGCCTCTTCTCTGAAGAAGGAAATAAACAATTGAAGAATCTGCTTTTAGCAGGCTCTTTTCTGAGTGGGGGGTGTTTTTAACCCATTTATTAAATCTCAAGGATGTGCATATTTTCTACAGAAAAAACTATTTCAAGACAATAAAAATGCAGCTTACAGTGAACGTAATGGCTCTTTGGCAGTACCAAGGCACATGCAGCCTCTAAAGCATGGCATTTTTGTGATTTTATTAAAATAGTTAAATAACTAATAATGCTGGGATCACGTACAGCACAGTGAGTATGAATATAGACACAGGTAGTGGCATGGAACAGAAGTCCTGGCATTGAATGGAAGGATCCAGCAAGAAGCCAAGAAAAATCTGGAACTGATAGTGAATATTGAAACATGGTAGTTTGGGGCAACAGAAACAAGATGAACTAATCAGCGGAAACATGTTACAGTTGTTAATCATCTTCTCATTCAAATCACATGTTCTGATCGTTTGGAACCAAAGACTTCTTTTGTTTGCATTAAAAGGGAAAATCTGATGAAATATGACTTAAGCATTTGTTGTCTTGATCAAAATGATTTTTGAAGCCAACAACACATTACATAATTGCATTTATTTCTGCAAATTACACGCACAGCAGAACAGGAAGTGATGTAGATTGATCATTCCTAAGGTCCACGACTGAGAACAGACATTCACTTGGAACCACAGATGCAGTTTGGGTCTGCTATGATTTTTACATTACGATGATAAATGAAACCATGAATATCAACTTTCTCTGTGACATAGAAGGGACTGCCATTTTCTGACTTGCTTGTTTTTGCCACGTAGTTACTTTCTGTGACTAATGCAGGCAGTTGTTGAATGCATATGCAACTGAGACTGACCAATGGTAGTTTAGAAAGACCAAGTGTGAAATCCTTCTTTCAATTTCTTATTTTTTCAATTCTAATGTATTTCTGAAATGACCTTGATCTGAAAATGTTTGGACATTTATACACTAAAAAGTAGGTCAGGTGAGAGAAATCCAACCAGTTAAAATATGATCTATCCTTCCTAATAAGGGTTGGATAAATGTCTCACATTACTACTTGAATATAACCATGCCACACTAAAGAGAACTAATCAATAAAAGTCCAAAGGAATTACATATTTATCCTCATGAAAGTTTCTATAAACGTCTGACCTGGGCTACTAGCTTTTTTTAACCATGTGACTAATGATACAAATTTCCTCATTTTATGATTGAAACCTAATGGTTCCAAATCTTTTTTAAATATTGATTGCAAGAATGCGTCATAAGTAATAAGAATTCAATGGCATGCATGTTCATAAATGTGATCTTATTTGTCTGTAATTTTGTTCTTTTAAGCCTCTGTCGTTTGAAAAAACTCCCTGGTTATGATTGGCAAGTTAATTGCTTGTCTTTCCAAAATAATTATATTGCCTTAAGTGTAAAGAAATTAGGAAGATAAGGTCAGAAGACATAATGCCATTTTGGAACTTGAAAATTAGAAAGAAAAAGACAAAACAGAAAAAAAGAGAGAGAGCGGGGGAAATGGGATAAAATAAGGAAAGATAACAAGAAAGGGAGAAAGTTAATCATTGAACAGGGACATTGTTTACAGTGGCTGCAGCATACAGGGAATATCATCTAGTCTTGTAACCACAAAATATTGCAGTGCCTGAAGAATAGAGCTGTGTGCTGGGAAACTGTTATTGCTGCAAGATTTGCCCCAAAAGTTAGGCAGGCCTAATATCTCTGTCTATCAAAGGGCAGAAGGAGTCAGCAGATTTCAGCTTACAGAAAATGAATCAGTGTGAACTTCACCAGGTTTATAGCAGACGCCTTCAAGAGAAAGAAAGAGTAAAACAACAGACTGACAGTAAACTTTTAATGGAAAAAGATGCATGAACAGAGATTCAGCTTTATCTACACACTGTTATGGAACAAATTAGATGTGCATCGTATTTGTCTTAGTTGTTCATAAATTATTAAAACTACTCAACTGTTTAAGTTGGGCTTTTGCATAGATCACCTTTCAAGCAGTGATATATTTCAAAGAGCTTTGCAATACATAAACAGAATTCAAAAGAATGCAGACAATAAACCCAGTATAAGAGATTAAAAGCACAACATTGCTTCTAAAATCAATTTGAAAATATGAATAAAACAAGCCTGTGAATATTCTCATTCATCCAGGTCATGGTTATCTCAAGGAAATTTCAATCGAATGCAACTGGACTTGGTAATTTGTCTTGGAAGACGTTTCACCTCTTATCCAAGGGGCTTCATCAGTTTCATGCTCGCCGCTGACCAGGCTGGGACTGGTCCTGACCAGTCTCAGCCGCTGACCGCCACTGACCAGGCTGGGACTGGTCAGCAGCAAGCATGAACTGATGAAGCCTCTTGGATAAGAGGTGAAACGTCTTCCAAGACAAATTACCAAGTCCAGTTGCGTTTGATTGAAATTTCTTTGAGATGAATAAAACAACAACACAAAACCAAGTAAAACAGAGCTGAAGAAATGTTTACCTAAAAGATATATGGGAGCAGAAAGGAACTATTAGCGCATGAGTGATTATTTAGTTAAACATATCCTCTGTAAAGAAAAGGAGAATGATAGATAAAACTGTAAAGATTTTTTTTTAATTATCTGATTATCCATAAGTAGAGCTTGTTAACTAAAGACTGAAAAAAAGTTGCAGGAATACCACTTAAATCATTTCTCATTAACCTTTAGATGAAAATCCTAAATGGCTGCCAAACACCTAAAATGTGGCAATTGCTTTTCCGATAACTTGTCACAACAGCCAAACACAGCTACTTTTCTCTGTGTTTGATCCATAGAATGCAGTGACATTCATGCAATTTTAGTATTGATTGCCGAACCCAACATTTAGCTAATCCCATTGGTTTTCAAATTTAGCCCTGGAAAAAGATCAAACTGGGTGTCACAACATTTCAAAACCCCAAATTCGACCTCCAAGGTAAATGAAAGTTTAACGACCGTCAAACCTGTCGGCTGGGTTTGTCATATTATGTTCAATGCCTTGGCTGCCTTTCGGTAGCTGAAGGCGCTATAAAGGATAATAATGAGTTTCATGATTTGACGATTTCTCAAAAGAAAAAAGTTTTCCTAACAAACCAAGAAACTACTTGGTTTCCGAAACATTGGAAATTGATCAGACTGATCAATCGCTTATAAAATTTAATGCAACATCATCAGTTTCAAAATAAAATGAGTTCTCGAAATTGGCAATACTCAATGACACTGAATATTAATTTTACTGAAACTATGCTGTGTTTCTCTATTGACAATAAAAAACGCTCAGGGAGCAGATTTTATTATAAAATCTTCACCCTGTAAAATTCCTTAGAATCCCACGGCTGCCGGTACTTACACAAGGTTTATGTCAATAAACATTTCATCAGAATGCAGCCTTCCTTCATATTTTATGAGTTTTATATTCCCCATTCACATAAAAACTTTCCTTCTCTATCGTGCTTCACAGACTAGCTCAAAATATAGATAATACAGTTTTATCCAGGTTTATCACATTGAGACCATTACCAGCCTTTAAAGAGTTATAAGCAGGTAAAAGAGAAGCTTTTCCCTTTCATATGCTGGTCAGATTAACCCAGATGACTTAAAATTATCGTTATGAAACAAAATCCTCCAAGAAGGCAAAGATTTTCTCTCAGATATTCAAATAGCACATTCGGAGGCCAACCCTCCTTTCCTTTGCAGCTGTAAAAGGCTAATGACTGGCTATCGGGCGTCTCATTACTTCTTGTCTGAGGCTGAGCTGAAGGCCAGCATAATGACGCGACCCAAAGGGCCTTCATTTGTAGCTGCCGTCGACCCAGGGTTCTCTGAGTACCTCATCTTGCATCCGAGTTCGGCAGATAATTTATAATGTCTTCTACTGTTTTTAAATAGATATTTGTCCTGCCGCTTTTGGATGCATCCATGCTCCAACACGCCTGATTCAAATGACTGTTTAAAGACTAGGCCTTAAGAAAACTTTAGTAAGCCACACCTTCAAGAAGTAATTTTGCATTTTCATTCAGGTGTATTGGAGCATAGATACGTACAAACGTTGGAGGACAGTGACATTCAAGGACTAGGGTTGAAGACCCCTGGTATAAAGTGCTTTCAATGGTATGTTGTTGTTGGTTTTTTTGCCAAATATGGTGATCAAATAGATCAAACGTCTCAAGTTTTTCCCCATCTGTCCAAATGATATTCCTCCAGAAATCTTGTGACCAAGTTTGCAAACGTAACTTGCATTGTGATATTTTTTGTGAAGCCTTCTCCTGTGAACTCTTTCAACAAAGCCGTACTCGTTCAATCTAGTACTGCTAGTACTGTCATGATCATTCAACAACGGCCAGTCAAGCACTTTAGGTTTTTGATATTTCCCCCAGCCTGGTATTGTTTCTTTCTCAGAGGGGCAAAATTAAAATCTATCAGACAGCCGTGTGCCAGATATAATCATATTTTACACAAAATACAAATTTTAATATTAATAAGTACTTTGATTTATAAAACAGTTATTTAACCTTCTTTTCTGTGTAAATAACAACAAATAAAATATCAAATTACGGTGATTACACACTGAACACGATACATGCGACCAAAGAGTCCGATTTACATGTAAAGTCAACGGAGGAGCGCCAGTAAGCGCAACTTGGGATCCCGCGACACATCAGAAGCAGATTTGTGTCCCGAAAAAGCTTTTCTGCCTGATTTACGACCAAGTATTGCGGCTGATGCGCCATAACAACCAATCAGATGAAGGGTGTCAGTGATGCTGGGACTGACTGAATGGAGTCACAGCGTCAGCAGGACATGTAAAATGATAAACACCGTGGCTAATCACCCCAAACTACATTACACCAGCTGTTTTCTATACAGAGACAGAAAAAGAAAAAAAACATTATAAAGAGGTTAACCAATTTGACAGGAATGCTCTTAAGGGGTTTGTGGGTGCCTCTTAAAAGAGCCGTTGTGGCCGCAAAACAGCTTCCTCACCCGGACACCCAGACACCCAGACCTGGTAATGTCTCCACCAAAGCACGTCCCGCGCCGCTCACATATTAACTTTTACTAACAGCAGACAGATGGACAGCTGCTCAGCTTGGTAGTTGGTGTGGCGGCGGGGCAAAGCTTGGACAAACTGGCCGAGGAGCCGTGGTGTTTACTGATCCTTCCGCCGCTGCTCGACTGGGTCTACCCCCGCAGCAGCAGTCCCGACATTTAACGTGGTCAGCTCATAGACCAGAGTCCACTGGGAGCTCCCAGAGGGTCGGGGGAAGGGAGGAGAAGGAGGGCAGCGGAGCAGTCCCGGCCAGGATACTTCCACATTTCCGGATCACGCGTGTCAAAATGGCATATTTTAAAGCACGACCAGTTTGCTTTGGACACGCTTCAAGGTGCGAATGTTATGGCGAGCAGCTGGGGGCGTGTCACGCTTTTTGTTCGCGTCCATCGCGTTCGGTGTGTAATTACCGTAAAGTCATATAGCCAATTAGAACACATATCTAAACTTCAGTTTTTGATTTATTTAGTAATGACAAATTCTTCATCCCAGCATTTTTTTATTGTCTTTTGTCTGTGTGCCACTGACAATGCTTCTCCACGTTGATAAGCTAGCAGACAGCGTGGTGTTGACCTGGAAACTTGGTGGTAGATTGATCCAGTCCAGTGTAGCAGCAAAGTCGCATGGGACATTTTGTTAATTGAATAAAATATGACAAGTTGTAGTCTAATAAAGTGTGCAAATGTAAGTTTATTCACAAATCTACTCTACAAACCTAAATGTCCCTTGTAGTTACTTGTATTTCAGGTATAACTCTAATTTGTGATATGTCAAATGCAATTTAGGCACTATGAGTGAGGACTATTTGAGCCCATATATATTCACTGGGTTCATTTCTCAAAAGTGGTAGCAGCAGTGAAAGAATAGTAATGATACAAATTTAGTTTACTCTCAGATCAAATAAAATTTTTACATAACATCTAGGGCACCAAAACAAATAGCCTGGGGGGCCTACTAGGGCACACGGACCTCACTTTGGGCACCACTGGCAAAGGATTTATTTTTCAGGTTGTTTTGTCTTTTTCTTTCATTCTTCCACTGGCTTGAATGTTGTCTTCTCGTACATAAAATGTATCACTATAAATGACCCATGTTAAATTAAATGGAAATTTAGCATTCGCTCCTCCCAGAATGATGGACACCAGCAGTTGTTTCTCTGAGGTCAGTTCTGATGTCTTTCCGCCCCACCATTGTGTTGATTCACTTCTGTGTGCTCCAGACCAGCAAACCAACAAAAGTATTGTTTTTATGAAGGTGATCATACTTTCTGATGACCATATAAGTGTACTTGATCAGTGGAGTTTGGCTGCTACTTTGTCTCCCTAATCGCATAGAGGCAACAAGGCTGACCTTCTTTTTGTTGTTTTTTGTCACAGCTTTTACAGTTTAACTTCATTTATCTTCATTTTTTTTATAATGCCAATATAAGGGACAGGGATCCCAAAACATTTGGAAAATGTCCTTATTTTTAAACAGTCCTCTAAATTTGGAATTCTAACAAATTATTCCAAATTATAATCTTGATACGTTTGTTGCTTAAATTAGTTTCTTCAACACATTTTAAAGATTATAAGATTACTGAAGTAAAGTTGAATCAAAATTTTTGGTCAGATGTGTGTCTTTATTGATTCCTTTAGTCCTTTGTCTGAAGATTTTATCTTATTGTGTGGTTTTTAGAGAAATCCATTCTTTACAGTGTGCATGTAAATAACATTAGCTGCATTAGAACATCAGTTGCATTTTGAGATTTGTTAAGAGTATAAATGATCATTATAACTTTATTGCAACAGTCACCTTTTCTAAATTAGTGTTATTGAGCATGTATTTTCATATACCGCTCTTTCTCTTCTTTTTCTTTTTCTGTCCCTGTTATCTATCTGTTGTTTCATTGTTCCCCTCTCCTCTTCAGCCTGCCGCCACTTTTTTTGTCTTTCTCTCATTTCTCAGTCCGCTGATTTAAATATTGGAAAACCAAGCCTACCAGGCCATGACATGATTATTATTTTTAAGTCCTTCCTTCTCTCCTTCTCTCACTCCATCTTCTAGTCTGAATTTCTCATTACTATTCCTCTGCTTCCTCCATCTCTCCATTACTCCCTTTCACTCAGTCTTTTTTTTCCTTCTGCCGGTTTGAAGAATTTCAGCACCATGAAATTTAAGAAATCATTAACATTTGACCAGCGTAGGTAAGTGTGTCTGATTGCTGAGGTTGTTTTTTTTTTCATCTTGCAGGAATGTATTGGTGTTAGAATATGAGCTTTGGGGCAGATTTCACCTAATTTATCACTTATGAAGCTTTCAATTTTAAAATCTCAACAAATAATGTGCGGATGACACTAATCTTATATTTTTCTTGATGCGCAGTTTATATAAACAGCTGAAATCAGATATTTATGTGTTCTATAAAAGACATACAGTGTACTACTGCCTGTTTGTGGATGCACTTATTTTTGGATTTTTCTGTGGAATGTAACTCCTCGTTATTTACAGATTTTTCTCTAGAGCATAGCTGAAATATGTGAAAGAAAATGCAGCTTGGGAACCAGAAATGCCCAGCTGCAATGCTACTTACACTATCAATTAAGGAGTGCCATTCATTTTCTCTGGCGCTGATTAGTTGTACCACCAAAGAGCTGAGATGACGAAGACCATAGATGTTAGATTCTGCTGTAAGTGCTAAGATGTTTCTGATGTGCGTATTAATGCATATTGAGATATATTTTGTGTTTGAACTACTAAAATAGGCAGTTATATGAGTTTGAGGTCCACCGTGTAACCCTTTTTATGCCAACTGTCTCAGACCAAATAATTGTCCAAATGTGCTGTCATCCTAATCACACTGCTAAATTAAAGTATTTCTGTACAGAGCGAAAAAGGGGGGTGTAATCACAACACCCTACAAGTTTTACTCAGCTACATCAGTTCTGTCAGGAGGAGTGGGCCAAAATTCCAGCAAACTATTGAGAAAAGTTTGTAGAATACCCAAAACATTTCAGCTAAGTCATTCGGTTTAAAATGGTGTTCTACCAAATACTAAAGCCCCTCACTGTGAAAGTAAGGACATTTACTTCTATGCTTGAATCCCGTAGGACAGAAATTCTCAGCCTGTCCGGTCATTTTCAGGACACTCACAATTAAATGGTGTAACTAACCTTTAATTAGGGCGAAGAAATAAATTGTGCCCTCATTAAGAACATAATTAACTCAATCGATGACCGTTAAAGACCACCAAAATACCAATTAAACTCCACACGCTCTGTATGAACAGAAACATAATGGCTTCTGTGTGAATCTGGGTTTAAATGTTCACAAGTCAAACATGCAGATGTGATAGGTAATTAATAAATATTTGAGTGGGGACATGTTAAAACAAACCTTCAGTGCTGGTAAGTGTATAGTCTTTGATTTATTAATTCATTGTAGTTTTAACAGTTGCAGCTCTGAACATTACCATATTTTCAATGGAAAACTGCCTCCCCTTTAGTTTTTATTTAGTAAGGAACATTTTCATCTCACCAAGGTTAAAAAAATAACATCAAAGAAGTGGGGGGGGGCAGCAATTAAGTGCTTATAATAACAGCTGAAGCACAAATTTTTGTCATAAATCCTCAAGGTTAGCATAAAGATCAGCTTTTTTTTGCTATTTATACATTCAGTTTAACAAAAACATGTGTTTATTATAAATTCTTATTACAGAAGAAGTATGAAATCTGGAGTTTGAAGATAAACCTTCTAGTACAGCCATGGTGACTTAAGTTTTTTCTTGTTTGCTGGCTAGGTTTTTATTTCTTTTGTACATATTTTGACCTTGAGCTCCATGCAGCCAAGGACCCCTCTGCAAGGAATAAGCATGCTTTAAAAAGACACATTTACTTTTTATCTATAACAATCTGCTGGTTGGTCTCAAGTATTCTTGTTTGAACCTTAACGTTTTCTGATTTCTGTTTGACCAGACATTAATGTTTCGCTGGATAAACCTGCAAACTTATCTATAAAAATGTTGTATTTATTAAAATTGACCTACCACCTAGAAACAGAAGCACAGAAACACATTTCAAAGAAAGAAATTGTCTGTAGTTTAGTAGATTACAACAAATGCTTGGAAGTGCCCTATGTGGGTTAAATGCAGTCCACAGATAGCTGCACACAGAGGGAAGTGCTACTGATGCAAAATAGGGAGCACTTGCTATATGTAGGGTTCCAGTCAGGCCCACACTGACTAACCCAAAAGGTGGGCTGAGTTTAGACCATCTTTCAGTGAGGTCAGAGGTGGGCTCGCAGTTATATTGGTTTATAAATGATAAATGGATCTACATCAGACTTTGGTCAGGTTGATATTCAATTCAATTCACTTTTATTTATATCGCACCAATTCACGGCAAATGTAATCTCACGGTACTTTATAATTTATGTCATTTCAATACAATTATACAAACATTCCAACCAGTTATGGTTTCTGTGTAAGGAATCCCAGCAGATTGCGTGAAGCTATTGCCATAAGACCAGACAGATGTCTCACAACAAAAATAACCAGTTGACACAACACAATCTCTCGCTCCCGTTGTACCTTGTTTGTTCCTCTGCTGTCGCTCTATGTGCAGCGCTGTGGGACATTGTTTTGGGAGATTACAGAGATGTGTGTGCATTGGTGTATGTGGATTAGCTAATCTCTGTGTTTATTTCCAGGACTCCAACAACTGTAAGCTCTGTTTGACTTGTACATAACAGGAGGTATTTCATTAATAATATGCCTTCTTTGCTTGCTTGGTTGTGTGTGCGTGTATGTATGCATGGTCGTGTATTACTACCCTTCTTAGGACCGGTTTTGGGATATTTACTAACCTTCTTAGGACCGATGGACCTTGTTAGGACCAAAGCCAGGTCTTAATGCGGTGGACTCTCATTTTTAGGTTTAGGTTTAGAGGTATGGTGTGAATGGAGTTTTAGTTAGGGTTAGGAAAAGTGTCTGGGTTAGGCATACATCCAGTTACTAAAATCAATAGAAGTCAATGGCCTTTATGAACTTGCTCAGATTTATCCATTTCTGACATTTGCATGTTTAATAACTTGCATTGTAATTATTTTTAAGGAAGGTTTGTGCATATATTTGCATTAGTATGTTTTTGTGTGGGTGGTTGTGTGCTTGTGCTTGGAAGATTTACATACCAGTGTGTTGTGTGTAGGTCCATGTGGGTGTGTGTGTTGTCCAGGGAATGTGTAACTGGATTAGCCGTCATGCTTTTATTTCTGTAATGGAAACATCAGCATGGCTGAGAAAGTAGGGCTGCAACCAGGCAGAGCGAGCATTTCAAGAGGAAGGGGACACGGGGATGTGGTGTATGCTAAGATAAAAAGCATTTGGAAAAAAATAAGCATGTGAGGTATTAGTTAAGTACGTAAAATATTTATTTGTTGAGGAACAGTTTAATCTTCATGTTGTTTGAGACTTCTTAGAACCTTTCTCAAAAAGGTTTATGTTTTACTTTAGTAATTTTGTCAGTTGAAGCAACAAAGTATGCATACACCACATAATAATATCTGCTGTATGTTAACCATTGGTTAACAAGCTGCAAAATGAGTTACATTTAAATGAAGCCTCTTGGATAAGAGGTGAAACGTCTTCCAAGACAAATTACCAAGTCCAGTTGCGTTCAATTGAAATTTCCTTGAGATAACCATGATCTGGATGAATGAGAATATTCACAGGCTCATTTAAATTAAGAAGTATTTGCTTGTTTTCAATATTTCTTTTCTCAGACTTAAATTTTTCTAAGCACCGATGTTTAATACCAAGCAAAGATAATGTGTGAAAATACTAAAATCCATTTTAAATGAAGATTGTATTTATTAGAGAGATAGAATCTATGCATACCAACCTCTCCCTATGTGGAAAAGTATATATATATATATATATATGTCCCCCTTTTAAAATCATGAATTAACTGTAATTAACCACACTTTTTGTATCTTTAGAATCAAGAAATGACATAAATAGAACTTGACTGGCAACATTAAGTCGGAAAACAAAATCCAAAAAGCAACACATCGTGCAGAGAAACAGAAGAAATTCAAGAACAGATTTGAAACAAACTCACTGACATTTATCAACCTAGAAATGATTAAAGGACTCATTTACTGGTGTTTTTTTATTATTTTTTTTTCACATTCTCTGGTATGAAAGAATGCCATCTAGGTCAGGTTGTGACAAAAAAATCCTTCCACTCTTTTTTGTTATATTATGCCAGTTCAGCGTGGCAGTGGGCGATGAGAAACAGCACAATTTGGCGAGGAGTGTTCGCTGCAGAATCATAGAGATGGAGCTGCACCAGAAGGAGCTGCCCATTCCACCAGAGTCAGACCCAGGTCAGCCCAGCCTGACTTCTTTTCTTTTTTTACATTGTTGCAAACTAATATATTTACAAGCAAATCCTTAAAAAAATAACTTTATTTCAAACAAAATAATTTACAAATCCTTGAATAGCTGAATAGTTTAATCATTAGTTTATTCTTTATATTCTAAAGTACCTCTATTCTTGCAGCTAACATCATAAAATACCTAAACCACCCGTCCCATGGCCTGTTCCCCTTTCTTTTTTCTGGATAAAACATAACCTCAAAACTGATTAAATATCTCAGGGTATCAGTCTTGTTCTTGTTCTTTGGCGGATTGCTCATTAAGATTAATGACATGCAAGTTTCTATCCGCTGATTGGGTAACTGCAACACAACTCTGAAACAAAAATCATCCCAGGATTTAGCCTTACATGGATTTAACCACCCAGTTTAGGTCACCTTCCCAAACAAGACAGACCACAGCGTGACGGAGTTGCAACTGGCATCACACTGAGCCTTGAGCCAGAGCTAAAGCGGGCAAGACTCTGTACTCGCCCGCCAGTCGGACAGGGATTCGGCGACATACTCTTCCTTCTTTGCTACTTATGTAAGCATTATTTGTTTCTTTGCCTCCTTTTAGTAATATGTTTAAATTCAACGGGTCATCTCGTCTGATGTGTAGTCATAATCTGTTCGGATTAAGCCACCCCACCTGCTAATGAGCGGGGATGCTCACACCGAGCTCCATAGGCAGAGAGATTTAGCTGCCAAGAGATTTAGCAGCTGATATTACACTTTGCGGTTTGACGCCTAGGTTAGGTTTGAGGATAATTAAACAAGCTACATGGATGGATGTGGTCACAGATATTAGAGTAAACCAAGATAGTACATTTTAATGTTGTGGCACATTTTAACACAATAGTTAAAAAGTGAAACATAGGGTGAACAATTTCCTTTTTACTAACAGTAGGCTGGGAGCTGGTGTTCCACCTTTTGGTGCAGATCTTGGTTTTAAATGCAGTTTTGAGCCAGTACCGTAAGGTCCCTACCTATGAAGTAACCCAAAGTGACTGAACAAATCATTTGAGTGTTATGTTCCAAAAACAAATTCCAGCCATTTCTTCAGCAGCTCCTCTGAGTGTAAAAAAAAAAAAAAGGAAATCAGGCGTTGATATGTTATCTCCACAAATATCGATTGTGTTCTGCTGTGTTGTAGACTTGCTAATTGTTAGATTCTTGTAGCCAAAGCAAACTGGCCTAAACAATCGTGCGCTTTTGTGTGTGGTCCCAGGGCAGATGACATTAGAAGGGCAGACTTTTTCAGTCTCAGGTCTATTTTTTTTTTTTGTAACTGGTTAAGGCAGTTGAGTTTGGCGAAAATATCCAGATGCAGCATGCTTATACAACTCAGAGTGACTGATCGTATTGAAATAAAAAGCTTTTCATGATTTTCAGTGAAGGACACCATTAAAAAGCCATTTCTAAGGGTTTGGGACTCCAGTGAACCCCAGTGAGAGCCACTATCCACAACTACAGAAAACATGCTGGAGGAACTCTGAGTAAAGCCGCTGTTTCTTCAAATTGAGAGGGGCCACTTGAGGTGGCTTGGCATTCTGGTTTGGATGGCTTTTGGATGCCTCCCTGGTGAGGAGACCCAGAGAAATACTCAAGACAGGCTGGAGGGACTCTGTTTCTCAGCTCGCCTGGGAGCGCCTTGGGATTCCCAAGCAGGAGCTGATCCAAAAGTTTAAGAGAGGGAAGTCTGGTCCTCTCTGCTTTAACTGGTGAAACTGTTCCTGGGTTAAGCAGAAAATGGATCGATGGATCAAACCCGGAATCTCCTTGCCAACAGGCAATAAACAACTTATACAATAAAGACAACTTGAGACTATGAATTCCTTCTCAGATGTCATTCCAACACTGACCACTAGATGGTAGCACAATACTTACAAATATAATCCTTGGAACGTGTCAAAAATGCATCAACAATCACCTCAGTTACACTAACACTGAAAAAGTTTGAGGAAGATTTCACAGCATTTCCATTACCTTTTTCATCATGTTTCTTTTCTATTTTGTTCTTAATTACTTCATTTTGGACAATCCCTACCAAATAATCCTGAATAAATGAATAATTGTTATTGTCATGATGTTTTTAACATCTGTGTTTTTTATTTTAAAATTAGATTTCAAAAAGAGCTGGTAGTATATCACTGATCATTGCTCTTCTCCAGCTGTTTTAATGGTATATCATGTCCTACAGCAGCGTACAGTGCACCTTTTCAAACGATGTAAAAAATATGTGCATGTTTATGTGTGTGTTGTAGAGTGACACACTGTTGAGCTTGATGAATGGGTGCTTTGAGAACATCTACAGGTTTGTCTGACAGAAAAGACAGTGTTGCGTGACACAGTGGCATAAGTGTGTAAGCAGGTCATTGGACAATGTGTTTGTCTCCAGAAGTGTGTGAGGGAGTGTGAACATGAACACATGTCCAGGATCCCACAGTGTAAGTGAGATTTGGTTCCGTGTGTGTTTGTGTGTGTGTGTGCTTGCTTGTGTGTGCTGTCCATTCATGGATCTAATTTATTTTAAAATGATGTGCAGCCACTCAACTCGATAACTCTCCCTGAAGTGATCCATGAAGCAGAGAAGGACCAGCTGATGCTATTTCACTTTTTGACAGGCTTGAAAAACACAGAATATCTGCGTCTCATTCAATCAGAAAAAAAACGATGACTGGACAAATCTGTCCTGTTTTACATCCAAAACCGTTGGGATGGCAGTCCCTTGTTTTATGCCTCGCTGCCATTTTTGCACCAATCCCTCTTTTTCTGTGTGAAGTGAGCACTATTGAAGTGTGAGTGTATCCAATCCCTCAAATGTTCTTTTAAAGTAGACTGGACTCTCTGAAAAAGTGTAAGATTTATCAATTTTGATTTCAAAATGTTTCTATTCAAATTTCATTAGTAAATAACATGTATAAAAACGTTGTACACAGAGAAAGCATAGATCAAAGCCTCTTAAAAATTGTTCAGCTTTTTTGCTTTTTTCTGCTGATATTTTAAAGATATATCTTTGGCGGACTTCAAGTCTTTCAAGCCTGTTTTCCATGACTCTAATCTTTAACTCTCTCTCTATAAATCATCTCTCAGATTCGAGTGAGGACAGTTCACTCAAAAGCTTTACTTTTACCTTTATTCAGATGAAACATGATGGTAGAATTAAAAGACTACTTTACACCTTAATCTAGTGTCTAGTGTGAATACTTTTGTGCTTAGCTTAATGTACAGTATGAAATATGCCTATCACTCATGATCTAATGAACAATGACAAGTCAAGCAAGAAAACTCAGTGTTCTTTGCTTGAATTGAGCGTCCAGTTGAAAAGACCTCATCAGAAAATCTCTTTGCTTTTCCCTCTTCCATTGCATCACAATAAAGAGTCGGATTAAGTATTTTAAGTGTTTTCTTTCCTTAAAATACTTAAAACATGCTGTGTTTTCCAAGATCTTCCATTATACCAGCAGTACAAGCTTACTTTTTATTTGAATATTTATGAAAGGTTTAAAAGGGTTTAAAAGCTCTCGTTTGGCTGAACATTCCTGGACATCCTCTCTACTGTCGCCACATGCTTGCTCAGTAAGAGGGATTGTAAGTGACCTAAATCAATCATTTAGGCTTCAATGGATGGACACTTTTTAACCATATGGCATTAAAATTATTTTGTTTGACTGCACTCTACAATAATTAGTATTGTAATGTATGCATTTTGGGTCTGAATCTGACTTAATAGTTGATGGGAATGGAGTTATTAAGATGGATTTGAGTTGAACTGCATTTCCCCAAGCCAAAAAGTGGATGTACACTTTTCTTAACTTTGAAAAGTATTTTATAACACTTGCTGCATTTTGTAGCTTTGAAATAAATCCCTAAATGTGTTTTAAATTATTCTCCTTTTGTGATTTTCAGGAAAGCATGGGTTGATTATGTTTTATTTTAACAAAACTATTAATCCCTATTCCATTGTGTTCCTCCAAAATATTGCTTTCTTCCCAAAACATTTTTCCTGTATGATCTTAAGTAGGTATAGGAATTTCTTGATATATATGATTATATGATTATAAAGAGTAGCTGCGCCATCTTGTGGTCAAAATACAGTAACATTCACAAAGCTAACATATCTGGAACAAATGTCTACTTTTGTAGGTTCAGTTTTATCTGACTGTTACATAGGTTTGGGTGCTCTTTGTTGCAAACCAGTCGCTCTATTCTGATTGTTCTTTACTTATTGGATAAGATGTGAAGAACGTTTTTGGTCTATCTTGATTTCAGGGGACAAACAGTAAATCCTGTCATTTTATTTAGTCGTACGTGAAAGCATTTTGTACAGGACAAACACACAATTTGATGACACACTTTCAGAGATGTCCTGGAACTGCAGTTATCTCCAAAGACAGAAAGAACAGATTATCTGCTTCAAAGATAAAAAATATTGCTTACAGTATTATACTAGTAGAACCTTTATGTGGTCACATTGTCAGATTTTTACTGAACAAACAAACAAATCTATGTGCCAGTAATATGAGTGGAGACCTAATACAGCCAGGAAGATGAAAATAGTTTTCAAGTTGTATTTCTTCATCTTTGGAATGTATTAATAAATCACTAAAATGCAAGGAAGTAAAACTTAATCATGTACATAATTGTTCAGATGTTCATTTACAATGGTGGATATCCTTATCTTTGGTCTTATAATGGTCTATAACAAAGGGGGCAAGGCTATACGACACTGTTTGTTTTGTTTTGTTTTTTTTAAGAATTTGGCGTGCAAGTTTGTTTTTTGTGGACTATTTTTCTATTGCATCAATGTTGTACCACAAGAGTTGGAAAGTCACCCCTGTGCTTTCTTCTTTCTAAAATATTCTCCCTCCTTGCTCCATGGACCTTCACCAACAGTGGTTGCCACCGTCTAACACATATCAAGGCACAATAAGGATTTTTTTTAATGAGTTTTCTAATCTACGGACACATTTCTCATTGCTATCTAAAAATATGATTGTCCTTAGAGATTTTAATATTCACTTGGACAATAAGAGTAATTCTCTCTAAGGATTTTTTTTAAATCTTGTTTAAATAGCGTTGGTTTGCAACAATTTATTAACTTCCCAACCCATTATAAAAATCACTTCTCGGATTTAGTCTACTGTTCCAGTGTCACTCCTGCTGAATGCAAACCTCATCTACTTCCTTTCTCTGATCTCACCTTTCTAAGGTCACTCCCCCTCGAACAATTTCTTTTCGTAAAATTAGGGATAATTAAAATCACTGATTTCTCCTCTAACATTAACAACCTCCCCATTTAATTGTAATAACCCACCTGATGCTCTGGTCTCCTATTACACTAGTGCCCCCCTTAATCTTTAGGATACTCATGCCCGTCTAAAATCTAGATCTGTTTCTTTTACTCATTCTGATCTTTGGTTTACTCTAGCCCTCTGTCTCAAATCAAAAGGACGGCAACTTGAACAACTTTATCATAAAACTGGTCTCACAATACATAAAGAAATGTAGAATAACCATGTGATTGAATATAAAGACAGTCTCTCCTCTGCCAAATCTGTTTACTATGCTGGACTAATTCATGTAAACCAGAAAAACTTGAAAACTCTTTTTTCTCTTCTTTCCCTTATTACAAAACCCCTAAATCTCTTCCGTACTATCCACAATCTAGAAACTTCTGCGACTCACTTACGTTCCTTGCTTCCAAGATTTCTGATATCCATTTGTATTTGTCTTCTGGTGCAGCTCAACTCCATGACTTGGACTCTGCTTCTTTTCATTTACCCCTAAAAGCAACGTTCTCTTACTTTAACCTTCCCTCCGTTAAAGTAATTTCTGATTTAATTCTAAAATCTAAATCCTCAACTCGTCAGTTTGATCCCATTCCTACTGTCCTTGTTAAAGCCAATCTTCCCTCAGTTGCCCCCTTAATCTCTAATATCATTAATTAATTCCTAATCTAGTGTTGTTCCTCCCTCATTAAAAACAGCATCTATCACACTTATTCTGGAAAAAAACCTGGCTTGGATCCCACTAACTTCAATTTACGTCCTATTTCAAACCTCCCTTTTGTTTCTAAAATTCTGGAAAAAATGTTTGCCACTCAACTTCATACCTATCTTATTACAAATGATATCTACGAGCAGTTTCTATCTGGATTTCGTCCTCTTCACAGTACTTAAACGGCATTCCTACAAATCGTTAATGACCTTCTCATTGTTTCTGATTCTGGTCTTCTTTCTATTTTGATTATTCTTGTCTCTTCTTGAGTCTTAGACACTTTTGACACCATTTCTCACTCCGTTTTACTGTTGACTCTCTTGCATTAGTATAACAAACATCCCTTTGGCCTGGTTTACCTCTCTTATCTGATTATACACAGTTCGTCCGTCTCAAATCTCATAATTCTGATGTCTTCCCTCTTTCTGCTGATGTTCCACAGGGCACTATACTGGGGGCCCTCCTCTTCATAATTTACATATTTCCTCTTGGTCAGATTTTTCGCAACTGTAAAATACATTTTCACTGCTATGCTGATGACACCCAGCTCTGTGAGTCCACTAGTGCTCATTTGTCTCATCCACCATCCTGTCTTACCCTCTGCCTTTAAGAAATTCATTCTTTGTTTTCTCTGAACTTTTTAAAACTTAACAGCTCTAAAACTCTAACTTCTTTTAGATGGGACCTCCTCATCCTTTTCAGAAGCTAGCTGTCCTTCGTTTCCTATTCATGACTCATTAGTCCATCCCTCACCTCAAGTGAAGAGTCTGGATGTCATCCTCAATAGCATGCTCTCATTTCAGTCTCATATCAACAATATTACCCGATCTACATGTTTTCATTCACATAATATCTCTTGCCTCATTCCTTCTCTCCCCCCTCAAACCACCGCCATTCTAGGTCATAGCCTTGTTACATCTCAAATTGATTACTGTAACTCACTTCTTTACGGTCTCACTAACAAATATCTTCAAAAGCTGCAACTCCTCCATAATTTTGTGGCACGGATCATTACACAAACAACTTCTCACCACATTGCCCCTGTTTTACAACAACTCCATTGGCTTCCTATAAAGCAAAGAATTATCTTCAAATTATACCATGGTTTGGGTGAATACTCGATTCTGATTGGCTGGAAGGTGCACGTTAAAAAGTGATCATGTACACCTAGAAAAGACGTCCCATCAAACTGCCTGATGACAGTTCTAAATTATTGCGCTGGCTCAAATGGTAACAGAGACTCAACGTTATTTCACAGTTGACTCATCGCTATGGCCACGTTGCTTGGCAACCCCTGTACACAGGAGATATTAAATAGTGCGCTCGACTTATTTAAAAAAAAGATTTTAACTCTAAAACACATTAAAGTATTATTAATTGATTAAATGTTTCTTTCGTAAGTGACCATGGTATAAGCTGGATAATGCCCTTCGAGGTGTTCATTATCAGAAATGAATGGACTTTGCGGAAGCAACTGAAGCGAAGCGTAGGACGGTTCACACCTCCGCGTCGTCAAATATTTTCTGATAATGGACACCTCATGGGGAATTATCCCTTACAAACTTATCACTTTCAAGGGACTTAATAATCTTGCTCCTTTGTACATATCCGACCTTCTTAATATTGTCAGCCCTGCTCACTTGCTTCGCTCTTCCTTCAGTCCCCAGCTATTAGTTCCTCCTACCAACCTTGTCACCATGGGTTACAGAATTTTTAGCCGCTCCGCTCCCCAGCTCTGGGACTCTCTTCCCACTGATCTTCATACCATAGACGTTGTTCCTCTGTTTAAATCCAAACTTAAAAAACTTCTTTAGGTCAACATACTCCGCCTGAGACATTTCAATTGATGGCCAATTAAGTAGCTTTTGCTGAACTGAAATTATCTGAAGCAGGCATATTAACGTATAGGAAATCCTTTTAAATATGAAGGGGAGTGTGCCTTGAACACCAGGGTTTGGAAAACACTGCTTCATTGGCTGGCACCCTCTAAGCCTAGGATGATGTTAAACTTGCTTAAACGTTTACATCAGTTTATGTCTTCTTTCACACTATGCAAAGGTTGTGACACAACTTAATAGGTTGTGTTTAGTACAATTATTTAAACTGATGATCATGGAACTTGCAACTCATTAGAAATGTGACCCAAGAACATAAAATTTCCTGTAGGCTAATATTTTGGTCTACCTCTAGATCTTTGGTGGAATCCTAGGGCTCCCACATTGTTCTGAAATGAGGGCAACCCTCTGAAAATACCAGTTGTAGTTTATCATCATCACCAACTAAATTTTAAAAAGACTTTTAACTTCACCTATTTTGAGCTATATGACAAATTTAGTCCCGTTCTTATTTTTAAAAGAATCTCAGTCTTGTCATACTGACAGTGAGATAAACCATTAGCATGATGCTACCACCACCATGATTCAGAGTCAGGGTTAAAAAAAAAAAAAGCTTAAACAAATTCATGTCCAGGTTGAGATCTCAGGACAAATGTATTCATCGCATGTCAATATAAATGTACTTCACGTACATATTTCCTGAAAGCAACTGTTACTCAGAGATTGTGAGTCAGTCCTTTGGGACATATTCTGCCTTGGTTTCTGATAAAACAGTGTCTTCTAATCTAATGTAAAATAAAAAAGTTACACAGAAACGAAGATGAGAGTTGTTGTTTTTTACTATATGACATTGATTTGGTCATATTCAAAAACGTAAAATATGCGCTCCAATGAGGCTTGTTTGTCAGATTAAAAACTACTTTTCGAAAGTAACTTTTAAGCAGGTATTTAACATGCCGTCATCAGTTCCACCTTTCTGTATTAAAAGGTTTGTAATATTGTTAAATCTACACAACATGTCTCACTCTCAAAATATTAAAATAAGATAAGGAGAAACTCTCTCCAGTGAACCCCAATAGACATGTCCATAAATGAAGAAGACAAGGAACAGATTCAAATCTTTCTAGAAGTGGCCGGTCGAATGAAATTACTTCAAGAACGAATCAAAAACTCATCCAGGAAGACACAAAAGTGTTCGTGATGAAACAAAAAAGAAGAAAGTTGTAAAAATGTGCATCAGTAGGTGAGTTCCAAGAAAAGGAAAGGAGGTACACCGTCAACTGTCCATCACAGAGCAACACAAGGACACATGTGACCAGGCACTCATACCTGAGGACAGTTTAGAGAGACCCAATTAACCGAACAGTCATGTTTTTGGACTGAGGAAGGAAGCCGGAGTAGCTATAGAGAACCCACACGTGCACAGAACATGCAAACTCCATCGAGACGGGGATCTTCTTGCAGGAAGGCAATACTAATTGCACTAACATGCAACCCCACCCTTGGAAATGTTGCCTAAATCAAAAACTACCACTATCCCAGCCCATAGTTATATAGCTAAAGTTAAGATGGCAGTAGCTGCCTCTGGAGGTCGCATAATATTTTTTTTTTATGTTTTAGCAGCAAATACTTTTCGGCATAGGTCATCAATTTCAAAACTCCATTTATAATTTGCCCTTTGTATCCACAAATACCATATTCTGCCTCTTATGTAACATTTTGAGCCATCCGATCATTATTGCTCCACTTGTTCCATTGAAATCTTAAAATTAAACGGATGAAGTATTCGTATTCCAAGAAGTCCTTGCACAGCTGCAATAAGAACATCCTTAGATTGCTAGAGTCCCATTTTTTGCTTCCAGTCTGCAGGTGTATTATGCAGCAGGTAGCTACACAAACAGCGAGCTACGTCTCAGCCAATCACAATCCAGAGTCCAGATCCGGTGAGACTATGGACGTTTTTCAGGAGTATAACTGTGAGCCGAGGCTCCACAAGGCTCAATGTGTCCGTACTGCTACAGCCTCAAACTTCCAAGATGAAGTCCTGCGTCCTGCTGCTCCTTTCTATCTCCTACAGTCCGGGTTCGGTTGGTTCCGTTTCGCCTGTGGAAGACGCCTACAGCGCGGTAGTCAGCGTTGTGTCTCCGGGACAGCGCTTTCTGACTGGAGAGTCCCTTCGCTCCCTCTTTAATACCCTGCAGAATCGTGTGCAGTGTGGCGAGGTGCCGTGTGAAAAGGTAAGTTTATTAGGCCTAATCTGGCTGCCAGGTTTGTTAGACAGAGTCAGGAGCCGAAGTGCTGCCCAGGTAGAGAGAGGTCGAGGTTCAAGAACAATTAATCACCCGCACCGGCTCATTTCTTGGGAAAACAGATTTTTCTAATTCGTTGCAAGAATACTCCTTGAAATACATTGATATAGTTCAAATTATATAAACAAATTATATCTTAATTACTCAATTTTGTTGTTGTTTTTTGTTCTTTACTTTAAAGCCGAATTGACTTAATTAAATCCGAAGCACAACTTAAAGCTGTTTATTTGTTGTCTTTATTTTTTATTTTTTATTTTTTTGCTTTATGGCCCTAAAAATATACAGACAAAAAACAAGGAAACTAATATAGAGAAACCGTCTGATGTTAAAAGTTTAAGCTGAAAAAAGAAGCTTGAAAACGTAATCCTAGCCTTTTATATATATATATATTATTCTTTATGGGGAGGGGAGGTGTAAAAATATGAATTCTTCTTTAAAACATAATTTTTAAAAACGGGGATAAAAATATTTTTTGTTTGTTTTTTATTTATACATTATTGTATATAATTGGAAAGGATCATATGGGTTTTTGCGGCTCTTGACAAATTTTAATAAGGAGCAAGAAGTGTGATGACATTAAAAAGGAAATTAACAGCAAATATATTATTGAGATTTAGCTCTCGTATTTATATCATAAATATGCTTTGCAATCCTAATTTTTGTCATTTAGTTTTATTTCTGAAGAATATCTAAAAATCCCAAAGAAATTCAGTGTACTGGGAGAAAAGTGATACCGTAGGAAAAACCCAGAGCAATGATAAAAAAGGTAAATATATATATACAGTTACACTAAACAGCCTTTTCCAAAAAGATTAAATAAAATTCAACAGCATTCATAAATCTTGCAAAGTAACCGACTCTAAGCGGCAGTCAGTCAGTTTGTGGAGCTGACTCATCCTTTTGTTTTTCATGAAGAAGAGGAGAGACATCAGTTAATATATTTGTTAATCTGCTTGTTAAATTTAGTTTTTAAATGTATTTTAAGTTTTTCAGACTATTAGAAAAAGACTGAAAAAGCATTGTTGTTTTTTTTAAAGGATCAACAGAACCACATGTCTTCTCTCAAAAAAAAGCAAAAGCAGTGGTACCCTAATTTAGGTTAGCAGAATTGCATCTGAATAAGCAATGTCCTAAAGACGGCCTTCTAATAAGCTATTTTTCACCTGCCAGAAATAAAGAGGTGTAATGACATTAAAAATAGCATTAACAGCAAATTTATTATAGTTATAGTTAATAGTTATTTCGCTCCTTTATTTATATAAAAAAAACGGGCCACAATCATAATGTTTATTTAGTTTTATTTCTGAAGAACATTTCAAGACCCCACAGAACTTCTGTGTATCAGAAAATAAGTGATAGGAAATAGAACACTGTAGAAAAAAACCCACAAGAATGAAGAACAAAAAAGTCAAATAAAAAGGTATATATATATATATATATATATATATATATATATTACAGTTGCACAAAATCAACAGTCTGACAGTTTATGGATCTGATGATCCTTTTGTCCTTCTTCATTAAGAGGAGAGACATCAGTTAATATATTTGTAAATCTCTTTGTTAGATTTAGTTTAAAAATGTATTTGTTTGTTAGACTATTAGAAAAAGACTGAACAAACATTGTAACATCAATTGTGTATCTTTTATTAAACATTAGCAGAAGTTTGCCTATTTATATAATACAATATGATATATAATGTTTACTGTTAATCACCGTGGTGAAGGGGTTTTGATTTGGGTCTGATTGATATGTCCATGCATAACAGTCTTTTTGTCCTTTTATCATACAATTTTTGAGTAGAAATTACGTGTTTGTGCTTGTCAAGGCCAATACCCGCATTGTATTTGAGCGATCAAGCATAGTAGTAGAGGGGTCATGACTTGGGCTGGTTTTATAGCCACAATACTTTGACATCCTAAAGCTGACTGACTGATCTGAGCCCTCCTGTGAATTGAAGTGTTGAAATATTCTATTCAAAATCCAGACATCAAACTTATTGAAAAGTTGGGGCTGACCTTTGGAGAGCCGTCCAGGATGAATGGCCGTTAAACCTCAATGAACTGAAATAAAGTCGTAACAAGTAGGTCAGAAACTCTCCACAAAGATCTGGGATACTGATAAGCTTTCACAGAACGCTATTATTTCAAGTTATTGCTGCTAAAGTTGGAGTTACAAGCTGCTGAATCTCATGCACTTGGGGTTTTGCACCCTGGTTTCACCTTTTTGCTTGATTTTTTGTTAATATTGAGAAGCTGCTCTCTTAGTACTTTTTTCTAGTTCCTAATGCATTAATCTTTTGTTGAAGGTTGGATTCTTATAGTTCAATGTTGAAACTTTATCTGGATACCTACAAAGTGGTTGGAGCAATCTAATACAACATGTCATGTAAAAAGGATTAAAAGGCTACATGGTGCTTTGATCCTGGATGTGTCTGGATACTCTTGAGACTAAAGGAGGAAAATTAACTGTATCGCATTTATGGTTTTAAATGTAGTCCTTTGTTAAGTCTTCAGAGCCTACTGGCTCATGTTAACACAACTTTAATGCAACATTTATCACTGTTAGTAAAACTCATTTTTTATCTCAGTGGTTCTAAAGAGATTTCCCAAACTTTGTTATTAATCTAACTATTTATATGAATTTACTGATCATGTTAATTGTTTCATTTTTTGAGGCTGAATAACTTTCTGTATTTAATCAGACTATCTTTAATTTCACAAACTTCTGTAATATCTGATTGAGATAAAACTACTTTATCAGTAGGGACAGAGTCCTTGAACTTCTCCATGGGCAGCGGTAAAGTCCATCAATGTGCAGCGTGGAACTGTGAGATATCTCCTGGGTGGCTGCCAGCGGACAAAAAGAAACAATTATTCATGCAAAATATAAAAGCTGTATTTTTGGCTTTGACGATAACTAAACAAGAAGACAAAGTCAACTCTCTTTACTGTATTTGTTGAACTTTTCTGAGCAGATCCCACATAATTTAGCCCAGGGGTTCCCAAAGTCGGTCCTCAATGTCTGCTATCCTATATGTTTTAATTATTTCCCTATTTCATTGCGCCTCAATCAAATGATAGCTCATTAGCAGGCATCTGAATAACTTTGCCATGCCGAGGGAAAAGGGTCGGGTCAGCTGTGGAGGCATTTCGGATGGGCTACAAACACGCCTTAGTGGGGTTACAGCAGCATTTCAACAACCAATCAGAATAGGCATCAAAATATGTAATTTCCGCTGCTTACATGTGTCTAAATAAGCCCATGTCAAAAACTTTATTTTCTAACCTTAAAGTTCACAGAACAGACATTGTAATTTTAGGTTTAGGCATGAAATCAGAGTATTACATGTTGTTCTTATGTTTAAACAATGTTAATCTATTAAAAATTATTACAATACCTTATTTTGAAATATCAATTGAGACTGGTTGTGAAGTTACAGTTCAGGAGTGACTATAAGAAGGAGGTGTTTCTGTTTTTGAAGAGTGGTGTTCCAGTTTACAAACTAAAAAACCCCTTTTAGCTGCTGATGATATTCTGCCGAAGAGGACGTTGGAACATTTGAATCAGCTGTGTTGGAGCAGAGACACGTCTGAAGCTGCCAGGACACTGGCCCATGAGGACTGGAGCTGGACACCTCTGATTTAGCCTCAACAAGGGGTAACTGCGGCCCCCACTTTCCTCGTTGGTGTCTGTTAGTAATGGCAACAGTTTAAAAATGCATTGTAGTTTTATAGTGGAAATCCAAGCCATGTGATATCCAACTGAAAGCATGAAATACAGGACCATTATCATCAGTTTTAAAGGATCAGGTCACCTAAATTGTAGGCTGTAATGAATGTTATTTGTCTCATCTTCTACTGCTGCTCACATCAAAATAGTGCTGAGTGAAACTCGGTCTCTGTTCCTTGAACTTTGCTTATATCTACTCAGAATAGATCCATCGACACTCATAGTGACTAGAAATCAGGGGAATGTTACCAAAATGAAAGATAATGCTACTATAAAAGCAAAGAGACATATCTGTAAAAACTATGTCAGGGTAAATCAAATGATGCCACACTTTTCGGATAATTTTTTTATTTTTATTGTGAAAACCATGAATGCTTTTTCTTCCAATTCAGATACGCACTAATGTGTTGATGTAATACGTTGATTTGTAGTGTTGCAAAACCTTACGTTTAGGGCACATTAATGTATCTGAAAGGCACTGTAAGTTGCTGTTTATTCTAGGCCAAAATTCTGATGCACTATTGAACTTTGCTGAACTCTGACCAGTTCCTGAAAATGAGTGAAACTGATCTGTCTCTTGTGTGTCTTTTTTTTTTCTGTCTGTTTCAATGTTTGCTGTGTGTATACTTAGTGTGATCTGGTAGGTGCTGTTGATCAGCTCATCGGAAATCACTCCATCCACGGGAAGGAGGAAAATAAAAAAGTGGACGAAAACGTAACCATCAACGTGTCTCAGTTTCCAGCTCTTGCTTCAGGGAGCGTCCTGTACCTCTCCTCACCTAACTTGGTCTGTACTGCTATAGGTCAGGGGAGGTGGGCAGAAGAGACAAACCATTTCTTGCACAAATACACGCATTCTGACCATCGCTCAAACTCTCACAGTCACATGGGTGTTCTTGGATTAGAGGGTGTGATTCAGGAGCTTCAAAACCACTATGAGCCCTCAGATAATAAGGTAAGACTCTGCTAGATATTCTTCTTTTGGTGGAATAAAATCCACTAGTTTGTTTTATGCTGCTTTTATGCAGCTAATCGTTTAGATATTACAACTAAAGTTGCTTTAATGTGAAGTAAACAGATTTACCATCAGTAAATGTAATTCAGTAAGCTAAACTTCCTCCTCACACTAAAGGTTTAATTCATAAACCCACAGCGTAAAATTGAAAACTTGTAATTTATACAGATTTTACGTGATGTATTTTCTGTCATTGTTTTATGTTTTTGCGTTTACAAAATGCATATTATGCGTTTATGCATAATACATGTCAAATAACCTTGAGTTTGATACTTGCAGTGAGTAATGAGTCATTCTGTTATTTTTTTAAGCAAAAAAAGTCACAGACAGCCTGCAGATAACATTTTAATTATTGAGTTTATATGCCTTTCTTACCTCAGAGCTGTGTAACGGCCAGCAGCATCATGTTGGAGGTTGACCCGTCGTCGGCAGATCAAAAACAGGAAGTGGGTGCAGTTTTGGGGCGTGTCCTTTACCATGTCCTGCTTGGTCACTGCTTCAATGGTCAGTCGCTGCCTGAAGAGAGCTTCTTCCTGGATTACATCATGACTCGACTTGGTTCCGAAAATTTCACTGTTCATGGTAATTAATCACAGAAGTCCAGTCCATGCAAAATCAGGCTAAGAAGAAATTATTCACTCTTACAACTTTAAGCTATTTTGTTCTCAGTTGTGATTGGTGTTTTGCAGATTTAGAGGTTCTCATGAAGAGCTTGAACATTGGACCAGAGGAAGACCACGACCATGACCACGACCATGACCATGACCATAATGAGGATGCTGATCATTTTCAAAGGAAGCAAAGAGGAACTCTTGTTGGGCTTAAAAGTAATAACACGTGGGAACATGTAAGTACCCCCAGAAAATGCATGATAAAAAGTCCAAACTAATATAACAACATGTTGATGCAAACCAAACTGGTGTATAAAAAAATATATATATCCCCCCTTATCCTGTATTTGCACCGCCCAAAATGTCAACGCCCAGAACGGCAATAAATAATGTTAACTCTATATTTGAGGCCATCAGAGTCTCCGCGGGGCTTTGTGTGCTTTGGCCACGGCTATTTTTGGAACTTATGCTGCTTTCCAAGCGGCAAAAGCCAGCAACGCAGAAGTTGAGCTAGCTGAACTGTCGTCTCCTTCCCCTGAGCATCAACCAATCACAGCGCCTTACTGTAGTGATGCTGGCTGACGTCAACATTGTCTAGCCAGCCACGATCCGCTATTGTTTAAAAGATCCGGCAGAAAAAGGCCCATGCATTTTGCAAGCTTCAGCCTTAAAAATTTATAGTCTTAAAACTAATAACTTTGTGAACGTTTTTTGACAGCGACAAAGCGTGCGGTTTGAACACAGTATTACTTATATGTTTTGTTTTCTGCGTCTTTGTCTTGAATAAATGCTTTAGGTCAACAAAACACTGGTATTTGACAAAGTTAACCTTAGTAGATGTAAAACAATGTTTCATTTATAAAACTGTTCAAACTGCCAAATGTCCTCAAATTAAAAGCTGGACCTTTACTTGGAAACAGTTGTAAAACAGGTTCTGTTTAAACAATTTCTTTGTCTGATATTAAAAAAAACTTTAATCTGAAATATTTCAGTATGACAAAAACACAAAAATAAAGTCCTCCACATTTCACATTTTTAAGAACACACTCATTTCATGGTAATTAAGACTGCTCTGTTTTAATCACATGACTCTGTTGTTTTTTCAGCACCCGTCTGATTTTGAATTGATCATCACTTGCACTCATGTATATATATATCAATCTGTTTATCAAATTTTATTTTTATTTTTGTCTTTTTGTATGTTTGCACAAATTACCGCAGCAATTTCCCCAATGTGAATCTGTTTACACATTTGGCTGTAAAACCTTTCTGATTCTAGTGTAATAAATGTTAAAACAAAAAGTTTAAAAAAAAAAGCAAATAATTTTCTTTTGTTTTTCTTATTTCAGCACTGTTTCTCAGCCGAAGAACTGGTCCAGGTCTATGGTCTTTCTGTAGAAAGTTCTGGAATGGGCAAATCTGGCCTTGCAAAGCTCAGTCCTGCACTGGTTCAGCAGATCCTGAGTGGAACATGTGCCAAGATTCCAGAACCAGTCACACCCGACGTGCTCTCCAAGACTGACAGTGAGTGTGAGGGAAGTGGCTGCTACTTTGAGTGTCTTAATGTAGTGTTGCGCTTCCAGCTACTGTCAACATGTGGTCACAAGAGAATTACAATTTTGTGATGAAACTTAGATTTTTGTTTTATTCTAAATTATATGCAAATTTAACTTCTTCTATCTAATGCTTTTCCCCCTTGCAGAATACCTCTATGCAACCCTTGCCAATGTAATCATAACCCTCATTGCCATGTTAGGCATCGTGATGCTGCTGTGTACGTCATGTACCAATGTTTTCCAGTGGTGTATCCAGTTCTGCATTAGCATGGCTGTAGGTTCGCTAACTGGAGACGCCCTGCTGCACCTAATACCAATGGTGGGTGATTTTAACATTTGTAAAGTTGAAGCAAAAGGAATTATATTTATTGAATACATTTCCCATCATCAAACTTGGTCTTTAGTAAAATTATAGCTTGAGAAAACATTTTGTTTCATAATATGGATCACATTTACACATTTAAATGTTTGTCATGTTGTGGTCTTCTAGATACTGGGTATACATGTTCACGCAGAGGAGGGCAGTGACTCACATTCAGGCAATGATCACGAACAAGGTGAAACCCCAGACTATACTTTAAAAATGCTGGCGGTGGTTGGTGGGATCTACTTATTTTACCTGATGGAAGCCATCTTCTCAATAATAACAAATGGAAATGATCATCATCACCATGGGGTAGGTGGAGACATATGACCTGAAAATCAGTAAAGTTATAAAATTATAACATTTTTTAAAAGTTATTTTATTGTATTCGGATCTGCTTATTTTCTAGAGGTAAATTTGACAAATCTAAGTGGATTAAAAAGATTAAAATATGTATTTAAACTTTCTTAACAAAATGATCATAGTGTGACATTAAATAAGCCTAAACTTTGCAGGTCTTTGGTCACTTAGGATTATCAAAAATGTTCCATTTGTTAATTAAATGCCAGAATAATTATATCTATCTATATATATATTCTTAGATTTATACTAGCTGTTTTAAAACTTGTAACCTTGAGAACACCATCCCAACTGTGAAGTACAGGATTGGCAGCCTCCTGCTAAGGGTTGGTTTACAGGAAGAGAAGCTGGTGCACCTCACAAAATAGATAACATTATGTATAAGGTGCATGATGGGGAAAAAAAATCAAAGAAAAAAGTCATAAGCCTGGATGTTAAAGATTGGGTAGATATGGGTTGTTCAAATAGACAATGCCTCTCATCATACCTCCAACTTAGTTGTAAATTTACTTTATAATAATAGAATAGAATATAATAGATTATAAGCAAGTCAGCAAAAAAAACTGGAGTTAGTCATACCAGTTCTTTCAGCTGGAGTGGTCCTAAATTCCAGCAAAACTATAGTGAAAACCTGTGGAAAGATAACTGAAATGTTCAACTAAGTACATTAAGGCAAATTCTTCCAAATACACAGACCTGTGTATAAACCTGTGAACTTTTATTGGCATGTTGATATTCTCGGAATTACAAAACAGAAATAACTTTGGTAATCCTGACCTAAAATGGGAAAAATCGTTGTTTTTTATTTGTTTTTTTAATGGATGTAAACATCTGTGGTTTCATTTATAAAACTTTTTGTAAAATCCTTATTAAAACCGTCCCTAAGATCAGCAATTTCCTTTTTTTGACTTATGCTTAGTAAGTTTCTGATCTATCAAACTTGGTTTCCCTTTTATAAATCAGACTCTTCGTAGAAATGTGCTCAGGTGTTTTTGGATCATATCCCACCTCCTACACACCCACTTTCTGCCAAAACATTTCAATGCAAAGTGTCTAGTGAATATTCTGCATAACTTAAACCGGCTAATATGGGGGGCTTGCAACCACGGTAACTGAGAGGCAGAGAAAGCAAGTCCACAGCAGGCAATCTTATTTCAATCAATTAATCAATGTTTATCTATAATGCTTGGCTCAGCCAAATGTGACCAAAATGCTATACATCAAAAGACAAAATTACATTTGCAAAATGTAATAGTTGTTGGCTGATATACAAAATTTTGGTATCTATCCTGATGCACTGTCAGTGTCCTCCAAGTCCGCAAAGTTAGTAAGCAAGGTCCTCGGTGTGCTCAAAGTTACGCACATTTATATTTTTCACATTTATGGCATATTTCTAGATTATTTTCTATAAATCACAAACTTGCAATACAAAGTTGTTTACGTAGTTTTCAGGCCCTGTTTCTTCCATAAGCAAGCTTTATAAATGAGATCCCTGGTCTCAGCAGTATTCGTGACTTGCCAAATGTATTATATGGGGAACGCCTAATAATAGATTATGGAAATTATTTGTTTTATTTCTTTTTGACTTTTCGTAATTCTGTTTGTCCTTTCTGTAGATTTGCCATCTAATCAATACTGGTCTCCATCTTAATTCTCTTTTTATGTTTTGCATCTCTTGCAGGATGAGTCGAACCCTCACCACTGTGACCATGTTGGGGTTTTAGAGATGTATCAACAGGGAAAGAAACAGAAAGAGAAGTTGCAGTCTTCATCAAGGACAGATCTGGTAATTTGACACTAAACTTAATAATATTTAAAAACGTGATTAACTACACAAAACTAGACAAAAACCTAATACATTTCAAACAGTGAAGTATTTTTGTAAACAAACGCTGGCATAGAAGTACAGGACCACCTATTTTTAAATTGCAGATATGATTCAGGATTTGATCGCTTTTAAAACTTTAATTTAAAGTGTGTTGTAATGAATGTACTCTTTTTCCAGGTGGAGTACATAGAAATTAGTCTCTTGCAGATTTAATTTTTAGACAACTTGCTTGATTTCTTTAGATAAACATTAGTCAATTCACCCCTTTTCAGGTTGATAATGAAGAAAAAGAAGATAAGAATAATTCAGAGCTAAAGAAGCAAAACAGAGGTGAGTGGAATAACACCAAACAAAAGTATGAGTTTATGAAATCAGGACGATCACTGTTTATTGCCCAAACTATAATCCTCTATTACAGAAAAGCGCCTGCTGCCTTATATGATAACCATTGGTGACGGGATACACAACTTTGCAGATGGACTAGCAATAGGCGCGGCTTTTTCTATGTCATTGAAGTCTGGTCTGGCCACATCAGTGGCTGTTCTCTGCCACGAACTCCCTCATGAACTTGGTGATTTATTTCACAATGAACATCTGATTTGATCTTTTTATTATCTGAAGACTTAACATCAGTGTTGCTCTTATTTTTGCAGGGGATTTTGCCATCCTGCTCCACAGCGGCTTGTCCGTGAAAAAAGCGTTGCTTTTAAACATGGGCAGTGCCTTGACCTCATTTATTGGGCTATATATCTCTCTGTCTATTGCCACTGATCTTGCAACCCAGCAGTGGATAGGTGCAGCAGCTGCAGGGCTCTTTCTTTATGTTGGACTGGCTGACATGGTGAGTGTTTCTGTTCACCTACCTATAAACCACACAAGTTCTGCAGAAACCTGTTAAAAACTGTCTTTCCTCTTTGTGTTTTCCAGCTTCCCACGTTGGTCCATGTCAGCAGCCAGAAGCCGTGGCAGATGTTTTTGCTTCAGAATGCTGGGATTCTAACAGGCTGGACTGTCCTGCTGTTGTTGTCATTATATGAGGACAAAATCAGCTTTTAATATATTAATTTGAATATTAATAGATTTTTTTTTTTGTTGTTTAATAAATAAAAATAAGCCTTTCGTAATGGTTCATCTTGTTTCTGGAAAGATTTTATGGTTTTTGGACAAAAAATAAATAAATCAAAGCCTGAATATTTCCTCAAAAAAGGGAGATGAAGAGCAGAGAAGTTGACAGATGTAAACTCAAAGCAATCCACCCAAACAGATTGCAGACCCAAAAGGTGGAGCATGGGATTCAATCCTGAACAGGTTGCCCCCCCCCCCTTGTGTCCCATCTCAGTTTCACCTTCTCAGTCACACCTTTGGGTCGCTTTGAAGAACACAGTGAGCTCACTGTTGTGTTTGATGGAACATCAGAGTTGTTTGACTGCTCTAATTATGCACAAAACTTCCATGGTGGCTCATTATCAAAATGGCAACGTATCTGTATAACATATCTGAGGAGCTGCCCTGAGGCCTGGTACTAGCGGTGTTATTTCTTCCATGACGCATGGTCTACAAACCCGTCTCATCAGCTCACCGCACTAAGTAGTACTTTTCTTTTAAGAATTTGGGTACAATGAGTGCTTTGCACATCTTGTCCCACACAGATCTCAACAAGAGAGACCTCACTAAAATGACAGGAAAAAAATAAAACATGCACACAGGAAAAAGTTTGAAAAACCACTTAATGGGTTTATGGTATAACCTTGCAATAGTTGTAAAAAAAAAAAAAATTAAAACAACTTCAGGATTCAGAGCCTGCACCTGTCAAGAGCACACAGAACGCCGCAAGGTAATGTTACTGCTTAAAATGGCAGGCTGGGCTGTTGACAGCTCTTGTTATAGAAACCTCCCGAGCATGTATTATCATACTTTTGGAAATCTGAAAAGAAAAGTTATGGATCGAGTTGTTCTCCCTACTAACAGACTGAAACTGATGGTGGAGGTGCAGAAACCTCCCATTTCACAGAGGAATTCCACAGATTATAAGTAGAGATGCAACAATACCACTTTTTTCAAAACCGATACCATACTGATTGTTGGATCAGAGTACTTACCGATACCAATGCTAATACTTCTACCACACAAAAAAAATGCTATGATTTGGAGTCCGGTTTTATTTTCTTCTCTGCTTGTTACATGAAATTATGGTGAATTAGATTTTTTTTTTAAATGACCACAGAACTTAAATTTAAAAATTAAAAACTAAAATTTTCTGTGAAATTATTACTGCATTTCCAAAAAGTATCGGTCCATGGTATCGGTTAACATTAGCCAATACCGTTACCAGTACATTAGGCAGTATCGGGGCCAATACCAGTATCTGTATCTGTGCATCCCTAATTATAAGGAAATAAATGTGTAGTCGTGATACACATGCTGATCGGCCAGCAAAGCAATGGGGAAATGCCTGGGGATTGAGTATTAAGGGCTAAGAAACACTGAAATTAGGTTTTACCAATTTGCACCAGTAATGTTGCACTCAAGCTGCCATAAAAATCCTGGAGACCATAGGGAAGTCTTAATCTGGTGTAAATAGGGCATTATTATATTGGGTGATGCCCAGTACCTTAAATCTACCAAATGAAAGGTTTTCTTACCATGTGAACACTTCATTAAAACTACCAGCAACATAGCTTGGACTTTGGAGAGATTTTAATTCAGTTTTTATAAAATGTGTTACTGATTTGTATAAAATATGACAATATATTTTGAATTTACAGGTTACATATTTTTTTTAAATATATTTTTTTTATTATTATAAATATATATATATATATATATATAATACATCAATAAGCAACACTTCATGGCACAATCTACAAAAAAATCAGGAACATTGACAACTTTCAATGAGGCATGGTTTACAGCATCTTTGAACCACACTGAGAGCCAGGGTGTAGCAGTCATCTCAAAAGTGAGGGGGGGGGGATTTCAGAGGTCAGTTGAGTGATTTATCATCCTGTCAAATTCATTCACAGCTTTCCTCAGTGGCTAAAGATCCATTTAATCACTGTTGCACACTGAGCGTGCTAGATTAATGGTGGTTCAAAGTTTATCATTATTACTGTTAAAAAAATGAATAGTTAGTTGAAGGTGCCACCTGTTCAGCAGGAACAAATTAAGCTCAAATGTCAGTCTCAGTTGACTGTTGATCTCAATCTGGAAAGATTTAACAACAGGTTACAGAATGAAGGTTCAAGTTCACACTCCGGCAAATCACAGTAAATAACAATATGATTACAGATCACCTGTTCAGATTCCAAGTGTTTTAGACGTTATCAAAATCACTAACAGCCATCGAGTAACAACAACAAAGACCGTAATCTACTTTGCTAGATTTACTATCTACAAAATAACTGGTGTGAAGGGAGATGAATAAAGGTTCTGAAGAATATTACACAAAAGAAGGCTTAGGATGGCTGGTTCTGGTGGGCTATCTATTAAAATATAGACAAAACATATTTTGGAGTGCGAATGAGAGTATGACATGTATATGAAAACCATGTCCTAATACCTGCCTTTTTTCTCCCAGCAACAAATATCTTTTTCTCAGCAAGTTCTAACATTTCCTTACCAGTAGAGACCCTGCATCATCGTCACAACTCTGACTTAAACCAGGAAGTCAACATCCTATGGCTAATTACCTTCTTTTTTAAGGAGATTAGACTGTCTAATACCAGACAAAATGAGGAAGTAAGACTATGACACTAAGCACAAGGTCCAAAGTGTGTTGTACTGAGTGGGTGGGTCCCTGCACCTTCTAGGTAATTCAAACTGTAAACTGAGTCTAAGATAACATTAAAGGCTACATTTAGGCCATCACTTTCAGTGTCCACATGAATATTGAAACTCTATGCTATAATTACCTTATCAATATTTACAAAACCACAAGCAAAAGTAGTTTTAATGTTCTGCTACTTGAATGAGGATAACTAAGGATTACATGTTCAAAAGAACTGTAGCTATTAGTTGGTCTAGCATTAATTAGTCAATCTGAATAAAAAATTATTACAAATAATAATAAAAATAATAAAAATGTAAATAACTGGAAGGAGTTAACTCATTTATACTAACATTGTCATCCTGCTACAGCAGGTTTCCTGAGAAAACAAATCAATTTGATTATCACAAATCAAGTCATTTACTAATAAAGTACTTGAGAGGGATCTTGTGTTCAATAAACCAAATGTAATAGTTTTAACTTTAGTTGCCTTATACTCCGTTTGATTTTGGCTGTGGAGAAGACACTGTCTCAATGGGGGTAATGGGTGGGTAACAGTACAGAAGCAGCAGAGATGTGGGTTAAACTACCACTCTGCTTCCTGATCAGGACGCTTGTGTTTTGAAGGACTAATAAATCAGGCAAAATTCCTAGAAAGAAGAGCTGAGTGGGATGGATGCCATTTCTACGGATCAGGCAAAGTTTTCCCCAAAATGGTTTCCAGTTATCAATGTAGCCCACATCATTTCCAGGACACCACTCAGACAACCATTGATGGATTGACAGCATGTGGCTAAACATGTCGTCAGTGGTCCAATCGGGAAGGGGACCTTATGCAATAGATATTCTTTTGAGCCACTTATATTCTCTTTTCACCTGTGCAGCCTGGTGTTTGACCTGGTTTTGTTTGTGGCAATAAAAATGTCTTTCAAATACATGGAAAACAGTAATGTTCTCCACAGAACTAAAAAAAAATTAGGTTTATTTCTAGCATGAACCAACTATTGTTGGTAACATTAGCCTTGTTAACCTTCTTAACGTGATATATTGGTATGAATTAACTGGGCTTAATTTTGCTGATATTACCAGCATGCAACTACATAACTCAACTGACATCTTGTTTGTAAAAAAATGTGAAAAGTATTTTAGGAGATCTGCTGGTTCTGGCTGCTTTGCTTAACAAGAAGCTCTGCTCTGCAGCACCTGTCGGTGATCCACTGATGCTTGTGCACGTGTAGACTGCTCGAAAAAATATGTTCTCATATATTAATAGACTAAATGGCTGTAAAAGCCAGGAAAAAAGTGGGTGGGACAAAGGGCACTGACATAGGAAGTGCCCCATTTCCCACGTGTACCCCTTGTCAGTTTGACCAATGGTGAGAGGCATTACTCAAAAACGGAGATCCTTACTATGGGTGGATCGACCACCAAAATTACTCCAAAAGCATGTCAATTTATCCAGCAAGACACATAAGAGCAAAACCTCTGCAGACCTCACTTGCTTCAATTAAGGTCAGTGGTTACCAGTCAACAAAAAGAAAGACCTCAAATTAGATTATTAGATTTTGTGGACTGACGAGACAAAAGTTGATCTTGTTCATCCAGTTACATCTGGCAGAAAACAAAAACACTATAATGGGGGGGGGGGCTTTACTGATAATCTAGGTGGTGGTGTAGTCTGGAGCTGTTTTTCTATTTCAGGATCTGGACAAATTGTCATAATTTATTGAACCGATTCTCCTCTCTACCAGAACATAAAAATAGAAATGTACTGTACATCTATCAGTTTGTGACCCAAAGATTGTTGAGGCTGCATTCCATATGGATAAGGATGATGCAGTCTTTGTTCGGGTTTTAACATTATTTAGTAGGAACTAGACAGGAATTCATCTCTCAGGTAATTGCTCTCTCCATCTAGACATTAGTCTGCCTCCCTCTCCGTAGCCCTGTGTGCCTCCGACCGCCTGCTACTCTCTTCGATACTGTTGTGTGTGAGTTTTTAATCTCAGTCTGTAGTCAAAATAATGATAACAGTTCAACAGTGTAGGCAAAATGTCCATGACAATGTCCATGACTCTGCAACATTGTGGAATATTCCTCTGCTGCCCTTACTAATTATTACTAATCACAGAAAATAACTAGTTTTGAAATAAATCTTCCACTACAAGATCAACTGCTCTTTCAATATAGGCAGGAAAATTACTCAAGGGACACTAGTAAGTCAATTTCCAAATGGCTCAAGAGAAGGAATTAATAAATACACTTTTGAAGTGGCCTACTACCACTACTACTACTTTGGGTGTAAGTAAAAAACCTGAAGCTGTGGTTCATGCTTGAAACTCTTCCAAAGTGCCTAAATTAAAAGTAATCCATAAAGGAAGGTGGGTGATAATTACTCCACACTGAAGTAAATAACTTATTCCCAATCAGAGCAAATTCTAACAGGTGTTGCCATGAAGGGCGGTTATTTGTGCTAGGAGATATTACTTTTTCACAAGCTTAGTTTGTCTAGATTTTGACCCTGAATAAACAAAATGAACATTGAAAACGTTCTTGCATTTTATTTTATTGTATCCTGAAAACATTTAACCTAACATGGCAAGTTTAGGACTGTTAACAAAAACCAGAAGAAATAAGAATTTAAAAACAAAAAGTCTAGTCAGTGATTTGAGTCTCTGATCTGTGAAATTACATTTCACAATTTTTAAAGTGCATGATTTTGTGTGATTTGTTCCAAATTTGCTGTGCAAAGTAACAGTTATCTCAACTATTCCACCTCATGCACAAGTTGCACGAGAATCTTTACTTGGGACAGAGTCCAGGTACAACTCACCGCATATACAGGCAGAAGGATGTTTATGACTCAGAGAAAGATTGAGTGTTCATTTAACAAGTATGTGTTCCATGCATGACATCAAGGATGACTGGTGTCTGAGGTTTACTGAGGCAAAATAGCCAATTAAATCTTAACAACCAGGCTATGCACAGGACAAATCATACTAATTAAAGTATGCAGCTGCTGACTGTTGCAAACCAAATCTCCCTGAGGTCAGCTTTTAAATCTGGTATATATAATTAGTCTTTATGAGATTTTATGGTTGAAATATTGCGGCAATAAAACAGTAAAAGGAATACCCTCTAAAGCTGGACCTTTGAGCTTCTCAAATATTATATCCATGTTGCATATTTTTATCAAACATCTGTGTATGAAAAAAAGACTATACTATACAGTACAGTATTGTACTGTAGCTGTGATCAGAAAAATAACTACTGATGAAAGGAACCAATGAAAAGCAAGAAATTATTATTTTCAGCCTTAATCAATACTTTGGTGTTTTTATCCATTGGACTTTGGTGATTAATCTGGAAAAAAGACTTATTTGAGCTGTAATCCAGGACTTCCTTCATATTAGACTCTTAAAGTCTAATTTTAAGCCTAGCTAAAACAGATAACTTAAATTCTCACACAAATTTTCTTACACATTTTGTCTCATTACAGCAGTAACGTTAATCTATTGGGATTTATTTGATAGACCACCAAAGGGTGGTGCATAATTGGGAAGTGGGGGGAAATTATTTTTATAATGCTTCGTAAATAAAAATACATTTGAAGTAATGTTGAAAGTATGCAGTGCTTCCAAACTGTATTCAGCCTCTGTTAAACTGACACCCACAAACAAAATGTGGTGCAACCACTTATGTTTAGAGGACACCTACTTAGTAAGTTGAGCTCACTTGTGTCTACATTAATCTCAGTATATGACCTCAGAGGTGTGTTCGAAAACGTCAGCGAACAAAGACAATCTATGCAAAACCAGGTCTTTTTTTTTTGTCTTTTAAAGTTTCTGTATTAACCAGGCACCACACTAAGAGTACTGTAAGAACATCACATCTAGGCCTTACGTTAGTCTCATATGTTTCTCTAACTCAGCATTGAATTCAGAAACCACATAACACTTATTCTAGCTATAATACAAACACAGTTCAAATTATCCGTAGGTTAGTGGTTACACTTTTTTAGCATTTAGTACATCTGATTGGACAATAAATTGACAACTATAAAGACAAAACAAGAAACACAAAATATAAGGATTACATAAAGACAAACATTAAAATCCAAAGGCAGAAGTAAATGGCTAAGATCTGTATAGTCTCTAGTCTTTTTAATTTTGATTGACCGGTGATTTCTAAACTTGCATCTTTGGGTACAAACGCAATTACTTCTGTATTTTCTGCATTGAGCAGGAGTAGATTATGGATCTTTTAGTCTCTTATAATATAAGAACACTCAAGCAATAACTGTAATGGACAGATATCATGGTGTGAACCACACATCACAGTGTCATCAGCGTACAAATGTTAAGTGGAGGCAATACTCCACTCCAAGGCAAACTATTGAATCAAAATCTGTCCGAGAAGGGAACGTTCAGGATCCCCAGGTTTGGTATTGCCAACTCATAACAAAGCAGACACACTGCTTTTTCTGTCTTTCAAAACTATTGACAGTTGGAATAATGTATTAAACTATATTTGTGTTAGATATCATATTTAGACTGTGAAGATGAGACAACTATGTCCAGTTGCTTAAAGAGTGTAAACTGCTCACACTGTATTTTAATCTGATGGGCATGTTTTTTTTCTTACCCATAAAGAAGGCAAACTTACTTATGGGAAAAAATGAACTTCATTATTCATTTACTGTACTCAATTGGTTTAGTGTTTGTGGTGTAACCATTGTATTTATCCGTTTTGTTAGAAACTTTAGTTACTTTATAGACAAATTATAATGTTGCGGAATCTCTTATTAAATGACAATTTTAAAGCTTTCTAGCAACATATTGAGACAAGTTTGCCTGGCTTCAGACAAAAAGTGTCTCCAGACTTTACCAAACCAGATCTTGAGAATGTGATAACCCTTTACACAAATTTATTTCCTACAACGAATACTTTCTCAACTTTTATTATTCCATTTTCATTTAGACAATAAAAGATTTGATGCCCCCTCATTGTCATCCTTGTAATTCTTTTACAGTTGAGCATGACCGTGCCTTACGTGTGTTTAAAGAATGATGGCATGATCTCTCTGATGACACTTATGAATTAATCATCAACCTTAGAAATAACAGCAATAAATCACAAACTAGGATTAAACGTGATGTTGAATCCAAATTTCATGCGAAATTGGAAGCGATTGTCAAACAAAAAAAATGACTTGAGCCAAATTATCTGCTTTGCCATTTTTTTTAAATATTTTATTTGGAGCACTTTACCAGTTTTATTTGATTTTATTTATTGTTTCACAGCACTGACTGCAGAGGAAGTAGTTCTAAGTCAGTTATGTCTGAACTTTTTTGATTAATTCAAATCTGAAATAATTTTACTGTGACATTTTGCATTTTCATCAAAATTACAATAGACTCAATATACTGCGTTTCATTTAAAGGAAAAGGTAGTCTATTTTTTTGTAGAAACTATTATAAATCATTACTGATCATAAACATAAAATGGGTCTCTCATATTTGCCTTGAGGAGACAAAGGAATAAAAACGTTATTGGGTTTAGCTGTTTTGGTGTGGATTTTTTATTTTTTATTTCAAGATTATTGACAAGAACAGGAGAAGAGTCTTTCTTCTAAAGCACGCGATCTGTTTAGGCAAGCTAAAGGAATAGCTTTTCCCAAGTCACTCCTCCTTGCTATGATATTTAAATTTAAAAAAGAAGAAAAAAAACATTTCTAATAAAGCATGTGAAAGAAAATAAATTCAGTTATTTATTGTGATTTAATAAGAAATTACTAGTAAAGGTATCTGGGAATAAGGCATAATTAGGAGAGCATTATAAGTAAGTGAAAAGGCCTTTTACAAACTCAAAACTTACCGAGTGACTCCTTGTGTTTTGGTTAATTTGGCAAGGAAGACATAACAATCGATTTAGAAGGCTTTAGCAGTTCACACAGAGAGCAGTAGGAGAGTGGGAGCTGCCAGAAGGATTTTTGTATTAGGCCATAATAAAAATGCAGATCCAGACTGGAGCCTCATCCTTTTGGAAGATAGAAGATAAATCTTTCATATCAATGACAAAAAAATCTAATCTTATGTAACAATTTTTATTATTTATTAATTTTTAAGCGCTTTACATTGAAGCCACATTCACCCATTCACACATCGACAGCCAACATGGCTCGGTAGGACAATGTTTTTTGGGGGGGTTAGGTGCCTTGCCCAGGGGCACATCGACATGTGACTCGAGGAAGCTGGAATCGAACCTACCACCCTCTGATTGCAAGCCTACTCTACCACTGAGCCACAATCGCCCCAACAATGCCCCATGGGCCGCACTTTAGACATCACTAGTCCGACCTGAGACTTTAAGCTTATTTCATGCCTTTTTCCTTTATTTTTCCTAGTAAATTAGAGGTCCAGCTGATTATCTATACCTTGGCTTTCATTGAATTCCCTCAGTTTCTCCAGTCCCTAAGAAAAGCAAAGGCTAATTAATACTTTTACTACTTTTTGCTTTCATTTGTATTTTTGGAATCAAGGTTATCAATTCCATTTCCATGAAGGTGCTTTAGTAGTGGATGACTTTGGGAATTAATGTTAGTGACAAAAGCTGCCAGGTCTGCAGATACCTCTTGTGGTGGCTGAGGGTCACAGCAATTCAATTGAACAGAAGCAACTAGCAACATTATATTGTTTGAGAAGCAACGATGCTACCGACACATTGTTGAATGTAGAGCTATTGTAAAAGAGAATAAATAAACAAATAAATTAAAAGCTAAACGTTAGCTACAGCAGGAAGTTAGAAGTGGCAGTTTAAACAAGTTTAATAAACTTTTTTTTTATTTGCCATGTGGGTTTAATTTGATCATTTAGTATTAATACTTATTTTAATAAAGACTTTGCTATGCAGTTATTAGCAACAATTAGCAAAAGTTCCTCTAGGAACTAATAATGAACTCTCACAGAACTCAATCTGATTTCAATGACCCAAACAATTCAAGTATATTTATTCAACTCTATATAAATATATCATGATTTATCGTATTGTATTCAAATAACTACTTTTAGTGATACTATGGAAATCTGATCATAAAACTCTATCTTTGCATTAAAACTTTGAGCAAGCAGAAAAACTGTTGTCAGTCTGGTTATAAATGAATCTCGTGAAAACAAAGGGATTATTTATTCAGCTTTATAACTTCAATTTGAGCAGCCTTCCTGTTGGCATACCTTCCCTGAAGGGCATGGCTCGTCTTGCTCAAATAATAGGTTAACCTGTAACCTAAGGTTAACCTATTGGGTAATAAGGACATTTCTTGTTCAGTAATCGCCCTTTGCTTTAACAAAATACAAAAGAGAAAATATGTCTTTTTTTTTAACCCACAAGGCATCATTGTATCAAATTACTTTTTATTTTAAATTGACAAGAAGAAGCCTTAAACAAATGGAAAATTTGATACATTATCCACTTTTTGGTTATGAGCCTTCAAATTCTTTCTGACTCAGCTGATGAATTCATACAGATATATTCCAGGAGGAGGAATCACACCCTCTTGAAAAGTTGACAGAGCCAACACACACAACGCACCGCAGAGACTGACTTACTCAACCATAGACTTTACATGCAATCTTGCCGCAACTGACATTGGCGTTTGGGGCGGTGTGAACGCAGCATTATTCCATCATCATTTGTGAAAATAATTTTTTATGGGGTGATAACCTTTCTGTGAGAGGTGACGGACTCGACCTGCTGCAAACGAAGGGATTGTTTGTTTTTGTCCACGTGGCTCTTGAGAAAAACCTGGACAGGTTTTATTGTGAGGCTACAATTAAACATTAAACCTTTTTTTTTAAATAAATGCCACTGAAGAATTAACTAGAAAAATAGATTGCTTTATTGAGAAATAATGGACACAAAAAAATGTAAACAAATATAAAAATAATGAATTTCGTATGATAGTTATAGACACAGATGTTGTTAATAATAAAGATCTCATAAAACCTCTATTCACAAATGAGAGCGGTCACTTGAAGTGAAGAATCTCCTGGGTAGCCAGCCTGATGAGCTGGTTGAAGTCAAAGTGGATGTATTTTCTCCAATAACGTCGATCTTTTCCATATATTTGAGCCGGATAACAAGGGCTGCCTGCAACACAAGTTGTTGTCTTCAGTTGAATAACTAGAGCTTAACCTTTTTTTGGTTCCATCTGAAACTTTTCAAAAGGTGTTTGGAATGTGTCCACCGTGAGATCTTAGAGAACGCCTTACAAACCAGTTAGGCCTTCTTTGTAAGAACATTTTAAACCTTGAAATTCTTAAACTAGCATCAGTAGTTTATTGTTTGATACCTGTATTTAAGAGCATTTTTCAATATCTCAAGGATCACTACAGAGTCTTTAGTATGCAGATGATATGTGAATACATTTTACCTCTATTTGTTTCCTACTCCTGATACAAAATACAACATTTTTGTTATTGAGAATGAAATGTAGAAGGATTGCCTTCCTGCTTAAAATGATCTAACCTGCCCAGAAAGAAAGGAGCACATTTCTCAGACACTCACATCGTCACACTGGCTACTTGTAGCTTTTGGAATTGATTGCGATTGATTTCTAGCTAACATGACTATAAGGCACATTCCACCAAATATTCTAACCTCTTCTGATGGCAGTCTAATGGTGATACCTAATACTCAAATGAAGAGGAAAGAGACTGCTTTTTGTCAGAACGTGAGGCTCTGGGACCTCTACCTAGAAAGGTATAGATTGCTTTATTCACCTTTGAAAAGGGGGTTAAAAGCTAGAGTTTTATTTTTTTGCTAATATCTACTTACTCTGCCTGTAAAGCAATAATATGTAAATTATTGCTTTTAATTTATTAGACTTTTATGTTTCAAGTTAATTTGAGTTTACTTTTCTGATCTATTTTAATTATTATTCTAAAATGAAGTTAAAAGTATGCAATCTTTATCTTTGCTTCAAAAGTTCAAGGATATAAAGAACCACAATTATTTTATGGATTGATTAAAGCTATGGTTAAATACATTAAAAATCAAATAAAATATTTGAAAATGCATCTCTGATGACCTCTAGTGGGCTAAAGATTCTACACTTGTATAGTACTCAACATTCTGAGTAGGAGAAAAACTAAACTATGCATTTTAAATGGACTTTAGCACTTTTACATCTGCACAATAAAAAAATGATTCTACATTAACATTTTAACCTAAAAACCATCTTATGATGGTTGCATTTTCTGTCTCACAACAAAAATAGTAATTGCTGAAGTTGCTGTCAGAGTAACATGGTGCACTTTTTCATGCTCAGATGTGTATTTGTACCCTCACCTATGCCGTGTAAGATTCTTGCAATAGCTCTACCAGAAAACTTCTCGTCACTTCTGTTGGCGAGGAAACCCCTGATGTCAGCTCTGATTTGACCCTCCCAGTCCAACAGCTGCAAAACATACAGACTGCTAAGCAGGAAAATTCTCAGACTGAAGCTACACATTTCCTGGGAAGATTGCTTATAACCTTGTACTTGTCGAGCTCTTCAAGGTCCACCGGTTGCAGTGTGCGCTCTCTGTCTCGCCGCTTGTCAAAGTAGTCAGAGAGAAGGTTTTTCAGCTGCAAACTGCGACCCCCGTCCAAATCGACCAGACAGGACGACATTACAGTTTGGAAAGCAACACTGAAAGCAAACAACATCGTGCAAATCAATCAGTGCTAAAAAGAAAAATCAGCAGCAGTGTTGATCAATAACCACTGCTCAATCAATGGGAATTTGCTCAGCTTATTAAAATAATTCAACGTTATTAACAAAGGGGTAAAGGCCAGATATCCTCAGTCTCTACAAGAGCTACCAAGGCATAAAAAGATTAATAAACAGTTAAGACATTGCAGGGATTCCCCCAGTACTGCCAGGCTTTTTTTTGCCCCCCTGTGCAAATTTAATTCAAAATGGTTAGCTGACTTTAAATTTAGTGGAGGGCTCTACAAGACCAAGCATGTTAAGCATTTCTTGTATTTATAAAAAATACATTACGATTGTGGCTGCTAATTCATGTTGGTTCAGCAATAATGAGGCCCTGGAAGAGTCCTTAAAAAATAAAAATAACGACAGATTGCTTGCACTGATCCAACCTGTACCTTGTGCAGCTAAACGTAGAGGCCACACAGCCCAGCATAACCCTTGTGACCAGCAAAGGCTTGTTTTGAGATGAATAGGATTTAATAAAGTGAAAACATTTCACATTATTTTTATTTTATTTTGTTGTTGTTTGGTAAAAGCATATATCAAGATTGTGCCTTTCTGCAAGACAAAAAGTATTGTTAATAAACTGCAAAAAAAACCCACATATGAGTCAGAATTTTAAACTTCCTGACAACTAAGACATGCGGCAAAGGTCGCTGAGAATGGGACTCAAACTCACGACAACTGCGTCGAGGGCTGAGGCCTCTGCACATGGGGTGCCCGCACTAACCAATACACCACGCGACGCCCCCACTTTCTCACTCCTAAGCCCCATCCAAAGCCTAACACATTCCTTTTTTTACCTGCTTATTTGATACGTTTTTTCCTGCCTCACACAGGCAGCCTACTTCTAAAGATTGGTTTTTATTCATCCTTTACTTTTTGTTGTATTTTGACATTTTAAATAATTAGGGTTTTTAACTGCCATTTTCCAGATACTACGGTTTGATATTAGAATTTTTGTTTGATGCGGGTCTTGATAGGTGCCATATAAAATAAAACGTATATTAATAATCATTGCTGTACCTCTTGAAGGCCTTAAAGCTGGCTGTTAGCTGGTACAGCTGCGTTCTCTCTTGGTCCTGCACTCGATCGTAAAGGAACTGACAAACTCTGTCCATCTCCTCGTCGCTCAGGTCGCCATAAGATCGGAAGTAGAAAGACGGAGAAGAGAATTCAACTAAGATGCCGCTTCGTCCACCACCTGAATTATAAAGAAAAACCTCCTTAAGAGACCTCATAGAAAGACAAGAAACTACATTAGGAAGTGATGTCACGGTGCACGGAAATCGACCAACATGGGATGAATTAGCATCTGAAGACAATCATAATTAAAAGAGGCAGACTATATCAAAGTGTTTAGTACGTAAAGAAACCTCTGTCGGTGCTCCACTGCAGCTGTCTCAGTCCTCTCTTCACCAGCGGAAGCTGCCATCCCATTGTGTCCGCCACCTCGACAACATCAAACTCCACTTGATCCAACCTCTCCACCCGCTCGCCTGCCATTCTCATCCTGGCCAGCACCACTGCAATCGGAGGGCAGCTGTAGGGTCAGGGTTAAAAAGAACTCATCAACAGAGTATTTGCGTTTTACGTCTTCAGTCTTTTAACTTGTGCGGAATTTAAATATCAAAACTTGTGATTTATAGTTTACATAAATAAATGTTTCAAATCCCAATTACAGTATGTGGCAGGAATGCAGTCACATAAGGATTATTTTTTCCTTCGGATTCAGATTTTATACATCGACATTAAAAGAAATTCAGTGATTCTGGGCTTACTGTCATTTTTGGAAACGACATTGTACTTGATAATTTTCTGAAGCCCAAAACTGCAATCAGAACACTAATGTACTTAATTACACAGCCCAAACTAAAGTATGTGACAAAGAAAACACACATGCGTCGCTCACATTTTTGTGATTTTTTGCAGCTGTCTGGGTCCATCGTAGCACCTGACTTTACACAGAGAAAGAGTCGGATGGAGAAGCTCAACAAATCGCTGCGGATGCAGCTCCAGGTAGCAGAGCAGTGTTTCAACCCCTAAAGCATGAAAGTATGAAAACATTCAGGTTTTTTGCATTCTTATATAAACCTTTATATGTGCTTGTTTGCTGTAAAATCTCTGGTTTATTTCTGCCTTTTTTCCACTAACCTTCCTCTGTGATGTCCAGAGCCTCCACAGTTTCCTGAATGGGAATCGCTCTTTCATGGGTGTGACACACACGCTCCTCAGGCCAATCATAGCTCTCTACTTTCTCCCGAAGCTCCCAATCCGCTCCCTCATCGTCTCCATCTTTTGACTCGCCCTGCTCTCTCGTTATGTTTCCTTCTCGGCTGTGCTCTTGGAGAGATCGCTCAGCTGAATTGAGATCAGACACCTGCAGGCAGAACAACACAATTTTATCCAAGATTCTATTTTCAGAGTTCTCTTTTAGGATCATTTTTCACTAGAAATTTAGATTAGGTCTTAACATGCAAGTTGAAAATTGATGGACAGATAGACAGGCAGAACGTATAAACAGCAGCATAGGGGGGAAAAAAATCCATTATCCGCCTATTTAAAAAAAAAAACTTAATAATATGTGTAACTTTTCCAGTTTGTGTGCCAAGTTTAAACAACAGAACAAAAGAACAACAATGAAAATAGTGTGCAAGCTCATATGTTTGGCTTTAAAGCGAAAATTAAGAGAATTCCCTTATATCACCTCTAAAGTAGTGGATTCTTGCTTTTCTCCATGTTTATTTTCATGGACTGCAGGATCACAGACATCCATCATTTCCAGCAGATCAGCGTCTTCAACGTCCTGCTGAGACAAGCAAATATTTCATTTTCATATGAAGCTCTGACATCACGCAGCCTGCAGATACAAGCAGAAAGAAGGTCACCTTCTGGAGCTCCCGCTGTTTCTGGTGTATCTTCTTACATTTACAAGGAGGAAAAACTCTCTGCACCAGTTTTTTGATGGTGTAGTAGTCCACAGTGTCCGCGTAGATGTGGCGACGGAGCTCATGGAGGTCCCCACCCTGAAATCCCCCAAACAAAAAAATTCAGACGGTAAATAAATAAAAATTCTGGTTTTAATAATGATAAATGAAGAAAAACAAGGGTATTAACAGCTTAAACAGTTTCACACCTAAAATAACATGAATGATTGATTACAGCAGAGGTCTGCAACTCTTTTGGATACGTTCTCCAACACACATCAATCAAAAGGCTAAAATACTACCAAAGGTCTCTTTTTTTTTTACCATCCATTTGATTCAGGTGTTTTGGAGCAGGAAAGCATCGGAATGTTGCAGAACGCTTGGACTTTAGTAGAACATCAGTCCAGGAAGTGGGTATCTTAACCTACAAATTGCCAACACTAAGGTAAACACTATAATTTCTGAGCTAGGCTATGCATATCTACACCAAAAATAAACAAGATTATAACTTTAACATCAATAGGTATTACATAAAGGATGCACCGATACTGATTTCGGGGCTGATACCGTTCTATGTACTGTATCGGTAAAAGTTAAGCCATTCCATGAACTGATACTTAAAATGTGGAAACTCTGCAATAATTTTGCAGAAAAAGTCTATTTTTCACTTGACATTTTTACCTTTGTGGTCACTGTTATGAATATTAAAATGTTTATGTACAGCAAGTGACCAACAATTGTTGTAATAACCAGAGAAGAAAATAAAACCTGTCTTCCAATTCATTGCAACTTTTTGTGTGGTAGAATTATCAGAAATCATACTCTGTATCAGCAAGTAGTCAAATCCAAGTATTGGTATCGTATGAGTTTTTTAAAAAGTGGCATTGTTGCAACCGTAGTTTAAGCTATTATTGTGTCCACAAAAAAAGCTACAAATCTGCCATTTCCTGTCCCTTTTATATTAAATCAATTATTTAGTCTACACCCCCCTATCGTCCACACTAACCCGGCGTCGTTTAAGGTCTGTGGCCGGATAACTATTAGCCGGGTAAGGGAGCCGTGTAAATCTTAATTCAACGGCTAAACGAGCTAGTGTGGACAGCTTCCCCGGATAATGAAAGGAATTGGCGTCAATGAAGGCTGCGTCAATAACAATACGACACTACAGACAAAGACAACAGCGAAGAGTAATACATTGATCTCGACGTCTGTCCACACCAAAAACTCTCTTTTTCTGAGCAGCTATTGTTCTCTTCGGTTAACGGGACAAGCAGATATGTACTGTGCTGTAGAGCTTCTTGTATATTATGTAGGCGCTGGTGTCACATAGATTATACACGTGTTTCGTGCGTCTTTTCGTGCATGCCCAGTATTTGCATAGGTCGGTATGGGATTGCGCAATCATGGGACCTTAAACGGGGCGTAAATGCTCGTGTGGACGTAGCCTAAGTTATTGCAGGAGCAAGCAGATGCTCTTATATATAACAGGTTCAGGGAGTATGAGAACTTATGCAAGCCACTTTAGATATTAAATCAAGTTTCAGCCATGAGTAAGCGATATGTAAAAACACTTGCGTGTGTACGAGGTATAAGAGTGTGTTTTCATATGTAGACTTTTAAAGTTTACCTCAGGGTCCAGGAAGAGGTGGCAGTGAGCTGGTAGTCCATCTCTCCCGGCTCTCCCGATTTCCTGAACGTAGCTCTCAAAGCTCTGAGGTTAAAGGGATGGAAAAGATATAAGTTTTTAATAAAACAATAAATGTGAAATGTTGCGTAAAACTTTAGATACGTCAGGTAGCTTTCCACCTTTGGCATGTTGTAGTGGATGATGCCACGAACGTCGGATTTGTCCAGCCCCATGCCAAACGCCACAGTGGCCACTACGATTCTGAGTTCCCCGCACATGAAGTTGTTCTGGACTCGACGGCGCTCCGACCCTGACAGGCCGGCATGGTACGCCTCAGCCTGCCATTTGAGGGGTTTACGGATCTTTTTCCGAGCTATTTTTTTTTTGTTGCAAAATTTAAAAGCATAAAAACTGAATCTCTGAGACATCAAGTGAAAATTATAAGTTTAGCCAAAGATTTGTCCCTGAACATAATTATGGCTGCCCATCTAAAATATGTGAAACCCTTACCCAGCTCCTTCTTTTTCTGTCCAACTGGGTTGTTCTGTTGCTGGTTGTTGCTGCTTATTTGGGTGTTTTCTTTCAACACCACCCCCTGTAGGCAGGTCCTCAGCAGTGCGGCCACTCGAACAGTCTCCTCTCGCCTGGTGCAGTAGACTATGATGGAGTCCAAACAGCCAAAACGATCTCCTTTCAACAAAGAAACTAAAGCCTGAAAAATAGATTTTTTTAAAGAAAGAAAGTTAAAAAATAATGCCTTTTTTTTTTTTAGATAAAGAGACCAAATCAGTGCTTTTATGAGTGAGACCTGGTCTTTTTCCTTATCAGTGGATACTGAGAGATTCAGGTTGGGGGGCACAGCTGCAGATCTGACAGCTATTCCATCTTTGTCGCTGATGTCTAAATGTTGAGCAATGTCCAGTGCCGTGGACAGAGTGGCTGTAGCTGTGAGTCCCAGCAAACACTTCACTCCGAGGCGCTCCCGGAGAACCTACAAGACAAATATGCTTGTCAACAGATGTATTAGTCACTCTGGCCAATTGCATAAAACATTTTGTGACGTCTAACAATGCTGGGAACAGATCGTTACCTACCACTTTCTGCTAGTAAAAAAAGACAGAAACCTCAAACTTCTACGTAGATGACCATCTGATGCAGGAGTGATATCATTTCAAAGATTTTTAGAATATAGTATGAACCACTGTAAAATTACACAAATTCATGTGGATGTAACTCTTTGGTATTACCGAGTACTGAACCTGTTCACAATTATTTTAATCTATTTCTGCCTTTTTTTCTAATATGGTGTTTTCAGTCCTAGTACATTTTTCCCTCATCTTTACAGGCCTCTGTATTATTATATACATTCGCATAGCGTACTTAAAATATTGAGACATAAAATGTCTTTAACCAGTTTAAATTTAAGCTCTAGAATCTGAACAGGACTTTTTCCCCCCGATTCCTTAAAACACCAGTGTGAGTTTTGTGGAAACTTGATCTAGTTTTGAATAAAACAGAAGAAAAAACAGAGAATGGGGACAGAGATAGAAGCTGCAGAAAGATTTACGTTAATTATTTTCCTGTTTTCAACACCAGAATAAAGGAGCTGATAATCCACACAATGTGATCTATGGAATATCAACTCATTCTGGAGTAATTACGTCTAGTTTTGAACAGTTTTATTGTTTTTGTTATTAAACTTAAGATAAACAGTAATCCAGAGTCTAGCTGTTTATTAACTCCAGCTGTTTTATTAATTTAACTGCTGCTCCTTACATGTTGGCAACCAAGAGAAAATAAGGCGAAACATGGTTTTTACATAATATAACGACCCACCTTACAAAGTCTCAAGTAGCAGGGCCTGAAGTTGTGTGACCATTCAGACACACAGTGAGCTTCGTCTATACAAGCGAAAGCCACAGGAGGGAGCTCCTGGGCAGAGGGTAGACATCCTGAACCTGAACCGCCTCCACCGACCAAAGCCTCCGGAGAGAGGAGAAGCACACAAACCTCGCCGGACTTCACCTGCACGGAAATATAAAATGAATGACAGAGTTTAAAATACGCCTAAACATCCAACTTTAGCTAATTTACTAATCTCATAGACCTATCAGAGTTTTTAATGACATAATGAAAGCAATTCACAGCATGTCAGTCTTTTTTTCATGCCTGTGAGCATCCTACCTTTTCTATAGCAGCTTCTCTCTGTTTCCTCGTCATGTTTGAGTGGATGCAGGCAGCCTTTAGGTTGGTCGGCAGGCCTGACAGCTAAACACACAAATGTAAAACTGCATGAGTTTGTGAGACGGTGTGTTTAATTTCTCCCCAACAGAAGGATCCAAGTGTTTACCTGATCGTCCATTAGAGAAACTAGAGGTGAAATGACCAGAGTGATGCATTTTGACCTCTGCGCATACAGAAATGCAGGCAGCTGGTAGCACAGGGATTTGCCCATTCCAGTGGATAGCACCACGAGGGTGGAGAGCCCTTAGGATAAAAATATAAAAATGAAGAGGAAGCTCATAAAGAGATGCATGAGTTTATGGGCTGTTGCTACCTGTCAGGATCCTCATGATGGCCTTCTCCTGGCCTGGTCTAAATGACTGATAGCCAAGTTCTCTCAGAGCGGCATAGACTTCAACAGGGGTTTCTGTACACAAATGTTACCAGAGAAAGGGGAGAGAAAAAAAGTCAACTAAAATGTCAATGGAGATTGGATTTCTGTTGCCTGAATGATGTTTTCAGTGCGTACCCTGGACTTTCCCGTCTTCCGTTAGAGAATAAAGCGGTTCCATCGGTGGCGGCGCAGCAGGCCGCTCATAGTCGGGACGAATTACGTTGAGCAACATCTCATCCGTCTGCCTGTTGTCCGCTCCATTTTTCTGTAGGTGTTTTTCCGCGTCAACAGACGCTGCTGGAACATGTGCAACAATGTTTTCCATAGACATAGAGACTTAATGACTAAAATATGTCTGAAAACTGAAAGGCTTCAATATAAAAGTAGGTGAATAAATACTGTATTGACATGACAAAGAGAGATAGGAGGAGGGTGGATCTAAAAAACTGCTGTGGAAGCACCTCATGTAAAAATCTAAATTTTCATTATGTTGACAACTAGAGATGCACAGTATACAGTATGAGCATTAACAAAAGTATTGGCTGATGTTAGTAGGACTTTTTTAATATTTGTGTCAATCCATTAAGTAAAAATAATATTTATATCCATCTTGTTTGCATTTCTGGAATGAGATTAAGCAGCACAGGATGGTTGTTGATTGTGTTTAACTGAAGCAGAGAAGCAATGTCAGCATTGTAGCTAACTTTTTCATGGCGGTCCTCGTTATCAATATCTGTCCAAATGTTCATATCGGTGCATCCCTATTGACAACAGAACGTCAAATAATGTTTAACAGTAGAAAACCCTTCACTGTTGTTTCTAGAGATGTCCCGATCAGCATGTCGGGCCTCCGATCCGATCTTTTAACCTCAAATCCGATCCGATTTCAAGTCCCGATCCGATGTTTTGCCTTAAGCATTGAAATTTATACAACTGAAATATATTTTTTGAAAGTTACTCAACTAAAGTTTTTAATAAGACTAATTTCATTAATAAGCATTACCACTATTGTAAATAAAATGACATCAACATTTTACATAATTAAAGATCAGCTTTAGTTTAATATTTAAGACAAAAGTCAAACACTTATCTGGTACAGTATTATAAAAAAAAGTAGTGTTGGCAGGCTATATGCTGGTGTGCACAATGCTGCCCTCCACTGTCATGAAAAGTCATGAAAGTGATCGCATTCACTCTATATTTTGGATTAAATACCAATTTCAATGCCCACATTGTTCTAAATTTGTAAGTTGCAGAATTATTATTGGTGTTTTCACTATAAACTGAAATATCCTATCTTCTTGACAGCACCACAGTTGCAACTCAGCGTCTGCCTTTTTTTCCTCTCTCGCTGCACGAGCTAAAGAGGGTTTTTTTCTTTGTTTATTTCGCTTTACAGTTGCCAGAAGTTTCTATGCCTTTATTATTTAGTTTAAAGCAAGGTTAAGCATATTTGTTTAAGTTTACCCATATTAAAATTGTGCTTAACCTATTATGCTGATTTCTGGTAATTAAGACTCCTTGTTTTCACCACTACGGAGGTTTGAATTATTGCGCAACCACTGTCAAACGTAGCAACGGGGTAATTTAATAATAATGTGCGCGGTTCCTCAGCTAATATAGCCGACCTCCAATCACTGAAAAACTTGAAAATATCGGCACAATACGACCTCAAGATCAGGACATCCTAGTCGTTTCTTTTGTTTATGCACAGAGTACCAAATAGGCTTGTCTTTTTACCTTGTTTTGCTGACGTTTTCGGCCTACACTATTGCCTTATTCAAGGCCATAACAAAAGCAGAAGAATAAACCAAGAGACAAGAAAGAAAATAGTCCAAACAAAAACTAATACAAAGGGAAGAAACTAACCAAAAAGCAACCATAACTCTACCATATCAAAGGAGAACCCTATATAACAATTAAAAGAATGCCAGTACATAGAAAAATGCGGCATTATATATGAAAACCCATGCAAGCTTTTGCAAAAAAACATACTGGAGAAACAGGACAAACATTTCAAACACACAAGATGGAACAAAAAAAAAGAATGCCAAAGAGAGAGTGAAAACACACAGAAGCTACAAAGCAAATTGCACAAACACTCAACAAAAATATAAACGCAACACCTTTGTTTCTGCTCCCATTTTTCATGAGATGGACTTAATGATCTAAAATTCATTCCAGATACACAATATTACCATTTCTCTCAAACATTGTTCACAAATCAGTCTAAATGTGTGATAGTGAGCACTTTTGCTGTGCTGAGATAATCCATCCCACCTCACAGGTGTGCCACATCAAGATGCTGATCTGACATGGTGCACAGGTGTACCTTATACTGCCCACAATAAAAGGCCACCCTGGAATGTGCAGTTTTGTCTCACAGCAAAATGCCACAGATGCCACAAGCATTGAGGGAGCGTGCAATTGGCATGCTGACAGCAGGAATGTCAACCAGATCTGTTGCTCGTGCATTGAATGTTCATTTCTCCACCATAAGCCGTCTCCAAAGGCATTTCAGAGAATATGGCAGTACATCCAACCGGCCTCACAACCGCAGACCACGTGTAACCACACCAGCCCAGGACCTCCACCTCCAGCATGTTCACCTCGAATATCGTCTGACACCAGCCACTCAGACAGCTGCTGAAACAATTGGTTTGCATAACCAAACAATTTCTGTACAAACTGTCAGAAACCGTCTCAGGGAAGCTCAACTGCATGCTAGTCGTCCTCATCAGGGTCTTGACCTGACTCCAGCTCGTCGCCATAATGGACTTGACTGGGCAAATGCTCACATTCGATGGCGTCTGGCACGTTGGAGAAGTGTTCTCTTAACGGATGAATCTCGGTTTACATTGTTCAGGGCAGATGGCAGACAGCGTGTGTGGCATCGTGTGGGTGAGCGCTTTGCGGATGTCAATGTTGTGGATCGAGTGGCCCATGGTGGTGGTGGGGTTATGGTATGGGCAGGCATCTGTTATGGACGAAGAACACAGGTGCATTTTATTGATGGCATTTTGAATGCACAGCGATACCGTGATGAGATCCTGAGGCCCATTGTTGTGCCGTACATCAATGAACATCACCTCATGTTTCAGCAAGATAATGCATGGCCCCATGTTGTAAGGATCTGTACACAATCCTTGGAAGCTGAAAATTTCCCAGTTCTTGCATGGCCAGCATACTCACCAGACACGTCACCCATTGAGCATGTTTGGGATGTGTTTGACCGGCGTATACGACAGCTTGTACCAGTTCCCACTAATATCCAACAACTTCGCACAGCCATTGAAGAGGAGTGGACCAACATTCCACAGGCCACAATTGACAATCTGATAAACTCTATTCGAAGAAGATGTGTTGCACTGCATGAGGCAAATGGTGGTCACACCAGATACTGACCGGTTCTGAGTCCCCAGACCCCCAATAAAGCAAAAAACTGCACATTCCACGGTGGCCTTTTATTGTGGGCAGTATTAGGTACACCTGTGCACTAATCATGATGTCAGATCAGCATCTTGATGTGGCACACCTGTGAGGGGGGATGGATTGTCTCAGCAAAGCAGAAGTGCTCACTATCACACGTTTAGACTGATTTGTGAACAATGTTTGAAAGAAATGGTAATATTGTGTATCTGGAATGAATTTTAGATCATTAAGTCCATCTCATGACAAATGGGAGCAGAAACAAAGGTGTTGCGTTTATATTTTTGTTGAGTGTATTAAAAAAAAAAAAAAAAGCTATAATGCATCATTGTACAAGAGAAAATCATACAATGGAGTGGGACAAATCATAGCGACGGAACAAGAAAGATTTAAAAGATGGATCAAAAAAGCAATAGAAATAGGGAAGACCTATACGCCAGACCCTCAATAGAGATGAAGGAGTCTACGCTCTGGAACACAGTGTTCATATATTCAAGCAGCAGAGGGCAACATTGTCCTCTGTTGCTCGGACATAAACAGCTGAAATTGAAGCCACATTAACATCTGTGGAAGCTGTGAAGAAGGCAACAGTGCAGGCCGAAACTGTCAGCAAAACAAGCTAAAAACAAACTAATTTGCTACTCTGTGTATAAACAACAGAAACAAGAGTGATTATTAGTAAGAGACACAGAATGAACATACCAAAGATGAGTAGAAAAACCCTGTAACAAGACAGCCTAAGACGGTTTCACAAACGTACCCAATGATTCAGGCTGAAGCGTTCCCGTTGCCCTGGCAACGTCTTCCAAGGTGGGCAGTTCAAATGGCTCCTCCTCTGCTGGCTCAGCCTCAGAAACAGGTGGTGGAGGGGCTACATAACAAAGGGAAAGAAGGAAAGTAATTATGTGGAACAAGGCTTTCCTAATGTAGACGTAGAAAAAGATATTTAGATTTCAAAGCGTTGATATCTCAGGCAGTGTCATGACCAGCTAGTTTTCAATGTCTCTCTATAGGACACACCCATCTGCTTTTTTTCATAGTGATATAACTCACTTATGCTAGTCTTAGAACTGGAGTTATGCAATTAACTTAAAGCTTCAAAACCTTTTCCATGTAAACATTCCAAACTTTTCCAGAGTTCTCAGTTCTGTGTTCAATTTAAAACAAAACTATGTATTTGTGACAGACAGTTTTACGGTTAGAAGGCTCCAAAAATAGAAGGAAGGCAAAGAGAAAAGGTTGAAAGAAAGGATTGTGAATAAAGTCTGAAAATACGAATATTTATCATACTAATGATTTATTTTTCCATGTTTAGACGTAGAAAATACTGGAAACCAATTCGAAACTTTTCCAGACTATATAGGAACCATCTAAAATATTTATCTTGTTAACAGTGGTAAGTTACCAGTATTAAATGGAAAAACAACCATCTAAAGCTGCACTTTTCTTCTAAAAATAGAGCACCTATCTTACTTGTTATCATCCTCTCCTGCTAAGCATGTAAATGAATTTAAATATATGTGCTTCCTGTGTCACCTCGTCCTTTGCAGTCCATAGCCCAGTGTCCGGTCCCTCCACACTTGTAACAGGTGTCACCTTGACGACTAAGCGCCCCTCTGAAGCCACCCCTGCGTCCTCGGCCAAAATATCCACCACCTCCACCGAAACGCTCCCCTTTCAGCTGAAACTTCTGCATAGACAGCTGGAACACACACACAGAATATGAGAGATGAAAAAAATAATATCTGTAACAAAGAATCATCTCATTTTAACACAACACTTGGTATAGATTTGCATTAACCTTAAAAAAAAAAAATCTTCTGTTATAATGATGTCCGTAAAAAGACGCAATGATTACCTATTTTTACTTTTTACACCAGATCTTATCTTCTTTGACAAGTTTATGATGTGTCCTGTCAAGGTTTCCACCGGCTTTCAGAAGAGAAACCGGCCCACAGCATCACAGACCCTCTGCCAAACCCAACTGCGGAACCACCAATGTTCCTTCCCAATTCCATTACTGCTCTGACTCCAGGTATGATACACATTTGCCTCACTTGCAAGGTTATCTTCTCTACTCTTTCCCATTTTGAAGATCCGCTACAAGAAATCCTGCATGTATACACTCTCTGGAAACAAAAACTCATTGACAAATATATATATATGGCTACGCCAGGGGAGCCGATAAGTTGGATCTTGCTGTGTTGGATGCAACTGACTGTTAGACGGCTTTAGTTAAACTAAACGTGAGATATGTCATAAAACAGACACGTAAAAAAATAAAAAATAAAACAGAGAAAATTAATAAAAGATAAATCATACCTGTTTGCGCAAACCTACTCCCCTCAAAGCATATCCTTTCACATGAGACTTCTTCTTTAGGTTTATCTTCACAAAGTTCCCCTCCAAACCTTTTGTTCCTCTGTTAAAATATCAAAGATAGTTAAAGCTATAAGCACAGCTCCAATGCTTTGGAAAAGGTATTCACACCACATTAGGATTATTACATGTAAAGTTACTACCACAGACTTTCAGTTGTTTTTTAGGCACTAAAAAAGGTGCATAGTTGCATAGTGGTAGAAGAATGCTGCATGTTTGTTTCTTACTAATTGAAATCTGAAAAGTGTGACATGCACTTCTAGTCAGCACCCATTTACTCTGATACCCCTACATAAAATCTAAACATTGAGCGAGCTAAAGAGGAATGCTTTACCATTAGCATCAGGATGCGCTTCATAAAAAAGAGCCATTTTACCCCCGTCGCTACAAAATACAATTTATCTTAAGCCACAAAGTACCAGATATATAGAAAATATATTTTTTTCTTTTCATAGAATTTACAATAAAATAATACAAGATTGAGAAAGGAAAAGAACAGCAGTCATTACCAAAAATACAGCAAATGAAGAATGACAGGAATTCTGTTTTAGATATACTATGCAGATATAGTATAAAACCCTTCATAATTATCCATATCGTTTGATTTTAAAATACCAGCATGTGGCCTGGTATTTATCGGATGCTCACGGGCGGTGAGCTGCTGACCTCAACGCGGGACGTTTTGGGTCGGTGGATGGAATACTTCGAAGACCTCCTCAATCCCACCGACACGCCTTCCTGTTTGGAAGCAGATTCTGAGGACTCTGGTACGGGCTCTCCAATCTCTGGTGCTAAAGTCACTGAGGTTGTTAAAAAGCTCCTTGGTGGCAAGGCACCGGGGATGGATGAGATTCGGCCGGAGTTCCTCAAGGCTCTGGATGTTGTAGGGCTGTGTTGGTTGACGCGGCTCTGCAATATTGCGTGGACATCGGGGGCAGTTCCCTTGGATTGGTGGTGGTCCCCCTCTTTAAAAAGGGGGACCTCAGAGTGTGTTCCAACTATAGGGAGATCACACTTCTGAGCCTCCCTGGTAAGGTCTATTCGGGGGTTCTGGAGAGGAGGGTCCGACGGATAGTCGAACCTCGGATTCAGGAGGAACAATGCGGTTTTCGTCCTGGCCGTGGAACACTGGACCAGCTCTACACCCTCGGCAGGGTCCTGGAGGGTGCGTGGGAGTTCGCCCAACCGGTCTACATGTGCTTTGTGGACTTGGAGAAGGCATTCGACCGTGTCCCTCGGGGTGTCCTGTGGGGGGTACTCCGGGAGTATGGGGTACCAGGCCCTTTGATACGGGCTGTTAGGTCCCTATATGAACGGTGTCAGAGTCTGGTTCGCATTGCCGGCAGTAAGTCGGACTCATTTCCGGTGAGAGCTGGACTCCGCCAAGGTTGCCCTTTGTCACCGGTCCTGTTCATAATGTTTATGGACAGGATTTCTAGGCGCAGCCAAGGTGTTGAGGCGATCCGTTTTGGTGACCTCAGGATCGGGTCTCTGCTTTTCGCAGATGATGTGGTCTTGTTGGCTTCATCTGAACGTGATCTACAGCTCTCGTTGGAGCGGTTCGCAGCAGAGTGTGAAGCGGCTGGGATGAGGATCAGCACCTCCAAATCCGAGACCATGGTCTTGAGCCGGAAAAGGGTAGAGTGCCTTCTCCGGGTCGGGGATGAGGTCCTTCCTCAAGTGGGGGAGTTTAGGTATCTGGGGGTCTTGTTCACGAATGAGGGAAAAATGGAGCGGGAGATCGATGGACGGATTGGTAAGGCTTCTGCAGTTATGCGGGCGCTGTTCCGGTCTGTTGTGGTGAAGAGAGCGCTGAGCCGAAAGGCAAAGCTCTCAATTTACCGGTCGATCTACGTTCCTACCCTCATTTATGGTCACGAACGCTGGGTGGTGACCGAAAGAACGAGATCGCGGATACAGGCGGCTGAAATGAGTTTCCTCCGTAGGGTGGCTGGGCTCTCCCTTAGAGATAGGGTGAGAAGCTCGGTCATCCGGAGGGGGCTCAGAGTAGAGCCGCTGCTCCTCCACATCTAGAGGAGCCAGTTGAGGTGGCTCGGGCATCTGGTCAGGATGCCTCCTGGACGCCTCCCTGGTGAGGTGTTCTGGGCACGTCCCATCGGGAGGAGACCCAGGGGAAGACCCAGGACCCGCTGAAGGGATTATGTCTCCCAGCTGGCCTGGGAACGCCTCGGGATTCCTCCCGAGGAGCTGGCCCAAGTAGCCGGGGGAGGGAAGTCTGGGCCTCTTTGCTTAGGCTACTGCCCCCGCGACCCGACCCCGGATAAGCGGAAGATGATGGGTGGATGGAGCATGTGGCCTAGAAGCACAAGGTTACAGAACCCTGGTTTAGACAGACCTTCTCTATCCAATCTAACAGAGTTTAACTGTTTTGCAAAATCTTTGTCATACCGCATTTTACAGATTTTTTTCTTTTCTTTAGTAAAACTTGGAAGAATGATATGACCTTTTCCTCCCACTACACAATTATGCAGTACTTTGTTTTGGTTCATTATATAAAACCCAATAAAATCCAGGGAATTTTGTGGAGAGAAAAAACTGCTAAAGCTTTAACAGGTGCAGATACTTCTCCCAGACTCTATGTAGGGATCTGTGTGTGTGCGGTGCACCCACCTGGTTTTGACAGCCTGCATCCGATAAACTCGATTCATTTTAAACTCCTCCTGAATTTCTCCTACAAGGTTCTCTTGAGGAGCCTAAAAAGAGGTTAAAACACATTAATGTATTAATGTAAAGTCTGCTGCGGCAGTGTATGAATCATTTTACACCGTACCGTTTTTGCTGCCTTGGTCGCTTCCTCCTCATCTCCCTCTGAAGGATCTTTTCCTTTGGTTTTCTTTTTCTTCCCTTCTCCTCCATCAGTTGAATTAGAGCTTAAAGTTTCGCTCTCCTCTTTATTTTTATTATTCCTTCGCCTCTTTTTTGCTCCTTCTTTGACACCTTCCACCATGTCATCCCCCTCCCTCTGCCTCTTCCGCATCCTTTTCTTTGTACTTTCTGATTTCTGACGATCTTCACTGTCATCATCTGGTAGGAGTGATGATTGTTCTCTATCTATTTCCCCAGCTTTCACCCTTTTGCCTTCTTCAGCATCTTCTTGAGCACAATTTGTTGTGTTATCCCCCACAGGATTTGCTAACTTTTCTTCTGTGAAGTCCACTGACTGGTTTTTTTCAGCCTTCAAATCTCTTTCGGCTTTTTCTTCCAAGATGTCCTTCTCCTGTAGTTTTTTATCTGGTATTTCTTGGTTTCCTCCTCCAGGAATCTCCTCAGCTTCCAACTCCCCAAATACCTGACACCTCTCCAACCAATTACTGTCAATGAAGCTCAGTCTGTTGGCAAGAGAAGGCCGTTTAACTAAACTTCCTCGTGATCCACCAAGAAGAGGGGGGCTCAGTTTAAAGCCAACTGCAGCGCCAGTGTCAATGCTCGTGATTGGACTGTCTGAGTGAGAGTTTCCTTCTTTATCTCCTGCAGCTTCATTTTCCTTTCCAGTGGTTTCAGTGGCACATGGAGGGGATAAAGGTGAGAAAAGAGAGGAGGATCTGGTTGGGAAAGAGGTTTTAACGATCTGAAACGGAGAGCTACTAACGCTTCTACGACTCTCATCAACAGATGCAGTATTGCTAAAACTGTTAACACCATCTCCCAGTTCTGGTTCAGGTTTGAATGGTTCAAAGTGCTCTTCAGGCTCCACTGTATGGAGAACTTTAGAGGCCAATGATCCGAATGATGGCTTCGCCCCTCTAGAAGAAATAAACAATGACAAAAAGAGATTTTTAATCAGTAAGTAAATATGTGATTAATGCACAAGAAATTATCTGTATCTGGTTAAGAGTTTACAGTTCAAAAATGTTTTATAGGTATAAATACTAAAATTACAATGAGGGTGTAGTGGCTGTATGGCTGGAGCTAAATTCGGGGTACCTTGGTGAGAGGAGCTCCTGGTCTTTATCTCCAGCTGAAGTTTTGGTGGCAGCAGAAGATGAACTGAGGCTGTTTTTCTGCTCTGGTTGATCATCTTTTAAAAAATTCAGAGGAACTCGGCCAGTACGTTGGAATTTCTTCAGTGAGACTTGTTTCTCCTATAGACATTAAAGAAAATAACCACAGGGATAATGCTTCTTATTTTTTGGGGGAAACTGAGCTTTACCCACTTTTCTGTGATTCACACCTTACTGAGTGTAGAAAGGTTGTTTTTAAGCTTTAGACCATAATACTGCGACGAAGCCATGAGACCGTTTTTTTCCTGGGATGTCAGTCTTGGAGCAGACACCGGCATTGCTTTGCGACTGAGATGGGCTCCCCAACAATCCGACTCCTGAATCAAAACATAAGCAGAGACAGAAAAAAAAAACTATAATCAACCTGATTCAGGAGCTGTAAATTATGTCAAGCTGTTTGCAGGATGGAAACGGAATAAAAAGAATAAGCTGTGCTGAGTGGTCTACAGAGCCTTGCAAAAGCATTCAAACTCTCTTGAACAGGACAAATGTAAGTTGTGCATTGCTTAAACCTGGCCTTTTGTGGAAGAATGACATGAAAACAAAATGTTTAAAGGTATAAGATGTAGTACTCACAGCCCTGAGCTATGCAGAGGACAGAACAAACAGCCAGATGAGCAAAACGTTGCTTTTTAGCTTGAATGAATGACATTTTTGGTGAAAAACAAACACTGCATATCACAGTTGAACATAGTGATGGCAACATTATGCTGTGCGTGAGCTATTCTTACTTTTGTGACGTGCTTTAAAATAAAATTATACACAATTTATACATTACACACAATTTTGTTTTGGTCTTTAATATCAAATCTTAGGAAAATGCATACGGAGACATTTTGAAATGTTTAAGCGGCACAAATACTTTTTTAAAGCACGACAAATAGCCTGCAGGCCCCTTAGATCAAGTCTTTCCAACTTTAGTCCTCCAGCTCTATCGTCCTGCAACTTTTGGATGCATCCTTGAATCAAATTAACTTTAAAGGTATTTCAGCCCCTTAATTCGTGTGTGTTGGAGCAGGAATGCATCCAAAAGCTGCATCATAGTTATGCCTAGAGGACTGGAGTTGTAGACCCCTAAATTAAAATGCAACAGTAGGTAATAGGCTTTCTTCAGCACCTTGTGGGATGGGTTAATCTCTGCTGCGGCTTTAGGTTCTCTATGGCCATCCGATGCATCTTTGCTGTGGTTCACTTGAGCTTGTTTTAAACTTCTGTACTCCTTATACAGCCCTGAAAAGACACATATACTGCTTTTCTTGTGTGCATCAGGAGAAAATGCATCTCTTTGAGCAGCAACGAGATGTGTCACACCCACCCCTGGTCTCTTCCGGAGCCTGATCGATGTCCTCCTAGAAAACGACAAAGTTATCGTAAACAGACACTGAACGACAGTCATTAAAATGAAAGAAAACATGCGAGAAAATAGTGTCTCGTATGTGGTTGTGTTCGTTTTAAATCACCTTGGTGGGTTTCCTCTGATGTCGCTGGAGAAATCCCTGTTCCCAGCTTTTCAGCAGCAGTTTCACCTCGTTATAGCGATCCATGCTGGCTGCGAGCTAGACCAGTAAACTCATTTCATGACCGCTCCAAGGATCTATATTTCAGGCTAAAACTAGCAAACGGCGCGATGTTACTGCTCTCATGTTTGCGAAAATGAAAAGGCTTAGATACTTTCCACTGATTTCGAATTACAACATATTCTGTTAAGCGACTATACTGTAGTCAAATATCTTTGAGGCTTTAAAGAAGATCTGTTTTGGTGAAAGCGGAAGCGATGTATGTTGTTTAGAATTTTCCCGCGCTTGAGTTGCCAGATTTGCTCAGGAATCCCCCAATTCGTACCAGAAAGTGACTGGAGTCAAATTACCGGTGTTACACCAAAATCTGTGACCCATCAGAATTTGTGACCATAGGGGGCAGTAGTGTTGATTTCTCTGCATGGATGTCTTGAACACGAGGAAGAAGAAGAACACTTACGTAAACTGCGTAAGCACCGATTCATGGGAGATTGAATAAACTTTATGGCTTCTCTAAACATCACAATAACTTGGAAAGTTTCTGTTTTGTATTTAAAGATGAAAGGTATTTGACGAACCATCATGTCTGTGTAGCCTGTAGTCTGAATATGTAAACCCCCTGCCGCTGTTTAATAAATCCGTAAAAAATTTATAATGATCTCAGGTGTTTTTCGTGGAAGAGGGACGGGTTCGATAATGTTTTCAAGAGTTCTGTCTGCTTTCTACAATCAGTAAACACCTCATAATATTAGTTATAGCTCAGTTTAAATTTTTTTGACACTTTTGTCTCCTCCTTACTACAATCTGAGCTGTTTTAGAATAATATGTGACCCTCTATTAACAAGAAACTCGCTGGTCACAACTTATGATGGCCATCAGAAATGGTGACCTTACTGTAAACACCTCTTAATATTATTGTAGCTCAGTTTAAATTTTTTTCACACTTTTGTCTCCTCACTACAATCTGAGCAGTTTTAGAATAATATGTGGCCCTCTATTAGGCAGAAACTCGCTGGTCACAACTTATGATGGCCATCAGAAATGGTGACCTTACAGTAAACACCTCTTAATATTATTATAGCTCAGTTAAAATGTTTTTGACACTTTTGTCTCCTCCTTACTACAATCTGAGCTGTTTTAGAATAATATGTGACCCTCTATCAGCCAGAAACTTGCTGGTCACAACTTATGATGGCCATCAGAAATGGTGACATTACAGTAAACACCTCTTAATATTAATTATAGCACAGTTTAAATGTTTTTAAAAATTAATTCTCCTCCTTACTACAATCTGAGCTGTTTTAGAATAATATGTGACCCTCTATTAGCCAGAAACTCGCTGGTCACAACTTATGATGGCCATCAGAAATGGTGACCTTACAGTAAACATTTCTAAATATTAATTATAGCTCAGTTTAAATGTTTTTGACACTTTTTTCTCCTCCATACTACAATCTGAGCTGTTTTAGAATAATATGTGACCCTCTATTAGCCAGAAACTTGTTGGTCACAACTTATGATGGCCATCAGAAATGGTGGACCAACTGTACAACACATCTTAATATTATTGTAGCCTCATGTTTATATTTTTTTCACACTTTTGTCTCCTCCTTATCTACTATCTGAGCTGTTTTAGAATATTATGTGACCCTCTATTAAATAAGAAACTACGCTGGTCACAACTTATGATGGCTTCAGCAAATTGGTGACCTTTCTGTAAACACCTTTAATATTATTGTAGCTCAGTTTAAATTTTTTTCACAATTTTGTCTCCTCCTTACTACAATATGAGCTGTTTTAGAATAAATATGTGAACCCTCTATTAACAAGAAAAACTCGCTGGTCACAAGACCTTATGATGGCATCAGAAAATGGTGGACCTTTACTGTAAACACCTCTTAATATTATTGTAGCTCAGTTTAAATTTTTTTCACACTTTTGTCTCCTCCTTACTACAATCTGAGCTGTTTTAGAATAATATGTGACCCTCTATTAACAAGAAACTCGCTGGTCACAAACTTATGATGGCCTCAACGATATGGTGACCTTTGCTGTAAACACCTCTTAATAATATTAGTGTAGCTCAGTTTAAATTTTTTTCATCACTTTTGTCTCCCTCCTTACTACAATCTGATCTGTTTTAGAAATATATGTGACCTCTTAATTAATAAGAAACTCAGCTGGTCACAATCTTTTGATGGCCATCAGATAATAGTGACCTTACTGTTACCAACCTCATATATTTGTTATAGGCTCAGTTTAAATGTTTTTCACAACTTTTGTCTCCTCCTTACTACAATCTGAGCTGTTTTAGAATAATATGTGACCCTCTATTAGGCAGAAACTCGCTGGTCACAGCTTATGATGGCCATCAGAAATGGTGACCTTACAGTAAACACCTCTTAATATTATTATAGCTCAGTTTAAATGCTTTAAAAATGTCATTCTCCTCCTTACTACAATCTGAGCTGTTTTAGAATATGTGACCCTCTATTAGGCAGAAACCCGCTGGTCACAACTTATGATGACCATCAGAAATCATGACCTTACAGTAAACACCTCTAAATATTAATTATAGCTCAGTTTAAATGTTTATGACACTTTTGTCTCCTCCTTACTACAATCTCAGCTTATTTAGAATTAATATGTGACCCTCATTACAAGAAACTTCGGCTGTCACAAACTTATGAGGGCCCATCAGAAATGTGACCTTACTGTTACAACTCATAATATTAGTTATAGCTCAGTTTAAATGTTTTTCACACTTTTGTCTCCTCCTTACTACAATCTGAGCTTTTTTAGAATAATATGTGACCCTCTATTAACAAGAAACTCACTGTTCACAACTTCTGATGGCCATCATGACTCGCTGTAGAGACACTTAAAGGGAAAAGTCGAAAGAAAAAGATCAGAAAAGGGGACCTGACGGTAAGTCAGTTTAAGTGGTCCCCCGACCAATTAAACCTTTTTAAATGTATAACTTTTTACACAATTGTTAAACTTCAAACAAAAATATTAGTCAAAACCTTTATCCTGGATAGTGTTTCTTGGGGAGTAAAGCTTATTGATGCTGTTAATGGTTCACCAGTAGGTCACTTTGCAGACTGGATCCCAGTTGGGCTTCAGAAATTTAAACTGAAAGCATTTAGAGAATACATTTCCCATAAAAGGACACAACTTAAATCTTTATTTAAATGCAAGCAAAACAGTTGTGTGCAGCTTTCACATCTGGCTTGCCAACACATTTACTGTGGAACCACCGCTCGCACTGGTCACACTGGATCTGAAAATATCAAATTACATAGCATAAATGTTGGGTTAGTTATGATTCTGCATCAGAAGGTAGTATAGCCAAACAAATTTTCTGGCTAATTGAAGGTTAGTTATATGTATTCGCCTACTGTCTCCGTAATACACTATATATTTTTTAGTTATCAGTAACTACACATTCATATTTCAAAGATGTTTCAACAAAGGGAATTGTATGTTCCGGTCAATAATGCATTTTCACCATTTTCTGACTGATCTAGAATTCCAACAGTCTTGCATTAGAATCTTTACAATCCTTACTTTCCTACAATCTTACCCAGTTAGTGGTGTCACAGTCACTCTCAGAATCCCTTTCTGCTTCTTTCTCCCCGCAGTGGTGGCAGAGCACACTGAGATCATCTGTTACAGATATGAAATCATTCATTATGATTTAGAGTAATGACCGATATAAACTGGTACAAGTATACATAATTTAAACATTAGAAGACACTGTTCATAGGAGGCTGAGCGCAAGACCAAACATTTGATTCATGGATGTGATTAAAGAGGACATGGAGTTAGTTGGTGTGAGTGAGGGCAGAGGATGTAGAGGAAAGAAGATAGTTCATGGGTGATTTTGGTTGTTAGACAATTTTTACATTGTGTTGTTGAACTAATCAGAGATCCAGTACTGGTTATATGGCTTGACAAAAAAAATTGTCCCACTGAAGCTGACTTTCCAAGCACTAAAATATATTTAGGTCCTTTACCAAGTGCAAGTTGTCAAAGACAATGATCTGCCATGAACGGGTGTTGTTGGCGGGTTCCTTGCTGGCTCCTGGGGAACTCAGTAGAGCAAGACCATCAAGGGAACCAGGGTGAGACACCTGGATGTAGGCAGTTAGAGGCTGGACAAATCTTTTAACACTGAACTCCAGCCGTATCATGCTTGGAAAGCCTTGACGAGCTGAATGCATCCTTATCCGTTATACAGACACCTGGTTTGGTCTGCTTCACTAAGAAGTGAAGCATGAGCAATGACCACAACTAGTGTTGTGACCATTGTCAGTGTTCATTACTCTATGCACCTGATAACTATTACTAAAAGACTTGGTTTTGTATCTTGATAAGACACTGTGCTATATTACAATTGGTCTCAAATGTAAGACACTTTCCTAAAGACCATAGCATAAAGGTAAGGCATATAAAACCTTCTATGTTCTTTTTTCTAAACTTATAAATATTATCGCTGTTGTTAATAGTGGTGCTATACTTAAGAACATAAAGCAAAAAAAGATACAATTTTATCATAACTTTTTCCGGTTTGGAATGTACATATAGATAGAATCAAGATTTTCAAAAACAATATAGTACATTTTTTAAATACCTGTTTCTTTAAGTAGGGTAATTGCTACCTCCTCTCTGTAAGCCTCCACTACTTTGGCTGAGTTGTCAAACATCAGTGACTCCTCTGCCACCACTTTGTCAGCATACTGAAAATAAAGAATGAAAATGCATTACACAATACGTGCAATAAGCATTGTACTTCTTAAATCTACAAAGTAATCACTTGATAGATCCATTGCTGAAATTTAACTCAAAAGCAAAAGTATCACTGAATGTTAAAAGTAATTTGAAAGGCAGTCCGCCCAAACACTTTAAAACATACTTTCAAGACAAAGATACCACATGATGTGGAGTCCTTCTGCAGACTATGTGGAACTGTGCTGGCTTTTCATCTGGATATTTTTGTAGTATTTTGTCTCATGAATGACCTTTGAAGGAAAAAGAAGACATGATCACTTCTATTGTCAGAAAATGTACATAAATCTATTGGCCTTCACATTAAGTAAAACAACTGTTACCTGGTTGACTCCAAACATTGTTTGATTTTTGAGACAGCATTTCCTGCTGGGTCCAAAATGAGACTCCTTTTTTCTTGTGGAAAGATTACCTATAAAACAGGAAAATAAATTAAAGTGACAGTTCATAGTAGAGTATGGCTTGATGTTTAGGGGTGTGTATAGTTAAGCATTGCAGGATGCGCAGTGTCACAGTATTCTTCTGATTATCTTTTTTTAAAGTACCTGTAATAAAAAAAGAGGAAACTCACCGTAAGTATCCAGTGGTTTGGCTCATGAACGGCCCCCAGAACCACATCAAACTGGGCAAGGTCACACTTAAAGAAAAAAAGGGTTCCACTTTACTAGCTTGCATTTATCAGCAATGTAAAATATAAAATGACACATACCAAAATCGACATTGTTATGTTTTATCAACCAAACACTATTCTTACTTTCAGTCGTGTTTTTTTCTTATTCCATATGTCTGTCATGGCATATGAATCAATAAAGAGTGCCCTCTTTGCCCCTTTGACGTTATGTTTTTTAACAGTTGTATAAAGGTATGCATTTATAACCTGTAGGGAAGTACAATAATTGTTATAAGTCATCCATACTAACTTCGGGGTATTTCAAAGTGCAAAATCGGTGAAGAAAAAAATAAATTATCTTCCATAATAATAAAACCTACCTCACTCTCAAGTTCCATACCAGGACTTGTCCTGTTAATGTCCCAGTAAAACAGCTTGTATGGTCCAATTCTTGACAAAAGGACATGGACAGCTTTGCCTCTCCAAGCCTCTTTAATGTCTACCAAAATAAATTTAAAAATTACTTATTACACAGTGGTAATAACTAGTAAAAAACATATTTCATAAAAAACATAAAATTCCATTATGACTAATCACAATACTTCTCATTAAGATGACCAACCAACACCAGTCATGTCCTCAATTTATATTGATATCTTTCAAAAATGTTTCACAAAAGTTGTACAGTAATCAATAGAGAAATTATTCTAATGTGCCTGTTGTGGTTAGATTGGGAAAACTCTTCAAATTTAACAAATTTGAAGAGAATATCATTTTACACTTTGAGTTATTTAACAGCAATTTTACTTTACAATATTTACAATCATTATCTACTTGGAAATATTAACTAAATATCAAAATTTTATAAGTTTTGCAAGGACAAAATAATCTCTTTTAATTAACTCATCAACATTGGATCTCTTTTAGTGCCTCACATTTTTCTGCATTGCAATGGCTAACAGAAGGTTGAGCAGAAGTTTGGGCTGTGGTTGTCTGTGCTGTAGCAGCAGAAGGTGGTGCGGTGGAAGGAGAAAGTGGAGCTGTAGTTGGCAGTGCTGTGGCAGTAGAAGGTGGTGCTGCGGGAGCAGAAGGTGTTGGTGTGGTAGGAGAAGGTGGTGCTGTAGTTGGTGGTGCTGTAGTTGGCGGTGCTGTGGCAGTAGAAGGTGGTGCTGTAGTTGGCTGTGCTGTGGCAGTAGAAGGTGGTGCTGTAGTTGGCTGTGCTGTGGCAGTAGAAGGTGGTGCTGTAGTTGGCCGTGCTGTGGCAGTAGAAGGTGGTGCTGTAGTTGGCCGTGCTGTGGCAGTAAAAGGTGGTGCTGTAGTTGGCCGTGCTGTGGCAGTAAAAGGTGGTGCTGTAGTTGGCCGTGCTGTGGCAGTAGAAGGTGGTGCTGTAGTTGGCTGTGCTGTGGCAGTAGAAGGTGGTGCTGTAGTTGGCGGTGCTGTGGCAGTAGAAGGTGGTGATGTAGTTGGCTGTGCTGTGGCAGTAGAAGGTGGTGCTGTAGTTGGCCGTGCTGTGGCAGTAGAAGGTGGTGCTGTAGTTGGCAGAGCTGTGGCAGTAGAAGCTGGTGCTGTGGGAGCAGAAGGTGGTGATATGGTTGTTTTGGTGCTGGTAAAGCTTACTGATTTGGAGGTAACAGAAGAAGAGATAGATACGGGTAGAGATTTGATCATCCTCCCTGGGATCCTTGGGGTCTCCTCTTGGTATCTCTTAAGGTGATCAATGTTGATCTTGTTGATCATTTTCCCTTGGCTGTCAACAACATCAACGCTTTTCCCGTCAACTTTGGTTATGGTGTATGGACCCAGGAAGTCAGGGTCCATCTTTCCTCCTTTTCGTTGCTGACTTCTTATATTTTTCCTCCAAACCATATCCCCCACCTGGAACTGTTGTGGCTGTGCTTGTGAGAGAAGTCTTGCCCTTGTTCTTTGCTGAACTTTTTCCTGATTTCCTTGAATTACATTCAAAATCTCCTCCTGCCGCTGAATATCTATGGCCACCTCTTCCTCCAACAAAGATTCCTCAAATGATCCATCGATCTTTAAAAATGAAAAAAACAACAGGATGATTATAGTATCTTTTATAACATTGCAACATACACCAAAGACTGTTTTCTTCTAAATATGCCAAAAGTAAAAAACTATATGTTGGACATAAAATAAAATTAAGATTTAAGTCAAGGTAACCTGAAAGTTCTCTGCCACCTCAGATGGATAACGTGCTTCTCGTCCAAACATCAGGTAGTAAGGAGAGAAGCGTGTTGTAAGCTGCTTCTTTGTGCGTAAACCAAACATCACAGCATCTAAGTAAAGATCCCAGTCACTGCCTTTATCTTGCACCAGTTTTGCCAGAGCTCTAAATAGTGATTTACAATATCAGAAATGTTACTGAACATCGATTTTGATTAGCATTTAACATAGACTCTCATAGAAATATGTATCTTAATCTATGTTTACCTTTGAATGGTGCCGTTGAGCCGTTCTACCAAACCATTGGTCTGAGGATGATATGGGGCACAGAGACTCCTTTTGATTCACAGAATTTCGCATACCTGAGTGTTGATCTGTTGGATAATACTATTAGTGCTAGTTGTGCTATTTGCTAGCATTCACGTGTTTGTTAAATTATTATAAAATTATGCAATAAAACTTAAAGCTGGCATACATACATTGTTCACAAACTCCTTCCCTTGGTCGGTTAGGATTCTTTGTGGAACCTCAAACTGGTAGACAAATTTCAAAATACATTCTGTGACCTCTGCAGCTGTTTTTGATGTAATTGCATAGGCCTGTGGCCATCTTGTGCAGTAATCAATAAGAACACAGATGTATTGGTTTCCCTGGTTTGTTTTCACAAGCCTACCGATTAAATCCATACCAACAAGCTCAAATGGATGTTTTGTCTAAAGAAAGAAAGAACGAAAGAATGAATGAAAGAAAGATCTAATTTTTAGTGAGGAAAAAAACAAATATTGATATGAAATTGTTTGTTTAAGTACAGTTAATATAAATTTTAATGACATAAGCTTTGCCTTTATGATCAAGATTTTGTTTTTACCTTAATAGGTTTGTAATCTGTACCAGCCTTGATATCACCCCTGTTTTGCTGACACGCAGTGCATTCTGATACCTATGGAAGATAATACATTTTTAAGCCACACTTAGTCTTTATGATTGGTAATTCAAAGAATGCATGAATGAATGAATGTTAGAGATAGGCTGTTTAAGTAAAATATGTTAATCATCCACTTGAGCACATGCAGACAAACAACTATATGTGCTTAATAACTAAGTAGTTAGTTATGCCGTTGTAATGCTGTTTTGAAGGGCCAATACATAAAAAGGTAAAAAATTTAAATTAAATAAAAACTTGATAGAAAACCATTTAAAAATTGGAAAAAAAAACTAACTTACCCATTTATTGATGTCATTTGACATCGATGGCCAATAAAACCTTTGAGAAATGGCATCTCTGGTTTTTATTTGGCCGCAGTGCGCACCCATCTCACTTGCGTGAAATTCCCTAAAAATGGAGTCAGCCTCCGATGCCCCGCACACGACTTTGACTTTAAGCTCTTTGTCTGAGCCACTGTGTCGGATGTAATATAGCTGGTCATCTAAAAACAAATTCGGTGTTTGATGAAAATGTTGTTCGCTGGTAAATAGATGCATTTACATGTGAATGTTATTTATTTATTGCTTAATTACATGTCATGGGGCTAATACAGCTTACCTTCCACGCAAAAATTCCCCGCTCGTCTTCTTATTGTGTACCGCTGATATTTGTCGCAGTTGTCTGGAATTTTGCCATTCGATATGAAGTTAACCAACTCCTCATATCTTTGTGGCTCCATCACTGATTTTATTAACTTTACAATGAGTCTGCGTCTTAGTCTTGAAATGTGATTAGTGCAGTAATAGACCTGAAACGACTATATTGGGCAACTCCCCTCCCCACTCCCCAACTATTACCTGTGACTTGTTGTAAGACCTCTGATTGGTCAATGTCCCATTTCCATTGGTCTGTTTTTGAGGTGTTATGAAACACAGTTTTAACAAAATGTGTATTACTTACTGTAAGGTCACCATTTCTGATGGCCATCATAAGTTGTGACCAGTGAGTTTCTTGTTAATAGAGGGTCACATATTATTCTAAAACAGCTCAGATTGTAGTAAGGAGGAGACAAAAGTGTGAAAAAAATTTAAACTGAGCTATAACTAATATTATGAGTTGTTTATAAGGAGGTCACAGCAATCTCCTGAACGATGGCCCATCACTTAAGATAATTAGTAAATAGCTCAGTTTACATGTAATGACCACACTTATGTCTCCACAACCACCCCACTTCTAATAAAATCAGACAAGCAATTAAACACACAGAGCAATACGCCCCCCAACCCCCCCTCCCACCTACCCCCCCACACAAGCTTACCCCCCCCTCCCACCCACGCCCCCTCCTCCACGCTGCACCCACGTCCGCCGTTCCTCCTCGATTTTCGCTGAGCCGGTCACCTACTCTCACTATTACTTCTAATATCAGCATCAAGTCTTCGGTAGTAAGGAGGAGACAAAAGTGATGAAAAAAATTTAAACTGGAGCATACAATAATATTAAGAGGCTGTCTCTTGTAAGGTCACCATTTCTGATGGCCATCATAAGTTGTGACCAGCGAGTTTCTTGTTAATAGAGGGTCACATATTATTCTAAAACAGCTCAGATTGTAGTAAGGAGGAGACAAAAGTGTGAAAAAATTTTAAACTGAGCTACAATAATATTAAGAGGTGTTTACAGTAAGGTCACCATTTCTGATGGCCATCATAAGTTGTGACCAGCGAGTTTCTTGTTAATAGAGGGTCACATATTATTCTAAAACAGCTCAGATTGTAGTAAGGAGGAGACAAAAGTGTGAAAAAAATTTAAACTGAGCTACAATAATATTAAGAGGTGTTTACAGTAAGGTCACCATTTCTGATGGCCATCAATACAGTTCAATAGTGTGATGGGGAATTCAGAGTTTTGTAGGTCACATTGATTTCTAAAACCTCTCCGTATTGTAGTTAAGGAAGGAGACAAAAAGTGTGAAAAATATTTAAACTGAGTAAAATAATATAAAGAGGTGTTTACAGTAAGGGTCAACCATTCTGATGGCCATATTACAATTGTGACCAGCGAGTTTTCTTGTAATACGAAGGGATCACATATTATTCTAAAAACAGCCTAGATTGTCCCGTAAGGAGGAGAGAGACAAAAGTCGTGAAAAAAGATTTAAATTGAGCTACAATAATATTAAGAGGTGTTTACAGTAAGGTCACCATTTTGATGGCCCTTCTTAGTTGTGACCAGCGTGTTTTCTTATTAATAGAGGGTCACATATTATTCTAAAACAGCTCAGATTGTAGTAAGGAGGAGACAACAGTGTGAAAAAAATTTAAACTGAGCTACAATAATATTAAGAGGTGTTTACAGTAAGGTCACCATTTCTGATGGCCATCATAAGTTGTGACCAGCGAGTTTCTTATTAATAGAGGGTCACATATTATTCTAAAACAGCTCAGATTGTAGTAAGGAGGAGACAAAAGTGTGAAAAAAATTTTTTTTTTTAAACTGGGCTACAATAATATTAAGAGGAGTTTACTGTAAGGTCACACTTTTCTGATGCGCCATCATAAGTTGTGTACCAGCGAAGTTTTTCTTGTTAATAGTGGGTCACATATTATTCTAAAACAGCTCAGATTGTAGTAGTGTAAAGAGGATGACAAAAGTGTGAAAAAAAAATTTAAACTGAGCTACAATAATATTAAGAGGTGTTTACAGTAAGGTCACCATTTCTGATGGCCATCATAAGTTGTGACCAGTGAGTTTCTTGTTAATAGAGGGTCACATATTATTCTAAAACAGCTCAGATTGTAGTAAGGAGGAGACAAAAGTGTGAAAAAAATTTAAACTGAGCTACAATAATATTAAGAGGTGTTTACAGTAAGGTCACCATTTCTGATGGCCATCATAAGTTGTGACCAGCGAGTTTCTTGAGAGACAGGGGTCACATATTATTCTAAAAACAGCTCAAGATTGTAGTAAGGAGGTAAGACAAAAGTGTCAAAAAAATTTTAAAATGAAGCTATAACTAATATTATGAGGTGGTTTAGTTGATGATAGAAAGCAGTCAGAACTCTATTGAAAACATTATCGAAACCCCGTCCCTCTTCCATGAAAACACCTGAGATCATTATTAATTGTTTACCAATTTATTAAACAGCGGCAGAGGGTTTACATATTCAGACTACAGACTACACAGACATGATGGTTCGTCAAATACCTTTTCATCTTTAAATACAAAACGAAACTTTCAAAGTTATTGTGATGTTTAGAGAAGCCGTAAAGTTTATTCAATCTCCCATAAATCGGTGCTTACGCAGTTTACGTAAGTGTTCTTCTTCTTCCTCGTGTTCAAGACATCCATGCAGAGAAATCAACACTACTGCCCCCTATGGTCACAAATTCTGATGGGTCACAGATTTTGGTGTAACACCGGATTTAGTCTGGTTTCAGAGTACAAATTACTTTTATTTTAGATTTGTATTATTTGGGTGTACATTATGAGGATTTACAAAATTATATATATGTTAAAGTATTGTTAATTCATTTGGAATAACAGCCACTTCCAAACTAAGTATTTCTAGCCAAAATTTCCATGTTTGTTTGTTTTTTAAATTAAATCAAATGTATGCTTGGTGGTAATAAAGTCCACGTGATTGCATTCGTCCTCAACAAGAGGTCATGATATTAGTCATCCTCAAAATTTTAAAACACATAATGAAGACCCAGGTGAAAAATAAATGCACTAAGTGTACTCAAATTTGACATACTTTTGTGTACTTGAAGCTACACTAATCATCGTTATTATACTTCAAGTGTGTTCATGATTAGTTAAATTGAAGCATGCTATTTTGGAACAACTAATTTTGTACTAAATATATTTTACTTGTAATTAAATTGTAGTAAAGCTCAACTTTAAGTGTATTTAATATACTTTTATGTGCTAAAATAGAACAACTTAAAATATATTTAGTATACTTTAAATTAGGGATGGGACTTTAACGCGTTAAGATTAATTAATTTCACAAGAATAACGCACTAAAAAATTTTTTTAATCTTTTGCTGAAGGGAGTACTTCAAGATGTTGAATAATGGGTTGTGCCTAATTTTTCACATTTCCATTGGTTTTTTCATTCGTTTTTATTTGATGAAATAAAACTGGAGAATCTTCTGAGAGTTTATGGAGAGACGGTACTTTCTTTTCTTTTCCCCAGACAGGTTCCAAGGGTTTTTATTAAATAAGGAACTGTTTTTACAGTAAAACCAATTTCTATTATGTATAATTCGTGTATTTCATTTTAAAGGGCATAAAGGAAACGGAGTGGATACACAAATTAGCAGAATTGGTTTCGGATTGTATCGGCTCTGCTGTGGAACAAACCCTCTTACATTTCTGCATATTTGAGCTATATATTACTCTCACTCTTTATTAGATAGATCCACATTGGATAGCTAATTAAACTCAACAGCAGTCACAATAATTACTCTATAATTTGACAAAAAAAAATACATTTTCATTAATTAATATTTTCTGTTAGAAAATCCAATCTCATCACAGATGCCTTAAGTATATCTGAAAGATTCAGCATTGAATTAAAGTGGCGGACACAGAGTAAGAATAGAACAGAGTTTATTGTCATAATCCACAGATTTTTTGAAAAGTAAAAACTTTAATAAAAGGATTGTGGCTCAGAGTGAGAAAACATGTTATTCAAGGTAAGACTTGATCAGTTCATTCCAGTTGTGAGACCTCATGGAAGTAGGCACCCAGCATCTTGATTCCTTGGACGTAGTTAGATCTGGAAATTTAAAAAAAAGAACAACAAGATGGTTGAAATGATGGACAATAATAAGATTAAATTATTTATTTTGACCTTTATTTCCCAACTTCATTGAAATTATATTAGTTTCTTTAAACAGGTTTTTTGAAAAAAGAGAAAAACCTGTTGATTTTTTCATTTTGTGAGTGAGCGCCATCATCAGAGGATCCAATGGGGAGCAGCATGACGTTCCGTCCTGTTGCCTCCTGGAAGGTCAGTGTGACCGGAATGCTGCCGCCCTCACGAGTCAGGTCCGGTTCCACTCCGAAGACTACACCACATTAAGGAAAGGGGGAAGATAACGGTACATATGAACAAAGAAGTAAAATATTGATACATTATCTTTCGGTATATGAGTGGATAAAAAGCTTTGAACAAACCTGTCTTCATGGCCTTTCGGCCAGCCATGTAGTGAGGATGGTTGAAGTCAGACACCCAGGCTTTGGCCCCGTGGCCCATCGTTACTTTTAGTTTGTTGGGACTTCCAAGATCAGCAAACTTCTTCTGCACATAGTCCACCACCTAAATAACAATAATAAACAAAAACTCTTGGTAAAGAACAAACATGGGTTTGAATCTCAAACTAAGTAATGAGAGAAAGACTGAAACTGTTTTTCATATTTGTTTGAATGTCCAAATGTTCAGCAGGATTCCATAATCTTGTCAAGAGATATGCAAAGGAATTTTTTTTAAATGAACCAAACTGAATTTTGCTGTATATTTCACAGAACGAATTATAGCGACACACATCTAATATGTGATAACAGGAAGGTGAGAGGACAGAAAGGAGGAAAAGTAGAAGAAAGATGGAAGGAAACAAAGAAAAGTCAGAAACAAGAAGGCAGGAAAGGAGAAAAAAAGAAAAAGGGGAGGAATGGAAGAAAACCAAAATATGGAAATGGTGTGAAGAAAGAAGAAATGCGGATGGAAAAGGAAAAAAAGTGCAACAACGTAAATAAGCAAAACCAAAGGTGAGAAAAAAATTAGGCAAGCATTACAAAAAGGAAAGGATAAATTAAACATGATGGAAAAAAATTACTTGTAAAAGTAGGGAAATATACCAGGAAGCAGAAAATGTTGCAGGAGAAAACCAATAGGGGAAGAAAATGAGGCAAGAAAAATGTAAGAAAAGGAAGAATGCAGAAATAACAGTCAAAAAAGAAAGTAGAGGAGTAAGAAAATAAGAAAGAATACTAATCAAGGTGAGAAGAAATGAAAGAAGAAGGGAGGAACAAACAAAATAAGCAAGGGTCAAAGGAAATATATAGAAAGGAAATGGGAAAAAGAGAAATAAAATAAGTAAAGAAGGAAAAAGGAGTCAGAGTAGGAAAAGCAGATGAGAAAAAATGAGTAAGTACGTAAGGAAGTAAGGAAGGAAGGAAGGAAGGAAGGAAGGAAGGAAGGATTAATTTGTAGTCGGAAATAGAAAATTCTGACGTCTGAGTGGAAAAATAACATTAGAACACCAAAGTCGAACTTCCCACTCAGAACATCAGCGACTTTTTTTTGTTCCGGCTTTGACTCTCGGTTTGGACGCTAAAATCAATCTTACATGTAGAGCCAGGAACTATTAACAAAACAAAATAAAAGTGGTGTTAGCTTAAAACGATGTTTTTAAGCGGTACAAACAACCATGGCTACCTGGGACTTGTCATATTGGAATCCAAACTCATTCGACTGCGTTAAATGGAACGCTATTTACTCGGGCGTGACGTCAAACCCAGCTCGGAGTTCCGATATCCGAGGTAAAAGGAACGCACCAGAACTCATCATGTTTGGATAAAACTTCTACCATACTTTTACCTGCTTCTCCACAACTTTGGGGTCCATGTCAGGGACAAGGCGGATGGAGAACTTCGCAATGACCTTACGGGGGATAACAGTTTTGGCACCAGCTTCAGAAAAAGCCCCCTCGATGCCATGGAGGGAAAGAGATGGATATCTCCAGCGATGCATCAGGATTTGCTCCTATAATGGGGGGAAAAAAACAGTTCGAGGTTCTGTATAATGCAACACATTTTCAGCAATGATTAAAGTAAATGTTGCATTCTTTACTTGCCTTGCTATCGTGCAGCAGCTTTCCAACTCCCACATCTTTGCAGTACTCACTCAAGTCAAAATCGATCTTCTCGTACAGCTTTTTCTCCTCCTCTGTGAGAGGAGCCACACTGTCGTACATCCCAGGAATCAAAATTTTCCCCTTCCTGTCGACTAGAGAGCCTAAAAAGGAAGCAAAAAATGTGAAACAGCACACTAAAAGAAAAAAAAATTAAGATATAGTGTCAGTTCAACAATAATCTCTACTTACCCATGAGTGCAATGAGATCAGTCATGGCCTCGTGAACCGAGCCGCCAAAGACGCCAGAGTGTAGGTCTTTCTCACCGCACTCAACCTGTGTGTCACATACAGACTTAGTTAAACTAAAAAATAAAATTAAATACATAGTAGATGTTTGTTTAGCAACTAATGAAGGAAATTTACCTCCATGAAGAAATAGCAGATTCCTCTCAGGCCATAGGTGATGCACGGTTTGGTCTTGCCCAGCCAGTAGTTGTCAGAGATGCAGACATAATCCACGTCTTTGAAAAACGAGTCTTTTCGAGCAAACACCAGATCGTCCAGGCCCTCTGATCCAGATTCCTCCATCCCCTCGAAGCAGAACTTGATGTTGATGGGAAGATCCTGAGGGAAAGATGAAGATATATGGTTCTGTGAAAGAGTGTTTGCCACCGTACAGATTTCTTCTTTAAGTTCAATCATGAACACTAATCTTAAACGGAGGGAAGAGATGCCTGCAGTGTCAGACCAGGACAGAAACTTCTCTCAGCCAGGTTTAATAACATCAAACCAATTCGGCACAGTTGCATACAAGATATAGAAATATTATGGAGTCACAACGTTGAAGTCATCCGTTAGAAGTTGCAGGATCACTTGAACCACTGATTGTGTAGCTAGGAGGATGTGAAAAAAAAATCCCCATCAAGTCAGTTAAAATCCAACTGAAAAAATCTCAAGGTTTATTTTTACCTAAAAAGGCTTTCAGTAGGCTGTAAACAACCCAAAGGAGAATAGATAAAGAGCATAAAGATGTTTTATTATGACAACTTTTTCCTAATGTGCTTGAATCCTTGCAAGAAGTTTTAATTATCCATGTCTGCTTGTCGAACACCTAGGAGCTCCCACTATCGCTCACGCTGATGAAAGGTCTTTAACTGCAGGTGACAGTAATGCTGCATATCCAGCTATCACTTAATGATTAAACTGAGGTTTGGCACGCGCAAGCCACTTCAGTTCATCTATAAAAAAGAATTTAAAAAAAAGTTGGAGGAGCTGGATACTACATGCCTAAAATGTAAGTCAATAAAGTTTTGCAAGAAAATGTTTTTATATTGTTTGCAGAAGTGTTTTTTTGTTTTTTGTTGCTATATTTATCAAAAAAGGAGGTGATCCTCCAAGGAGCGGCCAATCTACCAAATAACTCCAAGAGCACACTGCATATAAATAGTATATTGTTGACACCCAAAAACATTGAAAAAACAGCTTTTGAATAGCTGTGCAGAAAGGTGACCATTCTGTATTCAAGAGGTAAAAATCGTATTTGCTTATTTAAGAACCTATATTCTTCTCACCTAACCAAGTGGGCCAAATAATAAAGCAGTTTCATTTTTTTTTGCAATTTCACAGTTTTTCAGATAATATTCAGCTTGTTTTACATACAGAAACTAAAATATTGAAATCAACCTCTGTTTTTGGTTATCTGGAGCATCCAGATGGATTTAAGGGGCCATACATAACATCTGAAAAGTGAAAAGAAAACCTTACAATAAGCATCTATAAAGTAAGACTTTTGGACATTGGGGGTTAAGGTGGTAGGCAATGGTAGAAGAGTTTTTGGTTACATAAATGGCACTGGAAGGCTTGCTCCAACAAAAATACCTTAACTTGTAAAGACATGTTAATTCTCATATCTTAAGATATTCTATATAATAGATATTTAATTTAAATTTGACAGTACAAGCAGCGATCAGATAATGGTTCCTTAAAACCAAAAAAGATCTCCCATTTGTTTTGCATCTTTGATGCTTGCGCACAACATGAGTTAATAGATCTGTGCATCTTTCCACTTAGGCATTCAACACAGCATTACAGTCAGTAAACTCTATTCATAGCTGACTCATTCAGCCAACACAGTACCACACCTAAATGACACTGTCACATTCAGGAGCTTTATTTTTCTTTTTATGGAGAAAACAAGGTACAAACATGAAACCAAACCTGTGTGACCATCTTCAGCAGCACAAAATAGGTCAGTTGGAATCAACTAAACTAAAATTTGTATTCTCATTGCTAGTGCTAGAGCTGCTCTACAGCAGGTGGAAATGAGTACCTTGCAAGAAAACCAATGCAACTACGTTTTTTTTCACATTTTGTAAAGTTACAAAAACAGACATAAAACAAAGTAGTACATTTGAATCATGAAATGAACAAAAGAAGGATAACTTTTTACAAATATTAAATGTGTAACATGCAATTCTATTCTGCATCCTCAGTCTAATACCCCTAAAAACAGTGTAATTACATCAAAGTAACCAATCTGATTGACATGAAAGTAAAAACTTTACCTGGTTGATCTTTTGGTAGGCCTCAATGCAGTTAAACCAGGCCAGCACTGGCCCCTTGTCATCAGTAGATCCTCTTCCATAGAGTTTACCTACAAACACAAACCTCAGTCATTATTTTCAATTTTTTTCATTGTTTCCTGAAACAGTAGACCATCTTCACAAAACCTGAAGACAATTGCAAAATAATACCATTGCATTTAATGTTTTAATAGAAGCATTGTGTCACTATCAGGGCAACAGCTCATGTCCTCTGGTTTAAAGTGTGTAGTTTTTGCAGTACATCTTTGAAAATAGCCATTAAAATATTATGTAATAATAATTGCGTAAAGCACATTAATTGCAAAATATAGGCGATACTGTAAAATATGACATTAAAAATCTGTTTAAAATACAAAGGTGCGGGTCCTCCTTTCAGGGGAAAGCCATATTAGATGACGGAACACGCCCGCTATTAAAACATTGATTTCCCCTCAAAATGCAAAAAAGTTTCGCCATAAATACATTTTTACCTCTTCGCTAGTTCCAAGCGATGACAGAGAGACTGATGTGCTCGTCATGTAGCTGCAAATAGATCATTCTCAGGGAATTGAGCGTTTGAAAACAGCACTAGTTGGACCTCTGTTGTTGAGTTTCTTACTCGAAGACACAGATACCGCATGCTTGTGATAATTTAGGTATGCACTGCCCCCTACTGGCCAAAAATTACACACTGTGCCTTAAAATATCATATTTATCCCTTGAAATGGGAAAATATGTGAAAAGTCAACATTTTTACAGAGAAGACTGACCTAAACAGAGCTGAGCATTTAGGAGTAAGACAGAAGGAAGTGAATGTGTTACTTTCAGTCAGCTGATTCTTACCAAAGCACACACAAAAGAATGTACGTTTCAGCATTAGTAGACATACCCACGTGAGAGACGCTTTGCTTTTAGCCGTTCAGAGCCAAGATGTTTGCATAACAGGAATATTAATAAATAAGACTCGTTTACTCCTCACCCACTCCTCAGACTAACTTCACCCTCTGAAACAGGGGGCTGAGAGAGTTCTCTTTGTTTCACCAAAAATGACTTAAGACTTTAATTCTTATTAGAGACCACAGCAAATTTATAAAGGAGGAAAAAAAAGCATGGATAGGACTTTTAAATAAACTATTCACCACCTCTGAATTCTTAAAACCAGCTCAACCTGACCTCTTGACGTTTCCAGATAAGAAAATGCAGCTCTACTCAGAAAATAAAGTTAACTGAAATGGACTTTGAATTTGTGAAGCCATCTAGGATATGATTACACGTACAAGGGTTGATAAAAGCACAAAGATCGTCAAAATTCAAAGTCAGATTTGTGAAACTATAATAAAATAAAAAAAACACCTGGAGCTTTACAGACAACGAATTGTAGCATTTAAAAACTTAAGGTGAAGCTTTTCAAAATCTTATGTTTCAATAACAGTCTGGAGGTGTAATTCTGATATACTGCAGTCTGATCACATCATCAGGACATTCAGATAAGATATTACATGTCTTCAAAATGTAGCCAAATGTGTTGTAACACTAGGATAGACTGAAAACAGAAACCCTAAAAATTCAGCTTGTTAGGTTTAGTTTCATTCCATAAAATCCCTCTGTCTTCCAGCAAAGCGGTTTCGCTATCAGCCTCCTGACTTTGGATATTATGTTTCAAAAAGCTGCCAAACCAGGAGGAGAAACTCCTCTGCTCTTACCGTCTTTCTCCACCAGTGTGAAAGGCTCCGTGTCCCAACCGTCCTCGATCTGAGCAGGTTGGACATCCAGGTGACCATAAATACACACCGTCTTCTTGGCCGGGTCTGATCCCAAATGGCCCAGGATGATTGGAGGGAGAGGGATCTCCTCTCCAGAAGGAAGCTGCGGCGCAAAATATAAAAATTTATGTAAATAAAAATTGTACTTGTAGTGCTTTTAAGAAAACATAAAATTATCTTTGAAAGACATCATGATTTTTTTTTCCAATATATGCAGTATAGAGAATGTGTAAAATATATTTTGTATCATATCTGTTCAAATTAGCTTGAAATAAATACTCGTTCAGCGTTACTTAACATAAATTACTGATAGCATTCACACCTTTTGTTTGCCGATGTCCACCAGCTCCACTTTACCCCCCAGCCTCTCGATATCTTTGGCTGCCAACTCCATCATCTTCTTGATCTCCCCGCGCTTTTCGGGCCAAGCGGACACACTTCGAACACCGACCCATTCTGCAAGACGCTGGGAGGTAGAGGGAAAAAAACAACAACCTTCAAAGGCTTGTCAATCATTATCAATGCTAAGAAAAACAAAAAAACAGCCACTGTAGAGTTAGTCTTCAATTAAGTTTAACAACTGGTTTTGCAAAGACAGCGCTTGGCGCACACCTGCGCCTCAGATCATTTAAAGAGAAAGACTTACAGTCACAATAAATGGTATTTCACACAGAAATTTAAAACTTTTAAATATTACAAAGGGTGCTTGAGCTTCATGTCAACCTGGGCTTATCGTACCTTCACATAGAGGTCCTGGTTTTCGTCCACATACTTGAAAAGTGCTGGAAGGTGAGCCATTTTTCCCCAACGATAGGAGCTGAAGGTTTAACAAGGCAGAATGGTATGAGGTCTGATCCAGAGCATTTATATGGGAGGAGAGCGACCACACCCCCTACAAACCTGCTGACTTTGCACAAACTCCCTGAGTCGTTTGAGAAAGTAAGTGAAAAGAAGAAAAAGGCTCATTTTATAAGGCTGCATCAGATAAATCCTGTGTTAGAACCTTCACTTCCTGCTTTTCATGTGCATTATAAAATGATTGTGTTTAGTACCTTGCAGATATAATGATATTTCTTTAACTACTTCACATCAGTTCATGCAACTACTGAGAACACCTGAGTATTTAAGTAGGTATGTATGAGATAAACCAACACAAAGTAGTAGTTAATTGCAAAGTGGATACAAAACTGTGGTTCTCCAAATAAAAATCCAAGAAGTGTGGCATGCATTTACATTAAGCTCCCTTTTGTCTGATACCCCAAAATAAAATCCAGTCCAAACAATAGACTATAAATCATCAAGAGTTATGTTGTGGCATTGCGTGGTTTAGTGGTAAAATGAGCAGCTATAGTCCTCAATGCAGTCGTCTTGGGTTTGATTACCGGCCTAGAGACCATTCTGTCTGGTTACATTAATTAAAGAGGAATCTTTAAAAAAACCAAACAAGAGTTATGTTAAAAAAAAATACCGTAACTTTGGAACATCTGATTTGACTCTGTTGAATCTATATCCATAAACTTATTATGGAACAACTACATACCAAGACATTATCTGCAACCTTAACTGGCTAATTAATAGGAGAGGTTTAAACTCTAGTGTGGCGGCAGAGATCCACTGCTCAGGAGGGGTAATCTGTTGAATTACTTAATGTGTCGTACTTTGAAAAAAACCCTGGAAAGAGTGGAAAGAAGAAAGCAAGTGTTGAAAGAGAATCATGAGTTTAATTTGCAATATAAGGACCCAAACTAGGGAAGAAGATGGTCTGGACCAATAGGAGCAAAATGAAGCTTTTTGGCCTACATGTGTATGAAAACTATCATGACAAATCAATCTGAACAAACTATCCCCATAGCGAAACATAGTGGTGAGAGCATTTTGCTGTGTAGATGCCGTTCTCAAGCAGGGAGATCGAAGCTGGAGCTAACATACTCAGACTAATACCTGCCAAAATCCTTAGACTTTTCCCCTTTTAGCAGAAAAGGAGCCCTGAACCTCCAGCCAGACCTACAACTGAGTGGTCAGAGTGGTCCTGACAAAGCCCAGACCTAAATCCAATGAACAAACTACCCTAGAAATTGTCTTTGCAAAACAAAAATGTCTTTCTTCTATCCCACGAATATGTATTACTGTGCATTGGTCCATCACAAAAATCTCAAATTCATTTAAGTTAGTGGTTGTAGCCTCACCAAAGGTGCTAAAGTCCAAAAAGAATGAATAGTATTGCAATGTAACCCTCAAACACTGAAAAGAACTCAACAACGAGCTCTGTTAAGTTAGTACAGTGCTATGGTTAGCCGATCTATGTAAAAGTTACGATGCGTATTTGACTTCACAAAGACTTTGGTGAATTTAATTTGTATTTCCCCAGTAATGACGGAGCCTGTCGATTAGATTGAGGCTAACAACGCATGGGTTAACAACCCTTACATTTCCTTACTGGCTAAATATTATGTGTTTGATTGACGCTCGGTGACGAGGTGCAACCAATGACTACATATCGGCTCTAAAAGAACTTGTCAATATTACCTGTGGAAACTCAACGGTCTTCTGTTTTAGGTAATCCGAGTAGCTGCAGAACTGGTTTCGGTGTTCCTTTGAAAATATACGTAAACGCGTCCGCCATATTGTGAGTGGCATCTTTTTTTTTTCCTGAATAAACACCGAGGTTAAACCACAGACGGCATATAAAAGTTAAATAATTGAAAACGTGCACTATTTTTATTAACCATTTACTAGTGAAAATTTTATAGTGAAACAAACATCTGAAAATTTAAATATTACAGTATAATCAATATGGAACTTAGTATGGGGTTCAAAATTTAGAGTTCCAAATGTGCCAAAAATATTAGTTTGACCACCAAACAGATTAAAATAAGTCCTAAAAAATGTATTAATAGTCATGTGTTGCACTGTGATGTGCTCAGGGCCTGTTCAGGATATACCCAGCACCTATGAAAGGATTAATGGGAAGAAAAAAAATAAGTTTGTGTGTAAAAAAGTAGTTTTAAAATATCATTTCATATATATATATATATATATATATATATATATTTAGCTTACAATGATCACTTCAACCAGAAAAAAACTGATTGTCTAAATGAAAGGAAATGTCATGTATCGGTCACAATAAACTGAAACAAACAAAAAAGCATACAGTCACAGCCTAACAAATCGGAATTGGGCAATTTCTTTCTGAACAAAGGTGCCACTCCAAATATGGCGACGTTGTTTACGTACGACCTGGATTCTCATCACGAGGGGTGGTGCTCTCTACTCTTGCATGTGGTTTCCCTTCATATTTCTCGCTTCGTTTATGTCTGTGAATTATGCTGACATCTACATGTGACACCTGTCACGCGATAAACACTTCCCATTAGCTGCTGACAGTTACAATGTTTTTTTTGTTTTTTTATAAATGCAAAATGTTTTTATCCTTGAAACGGAATTAATTTAGCCCATTACATATTGTGACCAGCAGTATGGATGGGCAAGTTACAAAAAAAGTTGTTATATATTTTATATTACTAGTTAGAACCTCAAAAATGTAATGTGTTTGTATTACATAGCCTTCGTATCAAAAATGTAACTGAGTTACACTACTTGAAGATACTTTTGGCAATATCTAACACTACTTCTTAATACAAGTGTGACACCACAAATACTGTATTTTTAACACTATTTAACTATTTAACTTCAAGTCTGTAGTGTCCTTGCACACCTTCTAGCTCATGGTAATGTTTGTTAAAAGAAAACATAAAAAAGACACCAAAAGCCCTTATCACAAAGATGAGACTCCTGAGACTGAACAGTCTTAACAGGTGGTTAGGAAAATAGTGCAAATGCCACTCTGCAAATGTACAGCCAATCTTTCACCTGTTACTTTTGTAATGAGTTACTCCCAACAATGGCTATTAGTGCAAACAAGTCAATATTTTAATAAATGGATGGTATCTTTCATCTACTGTTATTTTCACTTAGATTTATATTTCTATATCTATAGGTACTTATACAAACATAATCCCCTAAATAGCCACAAAGTTTAATTTCAAATAAAAATAAAGACAATCCACTGACATTTCTGCCAGGATGGTGCTTGGCAGGGAAGTCTTGTATGGATTATTCTTTCATTTGAATTAACTTTTTTTAGATATTGAATGTATAACACTTTATTTTTAATCCAGCATAATTATGCAAATGGATTTCTTATTTTTTTCGCCTGCAAAGATCAGCCCAACACACTGGTGTCGCATGATCAACTTGCTTGGGTAACCAGAAGGTCACCACATTTACAGGCAAGATGACCTTTAAAAAATAATTAAAATTCTCTAAATCTGACAAGTACACATTTATTTGAGAGTCTACTCAATATTTTCTACGGTCTTTAAAATTGTCTTGATGTTTTTTAGGCGGATGTGAGACAGACCTTTGTTTTCTCTTTGGTCAGCCGTGTTTTTAACCTTGGAACTTTCTAACTGCTACAGTTTTTGTATTGCTAGTTCATGAAAACTGACCTCAACAGTGGCAAGTGAGGATTTAATGTTGTTCTGGTTTCTTCTGTGATTCTTTGATTTTAATTGCATCTTGCTGGATCCTGAAAATTCAGAAATGTTTTGTAACCATTTCCAGACTGACAGATGTCACTAACTTTTTCTTTTCGTAAATTCTTGTCTTTAGATTCTTTTTTTCCCTTATAACTTTAGGCCAACTTTATATTGCTAAAGACATTCTATTTAAGTGACTTCTTCATTGTGCAGGTCCATATTAATCAGGTCTGGGTGTGGCTAATGAACTGAACCAAATGTGGTTAGCTACAGTTTATTCCTGAGCTATATTTTCACAAAAGGCTAAGTTGGTTTGGATCAGTTTGTAACCTTTTCCTCTTGATTCAAGTAATTTCATTGCCAAGAAACCAGATGTATCATAATGAAGCTCTTTCAATAAAAATAAAAAAACATATCTATGATAGAAATAAAAAAAGCACACATTTTCAGTACAGGGATAGACTCTTCAACATCTAGGGTCTATATTTGCACTGAACTCAAAGCCAAAAACCAACATTTTTTAGCTCAGTATATGTTTATCCCAAGTCACACAGTAATAGCAGCATTCACCAACATTATCAAATACTGTATGTTTTAATCCTGCAGTCCTGACTTATTAACACTAAAAATAAATGTAAATTTCTCCCCAGCTTCTTGTAGTAGAAGGTAATCCGTTCTAAAACTAAACAGCACATAAAGAAAAAAACAACGCATACCAAATTATACATTTGCAGACATCACTAATATCTAAAAAAGTCTGTCTAAACAAAATCTATGTAAACAACCAGATAGAGAAACCAAAAAAAGAAAATTGAAGGCCGAACCCAAAACACTAATTAAGTTTTGCATTGGAAGTGAGATTCAAAATTAGTAGGAACAAATTATTTTTTAAATGTAGGGAAAACAATCCTTCATTAGAAAAACAGGGGGAAAAAACTTTTTTATGGCTGCGTTATTGTATTTAAAGCTATTTTTATCAATACGCGAGCAGATCAAATGAGATATATGCTGTGCTACTCTATTTGTCGACAATACATTTGTAAATACATTTTATAATTAATTGAGGACACAGGGTAAGAAGGAAAAATACTATTTCAGAAGTGAGTAAACGTTCATTCAAGCTGTGAAACTTCATGGAAGTATGCACCCAGCATCTTGATTCCTTGAATGTAGTTTGATCTGAAAAATTGGGATAAAGGAGACTTTGTGAACTAAAATAACATAAAACTGTTTTTGACCTTTTTTGTCTTTCTTTACAGATTTAAATAAATTACTCTGTGACAAACCTGTTAATTTTTTCATTTTGGGAGTGCGCTCCATCATCCGAGGACCCAACAGGGAGCAGCATGACGTTCCGGCCAGTCACCTCCTGAAAGGTCAGGGTAACAGGAATGCTGCCGCCCTCACGAGTCAGATCCGGCTCAACGCCAAAAACTTAAAATACAGCAAAGGAGAAAGTTTGCGTTACGTAACGGAAATATATTCACTGAGTTTTTTTGTTTGTTTTTCTACAACCCATATGCAACGATATAAGTGTATGACATTTTATTTAATCTGTTCAAGGCAAAGCTAAGATATTTTTGTCCTCAGTCAAAAAAAAACTCATACAGCGGCAAGGTTTAAAAGCTTTTAATGTAAATGTAGAGTGGGTAATTTAAGGCTATATACCTGTCTTAATTGCTTTTCGTCCAGCCATGTAGTGTGGGTGGTCGAAGTCAGACACCCAGGCTTTGGCCCCTTCACCAAAACTGTACACCTTCATTTTATTAGGACTTTCCAATTCAGCAAATTTCTTTTGCACATGGTCGATCACCTTAAAAATAAGACTATAAGACTTTAAAAGCACAAAGCAAATTCACCATTGAAGAACACAGTTTTTATAGTATTTTTCATCAATATTTTGACTGTAATAAAATATTCTTACAAAATAAAATGATAGCTAATACAAAGGTACTGGGGTTCCTGCTTATAATTATGACAAGTGGGATCACAAAAAGACTAACTCAAAAGCAGACTTGTGCTAATTGATTCCTTCAATTTGGCTAAATAAAGGTTGCATTTTTTTAAAGAATAAGACATTTCCTAGTTTTGTAAGATATAAATATATCTGCTATAAAATTATGTTGAACCTACTTTATATATGGAAAGGACCCAAAAACTCATTTTTGCTTTTCAAATCACAGCTGTAGCAGCAATCTTTTTAAGTCTAGTTGATGATATTTGTGTGTACCTGCTTTTCCACGATCTTGGGGTCCATGTCAGGGACGAGGCGGATGGAGAACTTGCCAATGACCTTATGAGGGATAACAGTCCTGAATCCAGTTTCAGAGAAAGCCCCCTCGATGCCATGCAGAGAAAGAGACGGATACCTCCAGCGATGCATCAAGATTTGCTCCTAAAATGGAAAAACAATGGTTAAGGGTTAAAAAACAGCAAAGTCTAACTGGTTCTGACTAATGCAACTCATTTCCAAACATTATTTACATGAAGTTTACTTACTTTAGTATCGTGCAGCAGCTTCCCAGTTCCCACATCTTTGCAATACTCGTACAAGTCAAAATCAATCTTTTCGTACAGCTTTTTCTCCTCTTCAGTCAGAGGAGCCACGTTGTCGTACAGCCCAGATATCAAAATCTTTCCCTTCCTGTCGACCAGAGAGCCTGAGAAGAAAAAAAGAACATCTCAAAGTTAACACATCAAACAGTGGACATATCCATCATTAGCCAATCCAACCATAGTCTTTATTTACCCATAAGTACAATAAGATCAGTCATGGCCTCATGCACCGAGCCACCAAACACGCCTGAGTGTAGGTCTTTCTCACTGCACTCAACCTTCACATGGAAATACAAAATTCATAAAAAATATCCATAATAAACTGTTTGAACACTTGCTAAAATATAAACCGAGCAGCACCAAGACTGCACCTCTATGAAAAAACAGCAGATTCCTCTCAGGCCATAGGTGATGCACGGTTTGGTCTTGCCCAGCCAGTAGTTGTCAGAGATGCAGACATAATCCACGTCTTTGAAAAACGAGTCTTTTCGAGCAAACAATAGTTCATCCAATCCTTCAGAATCCGATTCCTCCATCCCTTCAAAGCAGAACTTGATGTTGGTGGGAAGCTCCTGCAAGACAAATACAGACATATACTGTAAAAAGAAAAAAAACAAATACACACCTCTGAGCTCCATTTATTAAAAATTCTAGCATTGCTGAAAAAACATCTCAACATGAGTGACTAAAATCTAAACTAATGTGAAGCCTAAATACCCCACAATACCCCTAGTAGATTTAGGTTTTTTTTAAAAAAAAATCTTAAGTTTACCAAAATGTTTCTTCTGAATAAAGATATAAAAAAACTTTTTAGTGGTCCAGACAGAGTCCTGACATGAATATGAAAGAGAATCTATGGAGCGCGCTAAAGATTATGGTAATGGTAAAGAGGCTCTCCAACTCCCAAGACTGACGATAACAAATAAAAATCAAACCAACTGAAACACGCAGAACACTGGTCATTTACTATAGGAAGGGCATGATTGGTGGAGTTTGATTATCCAGAGGATGTACATCGTTTTAATACATGACTTAATAAAATGTTAAATTAAAAAATATTAAATATTGATAACGTTGTTTTATCATCTAACAGAAGCCTCTTACATATCACAAACAAACTTCTTGGTTACACCAGAATCTCCCAGGAGTATGGAGGATGTCGGGCTTCACTGAAGATCTCACTTGAGTAAATTTTGTCAACTAAAATATGAGATAATTGAGGAATGCATAATCAGCTGCCAACCTTGTCAAAGTATTTTGAGTACCACTTGTGTTATGCAGCTTTTTTGCATCTCCATTACTTTTCATTAATACATTTTCCCATTCAGTCACTGGTAATTGGTTATTAAAAAAAACAATGAAACTAATGCTTTTGATTAAAGTACTTTAATAAGGAAATTATAGACATTTTGCATTGTACTGGCCACAATCATTAAATGTTTTTTGCCCTCCACATGAAGTTGACAGTCAGCAAAGCATACACACACACTTTTCCCTGTTCTTATTTTGACTAGTTAAGTGACAGACATTTCTTACAATTTGACAGACTCAAGAAGGGGCGAACGTTACATTTGGTAGAATTGTTATTCTCCGCTATCCTACCTTTATTGGCTGAAACTGCTGCATCGTGCTGCACATGCATGTTTTTCACAGAACTTAAATGTCCGCAGTTTTTTGGGTAGTTTAGAGGGGCGACTCGTACCAGCACACTTAGATGTCAAAATGCGGACTTAGTTTGTAAAGCTTGGCAGATTTTCCTAATTTAGGGTTTCTTACATTTTTACGGAAAATTATTTAACCTAGATTAAATATTTATCCCAAGATTGACAAATTACATGAAAAAATATTTGGAACAACTTTAGATTTGCTCTTTCAAGACCGTGTTAAAAACCAAAAACTATTAATGGGATGTAAGAGTACGTTTCACTGGCTACTTCTGAAACCACATGACTAAAATTAGACTAGATCTTACATCTCTCCATAGTTTTTGATCATCGTTTGAGTTTTTTATAGCTTTGTATCACTTTTGCCTGAGGAGAAAATACCTGAATAAAACCATAAACACAGACTCCGTAAAACAACAATAATTAAAACACACACATAAAAAACAATAAGCTTGCCTGTTGTATCTTTTGATAGGCCTCGATGCAGTTAAGCCAGGCCAACACTGGACCCTTATCATCAGTAGATCCTCTTCCATAAAGTTTACCTACAAAAATATAAATCAGTTTAATGCACATTTAAATTGGTAACACGTAATTTTTAAGTAAATCATTCAACCCAATAGTTTTAACACAAATGTGTGTTAACCAGTTATAGTAGTGCTATCAGGAGAACAGACTTTAACTCCTGTTTGATTCAAATTTTTTCTAATGAATATCTTTCTATAAAATGATGCTGTCAAACAGAACATGTATAGCTTTGAGGAATATACAGCTTAAATTAAACCTGCATTCTGGTAACCAAAGCATTGGAAGAGCATGTTGTACCTGCCAGATAACCATCCGACCTAACTTGCTCTGTAGTATTGTTGCATTGCACAATAGTAGTCCAACTATGACGCAAATACAGGTTCAGATTGAGATCATGACGCTTTGCTCAACAGCTTTATAGACTGCCAATTTATTACATGGTTTGTGTTGAGATTTACTTGTATGCTTATCCATCAACTGCAAAACATTAAGAGAAAGTTTTGTTTTGTGTCTTGGGGATACATTCATTCATTCAAGAAGAGTTTTTCAGGAGAAGTGAAGCAGAGGAGACACAAAAAAAAGGGTGTCGATTACGGCACGCATTCTCTGTGGCATTATTGACAACCGTCTGCAACGTCGCAGCTTTTATTTCCATCCAGAGTTACTTTCATTTTTACCCTAGATCTCGTAGGGATTAAAGGAGAATCAATTTCAAACACACTCCAAACATTCTCAATGGGGTTAAGGTCTGGACTCTTTTGGCTAATCCCATGTGTGAAAATGATGTTACTTTAACCCCAAGTGCATAATTTAACCTGGATTAATCCTGGTATTTTGGAATATGAAGGAAAGAAGAAAAAATGATGGAATAATCTGGTCATTCAGTATATTCAGGTTGTCAAGCAGACCTCACTCTTTGGGCTCATAAAGTTGCCAAATGTAAATATTAACAACTGTAGCAACCCTAGAACCATAACACTCTCTCACAGGTTTGTACAGTAAGCTAAAGGCAGGGTGGGTACATCACATTATCTGTCTCACTCCTTACCCTGATGCATCCATCACTCTGGAAGAAGGGTAAACCTGGACTCAGACTACCCACTGCCCCACATTAGTCTCACTTATGTGGTTTTCTTAAGGCTAAAGTTCCACTCCATTCAGGTTGCTCTGCATTGTTGCATTACAGTGCTTTTACTTTCACTTTTGAACATAACAGTGAGAGTTCTGCTTTTGTTTTACTGACGTTTAATTTCAAATGTTAAATAAATCCTTTTTTCTATAACCTCATTCTTCTATTAAGGCACTGTCAAGTTTTTAAGTAATGCTTGGAACGGTTCCCAGTAGTTTCAGTAATCTCTAGAGGTTTTCTTTGCCAGATGCATGTCAATAATTTGACTCGAGGGTTAAACAGAAGCCATTCATGTAATTTACAAATAGGAGACTCTACCCTACTTGCTTTGTTTGATTCTTTTGGACAGGCAGTGTACAATAGAGGCTCCATCATGATGTACTTCACAGAATTTAATGCTTCACTTCTATTCAACTCCTAGAAGTGGTTTAACCTGAACAGTGAAGTCTTGCAGATAAGACAATGCAGCTCTACCCTGGACAGAAGTATGAAGCTTTCGCCCTTACCATCATTCTCCACCAGACAGAAAGGCTCTGTATCCCAGCCGTCCTTCATCTGAGCGGGCTGAACATCCAAGTGACCGTAAATACACACCGTCCTCTTGGCCGGGTCCGACCCCAAACAGCCCAGGAGGATGGGGGGGAGAGGGATCTGCTCACCAGACGGAAGCTACGTGAATGAACATAGTTCAGGTGAAAGTTTATTTGACTTATAAAAGTGAAAACCACTTTTACCTCTTGTGTGCCATTGTCCACCAGCTCCACCGTCCCCCCCAGCCGCTCGATGTCTTTCTTTGCCATCTCCATCATCTTCTTTATCTCTGCACGCTTCTCTGGCCAGACGGACACACTCTGTACACTGACCCATTCTGCCAGGCGCTGGGTATTAAAATGTATTCATTTAACAGTGTAGTCTAGTTGCGCATGTTAATGTTATGACTTCAACAAAAAAGGTCTAATCTAGGTAAACAAAAGTGACCATTAAGAATCTGAGAGCTCAGTCTTTTAAATTTAGCACAGGATAACCAGTGAAGTAAGGTTGAGTGCAACAGATTTTATGCTTAACATGTAATTTAACTTCCCGATTAGCTGGATGAAGCACACTGAAGCAAATCTGAAACTAGCAATCTCACCTGTACATAGAGGTCCTGGTGTTCATCCACATACCTAAAAAGTTTTGGAAGGTGGGCCATTCTTGCCAGTAACAGAAGCTGAAGTGTTTAACAGGCAAAATGACATGAGCATGTTCAGCTCTACAGTGTTTGATAGGAAAACAAAGGCCACGCCCTTCAGCAAACCCTCATCTCTGTTTCTGTATTTATAGCTCCTCTGCCAAGTACTTAGACTTGTTTGGGCAAAGCTCTTTATAATTATTGCAGATATTTCATACTGGATTAACAAGAGGTCTGTAAAAGACTTTTGCATTCTATGTTCCCAACAAATTACAAGTGCTCACATCCCTCACTGCTTGCAGTTTATTTTTAATCAGTATGTTTTCTATGTACAAATATACACCTATATACACATATATACATTTCAAACTTCTACTGAATTTTCATTTTGCAAAATGTACCCATGTTGTACAGTTTCGTCCTTCTGTTTTTATATTTTTACCTTTAACTTGCTGCTGGTACACCTAAATTTATACCACAGTGGGACATTACTATTCGAAATTAGAAAAACAAAAACTATTTTACAAACCCACTATATTTGGGTAAGATCTATATGAATCACATTTTACTCCAGAGGTGTGATTTCTGGTGTTACAGTTCATTACTGCAAAAATAGGAGAAATTTACATGCAATACATTTCACCAACACCTTCTGCACATACAGCTTGACATGTGACTCATCCTGTGACACCAAGCACTAAAGTGAAGTGAAAGTTTTAGCCTGTTGGAGTAAAAAAAACAAAATCAGTTTACTTGATCAGGATAAAAATAATTTGACTGACAGAATTCAAAAGAGCAAAGAATGATAAACAATAGCAGCTAACACAATCTGCTCATAGTCCCTTAACTCACGGAAACTAAAAACTTGATTTCTAAACAAGTTTTAAACTATGAAAACTTGTGTCTCCATGCCGACTACATGTTGGCGCCATAACATACAGCTGCTTCTTGAAAAACTATAAAACTCCTTAGAAAGTTTGTTTCTGGAAAAAAAGGACTAATTTCAAGCATTTATTTTAGTTTTGATGGCCACATCATTCAGATGACATCCTCAGCACTGTGTGGCACATACTATGGGGCTGACTTGACAGTTTTCTAGCAGACATTCACAAGTCAATCACAATCTCTTCAGAAGGGCCAACCATAAAAAGTAATGCTTCAAGATTCTGGCACCTCAGACTGCTGTATCTAAGGATTTTAATGGAACGTTAATTGGAAGGAAAATGTTATAAAAACTTACGTGTGCAAGCAATAAGTATAAGGACAATGACACCTGTTATTGAAGAGTTTGTGGACACATTCACAGGGGAGCTCATTCATTCCTGCAGCTGATATCAGGGCTTCAAAAGCCACCACTCACAGAGAACATGGACTGCAAGTTGTCACATATAGCACCTTGTGTTAACGCACTATAATTAGTCCACTGCTCCGGTCTCTGCACTGGCTTCCTGTTGCTCAGAGAATAGAATTTAAAACAGCTCTGCTTGTGTACAAGTCTTTTCATGGTTTGGCACCAAAGTACATCTCTGACATGTTAGAGACATATGAACCATCTCAGGCCCTGAGAACTTCAGGGAGGGGTCTCCTGGTGGTTCCCAGAGTCAACAATAAACACGGTGAGGCTGCATTTCAGTTTCAGGCAGCAAAAATATGGAACAGTCTTCATGAGGATGTGAGACAAGCCTAAACTCTAACAATGTTTAAATCCAGGCTGAAAACAGTTATTTTTACCCATGCATATGAGAATTGAAAGTATTTTATCTGCACTCAGGCTTTTTATTGTAATTAATTATTTTTTAAGTTGACGAGTTTTTCTCTGTTTATCTGTTTTCTTAATTTATGCAACTGTGAAGCACTTTGAATTGCCTTGTGTATGAATTGTGCTCTACAAATAAACCTACCTTGCCTCGAGCCTGGGAATATTCTAATTCATCCAGGTCATGGTTATCGATTGAAATTTCCTTGAGACTGCCTTGCCTTGCCACTCCTGAACTACAGATGTCACAAGAATCTGACCTGGGCTATTATGAGGTTACAGTTTGACTTTGATTTCAAAAGCAGAGTTTTGAGGAAGAATTGAGGGGGTACAGGATCCAAGATGCTCGAAGTCCAGAGCGACATTTCCAAAGCAATAATTTGAAGAGTGTCCCAAGAAATTTAGATACAGATTTCATTTTCCAGCAGATCATCTGACCACACTACTTAAACTACCAATGACCGTTATATCCCTCTATTCCACTGTCCAGGACATTGGCCCAACCTACACCTTACGGTGAATTTATGGAGTATTGTAAAAAGAAAAGTGAAAAACAAACCACACACACACACAAAAAAAAAAAATGAAAAAAAACACAGGACCCAACAATGCAGCTGAGCTGAATGCTGTTGTCAAATAAAAACCTCAGAGTCAAAGGCGGATTGCCTCCTTGCAAAGAAATTTATGAAAACGAGCCCTAACCAATGCATAGGCAGAATAGGAACATGCATGCATTGTACATAAAAGTAGGCTGACATGTTTATTAATTTAGTATTCCACTTTGAAAAGTGTAATTTGTGTATGGGCTTAAATAGGCCATGCATTTTTTGCAGCTGTACATGGATGTTTGCACATAATATAACAGTTCGAATTCATTAATCAAGTTTTGCAATCTCGTAGAAAATATCTGCCCAAAGAAATTCAGGTTTGCATATGTGTATAAAGAGCTTTGCATGGTTGTAAATAAAGGTTTGCATTTGAAAGAATATTATAAGTTCTTCTGCAAAAACCACCCCCAAAAACAGTCAAAGCATCATATTAGTGTTACTGTGCCTTGACAAGTGGCCTTTTCCTGTTGGGAATTAGTGTAGCAGATAATCAACTCTAGCAATTGTTGAGGAATTAGAATGAACTGTCATGTCTGTAAGTTTTAATTGTATATTTAATTACATGAATGGAATGAATGCATTGTAAAAATATTTTTTGGAGGGGAAATATCACAATATAAACACTAATTGTAAATGAAAAATTTTATAGAATCTAGTGGATAAAATCTTTATGCTTAACCATGCTAATGTATTGTAATGATCATACTGAACCTGATGGTAAACACAAAGAATTTAAATAGGTTAAACATTCAGGGTGTCTTTTATTAAGGATTTTGTTAAAATAAATGACAATGTTTCTTTCGCTGCAAGGTAAAATTAATATTTCAAGAATTGTTTTTTCTAACTTGTAAACATCCAACTGATACTTTAATGAAATTTTGTTAAAAAAAATGACAAAAATGCAAAGGAGGAAGGGCAATGAAGCTTTGCAAACTCCTGCGCCTGAAAGCAGGGATGGTCATAGGACAGCTCCAGGAATATCTCCAGCTGGGTCATATGTAATTTGTATTCTCCAATCAATCAATCAATTTCTCTCTCTCTCAGATCCGCAGCTGTCGCTTTGCAGCTGTTTTATCTACCTGAACAGGTCACGCAGTGGTTCCAGACCTCAGAATGACTAGTTATCCTGCAACTTCTAGATGAATATATTCAACAAAACTGAATTTAATAGCTGAGTTATTAACAAAACTTCATGGAACTAGACTGCATGCTAAAGAGGTTGTTCATTCATGATTTGGTGGTTGAACAACGGATGACTCCAAGAATTTCTGTTAGTTTGCCCTCAACACCCGGAGTTAGAGACCCCCTTCTAGGGAACGCATTAGACTGTTTTAGTTATGCTATAAGTCAACATGCCTAAGATACTGTGGTGGAAAAATGTAGTGTTAAGATTCATCTGTAATTTGTAATCAACTGTGACGCATGTTTACTTAATGTTGTAGTCTTAGTTTGAAAGTTAGTCTTACTGAGTGACACTTTTACCCAAGTCATGGTCAGACTGTTTTGATAATAATAGTCCACATCCTGCATTACCATGGAGATGGCTTTTCTGACTTGACATCGTTGAAAGGCTACAAAGTTCACAGCTTTCTAATCAAGGAGAAAGTCTCTGATTTTCACCCTGAGAGTAGTACTCTATCAATAGAGTAGATAGACCCAAGGTTACTAGAAACAGTATCGGCTTGTTGTAAAATTGAGACAGGTCAGTATTCTGCATCTTCTGTGATGTGATTCTGTCCTCCTGTTTGATCAATCCAAATCGTAATAAACCTCCAAACGTTGATAGGAATCTCTCTCATTCTTTTACAAAGAGTTTCTTCACTCACAATAGAAAAAAATACCTTAATGGGACTATATCGTGCTATTTTTAAACCTTTCATCTTCTGGGATAGACATATATATGCAAAAATTTTACCGTTGGTGTTATACAGTATTAATTTGTCCTAAAATGTCACTTGTATCCTGTAGTTAATGTGGGACCACAAAGTAAATCGGCTAATTTCTCTATAAACCCACCTCCTGCACCAACCTCCCCTCCCCGCTCCTCTCGTAGACGTCAGACTGAGAGAAACAGTGCTGAGCTTCATCTCAAACAGTATTTTGAAAGTGAATTTGAAAAGCACAAAGTACCACAATGAAACTTGTATATTAAGGGCTCAGACGTTTGGTTTATTTTATTTTTGTAAAAAACAGATTCAATAAAGCCTTTTTCAGTTGCTAAATATCCAGGCTTTAGACAGAGCCGAAAACAACTAGCCGAGTCCAGTAAGCAGATATTTCCAGCCCAGTATAAAGAAAAGCTGAGGGTGTTGTTTGCACCCGTTTACTAAACATCATGAAATGCTACAGATCAATTAATTAACCACACAATGCTGTTATAAGATCATATAAGCAGCTTGATAAAAGGCTAACACATTAGCATTAGCCACTTGCTTCTCCGTCCATCAGGCATCTTTGTTCTTTGATCCAGCTGCTGCTCTTTAGGAATGTAGAATAAAGTCCTGTAATCCATGCAGTCAAACAGGCGTTTTCACAGAGAAAGTAAAAAATCCAACGGAAAAAGTGTTTTAAGCTTCCAAAAACCGAAGCAGCAATGAACTTTGAGAAGATGGATGGTGTGTTTGGAACTCTAGCAGAAGTAAGCCGATCTGCCTGCAGGGGCGGTGCAGACACCTCAACACTCCCTTTTTTTGAACTAGTGATGTCGCTGTTTGAACACTCAGTCGTTTTCTAGGAGAGAGAGAGGCAGCTGCTCAGAGAGCAGAATTCAGGAGGATTACTGAAACACCACTGTGGTGGGGTTTTTATGAGAAAATTGCATTACAAGATGGTCTAAAACTCCAAAAACTTCACTTTGCACAATATAGGTCCTTTAAATACATTTCTTATGCAATATTTCTTAAAGAAATCTAAAAAAGCCAGAATCTGCTTCAGCCTGACAAGTCCTAAAATGAGCCAGAGATAAGAAGAAAGCCACAATATTTGGGTATGCATCTCTGTTTCGTACGAACAACTTGGATGCTATTTAGTTTTTCTGATGGTAAAGTGATTTGAAAGCTGTCTTCAGTGCAGACCACACTAATCTCCTCAGAAGTTGAACAACTGCAGGCCACCCAGCTCTTTGGAAGGCGACCTACAAACTCAACATGAAATTCACTCTCTTCATCAGGCCATTTGTTTGGACTCAAATCTCTTTCCTCCACGTCATCGGCATGAGGATAAGCAATGTCAACTGTAGCAAAACTCTCAACTCCACCAGGAGACTCATCTTCTTAGTCGTCGTAGTCGAGGTCTGTGTCATGAGAAGACTGGCGGACAGGCTTGAGGTCGTAAAACACAGGAATGGCAACAAGAGAAGAAGTTTCATTGGCAACATTTTCAGCTTCATCGATAATCTCCTCTTCATAATTGTAATAAACATCATGATCTACAAGACAGGATCGAAGTTACTGGAAATGATCAATTCTTATCGACCTAAAAATGTCGGTACAATACGTGCATAATTAGACATCTCTGCTGCTGTACTTGTTGCATTTGAACCATCTAAAAACATTGTTTCAATGCAAACAACCTCAGACACACCTCATTACCAAACGTGTGCTATACAGATGCATGTTCCTTGATGTGGAAAACTTGAGCAGTTACAATACTGCTCAAGTTTTCCACCCTAATTATAGTAAATGTTATTGTGTATTAATCCATCATCCAGTTAACATTTGAATTTTAATAAGTACTAAACATAAAAAAATGAAGTTTTTACAGCACAGTCCTCGTTTTAAGTAGCAACTGATGAAGCCATTAAACAGGGATCACTTTAATATCATAAGATGCTTAAATTCACTTTAATTTAGCAAGTCAACTAAGTTAAAATAATTTTAAGTTCTTTTGGAGAAACCAAATCCCAATTTACCTGCAGTAAGGCTGACTGGGTAAATCCACTGACCAGTAGCAGCTCGAGCTGACAGAAGCTGATAATTTGCTTCAAAATGTCAAGAAACCAAAAGGGAAACAAATCTTTTCCACTTAAAAGAATAAAACGTAACATAGTTGCTTATAAAGGTAATTCTAATTCCAGTTGTAATGCTGAAAAGGTATGTAGTTATAATTATTAAATACAAGTATGAATACATATACATTTAAAAATCATTCATTCAAATAAATAGATAAAAGGCAATCACTGCATCTAAAAGTTTAGACAGTAAACCTCCAAAACCAGTTTGAAAAATGAACTTAAGTGTATTATTTCATAATTAAGATCAATTGGAATGTTTGTATGATTGGATTAAAATGACTTATATAAGGTGATACAAAAGTGTTTTGAATTGCTGCAATATTAACTGTATATAACTGAACTGCATGAAAAGTAACAAATCAGGAGTTGGGACAAAATTCTGAGTCATCATCAAAAACAATTTGAAAATTGTCAAGTAAAGCATTTTCATCAAAAAAAAATTTGAGTGTCAAAGATTTTTTTAAATGATTAAAATGGGTATAAATTAGCTTAAAAGTCACCACATAAAAAGTAAAAATGAAAGGGGGGGGAGGGTGGTTGGCATGTAAAATCCACTTTTTTCGTCACGTTCTTATGTCATTCCCTCCTTAAAAACATGCCTAAAGTGTTTCTTAGGGTAATTTATGTATGTTTGAGTAATCTTTTAAAAACTCTGTCAGCCGCCCTTTGGAGCGCTGAACACCAGAGTCCTCATAGGTATGCTTTCACCTCCCAGCAACGCCCCTACATTTTGATTACCGCCCATGACTCTCCATGGAGAGCTTAAGTCTCCTCCCCTTCCGGTCGGCCCGTGGGTCCTCTGGCCAAAAAAATAATGAATGGAAGTTAATGGAGCGATAAGTTATTTTCTGGTCCGCTTTGTCTTACATCCTGAATCACATATATGTTGTACGTCAGTTTAAATGATAACTTATGATGTACATTTCAACTGTTTGTTAAGTGATTTGGAATTTATTTGATTAAAAAAATTTGCAATTAAAATGCCTACAAATCAGAAGTCAGATATATGAAGTCACCGTGCTAACGCGAGGTAACACTAGCTAGAGCACATAAAACACTCACCAAGAGCTTCTCCTCCATGCTGGCTCTCACTCCACCATCTGCTTAACCCTCATCCTGGAGGCTACGGTCCATTGTCTCATTCTTCTTCTGCAGTTGTAGTCCGCTTAGTGTTTTCACACAAAATCTAAAGTAACTTTTGCCAACGGTGGAAAATCTGTGTTTTCTCTGCATGAAAATTTGTCTTTAAAATTCACGGACACCATATTCAATCCACGGCGTATTTCAAACGGGATTACAAAATAACTTATCACTCCATTGAGTCTCATTCAGTCCTCGCTCCAGAGCACAAAAACAGAACATCGTCAACAGCAATCAACTATCACCTGTGTGTAATAAAAGTAACAATGCCAAAATCAGAAATGTTCTACATAAAAATTTAAATACTCAAAGTCTCATAGGTTTTATTTTTATTTGCTTTAAGTAGCACAATAAAAAAATTAGTGCTTTGTAAACTATAAACTGCCGCCAGCCAGCAGTGCCCCGCCTCGCTGCTTCTGAGAGCGGGGGAGAGAAAGCAGCGGCCATAATGAAATGCTTTAAGCCCATCCAACTGCAAAATGTTGTGATGACGTTGAAGACAGCGTGTCGAAGTGGGAATGTCCGAGGCTCTTAAAGAGACATGCAGCTAATTTCAAGGCAGGTAGTTTGGACATGTGAGTGCAATTTTTCAAATAGGTAGTATATATCATATATTGAACTTACAGATCAATTTACGTTAATATTATAAGTGTACTGTACCACAGAATTGCTCTGTCTGCCTGAGAAGAATGTGCCACCCCTCCTTTAACAGTAGAGAAAATGGACAATTTTCCAATTACAAGACAAATTAAAATTGTGATTCAGTCAAAACTACTAAAAGACAAAACTTTGAGTCGCATTTAAAATTCTGGCAAGATTTTAATAGTCGAAACATGCAGCACAAAGTTTTGAGTTAAATCGTAGGACTCAAAATGTTTGGTTTCTGGAAACTAAAAATATGAGTTATAGTGAAAAGCATGATAAAAAGCCATACTTTTCTGCCAACAAAAAAACTCGAAAATATAAGGGTCCTGTTACCCGTTATTGTATTTACAGTTTTAATTTTGCATTTACTGTGTTCTGTGAAATTGTGAAACAAAACTTTATAAACAAGTAAAAATCAAAATTATGGAACATGATCTAAATTATGTTAAAAAAAAAAAAGTCTGATTGTGTTAATTGCTTAAGTAAAAGGCAAAACTATGATTAAAATTCAAGTTTGAAAGTCAAAGCATACGTGAAAATGATAAGTGATCATTACAGATTTGATAGTTTCTCAAAATTAGAAAGTAAAATAAATCCATTTTAAAGTCAGAATTTCACAAATGATTATTGCATAAAATTAAAATATAAAAAACAATTTTAGTTTAAAAGTGAGGCGGAGTCAAAATTACCTTGAATTGGATAAATATGACTTAGCAGCTTGTACTTATGATGTACCATGAGGGAATGTTTACATATTTAAGAGGCAAGAATGTTCTTCAGTGAGGTCTAGTTCAAACGTTACTCAATTTAACATTTCTCAGTCTGCCATGGATGAATACATGATCAAAAAATGTACCTGAAAAGCTCCCACAGATATATTGACTACATATAAAGTAAACAATGTAATGTAAAATAGTCACAACAAGATATATACAGAATAAGATATTTTCATCAGGGATTATGGAGTTTTTGTTCTAATATAAAATATGTTCATTCTAAAATGCAATCAAAAACAACCAAGTGTAACAGGACGAAATTCAGTGACAAATTTAAGTTAATCACTTCTCATTTATTCTGCCACACAAACCAAATTAAACAGACTTGTAGTAGTTTTGTATTCATAAAACAACCAATAAAAAAACAGACTCTTCTATTGGCATCACATCTAAAGAAAAATCACTTGTAGGAATTTGCCTTGTGCTTGGGTAAAAAGATGAAATTATTCGGGACAGGTCCGAGCAGCATTTCACTGAAAAGGTGAAAAAGAAGATTTTATACGCAGCCAGAAGATAAACATGTCACTTTAATACATTTTCTTACAGTTTAAGCCTTTTTTCTTACCTGATCCTTACCCAGTCGTCAACATTCTGACTGGCCATTAGGGACTCCAAGTAGTTCCTGCCCATGTAGTATGGAGGCCTCTCATTGATCTTCTGAGGCACTCGCTCCAGCAGGCCCACTGGAATATATCTAAGGGAGAAAAAGTTGTTTCATTTCTCAATTATAGACTGTTTAAGGGGTATTATATGTAGATAAAAATACCAAGTCAGACTCAAGGATTGATGCATTTATACACACTCTAGCCAATATGAAAATCCGATCACATATGTACTCACCATCTTTTATCATGATTAAATCACAAGGATATAGGATATCAATAGCAATGAATATCACTAGATTAATGGCGGTCAAATAAAGTCATATTTTGAAAGGGATGATGTTGCGGACCTGCACATGAAGGAGAGCCACTCCAGCATGAATTTTCGGGTCTTCTCCACACCCCGAGTGTCCGAGCCCCAGTGCTCCAGGCCAAAGTTGGTGAAATCCTTGAGGATGTCCAGTCGTTCGCTGGATGAGATGTCCCAGTGTCGGCTCTCCTTTATCTCAGTGAAGATCCAAGGCTTGATGAGGGCGCCCCTGAGAAAAAAAATAAAACACTGAGCTATATTATACAATGTCTGAAGAAGTTTTAAAAAAAAGAACTAGTGTTTTTAAGGAGCTACATTTGAAGTGTTACAATAAACGCTTTTAAATCTATTAAACTATTTGAATTTTCAAAATACACTCACAAATTCAATGTCACCCACTAAAACTTTTGCTTTTTCTGTAGAAAGACCTTTGAACACATGCACTAATAGTAGTAATATCTTGAATATAAAGTTTCCGTTCGGTTCAGTTTAAACTAAAGCAATTTGCCGATTAATTCCCAACAAAAAATACCTCTGAACGCACTCAAGATCTCAACAGGTTACCAGATAGATCTAAAAAAAAAAGTCTGAATTTTACACTTTACTAGCACATCTCAACACTCTAAATCTTAAATGTATTTTTTTATGAGACCCAAAGGCTAAAGGTGTTTCTGCAAAGCAGTGATGTTTCGAAGCTATGGCTTCGGGGAGTCTGTCAAAGAAAAAAAAATTGCTTCAGAAGCCCTGTGTTGATGCTTGATTTATCTGAGCAGTCACGGGATGAAAACGTCTGAAGCACAGCTTGGTACGTCACTAAATTGCTAACTGAGTCGATGGTTCAAAAAGACCTGAATCACTGTCTAGGGATCAAGGGAAGTGAACGATCCAGCAACAAGGGGCATCACATGGTTTAGCGGTAGAGCAAGTGATCCAAATGCAAAGGCTAGAGTCTTCGAAGTTGGATCAATTCCCAGCCATTTCTGTTGTTTTAATATGTATGTCAGCCAAAAACATGACGTAAAAACCATTATGGTTGCTTTTTCTGCAGTAGTCCTACGAACATTAAAAAATCGACAGAAATGAGACACCAAAAAAGGCATGAGTTTAAGGACACTTTAGTATTAATTTGGTAAGCAGATTGATTCATGTTGGTGTTCATACTAACGACCACTAGATGTGACCCAAGAGGACTGCTAGGAAGATTGAAGTAATGAACAGTTTTTTTGATACAAGAGTTCTGTGCTTCAGAAAATTTAATTTGGCCATCACTACTGCAAAGCATACGGACTCAATTTGAAAGTAAACCATCTAAATTGTACCTCGTTCCTGTCCTCCAGGGAACAGTGATAATATGCATAACCTAAGGTTTTATTTCCACGGTTTTATGCATTAGGACAGTGTTTTCCAACCCTGGTCCTCAAGTCCCACTGGCCTACATGTTCTAGGTTTTTCCCAGCTTTAGCAAACCTCATTTCAATTTATGGCCAATTAACAGGGTTTTTCTTGAACTGCAGTCATCTGAACCAGGTGTGTTACAGCAGGAAAAAACCTAAAACCTGTAGGTCAGTGTGCCTTGAGGAACAGTGTTGGGAAACCCTGCATTAGGACATGTTAAAATAATCCCATTCGGTTCAAATCCAAACCTTAGGACGGTTTTTTTAACTAACGTTTGTGTGAATCTACATGCTTTGACTTCGCTAGTATACCTGAATTACCTATTGAAGGAAAGCATAATTAAACTGAAATTGAAAACATGTCTGAAATACAGCAAATATGCCGGTTAATATAATACCTTTGGCAGAAGTATCTAGAAGTAGCTGTTTAATTTGTGACTTGATTAGTCTCTCACATGAAGTAGGCTAATTTTAAACCTGGCTTCATCGACCACAGATCCCAGTTTGGGCCTCACATTTTAATCCAGAATACTATGGTAACCAGAGGAGCTCGTCGTCATCTTAAAGGCAAAGTGTAAAGCCCTTATTATCACCCCTCCAACTCCATGCTTGACAGGTATGAGGCATTTGTACTTTTATACTGTCAACAATTTGAGAGAAGGGGAGCCCTTCTAAAACAATCTAATCCACCCCCACCCCAATTCTATTGTCATGACTTTAACACTTAACATTGATAACTAAGGCTGCAGATCATTTTTCTGTTGCAGTTTATAAGACCATTGCACCACCACATTCAGGTGTATTTACAAGCACAATTGTGGGAAGGTGGACAACCGTTTTCAATTTTTTCCAACTCAAGAGCCAAACTTTTCTCAGAAGAACCGTCAGCTTCAAATAGTGTGGAAATGGCCTTAAAACCCGCCCCAGATCGATGTGCAGCAAGACCAGTCATCTGTGGCCATTGCTGACGTCTTCCCATAATTGCAGTGTAAAAAGAAACACCAGCAAAATGAAACTAAAAATAACTAAATGTGCCATCAAGAAAATGGCAGCTACTTTCCCCCTTAAATCAAACAGAAGCAGCAAGAGAAATGCAAGTGCGTCCTGATGAGTGAAAGCAGTAAACTAGGTCTCTCTTTCATGACTAAGTCCAGTTGCTCAGCTGCTCCTATTAATTTCTCATCCAAGTATATAAACAATTCCTACCTTGCAATCATGATACCAGAAACTCCCGTCTCTCTCGCTTTCATGGCGTCCTCATAAGACAGAATGTCTCCATTACCTGGACCAACAAAATCGAGTTACGTCTGTTCGACTCCAATTAATCCACATCTTGAGATTCTATGACTAGTTTTACAGCCCTGGGTCAGCCTTCTATCACCACAGAAATCCAAAGTTAAACCAGCTGCTTTGTTGACAAATGCACGCACCGAACAGTGGAACAGGGGAGGCCAGCTTGGCACATGTGCTGATATAGTCCCAGTCAGCTAGCTTAGTGTAGCGCTGCTCCCGGGATCTGCCATGCAGCTGGAAGACAACAGCATCATTAGGAGTCATGTATGCAGAATGTCTATAAAAAAGTATACATAAACATGAAGAGGAGAAGAAAAATATTATACATAAGTAAGGGAACAGGTTCACCATGAAGATAACAGAAATCATCAAAACTTGCCTTGAAAGTTTTAATTCTTTATTCATAAAAAAAGATCAAATTTTGAGGTTCTTTCGACCCGAACGTTTAGTTCTAAAGCCTTGTTTATGCTTCTCCGACCGCGACTTTGCACTCAGACGCACACATATTGATGGAGACGTTTTTTGTTTGTAGTAGTCCGTTTTCTCCACTCCACACTCTATTGTTTTTTCAGCGTTGCTCAACCAGGACAGCAGGGGGTGCTAACTTTTCATGCCGTCTATGCCTACTATCACAGCACCGTTTCAGTTTTTTTCTAGGCTTGAGAACGCATTTCTTCCTCAATGAGCAATGGACGACAAAGTAAGTTTTGATAAAGCTGTAAAGCGTTTTACTAGAAGTGCAGCTCATAGAATACTCTAGAAACACATGAAAACAAACAGAGCAGCCTTTTATGTTGTTTTCCTACACTTCCTTGTGTTGAAAATCGCCAAAACAACAGATTAGATAAATTATCCCTTCAATATAAAGCATATAGTGGCCAAACACTGCATTATTTACTGATTACAGCGACTATAGAATCCGATTCTGGTGAAGCGATCTCTGGCTGTTGCTGAAACTGACCAATCAGATGCATAGCTCTCTGTCGACGGATAGTTAAAAATTGGGCCTCTACTCCGTGCGTCCTTGCGTAGGCGACGGAGAGCCCTTGCGTTGACGGATATCAGTCTCTGTCAAAATGGAGAAGCATAAACTAGGCCTTGGACTCATTTTCACACTGACATGCACGTCTCGTTTATCCGTGCTTCCATTTTTGCGGTGAGACTCACTGTGATCATGGAGACGCCCCAGTTCTTCATCTCTCCGATGAGTTTGTGTGCGATGTTGGACTTCTCCTGAACACCGGTGCGGATCTTGACCGTTAGAGGGACATCGAGGACCTTCAGGCGGAAACAAGAACCACCTTTTTACCCAACTTCACATCCACGTGTAGCACAACTCGGCCATACGTAAAATGCACTTACATAATTCATTCCTTTGACGATCTGTTCAAATTTTCTGGTTCTTGTCATCAAGCCACATCCTCCACCCTGATGATGGAAAGCAAACTACTGTCAATAGCTTTTATAGTGAGGTTTAACAGTTCCTTCCATAAACTACGATCTGTGATCATAAACCCGAATTAAAAATTTTTTTTTTTTTAAACATCTGAATGTAGGGTTTTATCAAATGAAGTGAAAAGAAGGATTTTATTGTGTTTAAGCTCAGCCTCTATGGTTTTTAAATGACTACTTCAGGATGAAAAACCAATGTATGTCTTGGGTTTTTTTTCTTTGACGTTCAATTAGCATTTATTGAAGTTTATAATAAGCTAACTGGAACACAAACAACTGATGACATTGTAACATTTGTAAAGCTACATGTAGAGACAGTGAAATCTACAATGAAAATTCTTAATTTGACGGAGATAAAGTTGTTAAATAAAAGTTTACCTTCTTGTAAACAAGATCAATGGGGCATCCAGAGTTGATGTCCACAAAATCGACATCAGTGTAGCTGTTGATAAGCTCCGCACATCTCGTCATGGTATCAGGGAAACAGCCTTCAACCTGGCGCAAAGAATCAGACCTCAGTACAATATCCAGCCTCACTCTCGTACACAAAAAAATCCACTCACATAAACAAGACACTTCAACTCCAAACTGGAGGCAGCTGCAAAAGCTGCAACAACCCCATCACCTGAACTCCAAACAGATCTTCACTCTCATGCCTCTTCAGGAGAGCCCACTCTGACTGATGGCCCTGCAGCAGGTTCGTGCACATGGCCATCTCCCCGCAGGTGATGTCTGCGCCAAAGCGCTTGCACACACGACGAAAAGGCAGGTTCCCACACTGACCACATACAGAACAAACTTAGATCTAAACAACATGGCAGCTTAGTTAATTCACATTCCGTTTTGTTAGGCCCACTAACCTAAATGTGTTTGGTGGGATTTTAAGTGGCAGACCGAACAAACTATGGAAGGAAAATGAAACGCTTTTCTGGACATAAAAATCTCATAAATTTGGAGCATATTTATATTCATGCTTGAAACTACAGCTGTAAGTATTCAGGGGTTTGTCTTCACCTGCCGTGAACATTTAGATTGAAAAGCCCATGAAAATTGGTTTTGAAGATTCTAACCATGGATTCGATTTATGTTTGTACTTTGACTGGGCCATTCTAACATTAAATGCTTTGATTTTTTCTAGTATATTTAAGGTTGCTGTCCTACTGCAAGATTACCCTGTATTTATTTCTATCCAGCTTCCCATTAACTCTTACCAGTCTCTTTGTCCCTGCTGAAGAAAAATCCCCACATCATGACACTGCCACTTCTCAGCATAGGGACTGTGTGTTCAAGCTAAAGTATCAGCGTAAAGGTCGTGAATAACAATCCTACACTGACTTTCATCTCTTCCACTTAAACATCATGCACTTATTTGCGTTTTTCACACAAAATCCCCTAAACACTAAAGTTTGGGGTTGTAACAGACAAATACATTAAAGCACTTCTCCTGCAACAAGGAACTGTTCACCATCTGTTCTTACTTACAGTTGTTAGAGGAGCGAGATAGAGCTTGTCCTGGAAATCCACCTTGAACATAGAGGCAAAACAAAAAAACTTTAAGCCACCCAACTTTGCAGAACTTTTAAAAACGTTCTAAATATGTATTACTCTCTAATGGTTTCTTCTGGTTTTTACACGTTTTTTACAAGACTTTTGCTAATTTAACTAAAAGAAGAACTTTAGAGGAAAGAGATACTGTCAAAGACAATTTTCCATTTTATGTTTTATAGGCATTAAAGAAGTCTACGTCTACATGTACCTTTTTCTTTTCACAGGGCCGCAGTCTGATAACGTCGGCATCAGTTAGCGGACCTACGGTTTTCATGGGAGGTTGGATATCTGGGCAGGTTGGCAGCTAGTTATAGAACAAACATTTAGGTTGATACAAAGAGAAAAAGAATCATGACAGGAGGAAGTTAATCGTATACGGTTGTACAGATTCTTCAGCAGGAACGTGCTCCTTCTCTTCTTTTGGGTCTGCAGATACCTCCGCTTTACAAACATCACCTGAACACACATAAAAAAAAAGAACAATTGTTTAAACAAACCATTTAAATTAGACTTTTTTAACACCTTTGGAGAAACCCATATTGTAAAGTTGATGCAAAATTACATTGGCTTTTTGCAGTTTTGCAAACTGTCCTTTAATCCTCAGTAAATCAACGGTACAGATTTTGTATAGGGCTAATAGTAAAATATTATTGGTAAACACCCAGAAACAATTTATAAAGAGAGAAAGTCAGTACAATCTAAAAAGGAACAGGTGTGTTTACTGAACCAAAGTCATGGAACGGACAATCTCTGTAAAACAACCAAATTTGCAGAATCTATGCAGCGAAACAGGTGTTTTCACAGAGAAAGTAAAATTCCAACAATAAAAGTGGTTTGAGGTGCTAAAAGCAGAGCAGCTTTGAGAAGGGAAGAGGGTGTGTTTGTAATTCTACCAGAGTTAAGCAGCTCTCTCTGCAGGGGTGGTGCAGAAACCTATAGCACTTCCTTGCTTTCACTTAGTGATAGGGATGTAAGAAAATATCGATATGCCAATATATCACGATATCTTATGTCATGATATTATATCGACATTCAAAAGCAAAGAATCTATTTTTTTATTTTTTAAGATTTTTGATGAAATTCTGACACCACAATCATTTTGGCAGAAAAATTCAAAGTAGGACTGGTAGTTAGTGGCTTTTTACCTCCTTCGTTCCAGTCAATCAACTAAAATGCTACTTATGATTCAGCTATGCTTGATTTGCTGATATTGGCATTTCATTAAGTTGTCTCGTAAGTTATATCGTGGGAGGGGCAGAAAAAGTGATCGAATAAAGACTTTGGTGACTTATATAACAAAAATGAATCTGTCACTCACCATTCCCCTGCTGTTCCTTTTTGTCTTTGTTGTTTGACAGCATTTTCAGGAACTCCTCTGACTTTTTGAAGGTAACAGAACGCTTTCGGAGACGATACTGTAGATCTTTACTCAAGCTGTTCTTCACCATAGTCCTGCCTTCGTAAGCTTCAACCAGGTCAGCATTCTCCATGGATTTAAAGTCAGCCGTAGTGTGCGCCTTAGCGAAGCGGCAAGCGAGCCCATATTCACACTTTCCAAATGTGTCATATAGGTAACAGCGTTCCCCGATGTCAGCAGGCTTGGAGGCCATGTACTCACCGACATCATGGTAGAAGCAGCATTTGTCTCCAAACTTACATTCACTGTTCTAGAAAAAAAAAACATTCACAAGGATAAATGTTATACGGGTATCTGAACGTACTGTACGCAGTGTAGTGTTTTAAAATCCAGTAGAAGCCTTCTACCTGAATGACAGACAAACACAGTCGCTTTTCTTCATACGTGGTGGGCTTTGTATGTGGCCTTGACTTATTCTGACCCCGAAATCTTTTCTTATCGGGTTTCTCTGCCGTCTTCACATCTTCAGGGTCCAGTTTGGGTTTTTTAGATTCGGGTTCTTCCACAGAGGGATTCTTGTTATCTAGTTGTTCCTCATTTTCAGTGGCCTTCTCCGTTTTGGAGCCTCGCCACTCTGAATCCAGAAAGCCATGAAATGTATCTTTGGTGGTGAGGAATCTGCAAAAATAGAAAAAAGAAAAAAAAATTAAATACATTTATACAGATCCCAAAGCAGGATAAAAAATAAAAAAACATCTGGAATACAGAAAGAATATTTTTATTTTTAAAAAGATAAAACAATTGTATACCTTTATGCATTTATGTGTAACTATGGGTTGCTTTTTAACTGACAATCACAATAATTTATGAAGATTATATTCTAAACTGGATTAATGTACATTTTCCAGGTAAAAACATTATACTTTTTTAGATTTAGTTTCTGGAGTTTTAAGTCATTTTGCCCACGAAGCTTTAAAAATAAAAACACACACACAAAAAAACTCAATTTAGCAAGAAAAAAAAAGCAAAATAAAAACAATAGTCAGCTAAATTAAACTTAAAAGAGCCTCTGGTTGGAAAATCACTGACGACAACTCAACAGTGACCGTGCAAATTACCCATGAAGCATAGGTAGATGATAAGAACTAATTTGACAAAAGTTTTTTTATTTTTTTTATTCGCTGTTTTGTTGGCTTCAGCAGACAAAGGCAGCGTAGTCTTTTAGTGCCCTCAGGGGCATGCAGCAACTTAGAAAAATATGCGATCTGCTCACTAAAGCTCCAAATGATGCAGCTAAACCAATGAACATGAGAAGCAGGAGGATACAGGAGGCTTCATCCTAACAGTACAGCTGCTCCCCCAATGTCCAGTGTTAATGACTGTTACTTACTCTTGTTTGATGGCAGATTCACCTTTTACAGCTCCAGGTGTTGCTCTGCCTGTGGTGTCTTCTGATAATGCTTCCATGATGCAGTCAAAGACTTACTTCCTATCCTTGCTCTGAAACAGATCAACAGTTGGAGAACATAAAAGCACTGTAAAAAAATAAAATAAAAAGCTGCGCAGTAAGTAGATGTAATAATTATAAATTTGCTTTTAATTGTATGCACATTTTTCACTCTAAGCCGAGTTTTAATGCAACATTTATACGTACTGGTCCTCTGATTGCGTGTTTTTAGACACGTCTGATTAATCCACACTGTACTAGCTATCATGGGGGATGTGATATTGAGGATTTGTCTTTAACACGTTTAACTGCCAACACTTGTTTAGAAGCAAAACGTCCCTCTGTAATAACACACTGCAGGAACTTCATGCGTAAAATTGTTTAGCTAAAAAAAAAGTCCCCAAACCCTCTCTCACTAACCTGTTTCTTTATGAAGTTGATTAAACAGCTACAGGAACATGATCCACACCAGCACCAGTTAACTCAAAGCTCTGCTAACAACGAAAGCTAGGTGTTTATTTAATGATCAATAACTGCTTATGCTCCTCTCGCTAGAAGCTACAACTGCTGTCTCTGAATACAAACGTGCTAAAGTTATTTCAGTCTCATGCAGACAGCCAGACAGTGCACAGCTGCGTGTGGTGACCGATGTGCAGCAGTCTAATGATCCCCCCAGAACAGACTTTTAACTATTGGTTCCGCATGTGGACTTCGGAATTAGAAAAAATGTATGAGGAAAATTCTTCGGTACTTTTCGCAAAACATACGATAAGGCAAACACATCTAACCGCACAGTAAATAAAGATAAAATGTGATGAACAGATTGATGAGTGAAGGTGATAATCAGTGCAAATAGAACCGGTGCTGAGAGCACAACTTGGCAGGTGGTTTATACTTCTCTGTCAGCAAGTTTGCACCCAGACTCAGACATATTAGTGATTCCCCCACATTACTTTTTAAGGCGGGCCTACCATTTCAATGTCATTTCTGGTTAACTAAAGTTTCTTTCTTTTCAGCTTTTAAAAACATTCCCCCTCGTGGACTGACAGAAAGTACGTTTTGATTGAGCTGTAAAGCTAGAATTGCAGCTCACTGAAAACTCTTATGCAGTGATTCCCAACCAGGGGTACATATACCCCTAGTGGTATGTGAGCACATTACAGGGGTTACATTCAAAGACTTATTTAATTTCCCAGGTTATGGATTTAAGGCATTTGACAGTACTTGTTGGCCCTGGTAAAAAACAAAATCAGGCTGGGATGTGGTATACTTAATAAACACCCAAATTAAAAATAAACCCAGCAAATCATCTCGATTGGGTTCAGGTCCGGTGACATTGGAGGCCAGGTTATTTACACTTTTTTGTAAAATTACTACACAATTTCATATGTGTTCATTCATATTTTTGATGCCTTCAGTGTGAATCTACAATGTCAATAGTCATGAAAATAAAGAAAACACACAACAAACTTTTGGTCTCTACGATAGATAGATAGATAGATAGATAGATAGATAGATAGATAGATAGATAGATAGATAGATAGATAGATAGATAGATAGATAGATAGATAGATAGATAGATAGATAGATAGATAGATATTTTTTTTCCTGGTTCAAAATATTTTGTTGTTTAAAGAAATAATTTTAATTAGGGATGCACCAATACTGGTAATGGGGCCAATACCATTCGAATGTACTCATATTCAGCACTGTTTTCAAAAGTTACAACTCATGTTCATTTTCTAATTATCAGGCTGGTTGCAGTTCACTGTTGTCTGCTGCTTATTTTAAACTTTAAATCTGAGCTATGACCAAAAAAAATAATATTTGTTTTGTTTTGAGCCCACGCTCTGTCAGACTGTGATGGAGAGAACAGATGGGGCTGAATGACTTCATTGGATCATTAGCCAATGTCACATGAGAAAAGATAGATCAGTTGATAATATTCTTCTGCTTAAACTACAACGGCGCCGGACTGGCCCAAAAAGTTGCATCGGCCCACCGACCCTCCTACTCCAGTCCTCAACAGCCACTGTCCTGTAGCTGTTAGATACATCCCTTCCTCAGCACCCCTGAAATCAAATGAATGGCCCTTCTTACAGTCCTGCACCTAATTTGATGGCATGAATAAGGAGGTGATTTAAACATTTCACTCAGCTTGTGTTGTTACAGTGACTCATGTAAAAGTTAGTAGCTCTTCTTGTCCGCCACCTTGTCGGCAGCAGGGTACTGGGGATATTGCACAAAAATAAGTATGTACACGTTCTACAAGTTGCAATAATCACCCAAAACCTTTGGGGGAAAAAGTTACTTCTCCTTGAATAATCTGATACAGTGAATCTGTGAGATTTTTCTCACCCAAGATTTTTAAAGTGGAGGTTGCTTATGACCTTCTGGGGGTACTTGGACATACATTTCCAAACCAAAGACATTATTAGACGGAACAATAGGGTTTTAATCTTTAAGTTTGTGTAAAACTCCAGAAGAAAAATCAACATTTTTATTTCTTGTAAATGTCCTGCTGGTTTAGGGTAAGTCATTGAAACAGGATATTACAGGTTTTGTTCTAATACTATACAGAAATTGAGATGTTTTGTCCGTACTAGTGGATACTTGAAAAAGACAACTTCATTTGGCTTACAATTGTTTCTACAAACAAATTTAAAGTGCAACTCTCCCCAAAACTCACTTTTTTGCTGATTAACTCTATACATGGGTGTCTAAAGTGATGTGTACATGTATGGTTATTACTTTTGGTATTTGATTTTAGTAAAAGTATTCAATTTGTACCAAACAACATTACTGGTGTTTAATCTTTTAGTTGAAAGCTTACACTGCACTGCACTTGAATTTGAATCAGGCTTTGCTACCAGGCTCAGCCTGGGTTTCTGACGACAGCGTCCTGCCGCTGTGGAGTATAAAAGACCCTTGGTTTCAGCCACAACTTTGTAGAGGGTGTGTGGCAATTCAGTAGCAATAAGCTCAAAACGATACGTCTCAGAGCTGCTCGCTGCTTCCTCCACAAAACCTTCCTTCCTCCGGTCTTCTTCTAAATGAGGTGGAAATATTTAACCTCTTAACTTCCTGCCTCTGAGGCAATGGAGCTTGCGTCGCTATTGCTTCTTTGCATCTTTTTGTCTGTCTGTGTGTGTCCCCCACTCTGTCCCACTCTACAAACTGCAGGCAGTTTTGTCAGTTCACAGCGAAAATCATGCTCAGCTCTCCCGCTTCGTGTTCTGCAAGGCAACGCCTAATTTTGACCTTTTTTTAAAATAGAATATGTTTCCGGATTTGACTCTATTAGGGGGTGAGTTACTCTTTAAACCACCTTTAGGAGTAAATTCTCAGTTGTACTTCACGACTATCCAATAATCATCTATCCAATAATGCTCTATGTCTGATTATCCTTGCAGAATAATAAATGAGCTGGTGCACATTTCTAGCAGTCATTGGACAAGTGGTGGGGTACATCCAGTCCAGGTCGCCGGTCCATCACAGGGCAAAACAGGGCACAACCATGCACACACATTAACGCATAAAGACAATTTAGAAAGACGGTCTTGTTTCATTCATACATTTATGAGTTCATAAGATGCACATGAAGCTACAGGAATGATGGATTGCATTGAAATTAACTGATTCTTTGAGGGGCATTGACCTATCAAACATGGAAACCTCTCTATTACTTTCAGAAGTTACTGATATGGAGATTTAAAAAAACATACAAACCCTTTAACTTATGGCCTAAAGTAACAGATTATTAACTGCCACTCTACTGAATACAAAAATGTAGCCACATTTATTAGTACTCTTGATGAAGACACACGTTTTCTATAAAATTTAAGTTTGGTCATTTAAGACCCATGAGAGGATGGGTATTCTTTGTCTGATTAAACCTTTTTTTGTTCGTTTGTTCTGGTCATACATTTCAGATTTTAATTTAAAATTCTGTTCACTTCATGCAGCCGTGCAATTGCACAAGGGTCCCAGGGCCCTACATCAAGAGAGAGCAGCATCCATTAATATCGTGTGTCACCGCAAAATCTGCTCCGTTCACTCCTCCATTATGGCAGAAAGTTTTTCTATCTTTGCCACAAATCGTTTCCGGCTACTATCCAAGATGTTGATCCCATTTTTCTTAAAGTCATAGCCAAGTCTCTTCAGATCCTTCAGCCGTTCTGTGATGTTCTGTGTGCTGTAATCTAAGACTTTGGGCTTCTCCAATATTTGCTCTATTGTTATACCTCCTTTAAAAAGACAGTCCAGTTTGGAGTTCAGAGTAGACGCCCCGATGTAGAGAATCATGGGGTAGGTTTTTATCAGTTTCTTCATGTCATCTTTCCTGCAGCCTTGTAAAGACATCTTCTGCTCAAGGTTTTTCAAGTTTTTCTTTAGATACTCATTGGATAGGTCCAAAATGTCTGCTCCGTGTCCCTGAAGCAGAGCAAGCAGTTCGGCATCACTTAACTTCAGAGATGTTTTCAGGTTGTCAATGTTGGCCCTGACTCTTTTAGTGCTTGTGATGAGAATATACAGGTTTTTAGATATTACACTTTTAGCAAACTGTTCAGGATTATTTCCACCCAGCTCCAGACAGATATCCTCAAGAAACTTCACCATCTGTTTGTTGAGCTCCAGGCTGTTGGAAAACGTTCGCGGCGCTGTGGTCAGCAGCCGATGAAGATCTTTGGAGTTTAATCCCAATGAGATCAAAAAATCTATGTTCTTCTTCAAGTTCTGATTATCACTAGAACGGAAGAAAGACTCGGGCGAGCGGGCCAGGATGCTCACGATCTCGGCGTCTGTGTTGAAGACGTTTCTCCACAACTGCCAGCGCTGCTCCAAGTGTTCAACTGAACGGGTGATGGCGCGGGGAAAACGGGACACGATGCTGCCTATAACTTTGTGGCTGGCGCCTTTGCCCTGCAGGAACTGAGCGAGGCCCATCTCGTTGGTGAAGGCCTTACGGAGCACGCCCGGCTGACGCTGGCGGGCCATCTCTATGTCCACTCCCAAGAGGTTTAGGTTCTCAAGTAGAGATATGTTCTCTGTGTCGGATTGCAGATTTGCTCCATTACTGTCACTGCAAAGCCTCCAAGTGGGGCAGGTTGTTGGCAGGTGTAATGGAGTAAGCTTAAAGCTTTGCTGCAAAATGAGCGAACGGCGAACACTAATAAGAGCCCTTATCCCAGAAACGGCAGCCATTTTTCCAAAGAAGACCAGAGATCTAGTTAAAACAAAGAAAACAAAGTATGTTATTATATTTTTTTAAGTCCTTTATTTTACCTAAAATTAAAATGTATCTCTGTACTGTACATGAACAGTCATTGTTGGCAAATTATACTTTACATTCCATTCCAAATGTCTCAACTCTAGAACTTTTTCACCCTTCTGACACATTACAGCCTCAAACATAAATGTACTTGGGATAAAAAAAGTAATAAATCAACCAAACAGTTAAAAGCTTTGAATTGAAAGGAAAATAATACATGGATTAAAAAAAAACAATTAATGACACCTCTCCAAAAAGCAGACATCTTTAGAAGTCACCTAAATAGTCAACAGAGTAAACCTTTATTCTCATTATAAATCTAGCTGTTCTCCAACAGCCTCAAAAGTTCTACTTTCTAGAGAACATTGGAGATGAGACAGCGTTATGAATAGGGACGCACCGATACTGGTATTGGGTATCGGCCCCAATACTGCCTAATGCACTGGTATCGGCTACTGTTAACCAATACCATAAACCGATACTTAAGATGTGGAAATGCAGCAATAATTTCACATAGAATATTGGCTTTTAACTTTTAAATTTAAGTTCTGTGGTCTTTTTTATTAATATTTTGTTTTTTATCTAATTCACCATCATTTCTTGTAAAGAGCAGAGAAGAAAATTAAACCTGACTCCCAATTGATAGCACCTTCTTTGTGTGGTAGAAGTATCAGCATTGTTACTCGGTATCAGTAAGTACTCTGATCCAAGTATCAATATGGTATCAGTTATGAACAAAGTGGTATTGTTGCATCCCTAGTTGTGAAGATTAAGGAACACACCAGACAGGTTAAGCAGAAAGTTTTTACATTCCAGGCTTAAAAAGTACACAAATACAACAAACTAAAGCAAGTCGTAGTTTTCCTCCTAAACTGACAACTCGAGCATAGAGTGACAAGAAGAAAGCCTTTGTTGGAAGGCCATAAGAAATGTTTTGGAGATGCCATTTAGAAAGCAATAAAGACGTAGAAAAAAAACAATCAGGTCAGAAAAGACCCAAATTAAATATTTGGCCTTCTCCATCGAGATGTATGAAAATGGTAAAGATATTCCCTTAAAGACTCCTGCAGAAGTTCAAGAGGTATAAATATGTTTCAAAACGCTTTAAATGTGTAGCTATTTATTAATCCAACTAAATATAAATTTACATTACCCGAATCATTGAAAAAACAAAACATATTTTGTCTTTTATTTTTGACAACAAAGGATAAAATAAATATATGCGCAACAACTACATGAGCTGAATGTTGATGTCATAATATTAATTATTATTTTAAAGTATTAGACAAGTTTAATTTAGGGAGCCTTCTAACTTTACCTTGAAGTGTCCTACACCTACCCAATAAAATGGGAATGAATGAATCAAGAGAAGCAAAACGATCTTATCTCTGGTTACATTGCTACTTCAGTCCTTATTCAAAAGTGTACATTTCAAACGTGGTAAAAGTAAAAGTCAACCTAAAAATATTATCATCGGCTTGTTGTTGGCATGATTTTCATCAACCTGGCTTATTTCAACCTAGTCGATATTGTGGAAAATGTCCTATTTAACTATAATTTAATACTTAACAGATCACTTTTAATGTTAAAAACAAACATACCATATTCTCAGGTACACTTTTGAGCGCCTCAGCGGAAGCGATAACTCGAAGGAAATCACGCGAGATTTAGGATTTGACAAGCGAATGTCAGAGCTACCGCCACTTAGCGTGTCGGAGTTCAAACCTAATTCTCCGGTTATTGTTTTCGCCAACAGGTGGCAGCAAAGGAGCTCCGTTTTAGAGCCAACCCTTCAAGGTAAACGTGAACATGAACGCCAACTTCACGACATTTAACTTATAAACTTAGTTTTGTCAGTTTGTATAATTACTTATCATTTCTTAAAAACATCTTAAGAAGATTACGTTATTTATTTATTTACAATTAAAGCTTAAATTATCATTAAAAATATCCTAAAATAGTATTTTCACACACTGTCATAATACATAGGAGAACTGTGGCGGAATGTAGGGTTAGGACCAGGGCCACTGAATTTATTTACTTACTTATTTATACTGGTTTCATAATTTAATCTTGGAATTAAACATTTCTCCTTCAAGCTTTCTTTTTTTATTCTCTCTCTTTTTTTATTTTTTTTATTCTGCCTTTAACCTCAGAACAAACTAAATTTAGTATATCAGGACCAAAACCTAAAACCAACTGTCAAGCACCGCAGTGGTGGTGTCATAATTTTGCCGCTACGGGACATTGGCATTTTGTAGTCATCAAGACAACCATGATCACATCCACACACCAAGGTATTCCGGAATGAAAAATGAAGCCAATGAGTCCAGGCCTCATTCTGTTTGAAATGCCGTGCTATGACACAGGAGAGGTGTGTTGAAACACATATCTGCGAACCTCACTGAGCTGAAACAATGTTCTAAAGAGCAGTGGGTCTGTTACAGTCATAAACAAAACTTCTGAGAGTTATTGCTTCTAAAGCTACTAAAGGCTGCAGAATTAAAAGGTTAGTTTTCCACATCCAGCATTTCCATTTTGTGTATATTGTTTTTTTACACTATGAATCATTTAAAACATTTTAATGTGTAAATCTCTTGAAATAAAAGTGTGTGTACTTTTTAATGTTGAATTAAATTAGTTAATTCCACATTCCATGTGCTTTTTTATGTATCTATATGAAATCTCTCTCTCACCTCTTATTTATTAAAACCGCACAATTTTCATAAGGAGTAAGAGACTAGATTAATCTGGATGTGTTTTGCACAAATTTCTAACAAATATTTCTGAGTATTTCTTCAGTTACAAACTATTTACAGTGTCCAATCAATTTCAATCATATGAGTGTCAGACAAACAACATCAAAGCCCTAGTTTTAGGTCTCACCAGCTTGATTCATTTTGGCCACAGAAGAACACATTGGGTTGCAGTTCGCAGCTGAAAAACCTATTGACTCGACTGCCTCTCTTACTCATGAGTCCCACCACTTATGAATATTTTACAGCACAGTGAAAGATAGCTACATTATGCTTTCACTTTGCTGCTCTGGTACTGAGGTGACCCATGTTTCAGTCACAACCTTTTCTCCACTGCCAGCCTAGAAAACAGTATTTTGTTTTTGGTAGGAAGATTTTATCAGACACCGTCCATTATAATCACAAAATCTCTTTTACCTGAACGTGAATAACACACCTGCTTCTTTCAGTCACATTTTATATAAAGTTGAAGCTAGAATAAAATAGGTTTTCAAATGTTCTACTACTAAATTAGTGTTTTAGCTCAAATAAAGGCAGCTAAAACAAATGCTAGTCAGTTATTTTATTGTGACATGAGACATATTAGACATAAAGGCTTTTCTAACATAAAAAAACAACATGTACTGACTAATGAGGAAGAAACAATTCAACATAGATATTGATTTTGTAAAAAAAAACAAAAAAAAAAACATTTCTTTTACTGAAATTACAGTATTGGTTGTTGGGTTCTTCATGTCAAATGTAAAGAAGCAATAGCGATAACAGAAAGCAGAGATAGACAAAATTAAACCAATACTTTTTACAATCACTTTGACAAAAATGGCAGACCTTACTTTTTCAACATACTAAACAAAAATATACATTGATTTGGGAGAGAAATTGTCCCACAAGCAAAGATATTTAAGCCTTTTGGTTTGATTTGCATTGTGACAGTCTTAAAACCTCATCTGTTTCACACCATTAACAGATTGTTACCTATTGCTTTTCAACCCTGCTCCCCAAGGCACACTGCCCTGCATGATTCAGGTGTTTCCCTGTTTCAGCAGGATCCGGAAACACTGGATTAAAGGATCCCATTTATTTATTTTTTGCCATTTTAATCAAAGTAATCTGGATCCTTCATAACTCGTGTGGTTTTAAAAACTGGCGCTTATATGTTTTACCCGAGCACTGCATTGGGAAGATGTGACATTTATTTCTTCTAACATTGGATTCACCTAATATTTTTTTTAAGATATCACTTGCTTACATTGTTTTGATGATGCTTCAAATACAATTTGTAGTCCCTTATCAGTTTTAGAAAAAAAATATTCCTAACACACTTCAGATTTATCAATTGTAAGAGTGAGCTTTTCTTTTTTTGTCTATTATCAAATATTTTAAACATTGTTTTACGATAATGTGCCAATCTATCAGTTCTCTTTACACTATTCTCATTAACCGTTCTAAACTTTTCCTACGACAATATAACGTTGTTTAGTTGGCAAATAAGTGAACTCTGGACTGTGTGATGCATTTCATACTGTGTAATTCATGATAGAAAAAATCATAGGACTTGACAAAGAAACTTGTAGAACACCTGTCAACACTACTCATATCTATTGCAGAGGTAACGTTTTATCCAAGAATGTGATATTCTGCCAATAGCTTGTCCCTTGAGCTTTGTAATCAGATTTCCATGGTTCATAGTTTCAACGTTTTTTTTATAGTCAATAAATTCCCCTTTGCAGTATATATGTCTTTAGTTACTTGCATTACCGCCATTGAGGTGGGTCTTTTACCTTGAAATTAATACAGGTCGTCAATCAAGTAAGTAAACTTTTTATATAAAATGATCAAGCGTTTGGAAGAACAGTTTTTCAACATAAAAACTAAGAGAGGTGTCAAAGTGTTCCAACTATCTATCTAACTATCTATTTTAATCCATGTAGAGTAATTACAACTGTTGCAGAGAAAAGCATTAGGGTTAAAAGTCTGGATGAAAGATATATTTCAAACGTTCAGCTTGTTGTTTACCCTGCAAATTTCACATTCGTCATACTTTCAGTGTTACCCACATTTCTAGTAGGACCTTTATTGATGTAAAAAGGGGTTAACTTCATTCTATCAGATTCATAGTGACAGGTTTTACTTTGCATCTGTTAAAATAAATGGTTAATCTAAAGCCTATGTGAATGTTGTAATCAGGCTATATTTCTCTTATTTCCTCTGAAGCTCCTCAGAGTTTTGTTTGGAAAGAATTAGGTCATGGATGAATGTGTGAGTGGCTGTGTTTTTAATATTACATCAACTCCTGTCTTGATCCATTTGTTGTGGTCCACTCTGCAAAGTTGCTTGGGTAACTGCAGACACAGTACACAACTGGAGCGAATGAATAATTTAAGAGGTGCCGAAACTTTCAGATGCTGCTGGTTGTTCACAGACGCTACTACTCAAGCAGCAGGTGTCCCCAGGTGGGACTGTGTCAATAAAAAATGTCCAAAAGACGATGGGTGGAATTAAAGATCTGCCAGACCATAAGCTGTTCAGCGCCCATCAGCCGAAGACGCAGAGAATCCTCTCCTGCTGCCACTTCAGCTACTACAGGTATGTTTTAGAACTGAAAGGAGTCATTAAAGTTTATGATGGTAAGAAACTATTTACTGCATATTGTCGTAATTAAATTGTATTTTTAATCCTAAATTTACCAGGAAATATTAGTATTTCTGTAAGTTTTTTTGGAATTGCAACAATAAAGCATGTAAATGAGGAAATCAAAAATAGCAACCATGTAATATGATGTCCTACTGACATGCTTTTGTCATTTTCAAACCTGCGTCAACGAGATATCAGAGAAAAATAAAGTAGTAAGAATCCATTATTTGTTTTTTTAAATTATCAAGTAACCTGACCTTCGAAATGAAACTTTTGTTCTTATTTTGGTGATTCATAATAGTAAAATTACCACCGTATTTCAGGAAAACTGGTAAATATATATATATATATATATATAATTTCTCATACAGTTTAACTGCAACTCTCAGCATCACATTTAAAAGGATGACATATGCTTTTGAATGTAAAACGATCTGATTAATATAATGAGGTTCTAACTTTTATCTAATCTGGAGTCTGTTAGAGAAAATACTGACCGTCTTTTCATTCATTACTCCCATCTGTTGCAGAAACTGATGCCAGTTTCTCATGTTACCTGCAGGCTGTTCAGCCACAGCATCTTTAATTATTCCTTTTTGTGCAGCGTGTAGCTTTTTTCATCAGAAATTAGCTCAGAGTGTGCCATTTATATATCTTTATTCAAAATTTGGGGTAATTGCCAGTTGTTTATTAACAACTGACATTAAAATGAGATAATGTCTTAAAAGGAAACCTCAACTGGGACAGCTCTGGCTGTCTTTCCTCCCATTGCCATAGAAACTAGACAGAGGAATTCATTCTGCAGATATTGCAGTCAAATTTGTAGTATCCTAGTCTGATATGTCATTATTATTAATAATCTTTATAGCTTATAATATGGCTGTATATTGATATTATCAAACCTATTTTCAGCTTCCATGGGGATCTAGGTCCTCTGAGCTTAAGCCTACAGAAAGCTAAATACACTGCAAAAAGAAATAAAGGGAACACTAAAATAACTCATCTCAGATCTGAATGAATGAAATATTATGAAAAAATACTTGGTTCTTTATGGGAGATCAATAGGAGGATCGATAGGCGGACTGGAAAGGCCTCTGCAGTTATGTGGGGGATGTACCGGTCTGTCGTGGTAATAGGAAAGAGTCTAGCCGAAATGTGAAGCTCTCGATTTACCGTTTGATCTAAGTTCCCACCCTCAGCTATGGTCACGAATTCTAGGTAGTGAGCTCTCCCTTCAAGATAGGGTGAGAAAGTCAGTCATCTGGTAGGAGATCGAAGTAGAGCCATTGTTCCTTCACATCTACAGGAGCCAGTTGAGGTGGCTTGGGCATCTGGTCATGATGACTCCTGGCTGCCTCCCTGGCGAGGTTTTCCGGGCACGTACCACCGGGAGGAGACCCAGGGAAGACCCAGGACAAACTCGAGGGACTATTTCTCTCGGCTGCCTTGGGATGCCTCCCAAGTAGCTGGCCCAAGTGGCTGAGGAGAGGGAAGTCTGGGTCACTCTGCTTAAGGTGCTGCCCCCACGACCCAACCTCGGATAAACTGTAGAGAACGGATGGGCGTATGGATGATTAGACTTTGTTCTTTAAATGGTTAAATGTGCTGACAACAGAATCACACAACAATTATCAATGTAAATCAAACGTATCAACCCATGGAGGTCTGGATTTGGAGTCACACTCAAAATTAAAGTGGAAAAACAAACTACAGGTTTATCCAAGTTGGATGTAATGTCCTTAAAACAATTCAAAATGAGGCTCAATTGTGTGTGTTGCCTGTACCTGTATGACCTCCCTACAACACTTGGGCTCAACAAGATCCTTGTTGCCTTCCTCGTGTGTCGCCCTACAATAAATCCTGCTCTTCACCTCTTCATCCTCATCTGCACCTGGGTCCATCTTTTATCCAGCTGCACATCCCTGACATTCTGACCATTTGAGCTGACACATGCACATTTGTGGCCTGCTGGAGGTAATTTTGCAGGCCTCTGGCAGTGCTTCTCCTGTTCCTCCTTGCACAAAAGCAGAAGTGGCGGCCATGATGTTGGGATGTTGACCTCATACGGCCTCCTCCACATCTCCTGATGTATTGCCCTGTCTCCTGGTAGTGCCTCCATTGTCTAAACCAGAGGTGCCCAAAGTTTTTCCATTAGAGGGTCAAAATTAAACTCTATCAGAGGGCCGTGGGCCAAATGTAAAATTTAAGTTGAACCACAAATACTAATAGTGAAGAATAGTAAAATACTTTTTTTTCAAGATTCCTTTCTGTGCAAATAAATACAAAATGACACATAAGTCCCATTTATCCATTTAAAACATATTTAAATTTCCATATTTGATTGATTTAGCATTGATGTCAGTGAAAAAATATTCATCCGCCCTTGTCTTTTGTCTGTGTACCACTGACGATGATGCTCCATGTTGATAATAGCTGATAATAGGTAACCCTACGAACTATGGAAGTACTCCGGCGCGGCAACAAAGGCTTGCGATCATTTGCAAATTTATCAAATATAAGTATTTGTGGTCTTATGAAGTGAGCAAATGTAAACATGTGCACAAAACTACTCTACATACCCCTTGTAGACCCTTGTGATTCAGTTTGGAGAGTAATTATATTGCACATTTAGCTGAGTGAACAATGTGGAGTTCTATGTTATACCCAGGGAAACCATCAGGTGGGCCCCACTTTGGGAATAAGTTTGTGGTCAGTGGTCACCACCTGCAGAACCACTTCTTTATTGGGGATGTCTTGCTATTTGGCTAGAATTTCCACCTGTTGCCTATTTTATTTGATTGTCAGTCAGTGTTGCTTCCTAAGTGGTCAGTTTGAGTTCACAGTAGTGTGATTGACTTGGAGTTATATTGTGTTTTTTAAGTCTTCCCTTTATTTTGTGAGCAATGCAGAAGAGTGCATAACAAAGAAACCTGATCTGCCGGAACAGTCACAGATCAAAATTCTCTGACCTAGTGAAATATGGAGGACTACGGGGGTCATTGGAAAAGCAATACAGCATTTTGACGATAACTGCTTAATTGTGAAATAAAAATATAGATTGCTAAATATAATTTCAAATTCAACAATTAATCCATAAAAAAAAGACAAATTTGAAAAACATTTTGTAATTACACATTTTAAATTTAAATACTAAAGAGGAATTGCAAATTGTATTTATTATTTGATTATTAAATACTGTGATTTGAAAATGTTTTTCAAATCCTATTTCAAAATGGAGAATTAAATAACACAATTAATAAATGACATTGTAAATATCTTTCCTTTTCATACATTTAAAAAAGTTATTCCCTTTTCTAAATCCGTTTTCTCTTTCCAGTTCTCATTTTCAAATCCTTTTTGTAATCGCATTTCCTAAATGGTTTACCCTCTCCTTTTAGCATTCGTGTGACCCTCCTGGTCCCTACACTGCAATTTGAAATTGTATTTTCAAATCCTATTTCAAAATGGAGAATTAAATAACATAATTAATAAATGAGATTGTAAATATCTTTCCTTTTCATACATTTAAAAAACGTATTCCCTTTTCTACATCCGTTTTCTCTTTCCATCTCTCATTTTCAAATCCTTTTTGCAATCACATTTCCTAAATGGTTTACCCTCCCCTTTTAGCATTCGTGTGACCCTCCTGGTCCCAACACTGAAAACCAAGTTCAACCAATCACAGCTGCTCCTCGAAGGTAACCAGCTCTCTCATTGGTTAGACAGCCACATTTGAGTGGAGCTTGCCGAGCTGTGCGCGCCAAATGGTTTTGATTGCTATGTGCAGACGGTTTGAAGGAGACATATCATAGCTAAAACTCTAAAATGGAGAACGAAGCAGCTGGCAACATCTGGAGCCGCACTATAAATGATTTAATCACTTTGGCAATGTATGTCGACAGTGCAGATGCTGATAATGCAAGTACTTTAAGCAGACTGAAGCAGATAAGGCGAAACTTTGAAGCAGTTACAACTCTGTGTTTGCACTGGCGCGCGCACAGCTCGGCAAGCTCCACTCAAATTTGGCTGAAATGTTGTAAATGGCTAAATGCTATAATAAAATAAAAGTATCAAACTATTAACAACAATTTGTACAATGCAGTATGATTTGTTAACCCAATTTTTGTCATAAAAAATGTAATTTCTTTCACAGCTTTTCACACAATTTCAAAGGGCTTACTGTGACAATCATGGCATGAATATCGGCCCAGACAATATGTTTTCTAGTTTTTTTTGTTTGGTTGGAATATTAAGACTCTTAAGTTTATTTTATGGAAAGGTTTCAGATTCCCAAAATCTGATTTTATCTGTAATAGTACCGAATAATTTAGTGGTGTCCTGAAAGTTTTCATACATATGGTTTTAAACATTGTACTTTTCACATATTTCAGATACTTTAGAAGATGTGTTTGAAGAAAGAGCAATTAATTAAAATCATCCTGAGGGTACTGAAATTGATTTTCAACACAATGGCATTTATGTAGAGCCTATTATGTAAAAACATTTATCTTCCCATTATATTGAAATTTACAGGATTCCCGGCACCGTATATGGTGCATTTTTAAATCGTCTCGGTCCATTGTTGTCCTAATGGCAAAAGAGCATGAAGATTATTTTTTATTTTTTTTGTTTTCCATTTATCCATTACCTAAACTGCAGGGAGGCGGGCTGGTGCCTATCTCTGATGGTCATCAGGCGAGAGGCAGGGGACACCCTGGACAGATCACCAGTCCATCACTGGGCAACACATAGACACACAGGACAAATATATATTCATACAAAAGTGCAGTTTACAAAGACCAATTAACCTAACAGTCATGTTTTTGGACTGTGGGAGGGAGCCGGAGTACTTACTTAAAACAAGTACTGGGAAACTATGCATGCACAGGGAGAATATATGCAGCCGATATGCAGAAAGACCCCCAATTCTGCAGCCTCACAGGTAGGCCCTCTAGTGGAAACAAATAATTGGCTGGCACTATAACACCTAGGGACACGAAGCAGCAGCTTCATTGCATCATTGTATGCTACCTCAAGCTTCTGCATGCTCTTTATCTTATAGTTAGACAATAATCGAGCAGTATATAGTTGTGTTATGTAAGTTCTACTCAAGGAGCACGTCACAAAGTCTGAGCACATAGAAAACTTCCTTTTAAAAATATCAGCTTGAGAATACATTTTACAGCTCCGTCGATAGAGGTCTTTATCATCTGTCCAGTCATCAGACAACACATGACCAAGGTATTTAACCTCTTCACACACATCAAAAGGGCTGTCTGTCAAATAAAAAGGTTGGGAAAGTCGATGTCCTGTCCTCAGCGCTTCTAACGATCATTATGTTTTATGTCATGATCAAGGCCATACTGGGAGCACACCATCAGCATCTTATGCAGCCCAGCACTATATGGACAGAACAAGACTAGATAATCTGCATACATATAGTCCAGATTCTTCTTCTTTTTTATTAAGTTAACCTGTTAATTTTGCTCTTAATGTGACAGTGTGTAGTTTTTGCTGTACATCTTTGAAAATAGCCATTAAAATATTATGTAATAATAATTACGTAAAGCACATTAATTGCAAAATATTGGCGATATTGTAAAACATGACTTTAAAAATCAGTTTTAAAATACATAGGCGTGGGTCCTCTTTTCAGGGGAAAGCCATATTAGATTACGTCTTTACCTCTACAAGAGCCCGGACGGACAAAGGGCACGGAAAAGCCCGCTATTAAAATATTGATTTCCCCTCAAAATGCAAATAAGTTTTGCCATAAATACATTTTTCCTATTCACTATTTCCAAGCGATGAAAGAGAGACTGATGTGCTCGTCATGTTGCTGCAAATAGATCATTCTCAGGGAATTGAGCGTTTGAAAACAGCACTAGTTGGACCTCCGTTGTTGAGTTTCTTACTCGAAGACACAGATACCGTATGCTTGTGATAATTTAGGTTTGCACTGCCCCCTACTGGCCGAAAATTACACACTGTGTCTTTAAAGAAGTGAATAGTCAGGTACCAACTTCACTGTTATAGTGTACAGCCATGTTTGGACATGAGAATAATTGCTTGGGAAGCATATGACAAATATATTTTTTGAAGCAGTTGTGTCATCCTTTTACATAGTTGTGCCCTGGGCAAAGAGCCAAATGACCTAAATCAGAAACTGGAAATAGTTGCCAACCAGTGTGTCAGGCTTTATGCTTTAAAGATCCTGTCATTATAATATATAACAACTTGCCATACACCCACTCCAGTAAAAACTACTAGTGGGCGTGGCTAAGAATCCACCTACCCGACGTCATCACAGTTGAGTCTCATGTTTACGTGGAAAATATGGCGGCGGACTACAATCAAGGGGATAGCTAGTGATTGCTAGTCAAGCCGTTAGAGAGATAGTCGGCTTTCCGCTGTGAGGCTTTTTTCTCCTCGGGGATATTTCTTATGAAGCAGTTTTCCTCTTGTTTCAGCCTCGACAAGAGCGGGAATGGAGGACGAGGAGAGGCAGAAGAAGCTAGAGGCTGGCAAAGCTAAGGTAGGATTGAAAAAGTCCTCAACAAGCTCTAAGGGCTCCAAAGTTACTAAATATTGCTCTGGTGGGCTTGTTTTTTTTTTTTTTTGTTTAGTTTTCTTTCCCTGCGGTTCTGTCCGTCAGCTGTTCTGACCCCCACACCGCCTCTTCTTCATGCCACCTTCTCAGCTGTCATGCGCCCTGGTCTGTCTGACAGCTGAGAGGAAGGAGGAGTGGGGGTTTGCTACTGCTAGCCAAGGCTGCCTTTGTCATGCTGCATAGCTGACATTTCTTTTCCCCATTCACGGCTTTCTTTTCCTTCTCTCTAACAAGTGTTAGCTCATTTACTTACAAGTCTAGCATTCGCAGCATTGTTTAGGGTTTATAAACGGCACCTGAAGTGACACTCACAGGCTGGTGTAACAGGATTTACAGGGTATAAAGCATTGCTTCACCTGCCAGACATGTCTTATATTTGTTTAACCGACAGGAATATGCCTGAAGAGGCCCTGTGGATAATACAGACGACAAGGTTAAACATTGCTAAGGACAGAATGGAGTACTTGTTCAACTGAATGAGTCTGTATGGATTTTTTTTCTCACCATAGAAAGCAGTTGCTGAAAACAACAAAAAACAGCTCATTCAGTCGTGAGATTAGGTTTTTCTTTTCTATATGGTGGCCCAGAGGTGCCAACAATGTGCAAAAGTACATCAAAAGCTATTTTGTTGTTGTTTTGTAGCTTTTGCTTTTTTGCTGACCCTTCTGGGATGCTGTATGGGCTGCTTCTCAGTAGCCAAAGATCTCATGTATCACTTCTGTCAATATATATCCAGAAAGACTAGATCAGAAGCTCTCAAGAGCTGCTAGGCAGGCCTATCAGTTGATATTGGACGCAAAACTTGATACATCTGCGTTACTTGGATGATAATGGATAGAGATGATATTACACCCAGAAGCATGTGTTATGGAGGCTGCTGAAAGTTTACAATATGGCTGCAAAAAAGACAAATATAACAGTTTAGAAATAAAACGGTCACAAAAATAAACTGGTCACAAAAAACATTGGCAGCTGTGGCTGTAAGAACCTCCAACCCACTGCTTTTATTAGGGTCCGCACTGTTTCAAACCTACAATTGGGATGCCATAAGCAGATACAGACCGCTCCCCAACCAATTTAGCAGTCAATATCAGCTTTTCATACTTTATAAAAAGCAAGAACATCAAAAATACGTTTTTCTGCATAAGCTCTTAAAAACAAAATTTAGTGGTTTTATTTAATATTTTTCGCTGCAGATTTAGCATAAGTGTAACTGTTTTAGTCTGTATGTTTTATTAGTTTAGTAGCTGTTGTTTTAAATAACATGAAATGGGTCAAGTTTTGTGCAAATCGCTGGAAACCTCGGATGTTTTATACAAAGTTAACTTATCTTGACAATCTCATTACGAGTTAGGAGAGGCGCGAGAATATCTGCTGCTGATTGACATTCACGACACCTAATAAGAAAAGCAGTGAGTTGTGTGAGGCAAATGGGAATTTGATGCTGTGGATGAAACATGCAACAAGCTGTTTCTTCAGATTTAATATGAGCTGTAAGGTTAACCAGGTTTGAAGAGAGCATCTCCTTGGTTATTACTCTGGTATTTTGGCTTATTAAAGGCTCTCTGTGCTGTAGGCTTAGCGCGCCGGCTGTTTTCCATCCCTTGCGGTGCTATGTCACCATGTCCTCACATGCAGTAAAGAAATCAAGGGTGTTATTATTTGGGGTGGTAGTCAGATGAGACCTTGAAGGCCTAGATACAAGTCTGATAAATGGTGAAGTCCCTGCTCTTCTAAAATTACAGAAATGTCAAGTTTAAAGTATGCTATTAGTCTGCCTTTGTATTGTCTCAGGAATGCAGGAGTTTATCTGAATGTTAATTTGGAGAAGATAGCATGGCCTGTGCTTTTCCTGTTTACATTCAGATTTGGTGTCTAGATTTTGTTTTTTTAATCAAAAGAGAGATACATTTTGTTGGTGTCTGAGGGAAAGTGTGGCCTGTCAGTCATGCATTGTGCAGAAGCAGGCTTGAGCTTTTGAGTCACACCAGACAATAGGGAAAGTAGACAATTGTGGGCTGCTGTTGCCATAGTTTTGTTGCAGGCTGTAAGGATTTAGTCACATGTTTTGTTTCTAAACTCCGAATCAAGCACGTTGATAAATGTTTTACTATCGATAACTGATTATCCCAGATTAGTTTAATCATCTTTCATCTTATGGTGTAGGATTTTGTCATTTGTTAAATAAAACTGTCAATCTTTGATTGAGATTTTATTTTTAGTCTACCAGAAAAAGTAAACTTTTGAAGATCCTTTATGGTCAGTTCAAACATCCTTCTAGCAGACTAATGAAATAACTATCACATTAATATTCAACGTACAGTGGGTCATTTTGATAAAGCTTTTTCCATTACAACTAGGGATGCACTGATATTGGATATCAGGGCCAATACCGTGCTAATGTACTCGGATCAGTATTGGTTGGTTAACCAATACCATGAACCAATACTTAAAATGTGGAAACTGCAATAATTTCCCAGAAAAAAAAAATTGTCATATGAAAATGTAGGTTTGTGGTGATTTTATAACATTTTGTTGTCTTCTAATTCATCATCGTTTGTTGTAACAAGCAGAGAAGAAAATAAAACCTGTCTTCCAATTCATCACATTTTTATGTGTTAGAAGTATCGTCTTTAGTACTGGGTATCAGCAAGTAATCAGATCCAAGTATCGGTATCGTATCTGTTTGAAAGAAGTGGTGTCGTTGCGTCCCTAGTTGTGAAGATTAAGGAACACACCAGACAGGTTAAGCAGAACGTTTTCACATTCCAGGCTTAAAGAGTACACAATTACAAACTATAAGCAAGTCGTAGTTTTCCTCCTAAACTGACAACTCAAGCATAGCCTGACAAGAAAAAAAGCTTTTGTTGGAAGGAGGCCATAAGAAATGTTTTGCAGATGCCATTTAGAAAGCAATACAGACGTTTCTCAGGATTCAGTTAGCCTAAAAGGTCTGTTTCTCTGTTTGGTACCCTTGCCGGTTTTAGGACAGCTGATCTTCTTAACTCAGGCCTTAATCACTCAGCTGGACGCGCCCTGCATGTCTCTGTGCGACAGCCCGACTATAACTGGCACAGATTATGTGGCTGATTAATTGGCTTAATTGACTCTGGAGGGTTTTACTTTTATGATGCAGTGACACCAGCTCAAAATAATGTTAGGTACTTGTGTTTTGCCATTCTGGGTTAAATCAGAAACCGTTTGGATATTACTTGGTGTGAAAAAGGTCTATGTTAAATAAAGTGGTATTTATATCTTGATGGAACAACATGGTGGGGGGAATGAAGCACAACTTTTAAACTCATTTGAAAAATAAAAATATCTAAAGTGTGGCATATGTTTGTATTTCTAATCACCTTTACTCCAATCCCCCTAAATTCAAGGGTTGGTGCAACTAATCTTATCCGTATCATATCTTTACTTCTCTTTAATTTTATCATTAATAACTGAATAGTACTTGTTACTCTGTCCATAATGTCCATATTTTCCATTCTGTTTTTTTCCTTCTACCTTTCCACTTCCCAGTCTTTATTAATGTTTATATTTCCTGCCACTTTGCTGCTCTTTGAACAAAATTTCCCCTTGTGGGACAAGTTGATTGTTCTATTCTAATTGTCTTCAGAAGACACCTTATTAAAAGTTTAGTCGTCCATGTACTGAGGATGAATCTAGCTGTTCTCTGAAAACGGCTGGTTAGCAAACACAAACGCAGCAGACAGACAGACAAGAAGGAAAAAAAAATACCCAGATTTGAAAAGAGCTGTGTAATCCATCATCTGAAAGTGGCAAACATCCCAACATGTTGCCGTCTAGCTACGCTTAGGTGGAGATCAACAATCTAACAAGCAGCCAAGAGACCCGTGGTAACTATGGATGAGCTGCATAGCTCCTCAGATAATGTAGGACAGTGTTTTTCAACCCTGCTGCTCAAGGCACACTGCCCTACATGTTTTTAGGCGTTTCGCTGCTTCAACAAACCTGATTTCAATTGATTGCTGGTTAACAGGCCTTCTGCTGAATTGTAATTATCTGAATCATGTGTGATAAAGCAGGGAAACATCTTAAACATGCAGGGCAGCGATCCACGAGGACTGAGGTAGGGAAACACTGATATAGGAGATGCTGTGGACAAGGCAGCTATTAGCTGTGCAGTCCACAGCTCTGGTCTTACTGGAAGAGTGACGAGAAGATGTTGAAAGATGGTTCAATAGCTTCTCCCCTTCCATTGGAATACAAATATGGCTGCCAAGCGGTTGGATTTACTATAATATAAATGACTTATTTCTTCCATCAGTTTATGACGTCGGTACTTCTCACTCCCTTGTTTGTTGGATAGCTACTGAATTATTTGTATACCGCCACCTACTTTTTGGGTGTAGTCCATCATGTTAAACACTGGACTCCAGTGAGACCCGCACCATGTGAACAGAAAAAAATTAGCATTTTTCTCTTGCCGTTTTCTGGCACTGTCACACATGTAAAGACACCCTAACATACAGCAAGAGCTACAATGGAAGGGTTAGATCTAAGTGTTTTCTTGCATTCAAAGGGTGCAGTCGGGGGGGGTCACCAGTCCCTCGCAGGGCAGCACAGAGACAGACAATCATGGACGCGCACACTCACACTTAAGGACAATTTAGAGAGACCAATTTATTATATCCTTTATTTAACGAGGAGAGGCCCATTGAGATTAAAAATCTCTTTTGCAAGCGAGACCTGGCCAAGATAGGCAGCTGAGTTACATCACATCATTACATACATACAGAAACACACAGAAAAACATGGAAATAAAAATAGATAAATAAATGGAAGGCCAATTTTGCACTTACAATAAAATCTTTATTAAAAACATTGACATGTTCTGGAATCCAACTCCGAACATCTCATTTTTGACTTAAAAACACTCAAAGGAATCAAATTACTAAGTTTTAAGTCATTCTGCAGCAAATTCCATGTAAATGGTGCTGAATAAACAAAGACCCTTTTACTCAGCTCAGTTCTAACATGTGGGACAGAAAGCAATACAACAGCCTGAGAACGCAATTAACCTGACAGTCATGTTTATGGACTGTGGAAGGAAGCCAGAGTACCCATGCACGGGAAGAACATGCAAATTCCATGCAGAAAGGGATGTGAACCCACAACCTTCTTGCTGTAAGGCAACAGTGCTACCCACTGCGACACCGTGCACAATTTGTGTCAAGACCATGAGAAACCATGCTCATAGATACTCTATATCCAATCGGATAGAGCCGTGGTCGTCTTAAGAATGAGCTATATAATCATTCTAGCAATTCCCTAACAATTTTCAAACCGAATTCTAGCTTATAGTTGTTTTTTTAAAGGATTGCTCTTGTTTTTTACTTCCTTAGAGGCTTTCTCATTTGTCTGTTATTGACATCATCTACAACACCTGAGTCAGTTTGATCTGGTGCCGTTTGGTTTGAGGTCGTTTTGTCTGACAAATGTTTTCCTAAAAGCTGATGCCTTTTTATCTAAGGTCTGATTTTGGGATTGTTTTTTTCCGGAGGTCTGATAGAGGTAATTCTGATACCTAAGGATGTCCTAAAATGTAAACCGTATAGTTGTGTTAAAGTAAAATGTGTTTCTGTAAAGCATTGAATAAGCACACAAGTACTTCTCTATTATACTCTACTTCATGTTGGTCTATCATCAGTAAATTACAGGAAAACTATAAGAGCAGCAAACGAATCAATTTTACACCTGAGTAATGAGTTTATATCAAACCATTTATGAGACAGTGGGGATTTGATTTTCAATATAAAATGCTCCTTTGGTTTTGGTTTGTCTGGGAACGTGAAGTTTTCATAGGTTTGTGGTTTGTTCACCAAAAAGTCTGAGTCAGTAGAGGTGAGGATTTAGGATGCTTTACATGCTGGCCGTGTAGTGCGGCAAGCCGAAACATGCTTCCCGTTTTGCCAGCCTGCTTTGTTCCCAACATGAAAACTGCAACAGCTCTATTGAAGACAGATGGAAGCCAGCCTCTGCTTCGTGAAGTTGTTTCCCTGTTGAGCATGTCTGGTACACGGCATTGATCTTTCTGGTTTGATTCATTGAAAGAGAAGCCTTATGTGGACACATTTCTGTGTTCCTCTCTGCATGCAGCAGCTGTTTATGTGAGGATTAAGGAGTCTTTGGCTGCACCGCTTGGCAGATTTAGGTTACTTGTATTTTTCATTTTAGATTCTAGGTATAAATTAGTCCACACATATTGTACATGTCTTCCCTATGTTTAAGTGTTCTTTTTACCCGCTGCCATCACCACTAATTCCAAACATCAGTTTGGTTTAAAACATCCCTTAGTTTAGCACTCTATTGTTTATTGACTTGGATTGTGTCATGTAAATTCTAAGCTTTTAAGCTGATGGTAGTCGAGCTGGCTGTTAAAGAAGGAAGTAAAGTTACTGCATGAAAGGTTGACATCAGTGAATCGATGGTGAGACGGTAGAGGAGGCAGCGGGAAGAACTGGGTCGGTGTAAAAAGATGACAAAAGGTTTCAGAGGACATAAAGACACTGAAGACAACCTCAAGTGTCTTTAGTGCGCAAGAGGAAAACGAAGGTAGTGACCAATGACTCTTCTGGTACGCCAAAGTGTAGTTTTATTTTCTAACCAGACATGTTACTGTTGTTTCGTGTTGATGCCGTACTTCCGAATTTCAAGCAGAGCTTGGACAAAAAAAGCATGTCTTAAATTAAAACTTTAAAAAAATTATTCCGTTTGCCGTCTTTCTGTGTAAATATCTCATATTTCAACATGAAAACATGCCTTACATTCAGGTGAGATCCACGGTCAGAAAGGTACAATAATATGTCCATAAGCCACTGGTCACAGAGGAGACAGGACTACTGTATCAATTGGTCTTATTAGTTCTGATGTCTGTCAGAAGCTTGGCTTGCTGTACAGGTGAGGAATCAGGTGTGGGAAATACAGTTTCTGTTATTGTTAATAGGAAGATGCTGGTGTTGCTGACGGCTGTTTCAGCCTCAGGTTTCTTAGTGTTGACTGACACAGGAGCATGATGATTTCCCTTCAATCTGTAGGAATTATTGTCTTTCTGTATGATGTATTTCTCTTAATCCATTCAACACAAATGCTTTAAATAAATTTATTTCTGTTATGTAATATAAAAGTGGCAGTCAACGAATACAAAAAATGATTTCTTTCTTTCTTTCTTTCTTTCTTTCTTTCTTTCTCAGTCTATCCCCTTTCTGTTTTATTCCACCAGTCTCTCCCCATCAAAATGACCTTTTAATGTACTATCACTACAATTAATTTTTTTTTGGTCCCTTGTGTTTAAATCCTTATTAAAAATCAATATTCGGTTTGTGGAGAGTTTTTTTGTAGAATTGAATAGAAATGTCGTTTATTATTCCACAGTGGAGAAATTAAGGAGTCAGATCAAGTCAAGGTCTGCCCCCAAATTCACACAAATAAAAGAAATACAAGAACAGAATAGGACTTAGTGAATTTACAACAAAAGATAAATAGTAATCTATCACCCAAAAAAATTGCAAACTCTGACTAAAATAAATTTCAATCCAAGCAACAGAAATATAAAAATAGGTAGCAGCAGCATTACTCGACATTAGAAAACCTCCAGCAGTGATGGAAGCGCTTGTTCAGTTTGTTGGGAGCAGTGAGGAAATAAGAGTCTTATAGCAGCTGGGAGGAAGGATCTGTAGCCACTTTCCTTTCTGCACCTAGGATGCAGCAGTCTGTCACTGAAGGAGCTCTCAGCTTTAAGCATGAGGTGGGAGTCTGTGTCCAACGGTGACATTTTTTAGAGACCGCCCTTCTGTCTCCCACCACTTGAACTGGGCTGAGGGGGCGAAATGTTCCTGATGATCTTCTCTACCTGTTTCCTCTCAGCTGTAGATGAGCTGATGCTCCATCAGACTCCACCAAAAGAGATCGCTGATGCCACCTCAGAGTCAAAGAAGGTCTTCAAGAGCGCCCCCTGCACTCCAAAAGACCTCCATCTCCTCTACAGATAATCTGCTCTGATCTGAGAGAGCGCTTCAGTGAACGCTTAGGTTCTTACAAGAGTCCCCTTTCATGCACTGTTCTTCTTTCAATTTTCATATATGGGATGGAAAAAATATATATAGTTATTGATGTTTTTTAATGATTTTTTCTCAATCGTTTTGATTAATCAGTCAATGTAGCTGCCAATATCTGAAACCTCTCGGGTTAGATTACACTTTCCCCCCAAAAAAATCCACTTGTAATCTTCGGACAAACTGTAAGTGTTAATGCAGCAATCATTGCACACATCTAGATAATCAAATAATTGAAATCCCTAATTTATATAGTTGCTCTCCCCTTCTTTAGATGAATCAAACTGGCTTTGCTTTTCTGTCCCCGTGAGACTTGGATATGCAGGAAAGACCCGTGTACGTGCCTTCAGACAGCAGATGGAGATACACCTACGTAGTTTCTGTTTAGCCAGATGGAGGTGCAGCTACCCAGGCACAGAGTCTCCATATGCTCAGCCAGCAGCCATGCCAACCAGGGCAGCTTGCAGTGCTAAGCAGCTCAGCAAAAGGCAGAAGTCCGGGGGATTCCTGCTGGCAGGTTCGCCGCTGCTCATGTGTTACTCTCATCTAGTCACAACCGACGACTGCCTCTTTCTCGCCGTTGTAGCGCAGTGGCGTTCCAAACCTGCTGGATCATCAATCGAATAATGTTCCTCTGTTTAAGTTTTAGTTGCGTATAACTCCTCTTAAAATGCAGATAAGTGGGTATATTTGGACGAGGGCGGGCCATGTGAGGAGGTGCGGGGGCTCAGATTAAGAGCACTTTGAGCTTTTCAAGCTGTGAATAGTAGGTGGGAACATGACCAGGACACCTACTCTTAGTTCTGTCGAATCAGCCTCTGACCCCTTTTTTACCGCATCATCAAACACTGTGTGCTGTCATAGCGGCTTAAGCTGCTTTTGTTGGACTGAAATTGTGCATAAAATCGGCAACACTGAATTGAGAGGTTACAGTGTTTGCTGATCTTTTATTAGGTTTTTATTATTCAGTTTGTACTGAGACCTTTCAGAGAAAAACTAACAAGATTACTAATTATTTAAAGTTTGGATAAATTATCCAAATTCCACATCATATTATGATTCTTGGAACCATTTTTACCTGGGCCACTTACTCAATATCTTTCCCTGTAAGTGTGGGCTAAATTAAAGGTCCGTTTCCTGTCGCTTTCTGGGCAAGTAGCAAAGATTGAATCGCTGCTTGAGGCTCAACATTTTTCCATGGTGGTTTTCCCATCAAATTCCCAAAATTACTGTCATCTAAGGTCAGTTGACCCTAGAACAGAGAGCAAACCTCTGTATCATACAGAAGATGCTCAGGGTTGTCCTTTTATCTTTATTTTTATGAAGACTCCTTTTTTTTTCTTACTTTACTTTAAAGTGTTATTGTGTGTTTAAAAGGACTAAGGCATAGTTTTGTGGATCCAGTATGGCCAACCTTGCGCCTCACTCATGCTTTTCCTTCCTCTAGTTCTTTGAACTTTTGCTTAAGGTTAAATAAAGAGGAAAACTAGAAAAGCACTCTCGTCTGACTCTAACTTATTTTAAATTCCTTGACCTTGAAAACATCATTAGCAGCTGGTTGGCTTTATTAGTTCAGTAGTTATTCACCGAAATCACTTTTTCGGTAATGGTGTTTATCAGATCACAGCCAAATTCTAATCACTCCTTCCTGGCCTAGTTGCAGACATTTCCTGAAAATGTCATCAAAATCCACACACAATTTCTTTAGTTATGTTGCTAACTATTATACAGACAGACAGACAAACCCTGGAGAAAACATAACCTCCTCGGCGGTGGTGTCCGGTGACTTTATCAGAACCTCAGAGTTTCGTCTCATTTTGTCGTCTTATCAGGTCTTTTACCAGGAAATGATGGCCATGAATTTACTTATGGAGATAATTTACTGAGGATTCTGAACAGGGATAACATTTGTGTTGATGTCATTAGCAGAAATATACCAATCAGGTATTTATTGCTCTAAAAAAACTTATGTTTTACTTTGATGTCTCACCAGCTGATTTTTATTAATGAATTCTTTCAAAGTTAAGGCGTAAATTTGGTTTGAATTAAGTGTTTAAATATAACAAATACCATAAAAAAGTGCAAAAAAAAATGAAGGGATTACACAGTTACCACTATTCATGCATCAACTACGTCCCCTACCTACCTTAATCTGATTTATGCCTATCTCAGAACAAAGTGCTTCAAAGACCATGCTGCTTGATGATGTGTTTACAGCCAGCCAGCATTAGTTTAGATACATTGAGTAACAGGAAAAAATGTCAGACCTGTTAGTGTTTGACCCGCTGATCCCCAGTCTAAGCCAATCATTTCAGTTCATGACTGAATGAATGGTTTGTCGTCTTTGAAAATTGGTGTGAATCACACGCTGTGGGAAAGCAACCACAGAGTTCTCGAAGGCCGTGACCAAAACACCCCTTTAATGTTAAAGTTATTTTTTCTTAAAATAACAAAACAATTAGATTTTTTTTCCCCCAAGCTATTTTATGCATCTTCATCCTGTCCAACCTATTTTTTTGTTGTTTTACTTTCTTACTTAGACCTGCTAAGTAACCCGAGCCTTCAAGGCCACAGTTTGCCTTGGTGTATTTTTTCTTTTATTTCTTATATATATACAAGCTAGCTCTGAAAAAATACTAATAATTATCTCCAGATGTTTTTTTTATGTCAACTGGCCTGAAAATCTAGTTTCAGGATTACATTTCCTTCAGGTTAGATGCTTTTCTGTCCTGCCAGCTGATGCAGTCAATTTAATTGGCACATTTTCGTGTCTTTGCTGCTATTAACCGTCTGTCCTTCAGAAAAAGCACACAAAAGCAGCGTCGGTGCACCTGTCTCTGTAGGTGTATGATGTCTGCTGTACAGTTGTAGGGGCATGTTACAGACAGGTGATTGGGTGCTAGTGTGGTGTGAAAACGATCTGTGGCAGAAGGACCACCTGTGGCCCCTGCTGCTCATGTTCTCATCAGCTAATGTTTAGATGTGATGGGAAATGCAGCGTTATGTTCGACTGCATATTAGGGTCGTTGTAAATAAAAGGAAAATAATAATTTGCCTCAGAGGAGTAAATTTTTATTTCAAATATTTTTACGAAGATCTCAGAAATCATAAAACTAAAAAGTTGTAAATTTGCACACAAAAAAATGGAAATCTTTGATTAAAAGAAAAAAAAATTACACAGTTAAAACAAAGTTATCCTTTGTCAGTGAAGGCAGAACTTTCTTAGATATAAGCTAATTTGCGACCAGAAGTAACAGAAGTCCTCCAAGGTTTAAGTGGTAAATTAATGAGATGCATATCTTGATATTTTCCAAAGTGTAAGTGGTACATCCGGCTCTTTTTCTGTATCACAGCAACATCTCCCCCGTTGCAAACCTGAGCGTCCCAAACGGGATGGAGAATACACGTCGAGGCAGTGAGAAAGAAGCTGCAACATGTTTGGAAGATGTCGTTTTAAAGCAGGAGAAGAGCCTGGATAAACATCCAGATGCTCATCCCCATGAATCAGGGTCTTGCAGCTTTTACATGTCTATACTTCAGCACACTTGAATGAAATCATTAGTTAGTTAGCAGGACTGTGGAGCACTCGACTACATATTGAGGAGGTCATTCAGCAGTTTGATTCAGTGTTGGACCAGGGAGACATCAAAAAGTAACAGGAGACTGACCCCCAAAGACTGGAGTTGCAGACCCCTGCTCTAAAGTTACTACCTCGATCTTGGAGGACCTCTGGCATTTTTTTGTTGCAAATAACTTCATAAAATCTTTTTCTTGCTCATTTTAAAAATTCTGAATATCTTAGTTTAGATATAAAAAAATCTGGATAACCTTTTCTTTCATGATCTTTTGTCATCTAAGAATGTTTCTTTTTTTTTTTTCTACAAATGTCCTCACTGAGACAGGTGTGGCAGTGACGAAGCCACTTTTAATCTGCTTTAGCACATTTCTGGAAGGAAGTTTTCCAATGCTGAATAACGGTGTGTTCTATTTACCTCGTAAGTCAGAACTCTGAGCTGCATTTGGTGTCACGCCCGAGTAAAGAGCGTTCCGGTTAACGTAGCAGGATAACTCGGGATTCTGATGTGCCGACGAGGGCGGTCCATTCCAGTTGATTTTTCCTACTCGGAAGTCGCAGTTTGTGAGTAACGAGTACAAATAGAATGCACCATAAGGGTACTGACCTGAAACTGACCCTTGACCCCTGAATTTCTTTGTTTGTTACAGTTTGTTTGTTATGTTGTTTGAACATGTTCTGTCAAATCTTGGGGAGAGAAAAAAAAATCACTGCTTTATATAGAATAATTCAGTCAAACCTACAGTTGTAACCGCTTCCACATGTATTACATAAGCTCGCTAAATATTGAAGATTTAAAGTGCGGTGTCCCCCCCCCCCCTTGTTTTATCTTAACCTTTACACCCTATTTTATTTTTCTATATTAAAATTAGCTCGGGTTTAGTTATGTGTTTTCCTTCCTAGCAGGATCATATCGTATTGAGATCCAGCATAAAAGTGGTTGAGATTGACTGGGGGGTCAAATTATTTGACTCAAATCTATGTATCATATAGTAGCATTATCTTAATATTTACCACCTGCTTCTGTAATTTTTTTTCCAACTTTATTTTTCCAGATTATTCCCTTCTGGAATAGCTGGGACTTTATCATGTTTGATGATTAAAGTTTCTAATATAATTGAGGAAAAAAGCAAGTAAATGGTTTGATATGTCCTTTTTAAAACCTTTTTTTAATCTTCGTGTACCCCTATACCTGCCAGAATATAATTGATTTTTTATTTGGTTACATTTATATCCTACAAAGGTAAATGTAGATATTCTTTCAAATGTATTATATCTAAAACAAAAAGACAAACCTTAAGTTGCTATGTTCTGGAGATCTCCACTTCTTATTGAATGGACCGGAATGAAAATTGCTAGTAAGAAAATAAATGCCTTTATCTAACGTAGCTTTGTTATTTTATCCGTTGCTTGCAGGAAAAACGTTGTTTTTAATGCTAAAGTTCAAAGTTTTCCCTTTTGGAAACATGACTGTGCTTTTTTTCACAGATAATTGACATACTGTAGTTTAAAAAAGCAATCCCTTTAGTCGGGATTAGCACCTGTTGCATTAAGAGGCATGTGTTGGCCTATATGGACACGGGGAGGTAGGACTCATTTGTAGCAGGGCAGGACGTATCTTTGGGCCATAAAATGTTTCGCTTGACTATCCCCAAACTGTGTCGATTCAGAGTAAGTCTGAAAGTTTATTCATTATTTGCTAGAAGCGTTCTTTTGGTAGAGTCTTTGGGAATCAAATAAATGGATCTTGATCAAACATATGGGTCAGATAAGCTGCTGAATGCCGGCGTAAACTGTATGTTTTAAAAAACTCTTTTATATTCCTTTCTCCTTTTGTATCAGTTTTGACTAACGCTGCATATTTGACCTTTTCTCGCTGCAGTTGGCTGAGTACCGTCAGAGAAAAGCTCACGCGGACTCTCAGAAGAAGCTGAAAAAGAAGAAGAAAAAGAAGGCAGCCGAGGATTCTGAGGGAGACTCGCAGGAACGAGTCGAGGTCGAGCCGGACCAGTTTGTCGGTGGAGAAGGAGAAAGGGAGGTCACGGGTGAAAGACTAGATGAAGGAAGTGAAGAAACGCCAACCACAGAGTTTACCTTCACCAAGACTCTAAAGAGCGGAGAGACAGTCAGGCATGACCAGACCTATAACATAGAGGTAAGTACATTTATTTATGCAGTTGTAACTAAAAGTGTCAAACTTTGTAGGTTTCCTTTGCAGCGTATTCATATTCCTTAAACATCTGTATGTTATGTTACAACCAAACCTCTTTTAATAGAGCTTCATATGTTAAACTAGGGCTGAATGATGATTCGATAGCAGTACATATATATCCATCGATAGATGTGTAGAAAAAAAAGTTTCCCCTCATTTTTTCATTATAACCTATCAGGCAGCTTAATACAACAATCATTACTGACTCCAAACAAATCATTAACGCTGACCCAGACAGCTCTGTCAGCCACTCCTCTCTCCTTTCAAACTTCAAAAAGGATGAAATGATTTGAGCTGAAACAGAATTTTTTAATAGTCCCTAAATGAACCATCACCGTAACTTCCCCTCGCTCAGACGTCACAACAAGGGAGCAGCTGAGGACGTTTTTCAGGCTGAATGTTTCAGTGGCTCCCGTAAAGGATTGCGTCCCGTTTTGAACCGATCCTGGTTAATAATATTGCTTTTCTTTGTATTTGCTGATGTTACTCAGGTCTCTTGGTTTCTTTCTGTGTCTTGCAAAAGTACTTATGATAAAAATAATTGTTTGAAAAAATTTATTAATTTAATTCTTAGTTATAATTAGTTAATTGAAGAATAACAAAATGACTGGGGAGGTACTTAAAATATATTTTTTACATTATGTGATATTTATTGATAATTATCGATATTGATCAATATGACTATTTCTTTATCGATATGCTCTTTTTCTATATCGTCCAGCCCTATGTTAGACCAACACAAAGTAGTGAATATAGTTTCTGTTATTGTTAACAGGAAGATGCTGATGTTGACTGACACAGATTAATGATGATTTCCCTTCAATTTGCTTTAAATAAATGTATTTCTATTATAATATAAAAGTGTCAGTCAACGAATACAAAAAAATTCTTTCTTTCTTTCTTTCTTCCTTCCTTTCTTTGCATTTTTGTATGCATAACTATTAGCAGATCTAATATCTTTCAAAGCCAATGGTTTGCACTAGCTTTAACCAAAAGCTGTGTGAAATAATAATAGACACCTTCCTTCTTAAAATTAATCACTACACTTTTATTTATTTATTTGTTTATTTGTTTATTTTGTGGGGCTTAAAACAATTATCATAATTTTATTTACACTTTATAATTATCCACAATGTTGTTGTTTTTTTACCACTGAATCATCTGAAGCACCTTGAATTGCCTTGTGTTGAAAGTGGGCTGTACAAATAAAATGACCTTGCCTTGCCTTCATTTCCTTATAAATAAGTCACACTTTAAGACACCTACGCTGCTCCAACATGTGTTTGACGTGGTTCAGGAAGCTACTATATTAAAGAAAAAAATCCACAGACTTTAAAACTGCAACCTTCTTGATATGGTTTTGAATTAGTATCATATTCATGTATTTACAGAACAAAATACTAGTCTTAATCTAACATTTTAGCTAATGTTAGCTTGTTTACTCCTTGTTTTGAAATTACTTGTTCGCTTGTTATGCATTGGGGTACAGGCCTTGTTAATATGTGGAGAAACCTGACACAGAGTTGTTTCCTCCTTTTATAAACTTGATGCTTTGTTGTGAACATTGATAATTTAATAACTGGTGTCACAGCTGTGCAGCTTTGCCAGACAGAATGGAGCACAGCACTCAGAGCAGGTCACATGACACATACAGGAAGCGGCATCTGTCAATACAGTCTCTCCTTCACTATAAACAATAGGTGTAAAGGCAATATAAAATTAAGAGTAACAAAATACAATGATTGGCTTGTGATATAGTTTTGCAAGGCTTGTGCATGAAAATTTGCTGTGATTGTAAAAAAAGAGTAACCAATCACAATACCTGCAAAAAAGTTCTATAAGTGAATTACAATCAGAGATTTTATTTGTAAAGACATCAATTTAGGAGGTTGGATAAAACTGACACCGGCTGTTTGGCTGCGTGGTCAGAATATGTGGGTGGGAAGCAAGCTAAGCAATTTTGTATTGGACAAATATGAGTATGAATGTGTTGGTGGAGAAAGGAGTATTTCTGTTTCTCTTCTGTCACATTAAATTTGTTATTTCAGCCAAGCGGCCACTTTAGGAGCTTAAAGTGATTCAAAGAGAAGATTTAAACTTGTGTTTTTCATCTTTTACATAGTGGAAAAATTTGCCACAGCCTCAGCTTTAATGTATTCTGTTGCTTTTATTTAACAAGCGTTTGCTATTCATTAAAACGTACAGTACCTGACATTCCAACCTTTTCTTTAGAGAAATGATGATTGAAACGGTAGCACCTAGACGTTTAATCCAGGCTTTTCTAACGGATGAATTACCACTGATTACATCTCATCAGAAAACAATGTAAAATGGTTTAAAAACATGCAGCGCTAATAGCCCTTGTACGATTTGTTCCATCTTTCAAGCCCTCTCAGTCTCTTTTGCTGGGCCCTGTGTTGCCACTCTTCTCCATGAACCCACAAAAGTACTTGGCTGCCATGGAGACAAACAATTGGCTTTAAACTGGTCGGGAAGTGTCAGTTTGTGTGACAGATTTCTGTGGCCTTGCGGTGCATTTCAGAAGACCTAAAGGTTGACAGAGTATTATTTTTAGATAAAGTTTACCTTGAGAGGGACCCAGATCTTCTGTTTTACAAAACACTGTGGTTGATAATCCATCAATGCTGCCTGAATGAGATTTTGTTCTGCCTCACTTACAAGTAAAGCATGCCTTGCAGTTTTACCTTGCAGAGATCATTGATATAAAAAATGTATTCAACAAATAAAGACGCGACACAATCAGTCTTTACAGTTTCAAGCCTTTTCAAAGTTACTCAGTGGTACCTTTGTGTTACCTCAGGGACACTTTTCTGAGCTTTTCTTTTTGTTGTTGATTAAGGATCTTAATCATTTTGAAAATCAGTGAAAAGGTTAAGCTTGGTCATCCATGAGAGGCTCAGAGTACAGCCGCTGCTCTCCCACATTGAGAGGTGCCGTTTAAGGAAGCTCAGGCATCTGGTTAGGACACCTGCTTGACAACTCCCTGGAGAGGAAACCCAGAGGCTGGAGGGACTAGACCCGTTTCCACTAGACTATTTCTGAGACATCACGGAGAAGATGACAGGGAAAATCAGCTGGCTCGTCTAAGCACTTGTGTCTAGATACACAATTAACCCTTTAAGGAATACACTTGGATGTCAGCGTATTGCGACTTTGGGCAGTGAGTGGTGTCACCGTTCAGCGCCAAGAGGCGCCCACTGCAGTAGAGAATGACAAGAGGTCAACAACAGAAAGGGATGGTTGTTGTGTTTCTGTTTGCAATGTTGTAACACAATGCTTCGTCTGTAACTCTTCAACTTTTACAAATGCCGGTTGTTTGCCAACCGGCACCCTAAAGCAGGTACTGGGCTGGTTTTTTAAATGGTGAATTTGAATCAGGCATTGCTACTGGCTCAGTCCTTATTGCTGACATCAGCCAACCTGCCGCTTTGTAGTATAAAACAAACCCAGCCTTAGCCATGCCTTCTTAGCAAGTTGGAATAGCAAGGAATGGTTGTCACTAGGGCTGGGCAATATGGCCACAGATTAATATCGCTACATATTGAGCGGTTCCCCTCGATAACGAAAAAACAAACGATAACTAATACCCCGTTCAATTTTGATATCTTAAACACAACATTGCATCTCAAGTGCTTATTTGTTCATTTGGATGATTATTGGCTCACAGAGAAAGAGAACACAAAAGATAGTGTCTGATATAAATTAGAATAACAGTAAATAATATCCACATATGTAGTGTTGAATAGCTGCTCTGATTCTGGGCTTGATTGAGCTAAAAAGCAGCAGATGACATGGATCCTCAAATCAAGTGACTCTTGACTTGAAGCAACATGGATTCTGGGCCTCTCTTTGCTTCCACTAGACCCTGGGACAGTGACTTATGAATAAAATGGAAAAAAAAAAATCATCTAAAAACCAGTGCTGTCCCTTTTCTCTCCTTGGCCCAGCTAAAGAGCTTGTTGATCCTGCTTCAGGAGTGGCTTGACACAGCTATGCCACGGTTGTAGTTCATCTCCTGGAAACGTTGATGTAGTGGCGCTTGATGCTCTGACAAAGAGTGAGGTCTTACTTAATGGTTTTGCAACTTTGCCGCTGCACTTTTTCCTTTCACTCAACTTTCCTTGGATATGCTTGGATACAGCACTTTGTGAAGAGCCAGCATCTTTACCAATATCTTTTGTGGGTTGCCCTCTTTTAGGGAGTCTCAGTGAATTTCTGCCGGGCAGTTCAAGAGTCTGGATGATTGTGTACACCATAACTATTCTTTATCGATTTTCTGTAATTATAATTTTGTGAGAAATCTAATCTGTGGTTTTCATTAGCCGAAAACCCAAATCAAAATAAACAGAAGTGGTGGAAAAAACAGAAGTAGGAGCAAAAATAATTTTAATTCACCCTCTTTGTTGATTGTCCCACAAATCAGTGAAACAGCCGATCAACTCACATTGCTGATGTAAAAAATAAACTAGACATATCAAAACTATATTCTTTTGGATTAATGTGCAAGGGTTTATTTAGAAAAATGGCACAAAAAATAATTTAAGTGTCAGAAGACGTCACACACAATTTCATGGGAAGTTGTGTGTTGTTGGACTGCTGCCAATGCCATCCTTTCACCTCAACTTAATTCAATAATATGTCTCCTTAATGATACAGCTCTTAATTTTTTATTAATTTATATTATTCAATTTGGTGTGTTTTGTTTTTCTCTTGCAGCCTGAAAGCGAAGTTTCCACCACAGCGGAAGATTATTCCTCAGAGGTGAGTTGATATTTCTCAAAGCATAAATTGTTTATGCAATTAAAAAAAGAAGACGTGAAAATTATATAATATTAACTCCGCCTTATTGTCTGAAAATGGCTAAGACTGTATGAACTTTAATTGTTGGGGACTTGGATCCAAGACTAAATTAAAAAAACAAGCTGAAATCTTTTGACTGATCATTTTAATGCAGATTTAGTTGTGATATTCAGGTAAGATCAATGTTTTACTATAATTATTTTCAATTATAGAAAATTAATGTTCATTAAGCTGTTTTTAACCACAGGAAAGCTGCTCTGATATGGTTTCTAACATGATATAGAAATGTTTGGGTTTTTTAATTTTTGTTCTCCCAGTTCTTAGTGTTTAACTAAGCACGTTATGAATTAACAGGTAAATGGTTGCCATGATGAGATGACAGAGAACCTAATGATGCCTTCAAAGGATTTTATCTGGGTACAGTAATCTAATCAAGCAGCTCTGCTTTGGCTTCGCTAAAAGACAAAACCCGATGCTTAACATCTTCTGCAAGATTTTCACTAACCATGTCTGCCTCTCGCTGCCCTTTTTACATGTTTACTATTTTACGTCCTGCTCCGTCGGTGACAAAGTAATATCATTGTCTTTTTAAAAAGCTGAAATGCCCCAGAAGGTCAGGATTGAAAAGGGATTTGTGACATTATAGAAGTGGGAATTATCTTTGGAAGCCGCTGGAGAACAGTAATGAGGGTGTGGAGATGATGAAAGAACGGCGGCTGCTTTGAGGGGAGAAAACAGAAAGATTTCCTAAAGGAGCTTCTCTAGATCTGGAGCTGAGCTGTTAGAAAAGAGACTGATGGAGAAAAGAAATGTCTTTGAAGCAGAACAAGAATTATTAGGGAGTGTTTTAGGTCCAAATTCAATGCTGGCATCGTGTATGAGTGCTCTGGTAAACTGAGGTATTTCTTTTTTACATGATGGGGCTTTGATGTCCAAAAAAACCATCATAATTTTCATTGTAAACGAAAAACCTAAAATAATGTAAATATAAAAGTTTTTATAATGACAAATGTAAAATAAATTGAACCATGTATAATGCCTTAAAATCTAAGGTTTTAGAAACATTTAGAAATGCAGATCTAGATTTTTTTAACCCTTTTTCAATTGCTTCCTTAATTAATTGTTTATGGTTACAAACCACACTGCATTTTAATAGTATTTCTGGTATTCCAGACCAACACAAATTTATGCTGAAATGTGAGGTAAAGAGAAAATAAAACATGTTTTTCTCTATTTTTTTTCAATTGAAATGTAAAAAGTGTGATATGCCTTTTTAATTCAGCTCTCCCTTAGTAAATAATTTTTGTCTTGCGTATTAAGAGGCTGATACTTTTGCTAATGTCAGATAAAAGTCTGTCAGATTAAATTTAGAGTCTGTGTGAACATCCTCCAAACCAGATGTAAATCTTTTGCTGCCTCTATTTAACGCTTTCCATCCTCCAGTACTGATTCCGACCAGATTTTCTTTCCCTGCTGAAGAAAAGCCATCAGCATGTTTGTCTCTGAGGATGGTGTGTTTAGGGTGAGGTCTGGATCTCTGCAGCTCCTCCAGAGTAAACCATAGGCATCTTGGCTTCTTTTCTGATTAGTGCTCTCCTTAATCAGTTGTTAGTTTAGGGGGATGGTCATGCTTTAAGGTTCCTCCTTGACCTGTCTGTTGTATTTCTTTGTGATGCTGTTTTATCACTTACATTCTCCAGCAAACCTTTTGGATGCTGAAAGAGAGCAGTAGTTATACGGAGATCAAATTACACACAGCTGGACTCTGTGTAGTCATATGGGGACATCTAAGGGCGCTTTGGTTTCGCTGGATTTAACTTGGAGGTGTCCAAGTAAAGAGGGCTGAACACAAACTCATAACATTGTCCTACTTTTCATTTGTAAAAAAATTAGCAAACTATTCATTTTTATTTTGACTTTTAATTACTTTCCCTTAGTTGCTGCAAGTTGCATTTTTCCTCTTATCAGCCAGACTACTTTTGCAAGCGATTTCTGTTCCCTGTTATTCTGAAGTGTAAACATTATCTGGAAATAATGACCCATATTTGCTATACTCTCTAACTTTGGGCTTCTCTAACAAAAACGCTTTTGCTCTTTGGTGGTGGTCTTTTTTTTTAGTGAATCGTTTAAAATCTGTCTAAGCTCTTATTTTGTTTCTAATCAGGAGGAGGTGGAGATGCTGCAGCAGCTGACTGAGGAACGTACGGTACAAGATATGGAGGATGCTCTCGCGGAGAAGACCCAAGCTCTGGAGGAGTTGAGTCGAGAGCTTGAAGATATCAGGTCTGCATTTGGCACCGAAGGCGTGCAGCAGGTAAATGTTGGTTTATTCCAATTTCTGTTCTCCTGAGTTTGTTGCAGTCTGTTTTTATCCTGAATGGCAGAAAGACTTACATGTGCAAACAATGTCACCTTCACATCTGACATATTACTTTACAAAAGTCTTAATCCTCCATTCTTTTTTTCAAAAATTACGCTTTTGGTTTCTTCTTGCTGCAAAGATGCAAAATGTATTCACATTTTCTATAGTTGCAGTTATTAAAATTAATCAAAATAGCATTTTTACAGGTAGGAAACAGCAATTTGATGTCAACTAGAGATTCTCAAAGAAATATTTGCTAAATTTGTTGGTAATTAGTTGAAAAAAACAGTTTTTTGTGATGTTAAGATGGCTTTCGTCTGCTGGTTGATGCATAGGCAAGTATTTATTGGCTCAACAAAAATATATTTAAATGATAAAAGAACAATAAAATGCATGATTATTATTATCTTTTACAATAACTATATAGAAATAAGTACTGAGATGGAACACAGCTTATAAGTAAAATACAAGTATATAAACTAGGAGCAGGCGATATTATATAAAGCATTGTTACCGCTAAAGATATGTTTTGCAGTATATTGCTTTTTTTCATCTTATACATGTCAAAATTACTACTTATAGACATTCTTACTTTCCAGATACATTGCAGCAGAACGTCAAAAAGGTTTAGAATGAACATTAAAGAACATTTACTGTGCCAAATGCATTTAAAAATATTCAGTTTTCAAACTAGCATTTCAAACATCAAAATTGCCATAAACAGAGAACAGAAAATTATTTTGGACCATTTTAAAAGTTCAAATAAATTTTGTGTCGTTAAGGAGACGGATCAGGGTTTTCTACCTGGACCTCAAATGGACCGACAGACCATTCACATGCACTGTCAGAACTTATAAGTACAGTTAAATCACAAACAATTGATTAGATTTTGATCTGCATAAATAATCACAGGTTTCTGTGTTAAACGCTATCAAATGCAAAACATAAAAGGTTATTAAAATAGTGTTTGTGTAAAACACTTAAGAGGTTGTAATTTAGGGATGTGTATTGGCAAGAATCTGGCGATACGATATGTGTCATGATACAAAGGTGACGATCCGATATATTGCGATATAGATACCATGACTAAGAGTATATATTTTTATTTTTACAAGTTAAATTAACTTTAGAAAATCTGTCACAACATTCTAAACACTCCAACCTGTTTTTATTACTAGATCTAGTTGATCCACTGGAACAAAGAAGGTGAAAACAGCCACTAACTACTAGTCATACTTTTAATTTATGACAAAAATTACTGTCATTTTTAATGTTTTTATTGAAATTCTTTTTAAAAAAATCGATTCTTTCTTGAATATCGATACAATATCATGGCATAAAATATCGCAATATATTGGCTCATAAATATTTTCTTACATCCATACTGGAATTGTTTTAGAACTGTAAATGGCCAAAGAATATCTGAATGAAAACGCAAAGATCAATAGCTGTTTCAATTAGAATATTAACAGTTTCCAGTTAAACTCTGATCTGTCTCTTTAAAGGCATTTGGATTCCATGCTACATAGTTGCAATGGTATTAAACTTAAACCATAGAGGGTGGAGTTCTTTGGCATTTGAATTTATTATTAATTTGTGATAATTTTTCTGCATTTTTTTGCTGCTGATGCAGTTGAATTTCCCACTGAAAGGAGAATAAAGGATTATTCTTTTCTGTTCTGCAAGGGGCTTTATTTGACATTAAAAAGAGCTAATAAAAACAAAACCATAATCAAATAAAATGACCTAATGGGTTTGTTGTTTATATAGAAATGAGGATTGTGGTGTTTAATCTGTATCCTACTTTTCCTCGTAAACCCATTTTCTTTAAATCTCAAAGTTCTCTAAATGCTTTATGAAAGTGCTCTCTTTTTTTATTTCATTCTATTAAAACCCACAATTAAATGTGCAGCTGCAGGACTTTGAAGCAGCGCTGAAGCAGCGAGATGGAATCATCACTCAGCTCACATCCAACCTTCAGCAGGCTCGTGAGGAGAAGGACGAGATCATGAAAGAGTTCTTGGCACTGACAGAACAAAGCCAGAAACTTCAGATCCAGTTCCAACAGGTGGGAAATGTTTATTTTGTTTTTAATTCGTCTAACTAATTAGATGCACATAATAAAACTGTTATCATGCCAAACTCCACCACCAATCACAGCTGCAGGCCGGCGAGGCGCTGAGGAACACCAGCCACAGCAGCACTGCAGCAGATCTCCTACAGGCGAGACAGCAGCTCGTTCAGTACCAGCAGCAGCTGGAGGAGATGAGCATGGAGGTCAGAGAGCACCAGGAGAGGAGCAACAAACAGCTGCAGCACATCAGCCAACTCCAGCAGAAACTCAGCGAGGTGGAGATGGTGAGAATGGCCACATTTACACGCTTTGAGGTTTGCAGCAACTGTTTTGTGTGTACATCTGAACCCAGATTTTCTCTTTAGTCCAGGGGAACATCAGAGGAATCGTTTGCTGAAAGTATTAACAAAAAGGAGCTGCTGATTGCCGAACAAGAAAAGGTTATTTCGAGTCAGGAGCAGGCACGGAGAAAAGCGGAGGAAGAGTTTGCACAAACAATCGAGGAGAAAGATCGTTTGATTTTAGAACAAACTGCAATGATTAAAGAACATGAACAGTCATTGATGCTGCTCAGCCAGGAAGTTGTTTCTGCAGGCAGGACTAGAGATGAGAAAATCATTCATCACTCTGATGACAAAGACCTAATTATTGCAGAGAAAGAGAAGATCATTTCTGAACGTGACTCTGCTCTTATCCAGTTTAAAAGTGAGCTGGAAATTTCAGAAAAAAATCTGCATGAGCTGCGCCTGCAAGCTGCTTTTAAGGAAAGTGAGCTCGAGAAATGCCTGGATGAGTTAGGAAGCACAAAATCTGAATTGTTAACCTGTAAAACTGAAATGGAGAGTTACAAATTAGAGCTGGAGAAAGAACAGAAGGAGTTGGAAAGCTGTAAAGGAGAACTCGCAGCCTCCAGACATAAAGAACGAATGTCATCCAATGAAATCATGCAGCTCATGGGCACAGTAGAAGATCTACAAAAACGCTGCCACCAGGGGAACATGTCGGGAAGCGACACCGTTCAAAAAATGCAGGAAGAGACCACTAAGAAGCTCGAACTTCTCACGGCTGAGCTGGATGAAATGTACGGTCAGCAGATCGTCCAGATGAAGCAGGAGCTCAATCTGCAGCATGCAGCAAGAGTTCAGCAGATGACCGAGCAACATCAGGCTGAGGTTGAGCTTCTGAAAGCACAACATCGATCTCAAAGTTTAAATCTCAGCAAAGGAGAGGTTGAAACTCTTAATGCGAGAATTGGAGAACTGCAATCTGCTTTAGAGCAATCTGAAGCAATGAACGATAAAGTCAGATATGAGCTGAGTCAAGTTGCCCAACAGAAGTCAAAGCTGGAGGCCAAGATTGAGGACCTTCTTTGTGATCTAAGTGCAGCTAGGCAAGAGGTGGAGCAGGTCTCCATCAGGCTTACCTCTCAGGAAACTAACAGGGGTGAGCTGCAGCGCCTGCAAGAGACGATCCAGACTCTGAGGGACGAACTGTCGGCGGCTCAGGAAGCTGCGCTAGAAGCAGAGACCAAACACGAATCTGAAATCACCAACTACAAGATCAAGCTAGAAATGCTCGAACGGGAGAAAGACGCAGTCCTGGACCGGATGGCGGAGTCGCAGGAAGCAGAGCTGGAGCGTCTCAGAACGACGCTTCTGTTCAGCCACGAGGAGGAGCTAACAAATCTCAGAGAGGACCTGCAGAGGGAGAACTTCCTGAACACGGAGAACCTCCTCAATGAAGCCGCCGTCAGACACCAAACGGCATTGGATGAGCTGCGTGTGCAGCTGGATCTGTTACAGAAGGAGAAGACGAGTTATGCTACAGAGAGGGATGAACTGTTGCAGCAGATTTGTGAGGTCAAAGATGATCTACAACTCGCCTTGCAAAGCTCTAAAGCAGACGAGCTGGTTCAGCAGCTCCAGGAGCTTCAGGTTGAACTCGAGGAACTTAGAAAAGGTGCACAAGAAGGAGTTAGAATGCAAAATGAGATCCAGTTATTACTGAAACAGATAGCGGTTCTTGAAAACCTGACAAAGGATGGGGAGCAGAAACTGAGGGAGCATGAGCAGGAAAAGGAGACGCTGTCAAAGTCCAATAACACTTTAAGAGAAGAGCTGGAGTCAGCACGTTTAATAAAGGAAACACTCACAACACAGAACAACCAGTTCCAGCAGCAGGTTGCTGAGCTTCGTGAGGAGATCGTGAAGCAGAAGACCACCTTCTCTTTTGCAGAGAAGAACTTTGAGGTGAACTACCAGGAGCTGAAGGAAGAGTACACTAGCCTCGCAGAGGCCAAGACGCAGCTTGAAGAGAGGACGCTGAGAGAGACACTCGAATTTGAGGCAAAGATTGCACGCCTTCTCTCAGAGATCCGAGAGCTGGAGGAGGCACAAAGCAAAGGGGAAGCCGTGCGCGACCCAATGGAGAAGCTCAACGTTACTGTGAGTGAGAAGACGAGACTCGCTGATAGCCTTTCTGAGGTTACAGAGCGGCTGATGGTTGCAGAGACCAAAGTGAGGCAGTTGGATGAGGATTTGGTCAAAGCTAGACAAAACTATTCAGAGGTCATTGCAAAAAATGAGAGCCTCCTAAAGGAACTGGAAAAGGCACAGGAGATTAGGAGCAAGCAGAAAAGATCGCTACAGGTGGACGAGCAAACTGTTGAGCCAGTTCCTCCTTCAGATGATCGGCACAATCAGATTCAGTCTCTACAGCAGGAGATAAAAGCTCTTGAGGCTCGCTTACGTGCAGCCGAAGCAGAGAGAGACGGTGTTCTGCAGACTCTAGAGCTCCACAGGCTCTCACACACGCCGTCTCCGGCAGCGGTGCACTTCTCTGCGGAGGGACCTGTTGAGGGGCACTCCTCCCCGCACAAGCCGGCATCCTCGGGGTCAAGCAGGCGCAAACGGCGGCAGCGGTCCAAGCAGGAGCACAAAGCCGGCTCGGTTCTCCCTGACGGCAGAGAGGAGCAACAGAGGGAGGAGGAAGAGCGGGCTAGAAGTGCTGCAGAGGAGGAGATGCTGCCTCAGACGCAGAGCCGAGTTATGTCATGTTCACCAGAGAGGGCCGGTAAGGAGGACTCCGCTGATGGGTACCAGGGAGACGGAGGCAGAGACAACACCAACAAAGCGGTGAGCACTCACGTGTTTCTGCTCTTCTCTTTTGCTCTTTGAAGTCTGAACAAATAAAACATCCATGGAAACGACATCTCTTTGAATAAATGGAGTTTATAGCTTTATCAGACATCTGAAGAGTGAATTCAGAACCAGATCAGGCATTGATTGTTTCTCTTTTTTTTTCTTTTGAAAAGAATAGGACTCGAGCGATTTCAGCTGACTTGATTTTTTCTGTAGTGAGAAACGGTGTTGATTGTAAATTGCCTCAGAGACTGGAGGCTTGCTTTGAAAGGCAGCATTTAGCAGGCAGAGTTGAACTGCTGCCTTCAAATATGCATTTTTATATTTCTGCAGCCAGAAAAGCTGCCCACAGTACAGCCTGCATGTAAAATTCATTTGTGAAGATTCTACATGATAAAAGAGCTTCATACTGTTTCTTTTTTTTTTTTACGCTCGGCTTTCTCTCGCTGGTCACCCTTAAACTCAATAACAGCTGATAACAGATTAAAGAAGTCTGCCTATAGCTTTAAATTTGCCATTGTGTAGAAATGTGTACATTCTAGTTTCTTTCCATCCTGCAGGGAGTGAAGGGTTTGAGGTGAGAAGCCATTTTAACCCAGTCACTTTATGTCCGTGTCATTTCCAGCTGTGCCACACACGAGCACACGCAGGCACAAACACAAGGCAAAAGATTGTGTACAATGTTTGTCTGCCATCTCACATCTGTGCTTCGTGATGCTTTAGTCACCTCCTGGGTTGGAAAAGACGTACCTGCAGCAGGATCTGAGTTTTCAGGGTAGCAGGATGCCGTTAAAAAGTAGACATTTCACTTCATCTGTGCTTTGAAACTAGTTTTAGTTTTGATCCTTAATGGGTTAAAGAGGAATTTGATGAAGATGGTTCATTTCTGCTCCGTCTCAGGAAGTGATCCGCAATGGTGCATTTTGTCCTTCATCGTCTTGTTTTGTCTGAATTTCTAGCGGAGGAGAATGTACCTTGCAATAATATTCACACACCCAAAACTATTTCACATTTCCTCACATCACAGCGGCAAACTTTTTCACAAAGTGATATATAATTGTGCAGTTTGTGATGTTTAAAATGTTTATTTTACAAGTTCAAATCTAAAACATGCAGTGTGCATTTGCATTAAGTCTCTTATACCCACCCTTTTTTTCCCCCGCCAAAGACTGGTTTAATAACGGACAGTATTCACATGGAACTGGAGAAAAATGCAACACAATAAAAAGAAACGATTGGTATAAAGTCAGTGTTGTCTTCAAATATAAAAACAAAAGTAAATCCATTGCTTCTAGCATTATTAGCAGCATCCCCTCTCATCGGTGCACCAACATAACATGAGTAATGCCCTCTCTGCCCCTAATGCTCTCTGGTCGCTATGGTAACGTGAAAACATGCCTTTAAATTTTGATTTTTACCACAAAAACAAACTAAATGGAAAAATATAACTCACCACAAAACTGAATCACTGGCTGTTTCACTGTAACAAGACGGTCCTACCTGGTTGCAATTTTAAAGGTTTCATTGCCTCATTGGAAAGCCTGTTTTCACATATTAAGCAGAGTGGAAATTGCTGTGTGATAAAAATGTATATTTTCAGTATTCCTCCTGGTATTGTCTGCTAAATGTAGCTGTCTGGGTTTTTATAGAAGACTTTTCTTCTGTCTCTTCACTGGACATTTTCCTTTTTGCAAAGAAACTCTTTAGACCTCTGTTTTTTGCTAGCTTGTGAGTTTGTTTTTACCCTTGATTTATCACGTGACCGAGGCAAGCATACTGACATGCGTCAAGAATGAGTTAAAGCCGGATGTAAGGGAGAGAGTTGAAACATCTTTCAAAATAAAACATTGTTTTAGACTCTGTATAATAACTGAAGCAGAAATACTGTACGTTATTTTTCTCTGCTTGGCCGGCAGGGAGTTGGGGACTCCTTCCTTATACTATGATCCCCCTAAATAAAACCAGATAAAACCTAAATCCGAATTTTTGGCGTCCACTCAAAATGCTACGTGCGTAAACCAACACACACACCCTGAACACACTATCCTTGTTGTGAAACATGGAGCCGTCTCCAGGGTCATTCAGTGGTTTTACTACAGCAGGGCCAGTGAAGCTGGTCAGAGCTGGTAGAAAGATGGATGAAGATCAATACAGAGCATTTCTGTAGGAATACATGTTAATGGCTGCCAACGACTTCAGAGTGTAGCAGAGTTTCATCTTTCAGCAGGGTAACGACGCTAAACATACAGTCAGGGCCAAAATAAAATGGATTAGAAAAGCCTAATCAAAGTCCACACAGAAACCATATTAAGAATCAATGGCAAATATTTTTTGTGAAGAATTGGCCAAAGGTGGATCAGAAGTGCTTGTCAAAAACTAATTGTGTCAATCATTACTGTGGAGCATCCTCTCAACTGCCTGGAAATATGGCTGTTAGCATCAGACTGTCGTACAGCAACAGTTTTCAGTCAGAGGCCTCTTTAGATTCGTTTCAGGACTGACTGCTACCGGAGATCCCTTCTCATAGCATCCCGTCAACGACGGTTTGTAGAAATTTGACATGAGTTACGACAGCATTTGAATTCCCCCATTATGGGAAATAAAGTATTTTTGAATTTGAATTTAAATGAAAATCAAGTTCGGTCTTCAGTTGTGTGAAGCAGGTAGAGATTTTTTTTTTCTCCCAAAGACTCGCAGTTGTAATTAAAGTGACTTAGAGGGCTGAAACCAAATGTACACCTCCCCTTTTAGATTTTTATTTGTAAGAAGAAGAAAAAAAGTTGAAAAACGTGTAAAATGTCTTTGATTTTTACACATTTTCTGGTGATAGTCACTTTCAATCCTAATAAAATACAAAAATACAGAGAAAGGTGTGAAAAGGCTCAAGGGTTATGAATACTTTGTAAGGTACTGTATATTTCAGGTGATTTCTGTTTTATTAAAATAAAAAATGTGTTGTTTTTTTCTGCTTGCTTATTTAGGTGAGTGGACAGGGGATGGGCTTCCAAACAGACTGTGCTGAAGAGGAAGAGGACACCTCTGAGCATGTAAATGTCACTTATGCTCACATCCTGCTCTTTGTCTTCAGGTTGCTTTGATGCATCATTCAGTGTACAGTAAAGGTTGATAGATAGGGGGGCTTTACTGTAAGGACTGTTTCATGCTGAACTCTTACAAAAGCAGATGTTTTTTTGCTCTGTTGATGCACCTAGAATTGCCATGCAGGGCTATGAGCACTGTTCACAGAATTTTCATTTGAGAGCAAAAAGGGAGAATATGATAGCAGAGCTTTGCATTCTGCTCGCCGACAAACAACAACCTAATTGCATCAGCAGTGGCATCAAATGAGCCTAAGAATTAGAAGTGTAAAAATGTTAAGCAGTGCTGTAAGGAAAGGAAAGAAGGAATGAAATGTCATGAAGTCACTGGTTCGACACGACCTCTTTAAAACCGGGCGAGGTACAAAACAATTTTTTTCCAAGGCGACTGCCAAAAGTAGACAGATTTTCTCCCTGTTTAATCAGTAAATAGAGCAAGTTAAAACATTTACTTCAATTTTCTTTTACTTTAATCTGATTTTTTACAGCTTTCTAATAAAGCTGAAAATGAGAAACTGTTAACATGAAAGGCAAAATCTTAAATTGCCTTTTATCTGCTTTCATTTAGATGAAAACACATGTTGTGTAGCATCACTTGCGCTGTGAAAATCAAATGAATTGTTCTTGCATGCTGCCTTTTACTAAAGTAACAATTTTTTATCAAACTAACAGTTAAAAAAATTTACAACAAAAAAGTGTTTCATTTATATCTGTTAATCTAGTTAGAAAGTTAAAAACCTACAAAAGTAAAACCAATATAATTTATTTCATACCTTTTTCCAACTGTAAACATAATGTCATTGTCGTGCTCATTTTAAATGTACATTTCATTATATTTTAATAAAAAAAAAATAAAAAATAAAAAAAATGTTTTAAGGGAACGTACTTTCATTCTGCACCCCTCTAAAAGCCCTGTGGTTGTATTTTTTTATGTATCTTCTTCATTAAAATATTCCATATACAACCTTTAAATGGGTGGTTGATACCGTAGGTTAATAGTTAAAAACACTCCAAAAATAAAACTCGAAATAGGGATTTCCAGTCATTGCAGGCCATCAAGGTTGACTAAACCAGTATTTAGGTCTGGGGTTTTTTTTCCACAAAGGGCCATGATGAGTTGATTGCTTCTTTTTGGTCTTCAATAAATTGAATAAGTTCAACAGCTTTTCTCTGTTTTCTCAGCTTATCTTAGTCTGATTGAAAAACGTATTGGATGATAAAAATTGAAATTGTGCCAAAAGGGGAAAAAAAATATTTCAGTGGGCAATTACTTTTTTGCCAGCTCTGTAAATATTTTTTTGTTGTTTTATAATTGATTGAACACATTAAATGTTCCGATTAAACAAGATCGATTTACTCCAAGCCCAGTATTTTGAATCAATTATATGATAATGATTTTCCGTTTTTCGTAGACGTTTAGTTTTTTATTTATTCAGGTAATTCTGGTATTGTTGGTAATGTGCATCAGTGAAGGGTCACAGGACATTCGCCATCTATCCGTTTGTTCTCCACTGACCTTCATTCATCTGCAAGCTGTATTTAATCACCCACATCTGAGCTGCTTGTCAGAAAAGAGGCTCTCCTCCGCACTGTCGAATGGAGTGATCGTATCATAACACCACGTTTTAAAATAAGGCCTAATTAAGATGTAGAGTGCACTTTAAAGCTTGTAATATCAAAGGTTGCAGAATCACAAATTTGTGCTAATGCATTATGCATTATTATGGAAAAGAAGGCTTGTGTTGTGCTTTTTGTTGTTTTTTCTCCTGAAGAGATGAGAGTGGAGCTCTCATCCTGAGCACAGATGGTTCTGAGCCACGTCCGTTTTAGAAACGAGATGGTTGGGATTATGTTTTATATTGTATTTACTTTATGAACAAATTGATGCTCTATAATTTAAATTGTGGTCATACATAAGTAGATGTCATCGTTGATATAATTTATTTTACAACTCTGTTGCTCGCTATTAAATGATTTAAATTCTGTGCATGAAGTTGGCCATGCCTGAGTGTTGATTTGTCTGTGTTAATATGTGATCTCCTCTGTGTGTGTCAAGGAGGAGTGCAGGCTGCAGATGGAAGCTCAGCGCATCAGCCTGTCTCAGATCCACGCCGCTCAGCTGGAGCTGCTGCAGGAAGAGACTGACGCCAGCACGCACCCTCAGGAGCTGCAACCGCAGGGTCCCAGCGACCAAGGCGGCCAGGGTAAAGCCGTAGTTACCAGTAGCATTTTTTACATTTACTTGTGCTTCTATTAAATCTGTGTGGCTCCGTTATGTGCTTTTCTCAGGTGGCAGAAAGAGCTCCAAACACATGATAGAAGCTGTGTCAGAAGAATGCAAGGAGATAATTCTGGTAATTTTAAACTGGGAAAACCGATTATTTTCTATTCACATTCTGTTCTCATTTTCACTAAACTTGATGCTGTCTGGCTGGTCTGCCTTCAGTCTTTTCAGAGGATTTTTGGTAGAGAGTTCTTGGAGTGTTTCAACACCACAGACCTGGCGCCTAGTTCAGAGGAAGGACCAGCTGCTAGTGAATCCACTTCCATTGTTCAGGAGGCTAGAGGTACACTCTTCATTGAGTTAAAACTTTTTCTGGTTTTACGTTCATGTCCATACTAAGTTGTCCTTTCTCATTTTAATATTCCAGAGTTGTACAGCAATATTTGGCAGGTGAGGGAGAGAATTGAGCGTGAACATGACCGTCTTTCTCAGCTCCAGGCTCTGCTGAGATCTGATGTAAATAAGGTAAACACGCACAGAATCTTAGACTGTGTTCAGGTTTTTCACCACATTGATGTACAGCAGAAATGTATTTTCAAGAAAGTCCAAAAAAAACTTGTTTATGGATATGTTCTCTTCTTTTAAAAAAATATATATTCTCTTATTTCAAGACATCTTTTCAAGATAATTTTCGCTTGTTCCATTGGCAGATTTTTTTAGCTCATTACAAGCAAAAACTTTCTTGTATTGATTTTATTGTTGTTGTTTCCAGAGTAGCTTTTTTCCAGTGTGTGATTACTTACTCTATTTGTTCACATGTTTCAAATGCACCAAAAAGGCACATTCTGTTCTGGCAAGTTAGTTTGTCTTTTTTAAAAGCATTTACATTCTGTAGAAAAATTGTGAGGATTTACTTTAAGATAGAACTTCTTAATTTGATATAAACCGTTGTAAAATTTTAGTTTCTGTCGCACATAATGCAAATTTGACCCCTTTTTGTAAGTAGCAGAGCCCATAAACACCTTTTCTGATCTACTTATTCTTAGATGAGTGAACTGCAGATGGCCTATGATGAACTGAAGAGCAACAGTGAGAAGCACCTGTCTGACCTGAAGGCACAGCTTGACTCAATAAGCCTTTCTTCAAACAGAGGTAAATCTGTTCACCTCTCTAAAGCTGCTGTCACACTTTTTTTTTTTACCACATGTGTTGGCATATCAAAAAACTGTTTAATGTGGGTCTTTACTTATAGAACCAAAGCTTATTGTGTGAAACATCAACTCTTGTCATATTTTTGAAGTGTTTACATTGCTTATTATGCACACTCATTTTGTATATTGCATGTGTTTTGGCACAAAAGATGTAACTGTTACTTTGTGCCGCTTTATCAGGACATAGTTACCACTTTTGCTGTGACACCTGACCATCTTGGGCTGAAAGTTCAATTCTTGAAATAATGTCTCCAAGTGGTCAACTAGTTATTTGCTGAATTATTCAGACAATAAAGCCAATCCCACTGCTCTGGCAGCCACTTCAAGCATTCTGAGGTAGGGAAATCTTCATCAGTGCTGACTGAGCGTCAGCATAGCTTAGCATGAGATGTTTTTATTGGGTTGTGACAACTATGCCACAGAATGCTTGTCATGTCTAAAAATAAAATCGATGATGGTCTTATTTGACCAAAAGTTAAATATGTGTCCTAAAGTATCACAGGTTAGATTATTACATTCTGTTTACTTAGGGCATCCAGGCAGCCCTTTGTTACTTTGATTTGGCGCACACTGAAAATGCAGCGGTTATTGCGATTTAATGTGTTGTACAGTTCTTCTGTCAACAAGCTAAAACAAGCAGAGCAATGTTCTTGAAGCAAGTTTGACCAAGTGGAGCTTTCTTTTGGTAGCCTCACTTTATAAAACACGAATGTTTGTTCAGTACCGACCCTTTGGTTCATTAAGCTATAGTTGAGTTACCACTAACATATATTATAGTTTTTAAACATCACTTCATTTAGAACCAGTGAATTTTGCCTGAATGAAAAATGTAATTATTTTCTTATCATAGTTACATCATTCAGATATTTCAGTAACTTTTGACAGAATATTAAGAATCCTTCCTATTTGATCCATTGGCCTAGGCAGTTGTTCTGATAGTGGCCAACTTTGTTTATGTATTAATTAAATAAAAGATAATTTAATTAAATTTGCGAATATATAGTTGATTTTTGATTATCTGATTTTAACTGTATGTTTTTAGTTGGCTTGTATAGGTGAATAAAGAGTTTTTTTATTTGAAAGTTGCCTGATTTCAGACAATTTTGCAATTATGTTAAACTCAGACTTTAAGCTCACAGATGTGACATTCTCTCAGTCCTACTCTTTTTTTCCTCAGTGCTTTATTATGTGCCGCAGACCGTGACCCGCTTGCTTGTATTGTTTTTATTTTATTTTAAGAAAATCAAAGTGTGAACCAAATGACTTTCTCCCAAAGATTCTCAAATAAGATTTGCAAGTCTGAAAGGGGATACTTTTTCTCATCTTTTATATATTTCCTCATCACTTATTCATTTTAAGTATTTTGCTTAATATTGCTTCTTCTGTATCTTAACCTCCAGTTTTATTCCTATATTATTAGATCTGGTGGACCAGGCTGGGGAATCTGGGAACTCAGCAGAGCTGCAGAGACTGAAGGCGGAGGCTCAGGTGAAGCTGCTTCAGCTGGAGGAGAGCCACCGACAGGAAATGGAGCGCCTCAGGGCTCACTATCAGCAGCAGGCCGCTGAGACGGAGGAACGCTATGCTACAGAGATGTTTGTGTTGCAGCAGAGACTGCAGGACGTCACAGGAGCTCAGACTTACTACAGGTGAACTTCCTGAAAACGGGAACACTCAGTCTTACATTTATTGCCTACAGACATATTTTCTATGGTTGAATATATTCTCTGTAACTTTTGTTTTGTTGATTACAACAAAGCTGCTGATCTAAAACATGGTTCATTTTAATATGTTATCAGTTTTTATTTCAATTTGACCAAATATTTCTAAAAAGATGATAAAAAATCCCTTAGTAGTACTTTATGAAGAATTTACTGTCTGTTGAGATTTGTAGCTTTTAGAACCTCATTTGAGGAGCTCTTTTTTTAAAGGTTGAGCTTGATTTATTGGCAATGTTTAAAGAACAGTAAAAGGACCGAGGTCCATGATAGACTTTAAACAAATACCTCTGTGCTCTTCCTTTTCTATATAAAGTACCAGCCACCCAATTATCCAGTTCAAATACAGCAGAGCCCTACTACTGAAACATTCAGCACTGCAGCTTTCATTTATACTCAAACCTCTTAAAGAGCCTCTTAAACTTCTTCAGAACGACTCTGATACAAGTTGGAAGTGCTGCAATGTGAGAAAATGTAAAGATAAAGAAAAAAAAGGATAATAATGCCAATGTATGTTTTCTTATGTGTTAGGTATGCATCAATTTAAGCATTCCTGCATATAGACGTTGAAAAATCCAATGGAAAATTGATAAATGTATTAGAAGGGTTTTAGTCAGCCAAAACACTTTTGATGCAGATTTTTATTGAACACTTTCAACAGCATAACACTGGTCCAATCTTCCCAAAAGTTGTGCACTGATGAGGCATAAAACACTTATTTTATTTTACTTTTAATTCCCAAAAAAAGGACCAGACCCTTTTTTTTATTTGTGTCAAATGTGACTAAAATTAATGTATTAAACAACATAACAGGACTACAAGAGTATCTATTGTAGTTTTAACCTTTGAAGTTTCTCCATTAATTTCTCTCTCATTTTCTTTCTTTTTTTGAAACATAGGTTAATGTTTCTTCTTTGCTGAACTACATCTAAGATTTACTTGTTTATCTGAAAGAAAGGAGATGTTGCAGATGTAAAATTCTTCGCAAAGGTCTTGATTCATCATTGTTTTCTTGATGGATTCGTTGTTTTGTGAATTTTGACCACAAATGATTTAGTTCCCATTTTAAGATTTTACAATAGATTTTAAAAAAATCAAGCTTTTATAGTAGATGAATTAAAATGTCTTGAGTAGAATGAGGCCGGTTGACTCCCATAATAATTCAAAATTAAGAGAAATGGAAAGCCTGTTTAAATAAGTCAGAGTTTATACCAGCCTAATGACATAAAATGTCCAAATAAAGACTTATTCCTGGTCATACCGTGGTACCCTGCTGCCCTCCACTGTTTGAATTTGTAACTATAATATAATAAGTGTTATTTACTTGATAATTCTCAAGATAATCATAATGAACCAAAGCAATTTATGTAGTGTCTGAAAATGTTAATCTGGTAAACAATCATTGGCGTGTACTTACTTTAATATGCTCAGTGGATAACAACTGTTTTATTGCACTTTGTGCTTTCTCAATTTTTAATAACAAATTGTCTTTCCAGTTGACTTTCCTTCATTTCTGTGTTGAATGCAAGATATGACAAAATTATAATTAGCTTCTTCATACTGGACTCTACTAATACATTACTGAAGTAAGGAGCCACAATTTGACACAGTTTTTTTTATGCCATCACATCTGTTTGTTTTTTTACTATTGATGTAAAACTGTTTAAAAGAAAATTACTGATAATCTACTAGTAATATTATGCAGGCATCATATCAGGGATGTATTGACTTGATTATTGATGTTTGACCTGTAGGATTAAAGTTTAACTAGTTCTAATCGGTAGATAGGAATGCATAATCTTTTTTGTATAACTGAGTCATTACATGTTATTCATCGATCTATCCGTCTTTCCTTCCCTCTCTTCCCTCCCTCCCTCAACTTTTCTATCCATACTTCAAATATGATCTAAACGTTACAGAGAATTGTAAAATTCTAAGATTATTTCGATATGTAAGGCCTGACCACTATCAAAAACTGCTATAAATTAATTGGAAAATTTTTGTGTTTCTATTGGACTTAAAAGGACTTAGCAGTGCGAAAAGTCTGGAATTTTGGAATAATGTGAAGACGCCTTGATAGCAATTTTGTTTGAATTGTTGCCTACATTTCTGTTCTCTCACGTCATTGCATGTTTAACACCCGAGTAGATGTTGAGGTTTGAAGTGAAGCACACTGTTCTCTTTCTGTTTTGCAGCTTGTCCAGCACTCCAGAATCCAGCTGTGAGGGGATGGAGGAATGCAGACAGGAGCTAAAGGTCTGGCTCAAACATTTAACTGCCTCCCAACTTACACTAACTCCTAATACAAGCTGAAACAGGGACACGCATTAGGATACAGTGACCATTGAGTGAGGAGATGCAGCCTTTAGGGTAAAATTTGCCCTAAATCCACATCCCACTGAAACCCCACAGGGAACACCATGAGTGGACCTATATCTAATGATTAAAAGGATCAGACATTGCATAACACTGTTCTAACCAGGCGGACTTATTCTAGTCTTGGAGGTTGCATGAAAGGAGGATTCTGTCTTGCCTGAATGAGCTGCGCTCCATTTTAGCCAACGCTCGTCCCTCTAACTTTTATCCTCTCTCAGGCTGTCATTTAGTCTGTCCCTCCATCTCGACGGCTTATATTTTAAAGCTCTCATATCTGCACAGAGTTCAGAGGGAACGACAGAGGAGGGATGAAGATGAGCGGAAAACAGAAATGTCTAGAAAGCTGTAGTATAGATTATATTTTTTAGAGATTTAATTCTAGAATTGAAGTAAGTGACTGAATTACTTTAGATTAGAGAGATTTATTGTTTCTATTAGGTAATTTAAAAAACGTGTGCTTTTAATTATTTCTGGAAGTCTGAAAAGAGTAAACTACAATATTTATCCATTCAAAATTTTATCTGAAAAAAAAAAGCCTATTGTCATTATCTGCTGCTACCTCTACATTTATTGCACTTTCCCCGCCATCTCTCGTCAGGAGCAGCGTGAGGAAGATGTTACAGAGGGAGGCGAAGGGCTGCAGCGCTCTGCCAAGCTGTCTGGCCTGACCGCGCAGCTCCAGGCGCTCAGGAAAGCTCTGCACCACAAGTACGACCAAGAGGTGGCTGCTCTTAAAGCGCAGCACAGCAATGAGCTCAGAAGACTAAGAGAAGAAAGAGAATACTGGGAAAAGAGAGGAGAGAGAAAACTGGATCAGAACGGGGTAGACGGAGCTGGAAGCTCCACCGAGAGCCTCGGGGCAGCTGGTCCGGGCTTCCTGGAGGAGAAACTGTATCAGGAGAGGGTGGAGGAGGAAGTTGCAAAGGTAGTAACCTCATATTTTAGGGTTTGATACAAATGTTGCATCTAACCTGCAAAAGTTTTTTTGGGAATAATAAGAATAGCTCTAAAATACAGATGCTGTATTTTGTTGCTTTTTGTGGACATATTTTAGTTTGTAGTTTGCAGAAAAGGGGGTAAGAAGCTGGTACCTTCTCTTTAGGAGTGATGACGATGGTACATCAGAGGGATGGGTCATGTTAGACATTTTGGAAATAAAGAGGCCAGACTTAAATGGTTTGGACATGTTTAGAGGAGAGATGATGATTATATCGAAAGGAGATGTATGGATGTGGTAAAAAAAAGGACAAGAAGTTAGTTGGTGTGAGGGTAGAAGATGCAGAAGATAGGACTAAATGGAGCCGGATGATTTGCTGTGGCAACTACTGAAGGGAATAGCCAAAATAGAAGATTTTAGTTTGTAGACTTGCTGTTGACAAAGATTGCATGTATATGGTCCTAATGACAAAACAACCGCCCAAAGGCTTTTTTTCAGCACGCGTTAACTTCTGTTGTGTTCAATCACACAAATAAAAACTTAATAACATATTTTGGTTTTCTGATTCTTGAAAGGCCATAGTTCAGATGTCTGTGGAGTTCGCACAGCAGACTGAGCTGGCTCGAATTAGGAGAAGCGTCAGCCAAACGAGCACCTCCATGCAGACCCAGATGGAAGACGAGGAAGTCGATGGGGAGACGGATGACCGGACTCCAAGGGCTTCCCCGCCTGGGGGCGTCTGGTTAGAAGAGCCAGAGAGAGAAAAACTGGAAAGGGAACTGGAAGAAAGGAACACTGAGATCAGAAAGCTAAAGGGGGAGCTGCAGAAAACTGAATTTGAACAGGTCAGTTAACTCTTTTCATCTAAATGTGTTGTTTTACTGCTCACTCGATCCTTATGGAGCAGATTTTTATAACATCTGTCATTTATTATCAAAGGGGGTGCTTTCATTTTTGCATTGGCAACAGCATAATCAAGGTTTTAATAGTTGTTTTACACAAAAACTAAAAAGTATTTGGTGATCTCAAAAGAAATCCTTTATATTATATTTAAATTAATGCTATTTTTTTCTTTATGGTTACATTTACTCTTTTATCTGAAAATTAACAGCTGATAATTAATCTCTGGAAAAAAAAAAATCAACAACAAAAAAACCAGCTCAATATTTTAATGTTCACTGTCAGTTTTGGAGATTTTATCTTAAAAGCACAGACCTAGCATAACATAAAATGTGTTATCCACGACCTGTCTGGGTAACGAATAAATCATGAAGCAGAATAAGATGCACAGCGGCTGCATTTCCACCTGGGGGAGCTCTTGTCTATGCCAGTATTCTCTCTTTCAGGTGCACCTGTTGCCATAGCAGCACAAAGATACTAGTGTGTCTCTGGCCTCTGAGGGAGTTAAATTGTGTCTTTATCCGCGTACACAGGCAGTGTTTTTGCCTGTACACTGCTGTGGCTTATTTGAATGTTGTTTTACTAATGTTTGCACATGCAATGCTCAGTGCGGTTCAGTTTTCAGAACCCAACTTTGAAATGACGGGGCTGCTGTCTGTGTTCTCTCTGCTGCCCATCCAGGCCTTAAAGAAGGAAGACGATGGTGAGGAACAATATGAGGAAGATTCAGGTCGTACAACTGCAGATGGAAGACTCAAAACATCAATGCGGGATGATGGAGAGCCTTCAGATAAAGATACTGAAAGGTACAAGTTCTTTTATATAAATAATTCTGAATTTCATCAACTTTTTTCTCGAAGATAAGATGGACTACATTTTTTCTACAACCTGAAGTAAATAAAAAAGCTGACATGCATTTTATTCCCACATTTCTTTGTGTTTTTAGAAACTTGCTGTATGAAGCCAACAGGAAACTGAGCCAAGTACTTGAAGACGTACTGAAGACAACTGCTGCTGCTGAAGAAACTTTAGGCCTCCACATGCAAAGATTACGTTTGTCTTCAAGTGGAGCGCAGCCTGCCGAGTCAACCACGCAGACAGAAACCTGCCAGAGTGATAATGCAGGCAAGTAGCATCAAGTTTTAGAACTCTTTTGGGACTCTTAGGAGTCGATACAAATAAGAAACCGTTAGGAATGTCTAGCTTGACTGGATGAGAACAACAAATGATGCATATAGTGTGCAGGACCTCCCCTATACTTTAAAATGTTCTATTGTTGTCCATTTTAACAAACTTAAAGACGAATCCAGAAAATTAATTGATGTATCAAAGTTTTCTAAATCTATTAAAATATAATTTGGTTCTATGCTATGATTTATGAGTGGTGCCCCACAACATTTGTTATTCTTCTTGAGTCCCTGCTTTCTCCCATAGACCCCTATACAATCCAAACTGACTGTCAATTTTTTTTTTCGCCAATAGAATTTGATGTTCAGTATTGTTGGCTGTCGATCAACATACATGTGCATCGTGCAAACCTGTGGGGATGGCGCCATGCACACAGGGTGCTCCATGTCTTCCTGTTTAGTCGCCAGAGAGCGGTCACAGAGAAGTCAGAGCAAACTTCTGCAAAAAAGTTAGTCATTCCCTGGCTACATAAACTTCAGGAAAAAAAAAAACGGCAAAAAGCTTTAGAAACCGGCGTAGGATTTACATCAGAGATGAGTTTCAGCAGTAGAGATGCATTCAAATTTTAAAAGGATTCAAAACCGATGCAGCTTTTGCAACATTTCAGTTGGATACCAAATACGGTCATATATTCAATAAAGCAAGTCAATACAACTGTTTATTTTAACAAAGTACACAATGACATGTTTTAAAAGCACAGATGATGCAACTGAACGATTGTAGTGGAAGGGGCAGAGGGAGTGAGGGGGCTTTTTTTAAACTGAGAGATTTTATGGACTAAGATGAATTGGAAGAGCAAAAATCCTGACATACAAACCAGATCAAAACATACTACTAAAACCTTCAAAGTACCACTTCAGTTAAATAAAGTAACTACTGATGCCGGCCTAATGTGTTGCTGGAAACTGTTAGTGAAATCGAACCAATGTCCACAGTGCTGCTTATTGTAAAAGTACTTAACGTATCAGTGAAGACGTTTAGTCAGTGGTGGATGAAAAGTGTGTCACAGCTGGCTTTATCACATACATGCAAAAAAAGGTCATTGCTTTTTTATTGCATTTGTAGCACAGGAAACTGTTAATCTAATCAGTTTTCATGGAAATACATTTAGGGTAGAGTTTAGTAGATATTTTCCTCTTAAAACAAAACATGAAATAAGGAAACCTGTTAACTCTGTGCTTGTGCAAAAACTAGTGATTAGAAATATATAAAGCCTCCACTTTTTCGTTGTTTTGCTATGTTTTCAAGTTTCTAAATTGAGCCCGTGCATCATAGTTGTTATCCTTCCTTCCCCATGCTGTGAGGTTTTATGAAAATAAAAAAGTTAATTAGGCAAAGTTGAGTTGCATAACCCAGTTAAGTGTGTCTGCTGTTCTCATTTGAAAAAGATGCACCTTCTACCTTATTTTAGAGGATGATTAACACCTTATTTGCATTCTTGTCAATCCGGTTTATGAGTTATGCATAATTGTTGCTGTGAAACTTCAATCTGTGAACCTGATTAGCCTGTATTTAATAGCATTTATGTAATTGTCCTTGTGCTTATGTTACTATGATATACACCTCCACAAAAAGGTTTAAAGGTAGTCTAGAGTTGTTGTTTTTTATTTTTTGGCTTATAGCACTGGTGCAACAGTTGTTGCTGGTTTTGTAGTTCATACAAATAAATTCTAGCACCGACACAAAATGTCTTCAACAATCTCTAAAAACCAAATGCAGTGCAGCTCATTACTTAAAAACATAAACGAACGATAGAAATGCATACAATGAATGCACAATAAAAATACATATTTTCAAACATACTTCAGTGAAAATACTAACATATTTGCTAATGGTGTGGATGGGTTTAATACACAGGTGTGTGCCTATGCATTGAAAAATGTGAGCAATTTAGTTCATTTTGCAATACATCTAATAGAATAAAAATTCCCTTAATAGCAAAGTGACAAATTCAAACAAAGATAATAACATAAAGATAAAAAAAGAGCAGGATAAAAATATAACTACTGTAAGGGCAAAATTACAAAACTAAAATACTTTTATCAAAAAAAAAGCATACTCTGGTTCAAGAAATGGGCAACTGAGTAGGGTAATATAAAAATATTTACACAATATACACGTGTATTTGTGTTTTAAAGAGCAGCCTATTTACAAAAAAGTCACAAATTAAAACCAGTGCAATCAACAGAGATGTGTAACACTGAACATCCTCTTTGTCATTCAACAACAGTGTTTCTTCAGTCAGAGGCTTCTTCAGGTCTGATGTAACACAGACTGCTACAGGAGATCTTTCCTTTCCATTAGCCATCAGTGTTTACAGCAACTCATTTAAGAAATTTGAATAGGATGAGCTACAAGACTAAGTCTCCTTCTGGATCAATGAAGCATTTTCGAATTGAATTGAAGAGCGACAGAAATTAGTTTTTTAAAAAGAGACGACAGTGCAAATAACAGCAAGCATGTAAACATTTACTGAGTTTGTTAGGAGCAGTGATGGTTATACAGTCCAACAGCTGCTACGATAATAAATGTTACTGTGTTTCAGCCCTTGCTGCTCAACTAGCTTCTTTATGGGTTTTCCATTTTCAATCATTCTCACATAAACGTCTCACACTTCTTGTTGGAAGCGTCTGCATCGCCGTCAGATATGATCAAAATATGATTACCTAATCGGATTAAGTATCTTCCGCCAGACTGGAATTCATTTCTCCTACGACCTATGATAATTATCACCCTACATCGGATGCGGTTGAGCTTACGATGGAGTGATATCAGAGTAAAGAAAGGAAAGGGACGCTCCAGCTGTTGTTTTGAGATGAATATATCCCTCAAAATCCTACTTCCGAACTCTGTTGGATTCTCTAAGCAATCGTTTGCCGCCTACCGGTGGACTGGCAACCAACACACAGGAACTGTTGTAGGACATAAGGCTAATTACCCTGTTATGGTAAAACTTCTTTATCACAGCTGACTATAGACACTATTCAGCATTCAGGCCTATCGTTGCTTCCTCTGTCACGCTCGCATCTTTCTCACAGTAGGAAAAAAAGCCCGAACAGTATGCAAAGCTATCACATGAGTGTTACATATAAAAAATGGTTTATCAGTTGTTGTTTTTATATATGTTGCACTGTACAGCCCTTGAAGTCACAATTTACATACATTAATATAAATAAAACATATTTATGTTGTCTAATTTCACAGAAACCAGCCAGAGCAGGGAAGCTGCTGCCGACACAAGGTTCTGGTACAGTAATTTGGAGCCTGAAGAGGGTCTGAAGAGGTCGAGAGAGATGATGGACAGGCGGCTCCTTGGGGCAGAATCACAGTTCATGAACGAGGAACTTATTGTGGGCATCAGCAGACGACTTCAAACAGCTGTGGAGAAGATGCTGATGACCATAACAGACACGACTGACCAGGTACAAACCCATTATTTGTGTCAGAGTTAGCATTGTTGACTGTAGCTCATATATTACTGAATAATTTAGATCCTCTTTTAACGTTTAACCTAAATAACTTGATGCATGGCAAGAATTTTGAAGATAATAAGTAAAGCAACAGCTGTCTGGTTCAGTGTAGAAATGCAGTCCCAGTTTAAACCCTTTGATTGCTTTACACAACAGGACAAATCTTACTCTAAAGAGTAGAAGAAGATCTATGTTCAGGAATAAGCCAAAACATTTAGGTGATATAAAAGCCATACTTTGAAGTAAGAATGGGGGGTCGCAGTTGACTATCTAACACCTGTCAAACCTCTTATCCACCTGGGGAGTCACAGAGTGGAATGGTTTAAACAAGATCCGGAAATAACCAACATGGTAAAAGGACACAAAGTGTCGATTTTGCAGGTGCAAGCAGAGCAGAGACCCCAGATCTGCTGAACCCGATGCAGATAATCACGTTGCAATTGAGTCCTTTGTATTTAAGTACAGATTGCGTCTACAGTTCATACACATTTTTTTACTTATAGATTAGCAGGGATTTGTAGGCCACGCCCCTTTGATTCCACAATGCTAGCTGCATGCTTTGAAAGCACACAGCCTGTGATTTCGTCTGGCTGACTTAGATAATGTAAAAGACTTTTAAAAAGATTTTTTAAAGGTTCCACTTTATTAGGCACACCTGTCTAACTGCTCGTTAATGCAAATTTATAATCAGCCAATCACATGCCGGCAACTTAAAGCATATAAATATGTTGACAAATCTTCAGCAACTGCGTGATGATATGTCAATATGGACAATTAATTATTCCAGTACCTTGTTGAATCTGTCACAAAGAATTAAGGCAATTCTGAAGGCAAAAGGGGGGTCCAACCTGGTACTAGCAAGGTGTACCTAATAAAGTGACCAGTAAGTAAAGGGTTTATTCAAAAGCATAAAAGTCCAAAGACACAAACTGCTGCAAGGTCTGCATGTATGTTCCTATGTGTTTGTCCGCAAACAGAAAGCTCCGGTGACAAATTCAGGCTTTCAAAACATTCAAAAGACCTCTAAACACTGTTAATCCTCCCAAACACCCATGGGTTTCGGCGCTTGTTCATTTGGAGGCATAATGGGGATAAGATGGCAGAATGTGTCTAGAATTCACACACAAAAGAGCTGCCTCATTCCCAGTCGTTGCCTGTAGAAACGAGCGGTATTTACACAGAGCTTTTTGTGTTGGCCAAGCAGCCTATCCTGGTCCAGACTCGCAGAGCAGCTCCACCCCCGCAGGGTGTCCATGTAGCGCTCCCGCTGTGTCCTGTGTCAGCTCACAGAGTCGGGGCCAGTTTAACTAGGCCATTGAGCGTGTTACAGTAACTGGCTGCACAGCTCATCCCTCCCTCTGGCTTAAATTCACGCGTTATTCACGCTGAAATGAGTTCTGTCTTGGTGGTCTAAAAATAGCTTTAAAGACGAGGGGCAAAGCGTTACTGCTGTTTAAGTATCATATACGTTGTAGTAAAAAAAAGAAGAATAAATTTAAGATTAATTGGACACTGTTTAGGACGCATCTTTGTGTACCATGAGTACATATCAGTAATAACTAATAATTCATCTAATCTGTTATTAATTCAACTCAAATATATTCGTCACTACTTAAATCTTCATCTAGAACTGTAGGTTTAAAGGGACTGTACATGAGTTTAACCACAATTAAAAATGTAAAATTTCTTCCTCATACATGATCCAGCAGTGCCCTTGTCAGTAGAATGAGCCCTCGTGTTTTCAACACGGTTGCCTCTGTATGCCTGTAAATTCACTTAAATAGCGAATGTTTAGGTCGAAAAAGAAGATTTCCTGACTGCTTTCGAGGAAAGCCTGCGTAATGGCGTCATGCGAGTTAAAACTCAGGTGTAGCTTGCGCTGTCTCCATCATAAACAACAGTGGAGCGAGAGGTACCTGAAGCATGGATTCAGCAGAGCAGAGAGCAGCTTTTAGCAGCAGCAAAACTCCAGCCCAGACCCCAACTAAACTTACACAACAGTAACATTTCCCACCTCAGTTGAAGTCATGGCTGCAGTCAGTGAATTGTCCAGGATGGGACTGACTCGGCTGTTGTTTCTCTTCAGTTGTGAGCGAGCTCTCACTCATGCAGGGGCTTACCATTCAGGCTGCAGTTATGCGTTTGGCCTGAGGGGGCCATTGCAAGCAAAAAGTTTCAAACTTCAAATAGTTGCTTTAAAGTTGAAGGTATGATTAGGGCAGTGAACCTTTTAAAAAAATATATAGCTTTTCAGAAAAGACTTTACATGGTGATTTTGATTTTTTTTTTTCCTCTCTCTTATCTGAGAGGAAAAATAAATAGAAATAAAAAGTCTTAAGACCAATTTGGATGTGTCTTTGTTGAACAGCAGAACAGCCTTGGATAAAACTGGAAATGCCTCCTTTTCTTGGTCCGATTTGGCAGTTTACTTTTTCAGAACCAGTTTGCAGTTCTGCTCTGGTGATTCTGTCAACTTAGTCTCTTTTTTAACTATTACAGTTACTATAACACTGTACCCCACTTTTCTTTAGTTGTTTTGTCTGGAGGTCACACTGTTAGTTTGGGTTTTTAGTCTTTGGATTCAGAATTAGGACCACAAAGGTTTTAATGCCAAATGTTGAGCAGTTTAGACACTTTAGACAGAAAAAAACACTTAGCTTTGGTCCAGTTGGGCTTGGCTTTTCTTTTGGTTTGCTAGTTGTTTGTATCTCAGTCTGAGTCAAAAACAGCCAGCACTTGCCTGGGGAGGAGTCGTCAGGAGGGCTGATCAGCCAATCAGAAGCAGACTTGGATCAACATGATAATGAAAGAAATTAATTCTATTGTATTCCTAAGCCACATTCTTTAGAGTAGAGAAAAAACAACAATGTCAAACATGTATAACTAGGTCAAATAGGCTCTCTTGATTAAAGTTGTCTCTTCAACTAAAATTTTAAACATTTCATTTTTACACATAATAAAAAATTATTTACAAAGTAAATGAATATTTAGAGTCACGACTAAAGGTGTACTAATTATTTTTTAAATAAGTGGAATAAAATATCAACAATGCTGCTTCAGTGTATTAGTTACATTAAGCAGGGCAACTGTACAGCGGAGATTTCAATATTTTTTGTTTTTTATTGAACCAAAATTTGAAAAAAAATTAAAACAGGAAAACTTTTTGGAGTTTACAAACATCATCTATTAGTTAGTCCATGTCACCATGAATCACAGGTGTAGTGATATTGCTTTTTGATAATAATAAATGGTACAATAATTGCCAAAGCCTACATTCATGTAAGGACACTTATTTCGAGCTGAAAACTTCTCGAGGGGATAAACGGGAGATTTCCTGGACACCGCTGCCTGTTTAAACAAATACATTTTGAAGGGGTTGGGGGTAACAGTCCTTGTGGGTGAAAGTTGGGATATGGAAAATTCAGGATGATTTTGACATAAAAACTTTTACTTTTCACAATAATGTACAATCTCTAAGCCTTATAAATTCTGCATTCAGAAAATAATTATTTAGAGAATGGTCATCTTGTTAGTAGGTGACTACAACTAACAAATCTTCTCCATCATTGATAGCACAGTAGATGTCTAAATCAACGGAGCCTCTAATGGTTCCTTCAATGATGTTTCCTGCTGCTATTGATTTCCTGTACATTAGTCTTGTCTGTTTGTTGTTGAATCACCTAGTCGTTTACAGGGTGACATGTTACAAGCCCGATCAGGAATGTTAAATCTGGTTTGACAGCTTTGTGTAAAAATGGGCGTGTTGTCGTCTGTCGTTATTTGTGTGCTCGATCTCTTTGCAAATCTACCCGGTCTACTGGTCTTAAGAAGGATTGAAGCCACACCTGATTTCTCCTCCCACTTTTTCTGCGTGTTTTAGAGTAGGAAGTAGGGAAAAGCACTCGTTTCTAAAGGCTCACTGCTACACGGTTTTAATCTTTCAGGATAAGCAGAAGCAATCTAGTAACATTATGGGTTGTGTAGATAGTTAATCCAAGGAATCCTTTAAGAAAGCAGGAAGGAAAGACTGATTGAGTGAGTGACTTTCCGATCTGAGAGCTGTCATTACACCTACCCGGTAGACGCCTGGGCTGTTCAATTAGAAGGGGCCCCTGGGAGGCTCCCATGCAGGTTGGGGCTGCTGCAGCGTCATGGTATTGTTAATGAATCTCTAGAGAGAGAGAGAGAAAACTGAGAGAGAGGGAGAGGAGAGAGGGGGTGTGAGCTTTACTGAGCGGCGTAATATGGTTTCACTCTGAGGAAAGAAGGTCAGAGACAACAGCGAGGAGCGGAGGTCTACACACGGGAAATGAAGGGAAGAAATGCGCGCCTTTCTGTTTACCCACTTCCCGGTGTATTCAGGAGTGGATTTTAGACTGCCGGACTTGGATCTGACTTCAGCCCACTGATGAGGATGACACTTTGTTGCAGGACTGTAAAATCTCTCCTTTTTCCTGAAGGATTTTTATTCTCGAAGCTCACCTGACAGTACGTGTGACTGAGATGACGTGAATGTCACCTTCTCGATACGATGTTTACTCTTCCTGCATGTGTGTGCAGAACACATAGAGACTGTTGCTTGGAGCTATCCACAACAAATCTCCCACTGGACTTTATTCCCACTTGCGGCGTATCGGCTGAGCCCGACAGATCGAATCAGACGGAAACACCTTTTCATGAGTCCGGATAGGAAGCGGAACGAGGCTTGAAGTTTTGCCCATCATGGATTCCTATCGCTCATACTGGAACTCGAGCATGCAGAGGAGCACGTGGCTGGAGGGGGAGGACCAAGATGTGTACGAGGTGGAATCCCGCATCCCCCTTCCTCGACCCTTCCCGGTGTGCAGCACCTTGAACACAAAAAACGCAGTGGTGGTCCAGACTCAGATCTCACATGTCAATGACAGGACTAATGGCCACCTCCTTAAAGTCATATCTAAAATCTCCCTGCCCACTCCTCCATATACAGTAAGTTTACACCCATCAGCCCACCAATGTGCTTTTTTAAATTATGAATACGTTGAGGTTTAGTGCATTTTTTACCAGCGAGAATGAATGAATGTTTCATGGGTTTGTTCCATAGCCTGTTTTCATCAGGTCCAAACATGCAGATGTGATGTAAGCTGAATGTCTTCTGCAGCTAGGAACAGCAGAGGCTCTCCCGATTCATTAGGTGAAATATCGAATGACTTCTCCTCTGTGGCAGGTTCACATTACCGCTTCCCAGCTCCCTCACCATCACAATAAGACCTTTGCTCAGAGAGATATGAAAATCTATGGAAAATGAGTCTGAGTGTGCAAGCCTAATTAAATGTTTTCCAAGTATTTTTATCAGGAAAAACGTTGCCTCTGTCACCAGACCGACAGGTTTTATGGTACAGATGTAGCTACAATATCTTACTGCAAAGCTGCTACATCAGCAAATAAGCTGGTTCTGTAGCTTTTTCCTGATGGCGCTGCTATCTTGATTGTCATAAAACTTTTATGCTGCGAGACCAAGAACAGCTTTGACAGAAACTTTGAGGGCAATATATTTTTAAAAATGACGAAATGCCGACCAAACATACAGTATCATTTGATGTGATTGTATGCATTTGTTTTTTTTTTTTTGCAGGAACTAATTTAAGACCAATTTTGCAGTTAAAGCAATTTATTTTTTCCAAACCCATTCAATCTAGCGATGTTTTTTTATAGCTGTTGATGCATGATTGATGCTGTTTATATTAATTAACATATTTCTGAGGTGCAGGAGATCAAATGTCTCAGGGTCTTGTTCCCAAATGAGGGGGAAAATGAAGCGAGAGATCAGTAGGTCAATCGGTGCGGCCTAACCCTAACCCTATTAATGTTCTCAGGAAACAAAAAGTGAATTTATGACTAATCCAACAAAGAAATACTTTCTAATTATTCAGTTAAAGAGCAACTCACCCCCATTCCAGAGTTTTCCTTCGCATACGTTTCCAGTTTGAAAAATGCGGCTGAAGTAGGTGTTTGCTGGTGGACCGAGGGTCGGGTGGCATCAACACTTCATATTCCAACTCTCTAAGGAGATGTGGCTGAGACTGAGCTTGTTTTATACTACACAGCCGCAAAATGGCTGACGTCTGCTATGAAGGCTGAGACAGCTGCAAAGTCTGATTCAAGTGCAGTTTGAAGTTCTACACTAAAGAGTAGGGATGGCAATCTTACAACATCTCACGATTCAATTCGATTCCAATTCTTGGGGTGACGATTCGATTCAGAAACGATTCTCGATTCAGAAGCGATTCTCGATTCAAATAAAAAAAAATCTTAATCAATACTCTTTCATTCATCATTTGTGTTTGTAATACACACAACTTGATCTGTCAAGTGTCTGTGATGAAGTGAGCCATGAATGTAATAGGGCATCAAAATGGATTTTACAATCTATGTTGAGAGAAGGGAACTGGTTCAAAAGTAACAAGACATGAAATTGCAACTGGACATCCAAGAACTTTTAAACAAAATTTGTAGTCTTGGAAAAAAAAAGCTGACATATTTTAAGAAGAAGAAAAAAATATATAGGCCTATATATATTTTGTTTGTTCTTTGGTATGTAGTAGAAAATACATTGAAAATATTTAGTATGCACCAAATGTTGCTTATCAACCATCATTAAACAGAAATGTATGGCTTATGTTATTATTTTCATTGTTTTTGTTAGAAATTTTAAAAGTCCTAACGTTATTGAACTCACCATATATTTTGGACGTCCTTGAAAGCGCCACAGGTGTGCAGCGCTGCTGGATGTTTATGTGTAGCTTCTAAAGAAAGATCGCTCTTATATACTTGCAGATTTATAAAAAAAAAATAACTTTAGCCAGGGGTGTCATTAGCATGGAGAAGACCTTTTAGACGGCCCAAACATTTACCTTCAGCAAAGACGGGGCGGGCTGGATTTCTCTTTCGTCTTTAATGCTGAAGCTTTAGCCTAGCGGCTACAGCTAGGTAGCGCTAACAGCTAGTGCTAGCTAGCCAACGGCGCATCAGACCTGTCAATGCGACGGTGGCCGTTGCATGACAAACACTACGTGAAGCAAAAATGTAAAAAGGTTCAGAAAACTTTTTTTTTGAGAATCGATTCTGAATCTTGTTAAATAGGAATCGAGATTCAGACGTGAATCGATTTTTCCTCACACCCCTACTAAAGAGGGCACTGCACTGATGGTTTAATATTTTCATTCAAAAGTACTGAAATACCAAAAATACTGCAGACATGTAGACAGCTGTATTAGACACTCGTTTCTACAGTTTATCACCAAAAATTGTGGGGGCTGAGTTGCACTTTAAGCAAAAAAAAACAACATAAATTTAATGATATGAGGAACTAGAGTTGGGTATCGATTCAAAATTCAGGAATTTATCCGATTCCGATTCTCAAGAATCACAATTCGATTCAGTCAGATTCAATCTGATCCAGTTCGATATAAATACAGGTCAGTGTTATTAAAACGTTTTTTGGGAGCTGTTATCTTAGGCTACGTCCACACTAAGCCGATAAGGTTATACGGGGAGTTAGACACCTAATGTTATCCACTCAACACGAGCATTTAGGCCCCGTTTAAGGTCCCATGATTGCGCAATCCCATACCGACTTGTGCAAATACTGGGCATGCGCGAAAAGATGCGTATAATCTACATGACGCCAGCGCCTACATAATATATACAAGAAGCTTTACAGCACAGTACATGTCTGCTTGTCCCGTTAACCGAAGAGAACAATATCTGCTCAGAAGAAGAGAGTTTTTGGTGTGGACAGACGACGAGATCGATTTATTACTCTTCGCTGTTGTCTTTGTCTGTAGTGTCGTATTGTTATTGACGCAGCATTCATTGACGCCACTTCCTTTCATTATCCGGGGAAGCTGTCCACACTAGCTCGTTTAGCCGTTGAATTAAGATTTACACGGCTCTCTTACCCGGCTTATAGTTATCCGACCACAGACCTTAAACGACGCCGGGTTAGTGTGGACGATAGGGGGGTGTAGACTAAATAATTATACGTTTAAGGCATTATCCGGCTTAGTGTGGACGTGGCCTTAATTATATGCCTTTGATTCAACGACTTAACACTGGTTAAGTCAAGCTGCATTCAGACCGCATCCGTTTACGTCGAGCAACGCATCCAACGGATGAAGTTTGACGTATGTACTTTTTGGCTTCCATAGCCTGCTGCTGAGGAAAAAACCACGCATGGGCGGGGCTTCCTCTGTTGCCGTACGTTCTGCACTATGGTGGATCGTAACGAGAGAGTGACTTGGCTTTATTAGCTAGATAAAATTAGACAACGTTGACATCGGGTGCTTCAGCGCCCATTATTCAGATGCGTTCTGAGTTTGGGGAGTTTAACTATTTGCTCCAAGAGCTGCGTATGGATGAGGTTCGCTTTGAGCGCTACTTCCGTCTCTCCCACACCTAATTTTACGACCTCCTCGGCCGTTTCGGAGCTTAAATCTCCTACCAGGACACCAACTACAGATTTTCTGTGTTCTCTTTAGGAGCGCCTGTCCATCTGTCTTCGGTAAGTGTTATTTCAGATTTTTTTAAATCTGCGTTTGTTGAAAATGTTTTCACTTGACCCGCACTTCATTCAAGATACGTGTATAGTGACATAAATACAGTGAGACGCTCTGATTGGTTGCCGCACTGCGTTAACTCCATTGGTTCCGTCAAAAGTTCAGGTTGCTGAACTTCTGTGACGCATGCGTTGGTACGTTGCCGTATGAAACGCAAGCGTCGTTGACGGAGCCAACGTACTCAACGCAACGCAGAGCCCTTGACGGACCTCTGACGTACTCCCCCATAGACTTTACATGTAATCTTGCCGCAGCTGACGCTGACGTATGGGGCGGTGTGAATGCAGCTTAACAGTTCACGGGGGAAACTGTGTTAACCCTTTCAGACACAAGACTTAAAATGGCCGTCTGGACTATTCCTACCTATTTTAGCTGTAAAAATAGCAAACTATTCTAAAAAATTTAATTAATTTTTGAACTTGCGAATCGATTCGATTTCTATAAGAATCGATTCCCTAACGGTTTTCCAAATTTTTTATTTTTATTTTTTCAACACAGCTTAGGGCTGGGCGATATGGATTTTTAGTAATATCCCGATATTTTTATGGCATGCCACGATACACGATATATATCTCAATATTTTACCTTAGCCTTTTATTAATACTTTTATGCATCAAATCACATCAGTAATATGATTCTATGGGTATACATTAAAACATTCCTGTTCAAACTGCATTAATATATGCTGATTTTAAACATTCATGCCAAAAGGATGAAATCATAACTAAACAAATTGATCAAAACTGTTTGTATCAACTGTTTGTATCAAACATCTTGTTAAAACAAAGTGCCTTTGCATGGTGTAATTAATGTAACTATTGTATTTATCTTAATAATATAAATATGCACATTTTGTGCATAATAGCAGTAAGAAATAAAATAAATAAATAAAATAAAGATCTTATTGTATATAATTTACCTAATAAAAATAGTAAAATAAAAATTAGCTACCTGATAAATCAAATAGTGAAAATGAAAAGTTCACTGCATTTTTTTTGTTTCTTCTCGTGGAATAAATTAAAATGTGCTGCCACTACTTGCAACTAAAAGAAACTGCGTGAAAATTGAATACGTTTCAAATATGACGATATGGCTATTTGCTATATCCCACTGGGGACCGGTCGCGATATATTGAGTATATTCGATATATCCCCTAGCCCTAACACAGCGCTAGCAACAAAAGTTGAAACACTGTATCTGTTCTTCACTACTGCTGGAGACTCAAAGGGGGGATTTCATGATTAAGTAATAAACAAATAATATTGATCAAACTTTTGAGATAAAAAGTTTCTTATAGAAGGATAAGCAAAGGTCTTCTCAGGCTTTTTTATGATAATGTTGTGTGGCCTTTATTTTTAGTATTTTGGGTTTAGTGTAGAAAAAAGGAGAGAAGTGGGGGATGATATATGTCAAAGGTCAGCGAGAACAGGACTTGAACTCGGGACAACCACCTTTAGGGGTGAGGCCTCTGCACTAACCACTACGCCCCTTGAAGCCCAGGGGCTTCTGAGTTTTAACACCTATGTTGGTGTGAAGGAGAAATGAAAAAATGGAGGAAAAGTTTAACGTCTCAAATCTACTATTCCACTTCCACTCAAGAATTTGGTGTCCAAACTTTGGTGTTTTTGTCTCTTTCGGAACCAACTTTTCTACTCCTGTCCAGCTTCTCAGCTCAGTTTATGGGTAAACATCAGAGCAAGCAACTGTAATTTTGGCTGGAGGGCAATCCTGAGACCAGCAGCTCTGGTTCTGGCTGTGGATTGTCTTCATGGTTCCTCACCTTGGTTTCTAATATTGGTTGGCTATGAAGGAGAAAGCACTTTGAGAAAGTTACTAAGTGACTTTGGACACTCGTTAGAAGTGGATGGATTGAATTTAAGCCTTGCACAGGTTTAAACAACCTCTAAACGAAATTGTAAACGAAAACAATTAGCTCAACCGAATCTGATCAGTTCTGGATCTGACAAAGTTTGGCAAGGCTTCAAGGTTTGTTTGCTGATTCTTTCTGGACTGGAACAAAATGAGATTTTGTCACATTGATTACATTCAAAATACTTTCTGTAGACTAAAGAAAGACCAAAAACATTAAGTAAAAATACTGTTTTATTGGCTGGGAATGTTTTTAGTTTACCAAACCAATTGATATTAATAGTAAATACAATCATTATTATTATTAATAATAATAATGTAACAGTCATTTTGATAGATACTGAGAAGTGTTTAGACAGAACTTCTTCTGTTTTTAGTCATCTTGTTGAGATTCCAGAACTGCACTTTTCTAAAATAAGAGACTTTTCAAAGAACTTGGACCGATATGGTTCCTGTAGGTTAAAGGCCAAATGTGATGTTTATTTACTATACTTTATTGGTATAAGCCAATATATGGTTAACTCATCACAGTTAGCCATTTACATAGGTCCTTAACATATTAATATATCTGGCAGTTAAAAAGGTTAACTAAAAGTATCAATGAGTAAAAATGTGGATATTTAAATACAAGAAAGAGGAATCAGATTTTCCTTTTTTTAAATTCCACCAGACTGAATCCTCAGATCCATACTAGTGTGATTGGATCATAACTGCTTTTTTTTTTACATAATGTAATCTAAAATACAATTCAAAAATGTTATTTCTTTCTTCAATTACTCTCTGTTAATCTTTAGGGGCTGAGCCATAGTTTTTATTTTACATATTCATATTTCCAAATTTTGATAGTAAAATACTTAAGATTGTTTGGAAAACCCACTATTTGACTAAACCATTGCACTGACAGCTCCTGGTCTCTAAACTCCCATCTTTTGTGACCCCCTGTCTCCTTGTAGCTGGAGCATGCCCGGATGACCGAGACTGAGCTGATGCGCGAGTCCTTCCGCCACAACCAGGAGATGACAGAGCTGCTGCAGAAGCAGGAGGAGCTGCAGGACAGAGTGTCGGAGGAGGCTCGAGCCCGGGAGCAGCTAGCTCTGGAACTCCACCGTGCAGAGGGTTCGGTTTTTACTTTTATCCAAAAATTCATCAACATGTACTTAGAGAAGTTTAAATTAAGCATTGGTCAATTTTTAATGGGCAAGAAGAAAATTCAGTTTACAAGGCGACTTTTTCATTGGTGACTTTGGCATTTCATCCCTTCCCCTGCTTCCATTTCTTTCCCATTGCACATCAGTTTATTACACTTGGGGAATTACTATTTCCAATAAATTGTAAATATTCAGATTAAATCGGATATTTCGCAAAGCTTCAATGTTGCATCCTATTTCCATTTGTTGTGTCTTAAACCCATCTGGGAAAGATTATGACCTCTGACTAAACCAAAATAACTGTGACCTCCCAAATTATTCCAACAACAACAAATTGATTCAAGAAAGAACCTGATATTTTTTTAAGCTACTTAATATGTTAGTCATTGATTAGGTGCGTTTGTTGTCAGTAAGAGGTAAATTGTTCAGTTCATGTCAGAAGCTGCTGATCTTAAGGGAAAGACCAGAGTCATCTCAGGCTCTTTCTTTTTTGGTCTTCACTCAGCAGTAATCCCACAGAACAAGAATAATTTCCTTCTCTTTCGCTTTATAGCAACACTTAGCACGGGAGTATTTACGGCCCTTTCTAATCTTAGATTGTCCTTTACAATGCTGGGATCCTGTTTCTCTGTTTGCTCTCTCTAATCTTGTAGAGGAGCATCTAATGCTTGATGTCATAAAATAGCTTTGTACATCTACAGCCCATCAAATAGAAAGCTGTAAAAGAGAGTAAAAGGCTGAGGCTTGAGTTGAAAATATTTTTTGTGTCAGTACATTTTATTTATTTATTATTTTACAATGTCTTTAAATCACTTTCTTGCTTCTTTATTTACTGGTTAGCAGTGTTTAATATCTAATGGGCCTGTGGTACAATGAGCTGAAAGAGAAATATTTGCACTATTGTGCTGGAAGATCCAGGTAAAACAGCCCAGGGTGTGGCATTTTCAAACTGGTTTTGAATTGAGTTCAGCCTCGAAAGAAGATATTTTTTTCTGACAGATGAAGCTTATTAAGATCACAAATGTTACCTGCTCATATCTGATTAAAACACATTATATTTAGATACTCTAGCTTGTAAAATGTAGTTTCGATTAAGTACAGTTGTAGTTTTCCACCACTGCTCTCTGTAGCTGCTCTATGATGTTTTTTCAGTCTTGAATTACTTTCACTGACAGCTTAGTGTGACAAAGATCCCTCCCTAGGCAAAGTTTGCATAAAGCTTTGTGTCCTGTTGTCTGACAGTCGGTACTTACAGTACCTTGCAAAAGTATTCATACCCCTGAAAACTGTTCCACATTTTGTCACACAATAACCAAATCAATCTAAAAATACGAATGGAATCAATGAGAGTAAATGGACAATACCTGAATGTCCATTTTAAAGACTTGCCACAGATTCTGGATTAAATCTAGGTCTAAACCGTGATCTGGCCATTGTAACACATGAATTTGCTTTCATCTAAATCATTCTCTCTGTTGAACTGCCTGGACAGTCAAAATACACCCTAGTTTTACGTTTTTTGCAGCTTCTACTTAGTTCAATCTGTCTTCCTATCAACTATGATCGGGCTCCCTGTCTTTGCTGAAGTAAACCCTCCCAACAGCATGATGCTTCCTCCATCGTGTTTCACTTTGGGGATGGTGTTTTCAGGTTGATGTGTAATGTTAGCCCTCCGGACAAAGAGCTTTTCATGTTGGCCTAATAATTTAGTTTTGGCACCCTTGGTTCGATGATTGCTGTGTCCCCTAAATGGCTTGTAGCCAACTACAAATGGGACTTCCTATGATTTTCATCTGTGAAGGCCAGATTTAAAGTTTTTCTGTCAACAGATTGTCTCATTTGAGCTTTAGATGTCCTCCAGAGTTTCCATGGACCTCTTAGCTTTGGCTCTCCTTTCCCAACTTGTCCGTTTTCATTTTAGTCTATTTTTTTTTTTTTTAAGAAGAGGATTGAATAGTGCTCTGTGAGATGTTCAACACAAGTCGTATACCCTTTTACACATTTAAGTAGGTCATCTTTAAAGTTGGTTGCACTGTATTTTTGGTGGGCAAATAAAATCAAGGGGCCTGAATACAATCAAACCAATACTTGTTTCAAAAGCAGTTTCACAAACATGCATCATTTGCATTGCCCTTCACAAAAACTCCACATTTTGTGTTGGTGTATCACGTAACCCCTATTAAAAGCTCAAGTTTGTGGTTGTGAAGAGAATGAATCTGAAACGGTTCAACCCGTAATAATGACATCAAAAAATAAAATGTCCTCGTCTAAAAACCGGGGGGATTTTCCCAAAGTTGTAGAGCACAGAAAATGAGTAAATACAGTTTCTGAGCAGTCTCCTACAGTATCCACACCTTTAATTTTTTTTTTTTTTAGAAACTCTTTTACAGCATTGAAGATGGTGCTTGCTGACCTGTAATGTAGCAGTGCAGTAATTATAGATAATTTCATTTACGTCTTGCAAAATAGGTCAGCTATACTCTCTTGCATTTTTGTTGGACTAAGCATGCAAATTAAAACATCTACATTGTTTTGGGTTTTTTTTCTTTACTCGTTTGTTGCTAGTAACCTTGGATTTTGTAATTTGTTGTTAAGCTGGATGGCACAAGAAAAGGCAGAATGAGCTGGATGGATTGCATTTAAAAAAAAATGCAGCATAAATGCGCGGTGCTGAAAAGGCTTTTGCCAGTTTACTGAACAAATTGAAATGAAGCAGTTGTAGCCCTTGTTTAAGCACACAGATTAGCAGAAACATTGAAAGAGAAAACAGTTTAAGAAGAAGCATGTTAAATAATGTACACTAGAAGCATACTCAATACTTGCTGCTTAAGGTATTGAGTCTACAGCATTAAATCTTGTAGAGAAAGTTTAAGCAGCTGAACACTACGCTTCAAAATTTACAGTAGTAATAACACAGTTTGAAAATGCTAACATACTGACGGAGCAGTTTGGATAAAATCAACCAACAATAACTGCTTTGCTTACAGCATCATATTTGCCAGCATTAGCTAAGGCTGACTGGCATGCTAGCATTAGCATATTGTGTAACGGCAGTGATCTTTGGGTTTTTCCAGTTTCAGGGACTTCATCCTTCAAAGGTCCCTTTTTTAAAAGCCAATTACATTGATCTGGTGTGACAAAGGCTGTCCAAATTCAGACGTTTCTCCAAACATATCCTTCTTTTCACCTGATTTGAAGTACAGGTCTGGCATGTCCTCTGTTGCCCACCCTATTTCAGGCTTCAGTGTGGGCTGAACAGAAGATCTTTTTTCTTGTAACAATGGCAGATGAAACAGGAGAGCAGTACAGTTTTAAATATGAATAGATTTAAATATGGCAGTACAAAAATGAATAGCTTAATTATGTTGTTTGGCTTTTTTCCCATTTGCATAGACACAAGTTTTAACATATTTTTTTAAATTATTTAATTGATTCATTTAACTAAAAAAAAGAATGACATGACTGTCATACAGCAGCAGTCTTTTGTCAGAGGCCTCTTTAGATTCATTACAAGACTGACTGCTGCCAGTGATCCTTCCGACTCACAGCATCACCATCCACAATAAGACTTTGAAAATACTTGAATGATTTGTGTTACAGCAACATTTAATTTTCGTTTGAGATAAATAAAGTATTTTTCAATTTAAAAAACTTTATTAAATTAATGGTAAAATATAGTTTGGGAAAATTAAAAGCTCCATTTTTGCCAGCTTTTATTGACTGCCATTGTGGTTGCTAGGTGACAGGACTTACATCGAAATAGCGGCAGGGAAAAAAAATCGAATGGCTGGACCGTCCAACTTGAGAGCCACTCAGTGTTGGCGGCTGACTTTGGGCACACCCTTCAGCTACCATCTAGTGTGGTGAAGTTAAGAAATATGCTAGCATTTGCCAATATAGAATCAGCTAACGTGCTAATAAAACAAAGCTGTGAACATTATTGGGATAATGTTGGCGCTTAAATCAAACCTCTTTTGTGACAATAACAGACAAATAACTTTATTACAAACCATTAATCATCTAAAAATTGTATTTTAAAAAGCTGGTAAAAGACAATTAAAAGGTGTAGTATAACCCCAAACATTGTTTTGTGACCTGAATGGCGTATATACGTTTAAATAATGTGCGGTATGAACAATTTTAAATAATTCTGATATTTTGTGATTTTACTTATTTTTTTTTTTTAGAAAAAGTTGGACATTTTTTAAATATATACATGGCTTTTAAAAATAAAATGGTACAATTAGTTTGAGTCATAGGCTCCATGCTGTAAAAAAGCATGCCGCAGAAGTTTGCAGCTAAAAAGAAGGGAACAGAACGAAAACGCGTACAGGGTTTTTGTGCACTGCTGCTAAGCTTACTTGTCTTGCAGGTCTTATAGATGGCTACACGGGCGAACGAGCTGCGTTGGAGGAGCAGTTACGCCAGAAGGAAGAGCTCCAGCTGAGCCTCGAGCAAGAGCTGCAGGTGAGCTGCAGGGACGAGAAAGCATAATTACTTCTGTGAAAGCAAATGACTTGTGACAAGAAAAAATATGGATGTTTTGCTGCTGACATGTAAGGATTTTTAAGAAGATTTTTGTAAATTCTATCAAAGAGCACTTGGAAACCAATAGTTTTCTCTGATCTGTTGGAGAAAACTGCAGTATTAAACAGTATAAGCAGTTCTGAATATAATTTGCTGCTAAAAACGGCACTAAACGATATCAAATAAAAGTAATTCCACCTTAAAAATCCCTTTTTTGGCTTAACCTTTACTCAAATATTTTAAGTGGAAAAAAGACTTTGAGCTTATACATGAAAATACAACCCCAACCCCGCCATCCCACAACAGAGATATGTTTTAAAACAAGTGGAAGGATGCTGTAAAGATACATAACATAATAAAAAAAAATGAAATTATGCATCACTGCCTTGTGCTGGATGTTCTGATCCTTCGCTAAAGGAAAGCAGATGAACAAGCCCCAGCATGATTCTAATGTGCAAAAACATAATAGAAAGAGAGAAAGACATAAAAGGAAGTATGATGGTTGCAGTTGGAAATTGAAGGAATATTTAATGGATAAAACATTGATAAAGTAGAAAGAACCTATTAGGTGATTTTTCTTTTTAAAGGTATGGCAAACATGTCAACAAGTGTCAACATGAATGCAGATCTCAGCTCTCGATTTTTTAATTTTCCACTAAGGTAACTGGTAGTCGGCTACACGAGTTGGAGCAAGAACGGCTTCAGATGCTGGAGGAGCGCGAGTTGCTGTCACGGCAACAGGACGCCATGAGGGAAGAGGCGGGGCCACGTGAACTCTGTACGTATCACCTCATAGAAAAAAAGAGGGGATAAAAAAAATCAACAAGGCTGTGGTGTTTCTACCCAAAGTCAGCTTTTTTAGTCTTTAGTTTTCTCAAATTTAAAACAATATCAGGAGTTATTTACAGCGAAATGTAATTTATTTGTTCGATTATGGTTGAAAGTTGTAAATCATTTACCCTTAGTCGGTGTTAGTTTCGAGCGTGAAAATATTTTTTTTTTCATTTCTGGATGCAGTATATTAACAGTTTTAATTTTAAGGACTTTATTTAATTCTGGTTTAGTGTTTTATATCTGTTTTTATTTAAAAAATGTTCTGTGACTTGGTTTTTAAATTAACCCTCCTTATATTCCTAAAAGGTTACCTAAAACTTGATGGATTTATTTGCTCATTTTACATTTTATTGCCCCATTTAAAAGTAATTATTTTTTCTCATATACAGTGAGTATTCTGTATTTAAATAATTTTAAGAGGCTTCTTTAATACTTCTCCCCTAACATTTCAGTTTAGAGGGTACAGAAAAAAACTCCTGTCCTTTGTTCAACTTTTTCCCATTCTATATCTGATAGTTTTCCTGTTCATGGCAAAAAAATACAAGAGCATGTTAAATTCTTGTGTGCTTTCTCATCCTCCTGTAGGCCTAGTTGAAGCTGCAATGGTTGCAGCACCTGAAGCAGGTGTGTCCACTTTGAGCATGGCTCGGTCATGTCTCTGTATGTCCTCATAAATTGTCTGGCCGAGTGATGGTGTACCTCTCTAACCCTGATCCAGCAACTCACCGACACAGTTTGAAGCTTGCTTGCTTATGGGCTCACAAAATCACTCAAAACAATCACTAACCTCGGCTGCGGCTTTTTGTTTCCGCTGATTTTTGTCCTGTTGAATGTCCCGGAGTCAGTGTTGGCACCCCGTTTTAGCATGATAAAGCCAATCTGCAGGCATTTGTCCATTGCTTTGCTGTATTATTTATAACCATCAAGCTTCTTCACATTCTGTCACATCAAATGTCTATGTACTTAAAGAAAAATTAATATATGGTGTTCAAACTGTTTATGACAAAAAATCAGAAAACAACTTGGCCTTAATGGTTATTCAACCCCCTTTATTTCTTAATCGCCTAAAGTTAGTCCCCCTGTATGTAATTTATTCTCATTATACAGTAAATAAGTTTGATTGAGGACATAAGAAAATTGACAGCATCATGAGGAACAAGTAAAAATAGCAGAAAGGTCAGGGAAAAGGTTGTGAGGAAGTTCAGGCAGTCTTGTGGAATATTATCTCAAGCTTTAACATGTCATCACACATTGTTAAACACATCTCCATGATGAAACGTGCAGTTTGCAGCATCATGCTGTGTGGTTTTTTGAACAGAGGCATAGAAACTGACCTTAACATGAAGATGGATGGAACTAATAATAGAGCTATCCTGGAAGAGAACCAATTTAAGACTTCAGATTGGGAACAAAGGTGTCGTTCCAGAAAGAAAAACCTAAATAACCAGCCTGAGCTACGGTAAAAATGCTGTTGAAAACTTCGGAAAAACTGTTGGAACTTCAGGGTAATTTAGCCGGAACTTCACAATACACATCTCTCTCCTCTTCACTGGTCTGGGCCTACACTGCCTTTTTGAGAGCCATTTCAAGAACCAAATTAAGTACCAGTCTTGGGTTATAACTTTAAGTTGAAATGAGAAGTGTTATTCGCAATGCAGTTTATAACACACTGTAAGCAGAAATGCAGCAACAAGCCTTTTGCCACTGATAAGTTATGCTACTTACTCCCAAAGAGTCTTGATTTTTGAACGTCTTTAGGTAAGTCTTTAAATGGCCTGTTTTGTATGGAGACACGACGGCTCAGAGGAGCGGCCCAATAGATTACCTTGTCAGACATATGATCCTCTAAAATTACCCTGAAGCTCTGCAAAGGACTGCCTGGAAAGCATTACTTGGTCGCATCATTAATTTCATGTGCCGTGTATCTTGGCTCTACCTGCCAGTCATGTATTAAACCAGTTGGATGGAGTTTTATTGCCTTTTAAGGTGACACCTATTATAGCTCTTAGTGACCAAGCTGGTATATCTGAAGTGGAGAAAGAGAGTAGCGAGGGAAATGTGTGTCAATCGCAATCGAGATCATCAACGCAATTTTTAAACGACACTATCACGATTTCACTTTTTCGGAATATTGTGCATCCCTAATCTGTAACATAAAATCCCAATAATATAAAATAAAGGTTATGTTTGTACGTGAAAAAATGTGAAGAAGTTCAAGTGTTATGAATAATTTTGCAAAGCACTTTACATCATCATAACCTGCTGGTTGTCAGCTATCATTCTTGCTATATTTGCAGCATTCCTCACTGTTTAGGAGGAATTCTCCCCAGCCTTAAAGCTTATCAGGCATGGATAAGGCAATGTGTGTGTCTGACCTGTTATTTGCACTCTATCCACCTGTTACTTTTACACTAATCCTGTGGGGTTTGATCCATTGTGGGGTATTGACTGGTCGCAGCACAGAGATGCAGGGAATAATGTTGGTGATGACGGGTAACTGGGTTTTTTGTTGGGAACTTGACTGAGATGTCGTAAGAGTCTGACGTAGGCCATTTATTCAGATCATGCTAAATAAAAGAGCCAATGTGTTTGATAAGATGGAAGGGGGAAATGTCCAAAAGTTGCTTTTAATCCGATTAAATGTCACCATCTTCAGACTCTTCAGTTGCATCTCAGATCTTAATGTCGATGATGAAATCAAACGGGAATGTCTCAGGAACAAACTAACCAATTGGCATTAATGCGGGGCGTTCCATCCTTCTCCACAATGTCGTGCAGACCTGCTAGAGGAAACTGAGAAGCTGATGAAAGAGAAGGTGGAGGTTCAGCGTCAGGCTGAGAAAGAGAACTCAGACCTCCTAAAGCAGGTGAAGGAGCTAGAGGACGAGCTGGAGGAGCAGGTGAACAGAGTCATTGAGTTGGAGCAATCTCAGAAGACGGAAACCGGAGACCTCCGACAGAAGATTCAGGCCCTGGAGAAACAGCTGGAGAAGAACAGAAAGTTCCTAGATGTAAGTGACACTGAAAAGTTCCTCAGTTAAAGAATTATTTTATAGTATTGTGTCACTGTAGAATTGAAACTGATGCGTTTCCAGCTCTGCAAAGGTCTTGTAACAAAAAACTTCTGTAGGAAAATGTATTTAAAACTACTATCTAATCTAAATAGATTATGGGGAGAATGAGAACATGAGTATCAAACCTTGCAGAAGAATTTAAATGAAAGAATGTGTCACTATTTAGAAAGCTTTAGGAAGTAGTTTTAAAACGTTTACTTTGTGAGGATGCAAATGTCTGTCTGAAATAGAAATACTTCGGTGTAAATTACAATTTCAACAAACCTCCTTAAAAACAGCAACAGACCAAACAAACCAGCCAAACTGGATCGTTTATTCAGCGCATGATTCCAAATAAAGAGTATGAAAATACAAAAATAGCTCTAAATATTAATATTTTCTTAAACCCTTAAACACCTACAATAACATTTTTAATCAGGTACCAGTTTTTAAATTTAGTTGTGAGATATTTCAAAAATTTAGATCATACATAATATTTTTTACTACTTTCTCTTTGCGTAAAGTAAAACTGCTTCACTACACGAAATGTTTCAGAAAAGCAGATTGAAAAAGAAAAAAAGTTAATCAAGTAAACTGTCCCTAGTGAGTACTAACATCGTACTCAACAGCAGTTAAAGTTCTAAGTGTTCAGCAACAATTACCTGCAATACTGAATATGTCCTTCCTCTTACATTTTAATATTATACTGCATACTATTCTTTATAGAGTTTAAGACTCCTCATTTAGAATTTATAGCACCAATTTACAACCACTGTCATCTCAAGGCAATTTCCTAAAAAACATGTACAAAAATGTAAAGTTAGTTAAACCCAATTACACAGATTCTTGGTCTATTAAACAGCTTTCATTTTGGTCCTAGTTATGATGTAGTTGAGTTCAGTTTATCTTTCAGATTAGTTAGAAATGTTTCTGTCCAAGGAAACTTAGCAGTTTGTATCAAGTTACTGACAATGTTGGGAAAGTTCACTTTTTATATGAACTAGTTCAAAGTTCAATTCACCCATTTTAAAATTAACTAGTTCAGTTCACAGTTCATAATATAAGTTTTTTGAATTAAGTTCACAGTTTCAAAAATGACCTAGTTTATAGTTGTTTTTTCTCCACAATGTCGTGGCAAGCTATTTCCCTTAGAATACTGATATTTTTTCAATTGTTGCCACCCGTTCAGTCCACACTAAAAGCTATAGCTTTTACCCCATACATTATATTCTGAAAACAATTTTTTTGTTCTTTTTTGAGGAATTATTAAACACTCTAAGGTAGGGACCCTGCTGGGTTAGGAAAGTAAGGCTGTACCTCAAAGTGCAAAACATTTAAACATGAACTTTTCTCTGTTTTCGGTTTTCTTTGAATGTATTTTCTGAGTTGTTTTCCCAAAGAAAAGTTATGGAACTCGGGTCTTAAAGTGAAACAATTAGCCAAAATGTATAAGTAAGATTTTAATTTGGTACTTACTGTAAGTTTATGAAAGCTGGACATTCCATTTTTCTTAAAGGCTGCAGGTCACTGACAATATACTGTAATGTCAGGTTGTTCAGATGCGGCTGGGAGATGAAGACAGCAGAACTGCTACTACTGGACACTGTTATCTGGTTTTGAGTGGTAGAGGATCTGTTTTAGTAGGCCTTCACAGTGTATTTCAATATGTTTAGTGACTTGTACATACCTTGAACGGCTAAGCAGTTGAATGCTTTATGTTTCAATTTGGCTGTTGATGTTGCTAGCATGGCTTCTTGAGACCCACCAGCAAAGTTTACACAAAAATGTACGAATTTTTCCACCTGGATCATCATTAACTTTTTAGGCGGTCATATAAAGATGCCTATTTATTTATTGATGCCGAATTACTGCTGCTGCAATCACTGGAATTTCCTTCATACTTTGGAGTTTGACACCAGAAGCATACAGGGTGCAACTCGATGAATAGGGTTGCCTGATTTGATCTTTCCCCCTTTTTAACCACCATGGTTTTAGCCATGCTTTTGTCAGAAAGGCTGGATGGAAATCTGACATAATGTGAAAAAAAAATTAACTGCAAGAGAGCGCTGTTCGCAAACACCAAAATGAGTGCGTTCAAAATAACGATCATTCTACCAAAAATAAGTGAGTGAGTTCAGTTCACATTTACAAAAAATATGAACAAGTTCATGAACGATCGTTCAATGAACTTGTTCAGGAGCAACACTGGTCACTGACTTGCAGTAATTCCTCACACTGAGCAAGCATGCAGCAATGGTGAAGAGGAAAAACTTCCCTTTTACAGGAACAAACTTTCAACAAGTTTAAACATTTCGATTTTTATTAAAAATATCAGTTACAGTTAGATTTTCAGTTCGTTGGTTTGTACAGCAATAAAGAAATTAACATTATAAAGACTTATGCCACAGGATCAGACAATTTAGTAAATATTTTGCAGGACATTTCTGTGGCTCGACTCTCGTAATTCTTTTTAAACAGGATGCAGATTACAGTTATTCAGCCCTGCTGTTTGCTATAAACTTTAATTATTTTATCTTCTGCTTGTCTGTGTTTTTTGGCGTCCAGGAGCAAGCTGTGGATCGGGAACATGAGAGGGACTTCTTCCAGCAGGAGATCCAGAAACTGGAGCAGCAGCTGAAGAACCCACACAAACTCCAGATTGGTTTCGAGCAGAGAAATAAAGAGGTAACTGGAGAAAAGCTCTCTTTCTCTGCCAGAGTCCAACATCTAAAGCCATTTTTAGATGGAAATTCTGGAATATTCGCGGTCAATTTCATCTGGTCTTTAACCGTAGTTGTCTTCTGAAATAAACCACTTTTTATTGGAACATTCCTTTTCGGCTGCTTTCAGACAGCAAGAAATGTACCGGAGGATTCCGATGAATCCTCCTCCCCAAGCAGTCTTTTTTTTTTTTTTCTGAAGGGGTCGGCAAAACAGCAGAACTCCTCACAGTGCTAGTCTTTGGTGTGCATTATGTTACGTTATGTTCACATAAGCTTAAAAGACAAAGCTAAGCGGACAATAGAAGCGAAACGAAAGGAATTTGAAGCATGCTTTGATATACAATGGTTCACCCTTCGCAGCCTCGCTGATTTGTGAGTTTTTTTATTTGTACAGTAAAATATGACATGCTTTATTTAAAGCGTATTAATTCACATTGTGTTCTGCGTCCTGATTGATTGGAGCCAATTGTGAATCTTCGCTGGCCTAAAGAAGCACTTGGCAGGAGATTGAGAGAGTTTGTTCTTTTGCAGGTTCAAGGCTGGTAATAGTGTGCTCGATTTCATGAAATACTAAATCATATCAAACTAACCCAAGATTACTTCATCTTTTGCTCTTTGTTATATGCATGGTTGTTTTTATATAAACAGTGAAAGGTTAATGATATAATGCATACAATTAAAAAATGGGTTCATCCAATTAAGTCTCTGTTCTGTAAGATTAAATACAAACGCTACATGGTTTTTTAAGAAATCTGATCTAATTCCTTTTTTTACTAGAAGTTTTTCAAGTGAGTTTTTTTTTGTCAATCTTCTGCTAATGACTTTTGTTTTTCAGTATTTACAGTTTTTTAATGTATTTTTTTAATCTTTTTTTTTAATTTTTTTATCTTCTATCATGTCTGTAATCTGCAGGGATTTCTGTAGCATTTTTCCTCACTAAGTGCTTTTTCTGCCTTTGCTTCCCTCACGCCCTTGAACTCTCCATCCTGTGGTCCATTATGCCTCTGCCTCCTTTCTCTTGTGGCTATTGCAGGTGGATGGAGTGATCCTAAAGGTACTGCTTCTAGCTGCATCTCATCTTCTCTGCAAACGTTTAGTGCATTTTTGATCCCATCCAGTTTCCTTACTTCCATTGTTTTCCTCTTTCCTGTTTTGTCTAACACCTTTAAATGTAAGAAAGATAATTCCGCTTCACCCTCTTTCCCTCGTTCAACTAATTAAAAAGGGAAAAAATTATCATCATACATTTAGGTATTTATTTTTGGAGTTGCTATGCACTTTGTGAAACTTTTGGACTAAAAGTTAAGTTACTCAAGAGCCATCTGTAGACTTCACAGTTTGAGACAATTGTCGCTATGCATAAATAAGCAAGCTGTCCATGTTTTCCCTTCCTTTAGACTAAATTTTCATCATCTTCTAACAAATAAACAGACCACATACACGTTAACGAAAGTTAAGAAAAAAATGGAAATTTTTCTCAATCCGCGTACTGTCAAATAAAAAAATCAACTGGAGAAATGAAATATACAAACGTATTAACGTGCATCTTCCTCCATCAACATATATGCAGCGATCGAGCTGGTTACTGGTAATATCTCCCAGTTGGAATTTTCTACAATCTGCTCATATTGTAGGAGAGGAAATGGTTATATGAGTCCAATAAAAAAAATATCTACCAGGAGGACATTTAGTTATTTGATCAGGGGTCATAACGTGTCATAGTGCAGAAAAGTCGAGAGCCCCAGATGGGCAATAGAAATGTAATCAATAAAAAAGGGGTGTGATCATGTAATCAATGATTATAAAGGCAATTTGAGGTCACTATTAGTAATAAGACTCACATAAGTACTGCTTAGAGTACCAACATTTAATCTTTAAATCAAATAATTTCTCTTAACAAAAAAAAATCTTGTTGGAAATTTATGATGTTATAGTTGTAATTAAAAATATATACGGTGTCTTCCAAATATAAATCAGAAAAGTGCAGAGTGCCTTTGATTTCAGCCCCTTCTGGAAAAAAATCTGTGCTTTGTGAAACCCAACAACCTAGACTGAAATTTGTACACGTTGGGCGAATGTGGCTCAGTTATCTTGTAATCAGAAGGTTGTAGGTTCGATTCTGGTTCCCTTCAGTCACATTTTGATGTGCCCCTGGATGAGATATTAAACTCCAGGTCGCCTGTATAAACATGGTGCGACTGGGTAAATGTGGCTCTGTAGTGTAAAAAGCTTTTAGGAGCTGATTTGATTAGAAAGGCGCTATGTGACTTCAGTTTAATTAGTATTTATTGTGCTCCACACAGTTTAGCCCCTATGTGAAAATATGTTTTAATAATAATCAGAGCAAAGAAGACAAATACGTCTTAATCAGCTTTAAAGACTGCACCTTTCCTTTAGATTACATTTAAATCAACATCATTAACAAAAAGAAATAGTCTTATATACTTGTAACGTCATCCTCCCCTCTGTCATCATCTCCTATTTCTCCATATTGATCTTCTTTGCTTTCACAGGTAAATCGTTTCCCCCTCTTTGCTCCTGGTGTTTTAACTTTGTGGTTTGAAGTTTCTTTCCCTGCCTCGCTCCCTGCACGTTTTCTCACACCAACCCCCACCGCCTCCTTCCCCAGGTGGATCAGCTGACCTTCCCGCTAACTGCACATGTATCAGCTACGCTGTAGCGAGTTGGATCCGAGAGTAGATCTCGTGAAACAATCCTCCCCCTTTGTTTTATCGTCTCTCTCTCTCTCTCTCTCTCTCTCTCTCTCTCTCTCTCTCTCTCTCTCTCTCTCCTCTTCGCCAGGTGGAGCAGCTAACCGCCCAGCTGAAGGAGAAGGCAGATTGCTGCAGTGAGCTGCTGCTCGGCTCCGAGCAGCTTCGTCGTGAGTTGGGAGAGCGCGACGAAGAGATTGAAAAGCTGGAGAGCCGCATCCACGAGCTGGAGCGGGCCCTGCTGGCCAGCGCTGAGTCCCTGGAGAAGGTTAGGAAAGGTGGGGGGGAAGAGGGAGATAAAGGTTGCATTGGAGGCAGCATCAGGGAATCTGAATGTTAGCGGTGGAGCGCGGCTGTGAGGCAGCATGTAGATGAGGTGACAGCTAGAGGAGGAGAGAGGGAGAACAATGTGTGGGTGGGTCTACTTCAGCTGCCCCGACAGGCTGCTTTCACCGAGTTAGAGGCTAGCAGTTGTTAAGATTGCCCCCCAGCGTCTATTGATGGTTGTGGGGAGCGATCCTAAAGGCAGCACAGACGTTTAATTGGTAAAATTTTGCGGCAAGCAGCCTGCATCTGTGCCTTAAGTTCCTGCAGTTGGATTGTTGCAGGAGGTTCTGCTTTTCTGTGCATACCTTCAGAAAACTGCTGAGCCACACATTTTCTTTCATGTGTGTGTCGCAGGTTGAACAAAATGAGCAGCATGCATCTATCACTGAGACGAGACACTCCGCGCTGGAGGCTCAGCTACAGACGGAGAGAGAAGCTCTGGAGAGGAAAGAGAAAGAGGTAAAAAAAAAACTCTATATAAAATGTATTAAATGTCTTCTTCAGTCAGTTTAAATCATGGCTGTCAACACTCCCTTTTTTGCTGGGTTTCTCCCGTTCATCCATCCATCTGTCCATCCATCCACGCATCAACCTATCCATCCATCCATTCATCCATCTACTTTCTCATCCATCCAGCCATCCATCCATCCATCCATCCTTCCACCTGCTCATCCATCCATCCACCATCCATCCATCTACTTGCTCATCCATCCATCTACTTTCTCATCCATCCATCCACCCATACATGCATCCATCCACCATACATCTACTTGCTCATCCATCCATGCATCCACCCATCCACGCATCCATTCTCCCATTCATCCACCTGCTCATCCATCCATCCACCATCCATCCATCCATCCATCTACTTGCTCATCCATCCATCCATCAAAGTGATTTGTCAGTATTTTCCTCCTTCTTTCCTTCTCTCCATATTTTAAGCCTGGCTGTTGAGGATGTGTCATAAATTCGTTTTACGTTACACTTGGGGAAAAAAACATAGAACTCTGGAAAATATCGTCCAGAAAATTAAATTGACCTTTTTAGATGCTGTTTCATTCTCGCTACGTTTACAACATATTTTTAGTTCTGACACTTTTTCTCATATGTGCTTATTTAAGTGCACACCGGATAATCGGTTGTCACAGTTAAGTGCTAGGACTGGACCAATAATTATGTCCATATTATCCAGTCTTTTTTTGTGCTTTCTAACTCTCGTTCTGCTTTGTCTGTCACCTCAGATCTGTAACCTAGAGGAGCAGCTGGAGCAGTTCAGGGAGGAGCTGGAGAATAAGAGCGAGGAGGTGCAGCAGCTTCACATGCAGCTGGAGATCCAGAGGAAGGAGATCAGCAGCCAGCAGCAGTTCACAGAAATGAGGGAAGGCATGATCCAGGTAAGCACACTCATTGCATTCATTAATAATTCTCTTATGCAGATGAAGCATAAACACTGATTTACAGTGCCATGCAAGAGTATTCATACCACTTCTACTGCTTCATGATTTGTCACGTTATAACTACAAAACTGTGTATTTCATCAGGAATTTATGTGACAGATGAACATGAGATTGAACATCCTTTTCAAGTCTCGTCATAGATTTTCAATAAGTTTAGATCTGGACTTTGACCTAGTCTGTCCAACACATGGGAGTGCATTGATCCATTCTTCAGGCAGTTAAAACCTGTTGGGCTACAGGAAGATGAACCTCTCCTCCAGTGCCAAATAATGTGACAAAGGTTTGGGGAAAATGAATAAACCTGCAAGGCACTGCTTTTTGGTGATTTTTAAAGATTTTTTAAAATTGACTGCTTCAGTTATGTAACTTAAATTCAGTTTGCAATGCATTGATATATATGTGTGTGTATATACATTTATGTTGTGGAAAACTGCCTTGAAAAATTTGTTTTAAGAAACATTTTTGTTTTCCCGTTTGAAGTTAACTTGGCCATTTAAAACATCATTATTTGAATAGCGAATGAAAAAGGGACTTTTTTTCTCTGCCGGATATTTCCTCCTTTTTTGCTTATATTTTTCATATCTTTAAGCTTTTTTCTCCCTGTTATTTTGCTTTGCAAAGCTCATTACCGTGACATTTCCACCTTCTCAAACGGCAAATTTCCAGTATTCCCACGGAAAGACTTTGAGTGGATAAACATGATGTGATTATTAATAGGCATTGCGTTATAATCTCTGACTCTTGAAGGTGATGGAGAAGAGGGAAAGGGAAATAGCTCTTCTTAATGAACAGATCTCTAAACTTCAACACATGGAAACGGCCTCTGACAACAAGGTAACGAAACATGCGTATACAAAATACAGCCAGAATCCTATTTGGTATACGCATTGCTCCGTATACATGAGTCTGTGTGTGTTCTTTGGCTCCTTGTTTTATTTTGCTCCCCGTGGCTCCTTTTTTTCATTCTCTTGGGATTTATTTTCTTTTATTTCGTTTCGGTGATCAGATCCACAGCATCATCTTTTGTTTTGAGGTGGTTTGCTCATGTGAGGTGGTTTATTAAACCTCTGAGTCAAGATTCAAATTAATTTCAGAGATACTTTAGTCCTTAAAGATTTAAACATTTCTTAGAGATGCACCGAGAAACTGACCAGCTGGTCATTAAATTTAAAAATCCAATCATATTCCGAAGGCTAGTAAGACGCTCTAACATTCTACTGTGTAAAACTCTAAGATTCCAAGTTAGCTTTTTTGAGTATCAATGACTTGTTTGAAAAAGTCAGGCCACAGTAGGGACGTCAACTTCTTTACTATTAAACAAGGGAAATACAGAAGCGTAAAAATAAACTCACAACGCAAAAACATCGAATGTTGTAACTTGAATCATCCAAGTATCTTCACACAGACTTGAAGGCTCTACAGTAGCAGTCAGTCTTGCGACAAATCTGTAGAGGCCTCGAACTGAAGACGCTTTGAAGTTGCTTTGTGACAGTGTCATGACTGTCCTGATACCCCAACGGCTCAATATCAGGGCAGCAGAGACAATATTAAGATGAAACATGTCTTGGATGACACCATCAGTTGTTGATAAGCACTGCTAATCTACCTCCTTTGCTTCTGCTGAATGTTTAGAAATCTGGGCCTTAGAGACGTTAGTCCTGGTATGTGATCTTTACCCGTTAAGGTTGATGGAGGAGATGGTTTGAACCTTCTCTTTCTGCTCTTTGATCCTGCTCTGCATCCATAAAGCCTCCTTTTCAATTCATCTGGGATTTGGCGTCATAGTTAAGTATTATTTGAGTTTTTAAGATGCTATACAGCTGTTCCTTTTTGTAAAAACAATGCCTTGTTTCCAAGGTAACACATTATAGTAATTTTTAGTTCTGTTTATTTTACGGCTGGGAGAAAAGTTGATTGTATCGAATAATAACATTTTCTGTTTGTAAAAATAAATATGTTTTTGTTACCAATGCACTACTTGGACTTCCTCAGCTCACAGTGATGTCATCCAGCCCAGGACCAACCATGTTGTTTTACGAGGATACTTTACAGCGTGTTTTTAGTCAGACTTAGAATTCAGGTCAGCTCCGGGACAGGATGATTGAAATAAAAGCATTTTTTTTTTACAAATATTTATCATTTTGAGAAAAGATGGATAGAAAAAAAATCTAGTAAAATCATATTTGGTATGAAAAAAATGGAGATTTAATCTGTTAACATATCTTCCAGCCCTAGTTTATTCATATTGTGCATTTTCAAACAAATGTCATCTCAAGGCTCTTTACAAAATAAGGTATTTCAATACAATTATACAAACATTCCAATCACTTTAAAAGTTTTCTATTTAAGGAATCCCAACAGATGTCGTTGAGTCATTTCACTTCTTCTAAAAGAACATATACGGCATATAGCAACACTAGACCGTCCCCTGCATTGTGTCCTTGACTTCACTGTAATCCCTCATACTGAGCGAGCATGTCGCGACAGTGGAGAGGAAAAACTCCCCTTTCCTTCCTTTAACAGGAAGAAACCTCCAGCAGAAACAAAACTTGGCTCAGTACTCTGAGCCATCTCCCACAGCTGACTCTGGCTTTGAGAAGACAGAGCAGAGACGCAAAAAGAACAAAAGGAACAGATGTAGGAGTACTTTGTATGTTAAAGAAAGTAAAAAGTTGATAACGGGACACGGAGGATGTTCAATTACTTGATCTAAATCAATGCCTGCCCCACAGAGACTACCGTTTTTTTTAATGTTAGCTGCACTCATTGCTAATACAAGATGCTAAACGCAGTACAGAAACTTATCTTGTCTTAAAAAAGTAAAACCCTGTTTTACAGCCTATGATCCTAATAGAAATATTGACGGCTCTCTGCATCAAGCCTTGAAATAATATAAAGTAAGAATCTAAAAATATTATATATATATATATATATATATATATATATATATATATATATATATATATATACATACATTTCAGTGCTAAATTTATATATTTGTTTTGCACAAAAATCTGACTATTCTAAAAATCTGTACCTGAAAGTCCAAATCAAAATTCTTTGGTACATCTCTATACATTTTTTAATTGAAATTAATTTTTCAAATTAGAGGAGCGACTCAGAGGTTTAATCATACTGTGGAACATCCGTGGTCTCATCCAGTCTAATGGCTTTGATGTGATATTCATATGTATCTCTTGTTCCCTCAGGAAATTGATGCAAAGGAGGAGCTGATTAAAGAGTTGGAGTCCCAGGTAGAGTGTCTGCGCAGTGAGCAAGATCGCCTAAAGAAGGATAAAGAAGAAGAGCTGGACCAGCTGAATGCAGTCATAGAGAAACTCCAACAGGAACTGGCCAACATCGAGCCAAAGCAACCCCCAGAGGAGGAAGAGGAGGACGCTAAAGGAGAGCTGGGGAGCAGCGTTTGGGGATCAACCAAAGAGGAGTATGACGAAATGAAGCAAAGGATGGAGCTAGCCACCAAAGAGCTGGATGCACTAAAAGCAGAGCAGGGTAAACTGCTGGAGACGTACCTGCGTTTGAAGCAGAGTGCAGAAGCCTTGGCTGAATCAGAAAATCTGGAAAGTGCAGAAAGTGAGCTTGAAGAGGCTCTGAGAGAAAAAACAGCAGGTGTCGTCGTCCTGCAGGCCGAAGTTCAGGCTTTAGAGCAGAGTGCTGCGACCAGAATGGAGGAGTTAGGGCTCCGAATCCACGAGCTGGAGGACTTGGTGGAGGAGAAAGACTCTGAGATAAAGCGCTGTCAGGTGCTTGTGGAGCAAACTCAAAGCTACGCAGATGATCTCCAACAGAAGATTTCTACTCTGGAGGGAAATCTGAGGGAGAAAATGGCTGAAGCTCTGGTTAGCCAGGCTACACTGGAGGCATTCCAGCAGCAGCAGAGGTCCGAAGGATCAAAACAGCAGCAGGAGCTGCAGAAACACCCTGCATCAGCGGCCTATGAGTTTGGTGACTTTGGGATCCCGCAAATGGATTTCAGCAGTCTTGGTCAGGCCAAACAGGCACCTAGAGGGAAGGTGGTTCATCTAACGCAGAAGCTTCGGGACCTGGAGGTCGGACTGAGCGGGATGCAGAAAGACCAGGAGCTACAGAAGCAGCTGCTGTCCAGCTCCGAGGAGGAGGTGCTGGAGTACGAGAGGAGGCTGGCCGTGCTCATGGATCTCCTCAGTCAGATGAAGGCCGGGTCGCACCAAAGAACAGCACCGTCCGTGGAGGTGAGAATCATAAACTATATCACCCTGAGCTGTTCTGTGAGCTTCAAATATATGGATTAAAAAATATAGCAGTGCTGCAACAGTGCTCCAGGGACTAAACACCCTGTTTCATTATGAAACTTTAAAAATGTTCTGACAAAAATAAACATCAGCAAACTAGTGACAGTTTATTTAAGTAAGTTTAGTTTATTTTTGTTGTAAAAAAGCCTTACGAGGAAATTATCAGCAGCAGCAGCGCTGTTGGTTTTTGCTAAAAGCAACAATAAAAGACAATAAGTACAAATAAAGAAGAAGATATCAAAACTACAAAAATATACATGGTCATACACTTAAAAGACCTTAAAAGACTCATACTTCCGTATGAGTCGGTAAGATTCTGTGGTGTTTATTTAATGCTGAATGGCTGTTTTTGCCCTGTACCTCCTAGCAGATGGCATCAGCTCAAAAAGGTAAATGCCCAAAAACTATTATTATTATTATAATTTTTTTTTTTTGACTAGATCAGGAAAAAAGGTTTTAAACATAAAGACTGGTTGTCACCTTTTTTCTCTTAAAATATATTCATAGAGATATATTTTTGGGCTTTTACCCGTATGTGGAAAATCTAACTGTCTTAATATAATGATACTAGGACAAATATATATTGATATAATATTATATTTTATAACAATATATTTTCAAAGAATATTCTTAAAAACTGGACTATGCATATCTGTTAATGTAAGAGAAGTGATGTTAAAGTGATGTGCTAAATGTAATCCATGCATCCTATTTAGATAGATTGTATATTTAAAATAGGTCCTTTCCATATGTATAATAAATAACTCAATGAAAGATTAGATAGATTAGAGAGATAAAACAGAAAGCAAGTTTAATGTGTTACGGTTGTAAGAGCCTGATAGGACAAGTTCCTTAAACTAGTATTTTTTTATATCGTTAAAGTGAAAAAGACGGAATTGACAAAAAGAAAAGAAAAATGTCGATTGCATGACAACAACTGGAGAGCAAACCAAGTACTAAAAAGCATGTGTAAATGAAACAAAATTATGCATTCCACCACCAAAACCAAAACCGCATCATGTAGTATCACATGCAGCTAAGTGGCTACAAGTTTGTTGTAACAGAAAGCTAGAATGTTCTCAAAAGAGACTCCATAAATCCTAAAATGTGAGTTTTTAAGTGAATACCTGATTTCTTTATTTCTTTATTTTTATTTATTATAATTTTTTATAAATTTTAGGCATGTGATGATATCTTACAGCCCCTGTGATTGAGAAGGAGGAGGGTTATCTGTCCATTTGATTAACTTGCATGTTGTGCCAGAAGTAAGGCCAAGACTACAGAATATTTTTTTGCTAGTGCTTAAAACAGCTCTGTCCTCAGTGACTCCAAAAAGAGCTGCTAATGGATTTTGTTCCAATCTGGTGTAAAAACATGAGATAACATGTCAAAGATTGCTCTCCAATAACCATTCATATGGAGTCATGAAAAGATCATATGGTAAAGAGAGGGCTCCGTAAGATTTCACCTAATACACAGTGGACGTTTAGCTTTCTTTTTTACAGCTTTTTTGCTCTTTAAAGCTCCTTACAGCATGGTTTTATACTGAAACTGTTATTCCAATCATTTAGTTTTGTGTTTTTGTCAACACAGCTGTGGTATTATACATCAACTTTAATATTTTTGAACAATCCAGTACAGATTTAACAAAGTGTTGGAGAGTTTGAAATATATTTAGGTTATCTGGAATCCCCCTACAATGAAAAAATGAAAAATCCCTTTATCTCACTGATAACCTGGGATCCAACTTCAACACTTTATTGTCTCATGAGTTGCAGATGTTGAGGTAAAGGTTTTTTATTCAACTGTCAAAACCCTTTTAAAATCTGAGCTTGGAAAAAAATAAAAGAATATTGAAGTGGAAAATGTGGAACCCCATGCAAATCAATGTTATAAAATGTTTGCTGAGCGCTTTTCCAGATCTCAGATTTATAACTAGCCAGCTAAACTTTATGCTAGTCGTTGTGATGAAGTCTCAGCCTGAAATGACCTGTGCATCTCTGATGAATGTGATCCTACTTACCAGGCCTCCTCCGCTGGGCAGTCGGGTGTGTCGGAGATACTTCAGGAGCTGCAGGAGGTCAGAGAGGAGGCCTCCGTCAGCAAAGAGCAGCTGCAGAGCTTCCAGCAGACTTGCAGCCGACTCAAGCAGGAGCTGCAAGTATGTGCTTACGGGATCAGGAAGAGATGAGCTTAAGATGAAACTGAAAATAAAAATTGGCATGGAAAATTTTAATTGTAACTGAAAATGTTACATTTTTTAATTTGAATTAAATGTAGTGAAAATTTCTGTATTGAAAGTGAAACAAAAATTGAAACATTTTTCTGTGAAACTCAAAAGTCAATTCTGCATGTGCAGGAGGGGCGGGGCTTCAGAGCCGCATGTACTTAATTTCAGCTGTCAGTGAGTTAGGCCATTTTACCCAATCTGTAACCCTGCAAAAAATCGTCACTTTTAGTTCTTTTATAAATCTTAATTCTAAAATGTCCACATATTACAGCAAAATCCAGTGCTATAACTTTCTGTACTGTAATGTTTATTTTGACATAACTTTCAAATGAATCGCCGTTTACCCGCATTTTTTTCACTTAAAATTTTTGTTGCACTTTCAATACAGAAATTTTCTGTACATTTATTTCAGATTCAAAAGTAAGATTTTCAGTGACAATTATATTTTTCAATGCCAATTTTTATTTTCAATTTAATCTTAAGCTGATATCGTCCTGATCCCATATGTGCTGCTATGTTGCATCCAACAACTGTCGAATACTGTTGAACTTGAGTGAAAAACATGAACCTTTTTTTTTTTTTAGGAAAAAAACGTGACCGTGGAGAGACTTCAGGAACAACTTCAAGCAGTAAGGGAAAGCAACTTGATCTCTCACAGTTTGTTTGTCTTAACAGAGAGCGTCAAATTTGACCTTCTCCCCGTAGATGCCAGCTAACGCTGCCGAAGAGACGAAGATGTCTGAGCTTGAAGAGAAACTGGTCGAGGCTCAGACTGAGGCGGCTTCTGCCAAAGAAGAGCTTAGCAGCTGCAAGGAGAGTTTGGAAAAACTGCAGGAGCTGCTGCAGGTAAGCAGGAGTTCATTTAAAATTTCCTGAACTCTCAGACTGCAAATGCAAACTCCTGGGGGGTTTTATGGGTCTTTTTTGGTGTTTTTTTTTTGTTTTTTTGGAACAATTAAACTTTCAACAAAACAAAAATGGGGGGGGGGGCATTAAAAAAAACTATGATTTCCCAGAAAAAGTGAATTACCAGTCAAAACGAAAGGATAAGAAAAGGGAGCAGGAAGAAGCATTAGCTCATCCGGTCCTGTCCCTGTTAGGTGAAATTTAGTTTTTAGAGTAAAAGTGTTAGGATGCGAGATAGCCCAAGACTCCTCTTCATGTCTAAAGTTCAATAATGAGATTTGTTTCTTGTGTGTTGATAACCTGGAGACACTCTGATTGGCCAGCATTAAAGCAAACAGGGGGAAAGGTTAAGAGCGCTTAACTTGGCTTTGTTTCATGATTTAAAAATTGACTCAAAAGCAACTGCAACACTGCCCCATTCATACGTTATAACCAAGTAACAAACAATTAAACACTTTTCTATGTATAAATCAAGTATAACCAAGTATCTACGCCTTATAAATTAGATTTTGTCATTATATGTAAAAAATAAATCTTTAGAAAAGAACATAACCTCACAGGGCTCGTTATTTTGTGACAATATATATACAAGGCCTTTAACGTAATGTTATCATTGTTAAATAATTCTGTGTATCCTATGAATATCTCACATTTTGATGGGAAAACATAAGTTGTTTATTAGCACTGCTATGACCAGGTTTTCTTAGTTTTGAAAAGTTAAGAAATGTCTTCAGTTGGAACCTTAAAGATAAAAACCTGAATTTCTTAAGAGGTATTTTTCTTGTTTATATCCAATTAAATTACTATAGAAATTACCAAACAATACTTTTTATATATTTTTTGTAAATAATTTCTTTATATTGCCACTTCATAAGTTGAGTCAAAGCCATTTGTATTTGTGTGTTTTTTTTAAAGTGGCCGAATGAAAACCTCAGAAAAATTACCATTTGACTTTCCTTTGACCACCTGTAGACAACTTTTAAAAGGGCTAAAATCATGCTATTTTAGAGCTTTCAACTACTGGGATAGACATATATATATGCTTAAATGTTACCGTTGGTGTTATACAGTATTAATTTTTCCTAAAATTTAACTTGTATCCTTTAGTTAATGTTTGACCACGAAGTAAAATGGCTCGTTTCTCTATAAACCCGCCTCCTGCACTAACCTTTTGTCAATAAAGCCTATTTCAGTTGCTAAATCTCCAGGCTTTAGACAGAGCCCAAACCAACATAGCTAAGTCCACTAAGCAAATCTTTCCTGCCCAGTATATAAAAAAGCTGCGGGTGTTGTTTGCACCCGTTTACTGAACATTCTGAGATGCTACAGATCTCATAAATAACCACACAATGCTGTTATAAGATCACATAAGCAGCTTGATAAAGGGCTAACCCACATTAGCATTTAGCTACTTACTTCTCTGTCCATCAGGCATCTTTGTTCTTTGATCCAGCTGCTGTACTTTAGGAATGTAGAATAAAATCCTGTTATCCATGCAGCCAAACATGCGTTTTCACAGAGGAAGTTAAAAATTCAACAAAAAAAGTGTTTTAAGCTGCAAAAAACCGAAGCAGCTATGGGCTGTGAGATGGGGGAGGGTGTGTTTGAAAATCTACCGGGGGTAAGCCGCTCTGCCTGCAGGGGTGGTGCAGACACGTGTAGCACTCAACTTTCAACTTGTTGAACACTCAGTCGTTTTCTGGGAGAGGGAGCTCCTGGAGAGGGAGCTCCTGAATATTGCTCTCCCAGAGAGCAATATTCAGGAGAATTACTTAGAAATGCATGAATTAAGCCAAAAAACCATTCTGGTGGGGTTTTTATGAAAAAATTGCATTAGCAGATAATTAAAAACTCCAGAAACTTGATTTTGCATGATATAGGCCCTTTAAAGGAGTTGGAACTTGAGGTGTTTTGAAACTAGAAGTGGTTTAGATACCTTTTTTTGCAATTCACAATACCTGAGTAAAGGTTTCAAAGATCGAATTTGCCTTTTAAAGAATGTTTATCTGTAATTATCCTTTCCTAACAAATGTTATGTGGTCTAGATTCTGAAAAGGAGCTGATCTAAGGTTGTGTAAATGTCTTAAACGCTGCTAATTAGCCATTTTTAACCGGTGGAAAGACCTGAATGTTGTTCAAACCTTTTAAAAGTGCTTTTTATTGTTTTTGTTTTTTGTAGCTAATGTCATTGCAGATATAAAAGCTGCATGTTGAACTGTAGAATAGGGAGGATATGTTTTGACTCCTGGGAAGGTATTAAATTGAAGCTTCATATTTCTTTTTAACGGTTTGGTGACATTGCTGTTGGCGCTTAGTATTAATATAGCTGTCAGATTAACTAAATATCAGAGATAAACTTCCATTTAAGTTTTTCCTGTTTGATTTTAAACTGTTTACTGTAACTTGTGCTTTCAGGAGCGGGAAATGACCATTGCTCATCTTAAAGGAGAACTTTTCCAAGTGAGTTACTGCTGCCGTTGTTTTAAATCTCTGGCTATGAACAATAAATGTCTGAATTCTGAATATTTGATGTCTTGCCCGACGATCCTTCAGGTGAAAGCTGTGGAGGACGGAGCTGACATGACTGTGCTCCTCCAGGAGCTCGAGGAGGCCAAAAGGAGAGCCATTTCCTCCAAAGAAGAACTAAAACTCTCTCTGGAGCATCAGGAGAAACTTCAAGAGGACGTCCAAGCGCATGAGGTCTCCCTCTCTAAACTCACTGAGGAGTTGCAGGAGATGAGAAGCAGTTTGGACGTTACCAAAGAAGAGCTTACTAAATATCAGCAGCATAACGAGAAACTTCAAGAGGACGTTAAAGCTCGCGAGGTCTCGCTTTCTAAACTCACTGAGGAGCTGCAGGAGATGAGGAAGGGTGTGGACGCCTCTAAAGAGGAGCTAACTAAATATCAGCAGCATAATGAGGAACTTCGTGAAGAAGTCCACGTTCGTGAGGGTTCGCTTTCTGAGGTCAGAGAGGAGCTGCAGGAGATGAGAAGCAGTGTGGAAGCCACCAAAGAGGAGCTAAGAGGCTACAGGCAGCAAAACGAAAAACTCCTCGAGGAGCTCCGCGTCAGAGAAATCTCGATTTCAAGGCTTAAAGAGGAGCTGGAAGAAGCAAGGACCGCTTTGTTGAAAACATCAGAGTCCGTTCCTCCATCTCCTTCTCCCTCTCCATCTCCGCACCTTGCCTCCTCAACATCCACCGCACAGCCCAAAAGGAAAAGAGATGCGAGGGGAGGCAGTGCCAAAGAGAAGCCATCCGTTTCTCGGAAGAACTCCGCCCCTTCCAGCCAGTCCCCACAAAGTACTCAGAGCTCCGATCAGCAAGGTGACGCCACGACGGACTCCTCCACGCAAACCGAGCCGGTCCAGGAGACTGATCTCAGCCAGTCCGCTGCCAACGAACAGCTCGAAGACGTCATCGGAGAGTTTCAGGACAAGATCGCAGAGATGCAGGAGCTCCACGCGGCGGAGATCCTCGACATGGAGGCTCGGCACATTTCGGAGAGCGAGAACCTTCGCAGAGACACGCAGGCTCTGGAGGACAAGTGTAAAAGCCTGAAAGCTGTCATCGACAAACTGTACTCCACTGAGGTGAGTCCAGGAACCGGAAAGAGATTAAGCTCTTCCAAAGCCTCTGAGCTTCCTCACGTTACATCCATTAATGATATAGTACTTGCAGGGCTGTCAAATGTAATATCTTTAAAAGACTTTGAAATTTGTATCATAAAAGTATTTACAAGTGCTCACTGCGAATAAAAATTTTACTTCAAGTATATATTTCTGCTTAATGCAGATGTGTTAAACTGGCTCTCTTTCTTTATAGGCTCCTTCATCGAGACAAGACCTGCCTACATCACAGTTTAAAGACGGCTACACCAGTGGTGAGAAACATCACACTCAGCTTACAAAACTTGTTAAATCAGCCCAGGGCACACAACTTTATACGTCAAAGCGCTGATTAGTTTTCTGGTCTACTTGTAGTTGTGTTCTTGCACTTCCTTATCCTGTGGTTTGGCTCATTTTATATTTCCAAAGTTGCCGATTAGTTGAAATACTGCTTAATTTTGTGGTTATGTTTTTTTCTGTCCTCCAGACAGCAGCTCAGACTACAGCCAGAGGACCGGATTCGATCTCCCAAGTTTGCAGCAGGAGTTCAGGACAACACCAGAGGGAGCCAGGAGAGAAACCGATGATCCTCTGCCTGACCGGATAAAGGTAAAGATGTTATCCGTCAACTGTAGGTGACCAGTAAATGAATCACACGTTGCTTTGATTGTGTTGCATGTGTTATTGAGGATCTGCGAAGTTTATTTTTTGGGGGGATTTCCTGACCAGATGTTACTCCGTGAGGTGCACCAGGAAGGGATGCAGGTTCTGTCCCTGTCTGAGCTCCCGCTCTCTGAAGGAGAGTCAGGCGGCCAGTTCAACGTGGAAGGCTGGGCGAAGGAAAGAGACGCCCTGCTGGCAACGGTTCAGTCTCTCAAAGGCCTCATTACCCAGATGCAGACGCACAGCCAATCACAGGTACGGGAAGCCGAAATTATTGTAGCAGTTTGTCGAAGTTCAACCAGCCAGAATTCCTTTAAAGCCATACTTGCAAATGATTTGAGTCAAATCTGTATTTCTGACAGAAATTTGTAGTCTTGGATTACACAAATTTGTCATCTGATATTTTTCTTTGCAACTCATGGTAGCACACCGTCACTTGCCTTTAGGGATGCACCAATGCTGATACTGGGATCTGGTATCAGGGCCCATACTGTTCTGATTCTCGGTATCGATTAGATAACCAATACCATAAACCGATACTTAAAATGTCGAAATTACAATAATTTCACAGAGATGTATTTTCCCTTGAAATTTTAGTTTTGTGGTCATTTTTAGAGTTATTTTATTTGTATTACTATATTCACTATAATTTGTTGTAACAAGCAGAGAAGAAAATTAAAACTGTATTCCAATTCATTTCATTTTTTTGTATGTTTTCAAAGTATCGGCAAGTACTCATATCCAAGTATTGGTATTATATCGGTTTGAAAAAAAGGGGTATTGTTGCATCTCTAGTTGCATTTCTATTATAATTAATCATGTATAAGTGTTTTTAAAAAAACTAAAAATTACTAAAAATAAAGGAAAAAGTGACAAATATATATCCATCTGTTTATTATATATTAAACCAGGAGTCTGAAACCTTTACAATCCAAGGAGGCATTATTGTGATCAGTCGAGCTGAATCAAACTCATTTAGAGCCGAAAAATGTCACAAGACATTTAGAAAAAGGGAAAAAAAACATTTCTTTTTTTTCTACTATTCACCATAGGAAATGTGATGTTTTAAAATAAAGAATAATTTATAACTTTTGCAAAAAGATGTTATAGTTTGAAATTATGTAAAAAATAAAAAGCTCCTCGTTTCCAACCTATAAGAAAAAGGATCTAAAAAATGTATGCTGCTACTATTTATTGATTTTCGTGCAGAAATTAAATGTATTTATTCCAACAAAAAACTGCTAAATCATATCTTAGTTTATATCTATATTCAAAATATTAATATATTAGTTGGTTCTTTGTCCTTTTGAGCCAAAGCCAATAACAGCCATTGTGGAAGTTACCAGTCCATACCAGGGTAACAAAAATACAGCTGAGTAAAATATACTTATAATATTAATAATGGAGATAACCTTATTGGATCAAGTTTCAACCACTTAGCCAAAAAAATGCAGATAAAAGAAAAGGTAAAAATTCATAAATTGCGAAAATGTTTCTCAGCAAAGGTCAGAAAATCTTGCATAAATAAAACTTGTATGATGTTTTGAGAAATAATAATATAATATGTTGACAAATCCTCTTCTGGTCTCATTTCATACAAATAAAAATCTCTGGAAACATTTTCTGGCATCTCCGTTTTCATCTTCATGTTTCTGTGACTTGCTGCACAGAAAATGTTTGCAGAAAATATATTAAACTCAGAACAAAATTATTAGATATTAGGCCACATTTCAACAATTTATTAGCTTGGTAAGGTACAGAAAGTAACTAGTTTAGAGTTGTTTTTGCATCTGTTTCTCTTTACACAAAGGCAAAGGATATTAGAAACTGATTTTGTTTTTATTTTAATTTGTTTCATTTCGAATACAATAATGAAAGAAAGTCTACAATCAGAATGCAAAAACACACAATGTTGCAGAGAAAACCTAAAAAAGTTTGTAAAACCCAATGTTAAATGAAATTATTAGAAAAAATGTGTCTTTGTTCATGTTGTGTGTGTTTGTGATGTGCCGCAGACGTTAGGTGGCGGCGCAGACTGGCGTTCAGAGTTGCTGGAGGCAGTGCGACAGGTGTTTGTGAGGGAGAGGAGCGTGCTGAAGAGCGCCCTCTACAGCCAGCTGGACCTGCTAGACACCAGCGATGCGATTGTTCACCTCAATCAGCTGGAACGCAGACTTGCTGAACAGGTGTGGAACTACAACCTAATCTTTGTAACAGAGATTATTTCAAGATTTAAAAGTTACTAGCTGTGCAAAGGAGGGAAAAAAGATGTAATTCATCTGTGTATAAACTATATCTGACTGTAAAACCTTGAATTAAAGTTTAGTCAGAGCTATTCTTGTAAACTTGATGACTGTCTTCCTGATGCAGGATGCTCACCACAGGGAGGCCATGGGGTCGCTCCACGATGCAGATAGGTCAAGTCTCATCTCAGAGGTTCAGCAGCTCCGCAGTCAACTGCAGCAAATTCTTCAAAGTAAGTTTTGTGAAATAAAAGAGTGAAGGTACAACTGAGGTTGTGTAAGAGTGCCCACTGTTAGATTATTAAATTTTTTTTAGCACCTTTTGATTCAGTTTCAGGATTTAGTCATTTGAAGTACTATATCAGCATCCCACGTCTTCACTGAGCAATGTTTGTCCCCTCTACTATATGAAAGCTCCAAATGTATTAGAGTGTGGGGAAATATCTAATCTTTAGGTGTTGGATTAAAACTGACAGCTATTTAGAGTTTTTATAATTTCACCCATTCTGATATAAACCCACTTCCATCTGAAGAATAACCCCACACTATGATGCAGCCACCACCACAGTTCTATCTGCATATGATATGTATATATGTTTTGATGATTCTTCATTAGCCCACAGTTATTTTTTTAAGTTTTTTTTTTAGAAAATTCTAGCCAGGCCTGGATGTTTTTTAGGAATAATACTCCTTAGCCTAATATAAAGAATAGAGGAGATTATGGTGGCATGTTGAACATGACCAATACCTCCAGAAATTTCTGCAGTGTTGCACTCAGCCTCTTTGCACATTCCCCGGTTAGTTTTCATGTTATTTATAAAGGGCCAACTCCCAACTAGGGATGTCCCCGATCCGATCATGTGATCGGAAATCAGCCCCCGATCACATAGCTTCAGACTCGATCGAAATCGGGTGTTACCTCCCGATCAGGACTCATACATATGTACCTGTCAGTTTTTTAATTCCTCATGGGTGGGGCTATTGTCTATCTCTGCTCCTGTTCAATAGTATTTATCTTTTATTCACTTTAAATAATATGCAATTTAAACAAGCTGAACAGAGAGCTACTTAATACGGTGAAATTAAACCGTTGCAGTTAGAATCCACCTCTTGCGGTTCCTGCTCCACATGGAACTGTAATGCATGTTCGTGTGTAATCAAACAGTGTCTGATTACACACAGACTGGATTGCTGCAGAGGTTTTTGTCATCAGGTTTAGGATTTTTGCCTGGGACAGATGACTTCTCATTGGGGTTCAGGTGTATTTCTGGATCCTGCATCTACGCGCTGCCGCACTGGAGACTAATTTCGCGTTGCTTCAGCCAAAGTTTTAAAGTGGGTAAACAGTTCTCCAATTAAACCGATCAGAAGTCTACAAGAGTCTGACCAACCGGAAAGACTGCATTTGCGCACCGAAGTGTCTCACAGAAACTTGCAGTAAGCTCCCAGTCAGCCATATGCCTTGTTTAAAGTGTCCAGGACTCCTTGGTTTAGTTGATTTATTTACCTGGAATCTGTGCGTAAATTTGAAAATATCTGCCATATTTCCAACACGTGGTCAGTTCATTTTAATATGTAAAAATGTCCGAAAGCCTTTAGATTTTTCTGTCACCGTTCTAATAAACTAGTCAAATCCAGGAAACATTCAGTTAACATGACCCCTGATATGTATATACATTCTACTTATGAAGTTTATTTAAGCTGAGGTACTTTTTTTTATTTTTATACTTTTTTATGTATAAGCTACTTTTGCACTAAAGTCCAAAAGTGAATAATTTGTTATTTATTACTTGATTGTTTAAGCTACCCCACAGAAGTGTTCTGTTTGTTTACAGAATTGTTAAATGTTAAAATAAGGTGAATGATAAAGGTAACATCCTGGATCAGTTTCTCCGCTCGTCTTTATTCTTTTTTTATGCATCACCAATAGAAGTAAGGGGACTCGGTATCAGCGGATAATCAAAATCAAATAACTTGGACTCAGACTCGAGGGCCAAAAAACCTGATCGGGACAACCCTACTCACAACATGCCATTTCAAGGCACTTTACAAAAAGAGAAATCAATTCAGTTATATGTGCATTCCAATTATTCCTACTTAATAAACAGTTCATGGAGCTCAGTTCATTACTCCAAGTAGTTTAAAAGGTTTTCTATCCAAGGAAACCCTGCAGACTTGCAGTAGACAGTCGCCTTCACAGCAATCCCAAAACTCCCCTTTAATAGGAAGAAACCTCCAGCAGAACCTGGCTCAGTAAAAGAGATAATCTACCAAGATCAACTGGGGGTTTGAGAAGACAGATAAGAGACACAGAGAGAGCAAAATAACTGATGTTAGATTATATGTATGAAAGTTAAAAGTTAAAAGCACCAGAACGTTTATGGCGTTCAGACTTTGTCTCTCATCCTTTGTTAAAATGATTCCACTACAACCATCTCCCCTTCAAACAAGTCATTACAGCTGAACAGAAACATGAGATCAGGTCTAGCTTCCATGGAGAGAAAAACAGAGAAAACACAAGTTAAAAGTTGAAATAATGACAAATAAAGCAAATTGGAGAGTAGAAGAAGGAGAAAGTAGTAGACTGAGGAAAAGTGGTCAGTCTGTCCTCCAGCAGCCGAAGCCTATAGCAGCATAACTACAGAGACAGTTCAGGATAACCAAAACTTCTTAGAATGAGGCATGAGAGATGGAGAGCCTCTCATCGATTTGTAAGAAATGTCCTTTTTTATCCGTCACTGTTGTTGCATCTTTTACACATTGGCTGACTGTCCTTACTGTGCAATAGTGAACGTCTGATGCTGTGGATGTTTTCGTAAGCGGTTCATGACTGAGATCATTTTGATCCAAACATCTCTGGATTTAACTAAAGGATGCAAGTCAAAAAAAGTGATGAGAAAATCCTCCTGGAACAGTTGACTTTTGGCAGATGGGAACTGAAGAACACCGAAAGCTGAAACTGAATCAATAGATGCTTAAAGTTTTCATTTAAAGGTTTGCTTGATTATGCAACCTTATTTCACCTTTTTGTCTTCTTTCTCCGCGTTCGATCTGCCACATTTAAGGGGGGAAATGTTTCGAAATTATCTGCTACGGTTGCTTTCTCATGTTGCATATACCTGACATTTCAATGGGAATTAATCCCACTGTAAATTTATATTTATTTGGTTTAAAAAGTTCTGCTTAATGACTAAAATAGCTGAAGTTCTCTGTTTTAAATCATTAATCCGGCCTTATTTGTCTACATAAGACTTTTCTGGTGTTTAATGTTCAGGTGGACAGCCTGGTTCATCTTTAGCAGCTGATCGTAACACGAGAGGAGCTGATGGAGCAGCGGAGGCAGACAAGTTGATCTCAGAAGAGCTGAAAGCTGAACTTTCTCAGACTAAACTGGAACTGGAGACGACGCTGACGGCCCAACAGAAGCACCTGAAAGAGCTGGACACACTCAGGTTGGACATGAGGCAGAAATCCCTTTTCCTAAGTCATTATCTTGGTATCTCCGTTTACTTTAAGGCTCAGTTTTGTTATTTTTAAGCTAAAAGTTCATGCAAGAAAAAAAAACTTGGAAAAAATCAGTTACGTTTTTGCCCAGGATAATTAAACAGCTTTATTCATTTCATCTGTTTGCATCACAACTGAGTCGGCTGAAGTATGAATCTAGTAAGTCGTGTTCATTTTGTGGAAAGAATGTGAGGTTCTGCAGGATTTATTTACTGTTAAAACAAACTAATTTGTACTTGCAAATAGAAGTGAATAAGGGCTGAAGCCAGAAGGATATTTCATCAATAAGCTGAGGTAAATGTGTCAACAGGGCGGAGGTATCCCAGAAAGCTGCAGAGGTGGACGCCCTGAATGACGAGCTGACGGAGGAGAGGAAGCGAAGCAGAGATCTTCAGTGGGCAGTAGAGAAGGAGAGGTGTCGATCTGGTCGGGACGAGGACAGCAAACGAGAGGAGCTAGAGGTAAAACAGCAGATCATCTTTAATGTTCATTTCACTGTAACCGCATCGCTTTAAGGAAAGTTTTTGATATTCCCGTTCAGGACCTGCAGCTGGCTCTAGACGAGCAGAGGGCTCAAGTAGACCGGCTGACTCAGAACCTGCAACAGGAGCGGCAGGCCTCCTCCCAGCTCTCCCAGCATGCCGAGGAGGATCGCCTCAGCCTCCAGAGACGCCTGCAGGAGCTCCAGGTCCAGCTGGAGACGGAGCAGGCAAAAGCACTAGAAATGAGCTCTGCGTTGGTGAGAGAGAGGGAGCTGCGAACCGCCGTCTCCTCTGACAACTGCGAAGCTGGGTCCTCCAGCAAGGAGTTCACCCAGGAGGATGGGAGGGAGCCAGAAGGGGAGGGAAGTCTGCTGGAAAGACTGCAGAGGGAGCTGGATGACAAACACACACAGGTGAGATCCTGGTTGTTTTCTTTACTTGACAAAAACTCGACTCAGTTTAGTTTATTCATACAGCAGCAATTCTCACCAAATAATTCAGTTTAAACCAGTCCCAGTTCTTTCTAATCAGTCAAATACAGATCCAACCAACTACTGTCCAATTGCATTCTAACTAGCAATGATGGTCCCTCTAAAAATTACAGAGTTTTTCACTTTTATTCAAAATCTTATTTTACTTTACGTCTCGAGTCCGGAACCTGCTTCCAGTCATAAAGATAAAAAGCAGATAAGTTGCTCATCCTCAAACAAATTTCTATTTCAGTTTTTCTTCATTAAAAAGTTTTAAAACACAACGTTTCATATGATTTATTCATTCTGTTTTGGTTACTTTTAATATAAATCTTGATCGTGTCTAAGGGTAGAAGTTCATCTTCAAGACCTAATTGTGTTTAAACATGTTAGCTCACCAACTTCTTCACTCATGCAAATTATACGCAAAATCTAGCTACAGCTATCCTTACCTCTGCAGCCGATGGTGAGGAAGCTTAAAAAGCACAGAACGCATCAAAGGTGTCGCTTTGTTTCTCTGCTGTTCTTGCAGACCAACATCTGCACCATACAACCAGGACATTCTTTCTGTTTTGATTGTTAAAAGTTTCTTCGCTTGCAGCTTTCTGTGACTCGTAAATGCAACTTTTCATACTGCTGTTTTCAAATGTCTTTTTTTTTTTTTTGCATTATGTCCAAAACTCCTGAGCATTCTTATTTGGCTACACAAAACTTTATATTCAATGTTTTTTTTTAAAACAACAATAACACGGCTTTGAGGGGCTCTAAGCAGCCAGTTAGACATGTAAAAGTTAATTCACCAGAAAAATATATATCAGCAAGGTCAAGGTTAGTTTGTATAACAAGTTATTTTTGTTGGCTCGAAATTGATAAAATTGTGGAAATGTTTAGCCCTCTTTTTAATCTTAAATCAAGCATTTCAAGTAATGCATGTAAAAGTAATCAAACTCTTGGTTTTACGGTATTGTTGCTGATTGGAAACGATGAGTATCTGTCAGAGATGTTATATGAAATTCGTTTGGGGGGGTTTCAGCAAATATAGAGAAAATATGTGTTTTGTTTTTTAAATACTGTACGGTTAGCTTATTGGTAAAACACCATATAATCCATTGAACAGCTAGCAAGGCGTCTTTTTAAAAAAATTAGAGTAGAATATAACCTAAAAAAGAAAGTGAATCAGTTTTACTCGTTCAGATTGGGTGCAAGACAATTTGAGTTTGGTTTTAAGCGCTCACAGCATATACATATCAAGTGTAACAGAAGCTGCTGCTGTGAAATCTCTTTGCATCTTTCTACATACCTGTGGAGATCAGATACCCTAAATGCCGGTTCTATACGTTTGGTGTTCATGTTTCTTCTCTGATGCAAATGTTTGGGGTGGGAAGATATAGTTTTCTGCAACTTTTCCCCCCTAGCATCACTAAATCCTCCTCACTGCTCCGTTAAAAACCAGAAACAAAGCGGTGAATAAAGTTAGACATTTAGACGTAGTCGGAAGAGGTCATGGACGTCTTGTTTTGTCTCTTTTTGTCCCACATCCAGGTGGTTCATCTCCTAAGCCAGGTGGAGGCCCAGAGACTCGAGGCGGTACGAAAAGAAGAGGAGCTGACGCTGGCGAATCAGAAGTCCAGGCGAGACCAAGACGGGCTTCGGGAGGCGCAAGCCCAGCTGGATAGGCTGATGGTACAAATGTCGCAAGTCCAACAGCAGCGGGAGGGAGAGCTGGAGAAGAGGAAGACTCTGGAGGAGGAGAAGGAGAGACTAGAGGAGAGGCTGAATCAGCTGGGAACCAACAAGGAGAGTGAGAGACCTGAGAGTGTGAGTAACGGTGTTGGTTCCATGAGCTGGTATCTGATCAGCGCCGCCGGGTTGACTGAAGCTGTTCTTTTTGTCCCGACAGCACGCCGTGTGGCAAAGCGAGCCCTCGGATCGAACCAAAGACTGGGTTCTCCAGCAGAAGAGTGGGAACACTCCGGCAGCGAGCCCCACCACCTTCCCTCTCATGGAGGGGCCCCCAGCAGACCTTCCCGGCGGCCCCCATCACGGTCCGTGGCGCACCGTCGACAGGATTGTAGGGAAGCTCCACCTTGTCTCTTCAAAGATCCGCAGCGTGGTCAGCAACGCCTCGGGCAGGTAACCAACACAGCTGCGCCTGAACACTGCTGGATGTTTCGTACATTAAGATTCAATTTTCTGTACAAAAGTGACCGATCCTAAAGAGGCTCTCCATCGTTAATTTGGTTCACTGGTAAACGGGTAAAAACCAAACTCTTTGTGACTGTGCGGGAACGAAACTAGTCTTCGTCCAGCTTGGTTTGTGTCTCTTCCAGCTGCTTTAAACCTATTAGGTTGTTGCTTTGACTCTAGATGCAGGCATCTAGAGTCAAATGTTGCTTCCATCTAGAGTCTAGCCCTTGTGAGGATCAACTAACGTCTGCCTTATTTGAATGGCATGTTCTCCGATTTTGAAGACTGATTGGACGAAAAAGGGCCTCTATGATGACATAGAATTTGTACCTTAGCCTCATATTAAGTGTTGCTAGACATGCGGATCGGATTAAAGAGTAAGAATATAATAATGAATTAGAATAAGAATCATTTATTGCTTAAAGTGAGATTTTTTTCTTCTCTCCACTGAATAAATTTATGCCTCAAATTAACGGATGGATTTTTCAGTGTTTTTCATCTTGAGATGAAGCTGTTGTAGGGAAAGATTCATTTTATTTTAAGGGTTTTTAAACCTATTTACCAGGAATGCCATTAAATGTGCAAGGTATTTATTGTAACAATAAATTATCACAGTAGAATCAAGAAATTATGAACTACAGCTTTTATGGATTTGGTTATGGTCGGTTATAAAATTTGTTTAGAGTACAGAAAAATAAAACACTGCACATCACATTGGCACCTCAAGACAAAATGCAGTTTTATAAAACACATAATTAGCTTTTTAAATCGATTTATATTCATGTAATGTTTATTCTTAATGTCCTATGTGCAACCCATCTGGAATTTGACTATCCTAATGAAACCAAATTTATTAAAAAATCAGAGGACTATTTCACTGCTCATGTTGCTTCCAGTTCATCTTTGATCTGGATTTTAGATTAACTGAAGTTCTTATTAAAGTTTGCTCACATCCTTGAGTAAAAGGTAAATTTTCCTTTACTATAGGTCAAATTTATTTCTATTGCAGGTTTACAGCAACTCAAGCTGCTCTAAAGTGCTCTACAAGACAAAAGACAAGCACTTATTTAATCAATAAAAAGGAGGTAACATTTTCTTAAAGTAAAGGCTACAAACCGTGTAAGTTAAGAAAAACAATCATAAAAACATCGCACTTCCAGATCCGCCTTCAGCATCGTGTTTTATAATTTGTACAACATGCAGGTTATAAACCTCAACTAGTAGTTGTGTTTTTCATTCAAATGCATGGTGTAAAATTTCCAAGGAACATCCAAAAACATAATCGCTATGATTAAAAAAAAAGAATTTAAAATTATATGTACCAGATAAAATAAATAATAACAGCAGGTAAACTATAATTTGGAAAAAGGTTTAGTTCTCTGTAGCGTTTATTTGGAAAGAAGTCACCATGATCCAGATTGTCCAAGATTTGTCCAAGATTTTTTTTAATACAACACATAATCTCAGAATCAGAATCAGCCAAACAATAAAGTTACATTTTTTTAAATTTTGTTTTTTTAATGTCTTTATGTTGACTATATTCCCCTTTTATATACAAGTGTGCAAAGACAGAGATTTGTTTTTAAAGTTATACACTACCGTTGGGGTCACCCAAACAATTTTGTGTTTTCCATGAAAAGTCACACTTATTCACCACCATACGTTGTGAAATGAATAAAAAATAGAGTCAAGACATTGACAAGGTTAGAAATAATGATTTTTATTTGAAATAAGATTGTTTTTACATCAAACTTTGCTTTCATCAAAGAATCCTCCATTTGCAGCAATTACAGCATTGCAGACCTTTGGCATTCTAGCTGTTAATTTGTTGAGGTAATCTGGAGAAATTGCACCCCACGCTTCTAGAAGCAGCTCCCACAATTTGGATTGGTTGGATGGGCACTTCTTGCGTACCATACGGTCAAGCTGCTCCCACAACAGCTCAACGGGGTTCAAATCTGGTGACTGCGCTGGCCACTCCATTACCGATAGAATACCAGCTGCCTGCTTCTTCTCTAAATAGTTCTTGCACAATTTCGAGGTGTGTTTTGGGTCATTGTCCTGTTGTAGGATGAAATTGGCTCCAATCAAGCGCTGTCCACTGGGTATGGCATGGCGTTGCAAAATGGAGTGATAGCCTTCCTTATTCAGAATCCCTTTTACCCTGTACAAATCTCCCACCTTACCAGCACCAAAGCAACCCCAGACCATCACATTACCTCCACCATGCTTAACAGATGGCGTCAGGCATTCTTCCAGCATCTTTTCAGTTGTTCTGCGTCTCACAAACGTTCTTCTTTGTGATCCAAACACCTCAAACTTGGATTCATCCGTCCACAGCACTTTTTTCCAGTCTTCCTCTGTCCAATGTCTGTGTTCTTTTGCCCATCTTAATCTTTTTCTTTTATTGGCCAGTCTCAGATATGGCTTTTTCTTTGCCACTCTGCCCTGAAGCCCAGAATCCCGCAGCCGCCTCTTCACTGTAGATGTTGACACTGGTGTTTTGCGGGTACTATTTAATGAAGATGCCAGTTGGGGACCTGTGAGGCGTCTGTTTCTCAAACTAGAGACTCTAATGTACTTATCTTCTTGCTCAGTTGTGCAACGCGGCCTCCCACTTCTTTTTCTACTCTGGTTAGAGCCTGTTTGTGCTGTCCTCTGAAGGGAGTAGTACACACCGTTGTAGGAAATCTTCAATTTCTTAGCAATTTCTCGCATGGAATAGCCTTCATTTCTAAGAACAAGAATAGACTGTCGAGTTTCAGATGAAAGTTCTCTTTTTCTGGCCATTTTGAGCGTTTAATTGACCCCACAAATGTGATGCTCCAGAAACTCAATCTGCTCAAAGGAAGGTCAGTTTTGTAGCTTCTGTACCGAGCTAAACTGTTTTCAGATGTGTGAACATGATTGCACAAGGGTTTTCTAATCATCAATTAGCCTTCTGAGCCAATTAGCAAACACATTGTACCATTAGAACACTGGAGTGATAGTTGCTGGAAATGGGCCTCTATACACCTATGTAGATATTGCACCAAAAACCAGACATTTGCAGCTAGAATAGTCATTTACCACATTAGCAATGTATAGGGTGTGTTTCTTTAAAGTTAAGACTAGTTTTAAAGTTATCTTCATTGAAAAGTACAGTGCTTTTCCTTCAAAAATAAGGACATTTCAATGTGACCCCAAACTTTTGAACGGTAGTGTATATTAATCCAAACTTTATATATTCGATAGAACTTTACAAGCTTTCTGGCAAAAAAAAAAAATGCTGATTATCAGTAGGGAAATACATTATATCATTTTATGAGTCAGATGTTGGTGAAAATCTTATAAAAAAATAATACATTCTTTATTTGGTGAAAATTGTACCAGAAATAGAAATAAAACTCAACATTCCAGTTGGTGGATGAATCCTGTTATAGTTTTTGCTATTTGCTCGATTGACTTTTTTGCTAAAATGACTTTCTTGATGTAACGATGTACAGATTAATTAATTATGACTATCTTTGCAGGTCGACTGCGGAGGTTGACAGCGAGGAGCTGTCATGGATCCAGTCCAGTGTTGTCGAGGTCATCGACATGCTGCAGCAATCCACGGGGTTACCCTCCGTCCCAGAGGTCAGTTCTCTTCCCTCTCACCACGTCCTCTCAGAGTGTTGCTCCAGCTTGTAAATCAGTAAATATCAGGCGCGCAGCAGAGAGAAGACGGAGCATATGCGAGGGAGGAAGAGCTGCAGTCAGCTGCTTGTGTTTTCCCAAACAGCATCTGTCGCTCTCGGTTGTGACACCTCATCATCTGTTTCCCTCAGAGCGTTTCCCTGCTGGCAGGAGGCTCCTCCAGCTCCTCCAACAACCTGACGGAGCGGCTGCTGAGGCAGAACGCAGAGCTGACGGGGTTCGTGAGCCGTCTGACAGAGGAGAAGAACGATCTGAGGAACCACACGCTGCGCTTGGAGGAGGAGCTGCGGCGCTATCGGCAGACTGGAGTAGGAGCGGGCGACAATGTAGGATTATATGTTCAAATGGTTTCCTTGTGTGAATATTGCATATAAAGCAATGCAAAAACAAACAAAAAAGGAGTTTGGCTGTATTTTCTTTATCCCTCTGCAGCCGAGCAGGAGAGCTGTGTCAAAGGCAGATTCTGCAGGGATGCTCCTTTCTCAGGAACGGGAAGCTTGGACTCGAGAGAAGCTCCAACTGGAAAAAGCTTTACATCTGTCTCAGTCCCAGGTGGCCCGTCTCAGGGCGGAAATCCGGTCCGACTCACTGCGAGAGGTAACCGGGCCTGAGGCAGACAATTCTGCACTGAAGGTGAGCAAGAATGAGGCAGGCGGGATGGCAGATCAGGTGTTTATCAGCATTTTTGTGACTCATCTTCTGCTCTGTTGACGCCCTCAGAGAATGTACGGGAAGTACCTGAGGTCAGAAAGTTTCAGGAAAGCACTGATCTACCAGAAGAAGTATCTGCTGTTGCTGCTGGGCGGTTTCCAGGAGTGTGAGGAAGCCACTCTGTCGCTCCTGTCCAGGATGGGCGGCCAACCCTCTCTCTCCAGCCTGGAGTCCTACAGCCAGCGCCGCCGGGGAATAACCCGCTTCCGCTCGGCCGTCCGAGTATCCATCGCCCTCTCCAGGTGAGCCGCTCAGACCCTCGTGATGGTTGACTTTGAAAGGAAGCAGAAGCATTAACCACGTGTTCTGGTGGGGGTGGTTTCTTCTGCAGAATGCGTTTCCTCGTGAAACGATGGCACAAGGCGACGGGGTTGAGCTCCACAGTTTCCTGCGGCGTCGGCAAGAACGGAACAGGTCAGACAAACGGAAGCAACTAAAATCATGTGGTTTTGTGTTTTTCCTGCTGTAAAATTCCTATATATTTTTTTTATTTCTTTCAGGTTCAGATGTGAGAGACTCACCATTTCTTCACCCAGGTAGTGTTGACATGTACAGAGAGAGAGGAGGAGGAGCCTCCAGCGGCAGAGGAAGGAGTGGGCGAGAGTCTCCACGATCGGGTGTCTCTTCCTCACAACACAGGTATAATTCATCAACATCAAATATAGTTTATAATTATCATTTTGTTTGCATTGGCAGAGGTCAAATGATCAAATTACATTTTAATTTAAATGATATTTTCCACCATAAATTGCAAATTATTCATAAAAAAGTCAGACCGTGTGATTTTCATATTTTTTCTCTCATAGTTCCTATAATGACAATTACAGGCCTCTCAAGCTGGCAGAATTGGTGACTGACTAAATACTTTTTTTTGCCATACTGAATGGACTGTACAACTACTGTAATAACAGATTCTCCCACCAGACCAGTGGATCATTGCAGCTCAAAGGTTAATTAAATGTTTGTTTTTTTGTTGTTGTGGAGGTTTCACTTGGCGGGGGACCACGGAGCTCTCACCTGTTCACACCTGCAGAGCTATGACCCCGACCGAGCACTTACCGACTACATCTCCAGGCTGGAGGCTCTGCAGAGGAGGCTGGGTAGTGTGACATCAGGTAACAGGCAGTTCAAGTCACACTTTTTAACTTTTCCACTTCATGTAGAGAAAAACCGGTGTACGTTTTAAACGCCACATTCTGGTTAAGATCTTTAATATTTATTCAAATAGAATGTAAAATCACATGGACTTTGGGCTTTTAATAATTTAATTGTACAGATACATTTTTTCTATGATTGTTGAAAAAAACAAGTTCAAGGATTTTTAAACGAGGAATTGTATGAAAAAGGTTTGAATGTTTCGTGTATTTCATTCCTTATTGGCACTCTGATCCTGAAGTTGCAATGAAACATAAAATGTAACCTTCAAGAAGTGTCTTTTGTTATTTAGTTTTTTTGCTTTAAAAGCTAACATTTCTAACAGCTAAGCTGAAAAAATTTATTTCAAATTTATACAAAATTACATTTTATGCAGATGATATTTTGATATATTCAACCTAAGTTTTAACTTCAGCTTTTGTCCATCATAACAAGATAAATTGCAATGCGCTGATTTTGGAATGGATTAAAAAAACGAAACATTTTACAAATCCAAGATCTTATTTCCATTTATCAACAATCTTCTCCATTAATTCAGTCAGAATAACTAACTACCCACCTTACGAGAGACAGAGGTTGGTTTGAAATTGGCCCTAAAACTTTTCATCGGTTTTCAGGTTGGAGACTATCCAAAATCATCAAAATGATTTTTAGATGTATTAAAATGTATTTAAACATTCCCCACTGGCATACTATTAATAAGAATAATAGCATTAATTCCTTTGATTGGTCTATTTAATCTATTTCTGGTTGTCTGTTTACTCCCTCAGGTGCTTCTTCATACGCTCAACTGCACTTTGGCTTGAGACGGTAGACGCCGACCGACTACTTTGGCTTGAAGAAACTCACGTTGCCTTTTCTCATGCGGAGCGCTCTGCTGTTTTCTATCATCCTGCTGTGGACTATGTCTCTCTCTACGTGGACCAAATTACATTTTTATATTAGCGTACGACATGTTGTATCCAGGCTTTGTGTCGCCGGCACTTGAAACACAGCGATGTTTGTAATTTAATCTGCCTCTTTGTTGTGGATGGTCTTCAATCGTGTATATTTTGTCTGATGCTAATTTAAAGACGTTCTGTGATTAATTTATATGTTTTCTCGTTGTGTGGGTGGAGCGTTGCGTTGAGAATGTTTGGGTTTACTGTTAATGAGGCTGCTACTGGATGTTCTTCACTACACTGTGTTTTGTTTAGACCGGGCAGACTAAAGGGAGACATTTGTAGAGAACGTATTTTTGTAAAGCGTAAAAGCTTTGAATTTTCGGGGTATTTTGTCAAAAACTGAAATAAAGAGGACTACATTATTTCGAAGATGTTTGAGTCATTTTTTATTTATTTTATATGTAAAGTATTATGAATATTCTGATTATTTCTTAAAAAGGAAACATGGTGGTAGTTCTAAAGACGATGAAAACTTACAAATAACTAAGCTGCCTGTGGAAGGAAAATAATGTATAGCTCCCGATTTTATTTGGGGGTAAAATAATAAAAAGGTAAATACATACACATGTACTTTGTTAAATACAATCTAAACGAAATACATACATGTTTGTGGTTGTAATTTTACAAAGTAAGCTAAGGTTCCAGGGTGTATTTAATTTTGCAAGGCACAGTTAAAGATTTTTTTGTTATTTGAAGCCTTTCCTGTAAATCTGATTTTTACTAAATATAAATACGAACAAAGAACAGGAAAGTTTAGAGTATGAACGACTGGATTGAAAGATACTGCGTTAGGAAATACATTTTTTTCCCATACTTTTTCAAATGTATCCAAGAAAATATTTGAATCAAATCCAATTATTTCCCAATGAGTGAAAACCCTGGCAGCATGATCTTAAATAAGTTTATGTATTCCCTATAATTTTTTTAAGAGAGAATTTTTGTTTTAAATTCAACTTTAATTTGGGTGGGAGGGGGTCAGAACAATTATTTTTATTTATTTTTTTAATTTATTTTATTCAAACATTTATTTTGTGAAACAGAACCTATTCAAATAAAATTGATGCAGGAAAAAAAAATTTGAAAACGTTTAAACAACTGGAAATATGACAAAAATGTACCCAAACGAATCTTGCCAACCATGTGAAGTGAGTCTGAAAGGAGGTAAAGAAAAGCATGACATGACTCAGAAGCATTTCTCTCAAAATGGTGAAGATTAAAACATGACGATAAAATAACTCATTTACACTCATATCTTATTTAGAGAACTATCCATGCTTCTCTTACCCCCACACACTGACGAGGAGTTTTTTTCCTCCCACAAACCTTAGAAATGAAGCTCAGGCCGATAGGTGTGAATGATTGGTGAAAAAGAATAAATGTGTATTAAAGATGGTAACCCATGTTTACATTTTTTTTTTCTCTAAAGAATTTGATGTTTTCTGAAGAGGAAGACTGATTTTTCAGATGTCGGAAACTAAGAGAAACTGCTAGGAAAAGCATCTTTCAGAGGACTTGTCTTCCCATCGTAAAGCACATTGATTTTAAATTATGACAACTCACATCCGCTTTTAAAACTGGGCTTTGTGTATCTTACACAGGAAGCATCTAAAATGATGCGTTGTGCTGACAGTCTGGGAGCGATCAGAGAGCAAACATCTGGAAGTTCTCCAGTTCAAGTTCCAGGATGTCAGAGCTTCAATTAAAAAAAACAACAAAGAACATTTGAAGTTCATGAAAGTATTTGATCTCGTCCTCCTCTGCCCTTCGTCGATCACTGCTTCCTCCTCTTGTATCTGATGACCGGGTTGTGCGGGGTGTGGATCATCGTCGTGTAGTTGATCGTGGGGAAATATCCGTCCACCAGGTCAAACTCGTACATGCGAAGCAACGTGGACCAGATGGTCTTGATCTGAACGTAGGCAAAGTTCTCCCCGATGCAGCGGTGGCGGCCTGAGGAGAACAGCGGGGCGGGTGGGGGGTTACACACGCCGTTTAAAAAAACCTGGTTTAAACTTCATGGTGGCAGTTCCTCTTACCAGCGCCGAACGGGATGTAAGCGAACTTCTCCCCTGCAGCCAGGTTGTCGTTGAGGTAGCGCTCGGGTTTGAAGTCCATCCTCTCCACCCAGGCGTCTTGCAGACGGTGGTTAACGGTCGGGGAGACGCAGACCTGGTGGCCGACGGGGATGGTGTATCCTGCAGCGGTCTGAGGGAACATGGCACACTCGTTTTGGCTTTAACGTTCCTTAAACTAGATTTGAAGTGATTAAAAACCATTAAACAGGAACGTAGATGATATGTAAATCCTTATCTGACCTGAGGTGTGCGAGCCATCCTCATCATGGTCATTATAGGTGGGCGGAGTCTCAGGGTCTCCTTCAGGCAGCGCTCCAACAAGTTCAGATCCTTCAGCTGAAAAATATCAGAGTAGAGAATTACAGCAGCCAAAAAACTGGTCATTTCCTGAAGTGCTGTGAAAAAGTTCTTTGGTTTTTGCTTTTTCAAATCCCACCTACATTTTTCAAATCCAACACATTCTTTTAACGTCACACAAACGCCAAACACTGAACATCCTCCATGTTCTGTTATCAACTTTTTACTTTCTTTAATTTCGAAAATACTCTGTTCTTTTTGTGTCTCTTCTCCGTTTTCTCAAATACCCAGACGGTCGTGGCAGATGACCGCTTGTACTGAGCCATGTTCTGCTGGAGGTTTCTTCCTGTTAAAGGGGAGTTTTTCCTCTCCACTGTCGCTACATGCTTGTTCAGTATGAGGGATTACTGTTTGGAAGCTGCATTTTCAGGGCACAACCTCATGTCAACTACTCAACATAATCTGCTGGGATTCGTTATAGAAAACTTTAACTGTTTAAAATTTTTGTATAATTGTATTTTCTTGTGAAGTACTTTTTAGATTACATCTGTTGTGAATCGGGGCTATATTTATATGGGGTTTTTGTATTGAGAGAAAATGTATCTAACTAATCAAACCAACCTGGCCCTATGTGAAAACTAAATACCCACTAAATCTAAAGAGGTGGACTTATTGGGTCGTTGTTCGGCTGCATAAGCCCAGTGAGTTTGAGCTCATTCATTCCCCTTTAGGATTTTCTGCTGCAGAGCAGAATTTATTAATCTTTTGGCCGCTTTTTGAAGGCCTTCCAGGTCCTGAAAAGGCAAAGCAGCCCCAAACCATCATGCTACCACCACCATGTTGGCCACATGTAATGAGATGTGCACTTTTGCCTAATCGCTCCACAGAATATTTTCCCAAGAGTCTTGCGGATAATTTGTGTTGTTTGGCAACTGTGAGACCAAACAAGCACAAATCGTCTTTAACTCTCCCAGTGATGCCAATTCTTCACCTATTGCTTAACCATCATCACTAACCTTAAAGGGGACATATTATGGCCCTTGCGCATGCGTCGGCGTCCTGCTGCCTCCTGCTGCCTCCTGCTAACTCCTGCTAACTCCGGCTCGTTAAAACGGTTTTAACTAGTTTTAAATTATTTTTTAAGTGTTTGTTTTTCGTTTTTTAATAATTTCTTTTGACTAGTTTTAACCGTTTTAAACTTTTAGCGACATATCTTTTATCGGACACGTTTTTAATCAGAGCACGGATCGCTGTTACTTCCGCCATGCCTCCACTCACCTGTAGCTCCGGGTGTGATGGTTGTGCCAGGCTAACCAAGAAACTCCAGGAACTGGAGCAAAGGATCACCAATTTGCACCTGATCCAGGACCACGAGCGCGACGTGGACATCATCTTCGGCCGAACTTTCGCTGCTGCCACCAGCGCCCAGCTGTCCGACACAATCCCCTGCCAGCCCGGTGAAGCTGCGGAGGGGGATTCCATCGCTGGGTCTCCAGGCGGACTCGGACAGACGAACTCCGGCGGAGGTACAACATCTACGGCAGAGGAGGAGTGCTGGATCCAGCAGGGGGCTAAGCCAAAAGCCCCCTTCAGCTCCACTCCGGTGCCCCAGGGTGCGTGGTCGACGGTCGGGCCTGGTCGCAGTGGGGGCGCCCGGAGCGGCTTTCACCGTTCTCCTCCACCCGGCCTTCCTCTGTCGAACCGCTTCAGTGCCCTGGGGGATGACTTCCCTCCTCTGACCGTCCCTCCGACCGCGCCGAAGACCAGCAGCTCCGCAGGACCGCCGCCCATCCCCACCCAGCAGCCAGAGCAGCAGTCAGACTCCGGTATCCACCCACGTCGCGCCAGACGCAGGACTAAAGCCGGGACCCGCCGAGGAGTGCTTCACTACACCCCGAATCCACGGAACGAGCCCTCGGCGCCCTCTAAACACCGCTGCAGTCCTGTGGATGCCAAGCTGCCCAACATCCAGCAGGTCCTGGATAACGAGAGGTCTTCTGCCCAGCAGCCAGGACACCATCCACCCAGCACTCTCATCATTGGAGATTCTATTATCCGGCATGTTAGGATGAGAGGAGCTGTCACCCTTTGTTTTCCTGGAGATACAGTAAAGGATATATCTGAACAGATTCTGGACTCCATCCAACGTTTCCCTACTGTGAGTAAAGTTATAATTCATGCTGGAACCAATGACATCCGTAAACAGCAGTCTGAGCTTTTAAAGCAGGATTTTATTCATATTTTTAATCTTTTAAAAGACAAGCCCCTATCTGTTTTTATTTCTGGCCCCACTCCAACCATCAGCAGAGGAATAAATCACTTCAGCAGGTTACTCTCTCTCAACACTTGGCTTTCCTCTGTTACCGTGATGCACAACATTGGTTTTATAGACAATTTTAACATTTTCTGGGGTAGGAGTCAATTATTGGGGGCAGATGGACTACATTTAAACAGACAAGGTACCCGCATGCTGGCATTAAGCCTGGCATACCCTCGCCCACCCCTGTCACCTGCACCGGCTCCAGCTGCTCCTGTCCTCTCTGCCCCATCCACAACATCCTGATGTGCAGCTGGTCCTTGTTCCTATGAACTCCATCCTGATTTTAACAGTAACTCACATATCGGACTTGGACCTTACCCTACTTCATTCATACCTGTTATTGTCAGCAGAGAACGAAGAAATAATCATAAACTAAGAAAATGCAACCCAAATAATCATAAACAGTTACTAAAAATCCCACCTACAGTAAGTCATACAGTCAGTCCATCACCAACCACTATTAATATGGCTCTTTTAAATGTTCGCTCTGCTGAATAAAACTTTTATAATAAATGACTTGATTTTAGATAATAACCTTCAGTGTTTATTTTTAACAGAGACATGGCTGAGTGCAGATGCCCCTGCTGTTCTCACAGAGGCCTCTCCACCTAATTATAACTTTTCTTATTCAACGAGGAGTAGCCAGAGGGGAGGCGGAACTGCTTTTATTAGTTCATCAACTCTCTCCGCCAAACCTGTTTTATTTAATAATTTTACCACGTTTGAATACACTGCCTCTGTTTTTAGCACTCCTCAGATTTTATGTGTCACAGTTTATAGGCCTCCGAAAAGGAATGCACTTTTTATTCCAGAATTTTTCCAGAGTTTTTATCAATTTTACACAACTCTTATGAGAAGATAATTTTAGCTGGTGATTTTAATCTACATATAGATAACCTTTTAGATCCTTTATCAACAGATTTTTTAAATATATTAAATTATATGGATTTTAGCCTACATGTCATGCAGCCGACTCACAACAGAGGACACAACCTGGACCTGGTCATCACGTATGGCCTGTCCACCAGTGTGTCCTCTGTTGTTGACTTGGCTGTCTCTGACCACTACTGTGTGTTTTTTAATATCACCAGTTTTATCCAATCAGGGACCTCTGTGAGAACTGTCAGGAAGCGTCATCTAACCCCTGAAGTGGCTGCAGGTTTTTCTTGAAGTTTTTAAAAAATTTCCTCCTATACCTTTACCTGCCCCCTGTGCTTTTATCCTTAATGATTTTAAAAGTAGGGTTAAATCTGCTCTCAACCTGCTGGTTCCAATTAAAGTTATAAACCCTCATTCAAAACGTACAGTACAGTGGAGAAATGCAGCTATTAGAAAATTAAAGAGGAGCTGCAGGGTGGCAGAAAGGAAATGGAGGAAAAATAAAATCACAATAAATCATCAGATATACATAGAACATCTCAGATTATATAATAACGCTTTAAGAAATTCCAGAAATACATACTTTTCCAGAATCATCTCAGAACATAAAAATAATCCCAAAATTCTGTTTTCCACCATTGACAACATTTTACATCATAATTCTAATACTTTTACGAAAACCCCCTCAAACAGTCTCTGTGAGGAGTATGCAGACCACTTCAGAGGGAAGGTAGACACCATCAGATGTAATATTTTATCCTCTCAAGCAAACATGGTTTTAGACAAATCAGAGTGTCTGCCTTCACCAGAGGAAACACTGGACAGTTTTGTCCTGGTAGAAGCTGGGACCCTTGATAAAGTTTTCTCCTCAGTGAGGCCCACCACAAGCGCTTTGGACCCGATTCCCACCAGGTTTTTAAAGCAATTTTATGGTTCTTTTAAAGATGAGATTTTAAACTTTATGAATTGCTCCCTTCAGACGGGGTTTTTTCCTGCTGCCTTTAAAGCGGCGGTAGTGAGGCCCCTGCTGAAGAAGAGCAATTTAGATTTTAATGATTTAAACAACTACCGACCGGTATCTAACTTACCATTTTTAAGCAAAGTTTTAGAAAAACTTGTTTTTATTCAACTTAATGATTTTATTAATGCTCATAATGTCCTAGAGAAATTTCAGTCTGGTTTTAGGATGAACCACAGCACAGAGACGGCGCTTTTAAAGATTTTAAATGATTTTAGACTAAGCTATGATGCTAAAAAGGTGACAGTGTTGGTTCTCCTGGATCTAAGCGCTGCCTTTGATACAGTAGACCACACTATTCTTTTAACTCGTTTAAAACAGATCGGCCTCTCTGGTGCTGTTCACAACTGGTTCACATCCTACCTCACAGACAGAACTTTTACGGTAAGTTTAGATACCTGTTCCTCTAAGGTCCATAAGATCACTTGTGGTGTTCCCCAGGGTTCAGTTTTAGGCCCAGTGCTTTTTAACCTGTATATGCTCCCTCTTGGCAGTGTTATCAGGAGACATGGAGTTAACTTTCACAGTTATGCTGATGATACACAGTTGTACATCTCCATGTCTCCTGATGACACACGCCCAATGGATGCACTTTTTAACTGCATTTTAGACATTAAATCCTGGATGGCAGAAAACTTTCTCCAGCTCAACCAGGACAAAACTGAGGTTTTAGTTATCGGTCCTGAGGCTCAGAGAGAAAAACTTTTACCAAAACTACAATCATTGTCTTTTAATTCTTCTTTACAAGTGAAGAACCTGGGTGTGATTTTGACTCTGAGCTGACTTAACCCTCACATTAAAAACATCACCAAAATAGGTTTTTATCACCTAAAGAACATTGCCAGAGTCCGCCCCATTCTCTCTCGGGCCAATACGGAGACGCTAATGCATGCTTTTATCACCAGTAGAATTGATTATTGTAATGTCCTGCTTTCTGGTCTTCCCAAAAAGACTACCTCAGGTTTACAGCTTTTACAGAATTCAGCAGCTCGTGTCCTGATGAAGACTAGGAGGCGGGAGCACATTACACCGGTCTTAGAATCACTGCATTGGCTCCCCGTATGTTTTAGGATCGATTTTAAGGTTCTTTTAATGGTCTTTAAGTGTCTTAATGGTCTTGGGCCTTCGTATCAGTCAGAAATGCTTTTACCGTATGAACCTTCGCGGTCTCTGCGCTCCTCTGGCAGCCGTCTCCTTATCATCCCCAAAGTCAGGACACAGACTCATGGTGAGGCGTCTTTCCATTATTATGGCCCTCACCTCTGGAACAGGCTGCCAGAGGACCTCAGGGCCGCAGAGAACATTAATGTTTTTAAGAGCAGACTCAAGACTCACCTTTTTAGCTTAGCCTTTAACTAATTATTATTTATTAATATATTTTTAATCGCTCAGCATGTTTTACCCGATTTAATTTTTAGTTCAGCTTTTAACTGTTTATTTATTAATCTGCTTTGCATTTTTATTATTTGTTTTACACTTATTGTTTTATACTTTATATACTTTATATTTTATTAACTTTATATTTTAATGTATTTTAATCTTTCTTGCCAGTGTTTCCTCTCTGGGGGGCCCCCTGTATCGGGGTTGTGGTCGGCTGTGGCTGCCTGGGTGCCCCCCAGGTAGCGCTTGGGTGGAGGTGGGGGTACCAGCCCTGCCTCCTCTGGGCGCCCTGGGTGGGAGCCTTGGCTGCTGCTGTTGATCTGCTGCTGCTGATGCAGATGGCTCCATGATGGCATTTCCTGGCTCATCTGTACTCAGCCCGCTTTTTGTAGCTTCTAAGTGTGTGTGTGAGTGATTATGGTTGATGGGTTGGGTTGGGAGGGGGTTGTATTTGCACTGATGATTTTATTTTTTGAAGGGGGGGTTTTGGGATTATTTTAAATCTGTAAAGCACTCTGAGTAACTTTCTTTGTTTGAAAAGCGCTTTATAAATAAAGTTTGATTTGATTTTGATTTGATATTATGCCTAGTTATAATAGGTCTGTGGTCTGATTAACAAAAATTAAATACGTTTTCTGCACAAAATCCCTGGGTGTTTCTCAATGCCCAGGAACCTCGCCTTGATGCCTTGGTCCCGCCCCGGTTGCCTAGGAGATACATCATCAGGGAACGCCAAGGCGTGTTCCAATGTTCATGTTCTAGCGAGGAATCTGTCCTCCGTTTGTTAGCCGTTTAGCTAACTAACCAAGGATACATCAGAGGTGCCTTGATGCCTTCTCTCTGTAAAAAAATTTCCCAGAATACAGCGCGGTAAGCCATCGATAAGCCATCGGGCTTATATCTAAAATGTTTTTTTAATTATTATTTTTTAGATCCAAAGCAGTTATATGTGGTTGGTTAGTTGCCTAGTAGTTGCAGCTTCGGTGGCTGCCAGGTACTAATTCGCTTACACATTTGATTTAACCAACATATACACAATTTAAAAAAAGTAGGCAGCAGAGACCCAAATGGCAACACAAGATTTGGGGGGGGAAATTAGCCTAATATGTCCCTTTTAAAGACCCACTCCAATCATCTTTTGAGCTATTTCAAAATGTTCCCAGTGGTCTTTAAATTATGTTCTGCAGTTTTAAGCCAAAGTCACAAAACCCGTGCCTATTTCTAGGATGTTGAAGGAGCAGAGCAACAGTAGCTCATTAGCAATTCACCTCTATTTTGTGGGTGGAGCCGTTGGCATGGAGGAACACCCCCACCCTCCCTGTTGCATAGAGCTCTCTGTTTACGCAAATAGCCGCTGGCTGCTCTGCTTTTTGACCGCATACCATGGAGGCTGCCATTGCTCCTCCATTGCTGTAGTACCTCCATTTGGCCGCTAGGCCCCCATTGAAAAGCATTGGACTTTAGACACGTTAAAAACAACTTTAATGCCTGGTGCCCCATTGTTTTAAACTTTCTATAACTACATATTCTTCCTGAGATAACGCTGGGCTCATAAAAAGTCTGGGCACCAGGCTGGTTTTCGTAAGATAATTTTTTGAAATCTTGCATAATAAATGAGGGGGCCAAGCCAAGTTTAGCATCAGAGCTAAAGACGCGGGAGCAGAATGGGCGTGATTATGACCAAACTACACGCCCATACACGCCCCGCGAGGGCAGAGTCTACAGTGAAGATCCCGCCGGACAGACCTGTGCTGGACAGACCTCTTTGTTGGAGTACTTTAATCGGACCCTTATGGATGTAAGAAGACCGTTTCTATTCGAGACGGATCAGTTTTGTCCTGTTTATTGGACGACAGGGTAAGTCGTACATTCTATCTCCTGCAGATGTGTGTAGGTGTGTGTGTGTCTCTTTGTTTGCAAAAGTTCTAGCTATGTTTACAATCATAATTGTATCCGAGGTTGGTTTATAGTAGAATAAAAAGACTCTTAGCTTTTGAATTATATAAAACATGAATAAGTACTCCTCAAAGCCTGAGCGGGCGGTTGTAGCAGAGCAGCGGCTTGTGGCCCGCCTAGTGGCGATGCTACATCACAAAAGCAGTCCGTTTTAAACAGCGTTTTAGTGTCTGCTACAGACGCACAGAGATTTGAAGGAAGAAATGCAATTTTGAGCTTAATTTTCTTTAAATATTTCCTCTAGCATCAGGAAAATGCCACAAAAAAAAACAGATTTTGATCGGATTGGGTGTTTAAATGAGAAAAGTGAGGTCTGCATTGCTTTAGAACAGGGGTGCGTAACCATTAGGCACCAATCCTGCACCAGCCATTGCCCTATTGATACCAGCCCACTTAGTGACAAGTAAATCTGTGTAGTAATTTATGCGTTTTTTACAAGCCGTTTAATTGTGACAACCAGAAAAGAAGCATCAGTGAGACAAGAATGTCATCCAACACGGAGGAGGAAGTAGCGAGGGGCAACCCAGCAGTGGGTGCAATTAATTCCTCCAGCAATAACCTTCAACATCTTGGCCTCAAAAAAATTCCAGGAAGTCTGGCATTCTCTGACCTCTTGGATGATTGTTGAACGGTTCTTGGAGTAATTTTGGTATGCCGAACACTCGGAACAAGCCTTTGCAGACTGATGGATGTCAGTGACTTTGTTTCTTAATCATCCCTACAATCAGTAAAGCCTACTTCATGTTGGCAGACAGGTCCTAATTAGGTTATTTATAAGATTCATAATAAGGAAATAATAATCTTAAAATACGTATTATTAGCGGGAAAATCTGATGCTTGCACGTATTTTTAATTATTTCATGTTTACTCAATGTGCCCAGTACACCTTCTAAGGCTCTGACCTGATCAAAGTCGAGCGGCGGCAGATCTTCTCCGCACACAGCCTTCTGCTCGGCGTAGCAGCGATCCTGCAGAGCTTTGTCCCGCGCCAGGAAGAACCCCATCCAGGCGCTGGTTGTGGACGACGTGTGCTGACCCGCGAGGAGGAGACCGATCAGCAACCCCGCGATTTCATCATCAGTCAGCGTCCGACCATCTCTGCGCAAAAACCAACGTAGAACTTGTTTCGTCCAAATGTTCTATTTATTATTAAGATTAATCTTTTAGTATTATTAACACTGAGAGCAGAGGAGCCAGAAAACAGGTGTTGAGTTCGAGGTCAGAGAAGACATCACTGCCTGAGAAAATGTTAATTCTTCTTACAAACTTAGTTTTGAGAGTTTCTGTTATTGTGTTACATATAACCCAAGCTATTGCCATTCTTTTGTATATGTCAAAAGTCACTTATTCACAGCTAAAGAGCCAGATGTCTTCTTCTGGAGATATCCCCACCCTGAGACTAATAGTTTTGTCTTCAACGTGATAGAGGCAAGGTTGCTGAACTTTATAAATACTTATTTTCATATGAGCTTGTTAGGTAGTTGGGGAGTTAGGAGGGGGGCAGCATTCGGCATTCCCTGTGATCTGTGCTGTTCTGCTGTATGATCAATTCAACTTTTATTAAAACCTCCAAACTCTTAAAGGAATCTCTCTCATCTTTATTAAGAGTCGTAAATGCCATTACAGTGACTTACTTGTAAGTAACGTTGATGAGGGTCTGCAGGATATCGTCTGCCGTCTCACCAGACTTTCTACGTTTTTCAATCACTTTGTAGAAGATGTTCTTGATCTCTCGGTGAGCTTTGTCTCGTTTTCTAAAACCAAAAGAGTAAAAAACGTCAATCATTACCAAGCAGGCTTTAGTTGTTCTCTAGTGTCAGATAAAACGTTACCTGAAACTTGGGAGGGGCACCCAGGTGGGCAGGAGCCAAGCGGCGTGGCTGAACCCTCCGTCCAGGTCGGCGTAGAGCTGAGCTACTCGTTCGTTCAGCATACTGCGGATCTCCTTCCCATGGAGGCAGCTGCTGGCTGTTAAGATGATCAGCTCTGACAAAGCCTCAAACAGGTCTGAAGAATGAAAAGAGTCCAGAGGGTTAGAAGCGCTTATTTTGATAGAAAATACTTACATTTTCTGCGAGATTCTTATACTTTTTCTACCTGAAATTTCAACAGTTTTTGGAGTCGGGTAAATCTATAAACTAAATACAACACAGCTCGTGAGTCTGACTACCTAAACGATAAAAATTCAAAAGCAATTTCATTGGTTATCTTGGCATCTAAGCCAGATCTAGTTTAAGAGCCACAGGTGTCTTTTATAACCCCGATTTAGGAGGGTCTGGAGCCCGAGATAAATCTGTGAAAACGCCCATTTTGGACTTTTGAATTAGTTTTCATCTCCTCTTGCCATAACAATGAAAATTTTTAATAAAATACTGCATTTCTGATGAGGCAAAGCATCTACAAGTCCAGTTTTTGGAGAGTTTCAAAAGAAGTCCAGGCTAGCTAAGTTTTACCATCATGTACACAACAGAGTTCTTTATTCAGTCGGCTCTACTTTAATGCTTACATGTTATTTGAACAAATTCAATATAAAAATATCTTGCTAAAAATTTAAATTTTATCTTTTATGACATGTAGTAAGGATTAAAGCCAGGAAATTAACATTTTTCCCAGACTCCATAGGAACTCTGACTGCAGATTTGTACTTAATACTCATCTTTATTATGCACTTTAAGAAGTAAAGTAGCTTACTTCTCTCTCCACTGTCTCCCCATCTCTTAAAATATTCAATAGTTTCTGTCTCGATTAACTTGACATGCTCCTTAAAATGAGCAATGTTCAGGCCAGTTTTCAGCATCTTTTTCTGCTCCAGAAAAATCTGCAACAGAATAAAGTCATTGTCATATGATTTTTATCTAAACTCCTGCCGCTTTCTCCCTCTAAAGCATCTGATATAAACTCACAGGGTTTGGGACGTCATAGGCGACTCCTTTTCCGAACACTGGGGTTGTCAGTTTGGAGTAGACGTCTTCTGCATTCAGGTCTTCATTCTTGCTGTTGAACATCAGTGTTGCTGCATCACTGCCCAACAAGTAAGTAAAAGTTTTGCCCACCATGGTGAAGCTGAACACTGGACCATACTGCAGGAAAGAGGCAAACAACACTCAGGAGATGGAAGAAAATTCATCACTCAAACTCTATACTTGTAAGAATATTCCTGAAGCTGAAACAAAACTGAAGTCATGCATATATCCAATTGATTCTGAATTATGACTTGCTGTTAAACATACACAGTAATGTTGCTTTGAGTGGTGAGGATATAAGGTACCTATCAGAACATAATTTGTTGCATTTGCATTTCGTTTTAAATGTAAAATAAGTCGCCCAAGGCTCAATTTCAAGCACTTTTTATTTTTTATTACTGTTAATTATTTAACAAAAATAAATCTAAAGCTGAAGCGCATCTTTCTACAGATGATATCATGATTTATTCAGGTGGCTTTAAGTTGAGGTGGATGCAATGTGCCAGGCAGCTTTGTAGAAATGTTTCCATAATCTCAGGTAAAAATGGCATTTCTATCATAGTGCAACACTTTATTTAAATAGAACAAATATCTGAGTGGCAGATGTGACATCTATGCATGCTGTTTCAACTGTATTTCACTGTTTAAGTGTGTTATACAGATTGTATTTGTGTACTGGGATCTGTCTTGAGCTTTGCTAATCCTGAAATAGACAACAGCACTGGTCTTTTTTTATGTACAAAGCTTCATGGGTAAATTCGCTTCTAATCTAAGAACACAGCTCAATACTTGCTATGACTGGTGGCACCTGAACTCATTTCTACAGTAGAGCCTAATGATCTGACAGGAATAAAAGTGGTTCAGAGAGGCTTGCTCTCTGAGATCTGCCTGAACTCCAAGCTGACTAGGTGTGTTCATTTCTATGGCATTATCTCCCTCTGCAGAGTAAAACTTTAAAACTCTTAGAATTGATATCTCTCCCACTGTGTTTGTCCTTTGTTTACAGGTTGACATAGATTTAAAATAACCTAACAACCAACCTACAGTTATACAACATAATTGAGCAGTTTAATAATCTTTTAACGGCCTAGTCAAAGTCCACACCTAAATTCTACCAGAAAGAGTACAAATGCATGCCACATTTTTCCATTTATGTTGCTTTGGATTCATCTATCACAAAAAATCTCAATAAAAACGTGTTGTAACACAAAATTACTTATTTTAAAAAAAATCAAAGTTGATCTTTTATACAGGCTACTTACAACCCAAACCTGATAATGGAAGGATGACATTAATAGTTAGTATAGATCTTAGAGATCCAGGATTATTACTTACTTTTTCATACGCATTTTCTAGAAATTCAATTGGACTTTTTCCAAAAGCAATGGCATGCCCAAGGAAAGGGATGCTGGAGGGAATGTAAGGTGGATACTTCTGTTACAAGAAAACGTAAACAATTGTTAATATAAAACTTGGATTTATAAAAATAGTAAATATCGTACACAGCAATAAATTACCGCATCTTTGTCTGCAGACTCCTTGAGAAGCCTTTTGGAGGCATAACCCAAAGTCAGAGTGAAAACCAAAGCAGCCAGAACCAGGGAGGTCAGGTTCTCGTTCATTTTACCCACAGTGTCCCCGAGCAGCTTGGTGCTCATGTGGTAGAACTGCGTCGACATTTTTCACGTCTCCAACAAACAACCGCAACGCAGAAAAGTTTCGCCGACACTCCAGCAGGCGAAGCAGCAACAACCAGAGGGGACGTCTCCGACCGCTGAGTCTTATCCCCGATCAGCTGGCCTGATGCTCTTCTCACTATGGACCTTTTCTACCTGTCACTTCCAGTTCCGCCCCCGCCTGACCGTCTCCGGGTTTTGATTGGCTGCTGGACATGCGTCAGTCAAACTGCTGTAGCCGTGATTGGTTGTTGATACCTGAAGTTATGTCTTGCTATATGATGTCACGTTGGCGTCGGTTGATTTGATTGACTTATAAACTTATTCTTTTTCTATTTCACAAAAGGGTCTAGTTAATATAAAACACGTCTGTGTCGCTTTTAGTTGAGTAAATGGCGTAGATAATAAATAGGCCACATTCTGCCGAACTTCAAGTATATAGAAATAGCTTAAATAAAGGTGAAGTTTGCATAGTATAGTTAAGAACGATGTTCTTAACTATAACTACTAATAGTCTCTATTTGAGAAGTAGTCTCAAAGTTAATGATTAATAGACGTACTACTGTGTACGTGATTTTTAGCATCTGAAAGAAACACTTGTTTTAAGAAACCCAATTTAATCAGGAATAACAACAAAAAATGTAACAAATTAGTGGGAACATTATCAAAAGAAGAAATGGTAATTGTCCCCAGCAATATATATGATAGACTGGTTTGTCCCCACCTAACCTGATGCGGAAATTCTTTACCAGCAATGAACAGCCACTTGTGCTCCCAGCAAAGTTTCCGCATCATTATCTGAACAGAATTTAATTTAAATCGCTCCACTTTCTCATGCAGTCATGTTTCTTTCTGCTCATATCTGCTACAGCATTCTCTGCAGTAGATATGTCATGTTTTAAAAGACAGGTCCTCAGCTACAATGTGGAGTCCTGCAATGTAACAGGTACCCGTTTCAAGATGGAACAAATACAGTTATACAGTTCCTTCGCTATAACGCGGTCTAATCTTCGCTGCTTCGTGGATTTTTTTAAAAAATTTTATGGCAAAATATAAATGCTTTTATTACAGCGCACAACGCGCATTGTGTTCTGCGTCCTAAATGGTTGGATGCAGTTGTGAATCTCCTCCTGTCCATATCTCCTGCGCTTGCCAAATTGATCATGTATGGTTATAATAATATTCTCATCCACACAAAAAAAAGCAGCAGAAACGACTGCCCATAATTATGTTCCTCACTAGGAACATGAAACCTGTTCCTAGACCTTCAGAGGAGAAAGACGCACCTGATGTCGCAGGGGCAGAGAGACCACTGCGTATTAATACTTTTATGTTTTAAATCTACGAAGGTCTGAGTATTAAAACTAGTGAGAAATGTGAGTAAATGTTAATGTATGTCTGGGAAACGAATAAATAAATGTGTGGCGAGGGGGTTTACAGCTTCAAAATATTATAACTGTAAAAAAAGTTGGGGGGGGGGAATCAAAAAGGAAAATAACTTGATCCATTAGTGAAAGTAAATTATGGTGCAATGAATTATTTGTCTATTATTTGGATCCTTCTGCTGGAATTTATATGGTGCAGAAAGCAAACACTGTCCACAGTCCCTGGATTTGCGTTGATTTCTCATTTCTGAATTGCTGAAAGTCTTATGGATAGCGACAGCATTGCGACATCAGCGCAACTTTGGGAGAAATTCCCTCCTGCTCCCTTCACCAAAACAACATATGAATATTTTCCTCTTTGGGACTCTTAAACAAAACATTACAACAACAATATTGTCTCACCCCGAGTCCGCTCGTATTAAATCAACTTCCCCTCGGAGTCGTAATTATTTATTTTCCCCACCGGAAACTTTATGCGGATCACCCACAGGTAGCTGCCCTATTGCAGGACTGTCAGCTGTAAGTTAAATTTGAAGTTTCTCCAAACCGAAAGGAGCACGTTTTATTGTTGCGAATTCTGCTGGTGCGAGTACAGTCGTGGCCAAAAGTTTTGAGAATGACACAAATATTAGTTTTCACAAAGTTTGCTGCTAAACTGCTTTTAGATCTTTGTTCCAGTTGTTTCTGTGATGTACTGAGATATAATTAAAGCACTTCATACGTTTCAAAGGCTTTTATCGACAAATACATGACATTTATGCAAAGAGTCAGTATTTGCAGTGTTGGCCCTTCTTTTTCAGGACCTCTACAATTCGACATGGCATGCTTTCAATCAACTTCTGGGCCAAATCCTGACTGATAGCGACCCATTCTTTCATAATCACTTCTTGGAGTTTGTCAGAGTTAGTGGGTTTTTGTTTGTCCACCCGCCTCTTGAGGATTGACCAAAAGTTCTCAATGGGATTAAGATCTGGGAGTTTCCAGGCCATGGACCCAAAATATCAACGTTTTGGTCCCCGAGCCACTTAGTTACCGCTTTTGCTTTATGGCACAGTACTCCATAGTGCTGGAAAATGCATTGTTCTTCACCAAACTGTTGTTGGAAGAAGTTGCTGATGGAGGGCGTTTTGGTACTATTCTTTATTCATGGCTGTTTTTGGGCAAAATTGTAAGTGAGCCCACTCCCTTGGATGACAAGCAACCCCACACATGAATGGTCTCAGGGTGCTTTACCTTTGGCATGACACAGGACTAATGGTAGCTCTCACCTTTTCTTCTCCAGACAAGCCTTTTTCCAGATGCCCCAAACTATTGGAAAGAGGCTTCATGGGAGAATATGACTTTGCTCCAGTCCTCAGTAAGGCAAGGCAAGGCAATTTTATTTGTATAGCACACTTTCAACACAAGGCAATTCAAGGTGCTTTACCTGATTCAGTGATAATGAAACCACATGATTACAAACAAAACATATAAGTTTAACAGTAATCAATCAGTAAGAAAAGATAATGTAAGGAACAAATTTATGTAATTAATACACAATCACTTAAAAAAGAAATAAAAAAGTAAGAATAGAAATTAAACCACAACAATAAAAAATAATTTAAGGAACAAATTTATGCAATTAAAACAGATTAAAACAGATAAAACACAATCGGGTAAACAAAACAAAAAGTGATCAGAAAGCGCAATTTAAGATTCAAATGCAGCTCTGAATAGTAGAGTTTTTATCTTTGATTTAAAAGAGCCTAGCGATTCAGCGTTTTTGCATTCGTCTGGAAGTTTATTCCACATTTGTGGAGCATAGAAGCTGAAAGCTGCCTCTCCCTGTTTAGTTCTGATTCTAGGGACGATTAGTAAGCTAGAGTTGGAGGATCTGAGTGGTCTGCTGGGTTGATATGGTGACAGCATGTCTTCAATGTACTTTGGTGCTAAACCATTCAATGATTTATAAACTAGTAGGAGTATTTTCAAGTCTATTCTCTGAGCTACAGGGAGCCAGTGGAAGGACTTTAGAACTGGGGTGATGTGTTCTACTTTCCTGGTTCTAGTGAGAACACGAGCAGCAGCGTTCTGGATCAGCTGCAGCTGTCTGATTGATTTTTTAGGTAGACCTGTGAGGACGCTGTTGCAGTAATCAATCCGAGTAAAGATAAACACATGGATCAGTTTTTCACGGTCCTTCTGTGACATCAATCCTTTAATCCTAGAAATTTTCCTCAGGTGATAGAAAGCTGACCTTGTTATTGCCTTTATGTGACTCTGGAGATTCAGGTCTGAGTCCATGGTTACACCTAGATTACGAGCTTGATGAGTCGTTTTTAGTTGTATTAGCTGAAGCTGTGTGCTGACTTTGAATCGTTCCTCCTTAGGTCCAAAAATAATTTCTTCTGTTTTGTTTCTGGTTAGCTGGAGAAAGTTATGGGACATCCAGTTGTTGATTTGTTCAATGCATTTATTTAAGGTCTGGATAGAATCAAAGTCACATGGTGATAATGTAATGTATAGCTGTGTATCGTCTGCATAGTTATGGTAGCTTATCTGATTGGCTGCTATAATCTTGGTTAGTGGGAGCATATAAATATTGAACAGGAGGGGACCCAGGATGGAGCCCTGGGGGACCCCACATGTGATTTCTGTTTGTTCTGATGAGAAATTTCCGATGGACACAAAGAACTTCCTATTTTTGAGGTAAGATTCGAACCATTGAAGAGCTGTACCAGTGAGTCCGACCCAGCTCTCCAATCGTTCCAGTAATATGTTATGATCAACGGTGTCAAACGCTGCACTGAGGTCCAACAGAACCAGAACTGTGGTTCTGCCGCTGTCTGTATTTATGCGGATGTCATTGAAAACTTTGACGAGGGCGCTGTGATGAGCACGGAAACCAGATTGAAAATGATCTAAGGAGTTGTTCGTTGTCAGGAATGTGTTCAACTGTTGAGATACAGCTTTTTCAATAATCTTACTGATGAATGGGAGATTAGAGATTGGCCTATAATTCTGCATCAATGTATTATCTAGGTTGTTTTTCTTTAATAGGGGTTTGATAACTGCTGTTTTGAGGGCCTGGGGGAAGACACCTGACTGGAGGGATGCGTTAACTATTTGCATCAGATCGGACTTAATGACAGGGAGAACTTTCTTTAAAAAAGCTGTGGGTAAAATATCGAGGCAGCAAGAGGAGGAGTTTAGCTGTTTAATAATTTCATCAAGATGTGATTGATTCAGTTTTTTTAAATCAGACATCTTATCTGCATTATTTTTAAGTGGGAATTATAATGTTGGTGGGTTGGTTGCTGCTTTACAGATTGATCTTCTAATTTTTAGAATCTTTTCAGTAAAGAAGTTCGCAAATTCAGTACAGGCCCTAGTGGAGTGTAGCTCAGGAGCTGCTGTCACTGGAGGATTGGTTAGTCTTTCAACTGTTGCGAATAAGGTCCAAGCGTTATTAATGTTTTTGTTAATGATTTCAGAGAAGAATGATTCCCTTGCAGTTTTCAAGGTTAAGTTATATTTGTTCAACCTGTTTTTGTAGATCTCATAGTGAACCTGGAGTTGAGTTTTCCTCCATTTTCTTTCGGCCTGACGGCACTCCCTTTTTCCGCTGCGTACTAGAGGATTACTGGTCCATGGAGACTTGTTTCTACTTGAGAATTTTTACTTTAACTTTAATTGGAGCAATGGTATTAATGATGTCTGAGACTTTAGAGACAAAGTTATCTACCAGGTTGTTAAATGAGTGTGTGTTGGGTAGTGGGGGTGGTGGGTCTTGGGGGGGTGAGGTAGAGCAGTAAATTTGTTTAAATATTTCAGCAGAGCTGTCAACAAGGGGTCGTTTTCTTACTATGGTCTCATTTTGATTGGATAGTTTAGCCGGGATAATGCTTTCAAAGAAGATGCAGAAGTGGTCAGATAATGCAACATCCAATATGGAGATGTTAGAGATTTTTAGTCCTTTGCTAATGATTAAGTCTAAGGTGTGACCTTGTTTGTGTCGGCTGATTGACATGCTGGGTTAGATCAAAGCTTAAGAGAGTATCACTTAGTATTTTAGTCTGTCTATCCTGGGGGTTGTCAGTAGGAATGTTCAGATCCCCCACAATAATTAGTTTGTCATATTCAATACATATTAAAGAAAGGTCATTGAGATCGTTTAGAAAGTTTGAGCTCGCTTTGGGTGGTTTGTACACATTTATGACTAAGACTTTGTTTGGTTCTTTTATCTCTGTAGCAAGGTATTCGAAGGAGTGAAATGTACCCAGATGTGTCTTTTTAAAGTTCAGTGTATTTTTAAAAATAGTTCCCAGACTGCCCCCCCTTCTTTGTTGCCCATTTTAATTTAGAAAGCTGTAGTTAGGTGGTGTGGCTTCTAGCATTGAGGTTCTTTCATGATTTGCATCCAACCAAGTTTCAGACAAAAACATAGCCTTTACATTGTGATTGGTAATAAGGTCATTGATTAAAAAAGATTTATTTGATAGGGAACGGACATGGAGTAATGCCAATTTAAGAGATTCATTGGTAGTTTTTAAGTTATTCTGACAGGCAATATTCATGAGATTTGACATGATGCGGGTGGGGGGGTGCCTTTGTAATTTCTATTACTAATAATCACCGGAATGCTATTTTCTCGGTAACCAGACTGGTGCTGGTTGACAAGTTTTCTTGGAGAAAAGTCTGGTAGCCTGAAACATCACACATCAGTCATCTGCAAAGGTGGGAGGGCAGAATCGTCGTGTCCAGTCGATCTGAGTGAGAACCTTGGGGTCAGCTGTGTTCCTTTAATAATCTGATCCTTTTTGCAGAATTCAATCGGTGAGCCTAGTTTTGCTGAGTCATCATTATCGTTGTCAGAGGTCTGTGATAGGCTGAATGCCCCGTCTAATGGTCTATTATTATCAGCATGCTAAGCTGAGGCGCTGACCTTCGGGAACTGAGACATTGTAGGAGTCTGTTTGAAGCTGTTGAGGTGCTGACCTTGGGTGAGTTTTGAGCATTGCTGTTCAAATATGCAAATTTATTAGCAGCCAGCAGTTTAATTCCAGGCTTATTGAGATAGCGTCGATTGTCTCTGAATAAGTAATTCGCCGACCTAAAGATCTTCCAGTTGTTTACATATCCGACAGAAGTTTCCAAAGATTTGTCTTTCATCCATTTGTGAAGAGATCTGACTGTAGAGAAACGTTCGTCCTTACCTTCTGGAACTGGGCCAGAAATCCAGGTGTTTGAGATATTGAGTTGGCTCAACATTACCAGCAGTTGTGACACATCAGCTCTTAATAAGTCACTCTGACGTAGTAGTAGTAGTCCATTCACAATACTTTCTGCAGATCAATCTGTCCCTGACCCTTCTTGACACCAGGCCATCTTCCAAAAGTCTTCGCCTCACTGTGCGTGCAGATACGCTCACACCTGCCTGCTGCCATTCCTGAGCAAGCTCTGCACTGGTGGCACGCCGATCCCGCAGCTGAATCCTCTTTACGAGACGATCCTGGCTTTCGCTGGACTTTCTTGACGTCCTGAAGCCTTCTTAACAAGAATTGAACCTCTTTCCTTGAAGTTCTTGATAATCCTATAAATTGTTGATTTAGGTGCAATCTTAGTAGCCACAATATCCTTGCCTGTGAAGTCAATTTATGCAACGCAATGATGGCTGCACGCGTTTCTTTGCAGGTCACCATGGTTACCAATGGAAGAACAGTGATTTCAAGCATCATCCTCCTTTTAACAAGTCATGTCTGTCATTCTAACCCAATCAGCCTGACATAATGATCTCAGTACATCACAGAAACATCTGAAGCAAAGATCTGAAAGCAGTTTAGCAGCAAACTTTGTGAAAACTAATATTTGTGTCATTCTTAAAACTTTTGGCCACGACTGTACATATTATATCCAACATTGTTCTTTTTCCTACAGTGTGGATTTTAATAATTCTTACCATTCAACAGCCTATTGGTGATGTTTAAAAAGGAAAACAGGTAAACCTATGGCTTTTAACTTCTATTGATTTAATAAAGATGTGATTTTCATATCGTTTATACACTGCAGTGCATATTGTAATGAATTATGGAACAAATTAATACTTAGAGGCTAAATAAATATTTAATAACTGTCCCCAGCAATCCTCGAACTTCATTCAAGTTTATAATTATGTCCCCGGCACATTAAAAAATACAACTGACACCCTTGATGTTCAACTGTAGCTGAGCATTACGTTTGTTTTTTTTACTTTGTGAGAACTGAAGCATTGATTGCACTTGAAATATTGTAGCATACCAAATATTGCATCCAAATACTTTCTTGCAGTTCCAGGGTTGTGCTTGTGTGTTTCATGCATGTCTTTGTTAAATGCCTGGTCAAGGTCAAATTATTACTATTTTTGAAAAGTTTTATTACGTAACGTTTTTTTTTTCCATATTAACATTCAGTCCCTTGCAATGTTCCTTACTATCTCTGTTTTTTACCTTTCATAGATCTGAAATCCGTGGGTCTGTCTAAAACCTTTGGCATTTCTGTTTTCCATAAGGCGATTTAGTCTGTTCTAAAGTTTAATTTGAGAATTTTTTTTACAGGACTCTTCTCACGCATTATAGAAAACTGTTAAATGCAATTTAAGCATTCTAAAGGTCTGGATGTATTGCTTAAATTACGGAAAAGGATGGACTAAGGAGTATGGAATAAATTATGTACTTCTGGACGTCTTTTCTAATGTTCTCCCTGCCTTCCCTATTTTCATCTATCCTTGTACCATTTATTGCTCCTTGTGCGGTATCCTTCCTTCTCTCTGGTCTCTCTTTTTTACCATCATCTTTTCCTTCTTGTGTCCTTCATTTCTTCTTCTTGTCCGTCCATTTTCCCATTGCATCTTGTATTCCATTCCTTGTATCCCAACTCCTTTACTTTTGTGCCCTTCCTTTCTTGTTTCCAAACTTCTGTCCTTCATTGCTTCCCTCCCTGTTGCATTTCATTTCTTCCATGTGTCCCACCTCTTCCTTCCGTCTTACCTTCCTATTGTTGTTTCTAGCAGGTTCCTCATATAAACATTATGTTCACTAAGTTCAGAGTGGGCTTTCCAGTTATAAATGAAAATAAATGTAAAGGTGACCTGCACAGTTGAGCAGTTGGTAGCACTGTTGCCTTGCAGCAAGTTTCTGGGTTCAAATCCAGGCCTGAGGTCTTTATGCATGGAGTTTGCATGTTCTCCCTTTGCATGTGTGGGTCTTCTCTGAGTACACTTGTGCATGCTGGAAATAGGGACCACTCCACCTCCCTCCTGTGACCCTGCGAAGATAACTGTCTATAGATGATGAAAAAGCCTAGGAAGTCCACTAGAGTTGTACAAGTGCCTACTTCTGACCCAAACAGATTCTGTTATATGATTTGCTAAATAATCTACTAGTTATATAACTTAAGGATCAATTATTTAAATATCGTTTGAGTTTCTGAACACAGATTACAGACAAATCTTCATATACCTGTTTATTAAAACAAACATTAAATAAGAAAATATATTTACATAAATTCGAAATGCTGGACTCATGATGCACAAAGGTAAGTGAGGACAGGTAACAATGGATTCTTGTACAAAATAAGGCCGCCTAAGAGAACCCAATTCTCCATCCAGAATTACTGCAGTCAGATGAGGATGGTCAGTAGGAAGGAAGTGCTTGCAGGTCTGTGGCAGATCTGGTTTCAGGAGACGTCCTCAGCCGTAGGCGTATTTATCCGTGGGGCCTTTTTCAGTGTGAGTCATGTGTCCGCTAAGTTTCATTAAGAGCTTCACAATAAGGCCAGCCTAGATGAATATGAGAGCAACAAGTGATCACTTTAAAGATAACATTATTAATTGTTAAAGTGGACCTGGCATGAAATGTGCATTTTTTGAGGTATTTGATCGTATCTTTTAGTTCCCCCAGCCTGCCTATGGCCCCTAAGGGGTTAAAATTACTGATTAGTCTTTCCTTTATTCCGGTGTATGTCTGCCTACATAGTGAAATTAGCACTCAGAAACGGGCTGTTTGGTAGTTCGACATATGACGACACGTTTCGGCATATTACGTGTTGAGTTCCAGCCAATTACCCCCTTCCTACTACACTCAAACTACACTCTGCAAGTCCCTCCCTCTGCGGTGAGGAGGGCTACGGTAACAGGCAAACAACAAACCAACAGCATGGAGTCCAGACCGCATCCAAACTGCACTGTACCTGGGTGTACAAAAGAGAACATAAATCTGTTTGTCCTCCCCACTTCTGAGCCACTGAAAAGCCTGTAGATAGATTTTATGTATGAAGAGAATGTGCCCGACCGACTGCCGAAGCGTGTGGTAGTTTGTGGCAAACATTTCTAGGACTACTGTTTTTCCAACTTGGGACAATACAGCAGTGGATTCGGAGATCGTCTTAAACTTCTACCAGGATTAATACCAACTCTCCGTGAACCAACAAATATCCCAGTACAAGTAAGCATATTTCCTCAATAATGTCCTTCAGCTGTTAGTACACATTGTGGCATTGTTTGAGTTGTTCGCATTACAATTAGCTTCAAAGCTAACTTTTGGAATTAGCTTCACAGCTAATAACCCAGTTTGTTTATGTAGCATTGGTGCTAGTATGCTTTTATTTGCGGGAAAAAAGATTATATATTATAGTTGAACATTTCAAATATCGTTAGAGACTCATTGACCACAGAAGCGCTTAGACTAGGCCCCGCCCTCCGAAACCCGGTCGTTCTGTGCTAATGCTCACAGAAGGGCTACCTCTTCACTCCTGCAATTCTACAACAAGGCTGAATCACGGCAAGTGATCCTTTAATATAGTATTAAGGTACTTAGAGTGTGGCTAAAAAGGGCCCAAACGTTGCGGGGAATTTCATGCCAGTTCTACTTTAAAGATCAGACAGAATTTTTAAAAAGACATTCTCTATTTTGCTTGTCATTTCTCGGTAATGTTCGATCTAATTTTTGAGCCAAGAACTTTTAGATAAACTCTGAAGAACCACATGACATAAAACACAAACCAACCAGGAGTTCCTGAAGAGTTTCAATCAATAAACCTTTAAAGCCAAATACAACATCTAAAACCTAAACCTGGTTAAATGTATCAACTCCATGGAGCAGTTACCTGCTTTGTGTGCACTATAAAGTTCATTTTGTTGTCCCCACTGTGGATCTGGAAGTACTGGTCAGCATGTCCGAGCTGCCACATGAACGTACCGTACTCTAAGCTGATGAGAAGGACCTATGAGTGGGAATTAAAAAAAATACATCAACTCTGTGTGGTAAAACAGGCAAACAACAAATGAGATTAAATAACGGATCCTTAGAAGATACTTTGGTCTCCATGTTCATGAGGTGCAGTCCCTTGGTGTTGACCCCGACGTACACTCGGATGACTTTGTGGTTGCTGGCGCTGGCCTTGGTGTAGACCTGGCCGGTGAAGAACGCGGCTCCGTAGGTGGGGATGTCCCAGCAGTTTTGTAAGAAGAGTCTCTGCAGGTGGTGCATCTCTTTACTCACTCCCTCACTGGTGCTCAGAGCCTGGTGGAGAGACGGAGGGTTGGGGATCAGCCCACCTCAGGGAGGAATACGATTTTAGTGACCGACATGATACCCAAAAAATAAGTAGTACTTTGTATTCATGCAGAATCCTGTTGGTCCAGTGGTATGCTTTGCTTTTCACCTTTGATATCGGCACTATAGATTTCAGGTTCTCCTCACTGTGAAAAGTCAAACAATCAAATTAAGAGTGCCAGCTTCCATAATTTTACCTCAATTACTAGAGAAGCAGTGGATGATCATTGTGATGTGTTAGAAAATATGAAAACGGTCTTACTTGAGGAAGCCTTGCTTGTGCTTCTTGCTCTCATAGCTGCCGTAGATGATCTGCAGAAGGAGGCTGGCCAGGGTTATCAGCTTACTGTCCGGAGCAGGAAAGTAGCCCTTCAGCAGGCAGTGACGGGCCTCGTCAAACAGGATGAGGATGGCGAGCGGATCTTCCACCTTGTTTAAAGACATTGGCAGAGTCGGGACATTTCCAGACGCCTCTCTGGCTCTAACGAAGCGAGACGCTGCAAACGAAAAGCTTCGCCCGAAATCTGCAACGTACCTTCTTCTCCACTTCAAGAGGCAGTCGGACGTCCCTGCGAAGGAAGAGTTGAGGAGTCTCCCTCTGAGGATCCAGCACCGTCAGGTCCGTCACGATCTCCGTCCAGATCCGCAGATGCTGCAGAGGCTTGTGGTACGGCTTCAGCTGCAGGTCTGACGCACAAACACGCACCGGGATTACATTTTTAGTATACACGCCAGGGTGTACATTTTACAATAACCAAGCTAATGAAAGACGAATGAAGAGACTCACGGAGGTTCTCTGAGCAGATCCAGATGGTGAAGTACTGCTGCGTCTCCTGAGAAAGCCGCATGCCCTCCATTATCTGCAGCACAGTCGTGTTGTTGCCATGTTTCAGCTCCACGGAGCGATAGGAGCCATCCATGCGGTATATACGGACCTTCTCATACTGGGCAACACAAACAAAGTATAACACTTGAGACTGTGTTCGAGGAAACAGCACCATCTAGTGGCTATTAAGACAAACTTCCTTAACATTTTCAACAACAGATTTTTTCACTTGCTTATAAAAATCTTTGAATTTCGTCACATTACTCTCGATTATATTTGGAAAAAAAAACTGGGCCCGAACTGTGGAGTGGCAGGAAAATGCTAATTTTAGCATAAATCCAGCTATCCTCTGGGGGTTTTAGAGGTTTTCTTAGAGAACAATCATCATGAAGACCAAGGAACAAAGTGGACTGGTCAGGGATAAAGTTGTGGAGAAGCTTAAACTAGACATGTTTTCTACGCCGCGAGCTGATCTCAAAAGCCAGGGTTACTTTGACATTTCCGGCTCTATTTTCCTGGATTCGGTTCCATGAACGAGGCTAACCTGAAGCCTTGCTCATTCACCATGGCAGCACATCCTCTTGGACAAGCTGGCTCTGTGGCAGACTAGCTGTGAGGTTTATTTTAGCATCATAAATATGATTGGGTGATCCAGATGACGTAACACTGCGAGGCTGGTATTCAACTACTGCTCTCTCCCTCACTACACCCACCCTCCAATATAAAGTTATTAGAGCAGCTGCAGTTTCCTGTTTGGTGGCTGAATTATGCTATGCGATGTAAGTTTTATCTGTTAAAAATATAGTTTGAATTAAACAGTATTAATAATTACAAATAATTCACTTTTTGTCAAAGATGAGCCCAAAAAAATAAAACAAATAAACATTCTGTCCTGGTCTTGCAACAGGTAAAAAACAACACATATGTAAAATGAGATACTGTATTAATGTGACTTTACATTTGGAAGACTTGACACTGTTCTTATTAAGTTGTGAAATATTTTTACATTCTGTCATGTGTTGTATATATATTCTGTTTTTAATGATTTACAACAGACTCCAGAGTATCTTTCCATACCCAACGAGGTGATATGATTCATTAACATAAATGTAGAAGTTTAAAATTAGAAGCACTTCAGTGTCACGCTCTAAACTGCCTGTAAGCAACAACACCTAATGTACATTATAACACAATGCAGCCAGACGAGCTCTTATATGCACCTTATGTTTCCTTTATTGGTTATAAAATAACTGTGATGCTCATAAGGTTGCATTTAGAAATTCTTTCTCAGACTGGGAGAAGAACTCGACTCTTTCCTTCAATACCATTATCTAGCATCTACTGTAGCGCTGATGCACATAAGCCTAGCTTGAATTAGCGGTTGAAGTCACCTGAGCTTCTCAGGTGAAACCAAATAAGCTACGCATGACTTGTTACACTGATTCAAACGAAGCGATTTCAAATTAGCCTCGATTTTTTTTCCTCTGGTATAGAGTATAAAACAATATCTGAAGGTCTGAAGAAACCAGCAACTCAGGCTGGAGAATGTTTCGACAGAACTCTACAAATCTGGCCTTTATGGAAGGGTGGCAAGAAAAAAAAAAGATATGATGAAAGAAAGTCCTGTTTCCCAATCCATGTAGAGGACACAGCAAAGAAGGAGGCCAAGTTTCTCTGGTCAGAGGAATCCAAAATTATTATTACTAAATTATTTTGTAGCATTTGTTGCTCTCAAACTGACATATTCCTGTAGAGTGTGTGTGACTCACTGGTTTGCTGTTTGCTTGCTGCAAAAGTTTTATGGTCTCCTCCCATTCATTCTGTTTGTTCTCCTCACACACCTGGAGAGGTGACCTCTTCTGCTGGTCCTCTATGTGCTGCAGTCAGAAAAGCCGCTTTTAAGAACTCGCCTACTTAGTGACACAACTTCTGATTTAAGTTTGTGATAAATATGAAAAATTAAATGGAGGAGAAGAAAGCTTTGGGACGTTCCATACCCGATCGATCTCGGGGTGCTGCAGCAGGAGCTTCACTATCTCAGCGTGGCCGCCTCTGGCCGCAAAGTGCAGCGGTGAGCTGAGCTGGCCGTTCAGCAGGTTGGGATTGCAGTTGCCTTTATCCAGCAATATTTTTGTTGACTCCACTTTACCGTGCCTTAAATAAATCAAACACATTCAAACTTCAGCGTGGCCCACCTTTGAAGCACCAGAGCGTCTGGAAACCTGACTTACCAGCAGGCGTAGTGTATGGGAGCCCAGTGATCGCTGTCCAGCTGCTTGACTGAGAAACCGCTGTCCAGGAGCTTAGAAAGCAGCTCTGTGTCTCCTTCACAGGCACTGCGGTGGAGAGGAAAATCGTCCACCCACTGGTGGTCCCTGGATAGGGGGGGGTGGAAATTGCAGGTGATAAATTCTGATAAAATTGATCATAATGTCTGAACTATACTGTAACATTTAAACTCTCACTTGTCTTCTGCCGCACAGTTGGGCCCATGCTGCCATTTATCCCTTTTGGGAATTTGGATCTTGGAATAGTCTGGCGCTCCGAGACCAAAGTAAGGGTTTATGATGACTTTATCGACCTGAAACAATAAAGACAGATCATTTAGGTTCCAGTGGCGTGCAAAGAGGAAAAGGTGTTTTTGCGTGAGGAGATCTCTGACCCGGTTAGTGTACTGCAGGTCCGAGCCAAACAGAGGATTCAGGATGCACATGTCCGCCTTCTCTAGGGACATCATCTTGCTCTTGATCTCCAGGGCGGTGTAACCCATGTGCAGACCCTCGTCGCTCAGCCTCCCCTCGCTGCTGTAGGCTGGGTTGTTCACGTTGGTCTTGACCCGCTCAACAGGAGCCGGCCTGAACAGGGCGGGGATGGCGTGAGGGACGGTGTGCTGCTCTGCTAACCATCTGCAGGGGCAAGAAGAGAAAAACCTCAAAGCCTGCCCAACTCAAACGCTCATTCCAGAGTAGTGGGCTGGATAAAATCAGAGGTATCCTCACTTATCTAACGCCAGGAGCATCTTGGAGGTGATGGAGCAGAAGTGGGGGCTGGTTTCACTGCACACACGCATGATGTCCTGGAAACAGTAAAAGCTGGGGCTCCCAGAGTTGTGGATGGGCTTGCTGTTATCTGCACAGGAAAACTCGTTAATATGCAGCCAGCACAGCGACAACTACATTGTCATGCAGAAGTATCAATTACCCTTCAAACTATTCACATTTTGTCACATCCAAGCCACAAATCTGACCTTCATCAAAGTGGAAAAAATAAAATAAGAAAATAAATCGCTGGTTGAAGGGCATGAGAAGTCCCATTTGTATTTTCCCATAAATGAAGATGTGAGACCAAAACTGCAATGTGTGGCGGAAAACTTTCATTTATCAGCCTTAGTCTACATTCCCACCTCAAAACATGGTGGTGGCAGCATGATGCTGTAGGGACGATTTTCTTCAACAGGAACAGAAAAGCTAGTCAGACCAGATGCTAATATTAGAAGAGGGAAATAAACACTGTTAGAGGCTACTAATGGGCGATTTAAAAAGTTACAAGGTAGAAATGATATGAATTTAGCCAAAGGTAGAGATTAGCATTTTGATGATGTCATCACTCTGTGCCTACATACTTTGTACAAGGTACGCAAGGAGGAAAAATACTTATGTTCAGTCTTTGTTTTTACAAGAAATATTGCAAGTTTAAAATTTGTTGTCTTTCATTTAAGGTAAAAGAAACCTGTTCAACTTTCAAACATTTTTAATTCAAATATGTGCAGGTTTCCTTTGTGTAATATCAAATTATTAACAACCAGGAAAGTTTAAGTTTAATTTTCTTAAAAGTTTAATCTTTATTTAATTTAAAATATCTTCACCCTACTAATGTTGTGGGAATTGTTGTGTTTCATAATTTTCTAAAAAGATTGGAATACTTTTTTTTTAACAATCCCATTAAAAGAAAATAAATTTCCTTTCAATGGGATTCTACACCATTTTGAAGTTGTTTTGCTGCAATATATCTATATACATTTAATCCAAAATAGAAGAATGTCTGGATACAGCTAATCAATCTGTGGTTGCTTCTTTTTACTACCTTTTACAAACGCCACCATATAGATTGCAGCTACCACGATGACAGTAGTTGAGATCAAAAATCTAAATCGAGACCTAATCCCGCTTGAAAATCCAATTAAGATTTGAAAAAAATCAACGTTCAGAGAAGCTCTCCATCCAATCTGACTGAGAGTGAAGAATCAGCTCTCTAGGTGTTAAAATCTAGGAGAGAAACATCCCAAAAGACTTGTAGCTGTACGGAGGGAAAATAGACTCACATCTGTGACCATTTCCTGCATTAATACCCGATTTATAACTTGTGTCAGCCTATTTATGTGTAACTTTGGCTACCTGTATGTGTAAAACCTGATTTGTAAACCCAAATATATATTTTGTGCGTAACTTCAGGTACTTGCAACTGTGTATTCAAATATATGTATACACACAAATATCAAGAAATTATGAGCACAAAATACACAATCACAACTTCAAATTACACCAATTTAAAACTAACAACATATTCAAAACGGCTTCTACACACACAAATCGTTAAGAACGTATGCACCACTCACCTGATACACAAAGACAAAACCACATATATGCACAGATCAGAGTTATAAGTGCAATAGGGGTTTTGAGACTCATTTCACGTCTCAAGATTTATGAGTACATGATACGTTTAAAAGCTGGTAGAATGCTAGGCTAAGTAAATGTTCCTATTGCAGATGTTGTGAGTCTATTTTCTCTCCACACAGCTGTAACTATCATAAAAGATGGTCGTATAAACTCCCGCGAAAATATACGGAAGTTAGTCGTTGTAATGTGGCAAAATGTGAAGATGTTCGAGGAACTGCAGGTCTTCCAAAAACGATAGAGCGAAAGCCATTTCATGCTCACCTTTGACGCTGACTGGCACCACGAAGAGAGAGACTTCTCTCCCGTCTTTGTCGCCTTCGAGAACAAATTTCTTCATGTGCACCACACGCTTTCCTGCAGAGAAAAAAACACTTGAGATGATTCCAGGTTGCATCAGACCAGGTATTTGTGCAAACCTGTCACAATCTCACCTATGAAGCCTTGGTTATTGGAGATTGGTTTTATGGTTTCATTAACATAATCCAATATGGATTTAGATTTGTCTCCTGGTTTAATTTTTGTCGCCAGAAGCACTTTCTTTCGCTTCTTCTCCTTCCCTTCCAAAGGCACTTCTTTCAAAAGGATCTTGAAAATAGCCAAAGGAAGAGAGGTCTCGATTAAAATCAGCGGTCTGCATGACGAAATTATCTGGTAAGGTTGCTCTTGTTAAACAAATCCTAGCGATGCTTACAACTCTGCCATTATACGTTTAGTTAACAGTATTAGAGAGTTCCTCGGCATACCTCATAAGCTTTGGCCCTGTACTCCTTCGAAGTCAGGCTAACTTGATTCTTTGGACGAATGACGGCTACATACACGTCTTCTGAGCTGTCGTCGTTGCCCATGGTGATGCGTTTTCCTCAGGCACAGGTTAAATTCCAACATGGAGGCCAAATACTGTGGAGGGGCATGTCTGAAAAAGCACAAAGTATCAAAACTGTTCAGGGAATTTTACTTAAGGCAGAAAATGGTATTTCGTCCAACATTTTGCCTAATCTAATAAAGATGCTTTTTTCTTTTTTTTAGATGAGATAAAACAGTTTTATCACAGATGTAAATATGTTAAATATGTCAGTTTTACCATGAGTAAAGGCTGAATTTACTCCACGTACATTCCCATCAGGAACTAAATATTTATGATCATAATAGAACTCAAAATCTGGTTTCTGCTCAGTTTAAGAATGGCGTTTTAACAGTAATGCTTCCAAGGAGTGTGTTTAATCAGGGTTCAAAAAACAGGAATTGGTTCACTAAAAGACTACACATTTATCCGCTTCTGTGTTGGATTTATGCTAAAATATTTACATTTTTTCTAGATGTTATTTCAAGATACTATGATTTTCCCAGTGAACAAGTAACAATTTTATAAGGGGGGTTCTTGCTTTTTGTTCCTCAATTTACCCACTGTTCCACGTAAAAAAATAAAATAAAATAAAGACTTAGTAGCTTTTGCAGCAGGCTACTTATATCAAAATGGCTAATACACAATTCAGTTTTCCAAAAATGTTAAGAAACAACACAAAGCTTTAACAGTCAATATAACAGTTGATGTCCGGACCATAATATTTATTTAAAAATAATTTGTTTAGGATTCTGTAATCCTAGCATCCCACTCTTTACTACAGTTACAGAGTAGTTTGTCTGAAGAATTATCTTTAAGCTGTATTACCATTTAATTAATGTTCCAACTGTTAATATGAAGGAGTGTATACGCGAAAATACTTTGCTGTAACCATTTGATGATCTGCATAGATAGATAGATAGATAGATAGATAGATAGATAGAGTACAATATTTTACATACAAACAAAATGTACAAGAAATAATAATCTAAAGACAAACAAAAATTATATTTTTCATAAAGAATTGTCATCATGTTCTCTCCGTGCATGCGTGGGTTCATCCCATGTAGTTCGACTTCCTCACACAGTGTGAAAACATGCATGGTCTGTCAATCTAACCGAGCTGTGTGAGGTGGTGCATGCATAAATATCTGTTTGCCTAGTGCGTCTCGGTGTTGCCCTGTGATGGACATGCATCATGATTTCAGGAGATAGGAACCCAGCCACTGCATAGAATAAAAGCAGGGATAGTCTAAGTTACCAGGGAACGTTGTTGCAAAGTCCTGTATATGGGAAAAAATATTTAAATTCAATAAAGAGAGGAAATATGTTTTTTTTAAATATTAGTAGTGTTCAAAGAGGAACTTTGAGAGACCTAGGAAACCATATGAACCATTACTTAGCACGGGTGCTTTTGCAGTTTTGCACACATTTTCAAAAACAAAATGTAATACAAAGAAACTGGTTTGAGTTATTGCATTACACATTTACTAAAATGCATAAAATATGTAAAGATAATTGAGTAGAATGAACCACAACATAGTCGTTGAGGATTTTAAACGACCTAAAATCCACCTTTTGTGTGTTATTCCGGTTTGCGTTTCGGGTCTTAAATATTGAATAATGAATAACCCAAAAGAGACTAAAATGACCATCAGTAGCAGCTCGGGACCGACTTGAGTTCAAAGGAAGGTCACGCCCCGGAAATCAGACTGTTAACTTCAAACTGTTTTTACATGTATATAGATATATATACACGAATAAATATAATGTCGAACATATACCGTCCTGTCATGTAGCGTGTCAACATATATTTTCTTGCCACAGAAAATTTTTCGTCCAGTTTCTCAGCTTATCTTTTTTAGCAGGGGTGCTACAGTTATCGTCCCCAGTTTTCCACTCCGCAATCAGCCGAAACTTACCGAATCCGCCGAGTTTGTGCCTAAAACACCGACCGAGATTCTCTCCTTGTCGGCTCTCCTGTGCCTTTCGGTGTCGTTAGAAGCAAGTAGCGGCCAGGAAGCTACTTCAGGTTTCCGACGCGGAGTTTTTTGGGGAACAGTTGTAGGCCTTTTTTTTTTTTTTTTTTTACTCAGGGCAGGGTTGTAGACACAAACAGAGGAATCACGTTACGTTTCATAGCAGAGGTTGTTCAACAGAGAACTCTGGTGGTGAGGTGGAGCAGGTGCAGCATTATGAGGCGCTTTCTTTAGACCATAAAACTACTACCGTAAACCCCCTCACTTTACCGTCTAAGCTTCAAAATAAAGAAGTAGCTGAAAACACATTTCCTCAACATTTATACTGTATATAAAATATTAGAATGTGAGATCCTTATCAGGAAATATAGAACCATGAGACGAGTAATTTTCAAATTAGTTTTTAATATAATACCGCCATGTATTATTGTTTTTTTGTTTTTTTTATGAGTTTTTTTCTCTCTCCCCTTAACAGCTAAAAGAGTAAACCAGCCTGTAGCTAGCTTACTGCGGTTACTAGGCAACCACCGAACGTTTGGGACAAACACTACAGCAACAAAAACAGGAAGTAGTTTTATCTGTTAGTGAATTGAATGTAGTTTACTAATATAATGTAAATTTAATACATATAGACAAGCAGTCGAGGAAAGGAGCAACTGTAACTTCATTTTCAAAAATTGGAAGAACGTTGCTTATTTCCTTGGATTCTAATTATATCAATATAGGGCTACATGAGCAACTGAGTTATAGAGAATTTAGACAGGTCTGCAAAATGGGTCCTAGGCAGGACCCCTGTAATCAAACACTACAGGTTATAGATCTGATGAGCAATTTTAAGTGATTTTCTGTTTAATACCCAGCTCCGTTTTGCCAAGACAGGTAACAATTCAAAAAGGTAGTTGTAAACCCTTATCCATATTCTATGTTTAAAAAAATATATAAAAAAATACTTTATTCCAAAGGGAATTAAATGTAACTCGTGTAATGTATCTTCAAAGAATAGTGGATGGTGATGCGAGGGGGCAGGAAGGTTCTCCAGTAGCAGTCAGTCTTACAACAAATCTTAAGAGGCCTCTGTCTGAAAACTGTTGCTGTGTGATGTCTCATGACTGGCTTGATATGCCAACAGCTCAGGAACTACATGGCAGATATATTTCACAGCAACATGTCATGGAGGACACAATAAGTTCCTCTTTAAATTGATGAACGTGTGTAATCTTAAGCAGAATCAAAGTAAAAAAAATATAAGCATAATGCATTTTAAAAGCATGAGGAATAATTGCTGAATTTTTATACCAAATATTTGTGAACACTGACGTTATTACTCAAGCTTATCATACTTTACATACCTAAATGTGGTTTAGGTTTCTTCTACACACCCACATAGTTAAACTATCGAGGCTTAAGAAAAAAGAAGCCTAACTTTAACTCGTGACACTACTCTTGCTGCTGCCTATCATCACATTGTCAACAATGACAGAAAAAATAACTCTACACCAAGAGTATGAGTCATTCATTTTGCTTCCTCCCATTTATTGAAACCAGTTTTCATTTAGCTATATTCAATAGATGGATTATGACTCAATTTTGAGGAAATACTGTTTTTATGACATGGATTGAATGTGTTTCTGACTTTTATCAGCTCTTTGTTTAAAAGGAAGAGTGGTTTTAGGGAGTGAACATGACATCCTTTTCAGATTAAGAGTTTCAGCCAGCTCAAACAGACTTACGTGCATTTTCTGTCTTCTGTGTTTGATGTAGACATTGCCTGCTGGAGAAAGTAACCTAGAAAACAAATATGGAACAACCTAAACTATAATTTATTCATTTAGTTGAGCAGATTATATAAAACTGTAGCATTTATTGAGATGTGACAACAAAACAGCATACAGTTATATTGGTCGTTTTGAGAATAATGAACACAATCAACACTAAATTGAAGCAGCTGCAGCAGCTGTGCACACATGGAATATGGCTTTGGTTTTTCTATACATTTATATATTTCATTACTGATTCCCCCCTCCCTGGCAGAGATTACAAACTCCTCTCTGTTCTGCTAGTAAACCCAGAGAACAACCTTTCTTTCTTGGTGTCAGTTCAGGAGGAGTTTTTTTTGCACCGTTTAAGAACATCCTCCATCTTCTCCTGGATGTCACGCACTCTCTTGCTCCACTTCTCGCGCACCTCGTCTTCGTCGTCTTCAGTAACCGCAGTGTACCCCATCAGGGCGATGAGGCCTATGTGGAAGAGGTGTGCAATATGGGAGCAATGTCGATCCATGATTTCGCGGTCTCCATCGCAGTTGTCGAGGTACACGTCCAGCAAGGATCTTCCAAACAGCGTTGGCGAGCCCATCACACCGCGGTAGTACACGTCGAGGCTCATGTCCGACTTGTCCCTCTCGTAAATCCTTTCAAACTCTTCCATGCAACTTTGGGCGTTGTCCGGGTTTTTCTTCACCTGTGCCACCATGCTGTTGAAGGCGTCATACTGGTGCTTGATGTACTCCTCGTACTTGCCGTAAGTTTCGTTCACCTCGTTGATGCGGACCTTTCTCAGGCATTCCTGGTTTTTCGCAGAGATGCTCTCCAGTTTGGTGTGGATTGCCTGGAAGTCTTTGTCCAGGGCATGGCTCTCATTATCCGTCAGGCCCTTTCTTGCCACACCAACCAGAGACGAGACGACGCCAAAGATAGGGTCAATGGATGAGGCGAAGGAGGACACCTTCTCCACACAGCCAAGAACTTTGACAGCGGTTTTCTTGATTTGTTGAGCATCAGCCATAACTGCAAGTCTCTTTCCACACTGATCAACCCTGGAAAATAAACAGATTGAAAAAGGAAAACATTATACAGTGCTGAGCAAAATGTTTGTCCAAATACCAAACTCTGAAAATCTAAATGTATTGCTGTTTCAGGACATGTAGGACCTATAGGAGCAGTTCAAAAACAGTTAATATTTTGAACTTTAATGTCCAGACTGTCAAAAATCCAGACCTGAAATTTAAAAAGAAGGGTTAGTCTATCGGAACCCATAGAGTGGGCGTGGGCGCAGGTTTACCTTCTATACCATCCCTTCGAAAACAGTATTTTAATTTGCTTTACGCGTTGCATTGTTGAGAATTCCCCTTGGTAATATAAATTAAGCATACTCTGGATATCCGGTTGAAAGAAAATGGGTTTTAAAATGCTGCTTGGTCTCACATAGAAGCTCTTTTAAGTACCTCTGGGTCATGCATATGGCTGCTTACTTTCAGTAAAAAAAAATTTTAAAAATTCCAGTAGTTTAACGAGGAAATGAACCTAAAATAAAGGAATGCACTTTGTAGTGTAAATTTAGTGTGACCTTGAAGATTTGTTTAGCTCCTCAGCCAATTTTGATTGTCTTTTAACCAGGATATCTCCTTTTCATGATCAACTTGTGATGGAAATTATTTTTTCTTTATTGTGTTTAACTAAAACTATAGTTGCTTTCTTTTGTTATTAATTTTTCATTATCTTTATTACTTGTAGAGCACTTTGGACAATCATGTTTTAGTAAAAGTGTTTTATAAATAAATTTGAATTAATGCAATGACTTGGACAACAAAACTAGCTTCTTTTTTTCCATTAGCAGACACAGCTTATTGTTTTGGTTCGGCAGCACCACGTTTGTTTTACCTGACTAGGAAAATCATCTTTTAATTAATCTAAAAAGGTGCTATAATTGTCACAAGTATCATAAAAATATCAACAGACTTAGTATACAGTACCTCAAAAATTGGAAATTAATCTTATGCTGAAAGATAATGTCTTATTTTCAAAATGGAATATTTTCGATCACCATTTATAAAATTGAATATTCTACAGTGCCAGACATCTCCTCTGGGCTAAATGAAGGTATTTTACCTATAGCTGACATTTATTCTAAACACCAAACAGGCAGAATGTTAATATATTCAATACTTTTTGTAATGAAAAATCAATTGGTTTCTTTTTCCGATTCAAAACCCATTTTCATTTTAGAGTAGGGGAAATAAACGACCCTAAAATTTAATCTCTTACAAAAAAAAGCTGCAATTTTTAACACACTTACTTGTTTTTGTCCCTCTGTTGCTCCTTCAGGTCCAATGTGAAACCTTTTAAAACCGGTGCCAACATACCTGCTAATAGCTCACCGGCAAATAAGTAGCCCGTTTTAAGCTGTCTAGTATATTTATGCCGACTAATTGGCAACTCAAACGCAGGTCGAGATGTATTGGATCTCTCTCATAGCTGGGACATTAATCATCCCTCTCGATCTTGTTCTGCAGGCAAAATAGCTCAGAAACAACAGTAGGTGTGTCTCTCCTTCTCTGTCATTAACACAAAGCAAGCAGGAAACGAAAGTGTCTGCAGGTTATGACCTTCCACGAAACTTGTTTAGCATCTCAAACTGCCCCAGGTAGTTGTTTTATTTCCCATATTTAATGTGAATTTCTGGCTGCGTTTCTCCTCCAGCTGTCATTTCCTGATTTCCTGCTGCCCAGCATAATGACTGGACCTTTTAATGCTCCTGTCAATCCCCAGCTGGCTTCAGCTTTCACACAGATATTCTGAAAACCTTTCAGAGTAGAGATAATAAACCACACAGGCCCGCCGTGTTTACTCACCAGAGATAAAAATGTTTGTCTCCCGTCCGTCTACAGCAGCTGTCTGACGCTCCTTTCCACCATTTTCCACACCACTCAGTTAAGGCCTGCCCATCATTTCCAAATAAGGGTGTAAACACCCGGAAGTGAAGAGGGGGTTGGCCTGCGCTGATTGGATGAGGAGGATTTCCTTCACACGAATCAATGAAGCGCTAACCACAAACATTTTACTCATGCTCTTAATTGCATCTTCTTAATTTAAGTTTCTCACTCATCCTCATTCCTAAACTGTTTGACTACATACTGAAGAAATTCTTAGTAGGGAGAAGTTAAAGTAAGACATACTTGGTAACCAGTAAACACACCTGAGAGCTGATTAAAATGCTCCTCATACTTAAGTTGTGCATCATTTATTTTTTATTACTTTTTCGGACCGACGTCATTTTTAATGAGCAGTTTCGGAAGATACCAGATAATTGCAATGAGATCTCAGTTCACCAGAAATAGCACACAAAAAAATCCCCTGAATTCAGCATGTTGATGTCAAAGTCCCCATGAAAGTACATGTCAAACTTACATAAGAATTTATTTTCATGTAAAAATAAGTCTATATTTCACTCCTATTTACGCAGTGTAAAGCAATCATAGGCGTAATTTTAACCGGGGACGCCGGGGACATGTCCCCAGCAATATTTATGATTGACAGGTTTGTCCCCACCAAGCCTGTAACAGATGCAACCATTAATCTCCTCGTTACGTCTCCCGTGCGATATCTCTGCGTCCAGCTTCCAGAGAACCAGGAAGTGGACAACATTTCCATCACAATTAAAAAATCAAAAAGAAAAATAACTTGATCCATTATTTAAAGTAGGTTATAGTGCAGTAAATTATTAGTCTTTCATTATACTGCAACCCTATTGCAGGACTGTCAGCTGTAAGTTAAATTTAAGTTTCTCCGCACAGAATGATGTTGGGGTTGCAAAAGGAGCGCGTTTTATTGTTGCGCATTCTTCTGGTGCGAGTATTATATCCAACATTGTTCTTTTTGCTACGATGGGGATTTTAATCATTCTTCCCAACCAACAGCCTATTGGTGACGTAAAAAAAGGAAAACAGTTAAACCTTTGGCTTTTAACTTGTACTGATTTACTAAAGATGCGATTTTCACCACGTTTATAGCCTACTCTGCAGTGGATATTGTAATGAGATGAAAACTTAGAAGCTATATTAATATTTAATAAGTGTCCCCACCAATCATCAAACCGCATTCAAGTTAATAATTACGTCCTCACCAATTTTAAAAACAAAACTGAGAACCTTGAAAACAATACAAAGTAGGCAAAACGAAAACTTACACCATTTGTATACATCTAATAGCTATGTAATCTGTTGCTTAAAATGATACTTCACCTTTAATTTTTTCCCCACTTATTTGTGTATTTGTTTTTTTTTCTATTTATTATAAAATATACAGAACAATTAATGTCATGGTAGAGGTTTGGGGGCGTTACATGATGTGAACACCACTCCTGGATACCCCAAAACAATGAACGTTAAATATATATGCCACTCAGGACTTACACTGCATAGACTTGTTGATCTAAAAAAACTCTTATTTATATGTTAAACTAAAAGTGTGTTTACTGGCAGTTCTAATCCCTTGTTAGAAAGGTTTGTAAAATATCTCAAAAACAAGGATAACGCTGTCGTTACGCCACGTTTACTTCAGACTTTCTTCAGGTAAAACAAGCTTAGATTAAATCAGAATATCTTCTTCATCTGTTATTATTTTGCCTCCACATTATGATTTCCCAGCAGCACTACAGACTGCACTACATACTAGCAAAATCTATGAATTTCATTTTCTTAAAGGATTTCTGCTCGTAACAGTGTTATAAGAAGAAAATAAATGTGAGCCTGACAGAATATAAACAAGTAATGAAACAATTTACAGCATATTTTACAGGAAGTATAGAAAAACCGGTTTTTCTGGAGGAGAGCCTGTTTCTTGGACTGCAGTGTGTACTACACACTACTTTGTCTTTTGTAGAGTTAACCAGTAGAGTTAACCAGAAACAAAGCCCCTTTGAGTTTAAGAAATATTTGTCAGAGATGCTCTATAAAGACACAAACACTTTTCACAAGTCCTAATTTTTTCAAGGTTTAATTGGTGTGGATTATAACCCTTGTGACTAATCCATCCAAATAGCATATCCTACTCCAAACTTGTCCGTCCCAATGTCTGTTTACCAGACATTACTGTTTTCTATTTTTCTGTCATCTTACATGATTATAAAAAAAGTAAATTCGTTTGTTCAACTTGTCTTCTGATTTTTTTAACTACCAAAAGTTATCTATCTACTATTTGAGCACATTTAGCTCCACATTTTAATTAGTGGGGACATTTTGAATTCCTGAAAAGCTTGTATTGCATAATGTATCTTCCATTCCTTTCAGTGGTGAGGAAGCCATCATGTCAGAGGGATATAATGGTCTGTTATTACCTTATTATGCATTTTACACTGTAACATTCAATAACACAGTAAGTATTACTACACTCATGTAACACCATTGTGTCTGCACTAATAAAGATCCACTTAAATGGCTTTAAAGTGAGTTAAACTGGCGGCCTGCCTTACTATTTGAATAATTTAGCTAATACTTATATGATAACTTGAGGGCATTTACACTCCCAACAATGTGGCTTGACGATGAAAAGACAGGGCATTGAAGGGGCCTTCACAAAGTTTTCATCTCATTCCAAAAGAAAATAGTGGGCAACATGGACTCAATACCTGGCTCAGGTACACCAGTTCTGCTTGGAAGAATGGATGAAACTTCCAGCAAACTATTGTTAGAAGCTTAAGTCCAAAACATGTGCCTAAAGTCAGACCGTTCAAAAGCCAATTCTGTTAAATACTTGGGAAGTTATTCTGACATTTAGCTTTTGGAAGCAAATTTTGGAAATCGTAACTGACCCAAAACAAGAAAAGTTTAAGTCAGGTTCAATGTCAGAAAAAAAAGTACAAAGGTTTTTATAAATGTTGTGGTTTCAAACAAAGTTTTTATACTGTTGCTTTTCCTGCACTGACTGGATGGCAAACCTTAAAGAAAACATGTCAGCAGATCTAAAATGATTGATTTTGTGTGACAAAAAAAATGCTTGTCCCAATTTTAGCATTTAATTTATTAAAATTGGGAAACGCATGCATAATTTTTCTTTACAAATAGGTTCTACTTTGAGTTGATTGATCACATATATTTGCAGCAAAATACGTTGAACGTTTTGGCCGTGACACCAAAGTATACAAACTTTCATCAGGTAAGCTTGCTTTTGCAAGGCACTGTAAATCCAGCCCTTATCAAAATTACGACATTTTTGTGTTGTGATAAAGAAAAATAACTTTGTGTGAAATGTGTCAGCCACAGTAGACTTGAGCAAATAGTCTGTTGTGTTTTGAGCAAACATCTAGCTATTTCTGTTCCTGCTTAATCAAGTTCTCAGCAGTTCAGGTGATAAACACACTAAAACCTGGATAGGTTGAGTAAACATGAGGCTTATAGATTTAGATGTTTGGATTCTGCCTGATGTGGAAACTTGAAACTTTTTTTTATCAATTAGCAATTTTAACAATACTATATTATTTATTTTAAAAGCACTATATTACAAAGTAATTTTAAAACTATTATATATATATAAAGTACAGAACTTTAGTGAACCCCTCGCCAAAACACCTCCCTCATGCATTTTCCCCTCTGTGCTCCCACCTCCTGCTCAGCTGCTCTTCTGCAGTTTTTCTCATTACAAAACCCCAGGTTGACGCTCTGCGTGTCATTTTGTTCCCACTTCTTTCTGTCCCGCTTTTCGTGCATCATTCACGGGGATCCAGGCTGGACCATCTAGACCGACACCAGGTTCAGGTATGAACTTTAGTGAACCGAGCCGCATGTTTGACTCAGCAGTGCTCCATGGTGTGGTTCAGGTTTTTGGGATTAGAAAGGTTTAACTTGGCCATTGAAGTGGTCAGTATGGGTGAGCAAAGGCTGACCTTGATTTGAGCCAGAAACAAATTGTTTTCGCTGTTTGTTTGGTTTTCATATTGGCCTATATTCTATCATGATGGGGAAGAGTCTTGTTTTTTTCGGGCTGGTTAACTTTAGGATATTTAGTTTGATTTATTTGTTTCATAGAATATTAAATGGACATTAAATTTTGTGTTTTTTGCTGGATCTATCATGGCTTTCATAATTTAAATATATTTTTCTGACACATCAAGAAAGCAAACATCAGAATTGTTCTAAAAGTAGGCTAAAGCCTTTTAGAAATGCATTTGTTAGCTTAGATACGGGTAGTAAATAGATATCTTGTCTTTTTACTATTCATCTTTACTGCAAAGTATCTTTAATTACATCAAACTGAATTTTAGCATTATGATTACTTTTCCCTCTCCCCGACATTGTTTTTTTAGGAATTGAAAATCAAGCATAAGGAACTACATCAGAGAAAATGCACAAGCTGTTACCAGAGCTGGTGGTCCTGCTGGGGTGAGGACATCCAAACATGACACACACTGATACAGAGAAGGCAAGGTTAAGCATTCACAAGCTGGAAATGCAAAGTGGCCATGGTACACATTCATAATTATAGTTATTTTGAAGGGCTGCACAGTGGAGCAGTTGGTACCACTGTTACCCTGCGGCAAGAATGCCCACCTGGGGTCTTTCTGCATGAAGTTTGTATGTTCTCTTCTGTGCATGCGTGGGTTCTACCACGGTCAAAAACCGCAACTGTTAGGTCAATTGGTCTCTTTAAATTGCCCTTTGACATGAGTGTGTGCGTGCCGGGTTGATTGTCCTGTGTGTCTCCGTGTCGTCCTGCGATTGACTGGTAACCTTTTCAAGGTGTACCCCGCCTTTCGCCCAATGACTACTAGAGATAGGCACCAGAACAAAAGGAATAAATAATGGACAAATGGATGTTATTTTGAAATATAATTTTAGACAAATGGCTAGGCAGTATGGGACTTGTTTAAATCTATCTATCTATCTATCTATCTATCTATCTATCTATCTATCTATCTATCTATCTATCTATCTATCTATCTATCTATCTATCTATCTATCTACCTACCTACCTACCTACCTACCTACCTACCTACCTACCTACCTACCTACCACTTAATTACTACTTGCCTGGACAGTGTAATTAACCGATTTTCATCTTGTTTTTAGAGTCATTGGGTTTAGTTTTGGTGCCATTCAGAGACCTGACTATGATGACAATCCAAACCCAGAGTTCTTGAACCCGTCTTGGATGGCCAGCATCCCTGATGATCAGCCACTGTCTGCGATCACCATGCCAGGAACACACAACACCATGGCCCTGCACGGCGGTGTGTACGCAGAGTGTCAGACCTGGAGCCTGGCCTCCCAGCTCCGGGCCGGCGTACGTTTTCTAGATGTCCGTGTGCGTCACGTAAATGGGAATCTCACCATCCACCATGGAGTGTCCTACCAGTGGGCTCACTTTGGACATGTACTAGAGGGTGTGGTTGACTTCCTCCATGAATATCCAAGTGAGACAGTGTTGATGCGTGTGAAAGAGGAGTTCAGCGAGACAAATAACATTTACGGTGCTGTGGTGGAGTTCATCCATCGCTACGCTTATTGGGACCTGCTGTGGCACAGTAGACTGGTGCCGACCATGGGTGAGGCCCGAATGAAGCTCATTATCCTGCAGGATTTTATTGGGCCGGATTTGGGAATGCGCTATGGTTCGCTGGATATAGCTGATGACTGGAAGGTAGGATAAGTTACTGCTGTTTTGTTTCTGTATTTGTTCAGACATTTGAACAACAATCAAGAACCTATAGAAAGTAGAAAAGAAATATTAAAATACATAGAAGTTCGCTGTTATAACGTGACAAAATGTAAAAACATTACAGGGATATGAATACCTTTGGAAGAGACTGTATCTCACTAATACACTGCTCTGTTTTTATTTGCCATATTGATGTGATTAACTGCATGCAGCATCATGATGATTGATCATGAATGATTGCTGCTGCCTGCAGGTACCTTCTCTGGTGTATTTAGAGGACAAATGGCGGAGTGTCTACGAACACCTGGAGGCTGCACCGTCAGGAAACATGGGTCAGATTTTTCTTACCTACGCCAGTGGAGCTGGCGTCTTCGCCCACCCAAGAGCTGTTGCAAAGGCAATCAACCCACAGCTGTACGAGTACCTGCAGGCTAAGACCGACCAGAACCAGCGCTTTGGAATCATATGCATGGACTTCCCAGCTGCACCTATCATCCAAACAATTATTGATTTCCAGCTAAAAGAGGTGGTGAAGACCAAAAAAACAAAATTGGAGCAAACAACGTTCTTACTCAGGCAGATGATGAAACATTTTACTCCTATGAAATGACCCGCGTTGTTACTTTGCAAAAATTCCAGTAAGTTTTTAAAAAGGCAGCAGAAAGAAATAATTTTAGTGTTTCAGCTAAAGATTTAACGCTTCACCTGTTTGCTTACACTTGCCATTGCTTGCTAAGTTAGGAAAATAACAGGTGCAAAAGTGAAATATCTTCTTCCCAGTAAGAGATGTGATAAAAAGGCATCTATGTTTTTTAGCTTTTGAAAAAAATGGAAATCTCTCACTAATTAATTAAATTGCTAAAACTGTGTCTGTTTTTATCTCTATCTATGAGTGGTTGTCTCATTTGATCCCAGATTTGAATCCAGCACATTCTTGCTTCAATGAAACAGTGCTACCAACGATGCCAAAGCACAGACCCACTTTTGAAAATGTTTCAATAAACAAAAATCTGTTGAGTTTAGTGTTTTCTGCCCTCTGCAAGCAAGGCAAGGCAAGACAATATTATTTGTATAGCACACTTTCAACACAAGGTAATTCAAGGTACTTAAAATGATTCGTGCTAAAGAAACCAAATATAACAAACAAGCATAGAAAGTAAAAACAGTAATTAAGCATAAAACATGAGAATCAATGAAAGAAAACATTAGAGAGCAATTGTATAGTTTACTCAAAGGCAGCTTTAAAAAGATACGTTTTTAAGATTTTAAGAACTTTAAAGCACCTCAGTGTTTGTTAGTTAGTGTTGGAGGACCTGAGTGGTCTGGAGGGGTCGGTATAAAGACAGCAAATCTTCAACATATTTTGGCCCTAATCCGTTCAATGATTTATAAACTAGTAGGAGTATTTTTAAGTCTATTCTCTGAGCTACAGGGAGCCAGTGTAAGGACTTTAGAACTGGTGTGATATGTTCTACTTTCCTGGTTCTATTGAGAAAGCGAGCAGCAGCGTTCTGGATCAGCTGTAGCTGTCTGAATTACTTTTTAGGTAGACCTGTGAGGATGCTGTTGCAGTAATCAATCCGACTACAGATAAGCGTATGGATGAGTTTTTCAAGGTCCTGTTGCAACATCAGTCATTTAATCCTAGAAATGTTCCTCAGGTGATAGAAGGCTGACCTTGTTATTTGCCTTTATGTGACCCTGGAGGTTCAGATTTAAGTAGATTACGTGCCTGATAGTTTCTAGCTGTATTAACTGAAGCTGTGTGCTGACTCTTGCTAGTTACACTATTGGTCCAAAAATAATTACTTCCGTTTTGTTTCTGTTCAGCTGGAGAAAGTTATGAGACATCCAGCTATTAGTTTGTTCAGTGTATTTATTTAGGGTCTTAGCGAGAGTCGGCTGCTGCATCCAAATAAAACTCAGTTCAACCAATCACCCCCTAAGGGTATCAAATTGGTAAATAGGCTCCACCTGTAGTTAATTTATTCTCCTACACTGCTTTGTGTTGCTTTATCCCAAAAATCCCAATAAATAAAGTAAATATAGTGGCAAAAATAATGTTGGAGGCTATGTACCTGTTATCCAGAAAAAACAGCATTTATGAGAAAAAAAATACAATAGAGGCCTAAACATATTTTTTCTGAACATATCTACAGGAAAAACCGGCACCATAATTAATACTTTTGCTTCTGAATATGGCTGAAATGTTGCACCAAACCATTTGCAGTATTTTGGTTGCTCATTTTTCAACACTAGGTGGCACTGTTTCTATTATTTAATGCACAGTAGTTGTGATGGTCATTGCACGTTTAAAACTGACGAAAGGAAACTTAGAAGACAGCAAGTAACAAAAATCTTTAATGTAAGTTAAAATGGTGTTTCAGTCAAAAGTTTTATCTGATGTCTATAACGTTTCAGGCATATTTACTAAAACTGACTTGGCTTTAAATGCATAGTAAGCATGATTCTGTTTTATTTATCACAACAGTTACATATTTTTAACGTTTTGCACAGCTGTGCAGTTAGCCAAAAGGTCCTCGGTTCGAGCCCTACAGAGCTTTAATTTCTGTACAAAGTTTGCATATTTCCCCTGTGCATGCGAGACCTGCTACCAGATTTTCTGGCTTCCTCTCAGAGTCCAAAAACCTGTGTATTGGGTTAGTTGGCCTCTCTAAGTTACTCTAATGTGTATATAAATTTCCCTTGAATGTATGAAAGAACGGTGACCTCCACTCCTCCACTCCAAAAACACTAAATTTTCAAATAAGAGGTAGAAAATTAAGGCTGAGATGCAACTTTTAATCTAAAATGTTCAAATATGCTTATGATTTTTTTTCCTTTCAGACCTTCTGCATAATTTTCTGAAAACAATGTCCAACCATCAGGAGCTTGTCTAGTTTTAGTGTCCAACTACTCTTCAACTTCTCAGACAACAGGAAATTGCACCTTGTGGGTTTACAGCTTTTACTAACTTAAAATGGTTTCACACTTGTCGAAAAATACGAACGTATAAAATATGATCCTCTCTGTTTTCTAAAAAGTCAGATTTCCAAGAGAAAAAAAAGGCCTCAAAGCGACTGGGTGGCTTGAAACAGGACATTTTGCGTGCTAATTGTTTGCATCAGATGAGACTTTCTGATTTTATCATTATTTCCTTCTAGCAGATCATGTTGCAATATAGTGGTTAAAATGCTTCAACCAAATGACTTCACATCCTGCCTAAACAGCAAACTGTGTTGACTAAGTTGTTAGTTTGTCAAGAGCGATACACTGATGTAGAAGTCTCAATCTAGAAGCAGAAGGAAGCTTTAAAGGTCTTCTTTCACAGTCACACCCAGCCTCTGCAGCATCTACTTCAGTGGATTCAAATCTTATTTTTAAAATGGACAATAGACCTCAAAGTGCTGCAGCGATTGCAATAGTTGGTAAGCCATTTTTCTGTTACTTCAGAATACCACTTTTAGTTTTAAATGAGTTTCTAAACATTCTGCCTGTTTTTCATTGTAGTTGTGATGAACATTATTTGGTGGATGCTGATGATAGCAGCAATTGGACTGGGTGGGTTCACTTTTGTACTTAAACTTCAAGCTCTGAACAGTTGTAGGTCTAATGTTGTATTTGTTGTGCAGGTGCCACACATATGGATAGCTGCCCCTTGCAGCCCAGAATCCCTGTGTACCTGATTGTGCTGGGAGCGACCAGCCTCCTGTCTCTGATTTTCACCTACAGCACCAGCGGCTACCAAGACGGAGCCGTTCACATCCTGAGCTTGACCTGCATGACCGTCCTGCACATCTTCAGTTTTGCCTGGTTGATAGCAGGTGCAAGAAATGTTTACCTTTTTCCAGTGAAGCACTTTGTGATATTCTGTGGGTTTTGAAAAAAAGAATGCTTACATACCTTTGGATTAGTATTATTTAGTGTTTTTTTTACCAATAATTTACGTAGTAGAAGATGCAACGTCTAAACTAAAAATAAAACCTACAACTATTTTAAATAGATTCTGTTTAAAAAATAACACAGAAAGTGTTTAATGTTAAATCTGGCAAATTGAATTGATTTATTTTTTGACTTATTACCAGTTTGGTTCAAAAAGTCATTTTAACAAGAGTTAAAGTGTTTAGACCTAAAATACATGATTTTAATCAAGCTTCTTGCTTAAGAGCACATAATTTACTTTGTAAAGTTTTTAAAAATCCCAAATGTCTTTAAGTTACTGTCTCTTCAGATTTAATGACAAAGGCACAGGTGGGGTTCCTCAAGGCTCCAATCTTCTCCCATTTAGGGTTAGGGTACGAGAATGCCAACACAAAAATGTGTTCTTCTGTGTCATTTCCAGACATAGCAGACTTATAACCACTGTTCCATATGTCATTGATATCAAGTGGATGGGTCGAAAATTCAGAAATTTCTCCACAAAAATGTGGGACAGACAAAAATCTGTGTTTTTGGTCTGAATAATTAAAAAAACTATTAAAAAAATGAGAAAGATCAGCTTTCAACTATGGGTCAATAAGGATAAAGACCAGGGCATGCAAGAGATCTGGAGGTTATTTGAAGAATCGTCCACAGACAGCCTATTGACTGCATCAACCTCTTACTGCATACATATCCAACTCTAGGCCCAGGGGCCAAATCTGGCCCGCCATAGCGAATTATGTGGCCCTCTAATTTCTAGAGGAGCCTATAAACAGAACCTTAAGTTCTATTTATGTGCAGCTACAATAAATTTTATTAGTAAAATCAATTCAATGTTTATTTGAAAAGTCCTAAATCACATCAATATGAAAGATGTTCAGTGTTATTTAATTTTAAGTACTTGTTGAATGCGGAGAGAGATTTTTAAACTAATATTTTAACAGTTTGTTATACTATTATCAATACTTTCTGCCACAACCAGCCCTTTATGAATATCCATGAGCTTGATGTGGCCCAAAATAAAAATTAGCTTGACACCCCTGTCCTACCACATTTCTAGAACCAAAGGTTTTCTAATGCATGATTTTTCTTTCATTGTGTCTGAGATGTGCACCGTTGGCTCCTTCAACTCAGGCTAAACATTAGACATTTTCCATAAAGATCAAACATTATTTTATCCATTTTATATAGCATAAAGCTCTATTTTATGTTGAGTTTAACTTGCAAAAATGGTGTATGCAATTATTCCTACAGTCTTTTTTGGATTACAGTTTTTCTCAATTGCTAAAGCACAATTCCTGAAACCTTGCTCCATTTTCTCAAAACATTAAACACAAAACCTCAGCTTCAAGCACGATTTACAAAACCTCTCATTCCTCTTGCAAAATTAAACGTTTGCCTAAAAAAACAGTTTTACCTGTGCTCAAAATCAAACACTACTCTCAAATCATAAACAAATTGCTCAAAATTACATAGACTATCAAGCAGTCAGTAAACAATACACCAAAAAAATAGAAAGCACAATGTTCAGGGCCATATAATTTGTTTATTGTACCATATACAGCCTACAATCCATTGTGCTACAGTGTACAATGACAGTAAAAATAAGGACTAAACAGGTTCTCAATGGGCCTCTTCTCGTCTTTGGGTCACGCCACAGCCCTTCATCGACATTACATAGAATATCTTCCCTCCTGAGGCAACAGGGGAAAAAGCCTCTGGTGTGCCGTATCCAGCTTTGACATGATTCCTCACCTATATCACCACAGGCTAAATCCATGTCTTGCAGCAGATTTACTCTGATGTAGGGCTGTCCATCATACACTTTCCATCCTCAAGAGGAAAAAAACTCCTCAATCAGATTCAGGAAAGGCGAGTATGGAGGGTGGTACAGGTTCATAAACTGCCCATTTATTGTAAACCATTCCCTCACTTGAGCAGCTTGGTGGAAGCTGACATTGTCCCACACTATTACATAGGTTGGGATGGGACCCAGCTCTTCACCCTGCTGCTCTTGAACCTGCTGCTCAAATAATGCATCAAGAAATCTGAGGAGATGCTGGGTGTTATAAGGCCCCGATGTAACATGATAGCAGCACAGATTGTGTCATTGCCTCCTCGTTGACCAGGGACCTCAACAATGGCCCGCTGTCCAATTATGTTTTGGCCTCTCCTTCTCCTCTTCTGAAGATTGAAGCCTGCTTCATCAACAAAGATGAACTCATGGGGTCTGTCCAAGGATTCCAAGTCAAAGATTGTCTGTACAGAAATACAATATAGAATTGTGTAAGTTGTACAGAGACAGTGCTATGCAGTAGCGTACAATTAGGTATAATGTATACACTTCTGATTCATATACATTGTACTGAAGAGTAATGTCATCCACATAGTATGTGTTGACAATCTGGATTACTGTAAATGTGTCTGGATGTACACTTACTTGCACATACTGAGCTCTCAGTTCTTTCACCCTTGGCGAGTTGCGCTCAAAAGCTACTCTGTAAACTTGTAACTGTAAACTCTGTTACGATTGAGGAAACGGTTAATTGTGGAAATGCTCACTCTGTTAATTCCCTGGAAGTGTGTGTTGTCTTGTATCACTCGCTCCTGAATTTCTCTGAGTCGTATTGTGTTATTTCGAAGGACCATGTCCACTACAATGGTCTCCTGCTCCTGAGTGAATGTACCACCTGCACGTGGCATACTTGCAATTTTTTTTAAAGTAAATATGCAGTTACAAAAACATTCATGCAGTGCAATGCAGGGATGAATCTAGCAAATGTCTATTGGAACAGCTGCATATAATGGAGTAGAGTAAATGTATATTTACAGAAATGAAGCTAGTAAACTATACCTGAATGTCCTTACTACGGAGGACACAGAAAATCATCTCAAATCGGGTTGCACTCTAAGTCCTGCTTCCCTCATTGTCAGGACAACATGGGCAACTACATGGTCTATGATTGTTGCTCAAATTTCATCATATATTTCTACTCTTTGTCTTTCTCTTTCTTGCAGTCCTCCTCGCCCCCCACTTCGCATACGCACCCGTCCTCGTCCTCTCACGCGAATTCTTCTATCCATTGTCACACTTTCTCATTCCCACCTTCAGCAACCTGTTTGCTTTCTGAACTTGCTTATATTGGTTGTCACATAATTTAAAAAAAGTGAAATCAATTTTTACTGATTGTGTTCAATCAATTACATTTCTGCTCATGTTATGGCTAAATGTGTGCCACTTGTGTTTACTGTTATGGAGGACATGTGGATTGGAGTGCAGAATGTGTTTTAAGACTGAGAATGTGTTTAGAGTTTTGCTAAACCATGTGAAATGGTTCAAGGTATTGACAACAGACTGAACAGCTAGCTTAATGAGTTCAAGCAATCGAGAACTTTCTTCAGCCAATGGATTTTAGTGTTTTAGCAACAGAGAAAAACTGTAATAGCTCATAGTTTTTTTTTAGAATTCATGTTTGCTTGCAGAGAAGCTCATTATTCTTGAAAATTGTAACCGTTTTTTTAGTACTAACCCATTACCTGATAAAAATCTCATACACGTTATCTTCTTATGCTGTAGGTTCTTCGTGGATTTATGCAGTTTACCCTCCGAACTACTCTGGACCAGACCAATACTGCCACAAAACAACCTACCAGTTTGCCTTTGTTGTAACCACGCTGCTATGGGTCGCCATGATCCTGGTGTTCGTTTGCGGCTGCTGCTTTGCTCTGCTGACCTGTTGCACCACCATTGTTGCAGGACGCCACTTGCTACCAGACCGCAAAACCTTCTACGGGGCAACCAGTTTTCAAGAGCCAGCAACTGGGGACGTGTGACCTAAATCTGGGTTCATATCTTGAAATATCTGGGGAGGATATTCTTACACAGCTGATAGTGAAGATTTTGTACTTGAGCTGACAGTTTCTTTTTTCCTTTTCTTGACATTATTAAAGCTTATACACTAGATTAAAAAAAAAATGCTTGTTCGCTGTAGCTACAATTCCCACCAATGCTCTACATGTTATTCCTGTTCGTTTCACAGAAAAACTTTTGCAATGAGGTAATATTAGTTAAATAGCCTAAACCTCCCCACTGCAGCTCAGTATCTCTGCATGGTGTGCTGCACTGCTGCAATTGATTAGATATAACATTTCCTTCACATTACACCAGTTAGATCACGTTTCCTGTTAATATCTAAAAAAAATCTACATTTTTAAGCCAAAAAAAGATCAGATAGCAACAACATACATTCAGTATGTTGTTGAAGATGTAAGACAATAAAAAGTAATTCCTGTTCGGAGAATGATCATTGAACTCTTTCTATGTTTTTAATTGTTTGTTAACTTCCCAATTACAAATTGATAGCTTTTTGCAACTTTTTTTTTATTGTGTTCTCAGTTCTAATACGGCCCTGTTTAATTTTGCAGTAATAGTATTCTACCCATATGTCTCAAAGAATCCTGTATATACTCCAACCTTGTTTTAATATGTTTAATCCTGTGTAGATTTTACTGCCCTTGATACCATTATTGGACCACCTACTGTTTTTATGTGATGGTGTTTCAGGTGGCGCAGAAATGTTCTATAATAATGCTAACTGTGTATTAGCAAGAATCTGGTGATATGATATATATCAGAATACGGGTAGATGATATGATATATTGTGATATACTGCGATACTACGAGTGAGACTACTTTCTAAACCCTTCAACCTGTTTCATACAAAATACATCCAGTTTTATTACTAGATCTAGTTGATCCTCTGGAACAAAGAAGGTGAAAATAGCTACTAACTATCAGTCATACTTTTAATTTTACTACAAAAATTACTGTCATCATTAAAGGCTTTATTCAAATTATAGAAAAGGAAATAAAAATAAAAATGTATACATTGATTTTTAATTTAAAATTAATATCACAATATATCGGCGTGCAAATATTTTCTTACAGCCCCGTACAAGAGTTCCCAATACTCTGAATGGAAACATGGTAAGATTGAAAGCTGAATAGAATTTTGCTGAATTAATATGATTGTATTGTCCTTATAATGATGAAAAAACAACTCCTGAAGTAATTAATGGAGTAATATCAAATTTATTTGTATTTTCCAGGCTTTGATAAGTATGAAAATCTATCTATCTATACCTATCTATCCTCCATCCATCAATCAATCCATTCTTGCATCCATCTTTTGTTTTAAAACATTTACTTTGATAAGAAAATTGGCAATAATTAATCTGCATACCTATTTAAACTTTGTAAAAAAAAAGAACATCATCAGGGTATATATTTTCCAAACCTTGATGTCATTTTTCACAACTCTAGACTCAAAATGGTTGTCACTTGTAACACAGGCTGTCTAATGTTCAAAACATTGGTTCGAAAACAAATTTACTGTGAAATACCATTGAAACATCACCATAGATCACCTGCACACAAGCAACTGATTGTTAAAAAAAATAACATAGTGAAACCATCATTAAATATTGTACAACAAAGCAGGTTTCATTATTGTACTGCATGCACAGTAAATACATCTCTTTAAAGTATTGCAGTAGTAGAGAGGATACTACAAACATGGTCTGCTGGGATTCCTTACAAAGAAAACATTTAACTGATTGGAATTTTGGTATTTTTGTACTGAAATGACTTTTCTTGTAACGTGCCTTGAGACGATATCGGTTGTGAATTGGTGCTATACAAATACGTAAACTGAATTGAAATTGAATTGAACTGACAAAGTGGAATCATTGAACAAGTTTGTTATATATTGATGCAAAACACTACAGTACAATAACAATTTAGGTTTATTTGAATCAAATAAAAATAGTCAGCTAAGAAACACAGTATGATAAAATATTATAGCTACGACAATGGATAATGCAGTCCAATAGGCTCATGCTCCACGCTAATTGGTGACAATGAATCTTGTTACATTATCTTGAAATTTTCCCGATTTACATAAACATGGAAATTGTGTGTATGTTTCCATACAGCTATGCATTTAGAGTAATGCAACAGTTATGTATCATTTTGAGAAATTGTATCAGTTGATAGTTAAATCATTTTAAAGACATGAAAATACACTCATTTGAAATGTAATGAATTGCCTTTTGAAATATTAGTTGCCACTTTGATGTTAACTTGTGTCATATTGAACAGGTTAACATTTTTTGTTTGGACAAATGATCTAAGTGTGGGTTATGTTAGAGATTAAGAAATGTTCATATTGATTATTGGTTGCGAGTTTTATGTCCAGAGTGGTTAAAATCGACTGCAAGGTTCTGAAAATAGTAGAAAAGTGAACCTGTAAGTGCCTGTAGTACATCCTCCAGTATGATAGGTGGCTGTAGACGCACTCCTGAGGGGGCTTTTGGGTCACACAACCGACGCATGGTGATTGCTTATCTATTTCTGTTTATTTGCAAAGTGTAAATGGCATTGATCTGTAAATATGAATAAACAAATTTTTAAAAACAAAAAAAGAACTCTACCCGGAAGTAGTTCCTGGCGCGCATGCGCAGATGATCTCACGGCACGGATCGTGCTTCCGGAACAGTTGGTGCAGATCGCTCATTGCTGTAGCTATCGGAGCTTAGCTTTTTGGGTATAATTTGTGTGTGGTTGGGGCTGAAACAGAGGACCGGGTGAAGCTCCGAGGGAGCGGTGAGGTTGTTGGTCTGCTGCGGTGTTGGTCCAACATGTGGAGCTACGGCCGCTCCGTCCTTCAGGACCTGCTCCGACAGGCTGCTGCTGTCAGGAGCTTCTCCCTGACTCCTGCTCAGGTGAGTAGGTTACCACACTGGTAGTTTAGGCGTACAATCAAACCTTTAAAGAGATTTCGCTGCTAAACCACTGCTTTATGTGCTTTTTTTTAATCAATGCGAAAGCTTAGAGCGTGCATTTATTTTTGTGCGCTTCTGGGCTGTTCAGCATCAAAATCCCTGCATGTTTTTGAAAATCTTTCAAGATTTTTAATCGAACACCGACTTTCTTCTTGTAGCGGATGATAGAAAAGGTATGAGGCAGAAAAGACATACATTTTACACAAGGTAGAGATTCTGACAATACCGCCCACGGTTTTGCATTTTAATAATGTCCTCAAGCTTTGCATACCTGTATGTACCAGGTACGCAAGGATAATGATGCTCAGTGTTTGTCTTCACACTGGTTATTGACAGTCTAAAGTTTGTTGTTTTCCATTTAACGAGAAAAGAAACCTGTTGAGATTGTAGCATTCTTAATTCAAATATATGCAGGTTTCTTTTTTGTGCGATATTGGATTGAAAAATAAGTTATCAGGAAAGAAGACAAATTTGCACTTTATTTTTCAAAGTATCTAGCTTTTATTTAAAATATCTTTATTTGTTCATGTATATTCTTGTTTTGCATTGTTTTGGGAAAAATAATTTAATATTTTTTAAATGCATTTTGCACAATAAATATTCTTTTAAATGTCATTGTAAACCATTTTGAAGTTGTTCTGCAGCAATGTATCTGCAAAATGAGAATGTTCATAAGCACTAATTTTGACATATGTGAAGAAAAAAAAAGAATATACAGCAATACATATCATTATTGTAAAAGCTTTAGATTATATCACATTATAGATTTTATGCCATATCGCACAGCTCTACTGTCTTCCCATTCTCTCTCAGCGTATATTTTTTTATCAGAGAATTTTTTTAGATGAGTTTGATTTTTCTTTTTACATTACCTAATTAATGCATTTATTTCTAAAACTGTTGAGTCATCCTTGACCATCATTCTTGTACCAGAATACATCCTCTGTGCCTTTTTCCAACACTTAAAAACATACACATGATGGCTAAACTACTTAAAGTACATTTGGTTTTATGCATACTGAAGAAACCCTGTAACACCTAAAAAAAAAACACAATAGCCTCACAAATGTGGCTGCTGAATACATATTTGTACGTCTTATTATCTCAAAATACAGACATTATGGTATTATTACTACGAAACCAAGCCTGAGAACTCATTATTTTGAGATAATAAAAATATTTTTTTATCATAATAAAACAACCCTGGTCTTATTTCAATTTGATTATAATATTTGGGATTATGCATTTTGTTATGAAATAGTTATAAATTATGAAGACGGCAACAAACAAAAAAAACTGTTTGAGGTGCTGTTATCTTGAAATTATAAATCTGCCACGTATAAGTTTTTTTTTTTAAATAATCAGTTTATAAAACATTTATTATTAACCAGTAGTTTTGAGAGATTATCTAAAAATTTAAAAATGTGCCATTTTTCTATTTCAGATAAACAAGTTTGAGGTCAAGGTATCTTGATATAATTAGAATAGGAAATTGTTACAACAAAACAAGGTTAGTTCAATTTTATCTTGATATATTGCAAGTAAGAAGCTGTTATATTTATACAACAAGCCTGGTATTGTTCCCTCAACATTATGAGGTTATGAAATTTTTATTACAACAAACAAAGCTTTTGATATTGATATCTTGAAATAATGAGATTATGAAGATGTTATATCCCCCTTATAAATGGTTTAAGGTGTAATCGCAAGACATAAAAAATGTCATAAAAGAAAATGACAAGCATGTTATCACTTAAGCATGAGTTTATGAAAAGATTGATAATATCAAATGGTCTTGAAAGTTTGCTATCTCGAAATTTCGGGAATGTCATTTTAATTCAGGCAAAATGAGTAATGAAGAAAATGTTTCTTGAGAGAATAGGAAAATGTTACAACAAAACCAGCTTGTGACCTTGAGATAATACGATTGAGATTTAATTTTTACACAATAAAACAGTCATGAAATATGATGGCAAGCATTAGTTGTTTTGTTTTTTTATCTAAAAGAAATTAGATTAAAAAAATTATCAAAGTGTTCTTGAGAAGTTGTTATCTCGAGATAGTGAGAATACGAGATTTTTAGTATTCCAGCAAAATGAGTTTTAAGTCAAACTGTCTGAAGATATTTACAATATGAAACTGTCACAACAAAACAAGCTAGTGATGTTTTCATTTGAATTTATTGGGATTATGAAAGTGTTATTACAACAGTCTAAACAAACATTTTTGTAATCTCAATGAGATTATGATTAGTAATAATAAGGAAACTCATGAAATATAAGGGTGAGTTTGAGGGCTTTTTATCTCATGATACTGAAATTACAGAAAATAAGTTTGAAATCTTGACATATTGGAACTATTATTCAAACTCAAATTCGCATAAGCTCAAGATAATGTAAACAATTCATCTCAATACAGTTTAATGAAGAAAAAAATGCCTACGCATGACATCTGCTTCTGGAAAAGTTCTGAATTTTGAAATGAAGAATGTGTCAGAACTGTGGATCTCATTTCATTCTCTAATCTGAGTTCTTATTTGTCTTTACTGTCTTTAAATTCAGGATTCAGTTCAGTATCTTCCTGTTTGTTGGTGACTTTAATGTCTTTCTTTCATGACAATATGGCTGAAGTGATTTCAATAATCTTTACAGCACACGGTTGTAGTGGAGCGGTGGTGGAAAGTCCCTTTGTCCAAAGAGGGCAGTCCACCAAGGCTTTACCCCCGAAGACACAGAGTCTACAGGATGGTCGAGGACACCAAGCATGCTCCCAAGGAGAAGATGGAACTCATTCTCACCCAAACTGTAGCAAGTGAGTATATACCGCCCCCGTGGTTGATTTTAAGTTACTTAGATGTCACAAAATACACTAAAAGCCACTCCTTGCTCTTAAAATAATAGAACTTGGTGGGAGAGGCGATACAGTGTTTGTGAGGAAGTCCGTCGGGCGAAATAAACTGCTAGCCCAAGGTCTCGCCGTGTATTCATCACCGGAGAACAAACAGATGTTTGCAGAGGAGCTGAGAGTGCGTACTAGACTCACTGACTCTTTTCTTTTCACGTGTTACACAGTAAAATACACCTTATTCGTTGTCATTTTTTTACACGCAGCTTTTCCGTGAGGGCAAATCAGATCAGAGATTACAAACCAGAACAGGACAGCTGGTGAGTATTTCATTTCCTGAAAATTGCTCCCTTAAAGTCATGTCTGACTAACAACCACTTGGATGTAAAACGAGATAATAGTTGGTTGGTTGTTAGCTTTTACTAAATGCTTCCCCCTTGTTTTCACAGACAGTCGAGCTCCTTAAACGCTCCAAGCTAAATATCAACAAAATGCCGTCTGATCAGTTCCAGCTCACCAGAGAAGTCGTCTGCAGACAGTTTGAAAAGACGGTTGGTCTGCTTTTATTTCGTGTGTAGTACCATTCACTGCCGCAAAAAAAGATTAATCTTACCAGATCATGCCATTCCAGTAAGTCTCTGTATATTTTAGACAACTAAACATTTTTGTTTTTCTAATCGTAGGGTGGAAATTACTTTTTTTCCTGGTATGAATCAGCTATTTTGTTCGTTTTTGACCCATATAGAGCACTTTCCATACACAGTAAGGGCAACCCAAAATGGCTGTGGAGAAAATAAAAACAGGAGGCAATTAAAAGAATAACATGACCAACATACTGAACTAACCAAGGCTAAGAATGGAAAAGAAAATGTGAAAGATGCTAGTTTGAATGGAAATGCAGCTGTCAATCAAAGAAACATACTTATAAATAAATACAATGGTATATTATCATTAGTATATTATTTCAGCCTTGTTTATCTTCGCTCTGACTGATAAAATAATATATTCTCGTCTTTCCCATTTGAAGAGTGGTTAAGAGAAACTGTGCTAAGGCATTATTATACTTAAAAGAAACAGAAAATCACAATCTTATTGATTATAAGGTCCTAAATGTGCTGACATTTAAACCGTTTATTGCAATTAAATAATACTACTTTTGTTAAATTAATTTTGTGTTAAATAAAAGGAGTCCCAGTAGTTGCAGCACCAGTGATTTCTTTTTTGGTTTCGTTTATTTCATTAAATTGGGTTTTTACTTTTTTTTAATGGGGACTGCATAACGGTGGACAAAATAACTCAAATTAGATTATAAGCAACTGATTTGTTGTGTTTTCTGCTTCATCTCTTCAGCTGGGAGTGGTGGTTCCACCTCAGGCATTAACTCTGCCGTTTGAGCCGATAAAGGACCTGGGCGACTACTGGTGTGAAGTCACAGTAAGCATTCCTTTCTCTCTGTGCCTCACATGGAGTTCTTCTAAATAATCCGTGTGAAATTAAAACAACTTTCCTGCAGTTTTGAATTCAGTATTTCCTGCAGAATATGACTTTTACTTATGGAATTGCTTCTTGATAAAAAATTTTAGCTGTAAAACGCATCAGTTCACAGATGCACAACAGTGAAGGTTTTTACTTTGCCTCTAAATGTCCTCCAGGTTAATGGGATGGACACAGTTCGCGTTCCCATGTCCCTGTTACCCTACGAAGATCTGTCCGCGACCCACCAGAAACGGCTGAAGGCGCAACGGAAGCTGCAGGCGGTGGAACATGAATCACTGGCTGTGGCCGAGGACGACGGCGTTTTGAAAGCGGTTTCTGACGCAGAGGACGGTAAAGACTCACCAGCTGCAGAAGCGCAGCAGGAATCAATACCACCATCAAATGAAAACTCTGATAAAAAGTAAAGGACTCGAGCAATATCAAGCTGATGGTTTTTGTATCGCTAAACAAGAATGCAATGTGTAGGAATAAATCTGAGCTTTTCTTTATCCCAATTTGGAGTCGGTAAATTTGTTCTTCATTATGTAAAAAAGTTATTGTTTACTAATGTTAGTCTGCTTTATGCATTTGAAATCTATTTTTTGGGATCACTGGCTGCGTTTACATGCAGCCAATAACCCGTTCAAAGCCGGGACGTTAGCAGAACCCTAATATTACCTCCTTTTCTAACCCGAATATCTGGTCACGTAAACTCGTATCGGCAAATCCCCATCAAAAAGAGCATTGATTTCTGATCCGCGCATGTTCTATTCGCCAAGAATCTTGGTGTTTTGAGTTGAGGAACTTCTAGTATGAGCCGTCTGGCATACAAATCTCATGTCTAGAGGACTAACTCTCTCTGCTCACGCATGTAAGCAGGTTATTCTGAATGTTTCAGAAACAACTCGACCATAACCTGAATATTGCCGACATGTAAACATAGCCATTGTCCTGTTTAAAAGCAAAATTGAGCCCAAGTTTGTACCATCCGACTCAAACTTCCATCCTCAGTTGAAAGAAGTCTGATCAGCATCTTCAAAACCACTGAGACTTGAGCCTGTGTGTCTAATGAACTTTACCCTCACCCTGGGCCGACAGGGTGCCACAAAAAAAAAAATATCCACAAAGTCTAATATTGGCACTTTGCAGAAACTGGAAGCTGAAGCTCCAGCGTGCGTCAAAGACACCAAAACAGTGCTTCAAAAGCACTCTGTCAATGCTTGATTTGTCTGAGCAGAGTCACGAGATCAATTATGTCCAAAGCTTCATTTGGTATGCCGCTGCTTTGGTACCCAATTCAAGGGTCCAGAAAGACCTGAATGACTGCTGAATTGGTGGTATGTTGGATACGAGTGTGCGATCAATAGTGATATGCAGCAAAGCCCCCTGGCTAAAAAAAACCTCACAGCACCCCATTAGCATACATGGAATGCCATAACCAAGTTGCTGGTGATGGTACACAGAAACATCTGTGCAGAGTATGAGCTGGAGAGCCCAATATCAAAGTGGGAAATGTGGTCGACAATGACCAGGCAAAGATCCTGTGGGACTGACAGATCGAGACAGATAAGATGGTAACGGCAAACAGACCGGACATTATGGTGGTTGATAAAGAGAAGAGGAAAGCCGTTGTGGTGGATGTGGCAATACGAAGAAGGAACTTGATAAATAACAAGGGCTCAGAGAGAAGCTAGAGAAGGCTTGGACAGTGAAGGTGACAATAGTACCTGTGGTAATTGGCACACTTGTGGCAGTGACCCCCAAACTGGAGGAATGACCAGCAGATCCCTGGAAGAATATCAAACATCTCAGTCCATAAAATGCAGTATTTGGAACAGAAAAGATACTGAGGAGGACCCTCAAGCTTTCAGGCCTCTGTTAGAGGACCCAAGCTTGATGGATGGAAAAAAACATCCACAGAGGGGGGGAGAAGGGGATTTATATGTAGTATATGTGTGGGTTTTCCCCAGTTGCCTTGCAAGCTACAAGAAATCGACAGGAAGTGACAACAAACACGGTGTGAGTATAAGTAGTTTTTTCAACGATTGGCGTTAGTTGTTAATTCTAGGACTGTGTTGAAAAAAATCGTAAAGTCAATTCTGAATCGATCCTTAGAGAAATCGAGTGGAATTGATTCACAATTTCAAAAATCGATCTTATTTTTTGGAATAGTTTGCTCTTTTTACAGCTAAAATAGGAAGGTAAAGTCCAGGTGGCCATTTTAAGTCTTGTGTCTGATATGGTAAATACAGTTTCCCCAGGTGGACTATCACTTACCCAGTAATAGGGCATATTGATCACAGGCATATAATTAAGATAATAGCTCAAAATTTTTTTTACAGCATTGACCCATATCAATATCGAACTGGATCAGATTGAATCGGATCGAATTGTGAACATCGATGCTAACTCTTCGGAATTGAATCGATTCATGAAATTTGAATCGATACCCAGCCCTAGTTAGTTCAATTTGATACTAAAGGCCACTAGATGTCATCCATCCAGACTGTATTAGAAAGCTTCAAGTAACGAACCATTTTTTGATACAAGCCTACTGTTCTTCAGAAAGTCTCATCTGGCTGTCACTATAGAACAAAGACTAACTTTAAGATGTTTAGATGAGTCCTTGTAGGCTTTTAAACCAGAGAGCGGAATCAACTGCATGGTGGTGGTTGTATCATAGGGAGTGTCTGCGCTGCTGAAATTGTTATTGCAGAAAGCAGGATGCAACAGTGGGCTTCTGAAAGAACCGCTGACCTCAAGAGCTATCAGATTTCTACCCAGGACTGAGCTAGAAGCTTGGGGCGTGTGGTTACTCTGCTACTTGCGAGTGGAGATTTATCTGTAATAGGGAGGAGGGTTAAATGTATATATTTGAGATGAGCTGATGTGAACTAATGACAAAGTCTATCTGGAGTCTGTGATCAATGAAAAACAGAGTATTCTATCTCAGATTTGCCAAAGATTAAGAAACAGGAAACGGGCAATTAAAATGTAAGAAAACAAGAAAAATTCAAAACTTGTTTATTGAATTTTAATTATACACTTATACAAAGTAAACAAAAAAAGAGAAGTGTTTGCAAATAAGGATATCAGCTTATGATTTTTGCAATGCAAATTCCAAAATTGTAAGTTCAGTCCTGCTTTACACAAGGATATAGATTTTAATTTCTGTAACTTTAAATTACCTTTTCACCCTTAAGACTGCCAATATCACATTCTATTGTTTTTTTTCAATGTTCCTCATAATGAGGTTGAGTTTACTTAAGAACTCCTAATTGTATTTTGTTAACCACCCTATACTACTTAGGAGAACCAGAACGTTATTAATGCAAGGTTTATCTGGCCATTCAGAGAGGGAAAAAAATATAATTCACATAAAATATAAAGACAAAGGAAGAAAGGATGCAATAACGCCCATCTGGATAGAGAATCTGGGATTAGTTTGGGCTCAATCACAACAACAATCTCCCAATGATCTTACATTCATACTGTTTAGATTAAACCTAAATCATCGGAAGCCCAAAGAAGAAAAAAGTCACGTAGGAAAAAAAAACAAGTTTCATGTTTCTAGCACTCCCAGTAAAATAAAGCAGCATGAGATTCTTGCTTCAGAAAAGGATTAGGGGCTCTGAAAAAAGAATTAAAAAATGATTTTAATATCAATTCTGTTTCTTTCTCACCTGAACTCTGAGTTTGAAGTTAATCCTTTTTTGTGTGGACCTAATCCTCTTTAGTTTCCAGCTCAATTTGAAAGAAATCAGCTGTGCCTAATGGGAATGTTTTCACCCAGATTCAAGATGGGCAATATTATGCAGTAGTCAGAAACCATTTATTTATTTTTCGCAGCAAAGAAATTGATCAAATTCAATTGCATGGTTGGTTCACCCTTTGCCAAATTATCATTATAGAATCATTTATTGATGGCTTGTTCAGTCAGTGAATACTTTATATCAGTTTTTAAACTTACAATCGTAACTAAGAATAGTATGGGAAACGATCCCAGAGAACCAAACAGACAGCAGTGTTTTCTGCCACAAAGAACAAAACAGAAAATGCCATGAATACATTTTATACACGTCCGAAAGAAAATAAAAAACGTTTATGGTTATGGAACCTTAAAAACACTGGTTGGGTTTCTCTATAGGTATAGCCAATATATATATTTACTGTAAAGGGAGTGACTGGGATTCAGAGAGAGTAACTCCATATCAAACATATTATCAGTTCCAACACATTGCAGGCTGCAGAGAAAGAAAAAAAAAAGAAAAGAAAAAGGTTTTGCTCCTAGAAGACGGTAAATCTCACAAGTTGTGATACAATTTATCTGTATGCCACAGCAGTCCAGAGCTACAAGATCTAGAAACCATATTTGGCCTGGGTCTGACGACGGCTAATCCTATTTTCCGCCCAGTTGTTCTTCAGCTCCAGCTCACGTTCCTTCGCCTGGGGAAAAAAGAAAACGAAAGAAATTTATGAAATTCTGCTTTCTTAAGATTTCAGGTACTAAAGAGGTAGGTGTGTGTAGGAACAATTCAATTGTGTGGTTTTTTTTCAATTTGTACTTGTGCGTAGAAATGTTCATAAATAGAAATACAGTTCTGACTGTTCGTACGCACAGCATCTACTGTTAGAACGGAGGAACTGCAACACTGAAACTGTTTTACTTTTACAGTTTATCGCCTCCAACAAGGAGCTCATGTTGGCGCCTTTCTGTGTTATAACAAAATAACGTAAAAGTTATGCACGGATTAGCAATACACTTTAAGGAAGTACGACTGGACTAATTCTATACAAAGAACAGAGTATAGCAAAAGTAGGCATGCTGTGAACATTTTTCCATTTTCCCTCATAACAAATTTCAAAGGACTTTACAGGTATTTTATCTAATAGGCTGACAGAGCAGTTTATAATTGTAATGCTGTGGTCATAGTTTTTTATAAAATTTATTTAAAATTTATTGCATGGAGTTTGCATGTTCTCCCCGTGTATGCGTGGGTTCTCTCCGGGTACTCCGGCTTCCTCCCACAGTCCAAAAACATGCATGATAGGTGAATTGATCACTCTAAATTGTCCCTAGGAATGAATGTGAGTGTGATGGTTGTCTGTCTCTCTGTGTTGGCCCTGCAACAGACTGGCGTCCTGTTCAGAGTGTACCCTGCCTAACGCCTGATAATTGCTGGGATAGGCTCCAGCTGCCCCGTGACCCTGAATTGGATAAGCGGTTAAGAAGATGGATGGATGGATGGAAGATTGTAAATTGTTTTAGGGAATAATGATCGGAAACGTTTGGTATCCATCGTCCACAGCTTAGGTGGGAGGATCTGGCGACACACGATGCATGCTAGAGTTATTACTCTATAAAAAGTTTCACAAATGTATGTGTGTATGTGTTGGAGCCCTAAAACAGAGAAATGGACAATATTAAAATGATAATAAAGAAAACTGAAATCTGTATCAGACAGTAAAAGCCTAATCAGTGCATCAAGAAAAAAGAAAAAATCTACAGTCAAATGTTTAATTAACTGCTTTCGGCACAAGATTGTATTATTTAAAAGCTTTGAGTGGTTCATTGGTTGCTCACCTGGTGAATGAGATACGTTATCTGATGCTTTCGCCTCTGTTGCCCTGTGGGCTGATCACCTCGTCTCTGCAGAAATATCAAAAAGCAGTAAAGTTATGTGTAAAAGCATAATCATTTCTTCTATTTTGATCCCTTTTTTTATTAATTAAAATGTTTTAAGCATAACGTATTTAACCAAAAGCACCAACTCAGCCATGTCAGCTCATACAAAACATCCAGCCTACGCTCACCTTGCTGTATGACTGGCGGGTTTGTTTTTCCTCTGATATGCTCTTGGTCATCCACTGCTGGTTCCCACTCAGCTGGTCGTCGCCTTTGATCTCCAGGAACTTCACCTCCTCCTTGCCCCTGTTTCTTTTCCCCTGCAGCCGCATAAACTGCAGAGCAGCCAGATGAGGAGGATTTAGAAAACACACAAACAGTTTGCAAACTAGAAGATCATTTCATACCTAAACCGGAGCATAAATGCGCTCAAGGAGGATAGAAGAAAAAAAGGCAGATGTGGAGAAACTATTTACTAGACGGGAAACTTCTTACCCCCTCATCGTCAAACATGTCTGAGTTGCCAGGCTCCCCGGCTTCTGCTGACTCTGTGTTGGGATCCTGGTAGTAGGGTTCCTCAAAGTATCCCTTTCAATAAAAAAGGGCACGATTTTTCACTTGAATTAGAGCTTTATTATATTTATAGTTAAGAACAAAGCCTTTAGATTAACAATAATATTTGCAACAGAGACAACTAGCTTTCTGAACACTGTTTGCTCTAGTGACATTTTGGCTCACTTTCTATTAATCTACCAACTCTAAAATTAAATGACGACAGCACAAGATACATTACTCTGCATCTGAAGTAAAGTTGGCTCACAGAACTAGTTAGTTTTACCTCAGGGCGAGCCTCTGGACCAGCCATGGGTTGAGGATACTCGTTATATTGAGCATCCCATCCGCTCACTTCCTCCTGGTTCCCTCCAAAGTCTAATGGTGCGTTTGACTGTCCTGGCTCATCGGCAGCCACATAAGGACAGGGTTCAGCAGGGGCCGCCGGCTCGGGATCCACACCCGGGACGACAGCAGGAAGAGGTTGGGGGCTGTCCTCCAGGGAGAAGTAGTTCTGGGGGGTTATGTCGTCCTCGTTATTCAGGTCGTCTGCCGCTATTTGCTTCGCCACCTGCAGGGCTGCCGACTTTGCGGCGGCTTTGATGGCGGAGGGAGATGCGCTGGAACCGATCAGGCCTTGAGCAGGAGCTCCGAGTTTGGGTGCTTTGGGTTCTGGCCGTTTGGTGAGCGTGTGAGGGATCAGCGGCCTGTCTGTCTCCTTCACAGTTATGTTCTTGGGTTTGGGGAGAATGGAAGACAGACCTGAACCTGCACCCTGGTGAGAGAAAAAAGACGTGGGGTAAAAATGGGAGGGATTCAATGCCCCTTGTCTCGACGTTCCCATGTTATGGTGAAAAATTAAAAGGATTTTATCAGACAGAACAACCCAAAGTAGTACGTATATGTTAGCCGCACAAAACATGATACGTGAAGTGTGACATTTTTGGCAAAATATAACATGAAACATGTGACATGCATTTTTATTCACTTCCGCCTTTTTTCTCCTTTTGGGGTTTGTCTCTGCCAGCTCTGCACGTCTAAAGACAAAAAATGTTGCCAATCTTTGAAAAAATAGCTCAAACTATCAAACTGGATGGACTGGACTCCTCTTATACGGATGGTCTTGCAGCTGTTTAGAGCTGCATTTCAGTATTGTGCTTTATTACTGTTTCTACCTCAGCAACTAATCATGTAAAGCTCATGGAATTACCCTGTTATTGAAAGTGTGCAATACAAATAAAATTGCCATACATCTCTACAGCTCCTCCGGAGTTACAACAGACCTCTTGGCTGCCTCTCTGATAAATGCTCTGCTTGCATGAACTGTCAGTTTAAGTGAACTGTGGTGTCTTGATATATTTTGAACTCCTTTCACCTTCAGAAGGAGGATTGTGTAGGACTCTGTTAGATGCTCAAAAGCTTTGGATATACCATTACTTGGATTTGAGAACTTGCCGATACCGAGCACCAATATAGATACTTCTGCCACACAAACAAAATGCAATGAATTAGAAGTCAGGTTATATTATCTTCTATGCTTGTAACAACAAATGATGGTGAATTGGATTGAAAAAAATTAAACACTAAAAACCACAAAACAAAAATTTCAATTGGAAAAAAAAATTTCTGTTCAATTATTGAAGAGTTTTAAGTACAGATTTTAAGTATCGGCTCATGGTATCAGTTGGATAACAGATACGAGTACATTAGAATGGTGCATCCCTGATGGAAAGGGTTAGAGATACTGAACAGAACCCCTCTTTAGCTAAACACTGATTATGTCACTGTTCAGTGAGAATCAATCCTACCTGGTTGGTTTGTAGCTTCTTTGTGGCCGGCTCATCATCATCAGAGTCTGACTGCAAATTAAAAACAAGATTATAAATTACAATCACAGCAGTACTACGTCTGAGCAAAGCTATGATTTAACTTACATCCCCTCTCTGGATTTGCGGCACAGTGATCTTGACAGGCTCTGTTCGTTTCTTGGATTTGGGCAGAGTGGACAGGAACCCTCCTGTGGATGGACCGAGGCTCTCCCTCGCTTGGCTGCCCTCTGTTGCGGAGCTCTTTGCCCTGGATGCTCCCTCTCTCCCTCCTGCTGCAGGTCCGAAGGCTTTAGGAGCAGGCAGGAAAGATGAAAACCCTCCCCGGCTGGATTTAGTCTCTGGTGCGGCAGAGGTCGAGGTTTCCTCCGAGTCACTCTCATCACTGCTACCGTAAGCGACTAGAGACATGTTTGCTGAGGTTACCGAGGATTAGTATTCTGCAGGAACTAGTGGACATGGGTGAACATGTCTCCTGGAGTCGGAGTGAGGAAGCAACGCAACCGGGTTTTCTGACGTGTTGACCCCAGTTTTAAAGGAACGTATATCTTTGCTAAACACCCATAGTGGGGAAAACTGCATTAAATTAACTGGGGGATTAAAAACGATCTCCTAGAAACACGGAGCTAGCGAATGTTAGCTAGGCCCCCGTTCTCTTTTTCATCCTAGTTTCTCGCTCAGTTACACTAATCTTAACCGTGCCAGCTGCTAGTGAAAAAACAACAACACAATGTGGCGTTTAAAGGTTTTTTTGCGTCCTTGAAATAGGCTCATTACTCCCTAGACACCATCAAAACATTCGTCTTCTCCATCCGGTGGTTGAGGACGAGCACCGCCGTCTTCCTCCTCTGTTATTTACAGCCCCACAGAAGCTACAGCGCCCCTAGTGAGCCGATGTTCTGATAAAACAGTTACCCATCAGAATGACATACTTTCAGTTCATGCGCATGCGCAGCAGAAAAAAACGCACTTTTCCCTTTGGTTTTTAAAATCTGTTAAAATCAAGTTAAATTATATATATATTTTAGGTTTAGGCATTTAAAAGAACGTATATTTGTCCTTCTGTGACCTTAGGGTTAGAAGATAAAACTCGTTGGTTGGTTAAAATTGGTTAGATAACTTCAGTTACAGTATGCTATTCTGACAAAGTATGCTGTTTTGTCTGAACACCGGTGTTCTGACAAAACATTAGGGACATATATATTTTTATGTACAGTCAATGGACAAAACCCATCAGAAAGAATGACATACCTTCAGTTAATGCGCATGAGCAGCAGTAAAATTCGTAATTTTTCCCTTTAGTGTTTAATATCAGTTCAAATCCCCTAATGCCTCAGCATTAGGGGAGTCTTAAAACTCAACACACAAAATTCTGTCACAAATGCAGAGAGGTCCACATATGAGAAGCAGTCCATAAATGCACATTCAGCGATCCATAAGATCTGAGTGAGTTTATATTTTAAGTTTCTCTCAAAATTATATTTGTGAAACCGCCCATGTGCATTTGTGACACAGATCGTGTGCATTTGTGAACCTCATCACGTGCATTTGTGAATTTATATTGCAAGTGTTCCTCAAAAGCATATTTGTGAACCACAGCACGTGCATTTGTGAAACAGACCGTGTGAATTTCCGAATGAGCATCTGGATTTATGAAAAACCCTGCGTGAGTTTATTTATAATGAGACTTTTCCGACTCCATATATTCAGATGGCCAGAGATTTAAAGAAAAGTGGCAAAAGCAATAAAAGTGTATTAGCAATACTTGCCAACAACTTTGATGTCAAAGATATGTTACTCTCAAATTTCATCTCTGCTGCCCGTATATTGAGCTGTTAGCATGTCATGACAGTCTTAACCCTTAATAGTCCCTGGGGCATTTTTTTGCGCAGGCGGGTGTCATTTTTAGAATAACTGTTGTTGTGCTAATGCAATTCTTACAATTTTTTTCCGAAGATGTGCCTTTTTGGAGGAGTTTGACAAAAATATATATTTTTTTCCTCATACTAGATTTAAAACATTGTATATTCATTACAGTAACATAAAGGTCCCTCTGACATTTTTTTGTGCCATTGACCCCCATTCAAACGACATTTTTCTAACAGACCTTAATTTCCCCATTTGAAAAAAAAAATTACACACCAGCTGACTGGTGTGTAATTGTACTACTACTGAAATTGTAGTTTTGACTTTTCACCTGAATAATGGATTTCTTTATAAATGCTGGGACATTGAATAAAGATGAAATTAAATTATTCACATTTTTGGGATCCTATGGGCCCTGAATTCATAATGCAATATGTATTTCTAAAAAATATGGTTTGAGCGTTTTTTAGAGATGTTATACACTGGTGTCCATGCTTGGTTTCATAATTTTTGTGAATGTTGTTTCTACAGTCTGCATCCAAAAAATCGGTCATTTTAAGAAGAGCAATATCCTAATAGACAATTTTATATGTAATTTTCCTGTTTTTGGGGGTGCAGATTTTCAAATAAAACCTGGTATTAAATGGCTTTCATCTCAAAAACAGGCATTTCTTTATGTTTCCAGAGGACTGAGGCTAAGGTTGGCATTTGTGAAAATTTTTTTGAGAGTAGTTAAATATTATATGACTTTATTTGTACTTTTTTTCTCTTGGACATTTTTTTGTGCCGAGGATCCCAAGTGTAGCATTTATTTGAGGGACTACGAAGGGTTAAGAGTCTGTCACGCAGCAACAGCCTTCAATCAGAGGCTTCTATAGATTCATTGCAAGACTGATCGCTACCAGAGTTCCACCCTGCCCACAGCATCACCATCCACGACTATTTTAAGATATTTGCATCGTATGAGTTGCAACACTTAATTTCCCTTTGAGATAAAATATGTATGAACTGAACTGAATATTTGAGATTGCCGTCACATGTAGAACACGGCCTCTACAAAGCTGAAGTTCCTACAGCTCAGTCAAGGTTCTTGTAAATCTCTCTGACAGGTTCTCATTTTTAATTAATTTAAACATTTCTAAATAAGAGCAGCATGAAATACCCCTGCTTTTATATTCAGATGACGGTTGACGTTTAAAGCTTGAGATGTTGCTTACACCCAGACTTGGCTTTACTTTTTTCAGTGGAATTTTATCACTGACCTGTGTGGTATGTCCTTTGGTCTTCATGATGATGATGTTTCTTATGTAATCTTCACTGACATACCTCCAAAGTCATCACAGAAGATAGTCATACTTTGATTAAATAAACTCAAGAGGAGTCGATTTAGATTACTTTTAAATGGTCTAACATTTGCTTTTATTTAAGGGTATCAGAGTAAAGAGGGCCCAACAGCAAAAGTTTTGTTTTCCTTCATTAAATATATTTACAACTGTTAAGTAAAACCACTAGTTTTATCCTCATTATAGGTTATCCTAAAACTAAGTCATTTGTGTCTATATATATATTCCAGGCATATTCATTTTTCTGTCCTTTTATAGTGAACATTTTTTCACATCTATCTTCTCTTACTATTTGAGTTATCCTGTAAACCTCTACAATACGTTTTAGAGGACATCAAGTGATGTATATTTGATGGCTGGCTTACCAACAACCACATTTAATGAAAAATTGAGAGACAAGTCAAATACTCTTGATCTTTTGACCATGATAATTATACATAGTCTTAATTATCAGGTCAATAACAATATTTTGACAGCTGAAAACAGTTTAACAATGTATCTTTTCAGATAACAGTGCTTTTATGAATGTCAACGATGAAGGATATCAGGACGGTTTTAATTGATTTGAATGACTTCACTGTTGTGAGACAATGCATGAAGGAGAAAATATTCTACGCAAAATAGTTCAGGGAGTTTCAGATTTACAACTTACAAATCCGAAAAACGAAGAGGAAGGGTATTAGTCACTGGTAGCGGAAGATGGTGAAGACGGAGAGGAAGAAGATATGTGAGAATCTGATGAAGGGACAGACTCAACCAGAGAGGGAACAGGAAAGTTACTTGTGCTTTGTGGGAAAGAAAAATCTCCAGAAAAATTGTGCTTTTTTATCAAATTCAATGTGTTATTGGGTTAATGTCATCAGATGGTATTCCTCTACAGTGGACATGCTGTAAATCAGAATGAAAAATTATATTAAAAATTTATATTTTCAAAGAATAAATGGTAAGGTGTTGGCCTTAATAGATAGTGAATCACATAAAAACACTTTTTTTGTTTCTCGTGAGGTTACGAAGAGTAAAAAAAAATTTATTGTTGAGGTTTGGTTCCGTTTTGACGTTATTGTGTCACAATTTCATCTTTATTTGAGGTATTTTCTTTAATGTGATGCTCTGGCCAATAGGGGCGCTGTGTTCTGGTTCCTGGTGAATACTTGGGGGCGCGTCTATAGAGGAAAGCGGGTTTTCATTTCAAACCTAAACAGTCCGGAGGACGAGCCAGCGTTTATACTAAGCAGATTGTATATCGTGCTAAGTAATAGAAATATATTTTTAGCTCAGAAACTCTTTTCTTGTTTTTCGGTTGGGGTTTGTTTTCGTTGCTGTGAATCCAAAGAAGAAGAAGGGAAGAAAAAAAATTGCCCGCTGCGTCTTCGCTCCAATTTTGCCGCCGCGCCTGGTTTGTTTATTTGGATGTCAGATCGACGCTCTGCCTCGGTTTTTGTCGCAGAACGTGTTCGCAAGATATTCTAAGCAACACAATCAACAACAACAAAAAAGCCCACAATAGTATTTTAAAAACTGAAATACATCTCTTGACGTTCAACCAGAATCATGCCGAGAACCAACAGGCAAAAGGAATACAAACCCGGAGACCTGGTGTTCGCTAAGATGAAGGGGTATCCACACTGGCCTGCGAGGGTAAGCTCCCGCCGTTACATGTTTAGCCTGCAGCTTTGAGCGAGCCGCTAACCTCAGTCTGCCTGGCTACTGCCATGCTCCCTTCCACTTGTTTCACCCGAGAGGCCTAGCAGTAGGCAGCTACCATGAGTTAGCTTAGCGTCGCCGTTTTGAGCCAGCGTGACGAAAAGAGCCAATAGTTGGTGATCGCACAGGTTTTCGGTGCGGACCGCCATTTCAGAAACGCGGTTATCCTATGGAACACCAACGCTGTAATGTTCTCCTTTTTCTTAATTAGCCGTAATTTAAGGCTTTCTGAGGCCTGTTGGTGGGGGTGGGGGCTAACGGCAACGTTGAGCTTCTCGCAGCCGTTACGGAGAGCAGCGCGGGGTCATCTCGCGCACGCACCGATTACATGCTCACCATCAGCTAATGCCGAACCAAACGCTATAACAACGCAACAATTCATATTTCATTTAACTGTTACAAAATATGTATTTTTGTCTTTATGGCCGTTTAATAACGCAGCACTTTAGTGCTGTCTTCATGCTTTGCTGTTTGTCAACATGCTCACCTGGCCTGTGCTCTTTCTGACGTTAAGACGCTTGTTTTTGTATTTCTTGATGTCAAATAATGTCCCCAGTTTATTATTTAGAGCAGACACTTTTATTAATCAAAGAATGTAAATTATTTAGTCACATTTTTATATGTCTTTACAAAGTTGAGCGCTCAATTTTTATGGACATTTCTAATGTGTTTGTCTTCATTAAAATGTAACAGAGCGCAGTGTTCTTTCTTCATTTTAGTGCCATTCACTTAGTTTTAAAATGCGTTTATTTACATACGTTACACTCCATTTTAATTATCAGTGTCCAGGGGTGGGTGGAAGGCTGCACAATATATCACAATTAACTGCTTATTGCAATGAAATTCTGACACACCGCAATAATTTTGGCAGTAAAATTGAAAGTAGAACTAGTATTTTGTGGCTTTTTTACCACCTTCGTTCCAGTGGAATCAACTAGAACTAGTAATAAAACTGGGTGAGTTATGGCTGAAACATATTGTAGTGTTTAGGATGCTCTGACAGGTATTCTACAGTTAAATTCAGTTTTGAAAATCACAATACTTAGTATTACTCATCATATCGTATTGTGTCCTCTATATTGTGATACATATCGTATCGCCTGATTCCTGCCAACACACATCCCTACCTGATAATATATTCTAATTGTTTTATACTTGCATTTTTTATGCTTGTGTAACGTTTAGCCAGGTGGACAGGCTCGCAGATGCTCACAGGGGACACTAATCACATTGCCCAAAATGCTAAAGGTCACAGAGGGATGGAAACGCAGTAACAAAGAAGAGGAACGTAGGCATATAAGGCAGCTTATCACAATATTTAGTGATATCGTCACAGGTTTTTGCCATGCAGTACCTGTACCTCTAACAACAAGAATAACTCTCAAACATAAAATCCCTAACATACTTGTAATATTCACAAAAACTGTAAGATTTGTGCAGGTCATTAACAACACGGCAGGAGTGCAGCATAAATTAAGTAGCTAGTCAAGTCCTCTAATAACAATTCCTGTATGTTTTTTATATCATAGTACCCAAAATTGTACCCGTTAGGAATGGCACTACTTTGACATATTTTTGTAAACGGTAAAGTAAAAACGTATGTTGCGAAAAGGCTCTTCAAGTACCATTTGACTAATCATAAAATGTAGTTTAATAGTTAAAATGATGTCCTCAGATGGGCAAAATATAGTTTGGTGCAAATTCTAATATTTTACTGACTAAAATAGTGAGGGGAAAAAAATTAAAAATTACAACATAACAAATTTAAAGCAGAAGTAACATTTTTTCCCTATTACTATTTTTATTAAGGAGCAAAAATTAGGATCAAAGAGGTTTCATTGCCAAATGTGCGAACAGATTCACAACATTAGGAAATTGCTGTGGTACTTTGTGCAAACACACGATAAGTCAAACACTTCCAAGCATGACATAAATAAAGATAAAATTGGATAAACAGATTGATGTATACATGGAAGCAGGTGATGATATAACAATTCAGGCGATGTATATATGTTTAAATATGTTCAAACTCTGCAAAGTACTTTCTGTGACGATATATAGTGTTTACTGTGTCTTTGTGGTCTACAAAAAAAGTTCAGCAGATATAAAATAACATTAGAACATCAAAGTTTGCATATAACCAAGAAGTCTCACTTAAGTATAATCTGTAGGTGTGTATTCAGGGTTGAAACCTGTTTGTTCTTTATCTGGTAAAGTTACTCACATTGGGTAGAGTAGCGATACTTCATTATATGACTCAAGTAAAGGTAAAAAAGTACAGTGCAGTAAAGTTACTTCTAAAAGTCATCCCCCCCCCCCCCCAAAAAAAAAGTTAACTCAAGTAAATGTAACTTGTTACTGCCCACCTCTTGTCATTTTCTCAGCAAACTACTTGCGAAACGTTTTGATCCATTCAGCTTTCCCTGTAAAGTGTTAAGTGTAAAACAAAAAAAAAAAGAGAGAAAAAACTAACATCTGACATATTATGCTAGAACTGAAATACTCTATAATGGAGAGGAAAAAAAGTCATAAAACTTTTTAAAACGCTGATCCATCTGAAACAAATTGATTAGAAAACAAGATTTTTCTTCACGTTCACCAGTAACGGTGACTTTTGGGCTGTGTCTTTCCCCGCTCCCTTTATTCAATCTTATCAGCTTCATGTCAGCAGAGTTAGGGCCCTGCCCCAACTACCGGCTCACAGCGCTCCTATCTGGTGAAGGCCAAAAGCCCCGTCTGGCAGAGGCAAATGGTCCCCATGTCTGTCCACCAGCTTGGTGGGGGTTTTGTCCCTCTGGATCTTTTTTTCGTTGCGCTTTAAAAACCTGTTGATGCGGGCAGATCGACAGGTCTGAATGCTGCACTGACACGAGGTTCAGCGTTGTAATATTCCTCTATGGTTTGCAGAGAGTTGTGACTGTTTATGAGTTATATTTGGAAAAAAACCCAAATGGAAACTTTTTTTATTTATTTAAGACAAATATATTTATAGATATATTTTTTTATTAGTCTGAGAAAAGTCTTTTACCATTTTACTATTTCGTTTTCGTTAAGCTTATGTCTTAATATAATTTTTATTTGCCACCAAACAAGCAGCTTCTCTCTGGTTTTCCAGATTGATGAGTTACCCGAGGGAGCTGTGAAGTCGCCCTCAAACAAGTACCAAGTGTTCTTTTTCGGGACGCATGAGACGTGAGTATGCTGGAGAATATTCAGAAAACCTAAAGACATCTTGGTATACACTATAGAAATGTAGCTTTTCAAACAAAAGAGCCCTAAAAGATTTCCAAGCAATGTTCTTTGGATAACTTACCTATTATTCTCTTTTGACCCTCAGTAAATGTTGGCACAATCTTTCATTAATAAATTAATCAAACCCCTATTAGACATAAACATGCGTCATATAAAGTATGTGTACTTTATAATATGTAGCTTGCAGAGCTCTGTGGTTGATTTCTCGTGGTGGTTGATCTCAAATGTTCCTCCCAGGGCTTTTCTGGGGGCCAAGGATCTTTTCCCGTATGAAGAATGCAAGGAGAAGTTTGGAAAAACCAACAAGAGGAAAGGTTTTGCTGAGGGACTGTGGGAAATTGAGAACAACCCCACTGTCACTCATGAAGGAAACGAGGTCGGTAGTCCGCCTGAATGAAAGATGCTTGTTAGGACAGCATAACATATGGCAATATGTGTTTTTATCACCACATCACTGTGCAGAATATATCAATATCCCAAACGGCTACTCAGATTGTAATGAATAGAAATACCAAACCATCAGGCTGTTAATGCATTTGCTATATTTTATGATGCTTTGCTGTTTAACGCAGTAGGAAATGTTCTACAAGAGCATTAAAATGTTCTGGTAAATTGTTTAGAACGTCAACTAAGATTAATTAAAGAAATAAAAAAAACTAAAGTGTTAAGATAAATACACCAAATGTTTGGTTGTTGTAGCTTTACAGATTCCTCACCATCTGGGATCCATGTTTGCAGAGAACCCAGAAGAGAAAGACAATAAGACTATTTAGTAAAATATCTGTTTTTTTTTTAATCTCCATTCTCACCACCACCGTCGTCACATGTTTTGCCTGATATTGTGCAGCCCCTATTTTTTCTGTACTAGTCAGTTTTGATGTTTGTATGCTTTAAAGTTGTGTTTCTAATGTAAAATATCAACCTGGTCTGTTTCTGTAATCAGGCTCATCACAACAGACATTAAACAGAAGACGTTTTTAGCCCCTTATGCTGATGTATAGAATATTTTATAACTGGATTTCTTTCTCTTCTGTGTTTATTTGCATCATTTATACATTTAAAATTATTAATTTATATTTTTATTTTGTTTTATTCGTCTAAATGAAATTCTTTTCCATAGTTTTTTTTTTTTTTTAACAAACAGAAATGTCTGTTTTTAGTCGGCAAAGAAGGATAACTCATCAGAAGCGGCTGGAGACACAGGCAGCTCGGAAAAGGCCAACGCAGAGGGCAGCAGCGACGAAGACGAGGGTGCTCTGGTGATTGACGAGAAGAACGACAGGGGAGGGACTAAGCGAAAAGCAGAGGAGTCCACGGAGGTGAGCTTCAGGTCGACCAAACAGACGCCACCGCAGTTCGATTCCTTCCCTCAACGCCCACTCCACTTTGATAGGAATCTCCCAAGCGGCCAAAGGATGCGGAGGTAGAAGGCGACAAGTCCAAGACTGAGGCCAAGCTCAATGACGTGGATGGAACCAAGGCAACGGCGCCTTCCTCACAGAGCGAGTCGAAACCTGAAGACCAGGAGAAAGCTCCAGCAGAGGGAAAGCTAACAGGGGAAAAGGTGAAACAGGCTCATTAATGATAGTCATGATCAAACTCTTGAAAATGTATTATTGGTCAGATAAACCAAAACCTGCTCACTGATTATAGCATGCTGCCACTTTAATATAACATAAGCCACCAGTATTGTTTTTCATCTTGGTTACCGTCTTAAAACAGGAGCAGTTTTCACTTAATAGGAATTGCTTTACTTATCCAGTGACGGTAGTGTCTAACAGCCAAGTCATAAATTCACTGTGAAAACGGTTTAAGGAGCAAAGTGCAAAATTTGGTTCGTCTGTTTAATATTCAGTGAAACTTTATGTTTCAGGTGTCAAACAGCATTATCAGTGTTTGCTACATAATGCACGTCTAACATCAAAATAATGATGGGTTGAGCCATCATATGCTTTGCAGGGATGCACAGATACCGTCTAATATACATATAGTTTAACTAGGGGTGTCACGATTCTCCAAATCTTCGATTCGATTCTCAATAAATAAAAAAGTAAACTTACTTTTGCAGTATCAAACCCTATGTCATTTTTACAGGACAAAATTGATGCAATTTTATTATTCTTGTGTAATGTATCACATTAGGCATTAATGTTTAAATAATTTATTTACAGCTATAGCGTTGTTTAATGCTAACGGAGGCTTGCTGCCATCTAGTGACTCTTTATAGTTACTGCAGAAATACGATATGCTCCAGATAGGGCTGGGCGATATAGAAAAAAAGCTTATCGCTAAAAAAAAGTCATATTGATCGATATCGATAAAAAAAATCACATAATGTAAAAACTATATTTTAAGTGCCCAGTCGTTTTGTTATTCTTCATTCAAGTAATTTTAACTAAGAATTAAATTCATTAAATTTTCAAACACTTCTTTTTATCATAAGTAAGTTTGTAAGACAGAAACAAACCAAGAGACCTGAGTAACATCAGTAAATACAAAGAAAAAAAATATTATTAACCGTTTTATATATATATTATTTTTTAAATCATGTTAGTCATTTAAAAGATTAAAAAGAATAAAAAAAGCCTTTAATTTAAACATTTATGACACTTTATAATATTAATGGATGAAACCATTAAAGTAGTTTGTCAATAAAGTTTAGTCAAATTCTCTTCAGCTGTAGGCTAAAGCTAACTAGCTGCTTACCAGTGTTGATGAGCTCCATCACTGCAGCTCAGACACTGAGAGCTGAAGCCAGCAGGTCTATCCAACCCCTGTTGTGTTTTTTTTAAGCGTTTTTTCGCTTCTGAGGACCGGGAGCAGTACCGAGGGGAGATTTTAAAAGCCACAGATGTTAGCGACTTGACCTGGGTACGTTTCCTGTGTCTCTGTAAGAGATTCGTAGCGAGCTGGAGAGGGAAGTCCTGCTTTAAACAGCTGACCGTAGTTTTATATTTCGTTCATTATTGCTACGTTTAGTGTTTTAGTGCATCGAGGATCGGTTCAAAACGGGACGTAACCTTTACTGGAGCCACTGAAACATTTATCCGGGACAACGTCCGCTGCTGCTTCTTTGTTGTTACGTCTGAGCGCGCCGAAGCTACGGTTAAATTCTGTTTCAGCTCAAATCATTTCATCCTTTTTGTGGTTGAAAGGAGAGAGGGTGGCTGACAGAGCTGCGTGGGTCATTGTTAATGATTCGCTTGGAGTAAATAATGATTGTTGTATTAAGCTGCCTGATAGGGTATAATGAAAAAACGAGGGGGAACTTATTTTTTCTATCAAACTTTTTTATCGACCCCCTTTTTTTTCCTATCGCACCACACATCTATCGTCGATATATATTGCTATCGAATTATCGCCCAGCCCTAGCTCCAGATAGAAACGAGAAAAATGCAGCTAACAGTGTTCCTCTTGTTTGAATGTGGACTTGACTCGCCGGAAACTCAAAATTTCATCACCGGTGATTTGAGAGTAGAATGAGCTGCTTTAGCCATGCTACCGTTGCTTCGTCTATCCAAGCCGTGGTCTAGCTGTAGCTTAGCCAATAGCTACTCGCTAGCGTCATTTAATGTGCTGTGTAGGTGTGAGCTCTAATCCAGAGGGATGTAAAACAGCTAGCTAATATGTTACCGGGTGTTGTGAGTTGTATGAGAACTGGTGAGAGTTAGTTATAAGGAAAATTCAATGTGTGGTACCTTGTGATGAAACGGTTGACTGCTAATTGTTGCTACGGAGTCCCGAGTGGGAAGCAGGATGCAAACATGGCAGGAGGTGATCGTGATCCTCTTTTGGATTTCGATGTACAAGATGATGATCAAATTTCGATCGATTTCAACAAAAAATCAAGATCGTGACACCCCTAAGTTTAACTGATACCATGAACCGTTAATTAAAATGTGGTAAATCTGCAATAAATTCACACACACAAAAAATTCTTTTTTCACTTTAAATTTTAATTTTATGGTGATTTTATGTTTTACATCTGTTAATTTGTCTTATTTATGTTTAGTTGGTAAAGTCTGGTGCCTTTAGTCTCTTCAAGAAAGGTATAAGGTGGAAGGCATAAAGTTGATTAATTCAGCAATAGTATCGGATCAGATTCGGGTATCGACAGATACACAAAGTCCAGGCATTGGTTTTGGGACTTAAGAAGTCGGATTGGTGCACGCCTAATGCTTTGATGCATTAGTGAGGACAGAGCTGCTCGATTTATGAGGAGAAACAAAATAATAGTTACAGTAGTCTGTTTTAAGTAAACATTAGAACAACGCGGGGGGGGGGCTAGGGAGGCGGCTGCGTCATCCATCTGCCGGCTTAACTAGAACGTGTAGTTCTAGTTTATATTTAGGTTTACTCCTTTTTATTGCTTGTTTTGTTTTTTGTTTTACCTCTCTGCCATCCTGTGGATTTAAGGGACTGGGATGTTTTCTTGTTCTTTTTGTTCCCCTTCATCTCTCATATCGTCAACTTGCTCTCCTACCTCTGCTGCCTCTCTTTTTCAACTGCTTTCTTTCTTCTCTCTCTCCTGTTTCCATGTCCATAACTTCAAGAAATTAAACCTGCAACAATCTCTAATAAAGATTTTTCACATATATATATCAGTACTATAGCTAAAGCTGTAATTCTCTGCTTTAGAAAGTTAATTTGTTAGACTTGTACTCAGACACCGATTCTGAGTACCAAACTGCTAGACATGACAGGTTAGGAAAAAGAAAATGGTTACAGTAATTTGGATCAAAATTGAAATGACTTATGGTGACTAATCATTCAATTTTTATGCTCAAAATATTTTGTTTTCTATGTTTGGCAATATGACATTTTCTTATAAGCGGGGGAAAGTACTGAAAATTTGGCTAGAAAAATGTATTTATTTTATGCAGTGAGGGAAAAACAATGTGTGTAAATATCTGATTTTAACCAAATACCAAGACGAAAGCTACAAATCGCTTATTTATTGTCAGTAGTTAATGACGAGTCCTAGTTATGTCTGCTTTATTTTTCTAAAAACGTAAAGCTAAAATCTGTGCTGTTATATTAATAAAACAGTCATTTTCTGTAAAATTAGTATTTCAAATAGAAACCTCAAATTGGGTTAATGGGTTCATTTCAGCAAATGTTCTTCTGGTCTGCTTTAATCCGCTCTAGAACCAGTTGGCCTAGCTGACTTTCATGTTCCAATGTGTGAATATGCAAAGAGCCTGCTCATAAATACATATTGCACCAACAAAAAAATATATATATACACTGCTGGCCTTAATAGAGCTGTATTGAACAGCTATAATAAAAATAACAACCCATGCGTGGAGCTGTAGAGCTCCTTCAGTGACGGACATTACTGTGGTTCATTCCTCTCCAATAGCTGCTCCCAACAAACCCATTGAAAAGTTTTTCATCTCTGCTGTTTTTGATATTTTCACTGTTTTATTTTATTTGCACAGTTTTTCAATATGTGTTCTTGTTTTCCATAAACACAAATATACACATGCAGTGTGTATATTTGTAAAGGCTCAGTTGCACGGTTTATTTTAATCCAAGCAGGCTGCTATAGGAATTTACTATTACTTAGTATTTTTCTAATTTAGTTTTCAATTCAAAATGTTACTGTAAAACCTCTTATTCTTGCGTGAATCTACTTTGCTGCTGTTAACGGCAAAATTTTTCCACTAAGGGACAATAAAGAATGTTTCAATTCTTTTCTGTAGCAATAATTAATCTAAGATATCCTCTGTATGAGATTTCTCTTCTGTTCATCGTTATTTTGGGACATAACAGATGTAGACGGCAGCTTTATTTGTTCATTCTGCAGTGCTTAGTCTTGAACCTGTGCCCTAATTACCGTTTCCTTCTCTCCCTGCAGCCTGTGACAGACAGCGCTTAACGTCGGCTAAGAAGAAAACCAACAACCCTCAATGCTTTTCTCTGGAATTCAGGCTTCAACAGAAATACTTGTAGGATTCCAGATTTCAGCTGTTTAATTAATGAGCGAATTATCAGAAGAATAAAAAGAATACATGTTTGTATTGAAAGACAAACTAATTTCCATTTGCCACTTTTGGGATATTATATATCCCGGAATAAAAACCAACAAGAAAAAACAAAACATCCGCTGATCAGTCTCCAAAACAACGGAATTGAGCATTTTCAAGCTCGTGTACAAACAGGATTTTGGTGTTTATATATTTTTTATTTCTAAGTGCAATTACATAATTACAAAGACTGAATAATAGGTGTCAAAACATTTTTCAGTTTGAGGGAAGAAATAAACTTAATATATACTACATTTAACACAAAAGAAGATCTAAATCACAAATATGTCTTTGAAAACTACTCCCATTTGGTGGGTTTTAAAACATAATGTACAGAAAAATAAAAGGAACAACTTTTCACCATCTCTGCTTTAGTTTGTAACCATCTCACCCGTTTGTATCAACCTGCTTCTCCGCCTCATTAAGCCCTTTATTCAGTCATTGAATGCATGATGAGTTGCACTTTAGGTCTCATCGTTCTATCTCGACATCTTCAGTGACGCGCCGTGTTGCTTTCGGTGTGAATGCCTCACTGAAGGCGACCAAATTGTGTCACTAATCCCCACATTTTGCTTATATGTGGACTTCCTGGCTTTCGAACACATCAAACATTCAAATCCTGTTTCATTTAGTCTCTTCGACTTTGCCCTCACTCCTGCAGAAAACTGTCCTGAAATCGCAGCTGATGACTGTTGTAGAAAGTAGAAAGACATTCCTGAGCGTTGTCTCAGCTCGATCCTGACAGGTTAGGGTGGAGTGGTGGTAATAGCGTAGGGGGAACGACTATTCTTCACCTCCTGTTTTTAAGTATCTATATTATCTGAATGAAACTCATCAAAACCATTAACTCAGTACACAATCTTTAGTTACAGTTTTCCTGCATTCACAAATTAGTTGCACAGACTTTTCTTTCAGAAATGTATTGCTGAAATTGTGAACGCTAACTTTTTCTCTTATTTTTCTTCTTTTTTTGTCCGTTTTAAAAAAAAAAATCAGAGTGTTACCATTGCAGAGTGCTGAATTGGCTATTTTTTTTTATTTTTTTTTTGCCCAACCTTTTTAACTGGAATACAAGTCCTTTTACTTCAGTGGTCTTATTGTTTTCGCTGTGATACAAAGTTCTGGATGTGATTGTTCTTTCATCACTTTGGTGTTAATTCATCTGTTTACTGGTGTTAGCTTAAAGTTTATCAAGTCATGAGAAAAAGGGAAAGTTACAGAAAAAAAAATATTAAATTAAATCTTTTCCACCATTTTAGATTCAGAGCAAATTTTGTTTTCAAGCGTATTTTTTTATTTTATCCTCTTTTTTTGTTGCTTTTTCTGTTTATTTCATAAGCTGACATTCATCTTAAGCTGCTGCTTAGTTTGCCATTGTAGTTGCCAGTCAATTTAATAAACATGTTGATTACCAAAAATAAATGCGGTTCCTGTCATCCTTCAAGTTTCTCAGACGTTAACAGGTCAGCTATTAGATATAGTTTGGCAACTTTTCCTCTGCTATTCATCATATAAAAAAGTATACCGTACTGTGGCAAGGCTGGAAGCGGGCGGAATTCAATCCGATGACGATCCCGGGTGAGAGTCATGCGTCCTAACCAGTCGTTAGCGCGCATGACTCTCACCCGGGATCGATGCCCACCCAGGCCCTCGTGTACCTTGCCACAGTACTATTGTTAACTTGGACCTTTTGCTCATTTCATCTTTGCTGAAACGTTTTAAAAAGCCATTCTTCTCAAACCAGTCTGTTTCAATTATACTTTAAGTACAAGTATTTGAACACCCTGCAATTATCCCTCTCAGAAATCATTGAAGGGTGTGAAATTCACATTTTAGTTGCATTCCAAATGAGAGACGTCATTTAAAAAAAGAAAAAATAATGCCGGATTTTTGAAGAATTTATTTTTATTTTATCCTGGCAAACAGCAAGAATTCTGTCTCAAAGATCAGTTCCTCTGTCTTTAAACAGTTCACCTTTACTCCACTTAATCTGAATTGGTAGCACCTGTCTGAGCACGTTGAAGACACCTGTCCACCCCTCAGCCGGTTGTACTCTAACTACTACCATGGGCATGACCAAAGAGCTGTCAAAAGGCACCAGAGATAGCCCGACTTCTGAAATGCATGTATACACCTTACCCCTCCTTTCCACCGGACGCGTCAGCAGCACGTCATACGCGGCTGATAGTTAACGCTCTAGTCTATAGAATCCTTTCCGCTGGAGGCGATAGCAGCACGAATTTGCCCCGTCGACTTTGCAGCACTTTTCTAAATATATGCAGCAGTTCTATCTTCTACACAGTACTTCTCTGAAACATGTAAATGTTGACATTTTGGATAGGCGAAGATAGGAAATCATCTGGAAATTTTCAAAATAAAAGAAACTTGCCGCTTTCTGGTTGCTTTACTTAAAAAAAGGTCACTACCTGTGCAGCCCCGTGAGAAGTCAGTACCTCGTGGGAGGGTCTCATTAGTGTTTCATCAATGACGACGAACGGTTGATCATTGAAGTGGAGAAGCACTCAATTCTGTATGACCAAAGTCAAGAACGTTAAAGTATGGTGTGACGTATCTGCTGTTATGGGACAAGATGGTGAGTTTTTCTTACTTATGAACGTGAATCCCCCCCCCCCCCACACACACACACATTCTATGTGCATCCTTTTCAGTTATGCCAGCTAAAATAAATGGGCCTTGAAGTTTTTAAATGATTAAACTACAATGAACTTACAAAAATACTGTTTTGTGCTCTCTCGGTGACAGCTGCTTCCCTGCTGCTATGTGCCTCGTACGCACCTGGCGGAAAGGGCCAAGCAGCAGAATACACGAGCAAAACGTGCTGCTCCTGTAACATGTTGCTGGCGCGTCTGGTGAAAAGCCCGGGTTAGTCTGACTTGAACTGAACCAAAGTAGAGCTTCAGCCCGATTAAGCTACTCAGATAATAAGTTTGGGAATCGGACACCCCCTCGGGAAGTTAGCAAATGCAGAAGCGCAACTCGGCAACAACACAGTGGTAGTATAAGAGGAATATGGCGGCTAATACGAATGTAAGCGGCCGATCAGTGAATGTTTGGACTGACGAAGAGATGAAGCATTGTGATTGTGAATATCCTGCTTTGACTCAGTCTGCATCACTCCCGCCAGTCTGTTTACTGCCTGTGTGCAGCTCAAAGCTAACGGCTATAAGGTTAACATGTAGGGGCGAATGTCGCGATCTATCGTACTTCATTTAATAATTAGATTTTCAGAGTGACATGTAAATTGGAACTCGATTCTCAACATGGGGGAAGCCCTCAGACCGATTACTCCAAAAAGCTCAATATAGAAGTGCATGTAAACGTACTGAGTAACACAAAGAGAGCTGGGACCTCAGTTTTAAAGCTAACTATCAGTAGAGTACTACGCGTCATGGTTTAAAATCATTCATTGCACCGAAGGTCCCCCTACTCAAGCCATCACATGTAAAGGCCCAACTGAAGTTTGCCATTGATCATCTGGATTGTCCAGAAGAGGCATGGAGGAATGTCATGTGGTCAGATGAGACCAAAAATAGAACTTTCTGGTCTAAACTTCACTGTGTGTTTGGAGGAAAAAGAAGAATGAGTTGCATCCTAAGAACACCGTGAAGCATGGGGGTGGAAACATCATGCTTTCAGGATGCTTTTCTGCTAAGGAGACAGGACGTTATTAAGAAGATGAATAGGGCCATGTGTTATGAGATTTTGAAGAAAATCCTTCCCACTGAGCATTAAAGATGTGGCTGGGTTTTCTAACATGACCATGACCCAAAGCACACAGCCAGGATAACCAAGGAGAGGCTCAGTAAGAAGCATACCAAGGTTCTGGAGTAGCCAGTCTTCAGACCTAAATAGAAAATCTTTGGAGGGAGCTGAAACTCCATGTTGGTCAGCAACAGCTCCGAAACCTGATAGATCTAGAAAAGATCTGCGTGGAGGAGTGGGCCAACCTGGTCAAGAACTACAGGAAATGTAGTTTCTCTACCAAGTAACACTGATTTTCTCAGGTGTTCAAGTACTTATGTGCAGCAATGAAATTCAAATTTAAATCATACAATGTAATTTTCTTTTTTTTTTACTAAATTATTTCTCTCACAGTGGAAATGCACGGACAGTTTGAAATTCAGACCCCTCCATAATATCTAAGTCGGAGAACAATCACTGGGTGTTCAAATAGTTTTCTTAAATATAGGTGTTATAAAAAAAACGGACAGTTGTATTTGTTGTCACATTAAATTTAATAATACCCAGAGCTTTTTAAAGAATCAGGATTTATTCAGATTTCTACTGTTATAAATTTGAAGTAGAAACCTCATTCGTTATCTGGTCATTTGATTAGAGGTTTTCAGAAACTGAAACCTTCTTACTTTTTTTTTTAAGAGACCGAGAGCAACATAGGCAAAGCTGCAAGACTTTCGGGTTTGAACTGGTTATATAGTCTTTATCAGCGTTTCTTAACCCTGGGCCTCCGGGCCCACTGTCTGTCATATTCTACCTCCATCTCTGCTCCAGCAGGCCTAATCCAAATGATAGTATTAGCTCCTGCATGTCATCAAGAGCTGCAGAAGGCTGTTAATCAAACAGTTATTCAGGTCAGGTGTGTGGCAGAAGAGAAATAGCCTAACTAAATCAAGCAGGACAGTGGGCCCTGAGGAACAGGGTTGAGATCCGGCGTACCAAAGCCATTTATGTGGTCCTCTAAACTCTAGAGCACCATATAAATAGAGCCTATAAGTTTTACTAATGTTCACCCAGCTTTTATTTGGCAAATCAGTTTTTATTTGAACAGTCCTAAACCGTATCGTTTTTAATAAAAATCTGAATTTTATTTTAGAAGTAATTTTCAAATGCAGAGAAATATTTATTAACATTTTAACACTTTATTAAAGATAGTTGTATCAATACCTTCTGGAACAATGAGCCCTTTAATGGCATTCATGTTCTTAATATGGCCCAAAATGGAAATGAGTTTGACATCCCTGGTCTACATACATGTAAGAATAGTCTGCCATCTTTGTATGTCTAAACTGAAAAGTAAAGTTTAAAGACAGAAATCTTTGTTTCCATAAACATGAATCAGTTCTGAGTAAAAAAATAAATAAATGTTATAGTCTGAACATGGGAATGTATATATGGGTCTGAATGAACTTAACTGGAACAGTTCCATAAAGTACATTGAAAAACTAGAAGGAAGAATAGTACTTTGTAAGTCAAATATCAAACGTAATTTAATTTAAATGAAAAAAAGTAATGAAAGACAAGTCTAACAGTCGCTATATAAACTTAAACATGTGAAATGATGCAAAATTTGCAGTTGCGCATGCGCAAAGACAGGAAAGCATCCTCCGATCCAATAGGAGGCGCTGCAATTTGACAGATGCGGCATTTCTGCTGTTACATGTGACATTGACATCAACAGAGGGTAAGATACACATATCTTACTCACTTTTCTGTAAAATCCACACTGATTTAATAGGATAAAAGCAGTAGCTGCAGTTTTACGGTAAAATATTTACGAAACTAGATGCGAGTTGCTTGGAGCTAATGCTAACGGTGGTTTATGATTAAGCTAAAATTAGCCTAGCTTGTGTTTATGTGTGTATTTTTGGTGTTGACTGGATACATAACTTTGCCTCCCGCAGCGCCATGAGGCTGACCGCTCTCCTCTCGATGGCAGCCCGCGTCGTAGTGCCCAAAGATTACCGCTACGGGACCAACAGGCCGTGGACGGAGGCTGCTAAGAGGCGCAATCCTCCGGGAAAGCGGAGGAGGAAGGTGTTCGTGGAGCCACTACAACCAGAGCAGTGGACCGTACTGAAGGGGGACATGGTGAGAACTAGACACTAGGCGGGACAGCCAGGTCGTCTCAGGCTCACAGTAATGATCCACCTCAAGAGCTACCTGGTCAGGTTTATTGTAGCACAGCAATCATGCATGAATATTCAAGTCTGCTTCCATCAAATCAAACAGTTAATTCAATTCAAAATGTGTTTATACCAAAGGAAAATACATTTTGTAGTGACTCAGATAATCAAATTATCTTCAAAATCTCGTGGGTGGTGATAATGTGGGCAGGGAAGATCTAGAGTAGCAGCCAGTCTTTCAACGAATCTGAAGAGGCTTCTGACTGAAGACACTGTGACATTCTCAGGATTGTCATGACATGCTAACAGCTCAGTACCTAAGGTGGCAGAGATCTTCCACATAAGGTATATATAGGTATCTTGTTGGTAAGTACTGCTAATCTACATAATTTGCTTTTGCCGCTCCTCTTTAAATCTCCGCCTGGCTGTATGGTAGGAAAGCCGGGCAGAGAAACGTTGGAGTCAGGGATATGATCTTTGCCCATTTTGATTGATAGGAGAGATGGTTTGAACTTCCTCCTCTCTCTTCTCTGCGTCCATGAAGCACATTTTTCAACTCTGCAGGGATTTGAGGTCTTGGTTCAGGTATTATTTGAGTTTTTGAGATGCTAATCAGCTGCTCCCACTAGTAAAAACAGCATATTGTTGCCTCAGGTACTCATAATGACAACAATGTAAAAGTTAAAAAAGTACGTACAAAAATCCAGCTGCATAGCTTCCAAAACCAGATGGAATAATTGTCCAAACATGCAACGCCTCAACATAAAAAAAATAAATAAATAAAAACCTAGAAAAATAACGAATCAGAGCTAGAAGAGAGCTAATCCAGCATGCTGCCACCGTGAGCAGTGTTTCATTTAAATAAACACGACAAAAATGAACCTTTTTGAGAGGTACACTTTACGTTACAGTTGGTTTAAAACGAACGCTATATTTCAGGAATAAGAACATCATACCTATAGTATAACATGGTGGTCTTAAGCACAAGTAAACACTAGTAAAGCTGCAGGACAATGATTCAAAAGACAGGGGCAAAATCAGCACATTTTGACCAGCCATCTAGTTGGGATTTAAATCCACTCAAGATGTTGTGGCATGGCCTTAAACAGATCAGTCATACCTAATAGCTAGTGATGGGTAGATGAGGCCTCGTGTACGTTTCAACACATTACCTTAACTGTATTGATACTGTGTTGATACTATGTTGGTCTACTGACACCAGGAATTGTATTTGAGGCACTTTTTAAATACAGGCTATATATATATATATATATATATATATATATATATATATATATATAATTTTGTGTTTTTTTTAAACTCTTTGCAATTATTTTTTAAGGCAATTTTCCCGTCGCATTGGTACTGCTCTAGACATCACTACTAATAGCCCACCGTTGTGGCTGACTGAACAAATAATTATGTAACAAAAAAAAGAGTGAGCCAAAATGTCCCCACTGTGATGTAAAATACTTATTGCCATTTATTGTAAAGGCTTAATGACAATTGTTTCCACCACTGAAAACGGCAAATGTGGCTCATAAGGCATTAAGGTTGACTATTACTTTGAAGGAACGCTAATACAACACTGCCTGGGAATTTTAGCTCAAGAATTACCTTTGGGACACAAATGTTCTTGCCAGTGTTAGAAGTAAAATAGTGAAAGTTAAAGTGCTTGGAAATGTTTTCTTTACAGGTTGAGATTCTTGCTGGGAAAGATAAAGGGAAGCAAGGAAAGGTGACACAAGTCTTCAGACACAGAAACTGGGTCATCTTGGAAGGACTGAACACAGTAAGAGAGCGATTTTACGTTGTTTCCTTTTAAAAGACTTTACTGACACGATCCTGTTACATTTTAAGCCTATTTTATACTACTCCGTCGACACAAGGGCTCTCCGTCAGAGATCGCTTCACTAAAACGTGGCTCTATAGTCACTGTAATCAGTAGTCAGTGCAGTGTTTGGGCACTAGGTGCTTTATATTGAAAGGATAATTTGGTCTAATCATCTAATCGTTTCTTTTGGCGATTTTGAACACAAGGAAGTGTAGGGAAAAAACAAACAAAAGCCTGCTGTGTTTTGTTTCCATGCATTTTTAGAGTATTCTGTGAGCTGCACTTTTAGTAAAAAGCTTCATGGCTTAATCAAAACGCACTTTCTGTCGTCCATTGCTCCTTGAGGGGGAAATGCGTTGACAGACTCCAGAAAACAACGCTGCAATGGTAGGCAGAAGCCGCCATGAAAAGAGTAGTATAAACTAGGCTTAACACAGCGGAAAGTAGGCTAGCCCACTGGTCATATAATTGCATGCTTATGACAAAGGCATTCTGCATTTGATGTAAACTGTTGATGGCAATCAACATTTAGCAGGATTAGCAACCAGTAATGTACCACCTAGGCTTCAGACAGCATCACACCAGGTGTCTAGCTGTTTTACATTTTTATCACCTCTTTATTTTGTGTTTTTTGAGTTGGCAGGAGTTATCCAGCTGTCAGACTTAAGTTTTGGATTTCTTTGTTTGAGATATGATCAGATCTGACTGAATTAAAATTCTTTAAATTTCTATTTCAATGAAAGGAATCCTTGTACTTTTGAGTACCTTCACTAGTACAGGTGATTTGTATTTCTGTCCTTGTTATTGTGAAGGTAATTTTCTATTTTATGAAATACAGTAGTGATTTGCAGATATGTGTATGTGTTTTATTAAATAAATCCTGTTTTATTCAGAAAGTACTTGTAAACGACCACTTAAACTTTCTTTGGAAAAGCAGCAGTCTTCTTATTTCTCAACAAAACTCAGTATTATTATTTTTAACACACCATGACTCCTGAACTCCACTAGATGGAGCCAAGTATCTGATTGGGTGGTGTTCTTAGCCTCCTCCTTTAAATATATATGCAAAAATGTTTATTTTCTGTTGTAGCATTACAGGTTTATTGGGAAAACGAGAGATTATCGTGGAACCTACATTGCCAGTGAGGCTCCTTTGCTGCTGCGTGATGTCGCCCTCATTGACCCCTCAGACAGGTAAAATCAACCGAGGCACAAAACAGAACTGATTTTTAAGTCAAGCACCCTAAGAAATGTCTTTATTAGATTAGCAATCAATACATGCTGTTCATTCTAGAGGGAAAATGTTTAAATACAATATTTCCTCTAATGCCATCATTGGTCTGCTATATAAAGAGAAAGGTAGCTTATATTTGAAAGCAACACAAGATTTTGTGGTTTAAAGTAATTATGATGTTCAGCAAACATAAAGAAACACAAATAATACAAATTGGAATATGTGTGTTAGAAAGACTAAAGGTGGGCAGATATTTTCCGTCCACATCAGTCGTTTTTGTCGTTGATCTACAGGAAACCAACTGAAGTTGAGTGGAAGTACACAGAAGAAGGCGAGAGGGTGAGAGTATCCAGCAGGACGGGCCGAATCATCCCTAAACCTGTGGTGGAACGACGAGACGGCATTGTGCCTCAGCAGTGGAAAGGTGAGGCTGGAGCACTTTAGTTCATTCGGAACATTAAAACCTGCTGGTTTATCTCTACATGCAGAATACATTTAAATAGTTTCATTGTAAAGTTAACCTTCTTTTTCCCCCTTCCCCCCCCCCCTCAAAATGAAAAATCACATAAGGAATGGAAACACTAGTTAAACTAGTTTTAATTTTATTAATTTAATAGTTTTTGTGCTGGTATACAAAGGGTTGCTTTACTGAATATTTTCTGTGTTTGATCGGTTTTCTTTAGAAATTTGGCAGAAAAATCTGAAGGCTGTCATTTTTACAGATTAGTTTTCTCTCCTCAGACCACTGTTTGTAAATGCGCAGATATTTTTTAACTTTATGCATGGAGTCCAGGTAAATAAATAGATTAAAGAAAAGATTCCTAGGCGCTATATTCAATGCATCTTGTTGCCTGCGAGGTGCCTGCATGTTGAAAAGTTACTGAGGCTTTGGAATGCGACGGCGGTTGGTGCGGCTGGTCAGGCGCATTACAAAGAGCCTGATGTGTGCCAAACGCCGACCCCTGCTGCTGCTTTCCTCGCGCAGGGTTTCCTGCAGTGTAGTTTATGGATCAGGAAACGGTTAGTTCAGAGTTTGTTTTTTCAACCTCTGATCCGTTCAATCTGAGAAATGTTTCCTTATTTTAGAACATTGGCTGAGGTGTGCTTAATGCCAGTCTCCACGCCAGTGGAGCGCATGTTCAGCCTCCAGAACAATATCTAAACCCCCATGAGAAATCCGTCCGAGGCAAAAATCCAAAACCTCATGATGATAATAACTTATGCAGCAATCCCTCTGTGATTGCACATATAGGTGCGCTTCTCGGTTTCAAGTGGAGCAGAAACCGCAGCAGGTATTTGTGTTTTAAGTGCAATCGTTTAATTTCACTTTTATAAGTCTGTTCAGATTTTTTGGGATTGAACATTACTTAAAATTAATTAATTAAATAAATGAATAAAATTCAAACATTGATGGGTTAGAAAAATTATGACCAGATTTCTTTGATCCTGCAGTCAAAATTACACACAAAAAATGTAGCAGAATACCAGTTTCAAGGAGTACAAAAAGCTTTTCATGGTGCTTGAAAATGCCTTGATTTCACATTTGAAGTATCTCTGTTTCCGCACAGATGGACCCAAAGACACCAGTCCTGAAGACGCTCTAGAAAAATCCTACGTTCCATCTCTGAAAACCCTGGAGGAGGAGGTCATGGAGAAACTGGGTATTCAGGAGGACAGGAGGCACCGAAAGTCCTACTGGTACTGAAGAAAACCCCAGACACGCTCCTCCTTGGTCTGTCTGGTTCTTACAGGCATGCTGAGCATACCGCCCTCTGCTGGGACTCACATCTCCAGGTCGAATCACATAAAAGCTGTGTGACGACAACAAAAGGAGGCCAAACTAACTTAAAAATACTATCTCAGCATTTAAAAAACATCATTAGCAAATATTTGTGTGCAACATGCATTTCCTGATTTGTTCTTTTTTTTCCAGAATATTGTGAAAAACTGTCAGGTATGTGTTTTATTGTTTTGCAGGAAATGTAATAAACAAAACATGCTAAATTAATTTTGCGCAGTTGTATAAACTGCAGGGTTTCTTTGTAACCACAACTATAAAATACCGTCTTCAATCTTACCCAGACAATTTAGCTTTTATTAGCTTTGTCTGGAATAAAATTAAGAGTTTGACTAATAGTTATTATGCCATATTTAGCTGCAAATGAAATGTAAAGCGATCAAAACAAACAAAAATGAAATTGCCCCCTAAAATTGACTATAGCAGTGCTGTCTGCTAGATTTGTTAAACGTTTTTACCTGAAGAGATTATAGAGTGGCCAATCTGTTAATGTTTGGATTTGATTATGATAATTTTCCTAATAAAAATACAAACCCTTTCAGAATCGGAGCTGTACCACATAAGTTGCAGCTGAAATAGTGACTCTTTGCATCAGGTAACACTTTTTCATTTATGTAGCTTCGTCTTCCTGTTCTGAACTGACTGGACTGGCAGCCGCTGTGATCTTCTGCTGCTGTAGCTCCTCTGCTTCGAGTACCGATGCGGCTTGCATTCAGAGACAAACCACTGTTGCCTTTTTAATCATCTTATGTGTGTGTGCCGTTTATCCTCTGAACTCAACAAGCTGCAAACCTGAACAATGACCGTGTGGAGATCCAGGAGGTGTGCAGGTTTTGAAACCCTCAGACTTGCCCTGGGCTGTGCAGAGACGTTGAGAGGGGCAGGGGCTCAGAGTTAGAAAAGGGGCACACATAGCAAACGTCTTAGAATAATAGAACTTAGTGTATCATCCTGAATAGCAAGAACCAATATCCAGCAATTGAATAATAGAGTTTTGCAACATAATATCAACGTCATCAATAGTGGACCATGCAAAGCCAAAGTACCCTGGGACCTTAAGACGCTACTGCTGGGATGTGTTGATCAAATACAAACATGACAAAGACCAGAGGATAGCCGGCAGCTGATTAAACAAGTTTTATAAAGTACATTATGGAATAATTAATGTTGAAGCAGTGTCTCACTAAATAAACCCTGATATCTGACTGGTTAACCTCCACAGAAACTCAGGTGCTGCATTAAAGGGATTTTCCACCTCTAAATAAAAATGGCTGTTGTCATTTTCCTCAGAGTTAGATAAATTATTAAAAAAACAACAGTAATTACCCTGACCTGGAAGCAGTCTGTTTGCTTTAGCTTAGCATAAACCATTGTAAATGAATGGGAACCACTAGCACTACTAGGACTAGTGGTGCGTCTGGCTTTCCACGAAAGTGCTCAAAATCAAATAAATAAAAACTTGTGAAATATGTCTACATTAGTAAACAATAAACAAATATATAATGTGACTGAAATTGTGAAAATAATAATCTCAGGTCCCACCCTCTGATCCTGATTGGCAGATTTACTAATTAAGCCGAAAAACGTCCTTTTAAAAATAAACGTAATTGGGATAAACACCATGAAATAAAAGCTAACTTTGTGGAAAAGATGTTTTGAAATAAAAACTAGTAAAAAATGAATTAAAATGGCTAAAATTATACGCATCAGGAAAATATTTTACCACTGAATTGTTGAAAATGAAAAATCTTTCATACAAATAAGCTAAGAATTATATATTCAGTCAGTAGATCTAAAAACCACGATTGCAAGCAAATAAAATAAACCGTTTCATGTAACTTCAAAATCAAGACTATATTTTCCTTCACAAATGGGTCTATTTTTTTTTTTATATTCTTGGCCCCCCCCCAGCGACCTCACAAGGCTAAGCAGCTGAGGAGTGGAGGCAGAGGCATAATGAGCCACCGTGTTACTGACAATAACCAGATCATTTTATGTAGCTAAATTGTTAGTAATAGTTAAATGTTGGTGTTGAATGGCACAGACAGATGATGAGGGGCACTTGGGGCATCATTGAGAAAAGGGGCAGGTGCCCAGGCCCCCTTAGTCCCCCCCCTCTGCACGTGCCTGGACTTGCCCACCTTGAACAGAGCACATGCCCAAATTCACTGAGTTACTCCCACACAATTCACTGAATCACTGTTTTTATTAACAAGCAGGTGTACCCAGACTGTGGTCAATGAGTGCACCATCCTTTTTATTTTCCCATCCAACCCCCCATGATACCAATTTGCGATTTTCAAAAAGTCTTAAAACTTTCTTCCATCAAGCTTAATATTATTTGAACTCCTGAATACAAAATGTGATGCTGAAAAGTGGATTAAGTTGAGCACCCGTATATACTATTATAGAAGACCTGCGTTTTTAAATGGTGCCAACGCAACCATTAAACTTTTGTGTATTTTATGATGGATAACTGAGGAGTGTAGTTATGTAAAAGCCAAAACTGGCAGAACCAGCAGTAACTTGGTTTTATTTCAGGCTTAATGCAGTCAGTCTGAACCATGAGAAGAAATGAGATTATTAGAACTATTGGCAGCTTCTGGAATGGACACGGTCTGTTTTGGATCGGTTATGAAGTAGAAAAAGGGCCCCATTTTCTTTTATTAACCGATGCCCAGACAGACCCACACACAGCTCTCCACAACTTGAGAGACAAATGAGTCTGTCTTTCCTAAACGTCTGGGAAACCTGAGGGAGACATGGAAACGTTCTGGGAGAAGACAACACAGACTGGATAGTTTCAACAAAGCCCTCACTCACCTCATTCAACTCTTTCCCTCCTGGCACCGCTGCTTCTACCTGCAACGTGTTACAGTTTGCCACCATGACTTCATCTACAAATTTATTTCCACATGTGGAAAAATGGACTTTGTGTGAAAATAGTTGAGAAAGTAAATGAAGCTGCAAAACTATTGGCATCGACTAAGTCGTTCGTTCATTAATGGCATCACCTAAGTTCCCTTCTGTTGGATTTATTTTCTTTTATCAAATTAATTACAGAGCCTTATCTGTGGCATATTTTTTATTGTGAACGTTTTGACGGAACAGTTACCGCAGTTAAATCGGTAAAGCTAACTTCTTGGCAATCGTATCGTGCTATGAGCAAGAAGGCATCATTTTTATGGAGTTTTTTTTTTGGGTGCTTTTTTGCCGCCTTTACTATCTGTCCTTTTGTCTCAGACCTTGTTTTCCATAACTAGGATTAATAAAGAACATCTAAAGCACATAGGTTGCAACCTAAATAAGAAAATATTCCTTACATTGTTGGAGAAAAACAGGATTGGCATTTAGTTATTGCTTTAATACTTTACAACACTGCTCTATTCTTTATCCTTTTTGGACAAAGTCATTAGAGTGTGTTGTAGCTGCAGAAACAAACCAGGCAGCAGCTCTATGGGGTGCCCTTTGTAAAGCTACAACGTCAAAAATTAACATAATTAATTTAAGTTATTTAGCCTCTCATAAGAGAAAGACAGTGGGAATTCATTTTTCTGAGTCTTATTTCCCCCATGTTATACCATTCGATTAATATCACAGTTTATACCTAAATATTTAGTTGGGAACTTATTTTTTGCTCACAAACTAAATATTTAGTTTGAATGCCAACAATCCAGTTTAAAAGCTAAATACTTAGCTTCCAAACTAAATATTCAGCTTTGAAATCAATATTTGGCTTCCTACCTAAATATTTAGTTTAAAACTGACTTTTCTGAATAAATATCTAACATGGATACAAATATATTTGAAAAATATTAACCTCGTCTTTATCTATGTGACAGGCTAAATAACCCAAATTATTAGATGGGTCTTAACAAGGTTTTCTTCCTTGATCGTCTTGTTTGTGAAGCTTCCCACTTCAGGACCAGCTTTCCCATTCCATTAATGCTGCCACCACCGTGTGTTATTGTGTTTATGGTGTGTTGAAGATGTTTGTTGGCCAGAATGTTCATTCTTGAACCTTTTTGCAGGTAAAACAATAATTATTTTAAGTGTGTCAGAGTAAAAGGGCCCAAATGCATACACATATGCCAAGCCTTTCAGAATTTAAATGTCATTTTAATCCTACTTGTGCCAGCCTATCACATAAAATCTGAAGATAATATATCTGAAGATAATATATATTGTGGTTGTAACTTTATAAATCTGTTGTTAACTTTGTGAGAAATCCAACCTAAAACTTTGAAATGTTTATTCAGATTAGAAAATAACGTGTAAGCATTGCATCTTAATTTTTGCTTTGCTGTTTCCTCTAAACCATGTGCCATTCACTCATCCATTCTATCTCATTCAGATCTCTGGATGTAAAATATTTTGGCCACATGCTCATAAAAAAGCCAACATTTTCACTTGTAGCCACTACAGTCATAAATACCTATCTTTATATGTATGAATAAAATAACCAGTTAACTCAATGTGATGTACAGATTTGCGTGTAATACGTGAACGAACCAGACTGAGGGTTTATTTTTCCATCTGGTAAACCACATGTATTGATTTAACACCAAGTAACTTTCGTGCCATCTCTTCAGCTGGTGAAGTAACTTATAGCTTAATTCATCGACAGAAAAAAAACAACAACTGACGTGTTGCAGATCTTAAATATGTGTTGTTATTTGACAGTGGATCCCTATACCCTAATTTCTGGTCAGTGCAATGCAGAAAGCATGGTGAGCAGTCGGTTTGGCCGATGGTTGGATGTGTGCTGCAGATTTTCCCAGACTCACCCCTCCTGAACCAGTTTGCCTCTGCATCCATGAGTGAATAAAAGCTCCCAGTCAGCGGAAACAGGGTTTTTTGAGGTTTCAACTTTATGGGAGGAAAAATGAGTCTAAGGCTGGTTGTCTACTGTCATTGTATGGTTTTGTGTATGCAGCTAGGTGAGGTGTAGTGGTGAAATGGAACTGATGCATTACTTCATTTGTCTCGTCTTTTCTTTTTCCATTTACTCACAGAAAGTGCTGATTTTAGCCTCAAGTTGTCCATCTTGTAATTTCTGTCTTGTGGTGAGTTGACAGCAGTTCTGGTGATCCAGTTAAATGAAACCGCTTGCATGACTCTACCAGATCCAAAGATGCATACAGAGTAAGCTTCTGTTTAGCTGAGTCATATTTGCTCTCGACCACACAAATTAATGATTCCCACCTGGCAGGGACGACTGCATGTAAAACAGCTGAATGTACAAGTAGAAACTGCTAATGGAGCGCGGCATCACGTCAAAACTAAACTAATGAAGTGGTGGAAAATATGGATTTAAAACAAGGATTTAAAAACCCATCGACTTCCACACATCCGTAGACAATTTCAAACTACATCCAAGCGCTGCTCTGGACGCATGATCTAAGCTGCAGCTTCAGAGTAATGATAGAGTCTGATTATAGGCTGGATGTTTGAAAGCAGCTGGAAAATGTAACTTTAGCCCTCAGGCTGCTCTGAGGCATTGCCTGCAAGCATGTTTAACTCTGTTTGGGCAGATTTAGTCAGATGCAAGCAGATGTTTGTATATTACTATAGTTTATTGTAGTTTAAAAAATAAAACTAACTTCTTTTGATATTTAATTCCTTCGTGCAGCCTTAATTTTCCAGACCAATGTTGTGGTTGACAGTACCGTTTGGAAATAACCTTTGAGCAGGTACCAAGCACACTTGGGGCGACCATGGCTTAAGAGTTGGTCTTGTAATCAGAGGGTTGCCAGTTCAAGTCCCCGCTCCAACTGTCTAGGTTGTTGCATCCCTGGGCAAGACCCTTTACCCGTTGCCTACTGGTGGTGGTCAAAGGGCCTGAGGCACCAGTGTCCAGCAGCTTTGTTTCTGTCAATGCAGCTGTGGCTACAACATAGCTTGCCATCATCATTCTGTCAAAGTGTTAGCATGAATGGTATACAAATACAGGACATTTACTTTCACCTTAAGCCCACATTTCTTTATTAAATATTTTTTGTTATTGATTGACTGATCATCTGATACAATAGCCTAACCTTAAATGTCATGTTTTCATCATTAGGAACAGAAATCAAGGCTTGAAAACATCAGTCTGTGTTGATTTGATGTAATCTAATCTGTATTGCTTTGTGAATCGAGTTACTGAAATAAATTAACTTTTTAAATCATCCTCTTATTTATTGTACACTGTAAATACATAGGCAGAACTCCCAAAAAAGTGAGGCAATCAGTTGCCACATATTTTTTGAGTTCATAAACTCAGATATTTGAGTATATCAAAGCTTAAATATTTGGAGTGTATGTTAAATATATTTTCTAATTATAATTAAATTAAACTTACCGATTAAGCCAACTAAAAAATCTTCAATACATGCTAGTTTAATTTATAAGTTTCATACACACATTTGGTATATACTACCCAGAGTTATGTTAGTGTCATTCACGTTTTATAAAACTCATGAACTTATAGATAACTCATATTAATACATTATATATTTATGCTCTTAAGTACAAAAGAACAGAATTGTAATCACTGTGAATGTGGTATTAACCTTGACACCACTTTGAATATTTAAATAAGATGTGATTGATCATAATGGGTATCTTAATACAACAGACTTCCAAGTCACTCCTGGTGTCAAAAACTAGCACCCTGGGAAATTTGATAATTAGGTCACTCAAAATGTTTGAGTTACCTATACTCAAAACAAAAGAATATGCTGAACTAACTCAGCACATTTGAGTTGGTATGATTTTTTTCAGAATGTTGAGTTTCAGCTACTCAGTATAACTAAGTAATCTCAACATTGGGGTTTACAGTGTATGAAAAAAATTAAGCAAAAAGCTTATTTTTTTAGATTTTGAGTAAATAAACACCTCACCTTTTAACAACTCACAAAAGCTCTTATTAATATTAGAGACTAAAGTGTGAGGAAATAATATTGCTATACATATTTCTGTATTATTTTATAAATCTTTGCTCTCATTCTTCTAGTTTCAACCTGCATGAATTATGGGAATGTTGGAAATGAGAAAAATCTATGTGTGACGTGTCATCTTTGACCATTCTTCTTTGTACCGTTGCTCCATCCATCCATCTACAAATTCCTGTCCCATTTGGAATATATGGCGCATCTAGTGAGTTTCAGGTCTATCCCAGGGTCTCCTCTCTTTGGGATTTGCCTGAATTATGTTTAAAATGAGGCATGCAGGAGGCAGCCTGATGAACCAATTTAACTGACTCCTTTCCATGTGGAGGAGCAGAGGCTCTTCTACGAGGTCCCCCTGAATGTCCAGCCACACTAGTATACTAAGTTCAGACACTTTTATTCAGAATACTGTTCTTCCAATTAGTTTAGTAATAATCAGTAATAATTCTTATTTTATGACCACTCAAGAGGGTCTGAACCTTGAAAGACTGGTAAATTGAGAGCTTTAAATTGCTCAGCTTAGACTTTATCAAAACAGACCAGAGCAGTGCCAACATTACTGTAGACGAAGCCCCAATATAACTTTTCCTTCTCCCATTCCATCCTGCCATTACATGTGAACAAAACACCTAAATACTTGAGCTTCTTCGTTTCATAGAGAGACTGGTCCCCAACCTACAGCGTGTAATTCACCCTTTTATTGTTGAAAACAATGTCTACAGACTTAAATGAGCTGACAAAAACTCCTTTGAAGTCTTTGATCAAAAGCAGAAACAGCAGAACCCTTTACCTCTTCATTATCGAGTAAAGTGCCTGAATTAAAGCAGTGTGTTCAACTTGTTATAGTCACAAAGGATGTCAAGAATAACCAGGATTATTGGAAACAAATATCTATTTCTCTACTTTCTGTGCCATTCTTTGTTAGCTTACACAAGAAAGTTTCTCTTCAATTTCTGTAAAGAAGAAATTCCATCTTTTAGTAAGATTTTTTTCTGCTGCCTGTGGAGTAAATCAAGGTCACTGTGACATCTTGTCCAAGTCGAAGCAAGACCTCTGATCTTCGCCTGCTCTTTGAGCTCTGACATTTCCTTCCCAGACTGTTACCTGTGTGTGAGATTCCTCAGGTGTGCAAAGCCAAGAGATGCTGCTGAATCACAGAACGTCCACCACAAAGCACCATTCACCGTCGGCAAAGAGATACTCCCTTTCCCAGTCCCAAGTAAAAGTTCAACCTGCAGCAATAGCTGCAAAGGCATCTGCATAATTCCTATATGTGTCCTCTGTTCATTCGTTTTTGCAGGAGTTTTTCTCTTCCTTTAATTGTAAAAGAGAAGTTTTAGTTCAGATCTGAGGTTTAGACGACAAATATACTTCAAACAGAGTAACAGGGTTCATAGGTATGACCGTGTTGGGATCCTGTCACTATACCGCCGATTTATGATGTGCCCTGGCTACTTGGCCACTGAGATATCACATTGGCTGATTAGTTAGGGCACATGAGACCATACCTGGGAGTCTAGGGATCGAATCTTGCCTGGGCCCTAGGTGCGCGCATTGCCACATAGGGTTTCCGCTATTCTGGATTTTCCGTTTTTTTAGTTCTATAAACATCTTGGTTGGCTTCTCCAACCATTTTAGTTCAACTGCAACACGATGCGCTACTTTGTGTTGGTCTGTTACATAAAATCCCAACTAAATATATTGAAGATTGTGGTTATAACGTGACCAAAATGTGGACAACTACAAGAAGGATTAGCAGTTTGGGAAGGGACACAGTAACATCGGTCATAAACCTTCTTTCACTACCACACTGGCAATGATGGAGAGTTGTATACATTAAACCGGACGCTTACCTCTTTGACCTTTCTTTCAATTTCCGTTGCATCATACTTTTGCCCTTTCACATCCCATAAACAATGCAATTATAGCTTGTGCTCTCAGGACTTCTTAACCATTGACTTTCCATCAGTCCAATCAGAGATAGGTCTTTACTGCACATTGTGAAACTTCCTGATCTAACCTCTGTCTGAGATTTTAAACGGCTTTAAAATAGACTCAGATATTCTAAGGACCTTTGTGTTTGTTTTAAGTGAGTTTGCTATTCGTTGCCTCGTGTGTGCTGATTATCAGCGGTGTTTCAGTTTTTGTTGTGTCTGTGAACAGGTCTGTCTAGAAAACTATAATCTTAACACGTTAATTCAAAGTGCTTTACTTAGAGAATCACCTTGAGAAAACAAAGCAGACCAAAATAACACTAATAAATGTAATACAAAAATGAAGCAACGTTAAAGTGCAAGTGACAAAAATTAAGTAAAATCATATTTGACCTTTATGTTTAAGCTGCAATGAACAATAATGTTTCAGTCCAGATTTTAAGAAGCTGCACATCTGTGAGACTGTTTCCCATCTCAGGTTTTCAGGGAGTTGGTTCCAGAGTTGAGTTGCATGTATTTGTATGCTACCCAACTCTTAAAAAAGGAAAAATTGAAATTGTAATATGTCCGCCAATGAACGACAATGAAGATGTCAGTTTGAGTTCTGGCTCCAGTGACTCTGGATAAACAGGGTTCTGATGATCTGTGGGGTCTACCTGCTCCATATCAGAAACACTGAAATGTATTTAGGTCCGGACTATTTAAAGCTTCATAGATCATAACCAAGATTTAAAAAGCCATCCTTTAAAGTGGTCAGTGTGTAGTTTTTGCAGCACATCTTTGAAAATAGACATTCAAATATTATGTAATATTAATTACATACAGCACATTTATTTGCAAAATATTGGCGATATTGTAAAATATGACTTTAAAAATCAGTTTTAAAATACATAGGCGCGGGTCCTCTTTTCAAGGGAAAGCCATATTGGATGACGTCTTTACTTCTACAAGAGCCCAGACGGACAGAGCGCACAGAACAAGCCCGCTATAAAAACATTGATTTCCCCATAAAATTCAAAAAAGTTTCGCCATAAATACATTTTTACCTCTTCGCTAGTTCCAAGCGATGAAAGAGAGACTGATGTGCTCGTCATATTGCTGCAAATAGATAATTCTCAGGGAATTGAGTGTTTGAAAACAGCACTAGTTGGACCTCCGTTGTTGAGTTTCTTACTCAAAGATACAGATACCACATGCTTGTGATAATTTAGGTATGCACTGCCCCCTACTGGCCGAAAATTACACACTGTGCCTTTAAGGACAGATTTAAGCACTGGTATGGCATTTTCTATTTTCCCTGATGTTGGTCAGTACTCTGGCAGCAGCTTTTTTAGATGATCTACAGCTGCATGACAGATTTTTGCAGATATTACAGCAATAATCTAAAATAAAAGTATGCACAAGTTTTCCCTGTGCCGGCATGCCCTGTTTATTCTTGCAGCACTTTGAGGTCAAAGCAGGCTACGTCTTTGATAGACTGAAATCTGATTCATGAAGACACTCTGGAATCTGTTGTTTTTGGCTTCACTGAGTGTAAGTGAGTCATGATCTCCAAGGCCAGATGATTGAAAAATAACAATTTATTTTCTAATTCCAATTAATGTAATCATTTGGATATCTGTGTACTACATGGGAATGTGGTAACACTTTACAATAAGGCACACAAAACTGTGCTTCGTTACTAGGGAACAACTTAGGATATAATGAGTAATGAACCAGGGACTAATGGGTAGTTAACCAGTACGTGTGTAAATGGGTGGATGACTGAATGTAGTGTAAAGCGCTTTGGGCTCCGTAGGGACTAAGTAAAGCGCTATACAAATAAAGGCCATTTACCATTTACTAACTGGTGAAAAGAAAAACTCCAGTCTGAAACGGATTAATGCTTGGTGGCTAAGAAACAGATGTTGGAAGAATTAGGGATTAATGCAATTCCTGTAGACTCTCTTTTGTCAACTTTAATAACGATACTTCCCTTTACTTTAGGGTACACAAGTATAGTACCCAATGGTTAGGTACTGGGTGACGGTGATTAATGATTCTTTTCTCAGTTGGTACTTGTGAGGATGCTTCACTGCACATACCGGTGCAAAAGGTAACGGTCATGAAATGAATAGACAATGGTTTCTTACTAATTAAGTGGCAGACAAGTGAAATCAAGATGATACAGCAGCGCTACATCACTGTGACACTGCAAATGCTTTGCATCCTTATTGAAGTTTACAAAAGAGAGTCTACATGAATTACATTAATCTCCAATTCATTCCTGTTCTGAGACATCTAAACATAAATCCCTATAAGACTGGTGGGTATTTTACTAGCAAGTACTGGTTATCTACCCATTAGTCCCTGGTTCATTACTCATTAGCCTACCTCTTTATGGTGCATTGACACCGCACAGTTTGTCTGCGTCAAGCAACGGACCCAACGCATTTAGTTTCACGCATGTATGTTAAAGGCTTGCAACACTTGCCTCTGAGCAAAAAAGAGTGCTTCCTCTTTTGCCGTACGTTCTGAACTATGGCAGATAGTAACTACAAAGTGGCTTGGCTTTATTTGTTAGATAAAGCTAGACAACGTTGACATCGGGTGCATAAGTGCCCAATCTTCAGATGCGTTCTGAGTTTAGGGAGTTAAACTATTTTCTCCAGGAGCTGCTCATGAATGAGGTTCGTTTTCAGTTCCAACTTTCGTCTGTCCTGCGCCCAATTTTACGACCTCCTGGGCCGCATCGGAGCTCAAATCTTCTACCAGGACACCAACATCCAGTGCTCTATTCCTCCTTAGGAGTGCCTGTCCATCTGTCTTTGGTAAGTGTTATTTCTGATTTTTCAAATCTGCGTTTATTGTAAATGTTTTCACTGGTCCTGCGCTTCATCCAACATACGTGTATTGTGACATCACTACAGTGAGACGCTCTGATTGGTTGCCGCACTGCGTCAAGTCTGTCCAAAGTTCAGCTAGCTGAACTTCTGCGTTGCATGCGTTTGCTACGTTAACGCTTGCATTGCAAGTAACGCTTGAAAAGTTGACAGAGCCATCGCACCGCAGAGCCCCTGACGGACCTCTGACGTACTCTACCATAGACTTTACATGTAATCTTGCCGCAGCTGACGCTGGCGTTTGGGGCGGTGTGAACGCCCCATAAGTCATTCCCTATTAACGAAGCACAATTGTGTGTACCTTATTATAAAGTGTTACTTATTTTTTTAGTTTTGTCTAAATCACTTTTTTATTTTGGTTTTTAGCTCTCAGCTTAGTATTTCAAGCAATTTAGGGAAACTTAAGTTTCAAAAACCAGACATCTTAATCTGTGTTCTTGTGTACAGGTGACTGATGCTGCATGATCAGTTTATCTGCAGCAGCAGTTTATGCAGACTCGACTTCCCCCCCTTCATACTTCTCCTTGCAATAAGCCGATGTACATGCTTGGATAATTTCCTGAACCGCTCTCTCTATAACATCAGTTTCTGTGGATGCCCTTCCTCCCAGTCCCCCTCTGACCAACTCTGCGTCACCTCCATCACAGACTGCTGGATGGGGGCAGTGGGCATTTCATAGTTTCATTTGTGGCGTCACTTTCTCCCATTTCCCTCCTTTCTCCCCGAACCTCCGAGCCTGTCGGTACACGGCTGCAGTCCCAGCTTGTGTCTACCTGGGCAGAGCATCCAGCCGCTTCCCCCTCCGGATCGGACAGTCGCACTGCAGCACTCAGAGAGGAGCTGACGGAACATACTTGTACTGAGAAGTCAGAGCGTCCTGCTTCAGCTGAAATGCTTCTAAAAACAACCAGGTAGGCTTTTGATTCGCTTAACGCCTTTAGAAGTCGCCATTTGATTTCATGCATTGTGAAAAGATTGCTCTATTAACGCTTTTTGTTGGAGTGAAGTAAATTTCATCCGAACCCAACAGTGAGGTGCATTGCTGTGCAAAAGTTTTAAACCCGTCCATCATTTTGTTAAACTTTCTTTCAACACAAACAGTCTTTCTAGTGTTTTAAAGTGGAGTTGACCAATATTTTCCTTCCTGGGGCTTTTAAAGTTTTTTTGTTCAGACTTCATCTGCTTTTTCTTTCAATTTCTGTGGCGTATTATTATGCAAAAAAAAAAAAAAAATAATAATCATGAAATAATCGAGGTGGACAATTAAAGGATAACAAAGTACATGCCCAAGAAAAGTATAGGCTACATAAAGTCATGTTGAAAAAATTGAAGACACTTTCTAAAATAGTTAAAAATGTGAATATTTATTATCAGTTTTAGCAATGTTGAATAATTCTAGAAATACAAATGAAATTGAAGAAACTATAATTTCTGAAAATGTAATTGAAAAACTCACACAAACTTACATTTTTCCCACTGAAAATATTTGAAATACATTTAAGGCTCTTCCTATGATGAAAGTGCATGCCTGTACAGTCAGAAATAGTCTGGCACAAGTTAAACTATCATTGGAGTTGTCCAAAGATGAAACCCTGGCTCTCTGAGAAAAAACATGAAGCCAGAAAGAAGTTCGCCAGGAAGAAAATCAACAAATACCAGGACCCAGCTTCTTTAGATAGATGAGTTTTAAACTGAATTATTGGGACCTCAGAACAGAGGATATGTTTGAGTTAAACCATTTGCAGCATTCCAGGAAAAGATCCTAGTAGAAACTATGAAGCATGGAGGTGGAGGTGTCATGGTTTGGGGAGGCTTCACTGCAGCACGACCTGGTCACCTGATCCATCAGGAATTCTGCCATGTATTAGAGGTTGCTTGAGAAAAATCTGTGATCAGAAAGAAATCCCAAACATAATCGGACCCCGCGACACGACACTGGCCCAAAACAAACCAGTAAATCCACAAAGGACTGGCTGAGAAATGGTAAATGGAACTGCCCAGGATGAATCAAAGCCTTGCTCTTGATCTCATTGAGATGCTGTGCGGTTACCTGATTGAAGCAGGCTTTCACAAACCAAAGTGAGGACTTGGGTGAACTTTCTTTCTTCAACTTTGATGGCCACAAGAAGTGCCAAAGGGGCTAACAAAAGCTATTAGGAGGAAAGGTGGCTTAATTTTCTTTTCAGCTTGAAAATACCTTTTTGTTGATGTCTTTTGAAAAAAATATTCAAACTGAGTACATTGTAGATGTTTTCCAGACCTTTTTTAATCAAGAACTGAGTATGTAATGGGGTGTCCTTATCTTGTCACATCAAAGTATCGCAGATAATGGGGGAAAAAACTATATAGACCCAATAATTGACCTGAGAAATGCATTATCTGTTTTCAGCTATTGACTGTTGTTGACTCTTTAGTCTTGTTGAGGCCTTGTTAATTTGGTTTAACAACTGCTAGTCAATGATTTGAGGCAGTCTAATGGGATTCCTTAAATGGAACCCTTTTTAACCAAGTAGAAACAACTGTTTGAAATAACTTTTCTTGTAAAGTGCCTTGGGATGACATCTTTTGTGAATCAACATTATATAAGTAAACTGGATTGAATTTAACAAAAGAAATTGGAACCTACTATGTCCTTGTGGCACTTACAAAAATTAGCAAACCTGAATTTGTCCTTTATGTTTAGACACTAAAACAAATTTTACAACTATGATATTCATTAAATTGACAATGAAAATTAAGCATCTGGTGAGTGAATGTGTTAACCACATTTAAATGCAAATGTTAAATCCAAAAAACAAAGAAATAATAGAGAGAAAAGAGTTGAAACAAAGAAGTGGGGATTTAAAAGACCTAAACGCGGTCACTCAGTCGACTGTGCAGCCTTGTTCTAAGAAGAGCAGATGTTGAAATGCCGGACATCATATATACTTAAAGTGGACATATGCTTTAAATTCTTCCTTTTACATCTTAGTCATTCACTTGTGGTCTATATAAAGTGGAACTGCAATTCTTAGGTCTGAATTCCTCATGATTGTACATGATCTACAGGCTCCTCTTCAAACCCCTTTTCTGACTAGTCTACAGAATAAGTTGTTTTGGTCTCTTTATATTCAGTTAGGGGCGCTTCATACCCCGCCCCCCTACAGGTCGCAGAACCTTCCACCCCCCCAGTTGGCCATTTTTTTAGTTTCATAGAGATACAGCAATAATGATGCAGAAACTTTATATTCGCAAGGTGACAGAAGAGTTTTCCATCCAGACCCAAATTTTTACCCAACATAATGACTTTTACTCTATTCTATAACTGTGGAGGTCTGTGTTTTACCATTTTTAATCTGCATTTGTATCAAGACCCAAGTGAAACACATATTGTAGTTCAGTTAGCAAATTTCATAAACAAACTTCATGAAAAGCAGGTTCTTTATGTGCCCCAGAGATCCGGGAAGTAGCTTTTAGTCTTGAGTGCTTTCCTCCGATTTTACTTTACTTTCTGAAGTTCACCTCAGGGCGCAGGTGAATCTCAGAAATGGACACTCAAGAGAGCTAGAGGTCACATTAAACCATGTAGCTGTTTTAGTCGTTTCTGTTTATATAATTTTCCAATGGATTATTAAGCTTAAGAGGTAAAACAACAACATAAAAATAACTCCACAGAAAATGCATCAAAATCGGTGGAAGGTTCAGAGATAATATTTGCTTGTAATGGTAAAACAGCATTCAGGTTCATCTACATGTATTCTGTACCCGTTTATTAATTTATGTTACTAGTCACTGGTCTGCAATCATTTCTCAGATTTAACTTTGAACCACCAGTATTGAATTGATAATGAGTCACTGCAAATGTTTTAAAGGCTTCATTCTGGTTGTCTCTACCATACTTTTTCTCATACACCTTAAATGTTCTCCTTGCATCTTTGATAGAAAAATGGAGCAACTGCGTGATGCTGCAATCAGCCTGTACAATCTAATGGTTTGTATAGTTAACCTGAAATGTATTACTTGGCAAGCTCCTGGTGATGTCAACTGAAGACTTGTTTTTGTAACAGATTCAAGGATACTAAGACTCTCTAATGATAAACTGTCCTTTAAAAAAAAGAAGATGTTTTGCTTCCACCAAACCAGGCTTTCTTTTAATGTTTCAAAGTTGCCATAATCAGTCGTTCTCCAGACATACTGAATATCTTGTTGCTTTTTTTTCTTCTTTCCAGGTTTGTATGATAACATTCTGTGCATAATGTGTACATAGAAAATAAAGCACATTTACATTAAGAAAAAAACAAGTTCAGAGCTACTAAGTCTTTTTTTGTGTGTTTTTTTTACAAAAAGAAAAACGTTCATCTCAAAATGATCAGGTTCTGGGGTGAAAATAATTGGAAACAGTTAGAAGCTTTTCCAGACCCACTAGATGGTGAATCATGGTGGGTGGCTTTCTGGCACAGTGATGTTGTGGGGAGACATCCTGGTGTGTTTTCTTTGAGATGTGATGTAAAAAGCCAGAGTTATAGTGTCGAGTTAATACTTCTGTCATGGATATTTAACTTAATTTAGAGCCTAACTTTCAAACATGTTTAAGGGATTTTAGAACCTAAATTGTTCTATTGATTTATTTTAATTTAATGCTCAATCATTTCTGGGGACACACAATATTCATCTCCCTGTTTTGACACGTTGCTTTGCACAGCATTGCTGCAGACACAGATGTACTTAGCCCTTTGTTTCCTGTTACATCAGCGTACCCGATGGCTAAGATTAAAAGGACTGAAAGGGTACTGGAGGCTTAAAAGTTGATGGAGGAAAGCGTTTCTGGGTTTATGTAAAAAATTGAAAGCATTTTAGAAATTTTATGTATGAGGGAGAAAAACTAGAAAATTTAAAGGATGTTTTTCAGCCCTCGTGTGAGCTGTGGCTACTAGCAATTTCACGAAAGCATATTAGCTTCTCAAACTTCGCAAAACAACTTAAAGACCCAAACTCTGATGTATATAAGGTGAGTAGCGCTGCTTTATATAAAACAGCGAAGTATTAAAGAAGCTGGATGGCATAACCCATGGTCATCTGCTTAAGTATCACTGCTGGCCCTATTCAGACTCTACCCTCGGATGGGTTCATCAGATTTGAGACAATCAGAACTACAAATATATGGAACTAGGAAGGTGCAAAATTAACTGCAACATTTCAATTTAAATAAATTTAATTCAGGAGTTATGGAATTTGGAAAAAACTTGTTTGAAAGCCATAGAATGAATACATTTTAGCAGGAATTTGTTAAAATAGTCTATTTTTAATGAATGGCTGCTAAATTGCGTGTTTATTGGCTTTGCACTATCCCTGCTGGGAAAAAAAGTAATAGATAATGCTGCATTCCGTTTACCTCAAAAGTCAGAACTAGAAATAACGTCACACCTGAAGTAACAGTGGTCCAGTGAATGTAGCCAGAGAGGTCGGGATTACACTATGGCGACACCCAAGGAGCCACTGGTCAAAGCACCTCTTACAAACAATTTTTTTAAGCTGTACTTTCCTCATAATTAATTTGTTTAGTTCAGATTTGGAGGTGCTACATGTAATATTGATTTTAGACGCACATGCTTCCACCGCAGCTTGTCATTGTTCATGCGAGGAACTGCTTTACTGGATGTTAAATGTAAAGACTTTGACTTTTCTGAGGAGAAAGTCCAACTTCAGGTGGCCGTTCCAGGAGATTTCTCCGACTAGGAACGCACCATTATTCCACTTTATTTTTTTATTTTTTTTCTAAGAAACCTCTGCTTTAAAATAAAACCAAGCAATATCAAAAATATATTGAGTATCAAGTTTCTTAGTTAAGATTGGTTTTGAGTTTAAAACTTTATGGTGATGTTAACTTTAAAAATGTATATTAAAAGGCTGGCTCACAAATAATTTCAAAGTGGTGAATTCTTCTTCATTTCTTATGTAGTGTTGTTAAAGTAGTATTTAATCAATGACTAATTAAAGAATTTGTATGAGCTACAACAACACTTAATATCCCTGTGGGATCAATAAAGTATTTTTTAATTGAATTATCAGACAGCTTGAATTATAGCTTATAGTTATTAAGCCGCCTGCTAATTTGCTAGCAGCTAATTGTTGTTCTCTCATAGACCCAACAAAATGTTTCTATCCCGCTCTTTTTTTCTACCCATTAACTAAATTTTACCACATAAGTGATTTTAAGGGGATGAAATGATGCCTTGTGCCGTCAGCCATCTTAAAGCAGTTGCATTTTTAGCAACAGTTAGCCAGCTACAGTCTTTTGTCATATAATATATTTAATCTTGTCTCTTATTTAATCTTTTTTTTTTTTTTACAGAGTATCCTAATTGCTGCCCAACAAACAAATTAAGATTGGTTTGTGCTTCTTCAATGCTTTTGTTGCTCTGTTTAATGACTTTCCAGTAGCCCAACAAGCTGTTTTATCTTTTTATTGTGTCATCACAATAGGGCAACTCAGTAATATTTGGGTTGATATCGGAATAACTTGTGACAGTATATTTTTATTGTTTTTTTGTTTTTTGTTTTTTTGTGTTTAAAACTTAAAGAACAAATCTGCTAGATTAGAGCCGTGAAACAATAAATTAGATTAGGCCTATAACCCTTCAGAAATTGAATTAATGCTAAAAAGGTCTATTTTAAATAATTAAAACAATGAATCCACTAAAATTTTTACATGTAGCTACTTTAAAAAAAAGCTTCAAGAGGTGTTTTTGTTTTTAAACATTATTTCAAAAAGAAAAAAAACCTGTTGTATTGTTTTTAAAAAATTTTTTAAGGAAGACAAATGAAGTCAGAAGAAAAAAATAGTTTTTCAATGGGGGTTGAGTTGATAGTTTTTCTTTTAAATAGATCTTTTGAGTGCAGGATGGTGCATTGCATGGTTTTATTAGTGTCTTGCACAATAATCTTTACTCTTTGTTGCATGTAATTCCAGTGCAACCTAAGTAAACCTAGCCTAGATAAGATGTACCAGTAGAGTAAGAGAGCTAGAACCCCAGATTTACACCTCGTAAAAGATAAATTAGTGAGCTTTAGAGAAAACGTGTGTTGTTCCAGCTCAGCACTACTCCAAGCTCGCAGCACATCCGTCAAACAGACGTGTTTGACCTGGCTGAATTGGGATCAGGAGTCATTTTCTGGCTTGTTGGTTGGGACCAGGTTTCCCCATATTGACATTGATGTAAAACTCTGCAGAGACCACCCACAAGAGGCAAGGAAAATTTCTTTGCTGTGCTATGTTTCCAAAAAGGTATAAGCACATTTCTTATGTTTCTTGATTACATATACTTATTATATGTTAAAGCAATCCTTCTTAAAACATATTTTCATGCTTTAAAGACGATAGTATGAAGCTAATCTGGTTCGAGAGGAGATCTAGCCTGGATAGTGCATTGACTGCAGTTTGCAAACCCCTAAATGCAGTGGGTGGCATTGATTTCTGCTTGACTTTCTTCAGTGTCGCTGCCATTTAAACAAGAGGAGCTGCAAGCCTTCAGTGGTAAATGTGATATAAAGATGGCACAACACCCACCAACTGCAATTATTCTTCTCTGTCGTCAACTTGATTCACAAACTGACATTTGAACCTAACAGTGAGACGATTTGAATCAGTGTCCGGAGTCTTAATGCTACCGTTTCTCCTCTACAAAGCCCGGAGCACAGCGATCCTAAGTCGTATAAAAACGTCCCTTTCCAGCCATAAAAGGAGCGAGAAAAAAGAAAAAAAGAAACAGTGCACGAGTGTGCCAGTGGCCTGTCCTTTAATTTTCCATGAAGCCTTTTGTGAGGGAGTCGGTATGAAGTGAAAGCACAGTGTGCAGCTGTCCTCTTGGCTCCATACTTGCTCTTTTATGAGACGTTTTCTTGTCAAGAATACTAATAGTGATACCAGCCTTGTAGAGTCCACCCAGCTGCCCGGAAAACAGACTATACAACTATACTATCGTAAGAGAAGGCCATTTCTTTTGACAAAAGTCAATGAGGTCTATTTGTGCCGACTCATTTCAAAGCAATTTTTTTGATATAAACGCAGAAAGTATTTATTTATTAAGTCTTTTTTTACCCTTCTATCTTTTTCCAGACGATATTACCTTATAAATGTACTATAACATCCACCTATCAGCTTTGGATCAAACCATTTCAAAAATAGGCCTCCCTGGTTCTTTGTTCATTTCATACTGGATGATCTTTTTTGAAAACAGAGTTGTTGTTTTCTTGTCGTTCTGTCTGTGCAAGATCTTCTTGAGCACTCAATTAACCATCTTGTTTCATCCATACAACCACGGCCTTCAGAACCCTGAGAGTCGCCACAACTTCTCAACAAACTTGTGCACGGTTTTCAGGATCTATGTCTCACTATAAGACAGATTCCTAAAGCCAAATCTAGATTAAGCCTGAAAACTGACCTCTTTGAAAAAGCTTTTATGTGAATTGGGTTTAATACAAAAGACCTAATCAACCCTGTGTTAAAGAAATAGTGCGAAAGCGCTGCTTTTCCACAATGAAGGAACATTTCCAGTTCTTCCAGAAGTTGTATGAGGTCACTGTGGACGTCCCGTCATGCCTGCTGGGTTAATAACAGGCCTGGGCTGGTGATGGAGGGCTGGACGGCTGCCTCCCGGCTGGGACGCTGTGTCATTAGCTCACGGAAGTGATAAATAGCTTGTGGTCAGAAGTCAGCGGTAGCGATTTCCCTTTGAAAACCAAAAGATGCTGCATGGTTGAGCATTTAGATGCATTTTATTTATTTTTCCACGGCTCCTGTAGTTTAAAAAAGCCTCCACAGTTTGCTTAAATCATATGAACTTTTTCTTTAAAACCAGCAGTCTGAATTTATTCCGTTTTAGTTGCATACATGAGACATTAATGCCAAATATGTCGTATAATACAGGCAGTAACACCTCAGATTTCCTTTAATATTGGAGACTTCATATAAAGTAGATGTAAATACCTCAGTTAACGTCTAAAATCAGATTAGATTTGATTAAATAAGACGTAATAATGAATATTTAACTCATCTGTTGTCAATAAAACATTTTTTGACTGTTGTATGAAAAAGTAAGACTTAAAAAAGAATAAGACTTGAAAAAATGTTAAAGTAAATCAAATTGAATGAAAAGACTTTGACTGGCATGTGTGGAAGGTGTTGCAGTAATGTTTTCTACACTGTTCCAGTAGATCAATTTGGGATCAATGAAGCATGTTTGGCTGAATCAACAATATGCATGACTTCTAGCATAAGAAATCGATTTCTGCTATTCCCGAGTACAAATAATTAGAATATGAAAAGTTTTTATATCGGTGATGTGACATCTCGATTAATTGTAATCATTTAGCATAATTATTTTAACAGTGTTTATTGATTTATCTTCACAGACATGTCTGTATCCTTCCACTCGTCTGTGCACTTTGTCATCTCACCCTGGCCTTCCCTATCCAAACGCCATCTGCTTATGGTGAGTCCACATTTGCTTCACTGCCCTGAAAACCCAGTGTACTTTCACCACATCTTTTGCTGTTACAACTGCTTCTGAATGCAGTTGGTTGTCCTGTATTTTTTGGGGGTATCAGAGGGAAGGGGGATTGAATACGAATTGCTATTTATGCAGTCAAATAAAATAATACGTAATCATTTTTGATTTTGCAAAGGAACTGTAAATCTAAGTTTTCTTGTTGATTTACTCACAGTGTTAAGTAATAAATCTCAGTAAGTGAAAATATATGCCTGCATTTTCCAAACGCTAGGCCTAGCGAGTCAAATTTTAACATACACTACCGTTCAAAAGTTTGGGGTCACATTGAAATGTCCTTATTTTTGAAGGAAAAGCACTGTACTTTTCAATGAAGATAACTTTAAACTAGTCTTAACTTTAAAGAAACACACGCTATACATTGCTAATGTGGTAAATGACTATTCTAGCTGCAAATGTCTGGTTTTTGGTGCAATATCTACATAGGTGTATAGAGGCCCATTTCCAGCAACTATCACTCCAGTGTTCTAATGGTACAATGTGTTTGCTCATTGGCTCAGAAGGCTAATTGATGATTAGAAAACCCTTGTGCAATCATGTTCACACATCTGAAAACAGTTTAGCTCGGTACAGAAGCTACAAAACTGACCTTCCTTTGAGCAGATTGAGTTTCTGGAGCATCACATTTGTGGGGTCAATTAAACGCTCAAAATGGCCAGAAAAAGAGAACTTTCATCTGAAACTCGACAGTCTATTCTTGTTCTTAGAAATGAAGGCTATTCCATGCGAGAAATTGCTAAGAAATTGAAGATTTCCTACAACGGTGTGTACTACTCCCTTCAGAGGACAGCACAAACAGGCTCTAACCAGAGTAGAAAAAGAAGTGGGAGGCCGCGTTGCACAACTGAGCAAGAAGATAAGTACATTAGAGTCTCTAGTTTGAGAAACAGACGCCTCACAGGTCCCCAACTGGCATCTTCATTAAATAGTACCCGCAAAACACCAGTGTCAACATCTACAGTGAAGAGGCGGCTGCGGGATTCTGGGCTTCAGGGCAGAGTGGCAAAGAAAAAGCCATATCTGAGACTGGCCAATAAAAGAAAAAGATTAAGATGGGCAAAAGAACACAGACATTGGACAGAGGAAGACTGGAAAAAAGTGCTGTGGACGGATGAATCCAAGTTTGAGGTGTTTGGATCACAAAGAAGAACGTTTGTGAGACGCAGAACAACTGAAAAGATGCTGGAAGAATGCCTGACGCCATCTGTTAAGCATGGTGGAGGTAATGTGATGGTCTGGGGTTGCTTTGGTGCTGGTAAGGTGGGAGATTTGTACAGGGTAAAAGGGATTCTGAATAAGGAAGGCTATCACTCCATTTTGCAACGCCATGCCATACCCAGTGGACAGCGCTTGATTGGAGCCAATTTCATCCTACAACAGGACAATGACCCAAAACACACCTCGAAATTGTGCAAGAACTATTTAGAGAAGAAGCAGGCAGCTGGTATTCTATCGGTAATGGAGTGGCCAGCGCAGTCACCAGATTTGAACCCCGTTGAGCTGTTGTGGGAGCAGCTTGACCGTATGGTACGCAAGAAGTGCCCATCCAACCAATCCAAATTGTGGGAGCTGCTTCTAGAAGCGTGGGGTGCAATTTCTCCAGATTACCTCAACAAATTAACAGCTAGAATGCCAAAGGTCTGCAATGCTGTAATTGCTGCAAATGGAGTATTATTTGATGAAAGCAAAGTTTGATCTAAATTTCACAACGTATGGTGGTGAATAAGTGTGACTTTTCATGGAAAACACAAAATTGTTTGGGTGACCCCAAACTTTTGAACGATAGTGTAATAGTCAAGATGTTTTTCTCTGAGCCGCTTTGTCCTCCATAGTGCATTGTTCCCTTATTTTCATCAGATGACCTGCGACAGCTGCAGCTGAACATCCCGCTCTCAGGTCCAATTGTTACATCTCTGGGCAGCTCCATCTCCATCCCCTGCTTGGTGTCGCTGTCCTCCACCTCATCTTTGTCGTCCTCTGTGGTTCCCCGGGTGAAGTGGACTGTGGTGTCCGGCGGGGTTGAGACACAGATCCTGGTAGTCCGAGGTTCAAGGGTGAAGATCAACGAAGCGTACCTAGACCGCGCCGCACTGCTCATCTACACCTCCTCCCCTGAAGATGTCTCTCTGTGGTTAGGGGATCTGCGCCACAGCGACTCTGGTTACTACCGCTGTGAGGTGCAGCAGGGACTGGAAGATGCCAGCAAACTTATAGAAGTCAAAGTCAAGGGTATCTTTTTTTATGCTTATACCACAAAAAAAAATCTGTGCATTTTGGAAATTGTGAAATAAATAGATATACGACTACAAAATAGGATAAATATCACAAGGGCAGCACAATATTTGCCTTATGCAAATGTTTATAGTTGCAATACATTTTTGACTTTACAAGAAACCAACCATCTGCTATATTTGTAAGTAAATATGCGTGTGTTTCAATGTGTTTAGGGGTGGTGTTCCACTATAGAGATGCTTTGGGTCGGTATTCCTTCTCCTTCCAGCAGGCCCAGAGGGCTTGTGAAGGCATCGGTGCTCAGATCGCCACTCCGGACCAGCTGATTGCAGCTTATTATGATGGATATGAACAGTGTGATGCAGGTTGGCTGGCTGACCAATCTGTCAGGTAGTTTTTTTTACTCCTTTCTTTTAGCTTTCATTGCATTTCACGCTGAAATGATACAAAATCCTTAAATCGCTGCTATTTTGACTTGTGATGTTTATGTATAACAGAGATGTCCAAACTTTTTGCTACAAGGGCCAAAATCATCAAGTCAAAAGTAATGCGTTTATTTTTTTACGTCAGAAAATTAGTGTTTTTTTTTACATCTTTAACAATAAATTAAACATGTAATATTTTAATGAAACAGATAAAGTAGGAATTCTTGTTGAAAGGGGATTTTATAGGATTGTAGATTCAAAAGACACAGCTTTTAAGGTTTGCCTTTTTTAAAAGAAACATTTGTGTTCTCAAATATTTCAGAGGGGCTCATTTTAAAGCAAAAATCTGTTTTTTCTGGGATTTTTTTCTCAGCAAAAGAAAACAGGGTCTGTGTCACTCTTTCTTGAAATATGTTTTATTTTTAGCTATGATAGGTTGTCTCTACGTCTGTTTTTGCGTTAGTTGTTTACGCAATGAAATAAAAAAAAGGCAAAAGATATATAATTGTTAAAAGATTAATTATTTGTTTTGTGCCCTGGATAATTTTCTAATACTTTGAATTTGTTAAAAAAAATTATGCCCTTTATTAAAGAAAGTCCCAATCTGCATCAATTATTTGTGTTGTGGTGCCCAGTGCAGAATTTAACAATCTTAAATGGTGGTCAAGGGCCATACAAAATCAGTCAAAGGGCCGTAAATGGTCCCCGGGTCACACTTTGGACATCCCTCATGTATACAGAATTTCTTTTTTTATTATCACAAACATGTATTCCTTTATTGGTTTCTGAGAGGTTAATTTAAATTTAGAAATCATTCTACCTTAACTGATGCAGGTATCCAATCCAAGTGCCCCGTGACGGCTGCTATGGAGACATGGATGGGCAACCAGGAGTGAGGAACTATGGCGCGATGGATCCAAATGATCTCTATGACGTTTACTGCTATATAGAACAAATTCATGGTATGAATTATAATCATTTTAAACTAGATGTGGTATATCTATACAAAGCAGTTGAAAAGCAGACATTTGAATACACTATAAAAAGTCACAAAGCTTTTCTTTTTCTCACTATATTAAACATACTAAATCTTTTCTTATGCCTTTTAAAGTCTGAATTATTCAGGTGAAGTTTAACTACCTTAAAAACATCATCTGAAAATACTGCGAAAGAAAAAACTTTGCCAGGCCTTGCTGGATTCTATCCCTGATTTTAGCTACTGTTTCTGTCACAAGCTATATTCTATACTTTGATAATGTAAAAAAAATGCTTTGAATAAAGCTACAAGAAAGCCTTTTCTTGGAACTATACAGAGTGGATAAAACATTCATTACGTTTAATCAGTGGCAATATTTTGTGTTTTTAGGAAAGGTTTTCTATGACCCCGTCCCACAGCGACTATCATTTGATGAAGCACAGTCGTACTGTAGAGCTGCGGGGGCACAGCTGGCAAAAACCGCACAGCTGTACTCAGCATGGAGCGAAGGGCTGGACCGCTGCAGTCCTGGCTGGCTGTCTGATGGCAGCGTACGCTACCCCATTGTAATCCCAAGAGAGAGATGCGGTGGTCCTCACGCAGGCGTCAAAACGATCTACCGCTTCAGCAACCAGACTGGTTTCCCAGAGCCGTCTACCCTTCATGATGTTTATTGTTTCAAAGGTAGGTGCCTTCAGATATGCCATAGAATAAAACAATCGTCTGATATTTAGGTGTGTTGTTGCTTTTACTCTGAAAACAAAGTTTCAATGGCTTATCTGTCCTCAACAGGAAAGAGCGAAAATTCGACTGACTCTCCAGCGGATCACCTCATGACAGAAGCTGAAGGCATAGAACAAAATGTTGTTATTCTAATGGAGCGGGATCAAGAAATTAATCTTAATCAACTAGAGCAAGAAGTGGAACGAGAAGCACAAAGTGAACTTGAATCTTTACCCGTTTTGCTTAACACTTTTACCACAGAATACCCAGTCAATATAAACCAGACAGGTACTCCAGACACAACAGAGTCTTTCCCAAGCACAACTTATGCAACGCATCTCCTTCAGCCAGTGAATGAAAATGTGGAAGGAAGTTACCACTCCCAGCTTCCTCTGGAGGCAATTAACAGCACTATCAGCACAACAGAAACCTATGATTCAACACAAGGCACAGCAATTCTTCCTGGTGATTACAATGGGACAGAGTTACACCAAAACCTGAGCTTCACCTCCCACTTATCTGTGTTTGAAAGCAGCACATACAAAGCTCAGACAGAGAGCCAAACCATGCCAGACACAAACCCGACAGAGTCTCTACAGTCACTCGAACAGACAACGACGTACCAAGACATTCAAGAGACTGGCCCTAAATTTGACAAAAATCACACGGATTACAGTGAGACTGAGAGCAACCATACACACGTAGCTGTGGAGGGAGAGTTTTTGGAGGGTACTACTTTGACAGTTGGTCCGTCGCTTCAAGTAAAGTTAAATGATGCATCTGCAGAAAATCCTGTCCAGATGTTGATCACTACTCAGGCTTCCCAATATAAAGGAACTTCCCTCACACAAGAAACTCCAACTGCTGAGTCAGCCATTGAGACCTACTCAGTCTGGACGCTCGTGGATGGATCTGGAGATATTTTCCATGGTAGGGAAACCCGATTTATAAAAACTAGAGTGCATGAGTTAGCCAGTTACCTCAAAAGGTTTCTAAATGACATCGAAGACTTTCCAGCAGATGTCTTGGCTTAAAATCAGAGATAATTGTCTCTAAATGTTAACGTTTAATAGGTTTCATTAACCACATTTAGGCTTTGTGTAGACATTTGGATTAAGGCAAATTTGTCAAGAGGTTAGCATTCCCCATCAAATTTTAATAGTGGAAATCAAATAGTTAATATTGGAAATTTGAAACTTGATTATTACTTAAATTTAGTTGATATTTAAGGTTAAATTGGAGCTTGCAAAGTTGAAATGTTGTCTATTGCTTATTAAAAATGTCCATGATGGGTTAGTGTTTTTTTTTTTAAAGAAAAGTTTCCTGGAGACTTTTGTCTGGATTAATCAATTTCTAGTCTTTTTATCAAACCTCTAACTGTTCTCCAAAATATGTTTTCCCCTTTCCCAGAGAGAGAATTTGAAACAGAAGCTGCCACCTTCATCTCCACGTCTCAATCCTTCACATCTCAACCACTGGGTTCTGCGGGTACTACTAGAGGTCTTACCACACCTCAGACAGCAGTTCCGGATCCAACCCCCTCTTCTGTGTTGCGCCATGTGGCCAAATTGGGCTTTGAAATCCTCTCCACGACACCAGACTTGTGGGAACAAACTATTTCTAGACAGGAGGGAAGTACAAGCATAGACACAGAAGACCGTGAAGAAAAATTGATTGATGCAACTCCGCCTCCTAAACAGGTAGTTTCTGGAGTAAGTTTGCCTATGACTGAATCTCCAGAGGGCTTGAATGTCTCTCACTCACCATCTGAGTTTGCAACAGAACAATATCAAACAGGTTATGGAGTGCCTATTAGCACAGCCAATTCTTATGAAGAGGCAAGCGGATTTGAACTTGGAATAGTTACTTCCATTTTTCAAGAGATTAAAGTGGCCCCTCCTTTTGAACAAACTCTAATGGTTTCCTCAACCCATGACAAGGAAGGTAACAGTCCCATTGTAATTGAAGAAGAAACTATAGTTCCCTCAACTGTTGTCCTTAGAGAAGAAGCTACTGTTGGTCTAAGCACTGAAAAACAGACGAAAGTTGCTCCAACACTTGCAATCAAAGGAGATACCAATGTTCCACCAACCTTTGCCCCAGTAGAAGAAACTAAAGTTAGCCCAACATTGGGTCTCAAAGAAAATAACGGCGCCCCAGCCCTGGTTGTTGAAGAAGATGCTAAAATAACCCCAACAGCTGCTCTTGAAGAAAAAGATAATGTTGTGTCAACCCTGGTTTTTGACGGAGAAACTAAAGGTGATCCATATGCTGCAGAAGAAGCTAAAGTTGGCCCTCCTCTGGTTTCTGAAGAAGTACCTAATGTTGACCCAACTGTTGTGCTAGAAGAAGAAATTAAAGCTAGCCCAGATATTGTCTTTCAAGAAGGTAAAGTTACCCCAACTCTGGTTCCTGAAGAAGAAGCTAATGTTGACCCAACTTTTGTGCTAGAAGAAGAAACTAAAGCTAGCCCAACTTTGGTCTTTCAAGAAGTTAAATTTGATCCGATTCTGGTTGTTGAGGAAAATAAAGGTGGCCCAACACTGGTAGTTGAAGAAGAAGTTAAAGTTACCCCAACAGTTGCTCTCGAAGAAGAATCAAAACATCTGCCAACCACGTTTTTTTATGGAAAAGCTACATTTGACCCAAACGTTTCAGAAGAAGGTGCTGTTACCCCGCATCTGGTTCTCAAGCAAGAGGCAAATGTTGAGCCAACTGTTGCAGAAGAAGGGAAAGTTGCCCCAACTCTCATCCTTGGAGTTGTCATTGATGAACAAGTCCGTGTAAGCCCAGAAGTTATTTTTGAAGAAAATGCCGAGGCCGATCCAACACTGATTCTTAAAGAAGAAGCGACTGTTGCGTCAGCTTTTAAAGAAGAAGCTGAAGTAAACCCCACTTTGATTCACGAGGAACCCAAAGCTACCCCAAACCCTCACCTGGAGGACAAAGCTAATGTCCCAAAGTTTGAAAATACAGACGAAACTAATAATTTCTCTGGTGTCCCTGATGGAGAATCAGAAGTAACCCCAACCCTTGTAACTGATAATCTGAAAGTTACTCCAGTCCTCGATTTTGAAGAAGAAACTTATATTGCGCCAACCCTTGACGACTTTACCGTCTTTCCTCTCAATTCTCAAACATCTAAGTGGAGTCTGTTGACCACCACAACTGGACCCCAAGAGCATCTGAGAAATGTGAACTTCAGTGAGAAACCACCCTTCTTGTCAGTTTCAGAGACCTCAGTGAGTACCAAGTCTACTTCTACATCCCCTGCCATGACTTCCCCAACACACGTGCCCAGACGCACCTGGAGCCCAGGAACAACAAGACCTCACATTTCCCATAAGACGGCAGAGCCACAGAAGGTGAACCATTTCATGCCACCATTGGATCATGGTGTGGTTGATTTTGAGACTAGCCTCACCCCACCACCCACCCTGCTTATCTTGCCTAATGAGAGGGCAGCTGTAGGTGGTACACTGGCATTTTCAGGTAATGCTAAAACCACTCTTATCAACCTAACCGTCGTCTTCTTGCTCAGCACAGTGACGCACTAAAATCCCTGGTTTGTTTTCTGACCAACTTGCTCCATTTTCTGCAAACCTCAACCCCCCCCCAAGCAAACTGAAAAATTCCCTCCCCGTGTTTGTTTCACTTGCTGTCTCAGCAGATCCTCTCACCTTTCTGACTCCTAAACGCTTAACCCTGTTTAAACACTCCAACACTCCCCACTGCTCTCCTTCTACTCACACTGGGACAGATGATGTTTGTCAACATAGTTTTTTTTTCTTCATTTCTTTGTGCATGATGTTATCCTACTCATCCAAAGACTGACTTCTGTGAAGTATAAATAGGTTTGAAGGAATGTCTTAGTGTTTCCTTTACAAGAACGGTGGGAATAGCCCCTGGAAACAGTTTTTGCACAATCACTTAGGCAGTCCACAATGTGTTTAGCATAAATGTTGAAGCTAATTTCTAACCGTAAAAGTGATTACTTTGAATGTGTTAGCACTGACCAATGCAACTGGAGGGACTTTGACAGAATTTTCTTTCCTGATTTTTTTTTTGTCTGATATTGCCTCTTCAGCTCACAAAAGCACACAATGTGTTTAGAAGCACAAGCTATGTTTATTTAAAATTTGTTGTGAGCAGTGGCGTTTTTTATATGGGACATTTGGGCAGTTGCCCAGGGCAGTATTAGAAAGTGGGGTGCTCAAGCCCCAGATTTTTCTGTTGGTTCTGAGCATGTGCCGTCAATAGAATAGGTTAAGGAGTTTCAAAGAAATGGAAAAAATTCCTGGATCTTGGTTGTTAGCGGTGGAGGGGTAAAAAAAGAGAGGCGAGCCCAGAGCCACATAACTGAAAGAACCGCCACTGGTGAGTGTTTAGCATCTTGTTCTAAGCTTTCTTAAAGCCAAGATGTTTATTGTGTTTTTAGAAGTAATTCTGTAAATAAAAGTACCTAATGTTATCTATTTTATTTCTGTCTGCACTAGTAAAACATGACACTTCATAGTTTGTAGTCTCTATGATGAAATGATGCTATTTTCTTTTAAGAAAATAAAACAATTTTTTTAATTTAAAAAAAAAGGTTTCCGTGCAAAACAGTTTGTCAGAAAAAACTCTTTAGCTGTAGGGGATTATTGGATGAGTAAATTATAAAGTTTTCATTTTGAACTCAGTCTAACTTGTTAAAGTTAAAATATGTCTGATTGTTATCAGAACTTTTGTGACAAAAAAGGTCTATTTTGTTTTAATTTCTCTTTAAATTAAAAAGTATCCTATAAATGTTTGATACTCCCAATAATAAAGAAAAGATAAACAGTCCACAGTTTTAAGCTAACATTTTTCTTTCCTTATGCATATACATTTTGCATGTATATCCTGTCAAAATTAAGAATTAGAGACAAAATGTATAAATGGCTCAATAAATAATGTCTATGGTAACAACAAGTAAATCTATAAATTAAATTATCTATGAAATGTGGCATGATTTTCTTTTCAATTTTCAATTCTGGTAGGTCTTATTATCATTATAATATTAATATTTGTTTTTTTTTATTTTAACCTTTACTCTTCAGTTACATTCATTTATACATCTAGTTTTTCTGTTTGTTTCTTTTTTTTTTGGTAAGTCAAGTATTTATCTTGTTATGATTTTCTTATCTGTTATATATATGATTATTCAAAAAATAAATAAAAAAAAGACCATTAAAATTAATTCATGCATTCCAATTAATTTTTAGGTTTTCACAATGTATAAACCATATTTTTTCACTATTTTTAAACAGATTTTTCTATGTAATATTTCTGATTATTTTCTTCTGTCTGTATCCACATGTAGGGTGACCATCAGGTAAATTCAGCCATCAGATAAGATGAACTACTTAATGTTTGAGCCTCCTAGCCTTTTAGTTTTGTACAGACAATGTCCGTAAAATATTTCCAATTGTTGGCAGGAGTGTTCTCGAAAAAAACCAAATTGATATGATTGGGGTATCGTTGCCAAAAGGTGGCCCAATTTACCTGATGTCACCCTACTTTAATATCCAGGTTTCTTACTTTACTATGTGAAGTCACAAAAGATAACTCTAACTTTATGAATGATTACAGTTATTACGGGTCAAATAATACAAAAAAATATATTAACACTGTGGTAAATTCTTACAAATGAAAATTAAAATAGAAATATGCATTCATGCCACATTTTATAAATCCAAAATTATTCTTCATATTGTTATTAGTTCTCATTCTAGTTCATGTAACTGCTGCAGAAGGATTTTCATGTTTAGCACTGGTTTTCTTTATTATTGTGACTTTTACTTTCTTTTATAATTACTTTCTCACCAAACTGGAACAACAACAAAGTGTTTGAAATATGTAAGAAGTGCATGAGGGGATTGACTTCTTACAGAAGATAAAATGTTACTATTTGTGCAATTCTCGCAATTTTCTTGTGTATGCATGTACTTTGCACCACAGAGATTTGTGGTTAACTTACTTTAAGTCTCTGTTGTCCATTAAAAGCAGAAGGTGTCATTTTTTGCCTAAATAAAAATTATAATCATGCATTTTGGTGCTTGGTTTAGTGGTCTACCCATTCCACCCTATAGCGAGGAAAGTTTGATTTTCAGATTTTAGTGGTGCATAAACAACCATCTCATTTGGTGAAGAAAAGTGAAAACATCTCTGTCAAGACAAACTTTGCCAAGTCAGTAAAACTGATGTTTTGGAGAACATAAACATGAAGGAAAGTATCTTAATGAGAGGATGGGGTCTTTTAGACTTTAAAATAATCTCTGTGGTTTCCCACGCTGCATTTGTATATTCCTGTGCTCAGCTTTGACGTGAGTTACGCCTGAAGGGCATATGATTCTCATTTGTGTGGCGAAAAGTAGTTATTACCTATACACAGCAGCAGTGCCTTAGGAAGGAGCTTTGTGTGAAAATGAACATAATGACAAGACAATGCTTATGTTGTTAAGCATTCAATTTCTGTTTACACAGACATGTCATATTTTGCTTTCTTTCACGTATTTTAAAAATCAATCTACACTTGGAGCTCTCTTTCTTCTTTTCAAAACTTTAAACAAGTGATCTTTCATCTCGAGGTGAAAAAAGCGTCTTTTGTGCATGAAGTGTTTAGTAATGTTTTGCTTGAGTAAACATTTTATATGAAGTGATGTTGAGAAATAGCGAAAAAGCTGTGTTATCAGTTGATGCGACCGACAGATTTTGCTCAGATTACTCCTCTATGATTTTTCACGACCATAGCAAGAAAGCTTTGGTTTCTCTTATAAAATACTGAACACGATCACCAAAGTAAACAACTTCTGTATTCATCTGGAAATCTTATGGAAAATAATCTTCATGGAAAGCGAAAACTAAATAACTGACTACAACTTATACAAACAAATACACATATCTTAAAAGTTTGATATTGAGGGGAAGAACGAAGGAAGAAAGAAGATAAAAAGATCACCCAATCTTGTCCTGGCTTACATAGTTACTGGGGTTTATTTGTCCTTTGCCCCATTACAAATTATAATTACTAATATTTAACAAATGTAAACTGTGTGTTCCTACCTTTAAACTGGAGTGTGTTTTAGAAATGCCACCAACATTACTAATCAGTTTCACAGACCCGGTCAGACCTGTGGTTTTTATTTCAACATTGACCTGCAGTAGCCCATCTCTTGTGTTTCAGATGCCTGCTTGGATGACCCCTGTCTCAACGGAGGCACCTGCACTGAGCAAGATGGACAAATTAAATGTCTCTGTTTGCCAACATATGGAGGAAGGTTCTGTCAGACTGGTGAGATTTCGGCTTGTGTTACTTTAGAAGCTTCCAAGGGTTTTAAAGAATACACACAAAAAAATACAACATTTTAGTTGCGTAAAAAAATTAGATCATAATCGATCAATTTAGGATTTTTTTTCCATCTTTAAAGTGAAGTTTATTCAGAATTATTCAACTGAAATACCAACAAATTTGGTACAGGGAGAAAAGCAAAAACATGCAAGAGCTGAATAACCCCATTAGCTAATACTTTACGGATGCACCTTTTGAGAAATACCAGTATTCAGTTTTCTAGGGTATACACACCTGTCATCCTTTATCCTATTGACTGTAAATACAGATACGCTGTGGTAGAGAGTCTTTCTTTAAAGTGCTCAATTGCATCTTTTAGAAGCAGCTGTAGTTTCCACAGAGGTTGCTAAAGTATCTCATCATGTGATGGTATCAGTTCGGAGAAATGAAAAAAAATCCACTGCAGGTTTTATAAATGTTGGGTTAAAAACAATCCAATTTGGGTAGTTTCCCAACCCAGTGCTGGTTAAATATTGGACAGAACACACGCTGGGTTAATTTAACCCAACAATTTGGGTTGGTTCCATTAACACAACAATTGGGTTGTTATATAGGGTTCACATTAACTACACTGCTGGGTTCTTTCAACCCAGCAAGTTGGGTTGCTAACATTTAATTATTACTTAATATTACAATTACAATTATGATTATTTCTTGATTAAATATATTCTCACACCAATAATTTAACAAATATTTGTTCATATAAAAAATGTACAGAATACAAATAAATATGACATTTCCATCCATTATCTGAACATCTTATTCCTCAGGGAGTCGCGGGTGGGTGGGTGGGGGGGGTGCTTATCTCCAGCTGTCAAGAGGCGAGAGGCGGGGTTGCCAGTCCATCGCAGGGCAGCACAGAGACAGACAGGACAAACAAACACGCACACACACACTCACACCTAAGGAAAATTTAGAGAGAGAGAGACCAGTCATGTTTTTTGGACTGTGGGATGAAGCCAGAGTACCTGGAGGGAACCAACACTCTTGGCTGGGATACAAATCCACAACCTTCTTGCTGCAAGGCTACAGTGCTAACCACTGCGCCACCGTGCAGCCACAAAACTTCTATAAATGTCTTTAGCATTAGCTTACCATTAATATTTTCAGAATCAGGAACTACTTCTGAACTGGCATGTCATGTCTAAACTGATGATTGAGAAACAAAGAGATGGATGGTGGTGGTGGGATCCAGTCTGTGGGCAAGAAAGCAACTGATTTTGCAGGAAGTTAACTGCTGGGGAAACAGGGTGAGGCCACTTAGTGAGGTGTTGCATCAGTTTCAGGTGTGACATCACAACACCGAACCCAATATGTTGTAGTCCAAAATAACCCAACAACACTTTTTTTTGTTTTCTAACCCAACAGCTAATAAGTAAGGGTTACCCAAAAGAAAATCTCCCCAAATCCCCAAATGATGTTGTCAGAATACCCAATTATATTAAAATAACCCAATTATGTGACCCAACAGGCCCAACCCAGCATTTGGGTTAAAAAATGAACCCAGCATTTTTGTGTGTGTAGGGCGGCAAGAATAAAGACAGCAAATGGAGAAAGAATGGAAGATGGACACTGCTAGAACTGGTCATTTTTCTTTACTTTAATGGAATGAAAATTGATCGGGGGGTTGCCAAGCGGCTGCTGAAAGAGAATGGAAATATCCTTTATTGTGGGGAAATTCCGGTGTACCGGCAGCAAAGTGAATGGAAAAATGGAAGCACACAGGTTCACACAAAAGTACAATAAGACAAGAAAAACCGTACAGTAAGGGCAACTTTACAACAGCGGAAAAGTACTCTACATGTATTAAAAACAGCATGCCCAAATTCAAAGAAGTGTGCAACTGAGTAAGAGAATTAAAAAAAATAAATGCACAAACAGAAAAGCACTTGCAGAGCACAGACCTCCACCTTATCAGCCCCAGAATCGAACCACCTTTTTATGGTCCCACTGCAGACCTTTCCTGAAAATGGCATAAAAATCCGTCAATACCTTTTTGAGTTCTGTTGCTAACAGACAGACAAACCAAGAGACAAGAAAACAAACAAACCCTGGCAAAAACATAACCATCTTGTGTATTACATGCTAATAAAAATAACAACAGGCTATTTACAGGAATATGAAATAACTGCAAATGATTGCAGGGTTGTAAACAACTTACTAACTTACAGTTTGTTGAGAGTAGTGGTGCTTCTAAAGTCTAACAGCTGCTGGGGGGGGAAACCAGCAGGGATTTCTGGCAAACAGTATCTGTGTTTTACATATGACAACAATCCCCCTTTATTCTCCTTAAGTCTTAATAAATTGGCAGGGTTGAAGGACAGAAGCATTGTCTTCCCCAAACTTTGTGGAAGAACCTAAAATCTAACTTTTGGCTGAATATAATGTATGTTAGGCACAAAATCAATACACCGCATCATCAAAAGAACGCCCAAAGAAACCAGTTAGTTGTAACTCTAAACCTTCAGATGACTGTTAGAAATCTGTATACGAAGGGGGGTTTATTTTTCAGCATCACAGTAATATCAAGCAAACTACAATATCAACTACACTGCCTTTTCCCTTGTGCAATTAATAACTACGAAATACATCAAACTAAACATTCATTTGGTGTAGAACCTGCTGAGCAATCCGAATTTCCTATGATCGTGCTTCTCTGACCCCTCCCCGCTGTTTTCAGACTTGGAGCGATGTGAACCAGGCTGGGATAAATTTCACGGTTTCTGCTATCGACACTTCAGCCGGCGTCAGAGCTGGGAGGTGGCAGAGAGGCACTGTCGCATGCAAGGAGCTCATCTGGTGTCCATCATGACCCCTGAGGAGCAGGACTACATTAACAGTAGGGCTACAATGTTCATTTGACCTTTTTTTTTTCTTCTGTCAGAGTTCCCTTTAGGCGTTAAAGGTTTCTAAAGGTTATTATGTGGATTTAGAATGTTTTTGACTCATTTTCTATCCAGTCCGTACACCTGTGCAGGACACATATTGAACAGTGGATATTTGAACGGCTATGTGAAGAAGAGTAGTAAAAACTACAAACACATCACACACAACTCTGAAACAAATCTGAAGGAGATTAAAGAATAGAAGTATTGTCCGTTTGTAAATCTTTTAATATGTGATAAGTTTTGACCTTTTTTTGTTTTCTCAAAATCACCTTATTGGTGCTAAATTACTACAGTAAAAAAAACAGTTTTCAAAAAAACAGTGCAGGTAATTGCCTCTGGAAGACGCTGAATTAGGAAAGAGCGTCCACCTGTTTGTAATATAATCTGAACATTTAACAGAGAACTGGTTAATGCATTCTCTGTAAATGTAGATTATGGCACAAATTCAAAACTTTTCAAGGTCAAGCAGAGGTTTAATCAGAGACGCTTTCAAGAAGTCCAAAGTAGCTCTGGAGGAGCTGCAGAGATCCTAACCGTAGTGGACGTCACAAATTTGGCCTTCATTGAATAGTGGCAAAAAGAATGCCATTATTGAAAAAAAGCTAATAGAAATCGCAATTTGCAATTTAAAAGAGACAAGACCGAAACACATTTTTTTTTTACCTTCATGGGAAAAAAGCTAACCGTACAAGTTGGATGGAGCCCAGGACAGGGAAATCCTGAAAGAACGTCCAGAGGCTAAGATGTGAGGAGGAGGTAAACAACCCCAAATTTACAGCCAGAGCGAAAACAAAGTGGTTTAGATCAAATCAAAATCAAATGTTCAACTAGCCAAAACCTAAATGTGCTTGAGAACTGAAGGCAATACAGGAAAGTTGACGTTTTACAGACCCTCTCATTTTAACCTGACTGAGATTTAGCTATTCTGCTAAGAAGAATGGGCAAAATATCCAACTTCTATAAGTGCAAAGCTGGTAAAGAGATACTCTGAAAGACCTACAGTTGTAAATATGGGGGAAGGTAGTTCTATGAAGTACTGAATCGTTCAGAGACGGTAACGTGACCAAAATGTAAAAAATTTCAAGAGGTAGTAAGTTTTGCACTGTATATTCTATATCTCTCACATTGTTTTCTTTTACAATTTTCTTTGGTTCTGCTAATGAAATGTGACAACTGAAGATGATTGAAATAGCAGCCAACATCTTAGAAAAAAATTATTTAAAATCTTTTTTTAAAGATTTGAATAATTGGAATATCTTTTCTAGGTAACTACAAAGAATACCAGTGGACTGGTCTGAATGATAAGACGGTTGAGGATGATTTTCGCTGGTCTGATGGAAACCCGCTGGTGAGGAAAGTTAGACAGACAATCAACAAACATCACACAAAATATCTCTAAAGGCTAAGTTTGCTTTCAGTTTGGGTAGATAGAAAAGAAAAATGATTCTGAAGAAAAATGAGCAACATTAGGAACTTCTCAACTATCAATTGTGTTTTTTAGTTTTGCATTTTGACCAAATATTTTTTTAAGATTAATTTGAGGCTCGTTTTAGAATCGAAAATGCATTAAAAATACAAATGTTGGTTAAATGTACCATTCTTTAGTTTGAATCTAAATCTATACTACATATCAATGCAGCTATATGAGAACTGGTACCGAGGGCAGCCGGACAGCTACTTCCTCTCTGGAGAAGACTGTGTGGTGATGGTTTGGCACGATAACGGCCGCTGGAGTGACGTACCCTGCAACTATCACCTGGCGTACACCTGCAAGAAAGGCACCTGTACGTTCAGAACTGAGCAGAGATCATTCGACTTTAAGATCATAACTCCCTCTTCTGGTTTTCAGAAGCTATTACATCACCATGTGTCGTCTGCCTCTACAGCCTCCTGTGGTCCACCACCAAAGGTTAGGAACGCATCCATATTCGGAAAAGCCCGAGCAAGATATGAGACCAATGCGGTTGTGCGATATCACTGCACAGAGGGCTTCCAGCAAAGACTGAACCCTCTGGTCAGGTGTCTGCCCGGAGGCATATGGGAAAGACCTAAGATCGCCTGCATCCCCGGTGAGATTGGATCTTTTTACATAAATCTATATTTATTCATTTTAATCATGTAGTCTGTGTCTAATTGTTTTTGTTTGTTCATCTTAAATCCAGAAGCTGGAGAAAATATGCCAAACCTCGACGTGTTGTCACAAACTGACAGCCACTTTTCCGCAGCTGAAAATGAATTTGAAGCTACTAAAGAGACGCCACAGTACTGGGACATCAAGTTTTAACAGCAATGGGTTATTGGTTTCTTTACCATACAATTTGTTCACTGTACCATGACACGATGTAAATTCTCTTGAAGAGAAGGGACAATGAACCACATAGACAAAAATATGAAACAAAAGGAGCAAAAGTTCCTTCCAATAAGAAAACCCATTTTGAGATTTAAACTCATAATCCAACATGTTGGGCTGTGATCTATAAATATTTCCAAATAATTGTTCTTGTTGTGGTTTTTGCTATGTCTACGGCACTTTTCACACAATGGCGCTAAGTTTTTAAGCCACTTTTACAGAGTTAGATTTTTATCGTGTCATGTTCCAACTTTATCAAAGATCCTGATACCGCTATTGTGAGTCATAGGCTACCAAGAAATGTTGTATATTTCGGTTTTCATGGCTGAAATCACTGTCCAGTCTTTCTTTTTCTTGACAGAAAACCTTAAGGTCTAGCAGACACAGTTTTGTTCGGTGGCTTTATGTTGTAATAAAGTTTTGTAGAACAGAGCGAAGAATAAAATCGTCTATTTTACTCTCACTGTGCCTTGGCTTTATTTAATGTGGATTCGGGTAAAAGTAACCACAAGCTATTAACACTTTACTCATGATACCACCTCTTATGCCTTCTGTCCCCTTGTTTTCAATGTTCCATTGCTCTGCATTTTTACCAAATTTTCTCTAAATCAGAACAACACCAGAGCATTTTTTTAAACCAGAAACATTTTGAAATTGAAGCACTTTCAAAAAAATCCTTACCAAACCAAATGGAGCAGCATATCACCGTATGAACCACTAAAAAACAAACCAAAATAATGAAGAGCAAGAACCTGTTACCAGTGTATTCTGTCTGGGTACAAAAATATGGGGATGTTAAAATCAGGATCACTAAATTATCCAGGGGCAAGAAAAAGCATGAAAGAAATATTAGAGAAAGTATCCGTTTTTTGGATCTAAGGCGCTATAATAAGCCCTTCAGCTGGAAATTAGGTTCTCTTGTTTACAAGAAAAAGAGATTTAACTGTATGATAATGTGGCCAAAATAAAATCTAGATTCTCTGCATTCAATTCAAAACCCCACCTCAGCCGAGCTTTTCACAAGAAGTGACGAGACACAACACCGGCACACAACAACACTGCAGCAACGAATGTAACACAATCAAACAGTAGGGCTACTTACAAAAGGTTCTGTGCCTTCAGAGATGTTGTCATCCATTTCTTTACTCATCGTGCGCGTGCTTTTTTTTCTGTCAGCTTCACTGCTGCCAATATTTGTTTACTATCTGTGTCACTCTAAGTCAAACAGAAGAACACCACAACATAAGATTGGATGTCATCACCTAGCGCTGCACAGTGGAATTCACATTTTATTTTAATTAAACCTTTATTTAACTAGGATAAAACTCATGGGATTAAAAATCTCTTTTTCATTAGTGTCCTTCATTCATTTATTTCAGAGCGACATGTAAACTGGAATAAAGCCCCCCTTTATGGTTAAGGTATTAGTCCAATTATTGCCAAAATTATATTTAGTAATGCATTTAAGCATACTGGCTGTCACAGAGCCACAGTATACAGTCAGAGGCCTCTTCAGATTTGTTGCAAGACTGCCTGCTACTGGAGATGCTTCCTGGTCACACCACCATCTACAATGAGTCTTTTAAAATAATTCGATCATTTGAGTTTAAGGCAACATTTATTGTATTTTCTCCTGGGGTTAAATAAAGTATTTTTGAAATGGCTTGAACTTGAACAACGCTATCTCCTTATTAGCCTCGAGCTCATTCTGTTTCCAACAACTTTAATTTTCTATAATTTTTTTTTGTAGGATTAACAGTTATTACTTTTTTTGTTGCTGTTGTAACTGAATTAAAATGGAAAATTAGTTTGCTCTTTTTCAAGCCTTATTTTTGAGCAAATTAGCAACATGCTAATTCCTTCCGTCGGCTTATTTCCGGCGGCCCTATTTATTCCAAGCAAACGACGTCACTTCTCATTAGCGTCTGAATCACTCCGATGGAAAACAAAAACAAAAAGAAGTTGATGAAGGTAAGTTTTGATAGTGCTTGCAAATCACAAGTGATGTTATAGATTTGAAGGAAAACGATACAGTTTAGCGTTTTTGTAAAACATGAAAAAGTGCACGGAACCAGGAAAAAAGAAGCAGGCCGCATGCCTCCTTGGCAATAAATGAGCCTCTAATAGGAGTAAATTAGTTGTTTTGCTTTCTAAAAAGGATTTTTTTTGTGCTATTTAAGTCTATGAACTTCTATAAAATGTCTTGTTTTTAGTTTATATCTTTAATATTAAAAATGAGACATCGCAGGGAGCTGCTTGCACGGATTCTGCCACCAGCTGGCAGTGTTGCGCCATGTTACACGGGACGTGAAAATGTATTTTACAGAACAAGCCCTGACGCTGTTGCTTGGGATTTCCTCATCTGTCAATTAATTTTGATTTTAGCAAATATCTTCTAGATAGACATACTCTAAAAGTATCGCAGCTACAGAGGCAATACACTCAGAGGAGCTTAATAAAAATGCACGTTTTTGTCTCTTATTTGGAAAATGAAAGCCAAATTGTAATTTTCTTTCATTTTAAATGCATGTACTTCATTGTGTTGGTGTATCAGCAAAAGAAATGTCTTTAAAACACGCTTCGGTTTGTGCTAATAAGTTTAAGAGTAATAATAATGTAAATAGCAAGGCACTGCTTTAAACATGGATTGCAATGTGTTTTGTCCACATATATGTTGTACATTCCTCCAATTGTTTTAACTTTTTATCTGAGAATGATACAAGTATATATACAGGTATGATACAGACATTTAGCTCTGAAAAACTCCACATGGTTGCTTCTAGCTGATTAAATATACATTTTAAACACTGCTTTAGAGGTGCACCCTTTAAACAAGGACTCCGTTTGTGAAGTCTTTAAAATACTCGTTCAGTTCAGTGAGAAATGAAAATGTTTGGAGTCTGTCCTTTTTGCCAGAGCTTATAACGTTCAAGTTTTTGTGATGGGGGAGTACTGAGACCCATGACCCTGAGGTCAGAGGGTCATAGAGAAGGGAACGGAGGGTAGTCTTTAAGAGCTCCTCATTGAGTTCCTCTTTCTTTCTACAGACGCGTGGCTCACTAATTGGGGGTCCACCTCCTCACACTCCAAGTGTGAAGTGCCTGATGCCAGAAGGTGAGAGCAGGAGAAAGAGTAGAGAGATAAAGAAAGTGATTAGCAATTTAACCTCTCGCTGGAGCAGAGTTTTTATAGGGGTTTATTTTAGTCTTCAAGTTGTTATTTAAGTGTAGGATAGAGTAATTCTGACTCAAAAAATTATGCGAGTAAAAAATATTTCTTTAAACTTTTTATGATTAACTTTAAACACACAAACATAAAATAAATTATGAATAAATCTTTACATTTGTTTAAACAGGGACATTATAATCACGAAGAATGAATTGCCAAAAACAGACTTTTTGTGATATAAACATCACTCTAAAAGAAGTGATGAAAGTAGAACATTTCGTTCAGCTGAAGCGTCATATTTCCTATTTATTCACTGGGAATTTAAGTTCCTTGTTGGCAACAAGATATTCTCTGTATTTAGCGATATTGTTTGTAAAAAAAAAAACTCAACTAACTAGCTCCTTCAAAAACGTAAAGACAAAAGACGAGGTTAAAAAGGAGTGCCAAGCTGGCTGGGAACCTCAGCAACCAGCGTCACCCACAACCCTTCACCCCAACGTTGCCGCTTGCTGGAACACAAACAACCTTTGTTGCTTCTCTCACTTGTGAATTACAGTTTTGGGGAGGAAAAAAAACATTTTTTTTGTGTGTTTGTGTAAGATTTTACAGTTTCCCTCTAGTTATATCACAACTACAGGCTGAGGTATAAAACACAATGAAACGCAGGTTTTGCGGTGGGAGAAAATGTAGACTTTTGCATATATAAAGATACATATTTTATTATTAATCATTTTCTTTTGACATTTTAGTTCTTAACCATTTCTAAAAAAAAACTATAAACTGCAGTATGTGTAGAAAACTACTCAGACAGTGGTGAAAATGATATCACCATATCTAAGATTTGCTTTCATTTTTCAGTAATTATATCACACTAAGTAAACTTGTTCCGTTTTGAATTCCCAAAGTGTGGTTCATTAATCTTAAGAAACTGTTGCCAGTGGTTGGAAACAATCAGTCTTGATTGGGGGAATGAGCTGCAGTTTATCTATTAAAAATCTTTTTTCTCCCCATCCATTAAATGTATAAAAACAGAAAACTTCCTTTTCTTTAGTTTGCAGTTGCAGCATTGCACATTTCTCAGACTTGTATAAAATCTGATAAAGGTATACTTATGTGACCATACAAACACCCCTAAATCAAAATCTTCCAACAGATAACTTTGCAGGGGGTTAAGAGGCGTGGCCATACGTTTTATTAAGTTCACAACTTGACAGTAAAGCTTCAGACCAACTATTTAATTTAATAGTATCTTTTAATTAAAAAAAAGTAAAACAGGGATGTATGGTGATTATGAGAACCTCTAAAAGTAAACCGCTTGGAGGGGGGGGGTAGAAATAGACAGAACACTCGTGACAATAAGTATTCTCACAAGTAACACAAAGATTTCAAGCAAAAACGTCAGAGAGACAGGCCACAAGTTTAATTTAAAAATGGCTTATACAGTTAGCTTCCAGAAATATTCCCAAACTAATAAATTGGAATTTTTTTTTGTTAATGAGGAAACATTATAGTCGCCTTTTTTCAGCCAGTTGATTGGGAGTGTTCAGCAACAGAAGAGAAAGGAGCTTCATAAAACCAGACAAAACTTCAGCAGTTTCCTTTGCGTTTCATAGAAATTACAATAAATTCAAATAAAAAGTCAAATGGATTTTTTTTTTTCATGATCGGTATAGCTCCATATAGAACGTGGTCCTATAAAAGCATTTGAAATATTTAGTTTTCGTGCTGATTTGATGTGTACACTAAGATCTTTTTGATTTTCCTCTACAGGGTCCAGCAGAGGGCGCTCTGGATTGGAGGCCAGACTGGTGCGTGAATCAGGTCTTTTCATGATTCAGTTATTTCTGTTCCTGTGACTTGTGTTCATGTTTATATGTTTCTATTTTATATATTTTGATATAAAACCAATTCTGTGTCAAGTTTTCCCAACTGAGTGATTCTGCATTGTTACATCAGGGTTTTGTTCATTAGGTATAGGGCAGATTTAAATTAAAAGGATATATTTTCAACACAATATGTAAAAATATATATTTCAAACCATATTTCTCTCTCACCTCCTTGTAATCATCAGCCTGTTATCTAATTTATTTTTGTATTTTGTCTGAGAGAATGTCATTTTTTTCCTACCAGTTAAGCAGACATGTCTGTCACAATGATTTAAATAAACTGTTTTCTGACCATTTTAGAATCACCAGCGAGTGTGTGTGTTTTCCTAATGTGCTGCTGCAATGCATTAACATGTGAAAGCTTGGAGTTCCTGTGAACGTATTTGACCTCTGACCTCTCCACTGTGTCTCAGATAACAAATAGCTGCTGTTGGGGCGGAGGCTTACTGGTCGGTTCTCACCCACAGAATCCAGACTGGGACACTTTTGCTCACAAGCAGCTCTGAGTGGGTAAGAAAAAGTAATTCTGACTTGTTTTTTAACCAATAATGACGTCTGATGCACTCAGTGTTGTTTAAACACAAAAAGAAAGTGTACCCTCTGTCAGTTCTTGGGTTTTAATGTATACAATGACTTACAAAAGCTTTCAAATCACATTTTATTTGTTTTAACGGTGATAAAATCCTATTATAGCTGTATTTTTGATCTGAGGAATAAAACTGAGCTCAGAGTCAAAAAGGACACCCAGATTTCTCACACAATGAGAAGGTTTAAATAAAAATTTGTAGCTGTGGTAATCTCTCTCTTCTCCTCAGGACCAAATAATAAAATTTCTGTTTTGTCCTGGTTGAGATGTAAGAAGTTCTCTACCAGCCATGAATTAATACCTAAAACACAGTTTAAGAGCCCATTTGTACGCTCAAAGTCATCAGCATATGCTACATTGTAAAGCTGTCATCAGCTTCCTCCTGAATCTCCAAGTGGCATCAATTACAGATTAAACGTTTTGGGCCTGAAGTTGGTCCTTGGATAACCCCAAACTGAAAGTCATTGGTTCCTGAGGAGTGAGTTTCCATAATTGCCTACAATTTTTAAATCTGTGAAATAGGAGTGAAACCATTCTTAAACAGTACCTCAGAGACCCACCAGACTTTTGAGTCTGTACAACAAAATGTTGTGGTCAACTGTATCTAAAGCTGCTCTTAGATCGAGTAGAAACGAAAAAATGTTCAGTGAGGACAGTTTACACATGAGGTCATTAACAATCTTCAAAAGAACTATATTGGTTTAAGTGGGGCTTCTGAATCAATGGCTGATTTTAATCTGCTGTTAAAATCATCAACAATAAAATTACAAGTTGCATGTAAAGTCTGGAGTTTAGTTTAAAATGTTAAATTAATTTGCAGCCATTTAAAAAGTTAAATAACGTTTCCTCACAGTTCTCACTGGGGACTATTGGGTAAAAACTGTGATATTAAAACAAATACTGTAAATATGACACAGCCAGGTGAACAACAGAGCACACACTAGTGGACAGGACCATACGATATCAGCAGGTCCAGGATGTGTCCTCTGTTGTAATTTGGCTGTGTGACATGTTGCTTCAATACAGTTCAACGGATTTAAAAAACGTTTTTTGTAAATTAAAACTATGAATGTGTAGAATAAAATAACCAATTATTAAAGGTTTTTTATATTTAGCATCTACAGTCGATACATTTCAGAGAGTTCTTGAATAAAATAAGAAGGAGGCTTTGGTCTGTAAACTGTAACAAAACTGAGGGTTGCTAAAAACAAAGGTATGATGTTTGAACGTTATTTTGTGGAAATGTCATCAATAATGACTGGGATGCAATTTCTTTTTTTGCAACTTAAGTTAGCCAGCAGTATGGCTGGTATACTGTAGATTGTGGCAGATGTTTCTTCTACAGACTGAGTGGTAACATTTCCCATTCATTGTAAAAAGACAAATTATCATCTAGGTGTGGGCAATATGGTCTCAAATTTATAGTGCAATATAATCTAAAGCATGTGTGGTAATGATATGTATTACGGCGTATGCATTTTCCCCCCTTTAGATATGTCATAATGACTTCTTATGAACATTTTTACTTTACAATCACATTGCAGCAGAAAATACTTAAACAGGACCAGAGTTTCTCAACAAAAAAACAGGTGTGCTAAGGTCTTTCAGCCATTGGACAGTTATATGTGTAAGTGAGGTAAAACCGGGAAGCCATGTGAAAATAGGTCAAACTAAATCTATCTTTCTGGCGTTATAGTTAATAGACTGGGGTTGCATTAACAACATATTTTCTGTTTTTCACCGGTATCTGTGATGGAAAAATCTGAAGGTGACAGCATGTTAAATACATGTTAATTACTGAGGCTTTGGACTTCTTCTGTGACTGGAAAGGTGGCACAACACTGGACACAGACAGACAATGACATATCGCTGTAGTCTACTGATGCAAAGACAGTGCATCCAGGGGGATTTCCTTCTACCTGAAGCAAACAAAAAAGGCCCTTGCTCAGAGTTTTGCCGCGATCTGATCACTTTAGTTGTATAAATCTTCCCAGATTTCAAAACTATGGCTGAAGTGGTGGTTCAGCCTCCATTATGCACATGCATTTCACAACAGGTGAGTTGTTTATAGTACATCTGTCTTATTAATCTGCACGATGTGTGATGGCACGATGTGGATTCTCGGTTTAATTTGTCTGATTTAATACATACTAAAATTAATGAAAATGTTGTCATTTAAAAAAATTGTCTGAAGAAAATTGATTATAACCTGACTTTTTTGACCCGGTCAAAACGACCAACAATGGATTGTTGCACGATCTGTGATGCAGATTTTAATAGAAATGTTTGAGCGTCAAAACCGTTTTATGCAACATGTGGTGTACACAGATGGATTGTGTTGGACATTAATATGTTACGGTAGCACACATAAAAATGCAAAAAAGAAATGGAAAACAATCACCTCTCATAACGTGGCACAAAGACAGGTGCCCACAGAGACTAAAAAGGTTTGTTTTTTTGTTCACCGGTATGAATAAAGTGCGGTTGCTTTCACACCTGATTTACTCCGTATTAGTTTCTTCAGCTGGGTCTCAGTTTGCTTGTTTGTTGCGCACCAAAGTTTACCAGGTTGTGTTCACACCAACGCAAACTTTCCAAACCAAGGTAGGAAATGAATTTGAGTTTGTTTTAGGCAAACTAAATGGGGCTTGTGTGAATACGCCTCTAGTCATTGGCCTGTGATTTTTGGGGTGGGAGGTTTTGCTCCTTTAGTAGTCCACTCTTCTGTATCTCAGTTGCGTCCTTAGTTCAACACATCTGAATCAAATAGCTTAATAACCTTCTCAGTAAGCAGTTAAAGAGTCCATAGCACTGTTAATGACCTGATTATTTGATTCAGGTGTGTTGAAGCAGAGACAAAACTAAAGGTTGCAGGATACTGGACCTCGGATACGCGCTAGTTCGTTCTACTTTATTTCAACACTTTGTATCATATAAGGAAATCACTTTGCCCTTAGTTGGACATTTTCAAGTTGTTTGCCACCAAATTTTTGCATTACGATCCATAACTCAAAAATGTACACTGAATTTATGTAAATTATTACGTTACGTTGACTATAGCCAAATATGTTTTTTTCAGTGCAGGTTGCAGACCAGTGCGGCTGAAACACCTATGCAGAAGGAGTGCATGCTGGGAGATTCCCTCCTGCTGAAACAAGGACTTGGGAGATCTGGAAGTCCCTTGTTTAAAGTCTTTCGGACTTCTGATCACTTTTAGAAATTTTCCCTGATGTAAAAGCTTTGGCTAAAGGGACGCTTGTAAGTGTGGCAGCAGAGCGCGGATTCAGCCTCATCGGTCTGAGGCAAACGTACAGTACATCAATACCTTCTGCAGCAATCCCACTTTAGACATTTGATAACGCTAAAGCGGTTAGGCAATTCAGGTCCGTGCAAACCAGGAGGCAGTTGCGAGGTTTTCCGAGCACAATAAGTAAACTCTTCCTATTTAACACATGCATCCAGCTGCTTGATGTATTATGACACGATGGATTCTCTCTTCAGTCTGTTCTAATTGAAAATAAATTAAATTGAATAAATTGAAAGGTAAAAATAGATTATATCTGGGGTTTTTAAACCCTCATCATAACTCATGACGGACGACAAAATTTCAAGCGCCAATAGATGGATAGAATATATTTCATTAATGCACAAGTATGCATTTTTTGTGGTTCTTTTTATCAGTCATTCTTCTTTATCAAAGCAACCCTGGATTAAGAGGTAAACAGTATAGATAATTTTACTACAGATTCTGCAACAATCTGTAGGTTTTTTTTCTTTGTACTATGTTAACTAGATTGCGCTTAATAATTTTATATCTATGTGCTTTTTCTGCATTCAGTACGGCGAACGCCTTTATCACGGTAAAACGTTCCAGACAACAAATCTGAAACGCCTTCACTGAATGACTCGCCGCTATACCAGAAACCTAAAATCTTTCCAAGACTCCCACAGATGTGCCAGGCAGTCAGCGTTCCTGCACACAGCCAGGACTCAAAGCCACGCGGCTTACAGGTTCTCACAGTGCTGCTGTGAAACACATACACACACACACACATCCTCAGTGTGACACAGACGATCTGAAGGGCCTCGTCTCGCCTGCCTTTCTCTGCCTGTCTGATCCGTCTGACCCGGCCCTTTTGTACATCTAATTAAGCAGTCAGACCCTCCACCATGCCATGACATACTCATGGCTGATTTCTCACCATGTTTTGTGCCCGTGTCTTAGCCTGGATGAATCCGTTGTTTATCGTAATCTATGACACATTGTTTTCTCATCGAGCTCCCCGCCCGTCTTTCAGCGGTGTGTGTGAGAGAGAGGGAATAATTCACAAAATGTTCAATAGCCGCCACCAGACGCTTTCTGTGGGAAGGCGGAGGCTCAATGACTTATCGTCAAAATTTCAGACGGTACTAAATATTGAGGGAGCAGTTTCAACTGAGCATTCCCATGCATGATCTGCAACACTAAAGTGGTCGGTTTTGCTTTAGCGTCGTCCTGAGAATTGGCCTAAAAACCGGCTGTGAGGTTGTGTGTGTACGCCTGGTTAGCACACACACCCTCCAGGAGATCTCCACGGTCCACTGGGGCCTGCGACACACTTCACCCTCATGTCTGACCCTTAGTGGACGTCCCTCCCAGCTGAAACCTGACCTGAGAGGTTAAACTCAGCAAACCAGCAGGTCAACAGCCTCTTTATCCTGCCATGACCTCTTTATCCCTGTGGAGCAGAACAGCGGTTTCACTAGCCAAACCAACTAATGATTGCTGCTAAGAAATCACTAAAACACAACCTGTTAGACAACATGAAGTCGATGAAAGCATCTAAAAAAGAAATGAGAGGACAGATGAAAAATAAAATCACTGATATCCATCAATTTAAACCTTTGCTAAAGCATGATTGGCTTATTCAGCAGGCCAGTTATTAAAATCGCACTACTATTTCTACATTTATCTGCCTAACAATAGCAATTTTACATTTTACATGATTTTAAATTTTTCTGACCACTTAAGATTATTGAAGTGTGAATCTTTTAAATGGATAAATTTAGTTGAATTTTTTTTTTTTATCTTCCGCAATGCATTCCCCATTTCAGCAGGAATTCGTTGCATCAAATAAGTAGGGTGTGTCTGCACATAAAGCAAACAGCAGGATTTCACAGGTGATTTTATGGGAAATCCCAGCGGCCTTGCAGGAAGCAAAGGGACAATCAAAGAGGGCAAAGGTCAAACAACTTGTGGATTTAAAAGACTATCAGTGAGCGTCACAGAGAGAACCATGCTTCATTCAGAAGGCCCGGCCGTCTATGGAGAGAGGTCATGAACAGGGAGCTGTGACCTTTGTCCAGCTGCCCTGGGGTCAGATCTCTTTATGTTGCACTTAATTTCTGACCTCGGACGTGTTGAGGGTCTTTATTAACTGCCCATTATGTTTGGATGGGATGTTAGTATAAATAAATTAAAATGTTCAGCTCCATAAATTTTATTTATTTGAGAAATTTAAAAGGAAGAAAATGTTACATATCTTTTTCGCATAATTAACATTTAAATCAGTTTGATTTTGCGAGGTGTTCTTACAAATAGCTGGAAAACCAGGCCAAAAAACAGGTTTTAATTTAGATTTTATTTGACAATAAAATGTATTCAATTTTTTTTTTTTTTTATAGCCTAAACTTCAAACCCTAACCATTTTACTGCTGCACTTTCAACCAGCTTTACTTCAGGAGGTTTTTGCACATTTCATTTTAACTTAACTTATAAACATTTCTTTTCCTAATGATGACATATGGACACTTAAGAAGAAATGTTAACTTTGTCCTGTTTAAAAGTCCTTGCTGCTAGAGGTTTTTAAATTGGTTTAAACTAAGCAACATTGTATCCTCACTTTTATAAATCACATATAGATTGAAAAATAAAGACACGTTTCTTTTGCTATGGTAAACCTAAAACCTACTAAATAACTGTCTAAATGTGTGTAGTCCTACAGGAAAGTATGTGTATAAAAAACACTATTTAGGTATTTTTTAATTATTTAAAAACAAACAGTTTTAGGGGTTAAGGCAAACCAAACAGTTTAGGAATAGACTGAAACTTATCAATAGTTAAAGCTAAAAACGGTCAATTTTAATCTATAATAAGACACATCTGTTGTTTTTAAATATAGAAGATGTTATGTTTTAAAAATCTGTCATGTATATTAAGATTATTTTTAGATTTATAATAGGAGTTGTTGTTAAGGTGTTGATTGAAAAGTTACTTTCTATATAAAATTTTGAAATAAGAATATAGGTACAAATATTTTCCGTTCAAAATTTCTTTAACACTTTAAGAAAAATTGAATTAACTGAAACAATATTTTAAATATATATATTATGTACTTTCATTTAGAGTTCATGGATTACATATAAATTATCCACATTCTATTAATTTTAACAAAAGTTTTGCTGTTTGTAATGCAGATGTAAGAGATAAATAATCATAACGGGTCAATTTTATTTGTTTTTCTAAATATTTTTCATCACTTTATCATATTTGATTAAAAAAGCAGGCTGGAGAGATGTAGCCCAACTCTCTCTGTCCATTTGTTAAGTTATCATCCACCGCTTTATCTATATTTAACCAGGCAAAAAGAAAAATATATTACTAATAAGACAAATAAAAGCAAAAACAACAGAATAAAAATAAATAATAATCAGAAATAAAACTCATATTAAAAAATATCCACCAATATATCGAAATCATCAACAGGAATTTAGTTATGTTTGTATTCATCCCATTTATAACAGACTTTTAGATGAAATAATATAAAACAGCTGATGTTGTCACGACCCGACAGGAACCGAACCTCCAGAAAAGTTTCAATTAATCACAGCTGAAGGTGAAAGGTGAGGTGAAAGCTTTTCTTAATAAACATTTGTTTCTAGCTTCATCTGAAGGAAAATAACTTAACACACAACAAGCTGAAATAACAAAACCCCCAATACTCAAAGCTTTTTATTTTCTCTCTTAGTGAATTTAAGACATTGATGATTTGTCTTTCAGTTAATAAATACATTATTGAATAAAGGAGTTTGGAAATAAATATCATCATCAGTCCTTACATTTAAAAAATAAATAAATTTTTGTTTGTTTCCTGGGCAGTGATAAGTGTTTCCCTCAGCTTTGATAAAACTTCCCCCTCAGTTGGTTCCAGCCTCAGTCAGCCAGCACTTTTGTCTTCATCACCTCAGCTTGCAGATCAGGATTTGCAGTTGAACTTGAACCCAGTTCCCTCGCCCGATTTCACACCATCAGCCCCTCCTCACCGCCTCCCTGCAGCAGCACCATGCCAGTCTTTGTGAAGCTGTCTTCCTTGACTTTCTGCGTCCCCCGTCTGGCCCTGCGCAGCCTCTTCTCTTCTACCCCCTGCCTTCCCCCGTGCAGCCATTCTTCACTTTTGGGGGGGGGTGCTCCGGGAGACGGCCTGCGGGGACTCGCAATACAGAATGCTAATCATCCCCTCGGCGACACTTCCCACGATTTTCCTCCCAGACGTGGGCTTTTGTTTCGTTATTGATTCTATCGCAATCAGACAGTTCCTGCAACTTTCCTGCCGTCTGGGGCCGGATCTGTAGCGCTGCCTCAAGAACAAGCCTCACTGCTCAAATGCTGCTTGCTTTAACGACTTCACAGTCATTGTCTTTATTACAACAACAGCTGTAATTCCACTCTTTTATATAAAATTTGTGCAATCCATGAATTCTTCCCTGAGTGAATGGGAGTATGAATTGGGTTCCCATCTTTCCCATGTTTTATCCCAATCAGTCTCTGTAAAATTTTCAAACAGATTCATTTATTTTCATGTTTGCGTTCCCTATTTCGATAAGTCTGAAAACCCGGTGTCCTGTAAATGTTTGCATCAATCATTGAAACTTTTTCCTGTAATTTGCTGCCTGCTTAAGCAGGTTAAATACTCCTGAACGGCACAATTGTTGCTAATGTCTCTTTAAAACCCCGTTGCACTGAATCCTTGAGAAAAATGATTAAGTTGACATTTTCCTCCCTTGACGTCTCTGCCGTATTTTATTGCCTTTTAATTTAAATTCTCCCATTAATTAAGCTATAGAATCAGTACCTGCTGAAGGTAGGAAGGCGGTAAAGGTCAGCCAGTCGAGCACATGTGCTCACAATAATTGAAACACAAGTCTCTTCCTTTGTTATATCACACCGATTGTGATTTCTAATTGCAAACACAGGTTCTTTCATAAAAATCTGTATTATCATCCTCGCAAAATTGATCAGTAATCAGTTTGTTCTAACCTACAAATATGTAATCATTTAAGTAAAGATATTAATATGGAAACTATAGGATTATATTCCAAAATGTATCCCCTGAAACCTTCGTTTCTATAAGTCATATTTCTTAAACTTATTTTTGGTATTTTATGAGAAATTGAGCATTGTGTTGAGGGGAGGAAACATATAGAGTAGTTCTGATAATCCTCATAGTTTCAGGTCAGTGTTTGGGGCTGGTAATATGGGAAATGTTCTTGTTCTTCCCATGCATGCATGAGTTTTTTTTTTGTGTTCCTCCTATAGCCAAAAAACACACGCTAGATTTAGGTGAACTGCAATCATGGTTCTCAATCCATTTTTCTGCTTGGACTGGTTCCAGCCTCCCTTGCTTGCCTAGAACATGGATGAATCGCTGCGATCACTGATGATGATTTTAGTTTCCACTTAATATTTCTGAAAAAAGCAGCTTTTAATGTTTTGGATTTTTCTCAGGTTAAGATGGAGATGCGACCATCTTACAGGGAGGAGTAATTCTTGCTCACGTTTCTGAAGCTCAGCCTGAGCTATGACCCCAGAGTGTTTGTGATGTGAAGAGAGATTACACCTCCAGATGCTTTTAGATGCAGCGCTGTAGCAGCTGGATCCACGGGCTTGCACGTTTCAGCAGCTGCAGCCAGACGTGACTCACAGATTTTTTTTAAATCTGTGCTCTCTGTGTAGTGTATGTGTTTAGCATTTAGGCGAACATTCATTTAACAAAGGACTGTTTCCATCTCCAGACAGTTTTTATGATAGATTTTCTCCTGGTGGACAAAGATTCTACACATTCAGTATTTAATAAATATCAAGTGGAAGAGCTCTGAGGGGTTCAGTAGCTTGCTCCGCTGCCTTTAGCACCAATAACTTGAAGTAGTTTCTCACATCATTGTGGAGAAATTTTAGTCAACTCCTTTTTACAAAGTAGCTTCAATTCGTTGAGGTTTGCAGACTTCTGGATAGCTCGCTTATGTCCCAGCTTCTTGGAAGTTGAGGTGTGGACTTTGACTAGTCCATGACCAAGATATCTAGCTCTTTTTTTTTTTTTTTTATCCGTCCTGCGGTAGATTTAATGCTGTGTTTGTGATAATTGTTGTGTTGTTGACCCAGTTTGGGTAAAGGGTAAGAAATCGCACCCCTCCATTGCCTCACATTTGACTGCAGAATGTTGTGTTATACAGAGGACGGTTAGCTCAATGACTACAAGGTGCCCAGGTTCTGTGGTTTCAAGCCAATTAAATGGCTGTTATTATCGTTTATTACTCCCATTAAATGCCGTCAGACTGTGCCCTCTCTACCTACTGAAACATACTTTTCCGTTAGGTATTTAAAACCTCTTCAAATTAGGTTTAGGCATTTAAAAGAAACTATATTTGTCCTTCTGTGACCTTAAGGTTAGAAGATAAAACTTGTGGGTTGGTTAAAATTGGTTAGATAACTTCAGTTACGATATGCTACTCTGACGAAGTATTTTTGACATGTGCAGACAGTTGGCTGTTATCAGCGATAAGAATGGTAGATAACCTCTGACGGCATTTAATAAGAGTGAAAACCGCTAATAACGACCATTTAATGTATTGACAACATCCGAATCGGCTGTTTCAAAGAAAGTCCCAATAATTACCCCTCGACTGCTGTGCTGGACTTTGCTCATATCAGATGTTTTTGCTGATCGGCTTTTTTTGTTTTAAACCATACATGACTTGGTTATTGTGGCTTAACATATTCTCTTCGGTCTCCTCTTTTCACAGGTAATAGTTTCAGTGGTTAGACAAGAATTTAGTCGAGCCATATTTGGGCTTTTTTTTTTCCAAGAGAAAGGTTGTCCTGTGTTCTCTCTTATTTTTTTCGGATTGTCAGGTCAAGATCTTTAACATCTTAGCTGTAACAGATGCAGTGAAGCTGTTTTTTGGGGGTTTGTTTTTTAGTATTTTTTTTATTTTGAGTAACACATGGTCCGATCCTGGGGTCAGTTTGCTGGAATGTCCACTCCACAGAACATTAGAAAATGTTTTAAATGATTTCAGCTTATGTATAATCATTTCTCACTTAGAATCATGGCATTTATATAGACTAAAATGTTTGGAAAGGAAGTTAGAAATCTTCCCAGACTGAGGGGAAGCAATGATTGCAGCTCTTTCTCAACACAACTGTGTGCTCCTGCTTTTATAGGGGTTTCCCCAATAAGGATGATCAATTCCATTCAATCTTATACTTGCTTAAATCGTCTGGAAGCAGCAATGATTCACTTTTTTTTTGGTATTCTCTTGATTTAATGAATAATAATAATGTGGCAGAATCTGATCTGTTTTTGTGTTCCATCCATCCATCCCCGTGTTTCCTTTGCTGGTTTGCGGGGGGGGCTATCTTCAGAAATCCTGGGGCAAGAGTCAAGGCACATGTCTCCAGTCCATCGCCGTGTTTTTGGGTTCTTTAGTTGTAAACGGTTGTAGATCCTTGCAAAAACTATTGATTGTTTTTCTGTGACCTCCCATTAACAAATATAAAAGCTATTTTGATGTTGTGTTGATTCCTACTTAGATTTATTTTTGTGCAAGTTAAAGCATAACGTGTCAATGTCAATAAGTCACTGGCTTAAATATATTTTTAACCATCTATAGATCTATTCACCGTGTGTAGCTGCTTATCCTTGCTTGGTCGCAGGGTTGCTCGTATTTATCTTCAGGTGAACCCTGTACAGTTCTCTAGTCCATTACAGGGCAACACAGACATGGAGCACCAACAACCGCACACATATATATACACAGGCAATTTAGAGACACAGATTAATGTAAAATGTGTGGTTTTAGATAGTAGGAGGAACCCAGAATACCCGTTAAAAAACCAATGCATGCACGAGGAGAACATGCTTGGATTCAAACAGAGGCTTGCTACAAGGCGACAGTGCAAAAAGCACCACAATGCAGCAATTCATAAAATACTATCAACTGTATTTGCCATTATTACATTTTAATTGTATTTGAACAATGAATTAAACTGATAGCTATTAAACTTGGAACATTCCATATAATAAAATGTTGTTTCTCTTGTACGTTGCCTGGAGATAGTTTTAAGTCGTTATATGAATAAACTGAACTGTATTGAGGTATGATCAGATGTAATGATATACTTACAAACTTGACACAGGAGCAGACGATGTTCTTTTGTAAACATTTATACTTTTATTGATTTTACATTAGAAACAGTTGCATAGTACAGTTTAGCTTAGGTTCAAACTGAACTTCTAAAACTGCTAAAAGGCATCCATAGTGAAATATTGTCTTATGTGCATAAGTGCTTCTAAACAGGTATCTCCCGCTTAAAATCAGTTTTACGTATTGCACAAGTTTACATTACAAATGACACTGATTAGCAGAAACAGTGATTGATACATATTTGTGAAACAAGAACAGATTCCTTTTTTAAAGATGGAATTTCATCATAGATCTTCCAATCATATCAGTATCTACTGACATGACTTTATATTGCATTGTGCTCATGTAGTGCAATACAGTTCATGTTAATATTTGCTACTCTAACAAATCTAGCCTGAACATTTATCCTCTTAATGCAAATCTAACAGGTTTGTGTAAACTCTTTTGAATAGCAAATACAACAAAACAAAACGCTAAACATGTGTCATCTTTTTCTGTTCTTTGCATAGACAAAGTTATGTAATTTAGTTTTGATTGCATACACACAACAAAATCCCTGCAGGGTAACAACATTACGGTGCAACATTAACACTTATTTAACATTTTCAAAGAGCCTTTATGCAAACTGTTTCAACTAGTGCAAAAACCTCAGGATTTCAAGGAACAAATTCTGATCTTTCAATCAACAGAAACTATAATTAAACTATCCTGAAACATGAGTAAATAAAATGAATTATCAAAATACTTTTGATAAAAATGTAGCTAATGATGATTCTTACGTATGATTCCTAAGATTGTCAACAAATGGAAACATTCAGATTCATACAGGACTAAATCTATCAATACTACTTAAAGGCTAATAAAACTAAAAAATATACATCAAAGAAGAGATTAAGATTTAAAAAAACTGTTCATCCTAAACTAAAACTCATCTAACTCTGACTACGGATTGCTAATTTTCTCAGTGTTTCGGTAGTTTTACATGTAAATGTATAAATGTGAGTCACATCTCGGCTCGAATTGTTGTTTTGTGTGTTTTATTTTAGAGAGATGCTGATCTGAGCGCTGACCTACTTTAAAATCTAGTGCAGATGTTTCCTGAACATCTGTGCAGAGCAGCTTTCAACACTCGCCACTCTCTCCTTCGGCTTTGACGTGTCCCGTACGTTTTCAGCATCCAACCTTCTGATGTGAGCGCCTGAGCTGCCCTCTACCGGGTTGTTGCGTTTGAGGTATTTTCCTCAGGTTAATCGCTGCGGTTCAGATACTTTCTTTGTAAAACTGAAAGCAGTTGTTTTAGTTTAAGTCCTCTTGTTCCCCACAGCTCTGATCCGCTCAGAAACCTTGAAAAAAAAAAAAAGGATTAAAGTCATTAAAAGCTGTCAACCAATAGAATATGAGTAAAACCTGTCCTGTGCAGCCTTCTAAAGTGTTGCATCATCAGACGTTTACATTTATATTTATAAAACAAGATAAAAATCCTAAATATGTTTCTTTTTATATAGTAAACATAAATACATGTTTTACACCCGCTCGCCTCTATTGACACAATGCGTAAAATTATGCAAGATGTTGCACCAATTGTAAGTAAAATGGAAAATCACGGCATGATGCTGCCACCACCGTGTTTCTCTTGTGGGTGTGGTTTGTTCAGGGTGATGTAAAATATATATGCATAAACCAAGTTCCCTTTTTAGGAATACAGACTGTAGCTACCTTATGACCTCCAGGTTAAATGTATCATTTATAGTACCTTATTAATAAACAAGATTGGTATGACCATGTTATCTCATTTTTGCAACAGGAAAGCGCTGAAAGTGACAAAACCAAGTATTGTTGACATGTGATCAAGTATCTTACTGGTGCATTAAAAAATTCTCAGTGTTTTTGATTAGATTGAAAGAATAAGCAGGAAGACAAGAGACAACAATCTCACTATATTTAAGAGCTAATTCAATTTAAAATTCATTTTTGGATTTGGTGTTTTTTTACTCCTAAGAGTAAAATTAGCTCAGATGAAACGTGGTACGTTTTTTAGAATCAGTGCTTCTTGTGGAAACGGAAAGACTTCGCAGTTGTCCTTATTTATTACTGCGACTGGTTCGATTTGGTCTGGAGTGACTGCATAGTTGCTAAAAATCAAAGATTTATAAATGAAAAAACAAAGACCCACACAGGACTGTGCATAGTTAAAGTTGTAATCAATTTTACCCATAAAGTTCATGTCAGTGCTCAATATATTGCCTTCTAATAACCTGAATGCCCCCTGTCAGGGCAGACATACAAGGTGAAATATTCCCCTGCCACCCCCCAAAACAACCAAAACTCCACAGCAGTCAGTCTAGACACAAGCTGCTCTTCAAATCAACACACCTCCTCCTCCTCCCCCCTCATCCCGCCATCATTGTCTGAGCCCCCAAAGTGTTTTTTTCCCACGCTTTATTTTTCTCTGTCCTGTTTGCAGCCGAGCAGGAGGAGGTGGGAGAACTGATGGGGTGGCCATGGAAACCCCACGCTGGTGTTCCCCCTGATTGGAGTATGCAGTGACTAATTATTCAGCGCATATGCTTAAAAAAAAACAATAAAGCGGGACGTATTGAGATGCAGACGCAAGCATTGTACGGGGGGGGGTGATTAGCATACGAACCAGAAAACCTTTCTCTTAAGAAAAGGAGAACACTTTGATGAAAATTAGTGACTCAAATTATTTTCTACAATCGGGTTTGTATCGGTTCAATACTGTGGGATCTGTGGGTTTCTTTGAGGGAAATTTTTTTTAACTTTATTTATAGTAGCTGCATATATATATATATATATATATATATATATATGAGGGTGTGTGTTTGAGTGCAAAAGGAGGGGTCAGGTTAACAATGGCTGGTATTGTTTACCAATCTCCGTTCTCCATTAATCAGGACGATCCGGCTCTAATTGGCATTTTGGTTAAGCTGCTCTCCAGACCCCTGCTCCCTCCACTGGCCTAAATAATGGCGTTACGCCACAAGTGCCGCCACACATTGGGGAGGACAATGTGCCGCTTGTCTGAGGGTCCAGGATAGGACCCCCCCCTTCTCCTCTTTGCCTCCTTCTTAGCACCCCCCTGTGCCCCCCAAAATAAACCTCACACGGAAACACAAAGAAGGCCTCACACTATTGAGATCTCACTATCGCTGGCTCCTTCTCCTTGTCTGTCTGTCTCTCCCTCCTCCTCCCTCTCCTTCCCCTCATTCCCACAACCCTCCATCGTCCTTCAGTCGCTATAATTTCTCAACCAGCCATCGCATTTATTTGCTTCGGTGGTCAGGTGAAAAGAAAATCTGGATTTTCTTTAAAGTAATTTACTTTACCTCTTTAAATCTGCTGCTGATAAAGAAAATTTCCCAATATAAAGTGGTTAGATATCAATGCTACATACACCCATACACTGCAGTCCATGATAATATTTATTAAAGTGTTTTAAGTTTGGTCCGTCCTATCTTTACAAAGACTATAACATGTTAACCCCATAGGTCCAGTCAAAATTCAGCCTAAAAACAGTTGATAAAAGTCTGGCTTGATGCTGCTTAGAATAAAGGCAACATCTTTTAGTTGAGGAGAAAGTGTACTTTAGGCAATTCATGACCTAAAGCAAGGCTTCCCAAAATTTGCAGGTTCTGACCCAATAAAATTAAATGTAAAGGGCTCATGACCTGGACTCCTGGTTGAGCTTACAAGCCTTTTTTACTGAGTCAGTTAAAAAAAGTGGTACAATTATACACAATCAGCATCAGTACCTAAAACTTTGTCTAATATTTTGCTTTTATTAAGTTCTATTAATCTTATACACTATCTTTCAAGTGTATAGGCTTTTTCATTGTTATTGTTATTTAACTCATTCTCTTAAAAGCATCTCAAACCCCAAAGTGGGGTCCCAACCCCAACTTTGAGAACTCCTGACCTAAATAATTACACGTTCATATAATCTAGCTCAAAAGCAGCATAAAGTAACTAATTTGTTGAGTTAATTTAATGTTACTCTTATTAGACCTGCTTAAATATCCAGTTGTCAATTTACAGCAGCCTCAAAAGGAGATTATTTCCATCTTCTTTTCCATTGTGAAAGCAAATGAAACTCAACTAAAATAATTTATATTTTCAGATTGTAAAACTAAAAGTATTATTTCACTTCTACAAAGGAAAAAAACTCTTTAGTTTGTAGAATGAAGCCAGCTGGGTGAACTATTTCCATAGATGGGTAAAATAAACATAGAAAGGTAGCCGACAGAAAATATAAGCACATCTTTAAAAAAAAAGTTTCACTTAAAAGCCTACAATGGACCTTCTGTTGTAGATATTCTATGCACATATTGCATTTAACCACACAGAAAAAAACACTAAAGCTACCGTTTTCTATCGTCTTAATAATATTAGACTGGAGGGGTAAAAAAACCATATAGCGCTCTGGAGCTCCATGTTGGAGACCTCTGGTCTAGAGGGCTATGCAGAAAGAAAACTGAGCAAGAAAAAAACATATTTGTCCCTATCTTTCCTAAAAGTTATTTCCATCTGTTTTTTTTATCTGAACATCTCTGTTCTTCCATTCATCCATCTATAAAACTAATTACTTGTCTGCTATTAATCCATCCATCAGCTGTTTTCCATATTTAAAGCCTGACTGTTAAAAAAATAAAAATAAATATCAGCCATGAAATAATAAATTCCTGAACTTTTGCAGTCATACTTTAAAAAATGAATGACAACTTGTAGGTTAGCGTTTGGAACACGTGATCAAATACTGTACAGGTCAACCAAATCATTTCTGTAGTGTGTGCTGAGATTTTTCTCAGCACTAAATTTGTCCTTGCATAAATTATCTATCAGATTTGTTTAAAAATGTGTCGCAATGTAGTGCCTGAAAACGTAAAACCTGATCCTACATTGAATGATCCACAGGTTTAAGCAAAAGAAGGATGTATTGCTCATGTGAGAACACGGTTAAGTCTGATTACAACTGGAGATTTATGAATGTCGCTGTGTTGCTAATTATGGCTCCCCATGTTCGTGTAGGAGAGTATAGGGTGTTGTTTTTTTTCTTCTCTATTTCATCAAATCAAGATGGCTGCACACTCATCTGGAATTAAAAGCTCCACATGCAGAAAATACCGCCGGTTGTGCTAATTGCAACTCTTTTGTAATTAAAAACACTGAAACAATTTGATTAACGGGACTTTTCCCGGGCATCGCCATTACATTCCCGATCAGCTGCAGCGTGACAACGGGCACTGCGAAAAGCGACGCGGTTGCCCTTAAAAATGCCACCTCTACGACATTAAGACGCCGCTGGCTGCTTCGTTTTCTCCTATCTCTTCCCTTCCTGGACGTCTCTGGGGGGCGGTCTCTGCAATTAACACGCGGGCAGTAATTAACACTGTCTCGAGGCGACCGATGGCGCGGAAAGGATGAGGGCATACGTGAAGTGGGGGAAGGTGCAGCGATGGCTTGTCCACGTTCCTCGTTCAGCTGCCATTTTGTGCCAGCCTTAGCACCTAAGATGGTGGCGGGACTGACTTGCCATGCGGGAGAGGAGGACAAACTGGCAAGGGAGGGGTCAGAAACGAGGAGGATTATGGGATCGAGGAAGGAGTCGTTGTTTTTCTTTCATTCTTCTAGTTGGTGCATCACTGAACGACTACCAAGACGGAGGGGGGGGGGGATAGAGAGGAGGGAGCAGCAGGCATGATCTTCACATCGCTGCCCTACATGCAACACACTTTCTGGAGGAATTCTCCCAATCACAAACATGGGGGAAAAAACAAAGTCATGGGAGGTAAATGCAACTGCTGATTTCGGTCTGCTCATACAAAATCAAAAAAATTAAGAAAACGAGCAAATTTACACACGTTGCCCCATGCTTGAGTACACACGCAGGCACACACACACTCCTACAAACAACCAACACAGCGCTTCTCATGGTATGGTCTGCCCCTGAGCATGCAAATGACATTCATTATGCAAATGCACACAAATCAGAGCCAACCATCTGAGAATCTGAGCTGGGAGAGAGAAAAAACCCCCACAAAGAATGAAATTAAAAGAATGAGGGGGGGGGGCATGGAGGAGAGCTGCAGGAAGTACAGTGTGGTCAACAGAAAATAGATTAGAACCTGCTTCATTAGGACACAAACTGCCTGGCTTAAAGCAGAGGCTTTATCTCTGCTCTACACTCTGTTTCCTGGTAAAAAAAAAAAAATACACATGGTCTGCTAATCAAGCAGAAACTGATAGACTTTTTAGGGGCAATATGGATAAACCTTACACACAACTCTGATCTGAATAACACGCTAAGTGATGCTGCATGTTTTTACCAGACGTTGCATGTAACCGGACATCATTTGCTGTCGTGGAAGACTCCTTGTGCCGTTCTCTTACACTCAGTTAACACCATTTAGTATGAGCCTCTAAAAGCTTAAAATGGGTAGGAATTGTGCTCAAAATGTCCCTGAAGGATCATGTAATTAATGCAGTTTGGTTCTTTTTCATTCACTTTTAATGGAGCCTGCAAGCTTCTTTGGTTGGTTTTGTGTGTGATTATTAAAGGTTTTCATTATTTAGATTTTCTTTTGTTGTAATTTTTTCTGACTACATGAATACACAAAATCACCTGCAAAAAAAGAAGAAGCTTAGACTGGAGAGGAGATGCTCCAAACGAGGTAAAGTGCTGCTAATTGCCTTTTAGCTGTGGCCTTTGTTTTGTCTCCACCTCTACCAGCAGGATGCGCGCCCCGAAACCCAACAAGAGCTGCAGTCTCATTGTGAGCTTTTATGAGGAGCACCATAAAAGAAGGCAAACCCTGATGAGTTTGGATTATTATTCATGTGAGGGGGGTATGGAGGAGACTGCCATATGCATGAATATGCAGCAGTTTGCCGCTAAATACAGAAAACTGTTACGTTAAAGTGTGGGAAAGTTGCCATCATGAAGGTTTTAGAAAAGTGATGGTGTCAAAATACAAACATCTACTGTTTAGTGATGGAGGAACACACCACCTCCCCACCCAGACCTGTTGTTGTGCACTGCTGCTCAGCTATCTGGTGGTGGGGGGGGGGGCTATTTCCCTCACTTTCCGCAAAGAAAAATACGGCTTTATGGAATGTAAAAGGAGCACCACCCATCACGATTGTTAGGGTCACACCAATCAAAAACTACAGCTGGCAAGCCATGAGCTGTTAAGCAGCCAGATAGGTCAACTAACTAAGCTTCTAATACAGTATAGCTTGTTTAGCTTTCACTCATTGGGGGTTCTTGCTTTGAAGCCATATTGAGAGAGAGAGAGCGCTTCTTTTTTAATCTGTTAATCCAGGTTTGACCAGTCGATGTTCTGCAGTTTTCATATCACCTTAAATTAAGGTTTTCCTCAAGCAAAAAACCCCCCAGAAACATGGAAACAGCTGTTTGTGTTTTATCAGATAGAGGAATCGTTTGTTATCCTTGAGATGTTAAACTGTAACGGATCAAATGCTTAAATCTAGATGATAGTTTCTATGAACAGCAATACTCAATTAAAAAAAATTGCTCTTTAGTTTAGCATTGATTTCAAATCTTAAAGTCATACACCAGCTTAGCCAGCAGGGTCTTACCCTGTTATCTGATGGTGCTTTTAATGTACAGAAGGCGACAGCTGCCCTCTTATTATAGACCGTAAGCAGTAGAAAACATGTTTAGGACACAACCTGTCACAATGTTTTTGTTTCTGAGCACACAGGTCATTCCTTAACAGAAAAACTCCCTGGGCAGTGAGCCGTATCAAAACCCACCAGAGCTCTCACTGTTGGGTTCTAAACAACAGAATCATGAAAGGTCTAATAATCTTCACAGAAAGCAAATTAGTGTAGTAGTAAATTTCTCTTAGTCTAAATTATTTTAAATAAATGTAAATTTTGCATTATATCTGTACATTTCAATTTGTTTCATTCACCAGTGGGAATAGTGGATGCTTTTGTTTTTTTATGTGAGATTAATTGGCTCATTAAATACATACGTATTTTATTACTATTGTAGTTTAGTTAAACATACCGTACTGTTAGAACAGGCTGATGATTGCTATATTTCAAAAAGTACTTCAAATATATAGTTAATTTCAGTTTGATGGGGAAAAAAAGAGAATAAAAAGTCAAATTTCGGAGAGTGAAAAAAAAATCCAGTAATGAATCTCTTCAATTGTGTAAAAGATAAATAAATGCCACGTTTTTCTGGGACATTTCTGGAAATAAAAAGGCCTAAAATCTTTGTCAAAGTCGGTATTTTTCAGAGATTTTTTTTTCTACTCCTTTCTGTTGAACGACACGATTAATTCAGCAACAGCAAGGAATTTGTTTGGTGTATGTGTGAGACAGGAAGACGGTTCTTAATGGAGGTGAAACATTAACAATGCTTGCATTCACTCCTTTCTGTGAATATGTTACAACCTGACAGGCTGTTATTTTAAATGCAAAGCTTTGTCGTATTGTTTTATCATTTTTATTCACTGGACACTTTCCAAAATAAGTGTGTTCTGATTTATTTGTGTCAGTCAGTCTCTTCTCACATGAGTGTGACTCTGAGGCCATATTTGAGAAGAATGGAGGATCCTCGAGGTTTGAAATCATAGTTTAATAACTCTAGTTTGAATTTAGTCTTTACAGGAAAAACATAAACAACAAAATGGGCACACAGATGCTAACTCAGATGGAATATTGCTCACGCTGACAACAAGCAGATCTGTGTGTGTGTGTGTGCTTGTTTTAATCCCAGTTATCGTCTTTTTTGTCTACAGTGCACACAGATGCGTCCCTCCCCTCTTGGTAAAATCAGCCCTTATGTAACACAGCGTCATACCTTCACATCATTGGTTAGCAGCAGCTCCCGTCCACCTCCAGCCCTATCTGCGGCTGCTGCTTTTTTTTTTGACTGGCCTTGTTGTTTTCCTTTTTCCTTTGCAGGCGTGTAATGGGATTCTTGTTACTTTCGGTTATCTAGCTTTATGAAGAATGTACGTCACTCATACAGCTAGATAACCAAAGATAACAGACAACCCCTCAGGCCTGCAGACGTGGCTCTCCAGCAGGAACAAAAGCACGACAAAAACTCGATGCACCTGGAAGGACAAACAGCAACAAAGGGAAAGACATCAGGAGTAATTCACCAAAACAAAGCTAATTCACTCTGGAATAAGTGCCAACCAGGAGGCAGAGGTGTAAATTAAGATAGTAATAGTCGCACATTATATATGTGGAGTATTAACACAGACGACTGATCACATGGTGATAAAGGCACCCCTGTGAAATTGCTTTAACAAAAAAAAAAGCATCACTAAAGATTCACAAGAGGAAGCTGCTGGGGAAAACGCATCTTCTAAGCAATTAAATGTGTCCCGCAACTGAAATTTGAATTTTATAGAAACTCAAATCAAAACCATCCACAATAAGAAAATGTCAAACAATATTTTAATGAGGAGGACAGAAGGTGAAAACAAAGCAGCACCACTAAAAGGATTTAAGCTAGTTTACCACATGCTCTAATTTTACAGGAAGTAAATACATCATTGTATAAATCTCTACGTCTTATAAATATATAAAATAAGACTCAAATTGTGGTGAATACCTTCCTGTTGTACTATTTTATATGTTTTGCTAGAATCTGTTATATATGGTGTAAAAGCTTAAAAAAAAAAAGTATTACTATAAAAACATAAAGGAAGAAAATTCACAATTTTTGTAGCATTGAATGCCCATAAGCCACAACAGCATATAAAAAAAATCTAATTAATGTTGCAAGAAGTTGAATATTAAAAAACAATATTTTAGTGTAAGAGAGAATGAGTATTTTATATTGGCTTTTTGTAAACTCAGACATTATCATTTAATTTGCTCTCATTTTTCTTCAAGAGGATAGGTTGCACCAAGATGTACACATCTCAAAGGTGATTATTCTTTCCTTACAGTATGGTGTGTAAACATGCAAATGATCCCGTCTCATTCATATATATATATCTCTTTTTCAGTGAGATAGTTGCTTATTTTGGTGCCGTTTCTCTTTAATCTGTTTTTGGGTTTTTGCCAAAAACTGCAATTACTGGAAATCACTTTTCCGCCTCACGTCTCCAGGCCATGACGCACGATTTCAATTCACTCGATTTTTATTATCTTTTTATATAGCTTCCTAAAAAGACTAAATATATATATATTATTGTGTATTTACTATTTTGATATTTCCTCCTTATTTATCCTGGGTTGTATATGACAAAAAATGTGGCAGAATCTATTTCACGCAGGTTTCTCTGATTGTCCTTTTTTGTCATCATTAACTCTTACATTAAGGTGTTCGTTCATATTTTTGATTTTTAGCTTTATTCGAATAACCTTTTCCCCCATATTTCTTTGTTTTGTCTGATATAAGACTACGCAGAAACCAGTAAAGCAAAAATAATAATAACGCGACACGACCTTTCTTATTCATCTACATAAATGTAACGTTTCCTCTTTTTTATCCCTGCTTTATCGCAGCGACAGAATGGAGATGTTCTGCAAAAACTGACCGTTCTGCAAAACGATCCCGACCGGATTTAGCGATCATTTGCAGGAGCGACGACTTTCCAGATTGACTGCTGCCTTCGCGCTTTATCTTTGAAAAGTTTTCACCGTAATGCAGATTATAGGAGTGTCTGTCAGTCAGATATAATCACCTGGAGGTTGGAAGGATGTCTTGCTCTTCAGTTTTTCTGCAAAGACAATAGAACAAACGATTAAACAAAAATAGTGATCCGGAAAATGAAGTCACACATATCTTCATCCTCATGAATTTCTCCTTTTTTGGGGGGGAAATTCTCCTGGAAAAGAACATGGGAGGCCCGTCCTATAAGCTGATCAGCTTGTATCGCTCTGCAGCTTGTGTGACTCTGCAGATAATGCTGCTGCTGCTGCTGCTGCAGACTCACAGCGACGGGCCCCTTCTCCATCTCAAACCTGTTGTGCGTCACAGCGCATGTCTCAGCTGCCAAAATCTGGATGCTTTATCTAACTTTAAGGGAAATTTCATGGTAGGTGTCGCATATTTCTACCTGGATTAAAGTGTTTAAATCTCGGGTTTTCCTGTTGGGATAGATTTTACGATAAAGCAAAATACACCCTATAATATCAGGCATGTTGAAAATCCCATTTTCTAAACAGTAATCCACAGATAACAGATGCAGAATAAATTGTCACTTAAAACTGCTTTAAACTAATAACATTTTTAATAATTACGTTTTATGCAAATATTTCTATACTAAACAACTGTAGAAGTAGGCTTGAACTTGCAAGAAGATTAAAACAGGCCTTACGTAAGAGCCCTCCATAATCTCAGCCTGCAGGAGCTGGTGCTACCGCTGGATGCACATGCCAAAATCATACTTTACATTTCTTGACTTGTTCATAATGTAGGCTAATCTCTTGGTATGCAGAATAGAACTAAAGCATTACCAAAGTGCAGTGAAAGGTCGCAGCAACAAACAGGCAAACTTTATGCAGCATGAGGATCATAAATCGAGGAAACCCCCGCTGTGAAGTTCATTTATGAAATAACAATGGTCAAGTCTGTCTCTATAGTTAAAGTAAATGTTTCTTAATGGACTAATGTAATACTTGATACAGTAATAAGAGAGGATTTGTTATTTTTGCATAGTAGGATTTAAGTTCATACTGTTTGAACAATAATAACCGTATCTAAAGCAAATAGCCGGTTTTATTCCATGTGTTTTTCTGTGAGCTCGTCAAATGTGGGCTGAACTGAAGGGTGGAAAGAAGCAGATTTAAATCATATATGTGGTGTTGTTTATCACGGTTATCCAACTGTGTAAAGCCTAATTGCTGTGTTGAAACTGCAGACGATCTTCAAACAAAAGTGTTTGCAGCCACAAGTGAAGCTGCACGTCTCCTGCCGCTGACATCACATGATGCTTTGAGTCTTTATCTCAGATGCTGCTGCCCCTGCTGCTGGTGCGCACCACGCATGCATCTCTTAACTCATCTCAACACAAACCTGCTTCCCTGGAAATGGAAACACGTTTGTAGAATATTTCTTCTGCAAATCATCGCCTGTTCCCCATTCGAGGAAAAAAAATAATAAACGATACCGAGATATTATATGGCTCAGCTCGGAACGCCTACGGGACGCCGCTGCTTTAATTTTCTACTCAGACAAGCTGAGATTGTTATGAAATTGTAGTTGTTTTTTTAAGAGTAAGGGGATCTTACTTTTTTGAATCCTTGGATGCTCCAGGGTGGCCTTTTAGTGGGTCTCCTTGTAAGCGGTGGTCCCTCCGGGTGTGCGGCATGCTGGGAGCCAAATGAGCGCGTTCGTGAGCTTTGTTGCGACGACGCATCGTGACGTCCCCGCCGGCGCAGTCCATTTTAACACCATGGCTCTATCCTCCACGGCTCCGGTCCTCCCCGCTGCAGACGGGGGGTTTGGAGCTGCCCACACGCCTCGGACAACTACATCTCCACCAGTGTTGTCTCCCAAAGTGACTCAACATCTCGTTTGTCCAAATTCATATAGCTGCGTCCAAAGTAAGACCACACCCCTTATGGACCGGTGATGTAACACTGTTCCCACCCTCCGAGTTTTTTAAAATTCTTTTTCTTAATTTATGCTAAACGAAAGATGCCATTATCATATGGACCTTTAGACTTGCAGCGCAGCTCAATCTCCCAGCAGACGCATGCAGAAGTGCATCAGCCATGCTTGACTCAACTCTGACTGACTTTGGCAAACCTTTAAAGGACATGTATTTTCTCATTTTGAACAGCTTTCCTTTTCAAAATTTTCAGGCTTGCAGCTCAGAGTGGTTAACATTCATTTCTTGATTCATGCCTGAAATCAAGAAACAAAGCTGGAGCAAGTTGCCGAAGACACAAACTGCCTAACATTGTAGGTTTTTTTGGGACTTAAAATTGAATACCTCATACATGGAACATTTTCAGTCGTATGCAGCTTATATCTAACAAACCAAAAGGAATAAAAAAAATGTTTGAGGGAACAATATTACAAATAGGAAACATGTAATTACCTGGTTGCATGTGTACAAATCCCCTATAGAAACACATTATGATTTAATTCATGCAGTCGGATTCCTTGACCTCATATCTGCCATCAGATAAAGTGAAGATAATTAACATAAAGTAAAGCTGTACATAAAGGATTTTCTTGATATTTGCTTATTTCATCCAACATCTATATCGCTTTTCTATGCAATGGGTCGCAGGTTTGCTGTTTTTCATTTCAGCTGATGCTTCCATATCTTTAAAACAAAGGATTCACTTTATCAGTTTTCGGTGTAGTCAACAAGTGCTCCCAACACCAACCATTGTTTAAAGTGTCTCTTTTATTTAAAAAAAAAGTTTAATCTCTATAAACCAAAGAGAATTACATCTCCAATCCAACACCATCATCAGCAGCAATACTATTACAGCAGATACAGACGTCGACAAAATTGTTGGTACCCTTCATTAAATCAAAGAAAAACTCATAATGGTCACAGAAATAACTTTAATCTGACAAAAGTAATAATAAATAAAAATTATATAAATGTTGACCAATGAAAGTCAGACATTGCTTTTGATCCATGCTTCAACAGAATTATTTAAAAAATAAATGCATGAAACAGGCCTGGACAAAAATGATGGTACCCCTAGAAAAGAATGTTAATCCAAGGTATGTCCACTAATCAGCATCCCAGATGTCTACAATCCTGTAATCACTCAGTGGGTCTATATATAGGACTCCAGGTAGTCACTGTGTTGTTTGGTGAAGTGGTGTGTACCACACTCAATATAAACAAGAGGAAGCAAAGGAAAGAGTTGTCTCAGGAGATGAGAAAGAAAATCATAGACAAGCATGTTAACTGTAAAGGCTATAAGACCATCTCCAAGCAGCTAGATGTTTCTGTGACTACAGCTGCACATGTCATTCAGTAATGTACGATCCATGGGACTGTAGCCAACCTCCCTGGACGTGGCTGCAGGAGGAAAATTGATGACAGATCAAAGAGACGGATAATCCAAATGGTAACAAAAGAGCCTAGAAAGACTTCAAAAATGAACTTTATGCTCAAGGAACATCAGTGTCAGATCGGAACATCCTTCGCTGTTTGAGCCAGAGGACAAATCATTTAAAAAAACAGACTGGAGTATGCCAAACTACATGCTGACGAGCCACAAAGCTTCTGGGAGAATGTCCTGTGGACAGATGAGACAAAAATTTAACTTTTTGCCAAGGCACATCAGCTCTATGTTCACAGACGGAAAAATGAAGCATATCTAGAAAAGAACACGGTCCCTACTGTGAAACATGGGGGAGGCTCGGTTATGTTCTGGGGCTGATTTGCTGCATCTGACACAGGGTGTCTTGAATCTGTGCAGGGTACAATGAAATCTCAAGACTATCAGGGGATTCTAGAGAGAAATGTGCTGGCCAGTGTCAGAAAGCATGGTCTCAGTCGCAGGTCACGGGTCTTACAACAGGAAAATGACCCAAAACACACAGCTAAAAACACCCAAGAAGGGCTAAGAGGAAAACACTGGCCTTCTATGAGCCCTGATCTCAATCCTATTGAGCATCTTTGGAAGGAGCTGAAACGTGCTGTCTGGAAAAGGCGCCCTTCAAACCGGAAACAACTAGAACAGTTTGCTCATGAGGAGTGGGCCAAAATACCTGCTGAGAGGTGCAGAAGTCTCATTGACAGTTACAGGAATCATTTGATTGCAGTGATTGCCTCAAAAGGTTGTGCAACCAAATATTAAGTTGTGGGTACCATCATTTTTGTCCAGGCCTGTTTCATGCATTTATTTTTTAAATAATTCCGTTGAAGCATGGATGAAAAGCAATGTCTGACTTTCATTGGTCAACATTTATATAATTTTTTTTTTTATTACTTTTGTCAGATTAAAGTTATTTCTGTGACCATTATGAGTTTTTCTTTGATTTAATGAAGGGTACCAACAATTTTGTCCACGTCTGTATGCAGCAGCAGAGGCTTCTGTAACAGTCTCTTGAAGAACTCGTGAAGACTCCTTCTATAGCCAATAATCTCCAGATGTTATGAAGAAAGACAATTATCCAAAACACACCAGCAAGTACACTTCTCGATGGAACATAAGGTTTTGAATGGCCTAGTCGAAGGCATGATTCTGTATTTTTTTTATTCTCACAAACTTTCCATTATAGCTGAATTAAAGCTAACATAAAAAGAAAAATGGGCCAAAAATTACTCTACAGTGATGTAAAAAAGCCTGCAATTGACTGGGGACTTGTCCAGGATGTACCCTGCTTTTCACCCAATGACGGCTGGAGATATAGGCACCAGCCTCCCCATGACCCTGCAAAGGATAATTTATATAGATAAACGATGAATGAATAATCTAAAAGTATCCCTTTAACACTTTTCACTATCTTTAAAACGTAAAGCGCTGAAGTTATCCTTCCAATGCAGCTTGTGTGCTTGGCAAAGTGTGGTATTTCTCCATGTCTATATCACTAATGGTTCCCAGCTGCCCAGAGTTTCCTTGATTGCCTTCCCTGTATTTATGCCCCTCTTTGTCTCTGTTTCTTTGTTGGTTTGTCACCGTGTTCATGTTATGTTGAATTCAAACCTCACATGATGACAGAATGATCTGACCAAAAGGACCCACAAGAAGGTATGCAGAATCATGACTTAGTTTGAGGGGTGTGCAAAAGAGGTTGGCAAGGATTCTGCCCCATCAGTGGACTCACCTAATGCCGGCACCAGGCTGGCACCTTTCCACTGTCCTCCCTGTGTTGGCCGTATGATGATCGCCGTTAGGTCACTCCAAGTCCTCCACCGGAGGCCCTAGCCGACGTCCTTGGCATTCCTCAGAGGGCCGCAAAGTCCACTTATCGTCACGACTTCCAGGCAGCAGAGCCCGCTCCTCATCATGGCTTCCAATCCAGAAAGCTTTCTCTTTGGTGCTGGAAAACTAGTCCATGCATTTCTTACTACAAGGCTGGACTACTGTAACTATTTAGGAAGGCCAGAAAAGGAATTTAAAATCGTTTGGTGGATCGAAAAAGCTGCAGCAAGAGTTCTGATGAATATTAAAAACAGAAATCAGATTTCTCCTGTTTTAGCTTCTCTCCCCTGGCTCCCTGTTAAATCCAGAATAGAGTTTAAGATCCGCCTCCTTACATATAAAACCTTTAATAATCAAGCTCCATCGTACATCAGAAATCTGATTGTTCCTTATGTTCCTAACAGAGCACTTTGCTCTCAGGCAGCAGGTTTACTGGTAGTTCCTAGGATTACCAAAAGTAGAATGGGAGGCAGATCTTTTAGTTATCAGGCTCCTCTCCTGTGGAACCAGCTCCCAGTTTTAGTCAGTGAGGCAGATACTCTATTTTTAAGACCAGGCTTAAAACCTTCCGTTTTGATAAAGCTTATAGTTGGAATTGCTTAGGATATCTTGAACTATGTTGCCATAAGCTTAGACTGTTGGAGGACAGACTGACCACTTTTCTTTACTCTTCTTTTCTACTACTCTCCAGTTGAATATTTTTGCTTTTATTTCAACTATTAACCTTGTTTTCTCTGTGTTTTTCTCTCCGTAGAAGCTCCACCTGTTCTGACATCCTGCTCATCTACAACACCCTGCTGGATGGGGATCATCGACTGAGATGATGCTCCAACTAACTGAACATCTTCCATGTCCTGTTATCAACTTTTTTCTTTCTTTAAAATATAAACTACTCTTACATCAGTTCTTTTGTTCTTTCTGTATCTCTGCTCGGTCTTCTCAAACTCCCAGACGGTCGTGGCAGATGGCCGCTTTTACTGAGCCAGGTTCTGCTGGAGGTTTCTTCCTGTTGGGAGTTTTTCCTCTCCGTTGTCGCTTCATGCTTGCTCAGTATGATGGTTGGAGTCTGCATGTACGGGGCTCAACTGCTAGTCAATGACTTCGTGCAATCAGCTGGTATTTCTTAAATACAAACTTTTAACTGATTACAGTGTTTGTATTATTGTATTGAAATTAATTTTATTGTAAAGTGCCTTGAGATTATATTTGTTGTGAATTGGCGCTATGTTAAATAAACTGGAGTCAAATAGAATTGAATTGTCTCAGCTTCCTAGATAGTCCGCTTATTGCTGCTACTTCCAGGCTACGGCTTGAGCTCACTCTTGCCGGCTCATCCAGGCTTCTATCCCGGTCCCAGCGCCCCGTTGTTCAGGACCCTGGCGCTCCTTAGTTCCTGATTAAACACCTTGAGATCCAGGCCCGGCTCCCCAGTGACTCAAGGTTCCATCTCAGGTCTCTGCTCCTTCTGAGGATTTCACGGCCAATCCACCTCAGCTCCATGGTTCTGTTGGGCGTTCAGTCTTCCTTCCACATCAGCGGCTCTCCAGGGTTTCCTCGTGGATCTTGAGCCTCTTCTGCGGGGCTGTAGCTCAGTGGTAAAGGCCTGTGACCTGGAAATCATGGGTTCGATTCCAGCTTCCGCCCGCTACGTGCCCTTCTGTCCGTGGGCAAGACACTTCACCTATCAGGCCATCAACCATTTCTGCCACGGGGATCCGTCTGGACTCAGTTAGTCCAGACGGATCCCCGTGTTAGTTTTATGTATGCCAGTTAGTTTTTGTTTTTCAGGACATTACTTTTGGACTCCTTGTGTTATGGATTTTTGTTTCCTGGTTTCTGTTCCCAGCTGCCCAGAGTTTCCCTGATTGTCTCCCTTATTGCCTACCCGGTATTTATACCCCTCTGTGTCTCCACATGTTTGCAGGATCGTCGTCATATCTTGTCAGTGCACTCTGAATTCAATTTTCTTATCCTCGAAATGCCTCTCTGCTTTTTATAGTTGTGATGTTTTTTATTTTGGGTTGGGAAGGGTGGGGTTTGTGGGGTCATTTTAATCTGTAAAGCACTTTGAGAAGCTATGTAGCTTAAAAAGCGCTATAAAAATAAAGTTTGATTCGATTTGACTTGAACTGTATACGTTTTACAGCTATATTACTGTCATAATAGACCGCATGCTGTGCTTATGTGGACACTTACACTTTCTAAAGTTAAACTAGAAAGTTGTCTTAATTTAAACCCTTGCTGGTGTGTCTTTTCCCCATTGAACTTCCAGACGGACTACAGAGGCACTTCTGCTTAATAATCATGATAACCACACCAAACGTCTTTAGAATCTGTGAAAGCCAAGAATCTGCTGTAATTTGTTGTTTGAAATTAGACAAATTGTGCAAATAAAAGAGTGGAGGTAAACAACAGTATTTAATTTTCCTCACAATTATGTCCAATCCCATAAGTCCCCTAAACCCCCCACCCCCCACCCCCCCAGAATTCGGACTATTTTTCTCAGAAGTCCCTTTTTGTTCTTGGAAATATTTAGAATATATAGAATTATTTATTGAATTTACTTTTACCCCCTTAGAATCAGATTTTTTCTCACAAATCTGACCTTAGAATTATGCCTGTTTTCTTGAAAATGTTTTACTTTAATCTCAGAAATTACTTTTTACTATTTACTAATTTTTTCCCCCTCATTATTCTGACTAACGTCATAATTATTTTCTCAGAATTCTGTTTTGTCTTGGACATTTTGATTTTCACTTAATAATTAAAAAAAATTCGCTCAGAATTGTGACATTATTTTTTACAGTTGTAACTTTAGCCTTTTTTCTTAAAGTCAGAATTCAATGTGTAGAGTTCAAATTGACGTTTGAAAACAAGCCTGGAGAGGGTTGTCCGGAAAAGGCTCTTCAAAAGTTTTGGACACCTTTACAAGGAGAAGACTGAGGCTGGAGTTCGTGCATCAAGAGTCACCACTCACAGACAGATCCTGGACATGGGCTTCAAATGTCCTATTCCTCTTGTCAAGCTGCTCTTGAGCAACAAACAACATTAGAAGAGTCTTACCTTGGCTAAAGAAAGAACGGCAAATTCTGTGTCTCATTTGGAAACCAAGGTCCCAAAGTCTAGAGGAAGAATGGAGAGATACACAATCCAAGATGCTTTAATTCCAGTGTGAAGTTTGCACTGTCTGTGTTGAGTCAGGGAGCCATGCTATCTGCTGGTGTTGGTCCACTGGGCTTTACTAAGTCCTGAGTCAAAACATCCATCTACCAGGACATTTTGTAGCACTTCATGCTTCGTGGAGATGCTGACATACTTTTTCCAGCAGGACTTGGTACCTGCCCACACTGCCAAAAGTACCAAAACCTGGTTCAAGGATTGTGGGATTACTGTGCTTGATTAGCCAACAAACCAGCCTGACCTGAACCCCATGGAGAATCTGTGGAGCATTGCGAAGAGAACGATGAGAGACATGAAACCAAACAATGCAGAACAGCTGAAGGGACTGTTGAAGCATCTTGGTTTTCCATAACACCTCAGCAGAGCCACAGGCTGAAAGCATCCATGCCACGCTGCATTGAGGCAGTAATTGATGCAAAAGAGGCCTAAACCAAGTAATTGAGTACATATGCATGATTATGCTTTTTAGAGACCCGACATTTCTCTATTTAAAATAACTCTGTTTTTGATTTCATTTAGTATTCTTATTTTAAGACATTTTGAATTTGGGTTTTTCATAAGCTGTAAGCCGTACTCATCAAAATTATAACAAATAAAGGCTGGAAATATGCATGTAATGAATCTATATCATATTAGTTTAATCTTTTAAGATTAATTAAATAAATGAACTCCATGATATCCTATTTTTTTTTTATTTGAACTGTTAAACTTGTTTGACTGGCTGCAAAATTCAAGAATAAAAGAATCCTTGAGATGGACAGCAATCAGACCTCTCCACTAATAATTGATTCCCGTTTCCCATCCTTATCTTTTCTTTAAGGCGTGAGAAGCAGACACTCTCTCGGCTGCTTTGGGGAAAAGTCTGTCTCCTTCCTCCATCACCAGCCCTCCATTGTTTTACTGCTGCCAGACCAGACGCTGCACAGAGCGCTTCACTGAGCAGAGAGAGCGGGAGACCGCCTGTGTGCGTGGACAAACACGCAGCTTTGACGCACGCTGGAGGTGATACGAGGTTAAAACCACAAATGACCCCTCACTGTACATGCAAGCCATAAATCACAGTGGTTTTCTTACCCGGGCATGGGTTTGTGCCACTTACGCAGATCTGGCACCCTTTCACCCCGCGTCGCGCCAGTATTCAAATCGCGATCTGCTGGTTTGAATGGGAGCTTAATGAGACGTGCTGGTGTATAATGGGCTGCGTTAAAAGCAAGAAGCAGCATGTGGCTGAAGTCATGACAGCACAAGAATTTCAAGCATTTTTAAAGATTTTTGCTCAGTTTCCCTCTTGATGAGTTCTTGTTTCAGGAATGTATAGCCTCCATTAATGTGACCCAAGAAAATCATTCAGCTAAACAGTGTGAGGGGCCTCAGAGTTTGATTTGCTGTTTAACAGTCGTTTGAAATTTTTATTAATTCATCTGGAGCTCTGAAAAACGACCAGGAACTCTCCGCCATCCTCTCGAGGGGTTCCCAATCTAGCAACTGAGATTTTGCATTTCCATATCACTCACTGAACTGAACTTTCTATAAGGAAACTAGATTCACAGATAAATTATTTTACATTGAATTTTAAGTATGCTTATCTATTGAATAGGATATTTTAATACTTTGCAAATGATACGTTTTTCAATAATTAACAGCTTCACAAGCACCGCAAAAAACTTTTGAATCTCTTATTCTGTATTCTTTTTTATAAGATAGGCCCATAGACACTATAGCAAAATATAAAAAATTTTAACCAACAGAGCTAAATTCCCTGAGGATGGGTGTTTGTGGTCAGGATTATGAGTTAATAAAACCAAACAGGAAAGATAATAGTCTTGTTTTCACAGTTTTTCAGAGATGATTTTCTGTTTGTGTTGCTCTCTTAATGTATAGTTTATGTGTTTACAAGTTCAGCAATTCTACTTACCCAATAAAACCTAATTGTAGTACATATGTAATGTATATATAATTCTTAGGCTCTAAACCCCAAAAATATATAAAAAATATATGATTTCCCAGATAAGAATAACAATAATTGTTCAGGTCTATTAAACGATGGCATTTTTGATAAGATAAGGTTGTTTGAGGTGGAGATAAGGTATTTGGACTTTCTTTAAAATATTTTTAACACGAGGTATTTAGCCACCCCAAAATGGGTCATAATCACTTCCAATGCTTTTATTCAATTTTCAGTAAAGTTTACTTTTAGCGCCAATTCACAACATATGTCCCTTATTTACAAGAAAGTGCCTTGAGAAATCGATTTATTTTACATTACTTAAAATATAAAAGTAGCTAATAGATTTTAAAAAGTTGAATCAGTTTCATCAGATTTTATGTGACATTACTGCGTAAAATCATGACATTAATGCTGATAATACCTTTTATATTCATTAATTTAATTTAATTTGCCTCAAATTGTGTTTTATAATTTTCTTCGTTTTCAATGAACATGGATTCAATCGTCTTGTCTTTCTCATTAAACTACATTTTAGTATAACTAAAGGCTTTAAGATTTATAAAACGTTTTTTGAGGTTCATGTAATTTTTCGTGCTCCAGACGATTTTTTATAGGAAAAAAACTTCTGTTTATTGTAACAGTTTCTAAATCCTAACGCGCCGATTTGATTCATGTAGCTTTTGAAAATGTAAGTGACAAAGTCAATGTAATATGATGTTTTTGCAATGCGTTTTACTTGGCTTTTTGCAGTTTTAAGTTAAATAAATGCAGTTGTTTTTCAGAAATAGTAAATATATTTCATTATTTACCCTGCAGATATGATTCAAACTCGATTTTTCTTTAAAATAAACGAGAACGACGCCTTGTGTCTGTTCAACAGGCTGTTTCTTAGCCTATGACTAAATGGGAAAAAAACTATGCCGGTTAATTTGAAAATAAATGCAATGCAAAAGCCAAAGAGAGATCTAGTTTTGCATAAGTTAACCCTTTAATCACCGAGTTTATGTCGGCATTAAAAGTCGTCGTCCAAGAATTGAAATGTTCCCTCAAATTCTGAACCCCATCCCTTTTGTTATTGTTCATCTTGATTTACCGAAGAGGTTCCATTTATTTTCTCTTTTTTAAACTTTTTGGGACAAAGGGGTTTTAAAAATGTAGGCTACATTTTAAAAAGGTGAAATGTATCACTTTATAGTCCTGCTTTACGTTTGATTATGCTCATTTGATATTTGTTTTTATTTGCCTTTGTGAATTCTGTATATTTAAAAAAATATATAGTCTACATATATTCTTTTAGGGATTTTCTAGAATTTTTTTTTGAAACAAAACAACTGGTTTTGGATATTTGTCTGTATATTCTGCACAAAACATGATCAGTAGGCGTAGTTGCCAATCATTTGCAGAAAATCCCAAACTGAAACTGTCCATTCAATGAGTCTTTGCGTCTGGAAAATTCGGTACTTTGTCTTAATAGACAGTCATCATAGGAACTGCGCGAATTATATTAATTACAATAAAGACAATTTTAGATTTTAGGCTGCTTCATAAATGAGTTTGTGCTAAAATGTTGGCTGTTATAGACACACCCGACATTTCTGAAAGCATACTGAAATCCATAAAATCCCACAATCTTTCGTCATAACGATATACTTCATAGCTGAACTCCTTCCTGTTATTTTTAGTGTGTAAATCATATAAAATATATGTTCTCCGTCTGGCCTGCTTGTTGCTTCTGCTTTTTCTACCAAGTGTGCCATAAATTAAGCAGAAGGCGATCAATCACCGTCCGTTTGGATTTTCTTGTGATTTGCTGCCACCACGTGGAAATTTGGTGCATTGCATGTAGGACTCCAGGTGAATCATAACTCATGTTCAGCTCCCCCATCAGGTCAACCTTCGCATAGCCACAGGTTTTATAGTAAATACGTCCCCAAGCAGCACTAATAAATGCACAATAAAAAAAGTTTTTATGACATAGTTTGAACAAAATAAATTTTATTTACTTTTAAACAAAAATGTGGACGAGTATGTGAATTACTGTCTGACCTTCTGGGCATAAACCGGAGAAATTATATTACAACTGACAGAAGACGGTTGTTAAAAAGTAAAATCTACACAGCAAAAAATAAAGTGTTAAATCAACTCCTATCTCTGTAGGAGTTGATTTAACACTTTTCCAGGGTTTATATATCTCCACACTCTTCAGTGTAAATGTAACATTTTTAGAATAGTTAAAAGTTTTACACCAGGTCAGAGTTCTTTTGTTACAGTTATTATTACAGTGTTTACGTAACAACAAAGGGATTCAGAAATCAATATTGTTGGGTGTTAAATGTGAACTCAGACAGAACCTTCAAAATTAACACATACAATTGTATATATGAGATAATTAACACTCATTGGTGTACATATTAGGGATAGAGCCAAACCCGAATACGGTATTCAGAAAGACACAACTAAGATATTGTTAACAAATATTTATTTCTAGCTGATAATTTATGAATTATTTGTACTCATGAGCAAGAAAGAAGTCTAGTGTTATACTATCAGGAATTCAATCACTTGAGTGAAAAGTTAATATTCACTTTCCACAGTCATGCACTGTATGATTGTGATGGTCAAGGCAGAAACCGAACTCCGGCGCACCGCCGTCTCCATCATGGTGCGTGGACATTAACCATCATACACTGAAAACAACATAACTCAAAGGATAACTAAGGAGCGCGGCTACATGTAGCGCTCAAACTATAATGTACAACGGAGAACTTCTACAATTAACACGAACACCCATTACCTATAAGTCTTTGCGGTGTACAACAAAATGTGTGGGCTGTGGGTTAAGCTTAATTATGTTTGGAAGGACTTAAATTCACTCTGAACTGGCACTCTTCATTCATTTAACACCAAAAAAACACTTTACTTTTAATTGCAAGCATGGAGGTTTAGTTAAATCTGATCTGACTTAGATTAACACCAGTGTGATCAAGTCAGATAAATAACTCCAATCGCGGTTACAATTTTACACCAAAAAGGTTTAAATTACTCTTTTGGTGTTAAAATTAACACATTTTTTTAAACTCTGATAATTGAACACCCCAATTTTTGCTGTGTATACAATCAGTGCAAATTTTTAACTAAAATTAGATCTTTATGCTGGAAAAACAACAAATATGTGGCTATTTTACCGGGGTAAAAACTTACCTGGCTTTACTCATTTTCCTATATATAATAATAATAATTCAAAGAAGAAAATTAAACCTTTTTTAGAGGAGTTTTGACCAGAAGATTTTGAGGTTCAACAAAGAAAATGTGCCTCTACGTGCATTTATTCTTCTTTCATTTGGTCAATATTTCCAAAATTTGAAATATACCAGCACATATCACAGAGAGACAAAACACTTGTTACTTCAAGCCTGGACTACTGTAAGTCTTTATTATGGAGACGCTCATAGATCCAACATATAAACTTTCAGATTATCCAAAATGTAGCAGCAAGAGTTCTGATAAACATAAAAAATGAGAGATAATAGATTCCTTCTATTATAGCATAGAATAAATATATTCTTCGTAGAATCATACTTTGAATTTAAACACTGAACTTGTGCAATTATGTTTTTTTGTTTTTTTACTTTAGATTTCCAACCTGCAAACGATTTAGAAAATCTCAAGCAAATATTCTGGTGACCCAATTCAGAGGAATCAGCACTAGATCAAGTTAAGTTGTTTTTAGCCAATTAAATGACACTCCTTTGATCGCTGCATTGCATTGGGATGGAGCAGAGTCTCTTAACAGTTAGCTGCACTAACCAGCTAGTTGTATAATTTAATATCACTCCAGATAATTTAATTCATGTGCTTCTTATGTGTTGACACTTTCTATTTGCATTTGATATTGAATTTTCTGTCTGTAACCAAACACCATTTATTTAATTCAAAAGTAGCTGTAGCTTTTTGCCCTCACCCTGTTACTTTAGTTCTGGCTGTTGTATTGAGGTGTGGTGACTATATATTACAAAAAAAAATAATTTCTATTTGATTAAAAGAGAAATCCACAGTAAAATTGTTACCAGTCAAAAGGTTTTAAATTTGATCAATTTTAAGCTTTTCTCACTGAGAGAAGGCTATTTTGGCCCTTATTAATGCCAAGCTTTTATGCTTGTTGTGGTTATTGAACAGTAAACAAAAAGTGGGTCCCAAACAGTAGCAAACAAAAAAGTTCAAAAGTTCAAAAACAACATCACTTGCTTATTTTTTGCTTATTTGGCAACCACGTTATCAAACCACATACCAACCCAGAACACGCAAAGACTGACATCGTAAAGCAGGCGATACATTTTACCTTTTCATAATTTATATTTAAAAAGCCCATTTTCCCAAAGTTTATTTAGTCTATAAGGGAAAAGAAATGAAACCTCTTTGGTAATAATAAGGCGTACACAAACCCCCAGGAAAGATTTTGTCTGCACACATCTGCTGGGAGAAATTGCTGAGGAAAGTGTTTGCAAACTACTTAAATCATAGTTCTTTAACTTTTAAAGATTCAAAATTTATAGTGACAAAACCTCCCAAAAATATACAATGAAAAAGTTCAATTTAAACATTTGGTTTGATTATTTTATTATTTGATTGTTTTATGTATCATCCTGTCTGTTTTAATATTCCTTTTGATAGTCCATGTTCTATATACTAAAATAAGGTTCCTATTATTTTATATTCCTATATTCATGTTATTTAGAGATTGGGATTTCATGGTGAATCAAGAAAATTAACATGGGATTAAACAATTATTCTATGCAGCTAACAATCCTGCAAAATTAACCTACTGACACACCGAAACATTTTGAGGTTTTTGAAAATTATATATTTATTTACTATAATATTTTGCAGAGTGTTAACCTATAGTGCAATGTATTTTGTAAAAGATCTTTCCTTTCCTGGAAAATAAATGTAGACAATTTATTGGAGAATAACTGATACTGTAGGTCTAAATTTTTCAACACAAGGTGAAGAATAGATCATTACGTTTGCAGATCACTACAAGAAATCAATCAAAGGGGATAACGTGATTAAGAACAACAGATGCAGTTGGAAATCAAGAGATATTTGAGCAAGTTTCAAGCACACAACAGTCTTCACATTAGGATCCCTGGATGTTTGGGTTTTAATTCAATTCAGTTTATTTATATAGCGCCCGTTTCACAACAGATGTCATCTCATGGCACTTGAAAAGAAATCGTTTCTTTATTCATATTCATATTTAGTTCATTTCTCTTTGCTGCTATGCCTGGTTTAATCTCTGTGTAGACAGGGCCGTATTCTCACTGTTTTGCTCCCCTCCACAGTTGTTCTTGATCCCCTCGATTATCTCACCTGCATCCAATGTCATGCTCCACTCTTCCTGCAGTATTCAAGCTCCTTGGTTTTTATCCCTCATCAGTGATTCTCTGTCCATTTATTAACCATAATACATGACAGCACATCATGAAAAAGTGCTGTGGAGAATAGACAGGAGAGACAAAGTAAAATGCCACACATTCAAGTTCAAGTGTTCTGACTTTGCATTTAAGATATAATAATAGACTGAATTGAAACTTCAGCTGTCAGCATCACTATTCCTCTTTAAACTCTTTTGAATATTCATTAGGCTTTATTTTTGTACCAGATTTCTCAAGTTGAGTGTAAGACCAGTTTATTCTTTATAGCCAGAAAAGTGAAGAAGAGCTTTATAGCAGAAAACATCAGAAATTATAACAGAAAATGAAGCTCTGGTTGTGAAAAATATAACATTTGACAAGTTTGTTGTTTTTAACCCTTCTTGAACTAAAATTAAAATCACAACATTTTTCCCCCATTTTGTTACATTGTTATAACCACAAAATGTTCTGTAAACTATTATACAAGTACTGGAGGCATGTATAAATTTGAAAAGAGAGGACTGCATGCGTTTACACATCCCATTAATGCTTAGTGGAATTAACTTTTGCTGCAGTTACGGATATAAGGTATGGATTTTGGTGCCTCTTGCTTCAACAGCAGCTCAGGATTAGATGGAGAACTTTTGTAAATACAAATTGTCTAATTTTCCCCAAAACCTTTTAATGTGGATCTGGTCATTCTAACACATTAATTTACTTTGAACTAAACCCGTCCATTGTAACTCTGGTATTATGTTAAGAGTCGTTGCCCTAATGGAAGATTAACATCTGCATGCTCTGAAATCTTCCGCAGCTTTTAGCTTGGTTTCTTCCAAGATGATCCAGTAATTAACTCTTCCCATTAATTCTAACCAGATTCCATGTTCTTCTCAAGAAAAGGATTCCCATAGATGATTCAAAGTCATTCCTTTTCTCTTTGCTCTGTGGCCCTGCCCTGCCTCCATAAATGCTGACATTTGTGGCTTTAACGTGACAAAATGTGGAAAAGATAAAGGATTATAAATTACTTTTTTGTGGCATCTTTAAACGGCAACAAACATTAAGACAAAATATGCTTTTCTGTAATAAAATCTTTATTAATCATTTATTTATGTTGTTATTTATGATTTCTTTTGCACTGTAGGTTCTTTGTTCTACATTTTCTGACACTTTTTTGAAAGGGTTTTTTGTTTTTAAGCAATTTTTCCTAGATAAATAAATCAATCGGATTCAAAGGGTTTTAAACAAAAGCAATTAAAGAGTGTTTTAAAAAACTAAGGAAGTGGAGGAGCCATTTCCAGGCACCTTGTTAGCAGCATCACACAAACACAACATCTATTCACATTGCTTTGGTTTAATATGAGGAAAAATAAACAATAACTGGTTTTAACTAATAAAAATAGTATTTAGCTTCAAGAATATTCTTACAATCTGACTTTATGAAAACTAGATATGTCACTCCGGGTCCTGCTGGGTCTTTCGGAGGCTGTTCATCTAACACATTTGCAGACTGTTATGATCGGATATTGATCTGTATGAGGGTTAAAAAGCAGCCAAAACTTAAAGATAATTAAGGCCATCGATCAAGACCACTTGGAATATTAAAAGATTGTCTGGCTGATTTGGAGAAAAACACATGGAAAAAAACTGGATCTACAAACTTACAGCAATATAGCAACTTATACCAATGCACACATTTCTTGAGGCTTTAATACCATGACAAACAGGAAATATAAATGAGGGCCTTCATTGTGTTCAAGCAAGCTTCTTCCCTGGGAAAAGATTCCTGTGAAACAGGTTTCTAGGCTTTTCTCTCCACATTTGTCTCCTGATGTCAGGGAGTACTGAAAGCTCAAGTTACTCTAATTATTTCTAAAGATCAGCTTTTACTGGTTAACTGATATCTTTACCTTTGGTATAGTACTTAGTAAAAGTATCCACATACATTAAAAAAGTCTGATTTGGTTTCACTGTTAAAACTTTGTGTAAAACTGTGAGATTGTTGGTATTTTCTTGGATTTAACCAAAGAAATGTGAACAAATTGTGTTTCCATCATAGGCCTTTGGTGGCAAAGAGTCTCATGGTCAAACTGGCCTCTCTGTTTAGTTGTCTGTAATGTTTTGATACCATTGGTTAATTCACTGAGTTTATTAGCCTCTTAATGAATTGGGTCAAATCTAGGTGAAAAAATAACCAGGAACAGGAGAGAAAAGGAGCATAAAAGTAACCAAAGTCCAAAAAGAAGTTCCAGATGACTCCTTCCAGAGGATTACAACTAAAGATGTAAGTAATGAATTAAGACTGTGGCACAGGTGCCTTGCAAAAACAGTAATACTTTTTCCATGTTTTGTCAAGTTACAGAAACAAGCTTCAATGTATTTTGTTGGAATTTTCCACGACAGACAAACACAGAGTAGCAAGTTCAGTTTATTTGTCGAGCACATTTAAAATAAACCAAGGTTTCAACAAGGTACTTTATAATGCAAACCAATAAGCAGGCAGTTAAACAACAAAATTCTGCAGGAACAGCACAACAATGGCACAAATAAACAGCGATAGAACAACTGCCTCACTAAACAGACGTGACGACATTTAAAAGCGGTGTTTGATGCTGCTTGTCTAAAATGATAGCAGATAATTGTAAAGTAGAAAGAAAAAGTGATTCATGGTTTGTAAAACGTTTTACAAATAAGATATTTCATCCATCAGTAGTTTTCCTCTTACTATGATATCCCTACCTAAAAGTCTGTCTCACCCAGTGCCTCATCTCCCTAAATAATAGACAGAATTCACAGGGTGTGTAATTTTGTATCGGTTTAAATCCAGCCGTTCTCAGAAAGCCTCAGAGGTTTATTCAAGAACACCATCGAACAAACGACATCATGAAGCCCAAAGAGTACAATAAAACCAAAATGTGCATCATTTATAGTGTTCTACAAACTGCAGAGGGCACAACAAACATGCGGAAGAAGGTTTTTCTGGTGAGAGACCAATTTAACCCTGAATATAAGAGGTTACGTATGACAGATAAGTAACACTATGCATCACTCTTGGAAACACAGTAGTGGCAGCATCAGGCTATGGGGATGGCTGTCTTCAGTAGGGATAGGGAAACTGATTAAGCCAATTCCGGAAGAAAATCTTTTGCAAAAGACTTTCATTTTCCAGTAGAATAATGACCCTAAACATACAGAAAGAGCTACAATGGAGTTTGTGTTTTAGAATGGTCCAATCAAAGTCCAGAACTAAAACCGATTGTGAATCCGTTGCAAGACTTGAAAATTGATGTGCACAGATGTTCTCTTTCCTATTTGATAATGATTTTTATGGTTTGTAAAGAAGAATGGGCAAAAAAAGTCAGGGCCATGATATGTGAACATATATGAGACATACACCAAAAGACTTGCAGCTGTATAAAGTATTTACTCAGTTCAGTGTTAAAGGAAATATTCAATGGAACATGAATTGAAATCTTAAAAGCAAAAAAATCCTACCTATGATTGCTTCTAGTTCCAAAAATTCAGAGTGAAGAAAGAAGATTTAAGCTCCTATCTCACTGCTTTAATGTGTTTCTATTAGGTCGTTGCAAGAAAAGATTAGGATTTCAAAACTTCATAGATATTCTTGCTCGTAAAAATCTAGACAATCTGCCCTATATGTAAAACTGAAGCAGAAAAACAATGAACGAAAAGCTGAAACTAGACAAAGTACCAACTTTGCTGTGTTCTACCACCAGAGAAATCATGATTTTTATCAGTCATCTTGTGTTTGATGAAGAAGCAAAGTGGGGTCCATTTTTGCTAACTTTACAAAGGCTGATTAAAAAAAAAATTATTACCAACATGGTTTCAACAACAGGAAACATCTGTATCTGCCTTCCCTTCGAGGGGTACAAAATGAAGCTTTTCTCATGATTCTCAGTTATTTATCTAGCCACTGATTATTTAAAAACAGATCCCAAAAGAGCAGAGCACACAAGATGGTGAAAGATTCTCCGAGAACGAGAAGCTATTAGCAGGAAAAATGTCTGAAAGGACCCAAAAGAGGAACTGAAAAAGTTTTAGCTGTTAGAAAAGGGGAGGACGATGAAACGCTGACGCGCCCGTTGTGAAGGTTCTGCTTAGGAGCGATTTCCCTTGTCATTTTGAAAGTGTCAAAAGTTGAATTAAATACCACAAAAATATTGGAGACATGATGTGACATTTAAATGATGGTCTCATAAGATGACCTGAGGCATGGGGATGCAGGAACGGAGCAGTAAAGGTTGAATATACGAGCCGCTTTCACAAAGGAAACAGACAAAGTAGCGTACTCTGCCACACCATCCCATGCTGTACCGCTCAGTGGATTTGAGGCAAAAATAAACCCGGAAAATATCTGAAGGCCTCGGTTCCCTCAGCTAAGTTCAGTGTTCATTATCCAACAATAAGAAAAAGAAATGAAAAGCACTACTGACCAAAAAGAAAAAGAAAAAGTCTTGCTCATCTTCGAAATTTTGGGAAAAATATTGTGTGGGCTGATGAAACAAGTGTAGAAGTTTTCAGATTGCGTGTTTCCCATTACATCCGATATAAAACTAACAAAGCATTGCTTAAAAAGTCACAATGAAACCCATACAGCGGGGGGCCAGGGGCTGCTTTCTTGCTGCAGGACCTGGATGCGTTACTGTAATCACCAACAGAAAACGCTGAAGAATGATGTAAGCTCAAAAGTTCTCAGAGGGTGTCACTATGGTATTCACTATGAATGGCTCAAAAACCCACTCAACATGAGAGTATTTGTACATTTTGGACTGGAATCCGACTGAGATGCTGTGATGTGTCCTCAGACAAACCATTCATCTTCAAAAACACAGCCTGATTGTAGTTGTTGTTACCATTGGTAGCACTATCAAGGTTTTAGTATTATTAGGGAGCAGTTTTGCACAAGGCTTAAGTTGTTTTTTTTAAAGCTTTCTCTAAAAAGCCAGAACAAAAGGAAACTATACGGGGTAAATACATTTTCACTACATTGTAAACTGTTGAGCTCTGAGCTCATGAAGCGCTGAGGGAACCAAGTGGCTCAGGTCTCTATGATAAAGATGAAATCATCGAAGAGCAGCATGACGGCTGAGTGGAGTGTGTGTGGGTGGCAGCATGGAGTGTGTGTGGGCAGCAGAGTGGGACAGATCTGCATGAAGTGCACTTTGGCTTGTTGTTGTTGTTGTTGCTGCTGCTGCTGCTGTTGCTGCTGCTGCTGTGGAGAACGTCAAGCACATTTCCAGGCATCTGATGACCTCTCAGGTTTACATAGAGATGGAGACAGTCTTATCTGACAATACAGGCTTACAGAGGTGCTTGTTTTTTTAATCAGCAAAATCGTACAACGAGATTTGGTTGTAAAAAATAACGTAAGCTCATCTCTATGATGGAATATTTGCTTTTAAACTGGTGCTAATATGCTTTGGGGTCAAGCTAATCCAGGCTTTATTAAATGGTCTTCCATTACAGCAACAAAAATAACCAATTCTGAGCCTCCAACATATAAATGCAGTTTTTAGTATCAATACGGTGCTCTCCAGTTTGTTTTTATCATGGATTTAATACCTTCTATCTGTTATTATTCCACAAAATGTCTACCTTCTGCAGCATTTCAGCTCCACGTTTTAACATTCGCACGATTTCTGCCCTCAAATTATATTGTACATGTGTTTACATCCCCTGTTGTGTCTTTCCTCTATATGTGCTTCCTGTCCTTTCCAGTGTGTCACACCAACTATACGGACGTCTCCTCCTGGAGCAATTCCAATAAAAATCTCACTGTGGCTCATTTTTTTTAGGTTATTTATGTGTTTTAATCCAAACAAATGAAGCCAAGCTTTTATACTGCAAGGCCTTTTATTCTCAAAGATGTCATGTGCTTTATGCCTGTGAGCCTCTCTATTCCCTGCAGCCCTCTACTGATGTTCTTAAACTACGATGAGTTTGAAGGGAAGATAAATGCTGCTGCCACTAATTTACAAGCTTTGAAGCATCTCCTTTTGTCAAGTCTTCTTCTTTCTCTTTCAGCTTTTCTCTTCAGGGGTCGCCACAGTGAATCATCTGTCTCCATTTTAGTCCTATCCTCTGTATCCTCTTCCCTCACAAAAACTAACTTCATGTCCTCTTTCACCACATCCATAAACCTCATTTTTGGTCTTCCTCTCTGCCTCCTGCCTGGTGGCTCCATCCCCAGCATCCTTCTACCGATATAATTGTCCTCTCAACATCTTGAGTTCTGCACCCTCCAGTTCTGCTTCCAGTCTTTTCCTCATTGCTTCTGTCTCTACACCATACAACATCGCTGATCTCACTACTTTCTTGTACACCTTTCTCTTCATTCTTGCTGAGACCCTTTTATCACATATCACACCTGACACTTTTCTCCACCCATTCCAAGCAGCTTGCACACGTTTCTTCCTCTTTTCCACACTCTCCAATGCTTTGGACTCTTAAACCTAAGTACTTAAAATCCTCTACTTTCTTCAGTTCCACTCCCTGTAACGTCACCGTTCCACTTGCGTCTTTCTCATTTACACAAATATATTCTATCTTTCTGCGACAAATCTTCATTCCTCTCGTTTCCAGCGCATACTTCCATCTCTCTAGCTTTTCCTCTACCTCCACCCTGCTCTCAGTGATGATCATAATGTCATCTGCAGACATCATAGTCCATGGAGACTCCTGTCTAACCTCATCCGTCAGCCTATCCATCACCAAAGCAAACAAGAAGGGACTCAGAGCCGATCCTTGATGCGGTCCCACCTCCATTTTGAACTCCTCTGTCACTCCTACAGCACACCTCACTGCTGTCTTACAGCTCTCATACATATCCTGCACAACTCTAACATACTTCTCTGCCAGTCCAGACTGCTCCATACAAAACCACATCTCTTCTCTTGGCACCTTGTCATGCTTTCTCTAAATGTACAAAGACACATTGCAGCTCCTTCTGACCCTCTCTGAACTTCTCCATCAGCATCTCAAAGCAAAAATTGCATATGTAGTACTCTCTCTTGGCATGAAACTGTACTGCTGCTAACAAATGCTCATTTCTGATCGAAGTCTTATTTTTAACACTGTTTCCCACATCTTTGTATGACAACAGGGGTTGTGTTAAAGGAATATTGTCCGTATTTGACCGTTTTTTTTAGAATTGTGCCGGAAAAATCTGAGCATAGTTTTCACACCTCCCTCCGACCGCTTTACGTGATGCACAGATAATTTTTGTCTCAACGCTATGCACGGAGTCCAGGTAAATAAATTCCATCCATTATATATCCCGCTTCTCCTTGGAGGGTCATGGGGGGGTCTGGTGCATTTCCCCTGCGGTTATCGGGTGAGAGGTGTGGTGCACCTTGGACAGGTCTCCAGTACATCCATCCCAGTGCGCCCATTTAGACGCGCTCCATAGAGCCCAATGTGCGCCACAGATGTGCGGCGCCTGTTGCTGCTCCTACGGTAGTTTAAGGGTCAGGAAACGGCTCGTTCTGAGAGTCTACGACTTATGGTCGCTACAATGGGCTGAAGTTGTGTCAGATTAAAACAATAAAAATATAAAGTACAGTAACCATCATAATAAAGAACAGTCATCTAGACATTTTGTCTCTCTACCATATATGTAAAAAGGGTATATCAACAATAAGAAGGTTATTGCCATTGATAGTAACGGACACAGTGTAGGCTACAGGCAAACCCTCGTTTTGTTGTTTCCCTACATCAAGAACAATGTGATGTGCGTATACTGTATGTATGTATCTACTTATGGCCACCCCTGCGTGAGTAGTGGTCTCACCCTGGCCACCCCAGGGAAAATTTTCTGGCACCTAGTACCCTCCTACCTGTCTACCTAATCACATCAGCTGTAGCTGTTGTTGGGTCACACACAGCCATCAGGTGGCGCTACTCTGATCTAGCCCCACAGGAAGTAGGGGCGCAGAAATCTATAAATACGGGGTACTCACCAAGCTGCTCGCTCTTAGTCAAGTAGCCTCTGGCCAGGGTTGACACAGGCAAGACTCAAAGAACCTTCCTTCGCGGGCGAAGGAGACACGTCTGAGTTCGAGGAGGAACTCATTCGAGCAACACTGACGAACGACCGATCAGGTGACTGAAAAACTTTGATAAACGAACCCCGATGTTCTGCCTGAACTCTGCAGAACTTTCCGCATGCTGCTGCCGGCCGCGGTGGGCAACAGAAGAGAAACAGAATCTCCAACCTTATTCCCTGGCTGGCAGAGGAAGGCACGAGTTTCTGGAGAAACTCGCTTCAAGTTTACTCCAAAATGTCTGCCTCTCTTCTAGCTCACATCCTGTGGGACATAACCACTAACAACATCCTTTGGCCTTTATGTTTTCTTAGAGAGCAAAGTTTTCCTTCTTGCAAACCTGACATGAAAGTTAAACTTTTGCAGTCCATTTCAGACTGTACAATTAAAAACTTTAACATTGCTAAAGCATAAGCCGGCTCTAGGTCTGGTGGGGACATTTTAAGGGTTTTAGAGACTTCTTTTAGCATCTTGCAGTTTGCCTTGTTGGTGAATTCTGTTGAATGTCCAAAGCTGTGTGTGTTGCAGTTATTATGAATTTATTCCACTTGTAGATTAGTTTCAGTAGATTGGAATGGCTAAACAAATACTAAATAATCTGATAAAGAAGGTGCATTCTATTCTCCGGACTACTGAACCTCTGGAGGCTATTGTGCAAAGAGGGATTTTTCATAAAATAAACATTATGGACATCCCACAGCATCCCCTTCCTCAGACTGATATATAACAACAGAGCATCGTCAGTCAGAAGCTTCTTCAGTTCGTTGTGTCACAGACCACTACCGGAGATCGTTCTGGCCACAGGCATAAGCATCTTCAACAGCTCTTTGAAAAACGTTCGGCAATATGAATCACAACAACATTTAGTTTCCCTTTTGGATTAATAAAGTATTTTTGAATTAAATTGCATGGCTGATTTTAAATCTTTTGAGGCCCTTTTTAGTATCTTACAAGCTGCTACACATCTTTTTCTTAAGGCCTTAGACTGCTCTTAGAATCCTACCATGGTGTTGTTTTTCACTGCAACACTCAGGAGGACAGAAAACATTACGTCTTGCTGGTAGATATCAGCTACTGAAGTCATACAACCACTTTTTCTTGCATTAGACTATGCGTATACTATAGAAAATGAGCTTGTCAACTTAGAGGAACTTTCACTATCCTTTTTCTGCTAGCAATTAAGGTAACAAAGATAAGAAAACACTTGAAGAGTGGTGGGAGCATCATGCTGATGGAAAAGAGGGGGCGTATTGAGGAAAATGTGGGTTATTCATAATCAATATCCTCATTGCAGTGTTCAACAATAATGTAATTGATCATTTTCTTCTTTTTCAAATAAAATTCAGCCCTAACCGGCATTATATGCTCGACTGAATTTAACTGTAATGTATAATAATAACTGATCTGGTATGTATGTGTTTAGATCTGTAAAAATTATTGCATTGTATATGTATGATTTAAATTCTACATGGATGAGTCTTAATTGGACATGGTTGTTTTGAGAGTAAATATGTTCTGAAATAAACCTAGTTGAAAACAAATATTATCACCATTGTCACTCTATGTACAAATAATGATGCAGATAATATAAGGAATCTAAATAATCTAAATTTCTGTTGCACACAATAGTTTTATATTCAATACTTAAATATTTCACATTTTCAAGCCTGGTTGCATTTTTAACACTTAGTTGAATTTTTGATAATTATTTAGATTATTTATCCATCTGCATATTTACAGCGGCATGGGTGTCATTAAATAAAATACAATCTTTGAATATTTAATATGCTGGCATAGCGGTCAAAATTCACATATCATACCTACCCCCACCCCCCAACTTTCAGTATTTCCCTGATTTAAAAACATAAAAAAAACGCTATTGTAGTTGTATATATTTGGTTTACAGTAAGGTGGTAGTAAATGAGGACAAAAACAAATGTCCTAGCGGGTTGTCTTATGGAAAGCAAGCTGCGAACAGCGGGGCCACAGTGACATTTTCCCCACATGCAAAATCATGCAAAAGGTAAATACTCCGGCGGAGGGATACAAACACCATACCAGAACATGGCCGCCTCCGTCATGTCCTCTCTCACAGTCCCGCCCCACCTTGGCGTTCTCGAAACCTGATTGGACCCGCGTTTTGTAGGGGAGCCTCTCATTGGGTTTTCCACCGGTCGATCACGAAACAACGTCAATGACGCCGATCGTACACTGGGTACGCTTGTGTCGCCTGGGTGGACAGTGTAGTTACATATATATAAAGAATAAAATGCAGCGGATGTGTGTAAACAGAGAAGCCTCTTCAACGCGTTTATACACCGCCGCTTAGTTAAGACTGTCTGCTCCGGAGCAGGCGGTGGCAGGGCTAATTTCGGTGTCTATCAGCAATATTTCAGGGTAAGTGGAGTGATACATTTCCTTCCTGCGTCCTTTTCCCCCTTTCGCGGTTGAAAACTCGTTTTATTATTTATTTATAACAAAAAAGACAACCCTGTTATTACCAATTAATCACTCCTAGATTTACAGTTACGATTATAGCACGAAATGTCCATCATTTCCTCCAAAGTAGTGCGTAGTCCGGTTCGCCTTGCCGAGTTTTACACGGAGGGAGAGAGGAAGGTAATGGCTGTCGGTCGGACTCGTAACTAGAAAAATTGTGAAATGGCCTGGGTATAATAACGCTAGTTTGTCCTTTTAATTGTTCAAGCAAACTGCATCACATTGGATTGGGTTTGGGGTTATTTAATTCCGTTAAAATCGGGACAAAAACAACCTGACATTAAGCTTCGGCTCTCAGTGTGTCAGATTAAATCTTCAAGGGTTACCTGTCTCTCGTCACTTGGCCTGTTCATTCTCCAGACTCCATCTGTCATCACACTTTGTTTTCCTCATAGAAAAGCTTTCTATGAACGCCATGCGGCCCGCAAAATATCACAGTCCTGCTGCAAATAACAAAAGATATTGCATTCCCCCCCCTCAGCCGAGTAACAAAAACTAATTACTATAAAGGCCCCGTGGAAGATTACTAATATCCTCCTTCCTTGTTCTGCTTCTAGAGTATTTAAGGTTATGGTAAAGAAGGTTAGCTTTCATGCATGGAAATTACAGTCTCACATTCCAAGGGTCAAGCTGGGTTGCTGATATTTGCATGGCCTTATTTTACAGTAGGGCTAACTGTACCTGAATCAAACATCAAACATCAGCTACCTACGGAGCCACTCATGCAGACGGCAGTGTGATGCATTCAGATGCTGGCTGTTATTGTGTGCAGATTCATTACGGCTATGCACGTTACTGGTGTCTTGTTTGGATGTGCTACTAATTTGATAAAAATATTTTTTTAAAGTATTATTGCAGCTGTAAGAGTGAATAAATGTAATTAGCAACATCGTTATTGATGTGTTTTTATTGCTTCACAGGCAATTGCAGTCCAAAGCAGTGTAGCCAGTATTCAGATTACATTTTTATTTATACATTACTCTAAACCCTTTAAGATATGTCCATTGATGTTCAGAATGTATCTTTATTTGGAAGATTTGCAGGGATTTCTGTCTCATTTCATCTGTGTTCTCTCTGTTTTTACTGTTGTTACTGTTCTGTAATCTACTTATAATGATTTTAACTTAGAAAGAGTTTAGAAACAACCCTGGTATTCCAATCCATTCCATACACCTCACAGCTACAGGGCTAGCAGTTAAAGAAAGGTGAACAGACAAACCAGACCATTTCGCAGAGTGTCCAAAGTTACTGAGGTCCTGATCAGACCGGGTGATAGCATGCATCCATGATGATTCACACGACTCTCATATGATTCACCTTTTATTGAGTATTCATCTACAAATTGTTTAAACGCTGCCCCTTGTATCTAACTACCAGATATAAAAACATATTAGAGAAGAAATAAGGTTGGCTTTTTATAGAGCCTGGCATCAGTGCATATAGATTTTAAATGCATAAAACCTTTGCCGTACTAAAACAACTGCATGACTTTATTAGTTTGCTGATATGCAGCACTTAAATGTGTCGGGACATTCCAGAGATTTTGTGCTTTGCATGAATAATTTACCATGTGGTGGCTGCAGCGGTCCAATCAGCTCCAAAGACAACAGTAAAACAAGAGCAAAAATCACCCTTTCAGTGTTCTGACATGCGCCGTTTAATGAAATACTGACTGTGAAGAGAACATGGTTTTACTCAGGAGGACTCTAACAAATAAAACTTTCTGAAAAATATTCCAGATTACCATGTAGCTGTTTGGAATCCGCTGACAGCAGCACAAATTTTGACATTAGTTGTTTTATATGTTTGTTAAAGTTCTGTTAATAGCTATGTTGCATGATAAAGACAGTTTTTATTCCCATTTATGTATTTATTCACGCATGTTTTAGTGATATCTGGAGCTAATCGGATAACTCGGGTTGCATTTTAGTGCGTTGTGTGAACGAGGTCCTTCTTTGATTCCTAGGCGATTAGTGGCAGCTGGTAGCACAGGACCGTTCAGGTTCTAGTTGGGTTGAAGACACAAACATGTTGAAAAATACTTTCTTGCACATTTAACACTCAATCGTCTTTGGGAGTTGAAATAATTTCTACTGAGTGTCTGGTATTTCGCATTCCATAGACGATAAAAGAAAAACGTCCCACTACTTTGATAAGGTGATCCACTGCCATCAGTTGGCGTGTTAGTAATGTAAAAAAAGAACAAAACTATTTGCAAAAGCCAGACAGAAAGGTTGTTATTAAAAAATATATCAAGATTTGGTTTTGAAGTGTTTAACAAACATTTTGCCCTTTTAGTGATCAGAATAAATGGCTGTGAGATGATGAAAACTTGTGTTCGTTACTGTATTGATGACATTTTCTCTATTTAAAAACAGCTACAGAGAATATTTTGGAACATTATGGTAAACTGAAATGGTTTCCAGTTTGGGGTTGACATCAAACCTTACTCAGGTTAACTGAGCATGTGCCTATGCATTAATAATATGCATTTTTTTCTAATATGGGTTCTTGAGTAAGGATGCACCGATACCGATACCGCTATCGGGTATCAAGGCCGATACCGTTCTTACGTTCTGTATTGGAATCAGTTAAAGTTAACCGATACCATGAACTGATACTTAAGATCTGGAAACTGCAATAATTTCATAGAAAATGCTTTTTTTTTCACTTGAAATTTTAGTTTTCTGGTCATTTATATTAATATATTTTTTTCTAATTCACCATCATTTGTTGTAACAATCAGAGAAGAAAATAAAGCTGTCTTCCAAATCATTGCATTTTTGTGTGTGATAGAAGTTTCAGCATCGGTACTCGGTATCAGCAAGTACTATTCATCGGAACTATTGTTGAGTACAGAGATATTTAGTTGTGATAAATAATTATATTTTAAAAAAAGTCTCCTGAACAAGCTGCATTTTGTTTTCATTTTTCTAATGAAAGCTCAACATTAGAAATGGCTGAAATATTTTCCTGCATAACTCTGATCCTGCAGTATTTGAATTGATGCAAAAATACATTTGTTTTTACAGAAAGCAATTTGACAAGCAAGGGTCAAGCTATGCCACTGATATTTGCATGGTCTTATTTGTAGTAGCTGCACCAAACAACAGATGCAAACTGGGGAGCTCTTTTATGAAGGATTCAGAGGCCGGGTTCTCACTGCCTTCTCTGTGTAGATGTCTAAGCTGCTGGGCTGGAAGTAGGCCACTTTAACAAGGTGATCTACCGCTGTGAGGCGTCCCTGCAGATGGATTCACATTAGCATCTGCGGTCATGAAACGCCTCGGCCATGAGGTTATTGATGTGTGAAGTGTATAGAACAGATTGAAATATCCTTCTGAAAACTTCCCAAATAAGAACTGGTTTTCGTTATTCTATGACATCTAAAAACACCACTTTAGTATAATCATAACTGTTCTCTATAGTCTACAAATTAAAACTCATAATGACAATATTTCTATTTAGAAGAGAGGTTCATTTTACTCAGTTGAATGACCAAAATGATCTTTTTTTGTCTAATTTTAAATCTTGTTGAAACCTCATTGAGTTTGGTAGCTTTTATTCATAGGAGAATCTACCCAATTAATGTTTTGAGCTTTGAAGTGAAAAAATAAAAAAGGCAAATTAGACAAAAATACGAAACATAACCACTTTTTAATCCGCCTGACAAAGAGAAGCAACAATTTCTTAACACAACTGCGACAGCTTTAAGAGCCGTATCATAGCGTTGACAGCAGCCCTATTAATTGCTTAGCAACCAATGCCTCAGCAGGCAGTTTATTATTGTTTCTATTAAACAGGCTGGGTTTTTGCAAAATCAAAATCAGTCTTATGATTCAAAATCAGAGTTTCTACACTTTTACATTAGGAATTTCATTTGAATCCTTCAAATACTTTCATTAAAGCAATGCATATATAGTTAATAGGTTAAAATAAGATAAAGAAAAATGCTGGTATGTTTAAAAATATGCCAAATTCTCTCTTGGGTTTGGAGCAGGAGCAAGATTAGCACATTAAAAGATCCCCAAACCTTGGAGGAGAGCTATATATTCCTTATTTATCTGCTAATTCCCATTTTTACCGTTTAAGTTGAGTTTTTATTTATTTATATAGAACTACATAAAAGAGCCATATATGTTGCATAGTTTTTTATATTTTAGTTTTAAATCCAACAGATAGTGTAAAATTACAAAATCTTGTCTATTTTCTTCATCAACGTATGTGTTCCCAACCTTGATCAATTATTTTTAAACTGGAATACTGTGTGGTGGGAGATGTGTGTTTAGACTGCTTTTGTTTCTCCTGAGACATTGAATAAATCGTTTTAGATAGCAATGACCGATAAAAGCTGATCAACAGAAAATTGGCAGGTCCATATCTCTGGCTGATAGTTTGTTGCATCTCTGCACACAATATTTCCTTTCACTGTTTAGATTTCTAATTTTCTGATCAGAATGGCATTGATTCAAAGGGAAAGGTGGGTTTTTAAATCTACTAATTCTTATTTGTTCTACATGTCACATAAGATTTAAGATTTAGCTGACATTTATTAGGAAATATTGTCTTTATATAAATGACTTGAATATAAAAAGTTAGGCCTTTTTTAGTTTTCAAAACAACTGTTTATCAAAGAACTTATGGCAGATTCTTGTTTTGTTTTATAGATCTATTGAGTAAAAAAGAAACAAAAAAAATCACACATCTTGTCAGGAAAAACCTGATCAGTCCCTCTTCAGTATTAAATAACTAATATGTTCACAATGGCTTTAAATAAGACTTAAATGATTAAAAGTAAATATAGCTAGTATATTTTTTGTATTGTAAATTAGAACAGGTTCTCAATGGTTCTACCTGGTAAAATAAATTGATAAATAGCTATCTTCCGGCTGTACGTTTTGGAGGACATTGAAGCTGTCCCTGTCTGGCTTCTAGACATTGCTGGACATGATGGTTGTCCTATAAATCTGGCCACTGTAAATCATGTCAAACGTTTATGCCCAACCCCGTTGTACTTTCCATAAACTAGTGCCTAATCGGGTAAAGGTTACCGTCGCTAATTACACTATTCCAAAATGACAATTACTCACCCTGAGGCTAATTGCCTTTGTTTCTAATCAGAAAAATGCATTTTAGCCCCCTTTCTTCAGAGATTGTAGCAAAGCTGGTCTCAAATGAATGCTAATTTGACCATATAAGCTTTGGTATTTCTCCTAGTACCTATACTTATTGCACTACGGTTTATTTTTCTGCTTTGCTGCTTTTCCTGCATGCAGCTGTGCGGTTTTAGTTTGGCTGCGTGCAGCGCTTAGTGTTAGCCAAGCGGCGACCTCATTATGTTTGTGTCCAATCAGGCCTTCGGCCAGGTCTTAATTGAGCCATCGGTGCCTTAGGGGGGAAGAGAAGGGATGAACTTGTCAATTACAGTAATGAGAGGGCAGGCATGCAGATGCAGAGTGAAGTCGGGACAAGGCAGACAAGGCAGAGGCCTTGTAGTGTATCCCCCATTTTAGTCACTAATCAAAGATAATAGCGTTGCCTGAACTTGGCAAAGTTGAAGGGTTTTTAAATAATAATTTTTCCCTCCAGCGAAGGGATTTTTCTGTATGTTGGGTTATGGGAGCTGTCTAGTTAAAGTACACTTCAGCTACAGTCAGTAGATGATGTTGTGATGCCGAGCAGCATTCCTGGGTATATGAAATCTCGACAAAGCACAACTCAAATGACAATAAAGGCAGAAATGAATCTATGTTATACAAATGTAGGGGCTATTCTATTAAATGGAAGACTTAATAATGATCTGAGCTGAATGTTGAGCAATGAAGACAATCTTTAATGGATGTAAACTTGTCTCATATATGGTGTTTAAAAAAAAAAACAACCTTCCACCAAATCATTAAAAGAGGATTTTTGATTGGTTGATCCTGTTAAAATGTCAGATTTGATAAACATTTTCCACATTTTTGGTGACCCATAACTCAACCAGATTAATTTGAGAAGAAAACTGAAAACTTGTAGAGGGAAGAATACAAAATTAAAATGATGTGTCTAAAATCAGCAAACATCCAGCCTTTTGTTAAACAGGAGTCAGTGCATTTGCTATTAGGGTCCCTGATTAACCCTAAATAAAGCTTAGCTGTTCTGGTAGGCTTTTAATGCCCTTTCCTTCTTTGTGTCTCACAGCAGAAGTCATGGTTTCCCAAACATTTCAGACGGATATCAATGTGAAAAGGTATCTGTCAGAAGAAGGGTAAAAAAACATCCAAGTAATTCAGTAACTGTGCTTTTGTTATTCTTTACTTAGTTTTCTGCAAATATCAACAATAGAAGAAAATGTATCCACACCTTTTGCAAGAGTTTAGTTTTTTATTTTAAATTTGTAGTTCTTTAGAAACAACAGCGATTTTGCTATAGTAGATGTTTATCATAAATTATAAGTAGTGCTTTCAAAATACCAGAAAAAAACCCCATTAGCAACTCAGGTAGCTGAATCTAACCGTTTGCATATCGGTTAGTAGAAGCTAACCATTAGCAACTAAGCTAGTTGAACCTAACTGTTTGCAACTTTGCTAGTAGAGGCTAACCATGCGGAGCCTAAGACTCCTCCCCTTCCGGTCGGCCCATGGGTCCCCAAACCGAAAAAATAATGAATGGAAGTCAATGGAGCGGTAAAAGTTATTTTCCGGTCCGCTATGTCTTACGTCCTGAATCATGCATATGTTGTAATTCGATTTAAACGATAACTAACTATGTACCTTTCGACTGTGTTTGTCCATGGATTTGGGATTTATTTGATTGTAAAAATTTGCATTTAAAATGCCTACAAATCAGAAGTCAGAAGTCACATATATGACGTAATTTTGCAAACGGGAGTTAGCACTAGCTATAGCATGTAAAACACTCACCTAGAGCTTGTAGAGCTTCTCCTCCATGCTGGCTATCCCTCAACCGACTGCTTTACCCCGTCATAGCTGCTACTTTTCACATGGTCAGATTTATAGAGGTTTTCTCCGTGTTTAATGCTTCTTTCTTCATCCTGGAGGCTGCGGCCATCACTCTTCTTCTGCAGTTGTAGTCCGCTAAACGTTTTTACACAAAACCTAAAGTAACTTTTACCTCCGGTCGAAAATCAGCGTTTTCTCTGCATCAAAATTAGTTTTTGAAATTTACGAACATCATATGTTCGATCCACGGCGCATTTCAAACTGGATCTGAAAATAACTTTTATCGCTCCATTGACTCTCATTCATTTTCTTTGGCATTTGGGGACCCATGGACCGGAAGTAGAAGGCGTAACTTAGACTCCCCATTAGCAATTTGGCTAGTAAACGGTAACTGTTTGTTACTCAGTTGCTAGAAGCTAACCTTTAGCAACTCGGCTAGTAGAAGCTAACAGTTAGCAACTTGGTCGGCTAGGGGAAGTTAACCTGGTTTTAGCAAATTCAGAACATAGTGGAACACATACGGGTTTGTGTTATTTGAGGACAGTGACGTCAGGGTGGCATTTTTTTTATACAAGAAAGAGGAGCTGTGGAAGAAACTGTTGAAATTAATAATGCAGCTTCACTAGCAAAGTAAGATATGTTAGTTATTTGTTTGAAGGCAGTGTGAGAGTCACATTGCTGTTAGCCAATCAGAGGCGAGATGTTTGCATATCATGAATGTTATTAAGTAAGACTCGTAATTCTGATGTCTCCCCCTATCCTTTCTTCGATGAGTTGCAACCTCCTGAAACAGGAGGGAGAGTGCATTTTTTCCACAGAAAACAACTCATAAAGCATTAACTCATTCTAGAGATCAAAGCAAAAGTATTGTGGAAAAAATGTGAATGAGACCCTTTAAAATTAAAAATAAATCCTTGTTTAGGAAAGGTTTGTGTAGACACATTCAAAACCACGTTGGGATAGTTTGGCCGTACTTGGAAAATTTGTGTTTGACACAAAAACAAGAATGGACATCATAAAAGAACACCATACGCTAAGTGAAGTATGGTGATGGCAGTATCATGCTTAGGGCTTCTCTTCTTTTACAGGAACTGTGACCCAAAGGCCTACCTATACAGCAGCTGATGCTTGTTTGGTTTCCAAGAACAAAGGAGTTCATATGAGTTCTGCACTTAAGTTCTTGTAGAGTTTGGAGCTTTTGCTAGAAGACTGAAGGACCTCATCTTTCATGTTCTAACAACCTGGCATTTTTTACTGACTTTGAAACCACCTTATTACCAAATCCAGAATTATTTAATATCTATTTATTGTGTAATGTATGATGTAAGCACAACGACAAAACAAAAAGTCCTTCGTTTGGCCAGTTTGAACGTTGGATATGTTTATATTCATGGCTTATTTTTGTTCATTCGACTAAAAAAAGAAGATATGGAAAAGTTCTGAAAGTCTGACAAAAAGAAGCAATACTTTCTTACATTTCTGTCGCAGCTTTAAATGTCATATAATGCTAGCAACAGCTGCTCTATCACTTGCTTAGCAACTTGATCCAGTTGCCACATCATAACACTAAATATAGTGCAAGGCTAAAAGAGTGAGCACAGCTCTGAAATAAACATTTAAAACAACTCAACCCTCTAAATCGTGTTGCAGAAAGACTCTCAGATTGACGGGAACAACGAGCAGATGATGAAAACAGCTATAGCGGACGTGTGTTGACAGTTTTTAACAGTCCAGTCCAGCTGTGACAAAAATAACAAATGTTTTCCTAATACGTTGTGTTTAACAGAAATGGAGGTCTACCTGGGGGTTTTGGCGTTGTCTCATCACATCTCTTCTGGTGCTAATAATGTGCAGGGTTGTTACCAAAAGTTGAGATGTTTCAGGCAGTGAGGGCTGCTTATGAGTCATGGTGAGTCAAGCGAAGGCCGGGAGCTTAAAACAGGGCTGCTGATGCTGAGTACAACCATCTGACACTGTACATGCTCTGTATGCTTGCTTTACTCAGTGTGTTGTTTTAATACCATCTGATATGATTACTAAGAATACTAATGGTAATGCAATGGGTCGGTATGATAAATGGGCAAGAGGGAAAGCAGAATAAATACTTTCAGAATTGTTTTATTTTGTGAGCGGGACCATCCAGGCCACCACTGGAGGAGCAGAACGGTGGGTGCTTGGTTTTCTTTTTCATTCTCAAGCTGGACAAGTGATGCAATGTGGGACGTTTGAGGCCACATGTGGTCTACGTTGGAGCTGTTCTCTCCCCCCCCCCACCATCTGGTTGGACAGCAGTCCCACAGGAAAGGAAGCACGTATAGAGTTTAGACTGGAAGGAAAGCACATCACAGATGGACTAATGAGCTCAAATCTGTGAGTTGTATTTAGGTGTCTTACTGCAGAACGGCTGGTTGGACGGGGAAAACAATTTGGACTTAAAAGAAATGAGGAAACACTTTAAAATCATAATTTCTTTAAATATCATAATGCTTAAATGTCTTGTTTTATTGCTCAACATCCAAATCACTGTTCAAATATCTTTTTTTTTTTCAAAATAGAATGTCGTGTAATAGTGGTAGCTCAGTTGGTAGCAATTGGTGCCACAAGTGGTGGGTTGCTGGTTTGAATCCCCGCTCCAATCTCGGTCCTTGTGTCCCTGGTCAAGACACGTCTTGCCCACTCTTTGCAGTCAGAGGAGTTTTGTTTTGTCAGTCTGCCCCAGGAAAGCTGTAGCTACAGTGTAGCTCACCACCATCATTCAAGATATGAAGGACTCAGTGTATTGTGATACTGAAGTCTGGGGTACTTTGGACTAGATAAAGTGGTATACAAGTACATGCCATTTACCATTTAAAAGTGGATGCTGTGGAAACGTGTTCCTCTAGATCTGAACCCAGATAGTTTAGTTCTTTTTTTTTCATAAATGCCAAATTACAACAAAAGCAATCTCAGAATATTATTCATTATACTACATCAGTTCTACCCAGAAAAAAAATTCTAGTTAACTAATTCGCTCCATATAAAATGCCGTCAAAAACTATACATAATGGAGCCCTGCCTATTCACGGTTCACAATTCCTGGAGTTTTTGATGGAACGTTACTCCAAGTTATTTTGGGAAAATTTGCCTATTTGCTAATTTTTTTTGTTGCACATTTTTTAACTATTGGGGAAAAAAATGCAGCTTGAGATGCTTGACCATCAAGGTCCATTGCTATTTGAGTTATCTGTTCAAAGTAAATAAGTACGAGTCCCATTCGTTTTCCTTGGTAGTAATTGACTGTACAAAGAAAGACTGTAGATATTAGCATTTATGGTAGTGCTGAGACTGTTTTCACTCAGCCTATTAATTAGAGGCCAACCAATATGTTTTTTTAAGGCCTTGCCTATACTGATTTTTCTTTTTTTATTTGGTCGCCGATGGACGATATCTAAATATATACTTTTTAGCACCACATTGATTTTGAAAGACAACTGAACACTCACTGTGTGCAATAAAAATTAAAAGTCAATAAACGTCATTGAATTTCAGATATAAGACAATATAAACACAAACTCCAAACCCTAACCTGAGTGTAAATGGTTTTCAAGCAATGAAACAGATTCAACTTTCTGTAAGTATATAAAATAAAATAAATTCAGTAACCAGTTGATGGTGGAAACTTGAGTTCAAGTATCAAAGAAAAATCCCCACAACATATACCACACTACCACATGGTAGTAAATAATAAAATCTAATACATATATATGTAGTGCAGTTAAATATTAAACACCAAACTTAAGAGTAAAATATAAGTGGTTTGGCTCATGGTGGTTCTGAGTGTGTGGGGGTCCTTCTTTCATAAAGCATACTACTGTATAGGGACAAGTATTGGCAAGAATCTGGTGATACCATATGTGCCAAAATGCAGGGTGGATGATATATTGCAATACTATGATTATATGTTTTAATTTTTTAATTTTTTGTAATCTCGTAAAGCACCTCTGATTGCCTCGTGTTAAAAGTTTGCAATACAAATACAATTGCCTTGCCTTGCCTATAAGTAAGAATATATACTATGATTTTTAAAACCGATGTTAACTGTATAAAAACTGTCACAGCATTCTAAACACTCCAGTCCTTAACACGTCCAGTTTTAGTACTAGATCAAGTTGATCCACTGCAACAAGGATAGTGAAAACACCTACCAACTACCAGTCATACTTTATTTTTTACATATATTACTGTTGTCATTAATGGTTGCATTCAAATCTAAAAGATAAAAGAAACATGCATTAATTGCTTTTGAATATCTATACAATACTGTGACATAAAAGTAGGCTTGGGGAATAAATTGATTGAATGAATTAATTCTAATTTTTGTTTGCTGAGGATAAAAAAAAAAAAAGTAAATCGAGTTTTTGTGTAATGGCACATTTTTAGCTCTCCAGAGCTTCCGTAGCAGAATTGGTATGGGTTTGCTGTGACAGATGTGGAGCAAGAGACCCCACGCTATTGCATTTGCCTACAGCCCATCGTAGTCAAAGGCTGCAGCACCACAAACCTACTAAAACACCTGAAACAGAGGCATCCACCCGAATATGAAAAATGCCAGTCTCTCTGAGACGAACAAAACCAGCGTGACCAACAATCCTCTGTTGTGGAAACGCTTGATCGTCATTCATAAGACAATATTGTGGTAATATGACTATCAGGCTTGCTGGCACAAATGCTGCAATATTCCCGCAATGTCATGCTGCCACGGCGCATTCATAAGAGACAGCGTGCTGGCAATATTACCCCAATATGCTGGCTTGGTGTGTCTTATCAATACACCTTATGAGACAAAACGCTGGAGAGGGAAAAAATAAACAATTCCTGCATATTACTGTATGCACTCACATGGTGCCGCACTTTGAATTTAACTGTAAAGTTGACGGCAGATGCTCCCCTAAAGGTCTATCTTCAGGTTCTTCAGATCTGTAATTCCAAAGCTGTATGAAATGCAGAAATAAGTTTGGGGGATATAAACTGATCGGCTACCATGGTTATTGTCTGTGAACTGTGTGAATTTGGTCACTTTCTAGTTTCAGTGGAATTCGTAGCTTCCTTGTTACTGTGGGTAGCTTCAGTGTTTCGTTGCAGTTGCTGCTATAATTTAACACTTTGACCCCGTTACAAAAAGCCGATGGCCGCTGGCTGCTCTGCTTTTTGACCGCATACCATGGAGGCCGCCATTGCTCCTCCATTGCTGTAGTACCTCCATTTGGCCGCTAGGCCCCCATTGAAAAGCATTGGACTTTAGACAGGTTAAAAACAACTTGAATGCCTGGTGCCCCATTGTTTTAAACTTTCTATGGCTACATATTCTTCCTGAGATAACGCTGCGCTCATAAAAAACCTGGGCACCAGGCTGGCTTTCGTAAGATAATTTTTTGAAATCTTGCATAGTTAATGAGGGGGCCGAGCCAAGTTTAGCATCAGAGCTAACGACGCGGGAGCAGAATGGGCGTGATTACGACCGAACTACACGCCCATACACGCCCCGCGAGGGCAGAGTCTACAGTGAAGATCCCACCCCTATATTACTTTAATATCCATTTGCAGTCACCCTCTAATTATCATGTTGAAGCATCCATTTGGGACAATTAATCTTCAGCAATAGTAGTTATGATTGGTTTCTTTGGTTACAGGCTGCAGCTAACCAGTCGTTTTAATTGTCAGTTAATTTAAGAAACATATATTTAATAATAAGAGAATGTGGAAAATTAAAATATTACGTACTTTATGGGGCTGCATCTAACGATTTTTTCACAATTGATTAATCTGTCGATTATTTTTTCGATTAATCACTTTTATTAATAATTATATTTGGCTATTACTTTCACCTATATTAATTATAACGAACAAATTTTCAGTAAGAACAATGAAAGCACAAGAGAATTGTGCAGTTCACTGCAATCTATTTTTATTGGACCTGAACACAGTTAACAGTGTAAAATTAGCGTAACAGTGCAAGATATTTTTCCATAATAATTTGTAGGCCTAAAAATACAAAATGAGGCTTACATAGTTGGGCAGTATTTTGGGGCAACATTGGGGCTCTCAGAATTAGATAACCTACCTTCACTAAACAGTACATTTTCATGATCTGTGGGGTGTTGGAACAAATGTGGCTTTTTAAATTTGGATTTTCTGCTTTCAATTAAATGCACTCAAACAATTCAAAGACCAGATTTGTGAGAGACAGCAGGCTACAAAATGCGAGTTGTGCATAATTCTTCTTCTGGGAAGGAATGTGGGGGATGACAAAGACGACTGCTGTGTTCACACTTATGATTGTGTCCTTCATCGGCATATATGGTTAAAGAAGCAATACTATTAGCTTTTCAATGACATAAAACATAGAAGTTAATAGAAATTCTAAATCAGAATATCACGGATTAAAAAGTTAAAATGGCGGACTGGCCCGCCCGTGGGCCGTACGAACGTTAAGGTGTTCAGCTAAAACGTGATTATATAGCAATTAATCGATGACTTAATTAGTTGTCAACCATTTTAAAAATCGATTATATTCGTTTAAATCGATTAGTTGTTTCAGCTCTAGTATTTTATTATTATCAGGACCAGAGCTAAACAATGTATAAGAAATATAACAATGCAATATTGTTTATTATTGCTGAAACGATTAAATAAGTTGCAGTTATCCAAGTTTTTCTCCCTACTGTCTTTTTTACAATTTTCATTCATCATCATCACCATCTCCCCATCGATCTCCTTAGGCTTTAGCAGCCCACTCCCCCAGAAACCTTACATATTATTTGCAAGCAAAATGTGAATGCATGGTGTCTAAAAATGCTACATTTATTATTTTAGAATTGCGATATTGTAAATACAGGGTTTTTCCTGGCTCAAATTGAGGCAGAGGCAGAGGCAACATATTTTTTTTGTTAAGCTTTCTAATAAGAATATGTCAATTATCATGTTAAAGAATTATTTTATTAAAACACGTCGAGGGACCCTTCTGTGAAACTCCTGAAGTTTGCAGATGACACCACCGTCATTGGACTCATCCGCGACGGCGACGAGTCTGTGTACAGAAAGGAAGTGGAACATCTGGTCCTCTGGTGCAGTCAGAACCACCTGGAGCTAAACCCGCTCAAAACTGTGGAGATGACAGTGGACTTCAGGAAGAGACCACCATCAACATCTCCTCTCATGATCCTCAACAAGCCAGTCCCCACAGTGGAGTCTTTCAGGTTCCTAGGATCCACCATCACACGGGACCTGAAGTGGACCTCACACATCAACATAATAAGGAAAAAGGCCCAGCAAAGGCTGTACTTTCTGCGTCAGCTCAGGAAGTTCAACCTGCCCCAGGAGCTGCTGATCATCTTCTACACAGCAATAGTCCAGTCTGTCCTGACCTCATCCATCTCTGTCTGGTTCGGATCCGCCACCAGGCAAGACAAGGACAGACTGCAGAGAACAGTCAGGACTGCAGAGAGGATCATAGGAACCGATCTTCCCTCCATTCAGGACCTATTCCGGGCCAGGGTCAGGAAGCGGGCCAGGAAAATCACCACTGACCCCTCACACCCTGGCCACAATCTGTTTAGGCTCCTCCCCTCAGGTCGGCGTTACAGAGCGTTGTACGCCAAAACCACCCGACACAAAAACAGTTTTTTCCCCCAGGCTGTCGCTCTGACGAACTCTGTCTAGTCACAGTGTGTGAGTGCACTCACATAACAATAAACTATAACTCTGCACTTCTGTACATACTCACTGTAAAATAACCCCGGCTTGGTGTATATATTATCCTTTATTATTTACGATCTGATATTTATTTGTATTTTTACTTATTTTTGTTCATATTTTTATTTTTATTTTTTTTTATTTTTTTTATTTCACTTATTCAAGTTCTGTACTGGAGGAAAAAGTTTGCCGGAGTCAAATTCCTTGTATGTGACATACTTGGCCAATAAACTGATAAACTGAAAACTGAAACTGAAACTGATAAAACAATATACATACCAAAATAAGGAGCCAACTTTAAACTGAAATTGCATTAAGTTGTAAGGATTTATCCACACATCTGGCAGCCAGACATGAACTATTATTATTAACTTTAATTAATTATTATCTATTCATAGCCCATTATTATTCTGTTTCACGTATCATCACAATAAGCACATCTTTACTCAATTAATAACAGTTGAAAGCCAAAGGATTACGTGTTGTTTCTCAAATGGCAGACATTAAAAATCCACATAAAGCACAATGATGGCAAATTTATACGTATCCGCACGAGGAGAATATGCACAACAATAAATGTGTTACCTTTGCAACCTTTGCTGTTTTTGCCTGTTCTGTGCAGAGAAACTTTAATCTAAAATTTACAGATCAGATTCCTGCAATAAAAAGGGTACCTGCAGCTAATCTGCTGTTTTAGGTGGACACATCAAATCTCTCTCTCGGAGCGCTGGATGCAGAGATAGCGAGAATAATCTGCATTCAGTGCAAAATTAGAGAGATTTTCAGACTCTCTCCATACAGTGGAAAGTGGGAGTCAACCAAAAATATTATATTAATATTTTTCACTCATCCACAGTAAAGAAAAAACTTCCGCCAGACCCATAGCATTCAGATTATGGTTTGTTTTTTTCATTTTGAAACAGTACCTGCAACATTGCAGAAAGTTTTTGGTGCAGAAAGGAGTCTGTAAAAATATTGAAAAGTAGCATCTGCGCAGAAAGAAAACATGACAGTGTGCGCGGTAGTAGAGAGGAGTATTTACTGTTGAAATACACATGTTTGTTTATCTACTCTTCACATTTAATAAATCAGAATCAGAATATATTTTCTCTTCCTGTTTCCCAGTGAATTAGACAGGAGGAAAGCTCTTATATTATCTCTATAATATGTTTAGGTCCATAAATGTGATCGCATTTGTAATCTGCAGTACTTTATTTAGAAAAATTGCCTTTAAGTTTCGCAAAGAACTTGATCGCTAGCAGCTCGCACAGTAGGTCCGACGCCGAAACGATCACTTCACAGCGCTCATAAAGCGTCCTAATTCTGACCCTCGCCTGCATGTGATTTTCACATCTTGTCCCAACTATGATTACCTTCTAACTGCCTGTTACAATAATTTGTCTGCTGTTTCACCGGGATTCCTGACTATCCTCGCGAGGTTGTTTTTTAAAGTAGTGGCTGATTTTCCCAGGTCATATCTGTAACGCTAAAACCCATTAACGTTACTCTGAGACGGAGGATGTTTTAAAAAAATAAACATGAGATGCTTGGATGCAAAAAACTAAATATTTACGTGCTTTAAGAGCCGGGGGGAAATCTGGACACCATAGCACCAACTAGCGGGAAAATCCCATTTTTACACTTCTTTTTCTGCGCTTCACCGCGGGTGATACAGCGCACGCGTAGTGGTGCAACGCGTCAACTGCAGTTAAAATAACATCCATATAGCTGGCGGCAGGGCGATAAAACGCTGAGGGGCAAGCAAATTAGCTGGAGCGGCCGCCATGCAAATATGAACGCAGGGAAAATCCTGTAAATAGTTGTATAACGTATCAAGTTCTGCCGTATGATGACACTTTGTCGTTCCATTAACTAACCGCTGAGGTTCTGAACCTCTCAGCTGCAGGTAGAAGTGGATTTAAACATGCAAAGCAGCTACCTTGTATGCAACACATCCACCATGCACCTCACAGAGTTCAATGAACTGTTTATGTTGAAGTGGTGATTAATATATGCCTTATTTTGCAATCAACTGTGAAGCTACATTACTGTTCCTGATGTAATAAAATATCACTGCATGTAGCATATTTAATAGGTTTTATTTAATCAAATTAATGAATTAATTTGTTTAAAAAAACATGTCTGTGCTAATTACAACTTTATCTTTAAGGAATAAATGTTTGTACTAAAAGGTTTTAGTAAGCTTATATTATTTCTAACTGTTCTCCTCTCTCACTCCATCTCCTGCTTTGTCCGGCAATCTCTCGTTCGTCTTGCAATGAATCTTGGGATATGGTGGGCTGCAAAGGATACACCAGACGTGTTTGTGTAATCCATGGTGAAGAAAGCCGCACATCTGAGAAGCCCTCAAATTTGGACAGGATCTTTGCAGTTAACGACTAAAAATCCTGATTGCTAGACTTTCTATGATTTCCCTCATGCAAAGTTGAATGCGTGTTTCGTGAGCTGTAGGTTTTTTATTGCATCTAGAACAGACCGACCATGGGTGGTGCTTGTGAAGATGCCAATATAATTTGTTTCAATTTCGATCAGATGACTTAAGACTCTTTGCAATTCAAGTGTGAATATACTCACTGGCCTTTCAGCAACATTCACCTACTGTTTGGAGATCACATTAATATGCATATCATTTGGATCTATTTTCATTTTCCTGCTGTGCATGCAAATAGGCATGCTCCCTACATTTTCATACATATTCTGTTTGCTTAAAGGGGAAGTACAGTTTTTTTTGCAGCTTGAACCTTGTTTGTAGCTTGCACTACGTTCATTTACTCACCCAGACAAGTTTGGTGCGACTTGAAGACCTTCAGGGGACGTTTAGATCCATTCGCAATCAGCGTATAACCATGAAGACCTCGGATATGACAACAACAAAGCGGCTTGGAGACGCTCCGAACTCGCAGGGGAAGTGAAAAGAAGGAAGGATCACGGCTGATAACGAATGGATCTAAACATCTCCAGAAGGACTTCAAGTTGCACCAAAATTACCTGGGTGATTATATGAACGTCTCGCATGCTACAAATAAGGTCAAGGTTTCAAAAAACGGTACTTCCCCGTTAAAATGTGGTATTAGTTAGCAGGAGACTAACTTTTCTTCAGTGTCAGCGGACTAAGCTACAGATGAAAACCTTGGTGAAAAAATAATGAGCCATGATACATACAATAATCTGCATTTTTCACTCTGAGTCGATCTTCATTTAGAAACGTGTACCTTAAAATCTTTAAACACTGGAAATAACGTGGGATGCTGTAACTTATCTCTCTGGAATACACCCATGGGAAATATGCAGGATGTGCATCACATTCCCTTCTCTTTTATGTGTCAGATTTAGTTCTGCTGTGTTACATTCCAGTATCGGTTTTGAGGACCTAAAACTCTGCCGTTCACAGCTGCTGTGTTATCTCGGTGCAAAAACGAGCAAACAACCATGGTTGCTAATAAAACTAATTTGGGTTGCTTTAAAGAGAGAACATAAGTTGAGTGGGTGGTCCTTCACATTGTTTCAGGTGCAGAGAGTGAGGGGCTCCCTGCCCTCATGATCGGTGCATTACACTTGTCTTTGTTCACACGCTACTTTAACTGAATATTTGTTCTTTTTTGATTTATTTATTTGGTTGTTTTCTTTACATTATCACACTCTAACGGGATAAATTACTGTTTAATGAATGCATAATTCCCTTTAACACACACGATTTACATATTAAGGGAGATTCAGTGACTGTTTTGTTTCTGTTATGCAGGAGAGGTGTGACGTCCTCCATACCGCAGCAGCTGCACACATCAGTCCCCGCTGAATAAAGGATGAACTGAGGACCTCTTCCACAGCTCCGCGTCCCATATCGCTGCAGCACCTGCTCTTCACTCTCGAGTTAACCGTTTTCGCCTCACCACACCTGGACACTGAGATGAGATGCACGCGCGTGCACGTCCTCGAAATGCTTGAACGTGTTTGAGTGCGTTTCTGCTCCGCTTCCATACTCATCTTCATAGAGGCACTTTTCCACTTGACCGACTCCCAACACTTGTGTTCACGACTGCAAAGCATAATGGGGAGGAAAAAGATTCAGATCCAAAGGATCACAGACGAAAGGAACAAGCAGGTGAGTCATACCTGTGAAACAAAAGGCTTTATGTTGATCTCTCTTCTGTTTGTTTGATTAATCAGCTCTAAAAAATAAGTGAGTCATATTATGCTTCATCAAAAGGGTTTGAGTATTATTAGTGACTGCAGTAAATTCGTCAGAATTCATGTTGGATAAATGAATCTCCAGCAAATCCGCTTAGCACTTTTGGTTTGTGTTATTTTGTGTCTTTTTTGTTGTTTTTTGGGGTGTGATGAGATTTTTCTAGGTCACGGTTTTAACTACGAAATTTTACCAAAATGTTTAGAACAAACCAAAAACTATGTGAGTTAGCATGTCAGGGTAGTAGTAAAGGTTTAATGTGTATTATTCTTTTCACAAGATGGTAGGTCTACAAATAAATACTTAAAAATCCAATCTCATAATTACCAACATCCGATTTCCGATTTTAATCGATTTGTTTTTTCTATCTTTTTTTTTTTAATATATTAATTGTAAGTGACTTTTTTTCTTCTTCAAAAACTTGCCTTTATTGTAGTCACAAAACCACAATTATCTAATAATATTATACTAGAATAGTATTGATTAAATAAAAAACTGTTTTGTCAGGTTATGTAAAGAGAATTGACAATAATTGATAACCTGCTTGTTTTGGGTTTATCTAGTTTTCTGGGGAGAACGTTTTAACTACTTCTACTAGAGCTTGGTATCGATTCAGATTTCAAGAATCGAAATGATTCAACAATTCTGATTCTCAAGAGTTAGAATCGATTATCACAATTCAATCCAATCTGTTCCAATTTCTGTTTTGATAGGGATCTGTGCTGTTAAAAGTCTTTTTCTGTTACCTTAATTACATGGCTGTAATTCAATGACCCAACACTGGGTGAGTAACAATTCACTGGGGGAAACTGTATTTCAGATACAAGCCTCAAAATGGCTGGCTGGACTTTTCCTTCCAATTTTAGCTGTAAAAAAGGCAAACGATGTTTAACAATTAAATCGATTTTTGGACTTGCGAATTGATTCAGAATCTTTTTTTAACACATCACTAACTTCTACTTGTTGCTGCAAATTAAGGTCGGAGGATCATGTTTGTAGGTACAGTAGATGTGGCTTCATGAAATGTTGTTAAAACTGACTTAGTCGCAAGTCGCAGCACACCCAGTAACTTTCTGCAGTGTTATTGATTCTTAGCCATGTGCATTGCAAAGCTACTTTGGCTCCAGCCAAAGGGAGTTCTCCAGACAGCCGAAGATGCTACATTCACTAATCGCCATACCAGTAAATACAGTGCCGTGTTCATAACTTGCCATTCACGTGGATGTCAGTATTAGTATATTTTAATTTGCTCAATGGCTAGTTGTTGGTAGAGTGTTGGAAGTTGTGAGTTTCTCCATATTCGTCACGTTTCTAAAGACGAATTCTGGGGTTGAGTATTCAGGTAAGGATTACATGGAGGAGGAAGAGTTGCAACTCAGTCCAACTTGATGCTTAAATCTTTGTTGTGACCATCTCAACCCCACCCCACAAATTACTGTGTTTACTAGATTGGTTCTCCTCGCACTCGCTGAGAATTGCACACACAGAACTGTATCACCGCATTTTGTAACAACGTCCTCCTCACCTGGATTCTTTTCAGTTGATCAAAGTCCTAAGAGTGGTTTGTCTTGCACATGAAATAGGTTTTACAGGCTGTCGGGGTGTTAGCTTTCTGTAATGGCCATTAAGACGGAATTAAACACCCTGTTGGCAACTTTGAATGGTCATGGAGGTCCTGGAGAGCTTCCTGGAGATCCTGCAGAAGCATTTTTCAGGTGACATTCAACATATGTGTTTATAAACAAAAGAAATGTACGGATTCGCTTAAGGGAAAATCTGAAAGAGAAGAACATTAATTATAAACAAAAATAATAAACAAAATAATAACTATTATCTATGGTTTTCTTCATCTGACAGAATAAATTGCAGCTTATGACAGGTCACATTCTCTGCCAAATTTCTACCATTTGAATGGCTTTTTCCACATTTTTTTCATCGTTTTCAATCAGGTTTAAGAGAACTTGTCCTGTTCCCACATCCTAATTCCCTAATAGTTAGGTATTACAGCAGACATATGGAACAATTAACCAGCAACAAGGTATGGTAGTGCATGAAGTTTCATGCGGCAATGAATTCTTGGGAATATTCTATTTTTTTTGCAATTCACGTTTGCGGAACAGCTTAATATCGTGAGTTATTCAGTTAGTGGAAAATGTACTCTCTTATCTTCCCCATTAAAGATCCACTCCGATTATTGTTTGAGCTATTTCAAAAGGTTCCCTGTCGACTTTAAACTATAATTATGTCGTTTCGAGCCAAAATCACAAAACCCATGCAGTTTTCTGAGATGTAGAAAGAGCAGAGCAGCAGTAGCTCATTAGCAATTCACTTCTGTGTTATAGGTGGAGCCGTTGGCACGGACAAAACACCCTGGTGACGTAGCTATGTCACAAAAGCAGTCTGTTTTAAACGCGTTTTAGTCTGCTACACATGCACAGAGATTTGAATACAGAAATACTCAGAAATTCATTTTTTGAGCTTAATTTTCACACAAACAACCAGATTTTCGTCGGAGTGAGTCTTTAAGTGTCTTAATTTCCCTCAGAGGACTGCAGGCAATGAAGCAACCAGTTCTAACTGTTCCACACCAAACTCTCCATCCCAACCGAAAATAAAAACAAGGAATATCCTGTTAACCTCAGACATTCTGGGCATATCACATGTTTATCTCAAGCAGATGCCAGCTGCTGAGAATAGATTTTAGTTTGGGGTCGTTTAAAGACTTCTCACCAGTATTTGTGTGAGTGCTTCACACAAATTTTGTGTTTTGTCTGTAAAACCAAACAGTTTGCTTTGTAGTTTAATAATAGATGCATTGTGGAGCTTAAGTTTGAGGAGAGTAGGCATTCGGTACGTCTATAGCTACATGATGCATATTTGATTGGTCAATATCTTAACTTATCTGTATGTTCTTTAACCTCTTAAGCCCGCTACCCGCCTCCTAGAGTAACATTCAACTTTCAATTACTTGTTATTACAGACACTAACAGTTGGTCTAAAGTCATTAAGAGTGAGTAGTTACTATTTATGACGTTTATTTGCTTCTTTACAATAAAAACAAGCTGCTCAGCTAGCTATCATTTGTATTTTTTTCAGGCGGAATTCATATTTTCTGTCTTTCAACCTCAATTGCTCAAGTCCACTATGATTTTCTTGAGAATTTCCACATTCACAGTATCCCCATAGACCTTCCTATTATATGAGAGCAATTTGAAAATTTTAGACCTTTAATAAGCTACAAAAAGCCTTCCAGAGTCTAGGTGTGCGCAATTCAGAAAAAAAACAGCCTCTGGCATAAGAGGTTAAGGAATGAACAACTTTGTCATGGTCCAAACAGTTGTATGTAGATTAGAAGTTGAATTATGTTTTCATCAAACCACTAAATATTTCTAAATAATCCTTTGTTTGACTGACTGTCAGAAATTTTGCAGACAAACCAATTTTGTTAAACACTGCATTTGATTGTTGCTCTTTAGAGGAATTTAGTGTTGCAGCCAGAAGCTTCCCAGCAGGTTTTCCCCCCCTCATATTTTCAGCAGAGATTCCATTTTCTGCAAAACTATCTCAAAACACCACCCAGAAATAACTGCTGCACAACAGTAAACGGTAAAATCCCAGCTTCATTAAACTCCAAGCAATGTTGGAAGAGGTAATTTGTGGGCTGCATAACTTAGTTCAGTGGACAGTCATTAATTTGTCAAAATGTTTATTGTTGGTACATTCAGATGCTGTCTCTGAGTAAACCTTTTGCTTGCAAACAAAAACAAACATTCATTCTCTTCCCTTCTTGCTTGAACCATGGGGGAAAAAAAACAAACGATTCACTCTCATTGATTGTGACTTTTAGGAAAAAATATCTTATATAAGCTATATAATGAAAGATAGGGTTATATTGGAAGTGGTTAAAGGATTTTTTGTTTTCTGCACCAAAAACCATTTTGAGCTTTATTATTTTAAATAAATCTGCGAATTTTAGCAATAGTAAGCTTTCTTAAAAAAAAGCTTTATTGAAAAAATAAAATGTTCAATTTGAGGGAGTAATACTTTGAAACCAAAATAGTTAATTTTCTTTCATATTTTTTGTATACTTCAGGAGAAAATAAATTCCTCAAAGAAAGTCTTCTTGCTCATGTTTTTATGTCTGTTACTTTCTGTGTTTTATAAATGATCATAATGGTCTTTTTGTTGCTTTCCCAATCTGTGCTTTTGCCAACAACAAAAAGAAAAAAGCCCTAAAAAAACTAAAAATATGAAACAACAGTTTGCCACATGCTGTTTATGCCCACATTAGGAATGCTTTGTACCTGTTTTGATAACCAAGGATTTAATGTAAACCAATCTGGTTATGCTTGTGTATAATGTTTACACCAGAGGAAAACTAAAGAGGGACCTTTATATTTGTCAATGAGCAATTTTAAAAAAATGGTATGAAGACTTACCAGGTGCTGAAAACTGCCCCACCATCAGGCATTTCTCCATTGCTTTCCTTTGCTCTATTTTCGCCTTTAAATCTTTGTGTGTTTTTTTGCTCCTTTGTCTCTCAGGTCACATTTACAAAGCGAAAGTTCGGCTTGATGAAGAAGGCCTATGAGCTGAGTGTGTTGTGTGACTGTGAGATTGCCCTGATCATCTTCAACCATGCCAACAAGCTGTTCCAGTACGCCAGCACCGACATGGACAAGGTCCTGCTCAAATACACGGAGTACAACGAGCCACACGAGAGCCGGACTAACGCTGATATAATTGAGGTAAGTTCATCACATGAGCCTGATTGTCCACGCCAGCCTAAAATCAGATGACTCGTTGCACCAGTTGGTGCGGTTCGGTACGTAGGCCTGTCACAACAGACGATACATCCATTGATCTTATGACAAACGTGCATTTTATGAAAAATCTTCCCAGCCACAATATTTCCCCTTTGCGTACTTGTTTGTTTTCCTCATTTTTCTCCCTCTTTCAACCAAAGAGACTGGACGGAAAAGGGCAAATATTGGTCCATATTATCCGTAGGGACAAAGTGAAAGTCTGTTTTATTCAAACTGACCGTTTTTGTTCTTAGTTCGCACTTTTTGTTTACAAATCTCTTTACTTGTATTTTTTCCTGTATTTTCATTGTATGTTTTGTTTGTTAATTTATATTGGCTATTAAAAATGTCTTCGTCGCAGCAGTAATTGGTCTTTAGAAATGAAAGTTTATTGATCGTTCAGAAGGGGTAAATTCATTATTATTATCATTACGCGCTGAAAATGATCTGAAAACAACAATATTATCCTTTATCGCAATAATATCCGGGGCAGTTTATCGTCCTGCTAATTTTTCCGTCGTGACAGCTCTACTGGTTCACTGCTGATTGGTCCAGCGTATCCAGGAATGTAACATATAACAACAAACGCGACGCACTAGTATGTCTCGTGTTTTGTTTTTTGATTTTTCTGTCCCCTGATCATTGGATCGTGTTGTGAGACGGCAGTAGCTCCAAATTAGCAGTTACAGGCCACGCCCACTCATCTTGCTTAAAAGGTGATGTGAGGTTATTTGCAAATTCCACTCAATGTAACATCCATATAAGGCACCTCAGTAGAAGCAAAAGATTTCTGACACCAAAAATGTGTAACTAAAAATGAATGTTTTTTATTCAGGTTTGCAGTTTTTATAGAGGCAGCAGAGGCCCAGATGGCGGGTGATGAGTTACTCAATTCCAAAAATTGTTTGAGGCAAAACCCTGCCTTGAAACCTTGTTAAATTCCAATTACGCGTATTATAGCGAAGGAATCTGATTGTTCCACACAGACCGTTTTGTTCGCACCTGTGCAAAGCACAACAGCAGCGTGTGATACATTTTGAATTTAGTTTGTGCGATAGTGGAGAATAAAGATGCCCATAAACGGCAGAAAATGTGAAAAGTTTGGGATCGTTACATTCTGAAAAAAGAAGAGTACAGTGTGTATATACTGCAAAGAAGACGTCGTACCACCGCAGCTCAATGATCCAGCATCAGAAAACATCCACATGCTTTTTCACCAAGTGTTGCGTCTACGCTGCCTAGCCAACCACAATCCGCAAGTGTTTAAAACATCCAGCAGAGAAAGGCTTGTCTACGAGCTTTGCTAGGTTCAGCTGAAAAATTTATCTTCTGCGTATATGCGTTGAACTTGTCGCTTTATGAGCGTTGTTTGACGCTGACAAAGCTTGCAGTCTGAACGCACCATTAATGCTGCACTGCGACCAAAGTAAGAAAAAAATAAACTTTTTCACCCTCTACTGACACAGAGACTCCTGTGAGTGTCTGGAATGATAAAAAAATTATTTTTCCTAAACGTTCAGTGCTGCTGAGCAGGGCCGTATCCAGGAGGTGAATAAAGAGGGGCTAAAAGGGGCCCAGGGTGGGTCCAGGACTGTAACATCAAAATAAAAGCAGAAAGTGGATGGACTATTTAGTTTATAAACTTACATTATTGCTGTTAACTGTTATTTTGTCAAATAAATACATAAATACTGTAAATGGGCTTAGTTCTCTGTTTTTTTTTGAGAGATAAAAGGAAAATTCTTGATCATTTTACAGCCACAAAATTTTTCGTTATGCATGATTTGTTTTGGTTATTTAAAAATGTAAAAAAAAAATCAGATTAATCGATTAATCGAAATCAATAACGGGCAAGATTAATCGATTACAAAAATAATCGATAGCTGCAGCCCAAATAGTTTGTCTCCTTTAAACTAGTTTCTCTTAAATAAGCAAAAAGTAATTTAGAAATAAGAAGAGACAACCCTCGTACAACTTCTAGGGACCAATATATCGGCCAGTGATGAAATTGGGCAACGTTTCCAATGACTGGTGATCAGCTGGTCACATTATACAGAAAGATCCTATTTCATTTTGACTATTGAAGCTTCAGGGTAATTTTACTCGACTTTTATCTGACGGGCTAAACCAGTTGGCCCGGTCTTCTCCACCATTGCGTCTCCATACAAAATAGTCCCTTTAGGTAATTTGCTGAGGCGTAACTGTTTCGGCGGTAAGTGGGGTCACAGCCGCTCGCAGAGAGATCAAGAATGAAAGAAGCCGGGATTGTTGCTCGTGTTTCTCTTTGCTATATAAACCGCTTCACCAGCAGATCTTCCAGTTGTACAAAGCCAGTTGTTTGGCGAATCTTATTAAATAATTTCCATCGGTCGGCCCGGTGTACTGGAGACACACACATACCGTGAACGTCTAGTAAAATTAACCTGAAGCTCCCTTGGTGGAAATGGTACTAAAGTTATGAAAACGTAACCATTTCTGGTCTATTTAAACATCAACCAGACAGCATGCACATTTTTTAGGTTAATGAAAATCACATAAAGGTTAGAAACATTCGCTTTGACCCATAAATGCAATGATCTAATAATACAGGATTCAAACCCAGGACCCTACTTGCTGCAAGGCAACAGTGCCAACCACTGTTCCACCGTGCATCCCTCAACTCAGACCCATTTGGGATATTCACGTTTTCTAAAATCTATTTCTGGTCGCTCATGTAGTCTGTTGCTCGTCTTAAACTAAACAGGCTCATTTACTTTTCTGTCTCTCCAATTTTATAAATGTAGACTTTGAGAAAGAAAGGTTTCAACGGCTGCGACAGTCCAGAGCCGGACGGCGAAGACTCAATCGACCAAAGTCCTCTGAATGACGACAAGTTCCGTAAAACCACAGAGGACCTGGACGTCCTGTTCAAACGCTACGGAGTAAGTAACACATGACAACGAGTAGCTACTTATTGCACCCTGTTCATGACTTCCTTTGGATCTGTTGAAGATGGCCTGTATTTTATTTTTATCTAGATTCATAAACTTGTCTGAGTTCTCCAAAAAAAAATAAAAAAATAAAAAAAAATCAACCACAAATAAGAGCTTAAATAAATTTTAATCTACTAAATGTTGTGACTTGATGTTGTTGCAGCTTTAAAATTCAGTTTTCTGTATTTCAAGTAAGATGTTTCAGCTCTTTGGAAAAGAAACTATGTGGAAATATTTTCAAAACAAAAAAACCCGGACCATCATGGTGGGGAAATTAAAAGGAGTGCTGTGACGTTAAAGCTAGCGATTTGCCATCTTGGATGCGTCACATTTTTTTTTTCTTGCATTTATTTGCCTCGCTATTTATGGTACTTCAGTTCTTTCAAGGCATTATAATCTTAAATCTATTCAGTTCTCTTTTAATTGGAGTAAAAAAAAAAAGAACATAATATATGGGCAGTATGGCAAAATTTACATATCGCTGTATATTTAAAAAATATATTGGTATTATGGTATTTGACAGTATTTTTTTTCCGTTCAAGACCTTTTATACCCACATTATCTTATAAGAAAATAGTTAATACACTAGCTTGGTTTTAAATAGCCCATTTTACTGTGATATGGACTGCATCGTGTTTATTTTTTCCAGACAGGTACATTTTTGAAAATAATAAAAAAGATGATGTTTCTAGTTAAATTAGAGTAGACTTTCTTGATGCTCTGAGGTTGAAAATTGACTTGTTTTTTTAACCTCGTGTTGACGCAAGCAGCAGGCTGCATCTTGTACTTGAGAAAAGACCTCAGACCGGAGTGCGGAAGTAGAAACACAGACAAACATGGCGACTTTAGGAGATTATTAGCTGGTTAAAATAACAATTTACTGTAACCTGGGATTACAACCAAATAACAACCAAACAAAAAGACGGCAGCAGTATGTAGATGGTATGTAAAATATATTTACCGCAATTGTTGATTTCAAAAAGCTGCACTGCTAGTAAAAAGCTTTCCAGTTTAATTAAAACTCACTTGGTGTTAGCCATTTTTGCTTGAAGGGGAATGCATTTACAAGCTGAAGAAAATTAACTTTAGTTAACTAGAAACAACACCGCAATGGTAGGCAGACCTGCCAGAAAAAGTCATCACCCCCTGCCGTCCTGGTGGGGAATTGCTTTGCAATACTGATACACCAACGAAGAAGTATAAAAGGAAATCGACTGTCATTACGTCTCTGTCTGGGTGCAAACTTGGTGATGGAGAGGTATAAACTGGACTTAAAGCCAAGTTTATACTTCTCCATCAGCAATCCGTCAGTGCCTGCTTTGGTCACAGACAGCCTTTACGTCGAGGGATAATGCCGCAGACGGAGAAGTATAAACTAAGCTTAAAGTGAAAAAGTATTTGCTGTCTAAAGGTGATTAACAAATACAATTCTCTAATGTTGCAAAAATCTTTGGAAGATTGAAGCTAACATGTGGAGTAAGTTTTTTTAGGACTTTTTGTTTTCATCAGAATCAAACTTTTCTCCAAATGCCGACCTTCAAACCAGCTGAGAAAAAATTTCCCGCTGCATAGCTGAAACAGTAGCTGGCACCACACTGTTTCCACAGGTCCGTCCCTTAAAATGTCTGGGCGGGGCACCAGACTTTTACGCTTCTGTCATTTATTATGTTATTGTGAAAATAATCGTTTTTGAACACCTATGAATTGCTATCGATTCGGCACCATTTCCATCACACCCAATTGCCTCACCCCTAGTTGAAACTTCAAGAAGGGAAAATATTCTGCACAATAACCATTATTTAATAAGCAATATTAGCACTCTGAAGCTAATATTAAGCTAGCAAAGCTCTATGGGTTGTTGTTGTAAAGTAAAACTGATATCTTTATTATTAAAGATGATCATATCACATCATAATCACATACCAGCTAGTAAAGAAATACCTTTAAAACTATATGACATGTTGTTGCTTTCCAGCCTGTTGCAAGTTGTTGACTAAATGATAATCTTATCCTGTAGCAGACCGCTGCTCCGCCCCAGACCTTCTCCATGCCAGTCACCGTCCAGGCGTCCAGTCAGAGCACACTGCAATTCAGTAATCCTGGCAGCGCGCTGGTAACTACCTCCTATGTCACATCCTCATCGCTCACGGATACCCACCTCCTATCACCACAGCAACCTGCTCTCCAGAGAAATACAGTGTCTCCGGGGTTGCCACAGCGACCAGCCAGTGCAGGTGAGCATGCAGCGAGACACAAAGAAGCAGCAGATGATCTACACTGCTGTGCACAAGGGCTTCTTACGTTCTTTTACTATGATGCATTGGTCTTAATCTCCTTCATGCGTCGTTGTGCTTAACTTTCCTACTCCAGGTTGCATGGATGCATAAAATGAAATCTTTGTTTCTGAATTTAGTCAAAACTGCACTACACTAGTGGTTCCCGACCTTTTACGCTGACAGAAAACTCCACTTTCTTGTTTTCAGAATCATATTCTAAAATTGTATTTCAGATTTTCTGATGTCTGTAGGAGCTGGTCGTGATTTTATTAAGTGAAAAGGAGCTGGAGATGCATATTAATGAGAGAACCCAAAGCTGTATGGTTGATCAGGGAGACATTTAAAACTGTTTCAGGTACTATGTGTCCCTCTAAATCAGTTTATAAACAGACGGTTCAATGCAGTTAAGTTTTTGGATTTCCTCCTTCTAATAGTGTTAAAGTGGAAAGTTCGTTTTTTTTCAACCTGGACCTTATTTTTTAGCAAATATTATATTAATTTACTCACCCAGACAAGTTTGGAGCCTCTTGGATCCATTCGGCAGAATTTTTTTCCAGTCTCAATCAGCGTATATCCATACAGTGGAAGTAATTTGGAGCAGGAGATTTTCCACCTGTAATAAGGCATTATCTGCCCCAAAAATCTTTCATTTAACCAGTGTTTTCTTATTCAACGTTAGCCGGACTCTCTTCTGAGTTCAGAAAGTCTTGGAAGTGCGTATTAGTTCGTTTCCTGGGTGATTTAAAGGCTATAATCCAACTACATCATCACAAGATTATAAACACGTCGCTGCTGTGCTCCATCCCAGGTCTAATCTGAGCAGGATTTTCACTCTGTGCTCTACGACGGTCGGTTAGACAGAATTTGCTATTGCAGACATCAACATGGTTCACATGTGCGTGTTTCCAAATTGCGCCAACTGAATGGCCAATTGGAAGTGAAGTTTCAACAGGCTCTCTTTCCGCTACCTACGCAGACTACAGCTGCAGTGGCGGGTGGCTGCAACGTCATTGAAATCCCAGTTTACTGTATTTATTTGCTTATTATTTATAACAAAACATTGCTTAATGAATGAGTTTTGGGGCAGATAATGACTTATCATAGACTGCAAACTCCTGCCCACATTTACTCCCATTATATGGATATATGCTTATCATGACTGGATAAAATCTTCTCCTGAAGGACTCCAAGCGGCTCCAAACTTTTCTGGGTGAGTAGGCGAATGTAATATTTGCTAAAAAAATAAAGTCCAGGTTGAAAATATACAATATACAAAACTGTATCCTCTTAATTCAAGCAAAAGAAATATTGGTCTTCTTAATGGCAAAATATGTTTTATTCTTACATTTTTTGGATTTGAACGGTCTTGTGTGTAAATGACTCTTAATGTTATACTTTAATGAAGCTAATTCCCTACTCTTCTTTAGGGGAAAAAACAGAAATATGTACTTCTTTTAAAAAGCATGTAAATCTATGTGCTGTTTAAATTCTTAGTGCCTTATCCAGCTGAAAGAAATGTAGTCAATTTTGTGTTTAATGTGTATAGCTGCACCATATATAAATTAAAAACAACATTTTCTGATTGTTTTCAGCTGCGAATAACAAAAAAAGTCTTAAAATCACGAATTTAAGCGGTTTAACCCATAGGAAATGTAAAGGGGGATTCCTGTCCTGTAGCAAAGGGCTAATCTAGCTCTACTTGGTGTGAGAGGGTCTGTTCTGTGTTGTCACTGTCGTTCTCAGCTTGCTGCTTGTCCCCTTGTTTCTGTGTGGGCATATTGCAATGAAACACATTGTTGGTCACCAGAGGAGAGCGAGAAAAGAAAAATGTATCATGTTACTATATAAGCAATCAGAGCATCTCGTTATTTTTTACCCCATTTACATACCTCAAAGGTTTTTGGGAACATTCTTCTGGTACTATGGACTTTTTTAATGTTCTGTGACTTTAGTTCATTGATTCAGAAGCTTTCTATATTCTAGAACTTTATTTATTTAATTATTATTTAATTTATAAAAAGTGAGCCTTGTATTTACTACATCTACATAATAAAGTGCATAGTTTGGGATTTTTGTTGCATGCCATCCTCGCACCATGAGGACGTTTGAGTAGGGATCATGGATGCAGAACAGGAGTCGGCGCCAAGCAAGACAGAGACCTGACACGGTTTCTTTTTAAATAATTATTGATAAACAAATATTCAAGCACCACGGTGCCATATGCATCACAGTCCTATGAAGAATCAGGACCAAAATGTGGAAAGGTTTTACTCCACAGCAAATTAACCACCTACTAAATCCAAAGTCATTCACCAGAGAGGGCAAGTTTTGTTAAGTGCTAGGGGCAAAAAATAACTAAAATATTTTATCAGAAATTGACAATAACATCATAAAAGCGCACTTTAAAACAGGGACCAATATTATTGAAGTAATTTTATAAGATGGAGAATAGACTGCAACTATAGAGTAAACATAGTTTACATCATTTTAAACTTTCCTGAGGAAATGTCATTTATTTTGTCTGTTGTTTAGTTGTTGCTGAAGGACATTGTGTGTTTAGTTTGTAGTGTGTAGTTTATTGGTTCCCTTTTGAAAATATATGTAGTTTATTAGGGTTTTAATTTATTCTTTCAGTTTGCTGGGAATCTGATCCCGTCTTAGAAACTGGATCGGTTATTGAAACTGTGTGGTGATAATTATCAAAGCTCAATAAAAATATTGGAGATGTTATTTCGTTTTTTGTTCACATTTCGCACCTCTAGTATAATTTAAAAAATATTTTAAATGTATACGATGGTGTCAAGTATGCTTTTTTTTATTTAAACCTATAAAGGCACTCTATAGTAGACCATAAGAAACTATAATCTGTTTATCTACATAAATTGTGTACAGATGTTTAACTGACTGTGGATCCAGCTGTTAGCCGTAAGCACAAAAGCAGCAATCCTTGAAAAGACTTAGGATTCCACTTGACATAAATGCATAGAAGGTTAAGCTTGATTCCATTTTTTTTTTTTGGAAAGAAAAAAATAAGGTGTACTTTTAATTAAGTTTGTTTAGTTGCAAAGTCCAAATTTCTTGACTTTATTTCTGTAATTAATAGGTGCTCTTCTCGGTGGCGACCTGAACAATTCAAATGGAGGATGTCCAAGTCCAGTCTGTGAGTAGTTTGTTTGATCATATTCCCAAAATCAAAGTTGTATCATTCATTTGAGCTTTTGATCTTTTTAGCGACCTAGTTAAGTAATTATTTCCCCTTTGCACCATCTCTGTGTTTGGACGCTAATGAACGGGGTTCTCTGAATTTTCAGTATTTGTGGCACAAGCCAGTGTTTTCCAACCCTGGTCCTCAAAGTACACTGCCCTGTATGTTTTAGATGTTTCTGTGCTTTAACACCCCTGCTTCGGATGGTTACCGTTCTCTAAAAAGCTGTTTATCAGCCGTTGATTGGAATCGGTTGTGCTAAAGCAGGGGAGCATCTCAAACATGGATGTTCATACGGGGATGTTCACCCCGGGAGTTTTACCTTTTTTATTTGATAAAGTGAGCTCATCATCACCTAAACGTGGCTTTTTTGACAAAAAAAAAGCACAACTTTGTTATTGCAACGTTAAAGCTGATTTTTTATAAAATGATGACGGTTAAATGAAGATATTTAACATAGAATAAGTGATTGATTCTTTTCATGTCAATATTTAGTAGAGCTTCATCTGTGCCATATTCATTCCCTTTCTTGATGATGGATGGATTTAACTAAACTCCAGAGGATGTTCATTGCTCTAGAGATTTTCTTTTGTATCCATCCCCTAAGTCATACTTCTCAATAACCTTTTTTCTGTTTTGTTCGGAGTGTTCTTTTGTCTTCATGCTGTAATGGTAGCCATTAATACCGATTACCCGTGAGTCACTTGAGACCCAATTACTGCACTCAGGTGAACTCCATTGCGCTTATTGTGGGAGTGCTAGCACCAATTGACTGGACCTCTGTTGAATTAGGTCTGTCATTTCAATGGGGATGAATAATATGCAGTCGCTCAATTTGTTATGTTTTTTTGTTAGTGTTTTTTTTTTGTAGAAATAACTTTATAGTTTCATTTTAAATGTTTCATGCACACTTTTGTCAAAACAGCCATATTTTATTGATGACTGATTTCTAATGCAATGAAAAGGGGGTTAATACTTTTTATATAGGCGTTTTATGTCAGAACATATCTAAATTACAAAGACACCACGGGGAGCTTAAGTCACGCCCTTCTACTTCCTGTCCATGGGTCCCCTATTGCCAAAAAAAAGAATGTGAGTCAATGGAGCGATTCAAGTTATTTTCTGATCCAGTTTGAAATGCGCCGTAGATCGAACATATAATGTCCGTGAATTTTAAAGACTAATTTTGATGCAGAGAAAATGCTGATTTTCGACCGGAGGCAAAAGTGATTTTAGGTTTTGTGTGAAAACGTTTAGCAGACTACAACTGCAGAAGAAGAAGGAGAGCGAGGGTCGTAGCCTCCAGGACAAAGAAAGGAGCATTAAACACGGAGAAAACCTCTATAAATCTGACTATGTGTAAAGTAGCAGCTATGTCTGGAGTAAAGCAGTCAGTGGAGTGAGAGCCAGCATGGAGGAGAAGGTCTACAAGCTCTGAGTGTTTTACGTGCTATAGCTAGTACTAATTCCCGTTAGCCAAATGTTAATGCGACTTCCGATTTGTAGGCATTTTAAATGCGAATTTTTACAATCAAATAAATTCTAAACCATTTGACAAACTCAGTCGAAATGTACTTTCTTAGTTATCATTTAAACCGAAGTACAACATATGTGTGATTCAGGAAGAAAAACAAATTGGACCAGAAAATAACTTTTATCGCTCCATTTACTTCCATTCATTTATTTTTTTGACCTGAAGGGGAGAAGACTTAGGCTCCCCATAGAGCAGCTCATAAGGACTAAAATCTGCCTGCGAATGTCCAATCATTCCCAACATTTTACCCTTCTTGACATTTACGAACCTCTCTGTTGTTTTGACATTGACCCGTCTGTAAGTTTCTCCCTCAGAGTTTGACCGCAGTTTGAAAGAGAACCCTTTAGAGGATTATATAACAATGTGCCCCGCTGCCTGTATCCCTCCTGTTTGATCTTTTCCCATTGATTTCCATGCATTCGCACCTCCATCCCCCCTGCAGCTAATGGATACACCAGCGCCAGGGCCTCCCCAGGTCTGCTCACCGTCTCCAACGGTAACAGCCTGGGGAAAGTAGTTCCGGCCAAGTCTCCGCCCCCTCCTCCCAGCCCTCAGATGGTCAACAGCCGTAAGCCAGACCTCCGAGTCATCACCTCACAGGGAGGAAAGAGCCTCATGCAGATGGTGAGATCAGCTAAGTTGAACTTTGGTTGTCTGGGTACATTTAACATTTCTGACCCCTCAAAGTCTGGAGATAACACTGATCAATTCGTTTATTTCAATGAATACTACGAATCCACAAACCATGCAGGCTCAGATTGTTTTATCACTTGAGAAGCAAACTGCCCTCTGACTGTACAGGACATGTGTAAATATCACAATATTGGGGAGAAAGAAATTAGTGGGCGCCATATTGCTTGGATTTAGCCCATCATGCTCGAGATGCTGCAGGCGAATCAGTAAATATGATTTATCTTCTTATCCAAACCAGAGTTCCACTTTTTAGACATTTTCCAAAGCCTGCAGTAATGTTACTGATGAAGCTGATCTTTTTAATAAAACTGTTAAACCCTTGTGATCTGATAAACAAAACTGTGACTGAAGGAGTGAAGAAGGTTTGCCCTGAACTGTTATGATGAGCCATTTCATTCTAAATTAAATAAGTCCATGAATAAATAAATACTTTCATAAAAAAATACATAATTCCATTAATAGAAAATATATATAATAATTGTACCCATTAAATAAAATAAGATAAATGATTAAAAAGTTAAAAAAAATAAGGAAAACTTCAGTTTTATTAATTTGTTTTGTATTTATTTAATAGTATTATTGATAAAAATATTTAACAAATGTATGTGCCCATGAAATGAGGCAAAAAAAAAGTGTTACAAGGACAAGATTTATTATGGGGGACCTAATTTAGTCAGTCTTACAGTTTTATTTATTTATTTATTTGTTAAATACCGTTATAAATAAATAACTAATACATACTCCTTAAAAAAAAATCTAATGTCCCTATAAATAAAAACAAAATAAATATTTTTAAAATAGCTCTTAAAATGAGGAGCTTATTTTCTCAATCAGTTTTTATTTATTTATTCGTATCATGGTGTATTTATTAATTGTTTATTATTATTATAGTAATAATTATTTATTAAAGTTGGAATAAAATGGCTCTCCAAAATTATTGTTAATAATAATAATAATAATAATAATAATAATAATAATAATAATAATAATGATAATAATAATAATGATAGGTGGCCTGAATGAATATGGGCCAAAACAACGTAAGTTTTCATCTCAATCCTGAATAATATTATTTAGAGCCTCGATTTTAAATGTTTTAATGCTTCACTTGAAGAAACCTTTAATAAGATTATTTGAAATTCCCAGAAAAGCCATGCAGGCTTTCAAGGTGTTGAGATATTTTGTTTATTGTTTAGATGTCATAACTTTAGTTAAGGGCGAGCTGTGGCAGTTTAAATCTGGTGTTAAAATATCAGAACTATTACTCTGCTGAGTTAGAAAATTGTCCTCCTAAATTTGACTGCAGATATCTCAGGAGTTTGGTGACAAATTCACAGTGTTGGCTCACAATTAGAGACTGTTTTTAGATTAGAGTACAGTTAAATCTGTAAAACACAAAGATTTCTGGAACTTTGACTGTTTATATTGTCTGTGAGCAGCAACAGTGATAGGACTCCACTCATTTAGTTAAGCTTAACAAACAGACCAGTGGCAATAATGATCTAGTACTACTGTAGGCATGGTATTTATGATTATATTCAGTCACTTCAGCGTTACACAGCGTTATAACCCTCTCTATTACAACTCCTTACAGACAGAGGATGAGCTGGAATTGGTAAACGAGGTGATCCCCCCCCCCCACTCCCACTCCAACACATCAGTCACACACGCATGATTCAATGCCTGTCAGCTGTCCGCATGAGTGCAGGACTCTGCAGGAGTTTCTTCTTGTTTCAGTCGTGTTCCACCAACATTCCTATTAGATGGTGTTCAGTTTGACTGACTGCATGTGGTTCGAGGTCCATGGATGTTTTATTCCACTTTTTTAGAGATAAATCTAGAATCCAGCCCTCTACATTAATCTCGTTCAGGGTGTCTCAGCAGAAATGTCTGATTGCTTTCCTGCAGGTTTGAACTGGACTCTCTTCATCATCCTGTTTGGTGCTATCTGAAGCATGGGTGTTGTTCTCACTTTGCGTTGTGGCGCGCTGCGCCGCAGAGCATGTTTAAGTGTTCACCGATACTCTCACACGCTCATCTCCACTATCCAAGACAATGTTTGAGATTTTTTGATACCTACTTTGAATTACATTAAAGGCATTTAACCAACAATACCTCGAAACCACAAGCTTCTAAACTTTGTTTCACGTTCCTCTGTGGGCCATGAAACACAAACCAGGGGACTTGAGAGGATCTTTAGAGATAAAGTTAAATTTTTTAATATATATCAAAAGGCATTTTTAAATAGAATATTGAAAAAAATTATGCTGGAGGTTATAAAGTTAATCATAAATGGGATTAAACTGTGAACTTGTGCTGAGGCTGTTTGTTGTGACCTCTTACCTGTGTTTTATAAACCTGTTAGGACTCTCTGCATGCACCAATCAGCAATAATCAAGGCTGCAAGTGTCTTCAGCTGCTTGTTTTTACTTGCACTTTGTTTCATATTTTCCACTTGATGAGTGCAGATTAAGTTAGAAGTTCAGTCACTGAATTAGTTCCAGCAAATAACCTAGTTTAACTCTTTCAGTTATGTGATTTCAATCATTTTGACATAAAATCTGCAGATTGAATTCCAGAGAACAGAAATGGCAAGTTTACTTAATGCGACAGCTGCAGGAGTAAGCTTCGCATTTTTACCATTTAATATCATTGCTTTACTTCTATTCAAGGCACATAACATACAGTAGATAGTTTCTAACCTTTAAAATAAAAAAGAAACATCCTTTATTTGTCCCTGAGTGGGAAAAATCATGTGTATCAGCATCAAAGTGACACACAAAAGGTATAAAACAAAAAATTGAGCGGACACCAAGCTCAGATATGTACCGTGTAGGACGCACAATAGTTATTAAAAATAGCAGTTTTCAGATTCTAAGAAATGTTCAAGTGTATTAAGAAAAGAACCTGTAGCACTGCTATTAAGCTGTGGAAAAGTGAACCTTTTCAAGATGCCTCCTCTTTACAATGCAGGAGACCAAATAAGATAATAGTTATTAAGATAAATGTGTTTTACAGGAGTAATTGCTGCTGCCTGCAGCTGCTGGTGGCTGTCTTTTTCCCTCTTCTACAATTCGTCTTCAAGGCGACAGACAAGATTCTCATTTTCCAGAGGATGGTGATTAATTTTCATCACTTTCACCCTGCTGGCTCTCTTGCTCCTCTTCCTCACAAAGGAAGATAATTAAATCTTTCTCCTCTTTGAGGTCTGCCTCTGCTCCCTTTGTACATTTAGTGTAATTCAGAACTGTCGATGAATGTTTCTTTTCACTCATGAAAGTAATTCCAGGGTAAAGCGAACAAATCTTTGACCTTTTATGGAAATAGGGTTTTATATATTTTAGTTTTTATTTTAGCTTAATTTAAAATCTTTGCAACCACTTTGGGAGCATAGCAGTTATGTGTAAATTACTGAAAGAATGAGCGTAAAATATGTGATTGTATTGGAAGGCAAATCACAAAAGCTTTGTTGTTTGTTTTTTTATATCAACTGGACATTCAAGAGATTAACGAAGCATTAAATGGTTTCTTATGTGTGATTGTTGGTTGTACGGCTTTATAGTGATTCCTCAACGCTAGAATCACATAACTGATTACACAAAGCATGCACTTGAGGCTGATGGCTTTATATAATTACTACATTTACATCGCAAACTAGTATATTTTCTTGCTGCGTATTCGACCCTCCTTTTTGCACTTTATTCAGTAATACCATTTACAAAACCTATGCTTGAATCAGTTCTCTTTCCACCATTGTACCCAAAGGTTGAATAAATTGCCTTTGATGTAATTCTCATACACTTCTTATTCAACTCAAGGAGTGTGTTTTTTATGCATGTCATCAAGAACGCACTGAGAGGTTTCCTCAGTGCGTAACATTTCGAATCCAGCCATGTGTGCGTCTGTCATTCCCAGCATGTCCAAATGAAAAGCACTGAACCCGGCTCACATCGTGGGAAGCTGTTGCTCGCTCTCCCTTTGCTGATTTTGCTTTGCTCTTTGGCAGAACGCCCAGCGCCTGGCGGCCGGAGCCCAGGTGGCTCAAACCCTCACCACACCCGTGGTGTCCGTCGCCACGCCGAGCCTCCTGGCACAGGGCCTGCCCTTCTCCGCCATACCCACAGCGTACAACACAGGTGAGGCAAACATTCACATGTAAGAATGACCTTGGAGTAGAAGAAAAAAGGCAGCCGCTGGTGATAGTTGTACCTTTTTTATAAAAATAAAATAAGTCTTAAAACATTAGGGGTAAAATGTTTTTTCCTTGGCTGTTAATTCCGTTTACTTAGGCAATATTTAAGTATTTCCTGAGAGAAAGTACTTTAAAGTAGTGTTTTTTTACGAACATCATTCATTTGTTTTTAAGAAATTACATTGAAATACTTAAAACATAAAAAAAATGTAAGAAAAGTCCATGTTTATCCTAATAATGGTTGTTAAAGATACAAACATTTCATTAGACAGTTTTATGCAGCATTAATTTTTCATTATTGCATTTATCATTATCATTGTTATCATATGCATTATTATTGTTATCATTTTCTTAAGCTGTTTTTCTCAGTTCCCTCTATAAAACAAAGATATAAAATGACGTTAGAACATCTCCTGGCATGAATTTGTAAAGGATGCTGGTGGTACAATCAAACCCTCCTTATAAAGGCTCAACAGCTTTTTTTATGTTTCTACTGATTATTTATTTTATGTGATGATTTATTAGGTTGGCTGTTTCAGTAGGGATCTAGTCTATACAAATGTACTCATTAGGTATGTTTCCACCAACACAACTTCAGGGTAATTTATGCACATTCATCAATCTATGAATACGCCTGGTGCAATCAAAAACGGCACCCAGAGCAGCAGAAATAACAAGAGATCTAGAAGGGGAACTTGTTGCTGCGTTTTCTGTTTGATGTTGTTATAAACTGCTTTGCAAACAACTCTTATTCTTACAAAGGCGGTTGTTTAGCTAATTCTGCTAATTTCCCTTTTATTTACATTCAATCAGCACGACTGAACCACAGCTCCCAATGAGCGACTCGATCAGGCCATTCCGAAAACATACCCTTATAGGCCTGGGCGGTATACCGGTTCATACCGAAAACCATTGTTTATTTTCGTTATGATAGGAATTTTTAATATACCCCTATACCGGTGAATAGCTCTGACAAGTTCCAGAACGTTTAATGAAGGAAAGTGTTTCAGCCAGGACCGATTTCACTGCTACACGCTCTTCACCACAGTGTAGAAAATAACGTTTTTTTACTAAGTACAGCTGCTGGCAGGAGCAAAGCACACAATTCTGATTAAGTAATTCCAAAAAAGTGGAGCCTCGTCTATAGTTTAAAAAGTGTATCGGCTTTAAAATGTCAAACCAGAACCGAACGTCATACCTTTTATAAACGCTATTGAGAGTAACCAGTAGGGGGAAGTGTTGAGCGCTATTTGACCTTCTGTAGGTAAAGGCGGCAAAACCAGTAGAAAAGAAATCAATTCATCATTTTGTCGAAAAGTTAGTAATCAACGTTATCAGGGTTTTTTTGTGTGTTTTTTTTAAATATTGTTTTTCTCTTAAAACGGTCGCTGTCCCTTTATCTGCTCTGTCTGCCTTTCTGCCCCTCACACACGTGCAGTTGTGGCAATTGGTGTCAGCTTAGAAAGGCTTTAACAGCAGTGAGCCGACAACGTAGCACTAAAATTCTGGGAAGTTTTATTAAATAAAAAGAGAAGCATGTGTAATGTAAAATTCACGAAGTAGAAGCTGCTTTTCACTGCAGGACCTCAGAGTTGTTTAAGCTTCTTAAAGCGAAGCCCGCTGTGGCTGATGACAAACACGGACAGTAGCCTCTGTTAGATTGTTGTTAGCTGCTAACGTTAGCATCAACAGTAGAGCGATTTTCTCTTTTCCCCCGACATGTTGGCTTGTTACCTTCTCTCCTAGGTATGCAGGGGTTTTCATAGATTGATGAAAATGTCCAGAATCTCTCCTCTACGGCCCGAGCTGCTGCTTAGAGTCTGATTCTGATCATTTCATACACAAAACAGACAGCGTAGCTGCTGCTGCTGCTGCTTACAGGACATCAAGGTGCAGTTGTTGCAACAAAAAGACTGCAGCTTATTATTTTTATTATTGCATTAAAATACTTATTTTGTCAGATTGTGATGTTTACTCTGACTTTAAATGTTTAAGGGCTGTGGGCAGAAAGGATCTTTGTTTTTATTACTTGATAGGTGCAACATTAACAGTGGTGATGGGGATTTCGTTATCCTTAGCACATCACTTTTATTTTTTTATATAATTTATAAAAATTAAATAAGCTGTCACTTTAAAATTCACTATTTTAGATACTACATGATACTTTGAGGTAACACACAAATATGAGAGCAGCTGCTTGCTCCTGCAATAACAATTTACACGTGATCCAATTAGTTGGCTATTCGGCAAAATAATGAGTGATTAGTCGATTATGAAAATAATCATTTTTGGCAGCCCTAGAAACGTGGCTATTATCAGTCCAGTTCTATTTTTTGCTTCTGATGGTTTTCTCGTATGGTTAACAGAATCGGCAGGTTAGGTTGTGATAGTTTCAGCTTCAGTGTTGTTGTGAAAAGTTGTGTGCCGACTTGGAATGATTAAAACAGCTCAGTTTATATCAGTTTATTATAGGATTAATTTTGAATATGAGTATTTTAGATATTTCTGGTATTGTTTGTTGCAAAAAAATTTATTTAATTTAACAATAAAAATGTTTAAATCCTTATTTATTCCCAACCTTTTTCCAGTTCCTACCAGTAAATAAAGCAGTTTGTACCCATGTACTATTTTTCTTTGTAGTTGAGTAATATACATGAATTGTGAAGATGACTAATCAGAAAAAAATTTCAAATCCCAGTTTAAAAGATAAGATAAATGTTGTATCTTCCATACTCCCTCAGAGTACCAGCTGACCAGTGCGGACATCACCGCTTTACACGCTCTCGCCTCACCCGGCGGCTTGCTGCCAACCAGCGTGTCCACATGGCAACAACAGCAGCAGGCCGTTTCCCAGCAACAACAGTCCCAACAGCAGCAGCTTAACCTTGCATCACTCAGCAACTTGGTGTAAGTCACCCGTTTCCCTCTTCAGTTGCGGTGAAACGGGTCGGTAATTCCTCGCCTAGCATCCTTACAGCCGACATACTGACCCTACCAGTTGCTTGCATTGTATACATACCATGACCTCAAATGCAAGCAATTCGCATCTTCTCTATAGTGAACTGGTTTGCATGCCACCATTGCCATCACATCAATCTGAATAGTTTCCTCTGGCATGAATTTAACCAGCAAGTGAACAGGGCATTCCAGGTTGGTGGCTGTGTCACATTTGAGGCATCATCATAAAAAGTATCTAATTTTTAGTCGTTTTCTTTATTAGAACAATAGACTAGAATCCAATTTGACCTGGACATGGTTTGCTTTTTAATATTTCATATCAGTTGAATAAAAACAACAAAAACACACCTGATAGCTTTTATTCATAAACAGAGCAGTTAATAGTATGGATTATGTCTGAAAGGTGACTGATGTTTGTAGATCCTGCTGACTGATCTATGGGTCTGACTAGCAGAAGAAGGGTAGCAGCAGTTCTGATATTGTTTTTCAAATAAGTTTTCTAACATTTTCTAGCCTTTCTGCCTTTAGGAACCACTTCATATTTATATGGGATGGAGGCAAACAGAGTAAAATACAATAAAACGATAAGTTTAATATGCTATATTAGCGATTAGTCAAGTTAAGACAATTAGAGTTACTGAAAAACTACTTTCTCTTTTCCAGCGTGGTCTCTAAAGCCTGATTCACGCCAAGCAAAGAGCAATGAGGCTTATTTTATCCCAGACGCCGCAGGCGGATTTTTGTGAAGTCAAAGCAATTACATAGTCCAGAGCGTTAGTGAGACTTTGGTCAGCGAGGTGCATTCCTTGTTTTTGAGGATAAAACCTGTGTTGCTTCCTTTTTATTTTTTTGAAATTAATAACAGGGATATCATGTCATTGTATTTTAGTTCACGGTATTTTTTGCAACTACATCTTTAAACGTATTAGGTCAAATTTTCTCAATATTTTGCAATATGGAGAAACACTTGTTCCCCCAGGATATTAGAAAGGGAACGTTCCTATGTGTACCAGCCGAGTGCGGCGAGTACACATTGGAGTGAGCTTGGATAGAGTACGCACGATTTTTGCCGTGTGAGCGGCGCAGAGATGTAGGGGGAACACATTCTAACGGGGAAGCACAGACTGGAGGAGGAGGAAGTTTGCGTGAACCATGAAAGCAAAGAACAGACAGACATTACAAGAGTGGGGCAGTTTGCGATTCTATGCACAAACCCTCATTATGGAAAACGAACAAAGAAACAGAGTTGGTGCCGCTTTTAGGTTAAAGGCGGTCGATGTGACTTTTAAAGAAAGAAATAAAGCGCCAGCGGCTTCACGTACCCTTAGCAGCACTGAATCAATGGTGAGACGTTGCAGACGCCAGCCTGGAAGAAGTCTCTGGATGCAATAAGACGAGAAAAAAAAGTTTCATAGGTAATAAAAGCAGATGGTCCGAACTTGAAGTTTGGCTGAACTCACAGAGAGAGATGACGGCTGAGGTGTTTCCACCGTGTTGCAGTATTAATAAAATCGAAGCTCCCCAAAAACCAATCAATTTCACGACAATCCCTTCTGCACGAACCATTACATATGGTAATTAAACGTTAAAACAGCTGCTGCTTTTAATCGGGTGCGCCTTCTCTATGTCCAAATTTGTGGGGGGTTTTTCCCGCAAAATAGGCTATCGCAGTTTATAATTAGGTCCGCTTTATAGTCCATAACATATGGTAATTTTACATTAAGCAACCATTGGATATAAGAAAAACATTCTAATTTCTGTACAAAAAACTTCAAAAATAAGAAAACTCAAATAGTAAAAATGTCAGCAAGTTAAGTGATCTACTGTATGTGGACTTTAAAATATATATTCTTATATTTATTTATCAATTTAAAGTGGTAAGCTTAAAAAACCTTTTATATCATAACATTTTAGCACCAAATGTCTGAATTTGACACTATTTATATATTATATTTCAGATATGTTACAATATTAAGTGTAGTTGGTCAGACAACTTTTTACCCCCTAATCCTTATTAGGAGCTTTATTTTCCATTAGTATTTATAAATGAATTGGCCGCACTCATTTGGTCTCTTAGATTTGATGTTTTTATAATAATTGTTTCAGAAGCTCAAGAATAATTACATGTACTAAATTAATCATATTTAAGTAATACTAACATAATGTTATTCAGAAATAGTAACGCATCTCTAGGTCTTAAAGGCCAGTATGAGCCGTGATTTTGTAAATGTCATGCCAATAAAGATCAGCAAACAGCTTTTCTGTTAAGCTTTTGCTTTAATGTAATTGGATGTTGCAACAGAGACTTTACCTGGAAGAAAAGCATTTTTTTCCCCTTCATAATAAGTTTTTACAGGATTTATGATTCCTCTGGGTTTCGAATATCAGCGGCTAAAATCTCTGGGTGTTTTTCGGGCTGGGCTTTCGTCTCACGAACGGCAGATCCTTGAAGTGTGTCCTCTCCTCTCCTCCACAGCATGTGGGGCGTGGACAAACAGAGCAGCGAGCTGTCTAACCAAGTGTCCAGTCTGGCTGCCAACCTGAGGTGAACAGCCACTGCTAGTGTGTGTTTGTGTTGTGTCATGACTTTGTCTGTAAGCTGGAGTTTGGGGCGGGGGGTAACACTAATTATGTCCAGCACATTTTGCATTAGAGCAACAGACTGTAACTCGGTAAGAAAACCCCTTTAAAGAACTGAGATTTTGTTTTTAAGATGAGAAAATTCAGCTTTTTTTATTTTTATTTAGAGACTTGCAAAAGTATTTATCTCCTTTGAACTTTTTTCACATTTTGCCACATTAGAAGCACATACTGCTGGGTGACGTCATGGGAGTTGTAGCAAACCTGGTTGGAGCCGACTACCCTTTAAAATCTGCAAAGAGAAGAAGATAACGACCCAAAACGAACAGCTACAACGCAAGAAAACATACGGATACGTATCGCAGTATTTTACGCCACAATATTGTTTCAACATTCAAAAGCAGTGTATTGATTATTTAAATTTTTTTGAATTTGAATGGAGCCATTAATGATGACGGTAATTTTTGTTGTAAAATTGAAAGTATAACTAGGAGTTTGTGGCTGTTCACCTTTTTTGTTCCATGTGGATCGAGTTAGAATATGTAGAGTGCTGGAAGAGTTTTTCTACCATAAGATTAAGTTTTAAAAATCACAATATATAGTCTTACTCATCATGTTGCAGTATATAAAATATCATATCGTACCCTCCGTATCGTGATCCATACCGGATGGCCTAGTCCACGCCCAAAACCTAAATACAATTGTGAATCACTAAGATCTAAAATCTCCATCTCATCTGACTGAACTTGAACTTTTAAATGTTTTTTATTTTGCATGTTGAATGTGTATTGGCAAGAATCTGTCAATGCGATATGCATCAATATACAGACAGGACGATACACTATATCGCGATATGTTGTGATACTATGAGTAAGACTACATATTTGGATCTTTAAAACTGAATTTAACTGTAAAAAAAAAACCTTCACAAACACGTCCAGTTTTATTACTAGAATCTAGTTGGTCCATTGGAGCGAAGAAGGTGAAAACTGGCAGTCATACTTTTAGTTTTACTGCAAAAGTTACTGTCATCATTAATGTTTCTATTCAAATTCTAAAAAAGTCAAATGTAAATAAAAATCAATACATTGCTTTTGAATGTCTATACAATATCGTGACTAAATATCACAATATACTGCCGTATCGATATATTCTCTTACATCCCTACAAGTTACTGAAAATCTGAGTAAAGTGGAAATTTATGCTTCTGACATGACAAAACAAAAAGAAGTTCAAGAGATGTCAGTACTTTTGCAATTTAATAGTCTACCCTTTCTTCCTAAGGCAGAAGATGGCCGACTTTAATAAAGAGTTTAGTGAATGAAACGTCCACATCGGGGCTTTCTCTCGTCATTAATGTGCTCAGTTCCAAGGAAAGCTAGAAGGAGATTAACACAAAGGTCTGAATCCAAAATGAAATGTAGGAAAAATTTAAATCTCATGTCTTAAACGGGCTTTGGTGTGGGAAGTATTGACAGTCGTCATCTAATTGGTGGTTTAAAATCCTAGTCTGTGCACACACTCTGTAAACTCTCCTGATCTCCAAATCTGTCTTTGTGGTGCTGAGAAAAAAAACAAACAACCTAAAAACAATCACCGCTGTGATGATCAGCTCTAAAATAATAATGTTTCACACTTTTCTCCTCACATGCCTTCTAATCCGCCTGTTCCTTTTCGGTTTGGGCTCCAACATGTTGTTTTCTTCCCACAGCGTTGGCTCGCCGTCCAACCTGCTCTTGGGTAGAGATGAGTGGTTGGGCCGGTACTGTATCACACTTCCTGTTTCCTGTGTCTTGTGACTGCTTCTTGGCTGCCTCCTCCCTCTCTCTCTCTCTCTTTAAGCATGCCTGCTACCAAACAGGGAAGCATTGAGCTCTCCACCATCTTTTATAACCAGATTATTTTTCCCTTTATTTGAAGCTTTCTTCACATTCTTGCTGACTCACTGCCAATCACTTTGTCACACACACACACCAGTCATTTCATGCTTCTGTTGTTGGTTTGGGAGCTGTGTGGGGCGTTACTTTAAAGGGCTCAGACGTGATGAATAACTGAGTGTGGCTCCTCCTCGTCGTTGCTGCTCTGTATTGTTGAGTTCTGCTCTTCAGGGTCTCTAATCGTTCGCTTTTGTCACGTGGCTAATTACTTGTACAGTGCCTTATTAAAGGATTCACACCCCTCAACTTTTTCACATTCTGTCGCTTTATAACCACTAATTGTAATGCATTTTATTGCAGGATTCCTACGCATTGTGTAAACTTTAGAGCTTCATTTTAGAGTTTTAAAGCCTGGGAAATAAGGTGGAAATTATCTAAAAATAGCGAGAAATATGTGTTACACAGTCTTTCTTTCCTCATACACTTCCTTCCTTCTTCCCTTTCTTCCTTCCTTGTATTCTTTCTCATCTCCTTTCTTCCTCGCATACTTTCTCGTCTCCTTCCTTGTATTCTTTCTCGTGTCCTTCCTTGTATTCTTTCTCGTGTCCTTCCTTCCTTGTATTCTTTCTCGTCTCCTTCCTTTTATTCTTTCTCGTGTCCTTCCTTCCTTTTATTCTTTCTCATCTCCTTCCTTGTATTCTTTCTCATCTCCTTCCTTCCTTGTATTATTTTTCGTCTCCTTCCTTCATTGTTTTCTTTCTAGTCTCCTTTCTTCCTTGTATTCTTTCTTGTTTCCTTCCTTCCTTGTATTCTTTCTCATCTCCTTCCTTGTATTCTTTCTAGTCTCCTTTCTTCCTTGTTTTCTTTCTAGTCTCCTTTCTTCCTTGCATACTTTCTCATCTCCTTTCTTCCTTGCATACTTTCTCGTCTCCTTCCTTCTTTGTGTTTTCTCATCTCCTTCCTGTTTAATTTTGTTGTTCATTCTTTCTTCTTTTCTGTCTTTCTGACATACTTTGTTTTCTCCTTCCTTTCTCTCCTTATTTTCTTTCCTTCTGTCTGTCCTTACTTGTGTCTCTGTCCTACCTTACTCACTTACATCTGTTGTTGTCTCTGTTTCCTTCCTATATTTCCTATTTCTTTCCTATTTTGCTCCTTTGCTACTTCCAGTTTCTCGTTGATCCTGATTTACCGTTTAAAGACTTCCCATTGTAGAAATATTGATCATAAATTGCTGTGAACTTTATTATTTGTATATTGTGGATTGAACACACCAGAGTGGGATATCTGGAAAACTGGAGTTTTAACATATTGATGTTATAGTGATTAACATACTGCCCTCATACCTGAATAATTTGATGTTCTTATATTTTATGTAAAACAAAAAAACAAACTTTTATCTTCAAAATTACTTGCTAGTTAGTGTTCATCCATCTCATAAAAATTAATAAAACGTTGGATTCTGTGGTTGTAACGTGACGAGATGTGGAGAAGATGAAAGGATGTGATTTCTGTCTTAAGAGACAGGGTGTGTTTTTTTTGTCTTCGCTCCACCTCTTATCCTCCACCCTGTTTTTTCCCTCCACCTCTCCTCCTGTTTCAGGCCAGCGACCCACATACCTCAAGGCGCCATGCTGACCGTCAACACGAACTCCAGCGTTAGCATCAAGTCGGAGCCCGTCTCGCCCGGCCCGGATCGGAGCACCCCGTGTCCTCCTCCTGCCCCGCCTCCGTCCACCACGCCGTCCTCCACGTCCGGAGGAGCCATCCTTTCCGCTCCACCTCAGTATCCGAGCTCCCTGCTCTGCCTGGAGCCTCCGACGGGCCGCTCGCCCGCAGACAGCGTGAGCAGCAACGGCAGCTCTTTCGAAGGCAGCGACCGCGATGACGGCATTGCTGCAGGCGGCGGTACCGGAGGCGGCGGCGGTGGAGGGGGCGGTGGCGGTGGTGGCACTACTACGGAGCTCCTCAGGGTGTCGAACGAACCAGAGCAGGATGGAGGGAACGTAAAGCGCATGAGATTGGACGCCTGGGTGACATAGAAGCCGCTTCTCTGTCCCACAGTTAAACACTTACGCCTGTTAGCACCCCCCTCCCTCCCACTGCCACGTGACACTATCATCACACATCTGCACATGTCCTGCATTATACTCCGTCATCCTGATCTCACAGGGCTTCGCCAAAAAAAAAAAGTAAAAATAAATAAAGACCTGGTTGGATATCACGCTCTGAGCGCAGCTGGATTTGGCCCCTGATTTCAGGGACTGTAGATTTTTAAGGCCTTCTTGCTTGAATGGACTCCTGTGTTGTGTTTTTTGAGGTGTTTGACCTTTTTTTTATGCAATTTGACACAACCACAGAACATTTTTCACGTGGTTCCTCAGTGACCTTCTTATATTCACGCGGAGCCGGCGGGGATCGGCGGCTCCTCAGCGTTACGGGACACCTGCTGCATGACTCGCCACTTCCTGCTCTTACAATCCACGGCGTTTTGATCACGTGCTGTCCTTTTTTTGTTTTTCCTCTGACTTCGCCTGGAGAGGTTTGAGGGCTGCTTGGAACTGTTCGGACTCAGACCGGGCGTTTTCTAGGTCCAGGGTTCCTCCACAGTCTGGAAAAGTCTGGAATCTGGTTTCAGTATTTTACAGGTTTGGACAAAAGAGCTGGGAAAAAACACCTACATTTATTTCCTACCTATCCTTCATTTCTTCCTTCCTTCCTTTAGTTCATTAACATTGAAAAAAAAATATAGCTGTACAAAAGAGGTTAAAAAGACCCTAAGATCGTACAAAACCAACTCCCCAATAACTCTAGCTATTTTAGGAGGAGAAATTATTCACATAGAGTAAATTACAAACATAAAAATTTATAATCATATACTACTAGAAATCAACAACAAATTTTTTAAATGATGAAGTGAAGTTGTAGCTTCTAGAGTTGTTGGTAATCGTACAAAGAGAAGGTCCTTTATATTCGAGTGTTTTTGCTTAACTATCACTCTGTAAAATAGCAGATGAAGATCACTGCATTTTTTTTATTGGTTATGTATGTTTATCTGAGGTTAATCAGCAGTTAAATATACATAAAAAGAGATTAACAATATTTATTCAGATGAAATATTGTCAGAATTTGGAGATTTATAAAAAGAGAAGCAGATGAAATTCGTTAAGCGCAAAAATTTCTCTTGAATTAATGTTTCATGAAGATATAACCAAACGCTACTGCAATAACTATATATTATGCAGGGTTATATGAAACTATATGACATGCAAGAGCCGTTAATAAAATTGCAAACTATTAAAAATACCGATTGATTCCGTCGTCTTTGTACAGACTGATTCGATTAGTTGTTTTCAAGATAATTTTTCTTCAATAATAACCCTTTGAAAAAGTACTTTGAGGCACCGGGACAATATTAATGCCCTCAATAAATAGTTTTATGCTATATTTGATATTACGCCATTAAAATAACAGTATTGAGTGACAGTTTATTACCTTTAAACCACAGATGTCAAAGTCAAGGCCCGGGGGCCGAATCCGGCCCGCCATGGCCATCAATGTGGCCCTCTAAACTCTTTTATTTATGTAGAACCTTTACGTTTTTATCACTCAAATCAGTGTTTATTTGAATTGCCCCAAATCACGTCATTATGAAAAGATGTTCAGTATTATAAGAAGTACTTGTTGAGACAGATATTTATTCATGTTTTAGCGGTTTGTTAAATATAGTTTTATCAATATTTTCTGCCCCAACCGGCCTTTTAAAGGCTTTCATTATCTTTATGTGGCCCAAAATGGAAATGATGTATCTACTTTAAACCAATCAGATCCTTCCTTCCTTCTTTCTGTCCTATTTGATGTTCTAGTGTCCATCCTTGTGTCCTACATCCTTTCCTAGTTTCCTCTCTGCCCTCCTATCCTTCCTGTCAGGTGTCCTTACCTTTCTTCCTTCCTTCTTTCCTTCCTGTTTGCGTTTTCCATCTTCCATTTTTAAACCCTACCGTCTGCAGGAATGCCTCCCACAGATCCGCAGTGAGCATTAAGGACAAGGAATGTGTAGGAACCCTGTTGGTAGAAACCCTCGCTGCAGCGCTGGAGAACCTCCTTCAGGCGGCCCGGAGTCGAGCGCCCTGCCAGAGTGCCAATATCAGCTCTTCTTCAAAAGCAAATGCCAAATGTCTCGCTGGGTGCAGGGACGCTGACACGGCAGACTCCTCCCGGCATTCCTCGCCTCCTCCGACGCTCGGGAAGGGGAATGCTCCTCTCGGAGAACCCGGCTGACGCATAGGAACTTTTAATGAGCCTCTTTTTGTTGTTTTTTTTCCTTTGGTATTTGGCTCCTCGGAGTCCAGCTGTTCTTTATCTGTCGGTATTTTAAACATGTTGCGCAGGTCCGTTAGTCGTCCAGAGGTAGAAATTCAGAGTTTGTATTAAAAAAGGAAGAAAAAAAATCACTCCTTATTACAGAATCTTCGATGTCCTCTTTAGCTCTCTATATCCCTCCATAGCCGTGTTTGGAAAAGTGAAAGAAATGAAAAAAAACAAACAGACTTTTTCTATATTTCTACCGCTTTGAGTCGGCGACAAAGTGAAATAGCTTTTTGGCTTCAACTGTCTGTAAATAATGAGTATATTTGCATAGACTTTGCTAGATATCCCTAAAAACGAGCAACGTGTTGATTCTCAGTGGATCTGTCCGCATATGAGTGTGACTTTGATAATGTTTATGGAGGGGTGGGGACTAGTTTCAGTAATCCTCTATTTTATTCTAGTGTTGATGGCGTGTGCACTTTGTCTCACTCACAGAGGCCTGCTTGGTTGTGTTGTCACCATTAATCTCCTGCCACACACCTTTAAAAAGAAACCCCACGAATGAAGGTAAATCGTACACCGTGATGTAAACTCTTTATTACTATAATCGTTAGGTTATCATTATTATTATTATTATTATTATTATTAGGACACTGCCATTCACTCATATTGTAGCGATGGAGATGAAATACACTTTAAATCGAGCGTAACGTAGAAATGTTTCAGATGATGCCAGCTTTCATTTTTGCAGATTTTTCTGTTATTTCCTGAACAAATCGGCTGCGTCTGTCGTTTCAAGTCAGACCAATGTGTGTGTGTGTGTGAGCCCAGGTTTATTCGTCAGAGGATCTGCACGTTTTTGGCGACGGCAGAGAAGAAAACGTTTCGCACAGGTCCCATTAATACCGATCCAAAAGAAATTATTAAGCGCGTTTCCCAATATTTTTTATCCGATTTAGTTTTATGCTTTTTTTTAAGACCCAAAATGCAGAGATTTTTTATTTTTTTTATGCTTTTTAATAAATGTCAGGCGGATTTGAGCTGCTAATCAGATCCGATAAAGGGTAGAAAAATGCTGATTCATGCAAATAAAAATAAATTAAAAAAACAGCAATTGCCTCTGGTTTGCCACAGCCTATTGCTTTCTTTTCATCGATGCAGGATCCTTTGTTTTCCCTCGAAAAAAAGTAGCCAGTTAAACACTGAGCGCTCTAAGAGAGAATGAGTTGCAGTTTTTCTTCAACATTGCAAAAATGTTCATTATAAAGCACAAGACGCGCTGTGCTGCTCCGTAATCGTCTCATTGTTCTGACGCTGGGTAGGAAAACGCTTCAGATATCGAATAATGGATCCAACATTCCTTCTCGAAATATTCAGAAATTACTTCTCAACGTGTTCGACGGGAGAAATATTCACAGATGGCTGGAAAACTTCACAATTAGTGGCACTCCTGATCATGATGCATTAAAATGCCCCAAGGAGCACTCTCTATTCTAGATGCACTTCCTCTAGATCTACATCATCCAGACGATCTCAGCTGATCTGTCTGGGCGACCCATTTCTGCTTTCACCACGGACTCCAGCAGACGTTTCAATCACTTCTTAATGCGACTAGAACTTGTCTTTTTTTCTTGGGGCTTTTGGAGGACAACAGGCCCACAGCATCACTGATCCTCTAAAATCTGCTGTGCTTCTGCTTTGAAAAGGTGAAATTTTGACCCTGCTGGGGGTTTTGTTCCCGAAAAGCCCAAGTAGCAGTTTGAGGCGTTTACGTTTGTCATGGTAGGAAAAAAAAGAGCTTTTTGTTTTTTTGTATTACCCCCAAACTTATTGTCATATGGAATATTTGATTGGGACAAAATTCATAGAATTAATCACAGTAGAGATAAAGTTTGTCCAGCTTTCTTTGCAGCTTCCAGAACTTTCAGGCTTTAATTTCTCAGACAGTAGTTGAAAAGAGGAGCTGTTACATAAAATATAGGATTGTTATAAGTCATATTTTTAACTTAAACATAGGTTTTAAATGTAAAAGTGAGGCTTCTGCTGCTCCTTCCAGTTTGAAGCAATAAGTCGATTTTAAAGATCTTTAGCGGGGGTGCCAATAAATGTGGAGACGCTGAAAGTCGTAATCAACTTTTGTTGCCGCAGCTTGAAAGTCCAACACGGCCGCTAAAAATCGTGAAATGATTCGTTTTAGTTTTTCTCTGCTCAACTTGCTTCAGGACCGATTCCTGAATCCTGAATTTATCCGCTTTAACTTTTCAGTTTTGTAGGATTTTTTTCCTTTTTTTTTAAACAAAGCAGCAGACTTCCTGCATTAAACTCGACCTTCTTCACTCCTGATGGGCGCCGACGTTTGACTGAAACCCGTTCATCTCCTGTTTGCAGAGGAAGGTTCTCTGTCCAGTCTTGCAGCGTAGCCACGTGACAATCTTATGTGAGGAAACCCGCTTCCCTGTTACCTGTCGTGTAAAACGTTTTTTTAGAAACTCACTATTTTCTGATTGATTTGTGCTGGTGACAGTTCCGACATCTGTTTGATGATGATGATATTCTGGATCTTTTATTTTATGGCTATATTTTCATGTAGGATAGCTGTTTTCGTCCCATCTCTTTTTAATCTTATCATAAACATATAATACTGGTTTCCTTATTTTTGTTTGCTTTTAAAACGACTTGCTAAAAATTGCACGATCAGTTCTTGTGGTATTAGCAAATGCAATGAAGGAAATACCAGTTAAATGCTGCAGTTTTAATTAAGATATATATAGAATATATTTATAAAACGGGACACGACATAAATTAGTCATTCATGGAGTAAAAAAACAGCAAAACATGTTAATGCATGGGACAGGTAACAGCTGAGCTTATGTTACATACAGAAATAAGGACATGCATCACAAATGAGTTTAAAAACGGCTCAGAATAATGTAGCATATGAAATACTAAAGATGAAATTTATAGCTAATATATTGTGTCGAGCTGGTCTGCTTTGGGTTTTATTGTAAAGAAGATATTTCTTTTTCTGTTGTTCTGTTTCGTTTTTGAGAATGATATACAGTTTGTGTATATTTTCATATACAAAGTATGCACTGATATGTTATTAAAATTCTATACCGCTTTTACAAAAAAAAGTGTTTGTTGTACCAAAGTATCCAAGTCCCTTGAAACCTTTATCCTTTTTGCGTATGTTTTACCGTATTTTATATATTAAATAGACAAACTGAGTGAAATGAAGCAGAATCTGTGGGTTTTATTCCTAATTATCTTTGGCTCTTTTTCACAGCTTTGGTGAGAACTACGACGCTAAATTTAGCTGATTTCTCCTGACCTGTTTGGCTCTCAGAAGCAGCAACAGAAACTGTTAAGACAAATATCTTCGTGGTGTTGTGGAAAAAGGCTGTTTATTGGTTGCGTCTTTGAATTTGACTAACTACTAAAAATTCCTGCAGTTTTGTTTTTTTTCCCCCAAAACTCTTTGAACTTTTTGTAGTCAAAGCTCAGTTGACGTCTCCTCAGAACAATCAGAATCTTGGTGAGTGCCACAGTCAGAGTGATATGATCTTGATTACACTGAAAAAGATTATTTAAAAAAATAAATACATGCCTTAAAAGTTGCTTTAGCGTGCAGTTGTGGGTTTGAACAGTGAATTGGACATTACTTTAGATTTCCAAGCAGTAAACAAAAGCATTTACTGTGTTAGGATTGTGTCAATCGATTGGAAAACATTAGAACCTGAAGGATCAGTCGACGCAGTTTCCAGAAATTTGCTTCTTGTCTCCACCCATTTCCTGTCCGATTCGCTGTTTAATAAAGGTGACTAATGCCTCAAAAAACAAAGAAGGATCTGAAGGACCTTAGCTTTTCAGTGTTCTATGAAATTAGGGATGCAATGGTACCAGTACCAGGCTGATATGGATCTAAGGTACTCGTTACAGTTGACCGTTACTTAAAATGTGGAAAATCTGCAGTAATTTAGCAGAAAATGTCTATTTTTCTCTTGAATTTTGTGGTTGCTTCATTTATATGTTTTTTTCAATCTAACTAATTTGTTGTGACAAAGAAAAAATATAAAAACATTTCTGTGTGGTACAAGAACTGGCATTGTCACTCTCTGTCGGCAAGTACTCAGATCCAATTATCAATTAATATACCAATAAATAAATATATATATATATTTAAAAGGGTCTCACAAAAAAGAAAATGCTGGTCTTAAGTATTTTCCAGGTCTGGATAAGAATTAAGAAAATAATTACTACTTGGATTTTCAGCCTTGATTCCCTTTGAACTACACGTTTTTTGCATTTGGTTACTTATTCTCTAATCCCATGATTCTCAAACTGTGGTACATGTACCACCAGTGATACTCAATCTCTCCCTAGTGGTACTTGGAGAAAAGTACTTTTTGGAAAATAACTAATTCAAAAATGTATAATTCACACACAGTGTGGCTGGCAATAACCACCAATAAATAATCCTTATTATGAATAAATAAGCTTCCGCTTTTAATTGTCTATAGTTAAAAGGTTAATCCTTCTCAACTGTATGTTTAGGTTGGTCATGATCGTGGTACTTGGAGAGGTCGACATTTTCTCCGGTGGTACCCACTGTAAAAAGTATGAGAAATACTGCTCTAATCCATCATTTTTCATCCCTTCACAAGAACTAGTTCTGAACTCGGCTCAGGATATTTAAGTGTTGGACTGTGAATCAGTTTAATTAAACGTCTGATCTTGGTTTGCAGCTCTAACTAGATCTATTCACCCATTAGCTATACCATCCATCCTTTGAAGAGTTAAAATTGCTTAGTGATGTGAGATTTAGAAGCATCCACTCACCTGAGTGATATAAAAGTTTTAATGGTTTAATAAACGAGGCCAGCAGATGCATAAGGCTTCTATTTATCGGACTTGTGCTTTACACCATGTTTATTCCTCTGTGGCAGCTGATCAAAGTTTACTGAAATTACTACTCAGCTCATGACATGTCTTGGTATGGTAAAGCATAAAGACTTAAAAAAAAAGCACAAACCCGATGAAGAGGAAGTGGAGGGAAAAACAGACTAAACAAATAAGGTTGCATTTTGTACCCACTAATCATCTTTTAATGCCAACTGAAAGTACTCAAAAATTTTAGATTTTATAACCCAAATATATCCATCAACAGGATTAAGAACATTTTTAGCAAACTGGAGTCGATCCTATATTTAAAACGTTTTTAAAAAATCTAATTTTAACCATTACTACCAACAAACTGATTCATCATTCGATTTATTCTGCTTTTACTTTAAATGTTTGGTTGGTCCTAGATGGTTATATTTGATGTTGAGCAAATTTACCAACAGGAATACAGAATATTTGCTATCATATTTAAAAATAACCTGAAATAATTCAACATATTTCAGTATTTCCGGCTTATGGAGGTAGGGAGACTGAAAAGTTTATAAGCAGATTTTTTACATTTGTGTCATTTGACAGGCGGCAGTATTTATATTTATTAGCTTTTTTCCCCCACATCAAATCCATCTACAGAAAATTAACCAGTAAACCCTTCTGTCTTAAATCTGCTTTGTCACCTTTATGTATCAGAGCTTTATTAATCAAATATTCATCACCAAGAATAGTTTTTTTAATGTTGCTGTAAAATAAATAAAGATGAATTCAATGATTTACATCAAGCAAAAATAAACAAATACAATTTAAAAGTGTTACAATATGTAAAAATAAAATCAAAATACAAATGATATATTTTGCTCTGGGATTCATTAGAACATAAATAGAAATTTTTTTAAACCAACTTGTTTGCAAAGCATTTAATTTTACAGGTCTTAAATAAGAAAATACCACAGGCTGATGTCAGATTTTAATACGTACACCTCTTAAGTCTCTTTTTAGGACTTAAACTTCAATTAAAAAAAAATAAAATCAAAGTACTAATGTCACCATCTGCAATCTAATTCAGTTAGTGAAATTTATTCAATCAAGCTTAAGAAATGCCTTTTATAGATAAACCAGCAAACCTAATAACTCATAGGTTTAATGTTTCTGTGGCTCCTTGTAAACTAAGCTGAAATTAAAGCTCATGTTTTTTGTTTCCATTTATCAAAACGGATGCAGCACACTAGCAGAGTTACATAAAAACAGCAAAAACTGATGAAATCCAGCTTCCATATGTTTAATTTTACACTTAAAAAAAGAGCACAACCATACAGTTGGCAGTATTTTAGGTTTATATTCATAGATTCATAAAAACTGTACATTCCTTTTGCTTGCAAATACAAAATAAAAGGAGCACATTTCATGTTACAAAATAGCTTTAATTATGTTTGTACTCAAGTTTCAGTTCCACCACAGTTTGTGAGCCAAACAAAAAAAGTTAAGGTCTTAAATTGGAGATGACTGGCACAAAGATAGCAAAATACAGAGAAAATCCGTGAAATCTCATCGCAAACAACAAAAATGTAATTTGATGCAAACCTAAATCCAGACTAGTTCTGATTTTCCTCGTCCAGCTCAGAATCTCCAAGCATGTGTAAACAGCAATGAATAGCCGATATTATAATTAAATCAGACCTGTTTATAGACGTTTAGGGTATGTGAAATATTAAAGTTCCCTGTTTTGAACAGAAGATTCAGCTGGCAGTGATAAACAGCCTGTAACCCACAACAGTTTAATCTCTATGCTTCTATTTACAGTCATTAAACAATTTATACAGTCTAGATGTCCAACCTGAGCTGGTTTAGTGGTTTTTCTGTTGCATCTCTTGTAAACAAGCAGCTTATTTGTCCTTACTTTTACCACAGAGACCTAAGAGTCTCTAAATCAGACACAAACTTGACTACAACAAATTAAAGAACCAAACGAAGTGATTTGCCTGAGTGAGACATGTTTCCTGAAGGTCCTGATAGCTGATTCTTTCGACACGTTTTAAAACCACCAGCGCAGCCTGGGCGGAGGATCCGTGGCGGGCGGTGCCACATCAAACACTGAGCCCTGGTTGATCGTCGAGCAAACGAAGTAGAGATTGGCACCCAGCATCACCAGTATGGGGAAGAAGGAGAAGCCAAAACCGAAGCCCCTGATGCTGCTGCCCAGAGACAGGCAGAGCCAGTAGATGAGCCTGCAGAGAAGACAACACAACCGATAAGCCTCAAGTTTCATTCATCATCAGCAGGATTTTAATTACAACAAAAAACATCACTGGGAAGAGGGCTGCTGGGTTCCCTACTTTGACCTGTTGTCTATTGGACTATTGTTTTTTTTAGATGGACGTCAGGAAGAATGGGTGGCTTTTGGTTGGAACGAGGGATGGATGGATGGTTGGTTGGATAGTTTTCTGGTTGGATGGACAGATGGTTATTGTGGTTGGACAGAGAGGTAATTGGACGGTTGGTTTGATGTTTTTTTTGTTTGTACGGAGGGATGAATAGATGGTTTTGTGGTTGATAGAGGGAGGGATGGTTGGCTCGATTTTCTGGTTGCACGGATAGATGGCTTTTGGTTGGAGGGATGGATGATGGTTAGATGATTTTTTTTGGTTGGACATATTGATGGATGGTTGGTTAGATGGATGAGTATCTAGTCAGTTGGATGGATGGCTTTGTGGTCGGACACAGGGATGGACGAATGGCTTCTGGTTGGATGGATGGATGGCAACAACCAATAAGCCTCATGTTTTATGAACTATCAGCAGGATTTCCACTATCACTGGAAAGAAGGCTGCTGGGTTCCCCATTTTAACCAGTTTTCTATTGGACAGTCGGTCAGATGTTTTTTTGGTTGGACATTTGGATGGATGTATGTTTTTTTTGGATGGACAGAGAAATGGTTGGTTGGTTGGATGCCCTGAAAGTTTGTTTCTTCTGATGTTTTTTGTTCGTCAATCAACTTTAAAAGTAAAACACCAAACTTATTGGTACAAATTTCCAATTTTCCAGATTAAAAACAAAACTATAAAACTATCTAAAAATTATCAGACAACATAAATTAATTAATCTTCATAATCAACAACAGATGTAGTCAGTTAAACACTCCTGGTTCAGACCATCCAGCTACAAGCAGGAACTTGCTCTTTCTGCTTGATCACTTGTGGTTTCGTAAAGCAGCATTAGTGCATCTCCTCCCATGTTTATAAAGAAAGAAAAAAACAACACAGTGGTAACTGTCTGATAGCTGAGATTACAGAAGAGTTTTATTGTTCGTAACAGTTATAAAAGGAAGAGTATAGCTGGAAAATGTTCTGATAAGGACTCACTGATCAGTCTTAAGGCGGACATGAACACTGCATTAGTCCCCGATATTGAGCCGCTGGTCTACTGAGAAAAAGCCAGAACTGGACTATCCAAACAACAAGGAATAAAATCTTGTTTGAATATCTAGCAGTAGTAAATCCAGCCTAAAACATACGGTAAACTTTACAAGAACATGGAAGGAACAGGTTTTTCACTTCATTATTTAGGAAGCAGTGGAACTGGTTTGTAGTGAGCCGATGAAGGTAAACCTCTGTGTCTGATGTCCTCAGGACACGCAAAAAAACTAACAAACAAAAATGTCCAGTACTGTTTAACGAAGACGTTCTCTTGTGTCCCTCAGGGAGTCCCTCTCTGGGGGGTCCAAGACTCCTTGATATGGGCTGGTACAGCTTGGTTCTCATTGCCGGCAGTAAGTCAGGCTCCGGTGAGAGTTGAACTCCGCCTTTAATCTGCAATGTTCCTCACAACATTCACGGACACGATTCCCAGTGTTGAGGAAATCCACGTTGGTGGCCGTAGGAGAGAGTCTCTACTTTTTGCAGATGACCGGGTTCTGTTGGCTTCAACAGAACGCGATCTACAGCTTTCACTTGTTTATCCCGGGATCTTGTTGAAGAATGAGGGAAAAATGGGCAGATCGGTGAGCTCTATCAAATCTTGCGGTAAAGCGAGTTTAGCCGATCTACGTTCCTACCCTCATCAATGGTCACTGGGTAGAGACTGAAAGAACGAGATTGCTGATACCAGCAGCTAAGGCAACCTTCATGCTTCCATTTACCTTAAAACTTGCTGCTGGTACGTCTGATTTCCCCCACAGTGCGACAATAAAGGACATTTCTATTAATTTTGGTTCTATATGTAGTTATTAATTACTTGTTTCCACTGCTTTGTGTCGCTGCAGATTTAAACCTTTAAAAACAAAACAAAAATCGTTTTTACAGAGAAAAAAATGACTAGATCCAAATAAAAAGCTCACTAACCTGCCAAAAACAAATATGATGGTGAGCAGCGGCACCAGCTTAACCAGATCCTGGCTGATGTAGGTTGCCATGACAGCAAGCTGCAGGAAGTAGAAGAGGAAGAGAGACAGCGACTCGTTGACGTAGTGCCTGTGAACCATCACTTCCTTGTCCGCGAGCTCGCCCTGATAGAGAGGCGTCACGGTTCTGGAGCGCAGACGGGCGACTCCCTGGACCAGCAGGCCTGCGCAGACACAAGCGCACACACACAGGGGGTGTCAAAGACGGTTTACTTCAGAGCAGAACTCACGCCGCACGGCGAGGCCTCACCGAGCACGATGGGGACGATGGCAAAAAACGAGCAGCGGAGTGTGTAGAGCACTCTGAGGGGGGCGCCGTCCAGCTGCGGCGAGTCGAAAGGAAGCAGAGCGTACCCCCCCCACACCAGCAGGGGGAAGAGGAGCGCTGCAGCCACCGTGGCCAAGACCAGCCTCAGCTTCTCGGTGCAAAGCTCCTCGCAGACGTCTGAGGATCAGAGAGGTTATCAGAGGACAGAATCTCAAAAGAAAAGATCCAAAACTGAGTCTAACAGTTCAGCTATGAAGGAAAAAAGAAAAACTTATCAGAAAATGGTAGATTCTTTGACAGATTTTCAAGAAAAATAAACTGAAATTATCTGATGCCGAAAAAGTAATTTATGAGAGAAAAATGTCCACGATTAAAGGCTTATATTTTTAAGTCAAAGCTAAGTTTATTGAAAAAAAATCAAAATCTCAACAAACGTCAGAGTATTTTTTTATGTTGTATCATATCAGCTTAAATATTGAACACAGTCTTATCAGTTTTGTTTTGCAAATTTACAACTTTGACATCATAGTCTTCTCTTTTTTTTCTTGAACACATGTTAAATTAGTCTTAAAATTATGAGATTTCCAGTGGAAACGTCCTCAAATCTTTTCTTCTTCATGGTTCCCAGTGATGCTCAGCTTGGCCAAGCAGGGAAAATATGAATAAAGAGCAAAAACTAAACAGAAACCAACATGAAGGATGACTAAATTTAAATGTAAGAGTGTGACAAACATAAATAATTTTTTTTTAATTTTGTTTTGACAGAATTTTTTTTTTAATTAGCCCACGTTATACATTATTAATTGTATTTTTATTTTTTTTACAGAAAGAAATCTTTTTGAAAGCGATGCTGCCGATGCTCGTTAATGTATTTCAGCCTGGTTAAATCTGCAGGGAGTCCATTCTGTTGCACCCAAGGACACATTGCAGAGACCAGTTTACCCAGTAGGCATGTTTTTGAGCTGTGGGAGGAAACCATGCAGAACGACCCGGAAAGGCCAGGATTCTAAGCCAGAACCAATGCTGCATTCCAGTTAACCCTTCCGAGTCGGAAAGTCGGAAATCTCGCAGTTGTCTCGCGTCATTTCACCGAGACACGCCCTAATTAGGTCGGAAATTTTGAGCTCCATCTCGGATCACTGATAGTAGACCGAGTAGAGCGAGCAGCTCGGAAACAAAGATGGCTGCCCTCGTAGTTGAGATGTATTTTCTTTTTATTTGTACTATGTTGGTCATTTCAGTGTCGTTTTTAAATGCTTTTACACACTTGACTACATTTCCGCTTTAATCCGGCCACCAGTTCTTACATTGCACGGCTTTGTTGTACGTGCAATACAATGTAAAGCTTTGTTTCTCATACTGGTCTGCTTAAGATTCTATCTCGCTAAAAACAATAACAATGACTAGCCGGCCACTTGACAGCTGCTGCCCTCAAAGCGTCCATGTTTTTTCCGACTGAGTGTAGTGAGACAAACTGGAACGCTTTAAGTCGCGAATTACGTCACGTTCTCATGTACAGCAACTCGGACGCCCGAATATCTGAGACAAATGGAATGCAGCACAACTTCCCCACTGTGCTGCCTGCGATTAAAGGCAAAGTTGGGCTTTTTATTTTTACCTGCACATTATTTTTAGCATGCTTCGCATTCATTTACTCACCCAGACAAGTTTGGAGTCTCTTGGAGTCCTTCGGTAGACGTTTATATCCAGTTAAGATCAGCGTATATCCATGTAACGGGAGTCGTGGGGGCGCCGACGTCCCGCCTCTAAATAAGGCTTTATCTGACACAAAACTCCTTCACTGAACCGATGTTTTGTTATTGGTAGCTACAACTATTCCCCTCTGAGGTCGAGGCGTCTGGGATGTGCCTCTTCGTTGTCTGCAGGAGTGTTTTGCAGGCTCAGAATTGAACTACACCATCACGCGATCTCAGTGACGTTGCTGCCGTCCGCCATGACAGTTGTAGTCTGAGCAGGGCTTTCACTCTGCTCTCTACGGCGGCAGACCTTGTTACTGCAAACACCAACATGGTTCATGGTGGTGTGTTTCCAAATTGCACAAACAAAATGACAAAGTGGACTAAGACCGTCGTAGAGGACAGAGTAAAAGTCCTGCTCAGACTACATAAGGTCACTGAAACGACAGCTTGTTGTATTAAAAGCCTGTAAATGACACCAGAACAACACAAAGAAGCACTTCAGAGACGCCCCAAACTCCGGGGGGAATATTAGTAGCTATCAATAACAAAACATCTGTTAAATTAAGGAGTTTTGTGGCAGATGATGCCCCCATTGACTCCCATTATGTGGATACGCTCCTAAAGTGGCTCCAAACTTGTCTGGGTCAGTAAATGAAGGTAATAAATGCTAAAAATAAAGTTGAGCTTGAAAAAACTTCCCCTTTAAGCATCTAGCAGTCTTTACCTCTCAACAATCTGTGTTGAAATCTACAATGACCAGATTTTTTATCCCGATCAGCCTGACGTTTAGGCAGATCCATTTGAGGGGTTCCTCTCTACTGTCGCCACATGTTTGATAAGAGGAATAGATTACTAAAAAATAGACTTAGATTTTCCCCAAATGGCATTTTGTGATGAACCGATTGCGATCGTACTGGATTATAATCTTTGATCTGGCAAAAATCTCTGGCCTGAAACTAATAAAAACATGAATTATGTTTCTTTTACAGTGAAGCTGATTTCTAAATACTTAAAGCCCACAACTAAGTAGGTTTTGCAAATATTTTTTTTCAATTTAGTCACTTTTCTATTTAGAAATCCAAATGTAAACTCAAGTTGTCGATCATTATTTGTATTACTTTATGACTGGAGTCGACAGATTGTAAACTGGTTGTGTCCTAGTCAGAAATGCAGATATTTGTCTCTCTGTACGTTTGCAGACCAGTCGGTCTGGGACACTCACAGTACGTGTCGTCCTGATCTTCCCACCCGGGGTAAAACTGCGCAGCGGGGTCGTGCTCCATCTGCAGCTCCCGCTCCGCATCCTCCTCCTGCTCCCCGAGGTGGCGGCTCTCCTCGGGGAGCTCCTTGGTGGTCGGACACACGATCGTGACATGCGGGGTGAAACCCATGGAAGGTTTCTCGGACATCCACTCCTTATCCTCTTCCTCTTCCTCGTCGTCGTCCTCGTCGTCTGCGAGAGACCCGCCGTCCCCTTTGTCGCTCCTCTGCAGCTCGATCTCGTCGTCCCTCCACCTCTCCCCCTCAGGCATGCTCTCCCTCCATTTGGCTTTCCTCCTCAAGTCGTCTTCCCCTTGGCTTCGCTCCTCCGACAGGTCCTGACTCCCTCCCTGGCTGATCCCGGTGTCCCTCTCCTCGGGCCCCGAGACACTGTCCTCCTGGTTCAACAGCAGCTTCTTGTCTTTGTCCCCAGGCCAGGGTAAAGTGGCCGGCTCCAAATGAGCAGATCTTGTCATTTCCTCCTCCTCTTCCTCTTCATCCTCATCCGTTCTCCCGTTCATCTCCTCTGCGCTGCTGTGATCATCTTGTGGCTTTTGACCTTCTGCCGTTTTGGGTTTCGCATTGGAACCATCCGCCGGGAAAGCCGCCACATCATTCAAATCCACGACTAAACCATCTTGGCCAGCCATTCTGAAAGTCCCCAATTTAATTTATTAACTTTTTTAGCCAATATCCGGATGAACTGACAAGATCCTCGCCGTTTCTAACTACTTCTCCTGCTCAAGGAAGACATTTTCAGACGCAGCAATCATGGAAATTTCCCTGTGGAGAAAAGAACAACATGCCGTTTTACTCTTAACAATACAACCAAAGTTCAGTGTGTTTATTATGGGTGTGTGTCTCTACAGGGCTAATAATCCCGCCCCCACACAGGACAATCCAGTTTAAATAGAAGCTTTCACTCTCTGCAGTTTTGATTTAGGAGGCAGGGAAAAGCTTTTTACGACACAGAGACTTCAGAAAGTCACTGCATTTGTGCAAAATTACAATAAACAACTCAGAGAAATTAAGAAAAAGGCTAAATTGCATCTTAATATGAACTTATGTTTACCTCCAATCATTTGGGGTTGCTTCACAGCATTTTTAATTAGACGTTTATAAAGATAATAAAGCATACAGTTTCGTAAATGTTCTAAATAGTCGGTTTTGACAATGAAAGTGTCTGTAATGGACACAATTTACATTCTTCAGCCTTAAACCTTTAAGTAAACACGCTGTTTTTCGTTTAAGACGTAAGAAAGAGATAAAATACTTCTCGTTTATAGCAACTTGCGGTGGTGAGATAAGTTTTCCTTCTTCTAAGCGACCTGTATTTAACGCGGCTCAAAGGCCCAGCTGTTGAGCAATGAAGGAATGTAGTTTCAGCTCAACTCGTTCAGAAACTCAGCAGCGACGACTTTAAACAAAAACATGTAAGCAAAATATGAAACCTGAACGGTGCACACACCTGCTTTTAGTAGATTCACGTCGCCATTGTGAACCGTCGCAAGGTTTTATTGTGGTGTTGGGAGTCCAACGTTGAAGCTAAAAAGTTACCTGCCAGGTGAGAGGAAGTTGTCATGATGTCATGTTTGAAGGGAGAGGAAGAGAAGAAGACATATCACTCCGCTGGATATACCGCGTCACAAAACAAACAAGCAGATAGAGAAGAAGAAGAACATGAAATTCCGTCCAGTTTGAGAAAAACATTCAGTTAAAATAAGGCGAGTTTATTTGTAGAACAATATTCATACACAAGGCAATTCAAAGTGCTTCACAGTTGCGTAAATTAAGAAAACAGATAAATAGAAAAAAAACATTACAAAATAATTAATTACAATAAAAAGCAAGAGTGCAGATAAAATGTGCTTGTTTTACTGGAAAGATAATGTTGTTTTATTCCCATTAAAAACCCGTAAAGACTTGGCACCACAGCATCGTATAAAAAGAATTAAATTAATCCTGAACTTGAACAGAGAATGGTTCCTGATTTATGGGAGGAGTTCGAGAATAAACTGAGTTTTATTTTAATCCAAGGGTATTGTATTTATTGTCAATTATTGCAGAGTTGGTCCTCCATAAAGGTGGAGCTAGCTGAGAATAAAAAAAAAGTCTGGTTTCAACTGAACTGAACCGAAAGCTCAAAATGACTTTAGAACCATTCCCGTCAGAATATCATACCTTAAATTAAGTTATCGATCTCGACAAAAACCGAAGACAATTCCACACCGATCACAGATATATGATTAACTTGCTAATCTTAAAGGTTAAATTTCATATTCACAAATCCAAATGTTTAGGAAGACATCCCTCATTTTATGTACACTCCTATGAGTCTGTGCAATATCTTAATTTAGTTAAGAAATCTACTAACCCTTAAGCTATAAAAACTATAATTGTATGTGAAAATTGAAGATCCTTCAGTCACTTTACTCTTTGGCTTAATTAGATTAACTTCTCCCCCTAATGTATTTGTATGTTCTAGCTAATATTTGTTTCTTGTACATAATTTCTGTAAAGACAACACCATTAATGTAATAGCCTGCAGTTTAGTTTATTGTACGAATCTTTCAAAAACAACAAAAGTTTAGTTATCTAACCAATTTTAACCAACCCAAAAGTTTTATGTTCTAAACTTGATGCCTAAACGTACAGTACAGACTAAACATCATGACTTCTCATTCAATGAGTTTCCCTTATTTTCATGACTACATTGTAGAATCTCAATTAAGGGCATCAAAACTATAAATAAACTCATAATGTTTGGAATTACTTTACATACTTAAGAGGGTGAAAAAGGGTGAAATAACTGGATACATGTTTTATATTTTAGATTCCTCAAAGTAGCTTCCTCAAGTAGATTCCTCAAGTGCCTTCAGTGAGAATCTACAATGTAAATAGTCATGAAAATAAAGAAAACGCACTGAATGAGGTGTGTCCAAACTTCTGGCCTGTATGTATATATATATATATATATATATATATATATATATGCTCATTAACCAAAGGTAGGTCATTCTGATGGGTATGCCCAGAAGACCTTACCAAAAATGTTATTAGGCAAGGCAATTTTATTTGTGTAGCACACTTTCAAGGTGCTTTACATGATTCAGTGGTAAGGAAGCAGAATACTTGATAAAAATATGAAAATTAAAACAGATAATCACTAAAAGAAACGAATTTAGTAGTTGAACCATAAAATAAAATTTATGTGAATCAATTAATGAAAAGTAAATGTAAATTAAAAACAGATGAAGCACAACCAGTTAAAAGAAAAAAAAGTTTAAAAAAATCAAACCATGAGAATCAAAGAGAGATTTAAAAAAAACACAATTTAGGGCTCAAAGACAGCTCTGAATAGTAGAGTGTGAATCTTTGATTTAAAGGAGCCTAACAATTCAGCATTTTTGCATTCTTCTGGAAGTTTGTTCCAGATTTGTGGAGCATAGAAGGTGAAAGCTGCCTCTCCCTGTTTAGTTCTAATTCTAAAGATGTTTAGTAAACTAGAGTTGGAGGACCTGAGTGGTCTGCTGGGTTGGTATAGTGATGGGTAAAATCTTTTTGGTGTCCTCAACTCACCTGTGTATAATGTTATAATGTTCTGCAATGTTATGAGAGCACCACAATATTATCCTCTGCTTGCTGTATAATGATAAACATTCACACGGGGAAGGAGTTTGGGTATCTCTGGCTTGACAGCTCCCATGAAACCACTGCTCTATCTGGTTTCGAGGAGTTTTCGAAACCGAGCAGACTGATAAGCGGGGGGAGGGAGGCCTGAGGGTGAGACTTGGCCCGTCTCATCCTTCACGCTTCTCTTTCCTATAATTACAGTGGGAGCTGACCAGCTGATGAGACTCTGCCGTGGGATTTGTGCACGATCGCCTGGCCGCATTAAGTTAACAGGTCTGACCGAGAGGAGGTGACTGGCTCTCGACTCTTAAGTGTCAAAGCTGAGATGCTGTGATGAAAACTTAATGCCTGTTTGAGTTGCATTGCTTTACTGCTGTATTTGTGTGGGGAATAGAGAAGGACACCTTATTCTAGGATAAATCAGTGTCTTTGTTTGATGAAGTATTGCTTTGCTTTTGCTGAACTGCATCTGTGTGGCAGAATAAAGATGACACATACACTACCGTTCAAAAGTTTGGGGTCACCCAAACAATTTTGTGTTTTCCATGAAAAGTCACACTTATTCACCACCATACGTTGTGAAATGAATAAAAAATAGAGTCAAGACACTGACAAGGTTAGAAATAATGATTTTTATTTGAAATAAGATTGTTTTTACATCAAACTTTGCTTTCATCAAAGAATCCTCCATTTGCAGCAATTACAGCATTGCAGACCTTTGGCATTCTAGCTGTTAATTTGTTGAGGTAATCTGGAGAAATTGCACCCCACGCTTCTAGAAGCAGCTCCCACAATTTGGATTGGTTGGATGGGCACTTCTTGCGTACCATACGGTCAAGCTGCTCCCACAACAGCTCAACGGGGTTCAAATCTGGTGACTGCGCTGGCCACTCCATTACCGATAGAATACCAGCTGCCTGCTTCTTCTCTAAATAGTTCTTGCACAATTTCGAGGTGTGTTTTGGGTCATTGTCCTGTTGTAGGATGAAATTGGCTCCAATCAAGCGCTGTCCACTGGGTATGGCATGGCGTTGCAAAATGGAGTGATAGCCTTCCTTATTCAGAATCCCTTTTACCCTGTACAAATCTCCCACCTTACCAGCACCAAAGCAACCCCAGACCATCACATTACCTCCACCATGCTTAACAGATGGCGTCAGGCATTCTTCCAGCATCTTTTCAGTTGTTCTGCGTCTCACAAACGTTCTTCTTTGTGATCCAAACACCTCAAACTTGGATTCATCCGTCCACAGCACTTTTTTCCAGTCTTCCTCTGTCCAATGTCTGTGTTCTTTTGCCCATCTTAATCTTTTTCTTTTATTGGCCAGTCTCAGATATGGCTTTTTCTTTGCCACTCTGCCCTGAAGCCCAGAATCCCGCAGCCGCCTCTTCACTGTAGATGTTGACACTGGTGTTTTGCGGGTACTATTTAATGAAGATGCCAGTTGGGGACCTGTGAGGCGTCTGTTTCTCAAACTAGAGACTCTAATGTACTTATCTTCTTGCTCAGTTGTGCAACGCGGCCTCCCACTTCTTTTTCTACTCTGGTTAGAGCCTGTTTGTGCTGTCCTCTGAAGGGAGTAGTACACACCGTTGTAGGAAATCTTCAATTTCTTAGCAATTTCTCGCATGGAATAGCCTTCATTTCTAAGAACAAGAATAGACTGTCGAGTTTCAGATGAAAGTTCTCTTTTTCTGGCCATTTTGAGCGTTTAATTGACCCCACAAATGTGATGCTCCAGAAACTCAATCTGCTCAAAGGAAGGTCAGTTTTGTAGCTTCTGTACCGAGCTAAACTGTTTTCAGATGTGTGAACATGATTGCACAAGGGTTTTCTAATCATCAATTAGCCTTCTGAGCCAATGAGCAAACACATTGTACCATTAGAACACTGGAGTGATAGTTGCTGGAAATGGGCCTCTATACACCTATGTAGATATTGCACCAAAAACCAGACATTTGCAGCTAGAATAGTCATTTACCACATTAACAATGTATAGCGTGTGTTTCTTTAAAGTTAAGACTAGTTTAAAGTTATCTTCATTGAAAAGTACAGTGCTTTTCCTTCAAAAATAAGGACATTTCTATGTGACCCCAAACTTTTGAACGGTAGTGTATATTCTAGCACAATAAGCAGTCTGGTGTCCTTTCTTTCTTCTTTTTATATTGTGTGTGCCGATCCACTAAGATCCTGGGTAAAAATTTCACAAAACATTTAGTGACAACAGATCTCCAACATACTTTGGTGCTAAACCATTCATTGATTTATAAACTAGTAGGAGTAGTTTAAAGTCTATTATTTGCACTACAGGGAGCCAGTGTAAGGACTTTAGACATGTGGTGATGTGTTCTACTTTCATGGTTCTAGTGAGAACACAGGCAGCGGCATTCTGGATCAGCTGTAGCTGTCTGATTGACTTTTTAGGTAGGCCTGTGAGGACGCTGTTGCAGTAATCAAACCGACTAAAGATGAACGCATGGTATACTAAAATATGCAAGTATACTAATTTTAAACTAAAAGTAAGAAAGTATACTTTCAGTTTACTCCTAATGTACACATTTGGAGAGATACGTAGAAAAGTTTACATTATTTGCTTTTACTAAAAATATACGTAAAGTCTAAGTATACTTAGCTCATACTTATATTTAAAGTTTTGACTGATATATTTAAGTGGTAGTGCATTAATAGTACATTTTATTTCAATCAGTTTTCTTTACGCTGCGGTGACGAGGTTAGAATCTGAGGTTACATTTAATGCAAATCTTTGGATCCAAATAAAATACCTGAATCTATTTTTGCCACGTTTTTTTTACTTAGCATTAAACATGCAGAAGACATATAACTAGAATGTGTATGTAGTACTAACAGCAGCTTCACATCAGTACACTTCACAATTTTTGTAAACTTAAATGGTCACTAGAACTTTACTGGTAGTAAACTAACAGTATCTAGAAGATTACTTTTAGTATGCATAAATAATATACATAACGTGTAAGTACATTACATACAAGTAAACTAAAAGCACACCTGAAACATAGATTTAAGTGTACTTCAAAGTGTACTTTTTTAAGCTTAAACGTGGGCCAATTTAGCAAAAAGAAGTATACTTGTTAGTAATATGCAAGTGTGTTTGTGTCAGGGTGCTTGGAGAATAAAAGTATGCTACTTTTTGTCAAGGGTTGACCCATTTAAATGCTTCACTTTCATATTTAATGCTCGACTTTGTTTGCCAAGTTAACCTCTATGAGAATTCAAGTTGCTTTCAGTCGATCTAAGATTTAACTTTTTCCACATCAGATCGATCCTGTTCAGGTAGTTTGAGCAGCAGGTATGTGTGCCTCCTGGCTCTGCTCCTGCAGAGGTTTTCCAGCCATGTTCCCACCCTGAAGCCACCTCAGTGCACACACACTCGAAAGGTTGCATTGCACAACACACTGGCGTCCAATCAGATAAGCTGGAGATACAGTATGTAGGACAGAGAGACATGACAGAGCCAGTCCTTCTCTTCCCTGGGCTGTTTGGCTCTGGTTTTCTTCTGCTTTTCCTTATTATGCACAACTTAATCAGCCATATTATTATTTAAACGTGTCTAACCAACTATCTACACTGCTTTGAACAAAATGTGTCCAAATTTCCCCTTGTGGGACAAATAAAGGATTATTATATTCTATTTTCGTAAGCTGGACACACTTGAGATTTTTAGTGAAACATTTTTTGTACACAGGTTTACCACCGATTATGTTTTTCCACCACAAAAACCCAAATTATAGACTTTTATTTTTAACAGATCAGCTTCTTATGGATCTTTTTTGTCTCTTCACAATTTCCCTCTTCTTCTTACTCTTCAGTAAAGGCCAGACCAGCCTTTATTTAGACAGAACGAGGCCATCAAACATTTTAACTTTTGTTTCACGGGACCAGAATGTTGCAGCTGAAAACAAACATTGATCCTTAACATTTTCAGGTGTAAATTCCAGTTTTCCATCGATTGACGAACACAAAGATTCCCCATCAACTTATGGCAGACATTCCTACACTAAAAAAAATTCACAAAAACAGGAAAATATCAGAAACAGCAAGCAGAAAGGAATGAAAGAAGGGAAACCCAAGGGAGAGAGAAAGTAAGAAGGCCAGGAGAAGGGAATAAAGGAAGAAAACCACCAGGACCAGATGGAACTTGTAGCAATACAAAGATATGTAACTGAAGAGGGAAGGACGCGAGGATGAACAAAAAATAAGAATTTGAGCACAAACAGTGAAGAACACAAGTAATTACACACGGAAGAATGACGAACTGACTTTTCCACCATCAGCTTTTGGGTGTAGAAGGTAAACTGTCTCCTGTTTGTTCAAAGCAATGATTGTATCCTTGATCAGCATATTTTCTTTATTGGCATATATTATTTGAATCTCAAGACTCTTAGCTTTCCAATGATATATATGTTTGTGAATGTAAGATGGAATGAATAGTGGAACTGTACAACAGTTTGAGTGTCTTTAAAAGCGCTATATAAATGTAATTCATTATAGAAAAAAAAAGATTGGGCGAGAGAGAAATGAAAACAGGAGGAAACATCTAAGAAAAATTAGAGGAAAAAAATGAGGTAAGTTCAAAGTGGAAGCAAGGAGAGAAGAAATTACACTTTGTAAAACAGACATAAAGAATAAAAAAAGAAATGAAAACTTAAAAATGAGGAAGAAAATATTTAAACCATGAAATATACCACGAGAGAATAAACTACTGTAATTATGTTGCAACACAAATATTTACATTAACATCGTAAAAAATAGTAATAATATATATATATATACACGTATATACACACAGGAAGTGCATTTCGTCCCACAGATCGAGTAGTTTCGTTGCGTAGTGATCCACCTTAGGCAAAACACAATCTGCGCAGGTGCATAGTCCACCATTGACGTCACGGCCATGAGGGGGCGGAGCCTCCAGCCTTTAAAAGGACGCAGCGGAATCCAAAACGGAAGAAAAACAACGGAAAAAATAAAAATGGCAAGATGAGCATTTCTTTATTCAAAGTTCAAACATATTGTCACACATTAATTAATCCAAAAATGATTCATACCGAAGAAGGCCGACTCCCTCTTAGATTCACAAAGCTGTCAACATGAGTAATAATCACGTCCGATTCACAAGTAACCCCCCCAAACAAAACAAAAAACATGACCAAAGTATGTGGAAATAAAAGCGAACAGAGATACACGCCTAACACTTAAAATACAACATGTTAACAGAGAGAGGAGGAAAACTTCCCGGGAGCAACAGGAAGGCGACTGCTGGAGGAATGCAAGTTATGGGTAAAATAAAGTAAATTCAAAGATTTGGCACTGAGGCAAAAACAGCCAAACATGGACATTACTTTTATATATATATATATATATATATATATATATATATATGAATTAATTGTTCAAATTAAACAAACCTTAGGAGTGAAACGTTTTTCTGCAATTTGAACAGTTTGTTCAATGTTTTCCATAATGAGTGCACAGTGGGATAAATAAATACAAAAATAAATTTCGACCGCTTTAAAAAGGCAAATGCAAAAAAAATAAATTCTGAAAGCAAAAATAAAATCATTAGAACATTTGGAGGCTGAAAAACAAGCCATCAATCAAAAATAAGTGATATAAGACAAAAAAATCAAATGTGCATCATACTAATAATGAGGATTCTGGAAATATAGGAGAACTAAACATTTTTCTTTCACAGTTAGGTGATTGTAAATTTAAAGACTAAATAAAACTCAAAATGTGTATTTATCTGGCAAGAAGCTTTTACTATAAGTCAAATATAGAGAATTTACAAATCACTTTTAATATTACAACAGTACTGGTGACACGAGGGTGTATAAATAAAGACATTTGGGAAAATCTAACAAATCCGGTTTAGAAATTACAAAACTTTAAGCTTACTATAGGAGGATGACAATTTGCCATAAATTAAACGCAAACCTCAGGTTTGTTTTTGTTTTGTTTTATGAGGGAAAAATTACACCAAAAAATAAAAAAACAACAAAACAAATACTGTATTTTAAAATACAGCTGCTTTTTAGTTTCTTCCCCACGTCATCTCAGCTGAATTCACGTCATCTTGGTAAGAGCAGAGATGCACAGATCAAAGAGCCAAAGACTGGAATTGGCCCATTTTTTCTCAATCAGTGCAGAATTTCATTTTTTTTTATATTAATATGCATCAAAATGAAAGTCTTTTGGTCTAAAAACATGTTTTGAACAATTCAGATAAAGGTCTGGCTTGATGCATAAATGGAGATAATCTTGCGATTTACAGAAGTACCTGGAGATTTTCTTTCCTTTTGTGATACAGTACTTGGAGAAACAAAAAGAAACTGAATCGACAGGTCGGAAGCCTGTGAATATTCTCATTCATCCAGGTCATGGTTATCTCAAGGAAATTTCAATCGAACGCAACTGGACTTGGTCATTTGTCTTGGAAGACGTTTCACCTCTTATCCAAGAGGCTTCATCAGTTCATGCTCGCCGCTGACCAGGCTGGGACTGGTCCAACTAACTGGTGTGCCGAAACCTAACCTCCACCAATAGGCGACACGCCAACGACCGTCGTTATCGGTGTGTCCACACTGAACGCAACAGGAGCGACTAGAGCTTCTGGTTTAGATGTAAAATCAATGGAGGAGCGCGACTTGATGTCCCGCGACACTTCACAAGCAGATTTGCGTCGCAAAAAAACGTTTCTGCCTGATTTGCACGAAAAATACGCGCTACAGATGCGATGGAAAATTTGCGCTGCATTTTTTGCGGTGCATGTTGTGCATTCGCACTCATGATTTCTATCGCTCGAGTTGGAAAAATCTGAACTCCAGCGTCAAATCGCGCCGCGACAACCAATCAGGGGACAGAGTTTCAGTGATTCTGTGACTGTCATGGAGTCACAGCCTCAGCAGGACATGGAGGAAATACTGATCAACATCGTGGCTAATCACCCCGAGCTACGTGTCACAAGCAGTTTGCTATACAGAGACAGAAATAAAAAAATTAACTATTTAGACAGGAATGATCTTAAGAGGTTTGTGGGTGGCTCTTAAAAGAGCCGTTGTTGCTGTAAAACCACGTCTCGGCCTAGAAGTGAGCCTTGAAACGGCCTCCTCACCTGGTTTCCTGGTAGCAGCTCCCGCACCACGTCTCATGCTGCTCAAATATTATAAACTTTTACAAACCGCAGACAGATGGACAGCTGCTCAGAAATGTAGTTGGTGTTTCGGCAGGCGAAGCTTGGACCTTCACGGCACAAACTGGGCGAGCAGGTCACGTTCTCCAGGCGGCGAGGAGCCGGTGTTTATGAGAGGCTCGCTGCTGTTTATGGATCCCTCCGCCGTAGCTAGACTTTATCTGTAGCTCACCAAACCCCCTGTCCCAGGTCTACCGGAGGCCAGGCCGAACACGTAATCCACTCTGTCCTCCGTCAGCTCGGTCCATAATCCACCGCCAGCTGCACTCTAGCCCCAGCTCCGCTGAAGGACAGTTCGCGCGTGAAAATACAATATTTTAAGCGTGACAAGTTCGCTGTGTACACGCTTCAAGGTGCGAATGTGCACGCAAACAGTTAGGCGTGTGTCGCGCTTTATATTCGCTCCTATCGCGTTCAGTGTGGACACAGCGTAACACGTGGAGCACAAAGGATCCAATTACATAATCAGTCTTGTAAAAGCCCTCCAAGAGGTTAAATAGCTGAGTCTCCACACCAGTTAGTTGGACCACAAGCATGAACTGATGAAGCCTCTTGGATAAGAGGTGAAACGTCTTCCAAGACAAATTACCAAGTCCAGTTGCGTTCGATTGAAATTTCCTTGAGATGACAGGCCGGAAGCAGATTTCTCTTTTATGTATCACACATATTAATGAAAACAAAAACAACAAACATGCCACGATTGGTTCATAAAAACGGAATCAGTGGGTTGGGACCACGAGGGAAAACCCCAAAATTTGGTATCAGACGGCTAAATCCAGATCGGCGTGTCTCCATATAAAACCTGAACAATCCGTCCCACATTTTCTTCACTAAGGCCCCGTCCACACTACTGCGTTTTCGTTTAGAAACGGAGAGTTAAAACAAAAGCTATCTCCGTCCAAACTATCGTTTCCCCTGCGTATTAGAATTGATCTCCATCCACATTAAAACTGAAAACGCGGATCACGTGACCATTCTCCAACACTGGGCATACGCGCGCCGGTATAAACAGGAAACAGAGTGACTATTCCTCAGCTGCTAGCAAAGACATCAAAGTCAGTAACGCTTGTAATTCGTTATCCATGTTGCAGTTTCTAACGTAATGTACTCCAGGCTGTTTTTGTATGTTATCTTCCAGGGACGGGTCATGTGATGGGTGGCTGACGAATCAGGGAAGGATACGCCATGACCAATGACATCCAATCATAGAGCAGAGTGTGATCTGCTGCGTCATCGTTTCTAAAGTCCTCCGTTTCAAGACGTCCACACCAAAACGCCCTCCGGAATTTCAAAACCAAAACGGGGTCGGCAGCGTTTCTAAACTTCTCAGTTTTTGCCGTTTTAGTGTGATGGGAGGTGCAAACGTAGCAAAAGGTCTCCGTTTTTAAACGAAAATGCAGTAGTGTGGAGGACAGAAATAGACGACAGAAATAGCTTTTCCTTTAAAAACAGAAGCACATAAAAGAGATGATGGTGTTAAAAGAAACGCTGCTGAACACCTAGCCTAGCGGACCGACGGGGGTTAGATCATCTACAGCCGCCTGGATCGTCCATCAAGCCTGCTCGCTGATGTCCAAGCTGACGTCCTGACCCAGGACAGTTTCTTCCGTTTCCTCCGCGTGCTTCGTGGGTATCGACTCCGCCTCCTCCGTTTCCTCGGCAACGCCCTCCGGCCTGGAGTGGTTGGGGAGCGCGGCGTCGAGCTGCGAGTCACCCCCGGCTCTGTTTTTGTTGAGGGAGCCTTTAGGGCGGCCCCTCTTCCGGACGACGGCGGCGGAGCCGTCGTCTCGGCTCGGCGCCGTGGCGGGGCGGCCTTTCTTCCTCTTAGGTCCGTCTTCAGAGGCGCGCGGCGAGGATGAGGTCGCCGCAGCGCTCTTTCGTAGGTGAGCGCCTTTCCTGGACTCTGATTTGCGCGGCCGGCCGCGCCCTCGGCGAGGTGCCGCCGAGGCTTCCTGCGGTGGATCGACCCGAGGGTATTTCCTCGGCCTTCCCAGAGGTTTCCACACTTTAGGCTTCTTCCGGTCCTCTGGGGAAGGCAGAGGATACTTCCGTGGTCTTCCTCTTTTGCGTGGCTGTAACCGAGGTCGGCCAGGCCTCCTCCCTTTCACAGGAAGACTCGATGTCTTCGGAGGCCTCCCCCGCTTACCGTGTGCTTTAAATGAAGACGGGTTCTTATTTAGGGAGCCTTTCGGCCGACCTCTTCCCCTCTTCACTGGCTGGGAGCCATAAGAGTCCTTCCTGGGTCGGCCTCTTCCTCTGTGAGCTTTCTTTGCGACGCTCTTGGAGGCTCCTCCGCTGTACTTCACCACTGGCTTCCTGGGTCGACTCCTTGAAGACTTCAGTAGTTTCTGCGCCGTGTAGGCTTCTGCGTCCCAATCACTGTACTCCCGCTCCATCCTCGATTTCTTGTTGCGAGCTCCTTTTGGTCGGCCTCTTTTCCGAGGAGTAACAGAGCCGCCTTCGTCCTCCTCTCCGCTTGTTGTGCTTTCATACCTGCGCTTCGTGGCACCTTTTGGACGCCCTCTTTTTGGCGCGTCCGAGCCGCCGTTCAGTAAGCCTTCGGCAGCAGGTTTCTTGACCACGCCAGACCCTTTTGGCCGTCCTCTTTTCTTTAGAGAGAGTTCTGTTTTAGCGCTGCCTTCACGCCTGCTCTGCTTCTTGGACCCTTTCGGCCTCCCTCTGCCCCGGTGAACCGTAACCGAGCTCTCTGCGTACTCTTCTCCAGGCTCCAGCGACTCTGTGGGTTTTGTTTCGTAGACTTTTGGGCGACCTCTTCCCCTCCGAGGCGGGCCGTTGGGATCGGCTGAATCCTGGACCGGGTCTGAAGCAGAAACCTTTTTATTCTTCGAGCCATGCGGCCTCCCCCTACCCCTTTTAACCGTACTGTTCTTAACCACGTCGCCGCTTGCCTCCCCTTCACTGCCAACAGGCTCCTCTGGTTCCGTCTCAGCCATTATTACTTCCTCTTCCATTCTGCTTCCTTAGACTCGGACCCCCTCCGTCAGTCTGCCCCTGTACACTGACACAAAAAGGTTCAAATTAAAATCCAGGAAATGACTGGTTTATAAAGTCATAAATTATTGTGGCTCTTTAGATCCTCTACTCCTTAATAACCTTAGCCATTAAATGCTAACAACCTGAGCAATGTTTGAAAATGTAAAGGTAACTATTGTTAGCTTCAGTAGTTTTTCATGTACAAGTTTGTAAAATATATCTGTAGGAAATCCTAAAAGGATGCCAGCTATAGTGTAAGGAATAGTATTCTTTATAAAGAATAAGGACACCAGGGACAAGATTGTACACCATTTTAACACCAGTACTCCGCCCCCCCCCCCCCCCCCCCCCCCCCTGCGGTGAAGCAGGTTTCCCCATCCTCCACCGCAAGTTTTCCAGACTAATAACTCCCATTTTCATAAGATTAATTTGAATTCCCAAACATTAATAAGCAAAACATTATTTATACATGTCAGAATTAAAATACAATATCTACATCTATTTAAATGATTTAACACTAAATACTAAATACGTGATTATTTTTAAAAAATACAAATTTTAAGTAATAATATATTTAAAATAATTGTTTCAGTATTTATTTTATCTAGTTCAAATTCCCTGAGCTGTATTGCACCGCTAAATAATTCACGCCATCAGAAAATGACTCATCAAATCAGCTCAAATATATGCAACAGACCAATTAAATCGACTGAAATATAAATTACATATTCATGTTACACTATAAAGTCTTTCAGTCAGCTTTTGTTGCATTGAACATATAATATAAATAAATGGAAACTGATTTTGCTTTTTTTATAAATAAAACATGACATGCTTTTGTTAAAAATATAAAAAGATTCAATTTAATTAAATACTGTATTTTTATTTATTTATTTTATAACACTTATTCTGTAACATGAAATACATTTAAATGAATTTTCAAATTTGAGAAATTATTAAACGATTCAATAGACTTAATATTTAACTTAAAACGTATTTCTTTAATTGTGGCATTTTACAACAGTTTACAACCATATATGTTTATTTCTACTTTTCTGCCTGCTGTCATTAGGAGTAGAAGGCGCCCTCTAGCGGCGGATCGCCACTTTCAAGGGGGACCTCTAACTAAGAAACCAAGTTCGGGTTGGCTCAGACAAGGCTCGGTCTATTTGCTGGATTACAATTTTATAACGGCGGGAAAACGCACAGGGGTCCAAATCAATACAAAGCAGTCAATCAACACCGCAGCGCACATGAAGTCTTAATACTCATTTTCAGTGTGCAAAATAAGATGTAAAAATATGAGCACAATGCGCAGAAAAAAACCTTAAAGACGTCGCACATTTTTATTTGAACGTTTGTCTGAAATTAGTGCCGTAACAAAAGCTGTGACGGTGGACTAGATTGTTTTCCAGGTATTAGCCGGCTTCAGAAATAGACTGCTGCCGATACAGACGTAAAGGCGATAAAGGGCTACAAACTGCAGGGTGCATTTCTCGTATTTATCTCAACCTTTTTGAGGTTTCAGTTTAATTTTTCAGTAAGTATCCATTCAGCGGACTTACCATAAACTGAAAGTGCGCGTTTATTGTCGCCGTGATGGCTGTTCCCGGTGGTCCGTTATGTCTCGGAGACTCAGAAGGAAACAACTAGGCTGCATTTTTAGTTCCTCATGCGGTGCCGCTTCATTCATAACAGCGATATACATCCTGCTTAATATAGATATAACCAAAATAAAATGTTGACTAAGCTGTAGAAGCAAAATTACTGAAGATGTACATTCATTTCAAACAACATCAGGTTTTCATGATGTTAAGAATGGGAAAATGTTTAATTGAAACCTTTTCAACAGATTATGTGGAAGTTATCTTGTGCAATGAAAAACAAATAGGTCTACATATGTAAAATGAATTATATAAAATAATAATAGACTGCAATAACCAAATCGCGTGATTACAGAAGCAGATAAGGGCCACTGAAAAAAATAGCAATTATTTCTTGTCCAGTATCTTGACTTTAGTCCTAAAATTTTTAGTGTTTGTCAGAATTCAAATAAAAAAACCAACCAGATTTTAATCCCAGAATTCCGACTTTCATCTAAGAATGTTGACATGGTTTTTGTTTAGATTCATGCAAACTTCGTGCAGAAAGACTCCAGGCTGGGATTCGAACCCAGGACCTTCTTGCCGCAAGGCATTAGTGTTAACAATTGTGAAGCAATTCTAGTCCGTTCCTAATCCCCTACCATAGAAAAATCTGCACATCCCTAAATAAATACTTTCAAGTACTTTCTAATTCAGTTTCAGTCTTCTAAAATTCACATTTAGCATAATTTACATTCCACCTTTTTAGCCTCAAATTATCTTGTTCAACCCCCCCAAAAAAAATTCCATCCTATACTTAAGCTACGGCAGCAGAGTAGTTGTAAAAGATCAAAAGTATCTAATTTTACAAAGCTATCTATCATGAGAAGGGTGAAAAAATAAAATATATATATAAACTTTCTGCTTTTCCTGGGGTCTAAGAGGCCAACAGCATTTGAGCTTTAGAAACTTATCATAGGTACTGGCTCCACTCCACACTTGACAACTCAGCATTTGATCGCTAAAAATCTTGAAAGTTGCAATAACCTGAATTTCACATGTTCTTTATAACTTTAGCGCTCTCCTGCATCGCAGGGAAGGAATTTATGTAAACTTCTTCAAACATTACTTCAGTTTATTGGTGTTTATAGGTTATATATATATTTTTTCTGAACAACTTACATAAGCTTTGATCACAGCATATCAGCAGTCTGGACTCTGACTGGTCCATTGCACCACCATGTACGTGTTATTTTTTAGTCTTTCAATTCCAGATTTGGACCTTTGTCCTGACCGAACTTCAGAAATGAGAAAGACTTCCTTACATTTGTTACCATATATACAGAGAATATCATGTTATTTATTTTTTGGATTATTAAATGTTTTTCTCCATTTTATCTACGGCATATAATTTTCCAGTGGTTTGGCTGTTTAAATTAGTCTTTTCGATTTTTTTTGTTAGAAAGAATAAAGCTTTATTAGCCCGGGAAATTTATTGAATCTTTTCTCAAATTGTACTGTAATGAAGTCTGCATCTAACATGCAAACTAAGGCCTGTAGCATCTGTGATTAAGCTGCTATGTTGTATTCCTAACATGTACTCCAAACATTGCACGGTCTAACCTGGCTAACATGTCCACTCCTGCATTAATTGTGACACTATTCAAGTCTTGGATAAATTTTCATTCCACTTATTCAAAGCTGAAAGGCTTCCTACCAGTAGGAAGCCTTCAGAGATATTTTGGTTTGATTTGAGGTCAACAGGACTTCACAGTTACAGAATCATGACAACTGAAAATACACTAAAATACATAGTTTTGGGGGGGATTAGGGAGTATAACTAAACTGTGAGTTGTAAACATTTTTATGACAATTATTTCCATATTTCAACAAATATACTCAGAACCTAAAGTAAAAAAAAGATACACAATAGCTTACATGGCTACAAAATGGTTTGTACTTAAGTACTAAATGAAAGTGACAAAAATAATAAAAATGTGAGAGACCGAAAGTTTTTATGCACCATAGTCTTCCGTGATCAAGTTGAATTAATTGTAGCCAAATTTGCCCCAAACTTTAGCATTTCAGAAACCTAACGCTAGTGTTCCAACCCATGTAGTGACTCAGCACCTTTCCAGGATAGAATCAGATTTTTATTTCTAAAGTCGTAATAACAGTATAAAACATAAAAAATAATTCACCTTTATTTTTTTAAACAGCAATCGGGTCTCAGATATCTAGAAACAACACATCCCTGAAATTAGCTTCTGCAATTTACTGATCACAACTAATTAAAACTCAATAACACTTGGTATATGCTATAGTAACTTATGATTATTTGTTGGATGGTTTGTTAACATTGGTTCATTTATACTATTGGTAAAAAAAACGGCTTTAACCTTGTGTTTTCTATTTAAACCAGACTAAGTTTAGTGCAACTCAATATTAGCTTGTCTACCATCAAAGAACAATGTAAAATAATTATTTTCTTGTTTTTAAAAGAGCATGAATTCAGTCAGCTCAAAACACACAAAAAACAGTTCTGTTCCAACCCTCTGTTTGCGTTTCCTGTTGCACTATTTCAACTTTCTACTTTTATGGTGTTGGAAAATTTTTATGACATAAATTAAGGTTTCACAAATACAGTTCTTCTCAAAAATGTAACAATCAACGGTGTAATAAAGAAAATGAACACATTTCAATGCAGAAAAACAGAAGGCCATCCTTAAAAGAGCCTGTTTTAAATGATTTTAGTGTAGCCAGAACAGTATATAGTTTAATAAATAAAATGTTAGATGACAACAGCAGGCTTGCTTTAGACAATTTAAACATGTAAAATTGATAGATGGATTAAGTGCGGCACCATAAACGTCCACATTTCGAATCTCTCTTGACCCAGTTTGTCACTTTTAGCTGAGTTTAGCTCGTCCCTCCTGTCGTCTCAGGAGTGGTGTTGGCTCAGAAAAAGGCTAGAAAGAAAAAAAAAAGAAGGCAAACAAGAGACAGACAGATTATCTTGCACATGGTAGCTGGACCAGGGGGTGTAGAATGAGGTAATGTCAGGGTCAGCATCAATAGGAAGAATCTAAAACAAAGAAGAGAAAAATATGCAAATGTGTTTCTATGTGAGACAAATAGAGAGAGAGAGAGAAGCCGTCAGTTCGAGACGAGGGCTGAGAGACGCTGAGAGACAATGACAGACGTGGCCGGAGGAAAGGGAAAGCAGCGTTTGAGAAAGACAACCCCTGAGAGACGGCATGCTGAACCCGTTTCCCCTTTCCCAACCCTCCTCCTCCTCCTCCCAGCCTGTGTGCTTTACCATGGTTACCAGACAGGGCTCCCAATGCAGCCGGTTAATGTGTTTTTCAGCAGCGAGTGCGAGCTGGGTACTAATGTGTCTCAGTCTGTCTCCTGCACAATCAATGTCAACCGTCCTGGGATGCACAAATACGCGCGGGGGGCTGAGAGCCAGGGAACGCTGGGACACCCTGGCCAGGCGTCAGGACGAGGGCCTGAGAGGAGACCTCGTTAATTTTGATTTAGATTTCTACGTGCTTCTGCCCCTTGGAGCCAGATACCGCACAGGCCCATTTATCTCGTGCTACATTAAGGCGTATATGCTGCAAGAACGCCGGAGGGGGATCTGCCTGCCTCATTTCGCAACATTACAACCAAAGACTTATGGGTAATTTCTGGGGGGATTTTATGTGATAGTGCGACAAAGTAGCCCACCATAGCTCAGGCTGAATGTTTAGGGTTGGTGTCGACTGCAGGACGAACCTTTACCCCAGTCCAAACTCTGTTGTTGCCTCCAGCAAGGTGTTCTACCCCTGAGTTTAACTCCAGTCTTCTTCAAATCAAGAGAAAAGTATGATCCTGCCACCACCATGTTTCACTGGGCTAATGTGCAGCGTTTGTCACAAAGTGTTTTTAAATGTCGAGTATTCACGAAATTTACAGTTTGTAAATTTGAGCAGGTTTTTAAAAATGTCTAAAATCGCTTGAACAAATGTTTCCCCAAGCTAACTTCTACAGCATGGGAGCAAAAAGTAAAAGTAAGTTTTGGTTGCACTGTGAACTTACCTACAGGTCCAGTTTTAAAGTCATTTAAAGTGGAACAGAGTTATATAGAAAAAGAAAAGCTGTGAAATTGTGATTTTTGTGTGTGTTTGTTGTCAGCTAGAAACTAAAACAAAAACCAGAAGCACAGAGAGCTCAATTGTTGAAACGATTGAGAAAAAGAGAGAAACCATGAAGAGGTTCTGTTCTGGGTTTGACCAGGGCCAATGTTTAGTGGAAAAACGGTACGTGGGAATTATTTTAGCCTTCTTTCAAAAAGACTAAACTTTTGCAGTGTGAGCTACTTATATAGATAATCCTGCCTGAGGTGTGCGTCTCTGCAGCTCCTCCAGAGTTACCAGCTCTTGGCTGCTTCTTTGATTAATGCTCTTCCTCCTGGCTCTATCCGTTTAGGCGGACGGCCACATTGTATCTCCTGTCTGTGCCCTGCTTTGTGTTGGTTCCATCTTATAAAGCCACAATAACGTAGACTGAAGCTCGTTGTATATTATGTGAATACTTCTGCAGGCTCCAAAAGCTTGTTACTTAATCAGATTATTATATTTAATCAACTTAAAAAACTGGGGCTGGACTTCCTGGAACTTTGGAGAATAAGTAGATGTAAAAACATGACCTCTTTCTTAAAAAGAGAGATTAGTAGATTGGATCATTGGCACACTTGGTTAATTTGCGCAAAAAAACTCAAAACAAGTTAATCTCTTGTTGCAGTAACAGAATTTTGCATTGAAATACATTAAAAAGTCTAAGTTTTATTACTTGTGTGTTTAACTAGTAACAAATGGTAAAAATTTTATTATTAGTGTACGTACGTAACAATTACTACAATGTAAAAGTAAACAAAGAAGTTTTTATGTCCACCTAATTTTAGGTAACACTGTTCATCCAATGGTAATGTTGCCTTGCAGCAAGAAGGTCCTGGGTTCGAATCCCAACTTTTCTGCATGGAGTTCTCCCTGTGGGTTCCCTCCAGCTTCCTCCCACAGTCCGAAAACACAAATACTAGCTTAATTGGTTGTTCTAAATTGCGTTTAACTACAGATGTGTGTGTGGTTGTATCTTGTTTGTGTTCCTCCGTTGGACTGGTGACTTATCCAGGCTGTACACCGCCCGCCGCCACGCAACCCAGCAAGGATGGGTGAATGTTCATATAATCAAAGGTAACACAAAACTACTCAATCAGCAATATCAACACTCTAAACTATGGAAATAAATTAATAATCATTATTAGAAAACTACAAAAAGGTTCTGTAAAATATAGAACTGAGACAATTTTATCAGTTTAAACTAAGACAATAAGATTAGATTCATCAAATTTAACTCTAAGCAAATAACATAATTACATTTATTACAAAAAGTCTAAAAAGCCATATAAAATTAAGAATCAAATGAAAACTATAGACAAACATACTTAAAATGTGATGAACAGATAAAGTAAATTAGATATCATAACATAAAACGACAGAGGGGAAAATTATTACTTCATACGAACTGTTAAAAATGGGAAAGAAAGGAGAGCATAAACAATTCAGACGTGTTTTTATTTTTGATCAGTCAGAAAATGGCAGCAAGAAGAAAATGGATGGCTTTAATTTGCCAACATGTACAATCAAAGCAGATTTTAGGTCAAAGTTTTTAGTGTATTTAGGAGTTTCACTACTCAACGAGTTCAGTTAGTACAAAACTGTAACAGTCTGAGGCTTTTTGCACATCCCAAACAGGGGAGGGGGCTCTATGTGAAACAAAAACACATTTATTAATGATAAAAAAGTTCTGTCAGCAGACTGGAGCTGATTAAGGTGAGTAAAAAAGAAATTCCTGTTGAGAGCATCGGGGTCACGAACCTTGGCTGTCTTTTTATTGAAACGTGGAGCTACGCAGAGCACAAAGCCAGCCAAAAGCTACGGCCCCCTTCAAGGAAAAAAATATCCTTCTTCTCAGGTTTCCATGATGACTGAAAGTGTGTCCTACAGATTCAGCATCTATGAGGCAGTCAGTGACCAATATTTTTAAAAATAAATGGTCAACAGAGGACGTTGCTTACATAATGTCTGATTCCTGGAAGCGAATGCATGAAACTCTGTTCCCAAGGACCTCACCTGTGACCTTTTACATCATCACAGGTTAAGGGTCTCAGGGACAATGAAGCACGCCAAAATACGTCTTGCCTGTCCAAATTCAAGTTTTAACATATCATTTTCATGTTTAAAAAACTAACAGTATCTCGCAGTATGAGGAAAACAAGATCTAAGATTAGCAACAGTTCCTACGTCACACAAACTGGGTTACCGTTTGGTACAGATGCTCTCCGACTCGTCTGCAGAGCCTGGGCTGGATCCCATCCTGCGGAGAGAGACGGGTTTAGTTAAAGTTCGCTTTAAATTTCAGTTCCGGTAGAGCTGTTTAAATATTCTTCCGTTTTTTAATCCCCTTTTCTTGTGTGCCTCGGTGACGACCAACGCCTTTAATTCAGTGCGGGTCTGTGGGCTAAAACCACCGAACAGAGTGCCCCCTGCTGGCAGACATTTTCGAGTCTTTGAAGGAAGCTGAAGACAAAAAGGGAAATCCGTAGTTTTTATGTGGAAGCCATAAATTAGGAATTAAAGAAATCACATTAAGTCAAGAGAAAAGAATATAGTATATATTTTTGCAGGCGGTTGACTTATAGGCTGTGCTTCATCGACAGACAGTCGCGCCTGCAGCCGCAGACAACGTTGTCCTCCTATATTCCTACAGGCCTTAATGATCTCATAGGATTATGTAATCACTCCCCCATGAACATCTTCTGCAGACTAAACACATGACACACAGGGGGCTCAAATAACCTCCTTCTCATTCGCATCGGTTTGTCCTGAGGACACCTGTGTCCCGCCCCGAGCTCGGAGCATTTGTCTCTTGCAGGGCGCAAACACGCAGACAAACATGCGACTCCTCCGAGGGGATGAGTAACATCCCCTCTGCTGCTCTGTTATGAATTTTACACTGCGTCTTTTGTTGTCTCTTTGTCTCTGCTGCACAGAGACATGCTCCTCTGCCCCAGTTTTATGTGTTCCTCCGCTGTCCTCACGAGCGGAAGAGACAGAAACCGGCGGACGGAGAGAAACGCTGAATCAGACGGAAAGAACAACGAAGGAAGATGCGAGCGACGGAGGGCGGATGCTGTCGGTCGGTCGGATTGATCGTCTCAGTTTGTTAAGCGGCCCGACAAGTTATTCTGGACTCACCGTTTGCTTTTTTGCTTGCTGTTCCTTGCATGAAAACAAAATAAGGACACACGTTTACACTCAGGTCCAAACACAAAACGCACTCTTACGATCAGTTGCTAATCCGCGGGAGAAACAAAAAAAAAAGAAAACAAAAGAAAGACATTTATCCATCTGTTAAGGACAAAAAAACGCTTCATAAAACCTATCCTGCCCCGTCTCCACAGTCTTCTCTGAGCGCCGCACGCAGCGGTGAACAGGAAAAAAAGCTTTTTTTCCCCCTCTCGCTACCCCTCCATCCCTCACTCTCCTCTCTTTTTCCTTTTTTTTTTTTGGTCTGTTCTCCTCTTCTATCCCTCTCTCTCAGCCGCTGTCCCTGGCTCTGGTTTGTGCCTGTCTCCCTCTGCCAAGTCACATCACTAATTCTCCAGGCGATTAAGAGTCCGAGCGGTCGATGCAGGTACACAAACACACACGCAGACAGTTGCATTGATTCCATTATCTGGCGCTCCAACAGCACCCACACTTCCACCAACCCCCAACAACCATCACCCTCTCCTTTCATAAATCTGTGTCACCTGCGTACAACACACAAAAACGCATAGAGTTACTTATGCAAGCATGCAGCATCTCCAGCTATAGCTCCTTCTCTTGCCTTTACACCCTCCATCACCCTGTCTCCGCCTCCTTCTCCTCCGTCTCAGCCCTTCCCCTCATTTTCATCCTCTCGTCTCTCTCTCTCACTCTCTGAACCCCCTTTTACTTTTTTTCTTCTTTTTTTTTCCAAGGCGTGACGTCCCGTCTCGCCAACAGGAAGAGAAAAAAGAAAAAGGGGGTGGGGGAAGCGACGTTCACATGACGCCGTGTGTCTCCGTGCGTTGCTGCGTGCGCGTTTGGACATGGAAACTGCGATGCGCTTTGCATCTGGAGGAGAGAGTTTGTCAGGAAAGAGCGGGAGGGGGGGGGGGGGTGTGTGCGCACACATGCCTCTGTGTGAAGGAGGCAGAGGACAGAGCCGACGAGCTGTGGATTTTACACAGTGTGATGATCAAAGCCGAGGCGAAGCCCAAAGGTGATAAACCTCCCGGCCGTTTTTCTGGCCACAACATCGCCGGTCTCCTTCCGTATCCCAACAAACAGTCTGCTCCCTTCGGTCCATGTCCGCACAACAATGCATCTACAACGTTAGGACAGACAATCTGTTCTCACAAAATCCGCCAAATTATTTTCTTTCCCCCAAGCTTAAAGTGAATAAGAATTAAAGCAAGAATATAATAAAATGAGTACACGAAACGAATGAGCCAGGCTGGCTGATATGAAACAGCAGGTGATGGTTGAATTTCCCCCTTGACTTGGAAACCTGCCGGGGGAAATGCTTCTTTGTGCAGTGCTCAGCAGAGAACGCTGATATGTGCCTTTTTCTTTTTTTTTCCCATCGCTTTTTTCGCTGGAGCACTGCAACGCAATGCGGATACCGGGTGTCTGAGCCACTAGCCAGACGCACTGGGGGACAGAAGAGGGTGGGGTGGGGGGGGGGGGGTGTGAGGAGAAGGAGGCGGAGGCAGCAAAGCAAGTTCACGTTCAGCCCCGCTCTTCAGCAGACACTGACACTAATGTCTGGTCGCACTCTTGGTATCTGAAAACAGAGCGGTAAGTTGAAAAAACGTCTCCAAAGTTTTCGCTTAAAAATGTTCCACATAACTGCTAATCCCAATATAAGATTATCTCTTCAAGTGACGTTTAGATGTGTGTGTGTGTGCAGAAGAAACAAAGCCTCTACTGACAGCTGGCACTACGTCCCGTTGAGCTGCTGCACCAAATGACTAATCAAAGAGCACCGCAGAGCAAGGTGCCTATATTGAAAACTGGATTAGCACGGCCTCGAAAGCTAATTAAACCTATTCTAGATTTATTATATTTACAGTCAGTGCTGAAACTGTTTTGTAGTTTGTGTTTGTGCAAATATAATTACCGACTTGAAAGTGAATTAGGATAATTTTTAACTTAATAATAGCTGCGACGTGTGTGGCACAGACTGTCAGATCATCTGTTTCGCCGCTTGCAGATCGGACATCCTCCTCTTCTGTGGAGAAAGACCTCAGGAAATAAAGGAAAAAACGTTTTAAGATAAATTACAAGTAGGCGTTTGGTTAAGCTTTAACCGCGGTTACTTTGTCATGCTTTATAGAAATAAAACATTGATTTGCTGAAACAGATTTTACTTCAAGTCCAACAAAAAGTAAATAATTTTATAACTTTCTCTCTCTCCACTCTCTATACTTACCACATCAGAAGGAGGGCAGACTGAAGGCATCCGTCTGAAGTCTGGGTGACTCCGCAGGGAAAGCTAGAAGGTTGTACAGTTATCTCCAGGCTGTTTATTATTCGAAACCATACAACCAACTACCTCACACTGCAGAGCACCGGAGCAGGGTCAGTGCTGAAGTCTGGCGACTCTCCGTCTTCTCCGTCTCCAGCTTTTTCTCTCTATCATGTACCACATGAACCCAATCGTTACGTTTATGCATCTGTTTTCTAATAGTGTGGTATACCTTTTGCTGTTTAGTAATTGGCATCGGTACAAGAAGTTTAACAATGAAAGAGAGAGAGAGAGAAAAAAAAAAAAAGAAATCCTGCACTCTGCGTTTCTGTGGACTTGTCTCCCTCTTGTGGGAGGACAAAGAACAAAGACACCCCCTCCCCCCTCCAGAGGCCGCAGCAGACCTTCGCTGTCTGGAATACAAAGACGAACACTTAACCTGCAGTTGCACACCGTAGGCGTCTGCTTGACCTACTTCTGCTAAGGGAGCGGCTGGAGTCTTCCTTTTCCTCAAAGATTTGATTCAGCTTCGTTTCTCTGCCTTTCAGACGTTCAACTCTGTCACCTTTTTTTGTTTTTGATCCACCTGACTAGGCATTAAACCGATACCGTTCTTATGTACAGTATCGGTAAAAAGTTAACAGATACTTAAAACGTCTATTTTTCACTTGAAATGTTAATTCTGTGGTCATTTTTATTAACATTTTATTTTTTTATCAAATTCACCATCATTTGTTGTAACAAACAGAAGAAAATAAAACCTGTCTTCCAATTAATTGCATTTATTGTGTGTGGTAGACGTATCGGTATTGGTACTCTGTATCGGCAAGTACTCAAATCCAAGTATCGGTACCATATCAGTTTGAAAAAAGTGGTATCGCTGCATTCCTACACCTGGCCAATACCTAAACACCATCACTGCTGCAGTTTCTCTGATACGTCTTACAAACAACCTTTTACACTGATCCAAACGACATTTTGGTTCCTACGATGTTGAACTCTTCTGTATTTTGTGACAACCTGCAATGTATTTTATTAAATGTTTAATGTGACAGACCAACACAAAAAATTACATAATTGGTAACTGGAACGATAAGGATTTGTTATATTCAAAATTTTGTTTCTACAAATAAACATCTGAGAAGTGTGGCATAGACTTCTCTAAAGCTCTGTGAAGTTTTAAGTCTTGCTATAAGTCTTTGGACTCTTTAGGGTCATTCTCCGGGTGTGCCAGTCTTAACTGTTGTTGTCGCTTCAATCAGGTTTTATATCCATGTTACCCTGAATTTAGCTCCATTCATCTTCCAATCAGTTCTCACCAGCTTCCCTGTCCCTGCTGAAAAAACAAAACTTCCCCTCAACATGATGCTGCCACCACTTTTACCGTGGTGATGGTGTGCTCAGGGGGATGTCCAGTGTTCCCCTTCTTCAATATGTGTACATTTAGGGTCCTACATATTTACAATAAAGGTGAAGTTAAACACTTCTCTTTGGAATAAAACTAACACCAAGTCTCCGAGCTAAATCTGCACTGCAATCTTTTAAAAAAAAGATTGTATATTATGTCTACAAGTTTATTTTACATCTATAAACTGTATGTGACTCATCTATTTCGGCTGCTAAAATAGTTAGCCTTTGAGGAGGTGGCTTTATAAGACCCCTGGGACTTCTTAACCTCTCCTGCAAAGTTGTTCTTTTTATTGTATATGTTTATTGATGATGTCTATGTGCAAATAAACTAAACCAAACTAAGTCAGCTGCTGATAACAGCTTCTGATAACAGCTGCTGATAACAGCTGTTTCACTGCGTTTTTTTAACATCTGAATTAGAGCTGGGTATCGATTCAAATTTCAAGATTCGATTCTCAATCCAATGCTCAATCTGTTAAAAAAGGTGATTTTAGACCTATTATCTTAATTATATGGCTGTAATTCAATGACGCAAGACTGGGTAACAGTTCATCGGGGGAAACTGTATTAACCCTTTCTGTCTGGACTTTTCCTTCCAATTTTGGCTGTAAAAAGGGCAGCCAATGTTTAATAATTGAATAGATTTTTGGACTTCAATCGACTCATTTTTTATTTTTTTTAAATTCTCAACACAGGACTAATCTACAGTTTCAGACATAAGATCCTTAGATTTCTCAGCAAAGGGATGGATCCCAAAAGCACCGACTGTGATCTCTAACACATTTACTCTGTTTCCAAAACAAAGTTTTATTTCGCATGTGACCATCATTTGATACTTCTCAGTTTGTTAATCACCGGTTCTGTTTAAAACCCTGACTTAAAGTGGAATAGAGGTCAAAAAAGCTGTGAATTAGATTGTTCAAATGAGTGTGAACATATGTGTGGTTTCTCAGCCAGAAAATGTAGGGTGACATCAGCTAAATTGGGCTATCAGGTAAGATGAGCCATTTAAAGTTGGACCCTCATAGTCCTTTTATATTTTAAAAACCAAAATGGCTGCACTATATATCAAATTATTTGATTGACCTATAGTTGCCAAAAAGTGGCCCAAATAACCCAATAATTGTAGTAAGGAAGACGCTAATATCGCAAATCAATGATATAGGATGTTATTTAAAATGTCTAGAAGCTCCAATATGTATTTATTCTTTCCTTACTTTTGCAGGCTCAGAAAATTACAAAAGCAAATTCCATATTTTACAGATTTTACGAGGACAGCAAACTGCATACAGGATTCATATTCAGGTCTGAAGACCAGATTTCTGCCTGTCCTGTTGACTGATTAATGGTATTCTTGTTTTTTATCTTTTCAATTTGGAGAATTCTTTATTTTAATATCAATAAAAGATGAATAAAAAAACATCTTTAAGGCCATATTTGTGAAATGCACAATAAACTTAAATGTTTTTGTATCGACAGATTCTATCAGATGAGCGGTGGATTTCTGCAGCTCCTGCAGCTGGACTCTGTTTACTAATTAGATCAAACTTTACTTATAAAACGCTTTTCATACAAAGAACTGCATGACGATGGTCTCTGAACCCATTAGAATTAATTTAGATGAATCACGGCTAAATACAAAAGATCGCAATATCTATAAATAAAAATAATCTAAAAACAATTGCGTGCTACTTTGTGTTGGTCTATCACACAAAATCCCGAGAAAAATCACTGATGATTGTGGTTGTGACGTGACGAAATGTGCAAGACTTTACAATCTGTGAATGCTAATATTGTTATACAGATTTATGATTAAGATGTTGCTCATCCATCTTGATGTCACTATGATTGCATAAAAATGTGACTATTAAATAAAACCTTCAGCAGGGAAATTGTATTCTGTTCTGCTGAAATATTGTCAAAGGTTGCTTAACAGTTATAGAAATTACAGCGACCAGTTAAGCACCACATGTGAGCACATCAGTAAGTAAAATAATGACTCAATAGATTTTGTACTTGGGGCTTGAAAGCCGTTAGAATAAATGATTTTGGCAAACTGGGCGAACTTTTGCTGGTGTCTCTAATTACATCAGATTCTGTGTATGGAGTCATGATGACAGAACCTCGCAGCAAAAGGAGGCTGCTGGTTTGTGCTGTTAAACAACCTATTTTCAGAGTGCCTTGTTCTACATTAGCTTTCGACGTATGAAATATAATTTAATGACCAAGTAATTGGATGACAGCTTGGAGTAACAGCACCATATAGTCAATCTCTCTTATTATGTTCCATAAATAATGGGGTTCACCCACACATTCGACAGCTCGCCGAGGTGATCTCCAGCGAAAGCAGCAAATTGGCTGTTATTAGCAGTCAATGGATGTGTTTTGACACTGCTGCTGTGTGCCTCAAGGACTCATGGATTATTTGATAGCTGCTGCACAGCTGAGCTGCAAGGCCTTCTATTCAGCTTGGTCAATGCACCAAAATACAACTGCAGATGTAGAACTAGAATCAGCTTGTTGCTGATTACCTGTGAGGTAGCTCTTTCTCTTACCTGACACAGCTGTATGTGCATAACATTTCAAAATTCTCAACATAGGCAGATATAGTTTTAATAAGTAACTGTGATTGGTTTTGTCTGAAAATATTTCATCATAAAAGACTTAAAGTTAATCGTTTTTTCTCCATCTATAAGAGAGAAATGTGACAGCCAGGTGTGGCGTCATACAGCAACACCACTTGAGTTGTTTTGAGTGCTCCACAAACCTTTTTTTTTGGCCGCATGGTAACCTTCTGGACAAAAACCCATTCACCGCACCTCTCCACTCCCTTCTGCTATCCTAAAAGCCTCTACCCACCCTTCACTGTCTTCCTTCGAATGTCCTCTCTGCCCTCTACGCGTCTCTGATTTGTCCTTCATCACTGAGCGCTTAAAATTGCCAAATCTTTTGGTACTTTTCCCCCCCTTCTTTTTTGACAAGCACAACTGGAATCTCATCCCTTTATCTCCGTTGATTCCTCTTCCGCCCATTTCAACCTCTCACACCGACTCATTTGCAGTCAGGTCACGCATGCATGCGGCATGGTTGTGCCAACGCCAGCTCTGTGCCAATGTGCCCGGGCGTGTTTAAGCAGGAGCCTCCTGTACTGAAGGCCTGGGTGGCCCCGCGGCTTTAAGGGCAAATAAGGAGTTAAAATAGAAGGTATTTCTGTTTAACTGAAGCGTTAATCTTGATACGACCTGATATTATAAAAAAGGAGTTTTGCTACAAGTGCAGTGCAATAATCCTTCAAATGTTTTTGTTGTAGAAATATTTTAAAGTGGACCTGCTATGCTTTTAAATTCATCCTTTTTACATCTAAATCATTCAGTTGTGGTCTATATACACTGGAACTGCAATTCTTAGGCCTGAATTCCTCATTATTGTTGCTCTACAGGCTCTTCTTCCACTCCTGTTCTTGGTACGGTCTCTGTATACCCAGTTGGGGGTGCTGCATACCCCCCTCCAGATTGCAGAACCTTCCACTCCCCCCCGGGCAGCCATTTTTGTTTTTTAATAGAGATATAAGACAATCTAACGGTGCAGAAACTTCTTATTCGTAAGATGTCAGAAGAGTTTTCCATCCAGCCGCACATTTTTACCTAAAATACCCAGTAATTATAAATAAGACAACTGTTTAAAGGCCCTGTTTAAAAATATAGTTATTTACTGATTTTAGCAATGCATCCAAACACCATCACTAACACAATACCATGTAACTTAAAAGCTATAAAGAGAGGCTTTTCTTAAAATGCAAAGACAAAGTTTATACTAAATAATGACAATCTTGTGTTTAAGCACGTAGACCACGTGAAAAACACTGAAGAAAAATGTTAGCAATTCTACAGTAACATATGCTGTTTTCCTTTTAATAATTATAAATAAATAAATATTATTATCAGTAATTATAATGAGATACATACATTTTCAATTATATTCAGTTTATTTATATAGCGCCGATTCACAACAGTTGTTCCACACAAGACCCAAGGTTGATGCCCAGTGTGCTACAGCTAGCATCAAGCTAATACAATTATTGTTAGAATCATGCGTACTTCGAGACTATAAACGGAAAAATAATCAGAAATTGCTTATGTGATCCTTTCTATGCTGGTGGAGGTGACTGAAGCTCTCGTCCTGCCCGCTAAGAGAAAAATACTTTCCCACAGATGCTGGTAAACGAACACGAAAAATAAATCTTCACCAGGCACTTTGCAGAGGTTCTAATGCTGGAGGACGGTGTAAAGAATAATGTGGGTTAATAATCCAACAACTGAACACTTGTGCCTTCGGCATTCCTGACTACAAACTTGCAGCGAGAGATTGACTTGGCGGATTCCCTCATCGTTAGCCGGAAGTCAATGACCATGTTTAGCAGTTCCAGTGCAAGTATCGTGATGGAATAGTTCAAAAACGTAACAGATAATAAAGAAAACTGAACAGGTTGAAAAATATGTCCATAAAAGAATTTTGAATTATCTCCACAACACCTGGATTGACTAATTTATGCTTTTTTGCTCTTCTAGAGACTCTAAATGCACAACAGACTGTATTTGACAACTAGAATGTGGAACTGGTATGATATGTCCCCTTTAACTAAAAATCTATGCGAATAAAAAAAAGCTTTATAGTATTGGGTGGTATTCTAATTCCTTGTACTCAGAATTCAAGTGTCCATTTTTTTTTGACAAAATAATCATCTGGATCCACTGAGCTAAAGTACAAATTGCAAAAACATGAAGCAAAGAATACTGAATAAATATTCATCCCATGTCATAAAAGATAAAGCTAACTGTGACTCCTATTGCAATGAGGTTTTAAAGCTTATCGAAGCACCAGAATTGTCAAAATTTCCCTTGATCTGTCTGAATGATGATCTAGAGGTCAAACACAGAGGTCACAGCGAAACTGAGAACGCCAATTTACACACCTTTAATGTGCATTGGATTCAAACCTATCACAGAACCTGCAGCACATTTTGAATCTCTCGCTTTTCATACATGTCTTAAAAAACAAAATCAGAAAGGGTCAAAATGAATGCACCTCTAATAATTTAGCCTTTTCACTGTTGATACATAACCATTGAAAAGTGTACTGGTATTCAGTCCTTAATGCTAAAATAATTGACATTTAAAAGCATATCACTCGCATGACAACTACAAACTCAAACCAGCGATGAAAATCTATTTAAAATGGCAAATCTTATCTTAAAAGATTCCAGAAAAAAATAAAAAAACAAGAGATGGTTTTAACTGTCAGATTTCAAATTAATTTAAAAACATTATCTTCACCTCTGCTTATGCTTACATGCACACACACTGGTCCACACAACCCAATAGCCATTGGCAACATTGCCCTAGCAACCGTTGGGCATCACGCCAAGCCACCGAGGTTGCCTTGTACTGTGTTGCCATGGTAACGCTTTCTGGCTTTGTAAATAAGGTACAAGGAGAGCAAAAAAAGAAAAAGAGAAGGGGTTTGCGATAAATCACACAATAGAATCAGATTAAGAGAGCTAATAATTTACGTTTTGTGAATAATCACCCTGGCCTCGCACAAAACGCCATTCGTTCTCAGGAGGCGCTTTAGCATCAGAGGGGGTCTCGGGTCAGAACCGTTCCCACACACAGCCATTGGTCTCCCCTACTCTCTCTCACAAAATAAAACAACTACAGTAGGTTTAATGATCAGATGCAGATTCCTCCTTTGGATGTGCTTTCTAAAAATACCAGATTCATCCTTTATTCTGTCTATCCACAGACATGTATATTTAACAGCTCACCTTAATTCCAATTATATTTCTCTGTTCATCTCTCCATCCATCCACGTATTAGATAAGTGCTTTTATTATAACAGGAATGTTATGTCATAAAATCTCTGTAAGAAAACAAAATGTTATAGATTCCCCTCAATAAAGAACTGAATAAAGTCATTTGTATGTGTTTGTCTTAATACTAGGGCATCCATCAACCATTCAAACCCAAAGCGTGAATCAGTGCTTGCATTCGTGTCTGGGAGATTATCATTAGCTTCTGCAGAGTCTTTTTAAACAGGAAACTACCAAAAATTTAATGTCTCTATCTGTGTCCGGATCTGGATAGATCTTTTTTCAGCCTGTAACAATGACGAAGGCTCAGCTCTTGCTCTTTCAGATGTTTCCGAGGCAGGGGAGTCAAATCTAAAGACAGGAAGCAGATTCTGTGTTTCAAGCTAGCAGAAAACATGAAAAATGTTCTCATGTTATCAAAATCGTCTGAGAAGTTTACTAGTTAATTTTGCTGAAAGTTTCATAAGGCATTCGGAAAAAGACACACGGCTATTGTTTCTTAGTTTGCTAACTCTACTGCGTTCCGCAAATCTCTACAAATCGAATCTTCAAGAAGAGACTGTGGAGCATTTTATTGTTTTGCCTATAGTATACTGCTAAGAACAGAGAGATGGTACAAAATGTACAAGATATCAGATTGCAACTGGACATCCAAGACCTTTCAAGAAAGATTTCTCTTCTGAAAAAAAAAGCGGAGTATGTGGTAAGGAGACTAAATTAATAGGAAAAATATACTTTTTGTTATGTTTTTAGCACTTTGTGAAAAAGTAAGTTCGGCATATTTAGTATTTAGCTTCTTGCCAAACACCATTATAGAGAAGTTTATGGCTTATGTTGTTTTTTTATATGGTTTTTTTTTTACGTTTTAAAAGTCCTACGTTTTTGAACTCACCATTTACTTTGAACATGCCGTGAATGCACCACAGGTGTGCAGCGGAAAGATCGATCTCATGCAGAATATCTTATTTGCTTTTGAAATAATTTAAAAATGAAAACTACTTTGATTATGAGAGGGTGAAATCAACTGAGAACATTTTATGATTGGCCAGTTGATGTAATTTGATCCTGCTGCATGGCATTTTTCTTTATGACCGTCTGGACGGACTGTCCCAATACAGAACAAGCTGGACCTCTAAAATACACTTTATGGTCTCTAAGATGCAGCAAACTTCGGTGAGAAAGTTTCACAGAAGGCAGCTAATGGTGGTCAGGAATGTTATTAGAAAAAGCAACAAAGTTGGCAACACTGGTCTTCAGGAAGTGTGAGAAATTCTCTGACTCCGGTCTGCTCGGGATGTTGGCTTTTGCAGCATTCTGCTAGAACGAAACTTGTGTTGTTTGATCCACTGAAACCTTGGGTCGTTCAGTGTGTGAAACACCTCCAAAGTTAGTGGTCACAGTGTGACAGTGTGACTGTAGGCTACAGCCCTGCAGTTGCCACACGTCTTTCTGGGTCTTGCCCATTTTAGTCATGATGGGCCGATGTGTTGAGGCCAATAGTAACTAATCAGTTTTTAATGCTAGAGATGTTAGAGATTGTTAATGCTGAGAAAACACCAGTAACCCAACAGGAATGGGTTACTGGTTTGACCCGGCACACTTGCTGATGTTTTGAACACAAAATAGTATGTTAAGGTAACTAAAATCTAACTTTTAGGCTACTAATATAATAGTTTAAACCAATTATTTTTTTTAAACTTTAATCTTTTTTCAGCATTAAAAAAGGATCAAAAACAAAGTAGAAAGCAACGTTGTAAGGGTGACATTTGTTTTTTTAACCCATGCGATTAATGATATAAGAAGGTCTTAATGTTTAATATAGTAAACCAGAATGCAGTCTGTTTGTATCTGCGCAAGAAAAAGCACATTGTATTTAACGCTGTATTTTTAAGGGCTTTTATGGTGACGGTAAAGAGAGATTGAATGATGGAGAGAAAAAATGTAAATGTCTGTGTACAATGTAAACCGATGTTCTCCGTCAAAACTTCAGATTTATTAAGCTGATTTCCTTCTTTTTCCTTCCTTAAGCATAAAAAATGATTATGTGGAAGTTTTTACCTTTAAAGCAGCAAGCAACTTTATCCCCATATATCTCTTCTCATCGTGAAGGGACTATTGGTCGAACGTGGGACTTCTGAAAGCAGAGGAGCATTGTGCAGATTAGTTGTACACCACAGCATATAGCACACCTATAGTTTTACACCTATCACCATCCTACTTCACCGGTGACTTCTTCTGAAAAACTAGACACTAGCAGATAATTAAACTGTAACGTATCAATCAAGACCGTTGATAACACACACAAAAGAAACAAAATGTATTTAAAAAAAAGGAAGAATAAAAAATATCATACATGCCCTGTTCATTAGGAAACTGATTAACAAACTTAAACTGAATACTGTAGCATGAATGCAGTGAAGGATGTAAAAACCAGACAGACAACAAATACAGCCAAAGACTCTGGTAATGAATAATGCATCAATAATGACGAAATATACAATCTGAGGCCATAAATTAAACAGCAGTTAGTCAAACATATGCAATAATTATGACATTGCAACACAATGAAACACAGACAAAGAAATGTGGCCGTTTTGTGTTGGTATGTGCTCAACAGCTCCCAGATGTATGTTTGAGTTTGTGTCAGCTTTAACAGATGTTAGGCAGAGCATCGCCTATGGTGCATCTTATCTAATTTAACATGGAGGACACACAGCCTCACCCCCTCCTCGCTGCTTTCCTCTCCGGCCCTTTGAACTCAGGCCGCTGCTCGAGATGTGTTCTGACTGAGCACAGCATGTCCTGAAAGGAGGTCAGAGGGCAGCCCAAATAGTCTGGTGTCATGGCAACTTGATGCCATCAACCAGAAATTTGAAGTGGCAGGTTAAAAACTGCTGAAAGGTTCGGTCAGTTTACCGGGGATGTAGACAAATTGGGTCCGTTTTTGAGTCAAAGAGCTTCACTATGATTAAAAACCTGAATACAACAGACACTAGAAACTACACGTTAACTTTTCTTCATCTATTTAAAAGTCAAGAGCAAACCAATAGATAAATGTAGACAAATGTTAGGCTGATTTATATAACATATTTTTACTCTTTAGTCTTTGAACCTTTGAGAGTAAAAATTAGCTACCTAAATTAATACAGAAAATAGTTTTTGCTTGTTTCAGTAAGTTACATTTAAGACTTACCATGACAATTGTGATTCCAATTTATCCAGATGTATGAAAAATAACTCTAATAGGTTGACTTAACTCAATTACCTATTAAAATTAAACTTATTTTACTTAATTATTTATGACTCAGCAATTTATGGAAGCTTAACACAACTATGTGTCCTTAATCTTCAATGCATTTACACATGTAGGTTAGCGACTCCTCCTCGTGAGACCATTATACAATATCAGAGTGTCTTTGATCAGAGGCTTCCTTAGAACCGCTTCAATACACACTGCTGCAGCCCAGCTTTCCTGCCCACAGCCAACCCCATCTACAACAACTCTTTGAAGAAACTCTTAAAATAAATGCAATGTCCCTTTAGGATTAAAACTTCTTTTTTGATTGAATTATCTAAATTCAACATATTCTTATGGTTTACAGTAGTTGTGATAGATTGTGGAATTTAGTCAACTGTTGAAAACACGGTTTTTAAAGCGTAACCTTTAAAAAAAAATGTTTCACAGATCTCCTAAAATAAATTAACATAAGCAAGTTTAAGGAGCAGATTTATTTTAATCTGACCTTCAGCATTCCATCAAATGCTTCCTGCATCAACGGGGGTCGTCATGGTTCATCTAGGACTGCAACTACTATAGAAAATGTGGGCATAATTAGAATATACATTTACCTCAGACTTTTGAAAGACCCTGAATAAAACCTAAAACATTGATAATGCTGTAAGAATAACAACTTTTTAACATGCTTTCCTAGAAAACAATCAAAATTTCTTTGGATATTGATGCTTGAACAGAATAAATTAGTCTCCTTAGCATCTTTAGTCAGGCATAGCTTATTCAAAGAGGAGTATATGCACACTAGCTGATGTTGAATACTTTAGTTATTTACATTTCCTTTCAATGACACCATGACATTCACATTCAACTTATCAGTTTAAAAGCATTCCAGCTTTTCAAATGAGCATTAATCCATACAAATATAATTTGCATTAAGGGGATCGTTTTAAACTAAACTTGTGTAGCCCAGTGTTTTCCATTGTGAATTCAAATTTACATGTATATAAATACTCTCTTATTGAGGGTAACGTCCCACAAGCAAAACCAAATGTTAGCCAAGGATTATTCTGCTTTTTTACATTTTTTTGCACATTTTCCATAATATGTAAATACAATTGAGTTTTGCTTTAACCTTGACTGACTTAATTTGATATGTATGCTCTTTTAGTCCAAGACTGGTTTAAAAACAGAACAAAAAAAAGCACACAATTACTGGCAGAAATGTCATCTTGATTCATTTAACTCCATACAATTACCACCAAAATGAACTCCTTTCATTTTTTTTGTTTGCTATAATGACGCTAAGTACATTTGAGCCAACCTGAGAAATGAGCTGCAGTCTTAATTGTGTCGCATGCTCGCCCGTGGCAGCTCTAGACTGCCTGTGTTTTCCTCTCGCTGCTAAAGTGTTGGATCAATACAGAATTCTGGTTCCTTTGTATGTCATTAGCTTACTTGATGCCTGAGCTGAGACCTCTTAAAAGCCATTGTGTTTTCAGCCTCTTAAATCTCTCGCATCAACAGTGTGTGATTGCTCTCTGAAGTAAATGTGCCAGCGTGACCCACATGTATGCTGGGTTCCTAAATGCTTTCTTCTTTTGGTGTTTGTGCACCGCTTGCAAGAGAGCTGCATGTGCTGCATCAGAAAGCCTTTGTGTGCGTGGTATGTGTCCTAGTGTCTGCTCGATGCGGCAGAGGGTGGAGTGGCAGATCAATAGAAAACAAATGAATTCAGATCGATATTAAGCCAAAGAGTGAAGGAGAGGGAAGGAGAGATTGAAAGCAAGCGAGTGGGGTGATGCACCAAAGAGGAGCATGAGCAGAAGGAGGAGGAGGGGTGTTGTTTGGACATGTTGGTGTGTTACCAGGACCTGAGCGATTAACTGTACTCACTGGGGGTAAAAAAACGCATCATTTCTGAAGCCAAAACCTCAGCGCTTTGAGGTCAGTGCTAGGTAAAATGAATGGTTAAGGTACAGAGAAATTAGAGGCGCTTCAGCAGCCGTGGACTTGAGACAAAAGGGGGATTGCTGCATTATTGATGGTGGTCTTTAGTGGAGAGTGGATGTGAAAGACAGTAATTAGTGCTGCCTTTAAAGGAGCTAATAATGAATCACTTTATGAGGATCTTTTTAAACTTAAAGGGGACATAGCGTGCAAATTCCACTTTTTAGCCTTTGAATACAGTGTGTTGTACGTTTGGAGTCTCTATTAGCGCAAAAAGCAATAAATTAGTCACTCTAGATGGTGTGCAGGTATTTTTGTAAGCGGTTTTGGTCATATTTTTTAACCTGTTCAGTTATCGGTGTTATATTTTTGGAACCATAACATCACAATTCTTGAATTAGAACTGCTGCTAAACTGCTAAACAAGGTCTTGGGCTTCCAGCTAAACACTAAGCAAATCTGCCCTTTTATTGATCCTTGCAAATTTGTAGTCCTAGTTCAAGAACGCCGACGGAACAAGTGGAAAAGTCCAAATGTTCGGTTGTTGGAGTCTTTACACCACCACCCAGCATCAGAACCTCGGGGAAGTGCCTGGATAAGTTTTGTTTTTAATGGTAATGTACCCACATCTGTGGGGAAAACACTTTTTGTTTGTGGAAGCTCTTCAAGGATGAGGGCTTCACCCTTATTCTCCACCAGTACTGAGAAAGATTTGCTAAAATACTCTGTCCTGTTGAGGGCTCAGTTCCTCCTGACTATGGAAATGACGGACACATCAAATCGGTGAGCTTTAAATTAGACTAAAATGATAGCCAACTTTATTTCAGACATTCATTTATTGCCTCCTGGCCACTGCTTTGATAGGATATTTTGACAACAGCACTTCATTAGCATTTAAAGAGAACACACCAAATCGGGTTACTCTCAGGCTACGTCCACACTAAGCCGATAAGGTTATACGGGGAGTTAGACGCCCCGTTTACGGTCCCATGTTTGCGCAATCCCATACCGACTTGTGCAAATATTGGGCATGCGCGAAAAGACGCACGAAACACGCATATAATCTACGTGACGCCAGCGCCTACATAATATATACAAGAAGCTCTACAGCACAGTACATATCTACTTGTCCCGTTAACCGAAGAGAGCAATAGCTGCTCCGAAAAAGAGAGAGTTTTTCGTGTGGACAGACAACGAGATCAATGTATTACTCTTCGCTGTCGTCTTTGTCTGTAGTGTCGTATTGTTATTGACGCAGCATTCATTGACGCCACTAGCTCGTTTAGCCGTTGAATTAAGATTTACACGGCTCTCTTACCCGGCTAATAGTTATCCGGCCCCAGACCTTAAACGACGCCGGGTTAGTGTGGACGATAGGGGGGTGTAGACTAAATAATTATACGTTTAAGGCGTTATCCGGCTTAGTGTGGACGTGGCCTCAGACTCATCAGAACTGGGTTAGAATTGAGAGGCCTGTAGAGCTACAATAAGAAGGACCTTCAGACCTGAGAACTGCAGTCCCACTGAATAGAGACCAAAACTGAATGATTTGGAAGAATCTTAAAGCATTTCATGTCCATTTTGAATCAAGCAGATTTTCAAATTGGTTTATGTTTTGATAAATTTTATTTCGTAGAATGAAAAAAACATAATGAACAGAGCAAAACAATCGATTTCATATATTTAACCCAAAACTCTATCTTCTATAAAGCGTATTTGGGGGGAAAAAATTCTAAACTTTATTTCTATAGAAAAATAACATATTAATTGATGTAAATGATTTAAATTGATTTAAATGGAAATAAGGATGGGCAATGCAGTTTTTGTTGAAGTTAATTGGAACATTTTCTGAAACTAAAAAGTTACATTTTCCCATGCTCACATGTATGATATTCGTACTGTATGATAGATATTATAAAATACATTTTAAAGCAACAAATATGCTCACTGCTGATACATTTGTGTAACATTATTTCTAATTGTAATTGCATTTATAGTTTGTAGCACTGAGCTACTCTATGCTTTGCTAGAGTACGTTCTCGGACACCCCATTAAAAAGACTTCATACAGTAGGAGTTGTCTGTTTAAACATTTTAGTGGTTTTAAATCTTGCTCTCTGGTAGATCTTTCAAACTACTGAAAACTTCATTCTAAACCTCTAGGTTTAGTTTCTGGCCTTTCCAGCAACTGCAAGATATTTGCACATATAGAGAACGTTCAGCCTTGAAAAAAGCGATATCTATAGGTCAGATCTGTCACTGTTTTGCTACTTACTAAGAGAGAACTTTCTACTATACTAGATGTATTTAATTCATATACTGTAAGTCTAAAGCATGATCTTAATTCATCATGATCATTTAACCTCAAAAAGCCTAAACTAGAAAAGAGAAAGCTGTTTCCATAAGAAATAAAAAATCGATGTAGCTTAAAAGCTTTTTGTTCCAACATTTCTCTTTCAAAAAAAAAAATAGGTTAGGTTTATTTTAATATATTTAACATTATTGAATTTAACTAATACATTATTTAAAACAATTAAATTAATTGGATAAATCTGACTGATATGAACTGATACGTTTGAAAGATTGATAAATATAATTTGCGGAAAATATTCATGTTATCTCACAAGCATAAATCACAATTACTTAATGAAGAGACTAAAAAAAATACTAAAATAAAAATGTACATTTTTGCCTTGCTTTAAACCAGAGGTAATGTTTTTAACAGTTGTTGGTTAAGGATTTTTTTGGTTTTATACTGCAAAGCTACTTAACCTGTTAAACCCAAGGGTCCCCCAATATGGAGCCTAAGTCACGCCCTTCTACTTCCGGTCCATGGGTCCCCAAATGCCCCAAAAAAATGAATGAGAGTCAATGAAGCGATAAAAGTTATTTTCTGATCCAGTTTGAAATGCGCCGTGGATCCAACATATGATGTCCGTGAATTTTAAAAACAAATTTTGATGCAGAGAAAACGCTGATTTTCAACCGGAGGTAAAAGTTACTTTAGGTTTTGTGTAAAAACGCTTAGCGGACTACAACTGCAGAAGAAGAAGGAGAGTGATGGCCGTAGCCTCCAGTACGAAGAAAGTAGCATTAATCACGGAGAAAACCTCTATAAATCTGACTATGTGTAAAGTAGTAGCTATGTCGGTGGAGTGAGAGCCAGCATGGAGGAGAAGCTCTACAAGCTCTAGGTGAGTGTTTTACGTGCTATAGCTAGTGTTAGCTCCCGTTAGCAAAATTACGTCATATATGCGTGCGACTTCTGATTTCTGATTTGTAGGCATTTCAAATGCGAATTTTTACAATCAAATAAATATCCCAACAGTTGAAACGTACATCGTTAGTTATCATTTAAATCGATGTACAACATATGTGTGATTCAGAACGTAAGACAAAGCGGACCAGAAAATAACTTTTATCGCTCCATTTACTTCCATTCATTATTTTTTCGGTTTGGGGACCCATGGGCCGACCGGAAGGTTAGGAGACTTAGGCTCCCCATTGTGGGACTCTGGGAATTATTTTGTTAACAGGCTTGAGACAACACATCATCTGACAGAAAAAATAGTAATAATGCACATCAAATTCAACATAAGACCACGCGCTCCAAGGCTATCTAACCTATTTTCACCAACCACAAACACAACTCAGATGCCACATAAACAAATATTTGTAAACATACTCTCGTATATCATAGTTTCGTCAACCCAGCCGCCACATTCCGGCCTCGCCCGCAGCAAGCCTTTGTGCTAAACGCACAATCAACCACTCAAATGAAAGCAGAGACTCTACCGATTCCAAAGATACATCTCCCAAAATGCTATGCCCAAGCACCGCAGACATATAAGCCAAAGTATAACACAACAAAAAATCGCTTTTCAGAATCACAGTTGAAAATATAGCCTTACCTTTGCTGTTTTGCCGTGTAAAAAATATTTCTTTGGAAAATAAACACTATTTTCCTGATAATTCCATCACTTGTGCACCATTTAAAACCTTCCAGGTGTTTCCTGTATAATTTGTGGTTTCTAGGAAGTGTTTGCAGTGAATTCACGGATGAGACTGGCTTTTCCCCTAGGCTCTGTTCTCGGCTCAATGGTTGCCTGACTGTATTGTCAATTTTGTTTTGCAAGTTTTGGCGTTATTCTGTAGGCCTCACGATTCCAACGAGGTGTCACTCATGCACATTGACCAATCAGCTCCGGGGGAAAGTCTTATGCGTAAAATAAGATAGTCAGTCGGCAAGACCGTCGGACATAACTTTGTTTTGCTGCTTTCACTGTTTATATCTGATAAATGTCACCAGAAAGATGCCCAAAGTTGTTTATTTTAGGTCTACTGAACACTATGTGATATTAAAATGAAAAATATAACTTTTACACAACAGAAATAAAAATGGCACTGTTTGTGCCAAACTGTGCCAAACTGGACACCTCGCCTGATATGCCTGTACTAAAACCTCTCTAGTTTTGTCCTGTTTCACATAATCAGTTTCAACTTTTGCCGAGGTAATGTCCACATGTTGTATTTATATTTTATTGAGTAATCACTGCTATTCAAGCAATATCCATAGAGTTTTTCAATGTAAAACTATGTTTTTTTTAGGCGGAGCAAAAAAGAAATACATTTCGTCTAAGTTCCATCTTCAATTTCTCCTAACCAGTAACAGATAACATGCATAATGACACATCTATCAATTCTACTCAATGTTACCTTTACAATGACACCTAAATTGTTCAAATACTCCTTTTGGTTGCTGAAATATACACATTTTTTATGGGTAAGCATTTTTCGAGAAATAAGCTTCAAAATAAGCCTAGGGTTTAAGGAGTTAAGTGCTTTTGCTTTGAGAGAGTGACCTTGAAATAGCAAATGTGTTTGCTTGGTTTTATATGTATCATCTCATCTTCTGGTTGCAATATTAAAGCTTCAAGAGTCATTTGGGAGTCGGAACTCAATGTGACTTTGAAGTGATTGTGCTGAAAACAAACACAGGGGAGCGTAGTGCCGTGAAAAAGTACTATCTACCTCCAGTTATAGGATCTCTCAGTCCTGAGGAGAATTACAATTAGTATTTTAACTCTATTTAAGGCTCGTGTAGTTCTGTATTTAATACTCTTGTAAAACAAATACACAATACTAATAGATAGAGTATGATTAATAAATCATACATCTTATTTTAATTGTTATAATTGAAATTATTTTCTTAACAATAAAACTAAAACTTTATATATAAAAATTTGTAGCTGTGTAATTCTGAATGTTTTGCGTTTATATTGTAACTCCTGTTAATATATTTACAAAACAATAGAAATCAAAATACTGTTGGGCTGCTTTTACTATAAGATCTTTCACTCAGCAACGTTTAGCATTTTGGTCAAGGTCATTTGTGTCTGGCTTGAGAATCTGCCGCAAGACTCAGTCCAACTGGTTAAGCATACATTAGCATGTAATAGACATAGTCAAAAAACGTGTAAAATATTAGTTGACAATTACTGCACTCCAAATGGTCGTTGGCGATATGAATATTGCACGCACTGTTGCTATATTACTGAGATGGAAGACAGCTGCTCCGCCCACTCATATTCAACAACTTTCGCGTATCATGTCTTGTGTCAGTCTCAAAGAAATTAATTGTTCTACCCAGAATCATACTGACAAATTTAATCCCTTCCTCCCAATTAGACATATATGCTTAATTGCTGTTTTTTACTTTCTCTAATGTTGTATTCTGCTTTTTATTATCTAATTATGTATCACAGAATCAAGTAAAGCACGTTAAAGTGACTTCTGCTTTAAAACCTGATGTGTTTATTAGGGTTTCGGCTATCTGCTTTGATACTGAACAGAATGTTCTACCTTTCCTAAATTTGAATGTGGAACTGTATCTTGCAAATATGTAGATTTGTGACGAGCTGTTGTTGTTGTTTTTTATGTAGATGTCTAATTTAAGCAGGTGGGTAATATTTTGTTTTTGTGAATTATCATTTAAATGTTTTAAAACAAAAAAAAAATCTTATTTGGTCATATGAATACGATAAATAAAAGCTAACTGACAGTTATGTATAAACATTTTTAAGATAGTATAACAGGTAACAGATAATTTAGATGTAGTCATGACTGCACTTATATGTGTAACTTTGCCCACCTTTTCTGCATCTGCTGAGCAGTAGAACCGTTGTTACGGCTTCATGTGAATCATCATAAACAGCATTTTTGTAGGAGAGACCTCACAGTCTATCCATCTGACTTTCATGACGGATAATGTCCGAGCCAAAAAGCTCAGCAGTCCTTCAAATGCATCACTGTCACTCATACCACCAGTGTCGAAAAATGCTCGCTTTTACCTCTGGCAATCTCACTCACTGAACAAAGCTGACAGACAGAGGCCATGGATGTAAACAGGATTAACTGAGAGAAAATGTGAGAAGCTGAAGATAAAAATATCTTTTTATGTTCGAAAGAGGGGCAGAACAGCGTGAGAGTCAAGGAATGATTTAATATCTTGATGGTTTCTTTCATTTATGTGTTGGCTGCTGATATATATATATTCAATTATATAATGTAAATGATTCGATATCATGATGCATCGCGATTATTTCATTTGGGTTTGTTTTCAATAATAACTATGTTTTAATAATACATTATTCCAACAATAAACAGATGCCAGCCTTTTTTAATTATTTATAAAATATTTGTCTGACCACAACATGAATGGCACCTCCAAATAAAAAAAAACAAAAATAAATAAATAAAAAAAACAGGAGAACACATATTTTTTTTAAATAATCTGTTTTATCCTGATATTTCTTCAAAGGTTTACTGTAAATTTGTAGAATATTGATGGATATAGGTGATTATACGCCTTAAATGAGAGAGAAGCAGAAAAAATGCATAAAGTTATTCGTATGCTTACCTAAATTGTCTTAAGACTACAAAATTCAAGTGTTGATTTTATTATCCATTCATAATATCCATCCAGGTTGTTATTTATGATGTTCTCCTGTTTTGTTTTGTAGCATCCCGTAGTTTGAGAGCCCTGAGCCGCGCGCGCCAGCAGACACAGAATGGAGGAGCAAAGACAGAGCGCGAGGGCAGACATGTGAGCACAGAGTGGTGCGAGAGCACAGAGCAGGCGTTAATGTTCGTTCACGTGCGTGCTCTCACATCTGTCTCAGTGTGGGCAGAGATTGATCATTGCATTCTCACGTTAGTGGCACGAATATTGCCATGGTGCCATGATTGCAGCAGATCATAGCAGAGGTGAAGCTGCACTCGTTGATCGTACGAGGATAAGGTATAATAGAGTCTGTCACGATGCAGCATCGTTTGTGTCTGCATCGTCGATTAAATGATTATTGTATATATATATATATATATATATATATATATATATATATATATATATTAAAAAAAAATTATTCTCAAGAGTTAGAATTGATTATCACAATCTGTTCTGATTGGATACTGATACATGTTAGTGCTCTTAAAAACTTTTTGGAGCTGATTCCTTCATTACATGACTGTAATCCAGTGACGCAACACTGGGTGGGGTTACATCCCTAATATCTACATAAAAAACTCCAGCTTGACAGTCTGCTGAACAAAGCAGACTTTTTTTCTGCTGTAAAATCTGACACCACCCCCCACCCGTCCGGTCTCTGTTTCTCTCTCTGTCTCATTGTTTGTCTCTATCTGTCCCCTTGAGCCGTGTTCTGTGCGTTCTCTCCCTGCCGCTCTCCATCTCCCTGCCTCTAATGTGCTTTGGCGTGTGTTACCCACGGGTGCCTGAGTGCTGCCTCCGTTGCCTTACCAAAGCCGGGGCACCGAAAGCGGCATGATGCTGTCTGTGACATCATCAGTCACTTCTATTAGTCACGTCTGACCTCCCCTCGCTGTCTGGGCTTTGGCGGTGAACACACACACAAACAAACATGGTCAGTGAAATGGTATCTAATGAGCCCAGAATGCAGAGTCTGATTTCCTTAAAAAATATTTTACAATTTCACACAGAGCTGACACTGAAATTAGTGTCATGTAAACATGGATCTGGTTCCAAAGTATTGCATTAATTTTGTCTATTTAAACACCATCCTGAATATATCAGAAGACCTGTTTAATCAAAACACTGTTCTATACCAGAAGTAGGCATGTTAAAAATAACAGCTCCAGGCTATTAGTACAGGAGTAGAAAATAGAAAAATAGATAATTAATTGCTCTCATTTCAAAGAGCAAAAACTGACATCCTGGTCAAAATAGCAATAGTAATGTTATCTGTAACACTTATTTAACCACTTAAGCCCGAGGCTGTTTTTTCAGAATTAGGCCTACCTACACTCTGGAAGGCTTTTTACATCTTATAAAAGGTCTAAAATGTTCAAATTGCTCTCATATAATAGGAAGGTCTATGGGGATACTGTGAATATGAAAATTCTCAAGAAATCACAATGGACCTGAGTAATTGATGTTGAAAGACAGAAAATATGAAATATAAATATGAATTCTGGATGAAAAAAATACATATTATAAGCTTATTTTCATTGTAAAGAAGCAAAAAAAACATCATAAATACAAACTTTGATAGATAAATTGAAGTGAAAATGCTAGTAGATTTTATCAAGCTGATATTAGTGAGTGAACTATTTTGCTGCAGCAGCGCCTAGCCTGCAATCAGCTGCTTTACAGTGATGCTGATGCAGTGGCTGTGTAACTTTAGTTTCAAAACAGCGTCCCTTTAAGAAAAGTGAAGGTTGGAGATCCTTTAGGTCTTCAAATAGCTGTATCAGTCTTTCTCGTAGGCGAAGGAAAAGTTGTAGCCACCTTAAAGTCAGCTGGCTGCATATCAACAGGTGGAGGGGCTCTGTACTACTTACAGCTTCAGTCAGAAAAAAGTCAGGTCACTCCATCAGTTTCTCTGGCATATAAAAGATTTAATGCTGTCTTACTTCTTTAAACCTCTGTATACGTTGATAGCCATAAGTGTTCGGTGTGTTTCCAGAACACAAGAGACGAGCCAGCAAAATCTAAACAAATATTATTGTTTTTTGCTTTACGTTTTTCAGTTTTCGTTTTCTTGAGTTTTTATTTATCAATAGATGGTAGCGTAATATATAGAAGAGTAATATAGTAATATAGGAGATAGAGTAATATAGGAAGAACAATCTGAAATTACCAAAAGCATGCATGAAACATTTTGGTTAAGGCACTTTTAAACTGCAGTGTTGAATATTTATTCCTCTCAATTTGAATTTTATTTGAATGAAAACAAGTACAGATTACAAACTTTTTGAAAAAAATATCTTTAAAAAAAGTGATGACGAACATCCTCAGAACATTTACAAAATTGATTTCTTATGTTTTTAGCTTCTGTTTCCATACATGTGGGTTTTAACATCGTGTTTTCATATTTCAGATACCCTACACCAGTGGGGTCCCTAGAAATCACATGGGGTCCACACAATTTTTGTCTATTGTGAGGTTTTAAGGTTACCAAAATTATATTTGCAAATATAAATCTACAATACAAAATCTACAATATTATCCTCCTGTTTTAACAAGGATATTAAGAACAAAAAAACTCAAATTGATGTTTAACTCTTGCAAATGAGTTTTTAATTGATCACTTTTATACGTGTATGAGGCTAGGAGTTGGGGTTGTGTGACGATGCCTGCAATGAATTGAAATTATCCTGAGAGTGTTTAAATGAGTTTTCAACAGGACAGCAGTCATTTAGAGAGCAATATATTTAAATAGGAACAATTATTTTCATATAAAAACGATGCAAGGAAAATTATGGGACACCCTGTATGTTAAATTATAATGATGCACATCTATGTAAAAGAAATAAAAGGTAATTTTAGTCAGTCAGAATGAGTGAGTGTGTCAAACTGCCTCATCCTCCATCGACGGAAACACTTCTGTACATGAGGGTGTGTCCGCTCCTGCTGCCAACCAGTGAGGAGCTGAAACTCTGCTAACTCCTCCACTCTGGGATGGGGAGCCTAGTCAACATGATTTTATTTTTTTACATGCAGCCCAGGCTTGGGAAAAAAAGTTTAAGTTCACTTCATTATGAAGTATATTTAAGTATGTAGTAGTTTACTTTAGAAAGTTTTCACTTTTCATTCATACTGTTGTAAAGTTTTAAGATGTGGGAAGTAAAACATTCAGAACAGAACATTCATCTTTTCAATACTATAGTAAATAGAAAATCAGCACTATTGAAGACTCTCGATTGAAATTTAAGCATATTGTCTTAGCCCTACAAATTGGCACTTTTTTTTACTAATAGTATTAATTGTGAATCGATTCTGAATCGAATCATCACTCCATGAATTGGAATCGAATTGTGAGTTGTTGTAAGATTTACATCCCTAGCACACAGTGAGTGTTCAACTGTCTTTCACTATCAATGTGCCGCTAAAAAGTATATATATCGGCCTTGGATTTCGGCTTAAGATATCGGCCACCAACCTTTTTATTAATTGGTATCGGCCTTAAAAAAAACATATCAGTCGACCTCTGCCCTTCACTCACAGCATGTCCTTCCAAAAGAACGTGCAGCAATAACCTTTACATGCCACGCAAAAAGACAGGAAGTTGGAAAAAGATTTCAAAAAGTAGAGTTTGGGATTCAATAAGGACAGAACAATGACGTCTGCTGCATGAACACCTGAAGGCATGAGTCGTGAAAAGGGAAAAAGCACAGGCGAGGCGAGCATGGGGACGAATGAAAGCCTGGAGGGAGGGTGAGAAAAAAGCACCAGGCAAAGTAGGACAGCGAAGTAGACAGATTAAATAAAAAGCGACACCAGACACAGAGACAGAGAGAGCAAGCAGCATAAACCAAAGCTGGGAAACAGTGAAAAGATAGAAAGAGAGGCGTAAAAGGACAGAATTAGACTGAAGAGAGCAGTGTGTCTGTTAATATAGGTGGCGGACTCTTGTCAACCTAGTCACAAAGCATTGAGGAATTCTCCCCGTTGACCCGAACACATTCCTCTGGTCAGACGTTAACCCATGCCACACTGCCATGCTGTACTGCAACCGTTTTCCTGTCACTGACCCATAAATAATTTGTTTTAACCGTCTGCAGTAGCTGTGCATTTTATAATCAACAGTAACAGCTCTAAGTGGGCGTTGAAAAATGTATTTAAATATCTAACAAGTGCCCTGGAGTATATTGACTGTGAAAGTTCTACAAATCCCAAAGCAAATACCTTCCACAAGATTTGAAAAATCAGGTGAGCAGCTTGACCTGCTGAATCAACAGTCCCAGCTGCTCACAGAGAGCTGTGTGCACATGTTGTCGAAGGGGCCGAGCGAAAAACACCGCGAAAATATCGGCGCAAGAAGGGCCCTATTGTACGGCGGAGGCAGAATGTAGCTCTTATTCTGGTGCCGCCGGTCTTGGGGCATGGGGTGACAGCAGCACAAAGGCAGAAATGTAATGTGAGGCATCTCCAAAACTAGCTTCAAGGCTACACCACAGGCCTGTCTTTATGCCTGCAGTCTCTCACTTTTCAGCAACATCTGATCATCGGGACATGACCACCTGATGACCTTTCCACTTGTTGCTAACAAACATAAGTCACAGCCTACAGTATTGGACCAAACTGGCTCCAGCAGGCATGCTGTGAAACAGAAAGCCTCTCTGTTTGTTGCTTTCAGACTGGCCCACGGTTAGCACATCTCTGTTGGCTTAATCATGACAGAATGACTCAGGGCAGAGTAATTGAATTATATTGATGGTTCACGGACATTTCGATCGGGCCACAGACTAAAACGGCTGACCAAGTGTTCTAGTCTGCTGAGTGCTGTCAGGCAAAACTCTATTTAAAAAAAAAAACGCTTGAATTTATAAAAGCAGCTACTCAGCTGTAATTCTTTTGTTCTTAAAAAAAAAAATTCAGGCAACCTATAAATCCTTACCTCTTATAAAGCAAGTCCAAAAGTCCAGGCCATCTTAAATTCAACCTGAAATACAAAGATATATTATATTATAGAATGTTTTTTAACATTTTAATGACTGTACAGTGCCCTGCAAGAGAATGGGTACTGCTTTAACTTTTTCACATTTTCTCTCATTGCAATCACAAACTTCAATTGTATTTTATGTGAAAGACCGACAAAAAATAATGATTTTAAGGATTTTTCTTTTTTTCTTTTTTTTTACAAATACTCTGAAATTCTGAAATAGATTTGTATAAGAACCCGTTTATCAGATATGTCTGAGTGAACAAACATGAAAACCAACACAGCAGACGGGTTAAGTTGGGGAGAAGTTTAAGATTGCAGCTGACCACCTCGACCCAACGCATTACAGCTTTTAGATGCATTTCTTTGCCAATACACCTGGATCAAATAAATAGCTTGTTACCAGGCCTCTGGAGAGCTAAATGGTGTGCTGATTAGGGAATTCTGTTTTTACTGTGATGCAAATTTAAGTGATATCTGTTCAGTCAGTCTTTGTAGTTGTGCATGCAACCAGTCTGCTACTCATGTGGCAAATAGAGGAAAAAATGTTGAAATCCCACTGCAAGACATCTGCAGTTTGTCACAGTTCGTCTAGTAGATGCAGTAAGCATGTTGAAGATGGCGCTCTGGTTAGATGATAATTTAAGTTCTGACCTACATGCAAAACACCAACAAAGTAAAAAAAAAAAAACACTGCATATCACCCTGCAGATTCCAACTATAAAACATGGTAGAGGCAGCATCATGCTGTGGTGGGGGTTTCTTTGCTTCAGATAGGGCAGGAAAGGAAGGATGGATAAGGCTGAATAAAGGACGATGTTGAAGGAAAACCTGTTTGGAGCTTCAAAAGACGTGAGGATGGGGCGGACAACAGCTCTAAACACAGCCATAGTAGAGCTATAGTACAATGGGTTAGGTCAAAGATCAAAGTATATTCATGTGTTAGAATGGCCAAGTCAAAGTCCTGATCTAAATCCGAAATTCAATTTTATGTTCAGTCTAGTTAGATTAAGGTTGGAAGATGGCTGGGCGATATAATGAAAATGTAATTTCTGTATTTCTAAAATAAATGAAAAGATGTGTTTTAGTTTAGCGGTGCTCCTGTCCCTTTAAAATGCCTGCTGTACGGGAGTAAGTCACGTGGCTGCATACAGTCATGTGAATTCACCCCGTCCAGTTTTCTCACATAAACGGAACAGTGCTGCCAATATAAAAACAGAGTCGCTATATTTAGCGACTCTGTTTCAAAAAAGCTTGAGGCTGATCCTACCCGCGCACGGATGTAAACGCAAAAACATCTAAAACGTCTAAAATAAACGATTGCATACTAAATCAATCACCGGTTTGACTCACAGCCCCAGTCAATTCCTCACCTGGTCTGTGTGGTCGAAGTCTGAGTCTAAAATGGAATTTCAGAAATACTGGAAGGAGTGGGAATTGAACCCTGTATTAAAAGGCTGCTTGAAGCCGTTTATTGGAGACGTTACACTGGTCCACTGCCTTTTTATGCCAAAATTTGTGATATAAAAAACAGGACGGTTCAAAAATGTATTCAAAAGGCAAAAACCTTATAACTGTTCCACCCCAACTATACAGCCATTAATGGTTTAAAAAAAAAAATGATTCAGCAACAAATTTGATTTCTCCCTCCTACAGCATCCCTCACAATTTCATGCACATCATGTAAATTAGGTGACATTTAATTTAGAAGGTGTGTGTGTGTGTGTGAGGGATTTGGGGTAGTTATCGTCTATTTATTATTATCGAGGAGCACTACTCAATATATCACAATATTGATTAGAGGCTATATTGCTCAGGCCTAGGTGGAAAACTTTATTCTCTATGTGTAAAATAGAGCAGTACACAGCAATACAGCAGCAGTGCTCAGGGGGCTATAAACATATGCATGCCACACTTGTCAGATTTTAATCTGTAAAAAAACATTGAATGTCACGATTCTTTGCTACTTCGTGGAAAAAAAAACAATGAAATACAATTAAGTTTGTCATTCAAAAATCCAAAGGCTTGATTACTTTTGTCCTGCGTCTTCAGTCAGACAACAGATTGTCCTCGTCGTTTTTTATTTTTATTTATTTTTTTTACTGAAGCACTTCTTAGTCGTTCTTCCAGAGCTATGAGGACAGAAAGTCAGACCTGCTACACACAATCGCAGCTTGCATGGGAATTCCTGAGGTCTGTTCTCTGCGTTAATGTCTGCATGCTGCGGTTGGATGTCATCAATTATGGATGAGAAACACACCAGACTCATAGAAGCTGGTATAGAAATATGGGAACAAACGGGGGGGGGGGGGGGGTTGCATTCTCACATCTGCAGAATACCATGTGAAACAAAGGTTACGTAATATAAGAAGGGCCCGACCGATTCGGATTTTTGGGTCCAATACCGAGATAAAACAGTAAAGGCCGATAGCCGATATAATGGGCGATAAATTCCCCTCTAAAAAAAGCACCTTAATCTTAAACCCTGCATGATCTGTCCATTTTAATGCTCACATATTTCCCTCTGGTCTATTCTGCACATTCTGTACATATTTTTTATTATTTAAACATCTTTAAGTGTCATTTTCTGTTGCACATTACAACCTGGGTATGCCACTTTATTTATATGTTTTATATTAATAACTGCAATGTATGTATAAACTGTAATGTAACATTTTTTGGGGGGTTCTGTTCCTGCTTTTTCTGCTTTCCAGCTGAATTTCACCTTGTGGGACAATAAAGGATTGCTCTATTCTATTCTACACACCAAACCACAGTCTCAATAACTCACTGTGGATTACAATAATGCATCGCTTGCTGCCCCCCCTCCAAAAATGAAATTCAGACAGCCAATAATATCCATGACCCGCATATCGGCTGATACATCGTTTGGGTGATATATCGGTCGGGCCCTGAATATAAGGCACATACATGTATATTTCTTTAAAAATAATATATGGGTTCAATAAAAGGCAAGCGTATGATTTTATATACTAGCGATGAATACATGAGCAACAGTAAAGCTTAAACAGGAACAGAGGAACTAGTCCCTTTGGGGGCTTTTTTGTACAGATGCTGCAGTATCGTGTTGAGGTTTCTTCCCCTTCAAGTTCCAGGTATTCAAGAGAGTGTTGACCCTGTCAGTGAGTTCATACCATAAGCAGACCCATATAGCTTCTCCTCCAGAGGCCCAGATCACGAGCCTGCTGAGCGGCCGCCTTGGTTATGTAAGATTACATAATACCAGGCTCGTCTAAGTAACATTTCATAACCTGGGGGTCCCACTATACGGTGTAGTTCCCCTCGGTTGAGAAATTGAGAGAGAAGCGAAGAAATGCAGCCACAAATTTGAGATTTAAAAACAAATGCCAGCCGCTCTGAGGGAGGAAAGCTTTATCTCCCTTAACCTCCTTCGAGTCTCTGCTGACACGAGCAGATGTTTGGCTTCAGAAACTTTTCCCCTGGTTTAATTGGGAGGATATGTGGAGGTCAGGAGAAGGATGACCTAGGGATGCTACTAAACAAAAGCTTCCCCCCTTTTGCTTATCGCAGATAGGAGAGTCGCCGTACCCCCACGAAGGTCATATCAATGCGTATTAATCAAATGAGTGCATATGAATTGAGTCTGCATACATCGAGACACTGACTATCGTTATTTAAGTAGGTCAGTAACTGTGGTCTAACGGCCTTGGCAACACGAGAAGCATCGTTTTCATCTTCCCCAAAGAGAAAAACGACCCGACTGCTACTAATCCGAGCTAATTTCAGACGAGGATGCTTGATGTGGCTTTCAAACTGAACAGAAATAGGAAAAAGCACCGATGGTGTGTTCATATAAAGACCCTCAGCAACTAGGACAACACGTGCACGTCCTCCCTCCTCAGAACAATGATAAAGAGTTAGAAAATATCACTGCGCCGGGATAACACCTGGCAGAGGCAGGGCAGGGAGACGAAAATGAAGGGACACAGATGCTTCAGATTTCTGAGGCCGCCAACAGCGACAGCGTAAAGGACAGAAATATTTGACAAACGTCATACAGGATTGATTCTAGGAGGACCCTTTTTAATTGCAGATACGCACTAAAGTTCGTATAATTGTATGCTTTCGATTGAAACTCTCTTTCTAAAACACACTATTTTAAAACAAATAGCTTACACAAATATAAATGTTAACGGCGAAACCACATGTGCAGTTCATTTAAGGATAACCGAATAAAAGGAGAGAAGTGTGGGGGGGGGGACCACAGAAAAGTTTGGGGATGAGTGAAGAAACTCTGCGTTAAGCACTTAATCTCTTTGTAAAAGAAACACATTCAACCTCTTTTCAGTGCATTTCATCAATAACATCACAGCTCAATAAATCCTGAAATATGAAGGACGGTGCAGAGGCTCCACGCATGCGCCAGAGGTTGGATCCTCCGACGCTGCCGGCTCCATTAACTCCAAACCACACCATGGCATATTAACACACACGCACAGACACAAAAATACACGTAACTGATACAAATGCACATACCCCGAATCCTTCGCCAGCTAGCCTCCCATTCATGGACCCCCCCTTCTGAAACTGAGTGTATTCAGCAAAAAAAAAAAAACTTCCACGGGTTCCTCTGCTAAAAAACGTGAGCAGAGGTAATCTCTGAAGGAGAGGCAGAGAGAACAAGCCAAAAAAAAAAAAAAGATACAGAAGGGGCTGAAGGAGGGACAAGAGAGCGAGGCTGAAAAGAAGGAGAGAGCAGGAGCACGAGATGGGATAGATGGACGGAGGGATGGAGAGACTTACAGCGTTTTTTTAGAGCAAAGTAAAGCAGGAGAGCTTGATTAGTTAGTTAGGAAGGGAAAAAGGACAGGTACGTGCTGCATACTTACGAATGAATGAGAGGAAAGACCGGAGAAGTGATGAACAAAAATCATAGGCTACCAGAGAGTCTGACTTTGAGGAAACATCCAGTTTCTTCTAATTCAGGAATTCTTTTTCCCCCCTCTTTTTTTTTTTTGTACGATTTTACCAATTCCTATCCGACCGTCCCTCCTTCCTGAGTCAATCCCCCCCCTTTCTGGTCCTCTTTTTTTTTCCTCTCTTCCTCCTCCTGTTTTTTCTTGCCAGCACTGATACTCTTCCTCTCTTTCCCTGTCCTTCATGCTTTCTGCCGCAGACCACGCTCTCCTTTTCCCCCCTTTTCTTTTCTGACTCTGTCTTCTTCACATGTCCACACACCAGACACGATTTTCCTTTCGTCAACTCCCAGCTTCCGCTTTTCAATGCACTTTAGAAAAAGATTACTGCACAGAAAGCGATTTCCGTGTACAAAAAAAAAAGACTGCAGAAGAGGTGAAAAAAATAATTTGTTGACAGGATAGGAACGAGCGGTTTGTGGCATGCAGTCTAATGCGGGGGGCAATCCACGGCCTACATTTTTTTTTTTTCAGGGCGCCACACATAGTAAGAGTACAGCGTTTTAGAGGGGTTGCCTCCGAATATGAAGGGATAACTGAAGGGAAATAATTGCATGCAGAAAGAAAAGTAAAAGGAAAGGTAAGGAGGCAAAAAAACAACGAAAAAAAGGAACCTAAGCGGATTGCAGTTGGTCTCCAGTGAAAGTGGATAGTAAGGGCGCGTGAGGGAAATGAGTGGGAAGGAGTCCGGGGCGTGTGCATGTGTGAAGAGGTGGGAGGGGAGAGAAAGGAGAGTCAGAGAGAAAGGAGAGAGACTGGAGGTTAATGGAGAAATATCCAAGAGGGAGGGATAGAGGAGGAGTGTGGCAGACAGGAGAGGACTGAGAGAAATGGGGGGGCAGGAGTAGAAATTATATATATATATATATATATATATATATATATATATATATATATACACACGTATATGTATTTACATGTGTACTTACACACAACAAATCCAGTTTTGTGCTTTTATGTAATGCTCTTAACGCTATTACCTTCGTTTTTTCCTATGTGAAGGACGTGAAGAGGAAGGAGGAGGAGGAGGATGGGCTTCGTCTACGGTCCCTGTCGTTCCTTTTCCTGCTTTTCTTTTTGCTCCAGCTCGCCTCTATTCACCCGATTTTCTCTGCACGTGCACTTGAACTCTAAATCCTGTCTGCTTTCCCCTCCCCTCTCCCTCTCTCTAGCTCTCTCTCTCTCTCTCTAACTGCGCATCTGTGTGTCTCTGCCTCGCTCGCCCTCCCTCATTCCTCGGCAGAGGCTTGAAATAGTGCTGGCGGGCAGGAGAGCGCGAGGGGAGGGAAAAAGGAGAGGGCGAGGGGGACAAAAAGGGGAGAGAGACGTTGAGTTGAGAGAGGGGGGAGGGGAAGAAGCTTAGACGGGCTGACGGAGAGAGAGAGAGACGCCGTGTGTGTTTATGGGTGTGTGCGTGTCCTGGATGTGAACATAACTGTACGTTCGTACGCGCATTCATCCAACATCTGATTTAGATGCGCTTATTTGCATCCTGACATAAAACCTTGACAATAAAATTAAGTGCATCACATTTTCAGGACAAAAAAACAGCTTCTGTGTTTACTTTATTTTATTTTATTTGCAGACCAAACTATTCAATACTGGCAAAAACTTTACAAGAAAAATATTTTCTATTTAAAGCTGCTCTCTTGATTAATCAAAAATATAACACTAAATAAAGTGATGTGTGACAACCCCACTGTGTCATAAGTAATGGTTAAAGCCACAGTAATAATATTGTATTACAGCAGAGGGTAGAAAAAAGAAAAAAGAAAAAATTATAATATAATCCAACCACATTTAAACTGCTGCTAAAACAACTTAACATATTGTTTAGAACTTATTAATTGTCTGTTATACTGATTTGGTTACATATACAGCTAACAAAAAAGAAAAAGAAAACGAGCGATTTGTGTCGTGCTTTAAGCTTTACCATCGAGGACCGATTATGTGTTTCAATCACTTGAACCAAGTCTAGTCCCCTTCTTTCAGCCAGCTCACCAGCAGTGCACAGCAACAGGTGTGGAGTGTGGGAGCAACATTACTCCCCTGTTTCATATATTTGGAGAAATCTCCAGCCACAGCTGCTCTTTCTCTGGCGTCTAATTAAAAGGACTATAAACCGTGTAACTTTATAATTTTAACAGTTTTGTAATTCTAACTTTTCTCTTTAGGATTAAAAAAAAAATTGTGGAACTGTTAATACTAGAGATGGGCAGAGAAAGAGTAGGAAGGAAGTAGTAGTGGACCATATAACAGGTATGAGTTAAAAATAGAAATGTAGCCAAAGCTAGATACTGAGGTTATGAATTTTGATTATATAATCAAGCTCTGCCTACATACTTTGTACCAGGTACGTAAAAAAAATAGTGTTTTTTTCTTTACACTAGATATTGCAAGTTTAAAATTTTTAGATTTTGTCATTTAACGGAAGAAAAAAAAAGTTGAACTTTGAAGCATTTTCTGTTCAAATATGTGCAGGTTTCCTTTTTATTGATATTAAATGTATAAATAAGTAACCAGAAAATCAGATGATTTAAAATATCTATCTCATTTAAAATATCTTCATCTTTATGTCATGATAATTTTAGGTTTCATTATTTTCAAAAAAAAATTATATATATATTTTTAAAATGCATTTTGCACAATAAATGTTCTTTTAATAGCATTCTAAACCTTTTGGAAGTTGTTCTGCTACAATGTTGTTGGAAAGCGAGAATGCTCATTAGCCATCCTTTAGATATATATAAAAAAATAAATGTATATATATATAAATATATATAAATCCCAATGGATATTGTTATCACACATGATTTAGATTATATTGCAATATAGATTTGAGGCCATATTAGGCAAGCGGCAAAGGTCCCAAGGTCAGGAATAAAACCCTGGATGGTAGCTGGGCCAAGCCTAAATAAAATTACATTGTTGATCATTTTGTGTCATCTTTTCAGATCTCCAGTGTATTCACTCTTGGCAATAACACACACACACAAAAAAAATGCTATTTTATATCAGTATCAAGAAAAAATATCAGAATCATAAGTATCAGAAGAAAGTCCTGCAGTGGATAGTGAGGGGTGCTGAGAAGTTCATGTCCAGGAGCCGTTAGAGTTGCTGCAGGAACGTGGCTCACTCCTCTGTCCAAACGGTACCAGACCAGAACCACCAGACTGTTATTCATCTCTGTACCGCAATCTGCTGAAATACTTAACTGCTATCGAGGTTATGCTCTAAACATTGTTGCAGGGTTTTGTGTCAAATTAATCCATTGTTTTTCTAATTTTATTTGTATTCTATCTATTCACCCATTATCGACACGTTTATCCTATGCAGGGTTGCAGGGGGAACTGGTGACCTGGCCAGCGTCGCTACACCATCGCAGCGTAATCTTTCTATCAAGTCCTTTCTTTCCACAATGAGCAGCATGTGATTTAATTTGATCTGGTTTAGTGTTTCTCTTTTAGAAACGATCAACTGCATAAAAACACCAGCGACAACACATTAAAAATGCAATTATTGTACATTTTAGTACCAGACTGCAAAATCAAAATCAAAATATTTATTTATATATATTTTAAAATATAAAGCAGTTTTTTTCTACTTAAAACTGACCAAAAGCAACACTCATGAAAATATTCATACATGCATGTGTGTGCTTTGTTCAATTTATACTTTTTTATTATTTCATTTATTTTTTTATTTCTTCATGATTTAAACTTTAAAAGGAGGTAGTGAACATTGTTGTGCAAAATTTCTCAGATTTAAAAAAATGCAGTGAGAAATAAATCATGGCTAAATTATGACATACTTTAAAACATAAAGCAGAAGGCTACATTAAGCGTTTGTTGCTTTTCACTTAAAAAATGAATAGAGAGAAAAGAAGAATCTTAATTTCTCTTCCATTTTTTTTCTTTGTTTGTTGTTTTTTTTAAAGACTTATACCTTACATATGCAGCATTAGAGAGGTGGACCAAAAATGGCTGATAAGGAAGGTTGGATCTGTTCTGGGGACGACTGTGGAACGTCTGCACATGATCACACAAGGAAGGAATCTTCATAAAATCAAGGAAAATAAATGCAACCCTGAGCACCTCTTCTTTCATAGGGCTTCTTCAAGTACGCTGCGACACAGACCGCTACAGATCCTTCCTACACACAACCATCATGGCCGACAACAACTCGTAGAAGGATTAAATAGTATGAGCAACAACACTTAACTTCCCTCTGGGATCAATAAAGTATCTTTGAGTTTAATTGAACGCATCTTCAATTCAGTTGTGTGCTAACACACGAATGCATGACTTAATTGTTCAAAATTTAAACAACTTACACGAACTTCTCTAAATCAGCCGTAGAAATAAAATAAATAAAAAAAAAGGCACAAAACTGTGTCGGGCACAAATGAAATGGCACTGAAGATATAAGCACTGTATGTAGCAAAAACATAGCATTAGGCAGCCCCCACACACTCCTGTCATTATGGTTGGATTTAGGTGGCGTTTGAGCAACTTTGAGAGGAAACACTTCATAAAGTTTTAGTTTGTGAAAGAAGAATCCTCTGAGAGGGAACTTTTTGCGCTTCTTCTGTGTACTTTCACAGACTAAGATGTAAAAAAACAAAAACAAGAAAACAAGCTGTTAGCTCTTCGTTTTGCTTAAATCTTGGTGTCTGTTTCAAGGCAGCCAGTCAGTCAGCTTGGCCTGGACGTTGCCGTCTGTGCTGTCACCGGACGTTTGAGGCCGAACAGCAGCTCAGAGCCCATCGAGCTGAAAAAACTCTTGCTAGGTTTTAAACATTAACCAGCATTTAAAGCTGCTACATTATTACTTGTAAATGGTCAAACGAACAGCCATACCTCTATTTGACAAATATTAAAATCAATCAGTTACAAAAACATATGCCTTGATAATTCGTCCTTTTGCAGCTACAAAATCATTTTTTTAAAACTGTTCCAGCACACAGTGGGAGGGAACCGGATAAAAGTCTCGGATCCTGATATCTACAGTTATTAGCATTAGTTTTTACTCTATTTAGATATAAATGTTCAAACCAACAGACTGAATGTTATAAGCTCTAATCATATTCTCCATAATTATATTCACCCTTACAAGAAGGCAGTGTCACGCATAAAAGCCACGGATCATTCTTTTAGTTTATACCTACCATTATATACCAGCCCATTCTTTTTTTATCATTGCAGTTATTTTTAAACAATATTTGCCCTATAACAGTTTTCAGGTTGCTAATTTTCTTTTCAATTTTAACCCTTTTTATGAAAGCTTGAGTTATTTTGAGGGATTAAAATATAGTTAGATTATGGCTCGTACATTTGTTATTTTTGTTGTTTATCTGTTAGAATTTATATTTTAGGGAAACTATGTAACACTTTTCTGAGGGCAACAGGAAACTAAATGTTTGTAAACTCCGGCAGTTTTACTGAACTGTGTATTAAAGTGCAATAAAATTCTACAATTAAAATGCTACTAATTGAAAGGGATACATATATGTGCATAAATAAAATAATGTTGTGGTAAATATTTAGTTTTGCTTTTGCGTGTATTATGTCATTAGATAAAATACTTAAAATGATCAATAATTATTTGACAGGCTTTGTAGCTATTTTACTCAATGTAATTATAGAAACACATTTCAATCTTATACATTAATTGACAAACCAGAAAAATAATCGACTGGCTATGATTCTAACTAACAAGCAAAACTATACATAATTATCTCATTGCAAAATGCTACGTATTTTAAACACATACTGTAATTTAAGCACGATTAAAGCATGAAAGCACAACTTTATACAGCACGGATTATTGCTTCTTCTTTCGTTACTTGATATTTATCCTTGCACAAGAACTCCTGTGTGAATTCTTGTACCCAGACTCGCTGTATCGGTACAAAAGATCTAAACTTACACAAGGCGTATTACTCGCTTACATAAACTCAGAACATGTAAGGCAGGTGCTCTAATACTTTTGAAAGGACTGCTAAAGACTGTTTAATACATTTTTATGTCCTGACAAGCGCGTAGTAACTAATGCAATGATTTGATCTGCTAGGCTGAGATATATGTAAAAAGGTGTGAGAAAAGAAAGAAAAAAGGAGTGGTTGCAAAGAAAAAGAGCTAAAACCTAGAAGCCTGCTTCGACGGGTTAGACTTTGCTGCATTTTCTTATGCCATCGGAATTAGGTAGGATATTTTTTATGACAAAAACCCTAAAAGCACTTAGTGTGTATTTCTTTGTTTCTGAAGGGTAGGATTCATCCTGGCAAAGGGAGGACCGTGATTTTGTCTTAGTCTAGGGGGGGAAACATGGCCTCTGACACACAGCAAACAGTGCCAAATGGTAAAAGAATGATTCTTTAAAAACGCTGAGTCAATCTTAACCTTCAAAACTTAAAATAATTTGGTGTAAACTGTCTTTTAACATCAAAATTATAACTTAATCAACCCTAAATGAGCAGCAGCTCACTTCAAAACGCTAATACAACATACCAAGAGTAATTCCAGACAGAGTTTGTAACTTTTATGTCGTATATATTTTAAGCGGTACTTACCCTCTCGCGTTGTCTTTCTCACTGAGACGACTTCTCCTCTGTTGTCGTCTCTACCGCAGTCCTCTAAAGAGCTTTTGAATCTGTTTGGGGGAGAAAAGAAAAAGGAGAAATGTGAGAAAAAGACTGCCACAACACCACCCTCTGCTGGGATACAAACAGAATTACTTGATATTTTTGTGCGTAATTGCTTGGTAAAATGTCATATTTTTTATCAGTTTGATAACACACATTACAAATTATTAAAGAAAGAGAAGCAATTACCTTCAATTGTGTTTAAAAGAGACTTTATGACTAAAATTAAAGCCCCAAGGTGAGCTCATGGTGTCGTCCTTTTCTAATGCGGACAGTCCTTCTCCATCCTTCTCATCATCATCATCAGCATCCTTCCTTTTAGATGCACTGCCACGTTAGCTTCGACTAAAAGGGGATATTTTCCAGACCTGGGGAGCCCTACTGGTGTCTTTAAACTACACCAGAACAGTATGCTACCTGGCATTAAGTAATTAATTAAAATACGTATGCAGATAAAAGCTTGTTAGCACCGTTAGCCTGGATTCCCTGTAAGCTAGGCTAAGTTAACCGTTTCCAACGGCTGCTGCACGCTGCACATCACAGCCGATAAAAAAAACGTTTTCATTCGCTTACGTTTGTCTCCATTTTGTGTCTCAAGATGCCCAGCGTGACGGTGAAGGATGTTAACCAGCAGGAGTTCGTTAACGCACTATCAGCGTTCCTCAAGAAGTAAGTAAAACTAATGGTGAAGCCAGACCTTCTGTCAGTCAGTCACTGCCTGTCAATCACCCAGCCTGAGCTAACCTTAATGATGATAGACGTTAATGGAGCTGCTCATTTGTTTCCCAATTTATAGATGAGGGAAGGCACATTTCAAAGTATTATTATTATTTATTATTATTATTATATTAAATAATATTTGGGTGATTCTCTGAAATATGTGCCCTTTGTGTCCCACAGGTTTACCATAAAGATTTTCCTTTACTTTGGTAAATTGCAAAAAAAAAAAAAAAAAAATTTAAAACAAGAAAAAGAAAGATCTATTTTCCTTTGTAATGTGACACACAAACTTATTTGGTTTTATGGGTTTCTAATGAGTAGAGGTCAGACAAATAAGCATGTCCCTGTTTACCAAAGTTACTATTTCAATAATTTAATTATAAATGTGAATAGACAGTAACCAGAATTTTTTTGGTAATACTTTCCCGTCTTCTTTAGCCTAAATAAAAATTTTTTTTGATTATATGTAAAATAGCACAATTTAATCATGTCCCTCAGTCTTGTTCAGCCCGTTACAGCATACAAATCTCCCTCTTTTTAAAAAACAATTGTCTTAGCACCCACAAAGTGACATCAATCAACTCTTTTCTTGCTATATCCATCTATCTGTCCATCTGTAAATTTAGTAGGATGATTCATTTTAATACGAATTGTGGTCAACTATATGTGGTTTGTATCTCAAGGCGTTTTTTTTCCCACTGGTACTCAATAAAACAGACTATTGTTAGATAAACCTTCATTTGGTGTTATTAATTTTTAATTAAAAAAGACAGTGCTCAGTTGCCAAATAAAATAATTTCTGCTTTTTGTTCTTAGTATAAAGCTTTTGGACTCCATCCTCGTAAACACATTAGAGAATTTACTTTGTCTTGTTTGTGAGTAGATTTTTTTTTTGTCTCTTATTAGAAATCATCATTTCTATACGAATATCATCTGTTTTGCTCTCATTACCCTTGAAAACAGTTATCTGGTTTACAATAAGATATCAAATATGCTCTCCTTTTTAAACCATGAAGCAAAAATAAAATATTTTATTTCATGACATTCATTGCTCTTCTTTCTTTGCGGATTTTTCTATCAATATTGACACATGCACAAAACACTTTAATAAGATCTATTTTACTCTATATGCATTCATCCTACATTTATTTTTTTATTTTTCTTAGGTCTGGAAAGCTAAAGGTCCCAGAATGGGTTGATACCGTGAAGCTGGCCCGGCACAAGGAACTAGCACCCTGCGATGACAACTGGTTTTACACCAGAGCAGGTTGGTTATTTTACCAACCTTTAGATTATGTATCTCACATGAACTCGATTAATATACAGCTAAAAATAATATAAAGTGCCAAAATGTTAAATATTAATAGCTTCTTAAAATACATATTTAAAGTTAGATAGGTTAGAAACAAATAATATTTAATTGTTAATTATGTAAGTTGTTTATTAAATACATAATTTTCAATTGTTTAATTTAAATTTGAAGAAATTAATCATTATTATTTCAACTTTCCCGATCTCATGGCACTTCACAAACAAAACAATCATTTCAATTAATTTAGACATACATTCCAATTAATTCTACTTAAAGGCTGAAAAGTTTTCTATCTAAGGAAACCCTTTGATGTCTGATGGAGCTGATTATTAAGGGCTTTATATGTTAATCCAATTCAGTTTATTTATATAGCGCCAATTCACAACAGATGTTGTCTCAAGGGACTTTACAAGAAAATTCATTTCACAATGAATGTACGAACATTCCAATCGGTTAAAAGTTTTACTTTTACCAGACAAAAAAACAATGCAAGACAGGTTTTATTTTCTTCCCTGCTTGTTCAACAAGTAGTGGTGAATTAAATTAAAAATACAATTTCAATTAAAAGACACAAAACAATCATTTCAAGTAAAAAAAACAACTTTTTGGGAATCATTGCAAAGTTTCCACATTTTAAGTAGCAGGTCATGGTATCAGTTAACTAACAGATATCGATAAGAGTACATTATTACCAGTATTGGTCCGATACCAGTATCTGTGCATCCCTAATTTATGTGTTTGTTAAATTGTATCGACAAGTTTAACAAATATTCCATCCACCCATTTTGGATTAATAACTTTATGTTTTTTATGTTATTATTTTTGGTGCTTTTGAATGTGTTTAAGGTAAATGTACATTTTAGGCTCCAACATCGGATGTGTGATGATCTGATGATGTAATGATCTTGTTTTTCTGAACTTGGACTACTTCAATTATTTAAATAGTAAAAATATAAATAAATGATTATAATAAATACAGTAGAAAGGAAGACTTATGTTTTCTTTGTTAATTCACTAGTAAAGACATTAGTACTGTTATTTGTCAAGTATTTATTTTTGATTTATTGGTTTAATTTATTAAGGCCAGCTGTTTTTTTTTAATATACGGTATATACATAAACTAGCTTTGACCTAATGCTAAGATCTTTGACGTTCACTTTAATTTCATTTAATCTCACATAACTTTCTTTTTGGAAACTCTGGAGTTCTTTAAAGCTTTCTCAGGTACTCTTCAGAAGTTGTTTGATAATACATGAAGGACATTTCAGATGCTGACTGTCCAAATATTACAGCATACTATGAATACACAATCTTCCCTATGCTTTTTTTGTGCAAAAAAGTATCAACCAGGCACATGATAAGGTTGTTATTTGGAGGAATTCTATGTAATAAATCAAAGTTACTTTTTTTTTTTAATGCAATTTGGTTTCGTCTCACCAGCATCTACAGCTCGTCACCTTTACCTGCGTGGAGGTGTGGGTGTGGGCGCCATGATCAAGATCTACGGAGGGCGGCAGCGGAACGGTGTATGCCCCGCCCACTTCAGTGTGGGCTCCAGGAACGTCGCTAGGAAGGTTCTTCAAGCCCTGGAGGGCCTGAAGATGGTGGAGAAGGACCCCAATGGGTAGGACAGGAAAGCCACTAAAGTTTGGCCAGTCTCTCTCAAAGTTTGTTTCACCGGATGCCAGCTGCGTTTTCTATTTTTTCCTTGAATCTGACTGGGCGGAGTGTGGGGAGAAAATTGGAACAGTGAACTAAGAAGGATAGAAAGTATCAAGCTTAAAAGTAGAGGCCGACCGATGTATCAGCCGGCGGATATATCAGGCTGATATATTACATTTTTTCTATATCGGCCATCGGCTGAAATTTGTTTTAAAAAGCCAATATTAAAAAAAAGAAACATTAGGCACCTGTGTGGCCGGCTGCAGACTGAAAGAAGGACCCCCACACACTCATATTTTACTCTTACATTTGGTGTTTAATCTTTGACTGCACTTTTTATATATATATATATATATATATATTATATTATATTATTTACTACCATGTGGTAGTGTGCTTTACTTTGTGGTGATTTTGTTCTCTTATACTGTAAGTCCAGACTCTACCTAAACCAGCTGTTTGCCCTATTATTCTGGTTACTGTTTGAATTTATTTTATTTTCTATACTTAAAGAAATTTGAATCTGTTTTCATTTAATATTGTCCTGAAACCATTTGCACTCAGGTTACTGTTTTTGTTTTGTTTTTATAATGTCTTATATTAAAAGTTCAATAAATATTTTAAGAGTTTTATTCACTTTTTAATTTATATTGCACTTAATAGTCGGCTTTAGATATCGGCCATCGGTGACCAGATTTTTAAAAAAAATCAGTATTGGCATCGGCATTTAAAAAACCCATATCTGTCTGCCTCTACTTAAAAGCATTTATTTACTGCTAATAAATAAACAGTATGTAAAAGTCCAATATTTAAGAAATAAAAGAATCAAAGAGCTTACTCAGGAACTTGTAGAAACACCGTCCATCAGTTGATCATCTGCTATAGGGGTCTCTAAACAGCTTTTTGATTCAGAAAGATAATTTTATATAAATCTAATATGTTATCTTCGATATTTTCCATAGATTTAACTAAAGAAATGGGAACAAATAATCTCTTCACGATAAGCTGCTAGTGACACTTATAGATTGGTTGGTCATTTGGTTAATATTAATAATAGTAAAAAAATAACAATTATGAAGCCCTTACCATCAAAGTGCTTTACAACCACAAATATCAATCATAAAAATCTTTGCTAATTTGTCATGCAAACGTCATGCAGAAAGATCCTGGGCCGGGATTCAAACTCAGGACTTACTTGCTGCTAGGCAACACTAATACCCACTGCTCCACCCAACCCATATTCATATTACGTTTTATACATTTATTTATTAATATTGCATATCATATATTATATAAAACATTCAGGCACATGTTATCAACCAGTTTATTCACATAAACTTGAAACATTTCTGCATGAGTCCCCTCTTGTTCTTTCACTACAGTAAGGCTCAAAATTTTGGTGTTGATAATAACAGCTCTTGATTAACACAGGGTAAAATGGTTTTAGTTTCCAGAGACGAAGCGAGCTAACCTCAAAAGTTAGGCGTACTCTGACAATCCCGGCTCAATTTCAACAGATTTACTGCTTTAATGTGACTTTACATTTAGAATACTTGAAAATGTTCTTTTTTAGTTAAATATTTTTACATCCTGTCATAAATCATGTTTTAACACATTTAACCTGTCAGTTATATTCTGGTTTTAATCATTCACAGCAGACTCCAGATTATCTTCCTCTACCCAACGAGGCAAAATGATTTATTAACATGAATTTAGAAACTTACAGTTAGAAGCGCTTCTCAGCGCTCACTGTGTCACACTCTAAACCATCCGTAAGCAACAACACCTAATTCACATTATAACACAATGCAGACTGTTGAGCTATTATATGCAGCTGGTGTTCCCCTTATTGGTTATAAATTAATTGGGTTGCATCAGTAATTATTTTTGGAATCAAAACCATTCTCACTTATCTAGCGTTGACAGAAATGTAGGGTTGACGCATATGAGCCTAGCTTTTTAAACCTTGCTTTAATTAGTGGGGATTGAATTCACCTGAGCTCCGTTGGTTGAACCGAATAAACCAGGCATAAACTGTTACGCCAATTCATATGAAGATGTTTGTTGCATCAAAAGATGGATCTACAAAGAATTGATTCAGGGGAAATACACACCATACTTTTCTTTTTGTTTTTTGTGAAAAACGAATAATTTTATTTCCACGTCACAATTCAGCTCTACTTTGTTTTGCTCTGTCACGTGTCAATAAATCAAGGTTTGTGCTTGTAATGTGATAAAATCCAAATAAATCAAAGGTGTACGATTATTTTTGCGAGACATTTAGATATTGGTGTGAATCAGTGTGTAATTTTTTAACTTTTGTTCATACAGGGGCCGTCGACTTACTCCTCAAGGTCAAAGGGACTTAGACAGGATTGCTGGTCAGGTGGGGTTCTCTATGTTGAATATTATCATTATTTAAACCAAAAAGCACTCAAAGTCATAATATATTAAATAGAATAAAATTAAATTGTAGAGCAAAATTTGTCCCTAAAATGAATATTTTTTATCTTAGAGAAACTTTTTATTAATTTTTTTTTGCAAAAACACACCATTAAAGAAGAGCTTTAAACCAAAATAGAAAAAATAACCTGCAGTCGCTCACACTTGGCCTGTTTGCTGCCTGTCAGGAATGGTGATATACCTTTGTTTAGATGGGGATACCATATGTTTATTACTTCTTTGTTTCCTTTTGTACATTCAGGTTGCCTCGGCAAACAAGAAACAGCGAAGTTTACAAAGTGCCGTCTGAGGGGAAGCACCCAGAGGATTTACGCCGGCGAAAAACAGCGTACCTGCTGTGTTTATTTGCTTTTTTATTAACACACCGGTTTGCTTGCCTTTCCATATCAGCCTGGTTCTCACAATATCCATGGACAGAAGGCAGAGAGCTGCATGAGCCTATAGCAGAGCATGACTGAACTTGTGAACCAGTATTAAAGTATAACCAAGCATTAGCATGCTAAAGTTGTTGATCTCCACCAAGAAGCTGTGAAAGCCTGGAAAACAAAGCCAATGTACCAGACCCAAAAACATGTTTTATTCATCTGTGCAGGGTTGTTTGCAGAACATTATGCATGCAGAACTGCTTAGGTGACTGTAGGTGTTTAGTTGTAAAGCATGATGGAGTTGATCCAGCTGTTGTAGCGGCACACCCGGGCGTAGACACTGGGGTGTCCCTGCATGGCGCAGTCATACCCCCAAGAGACAACTCCCTGTAGCTGACCGCTACACACCAGAGGACCACCGGAGTCACCCTGCAGACAGACGCAGAGAACGGGAAGCCGATCAATGAAGAGATGTTCTGTCATCACCGATAAATGATGATTGTTGTTTTGTTTTTTTCTGGAACTATTTATAACCAGACTAAATGAAAGACTTGGAAGCCAATATATATTATTATGATGTTTGTTGGGTAAAAGTAAAAGAAGATTCAGCCAACATTTTAATATTTTTTTCTCTTTAATCCACAGTTTTAATTTCAATCAGTGAAGTGGTTAAAGCATAAAGGAGGAAGAAAAAAAACTACAAACTGGTTTAAAACTGCAGTGTTTAAATGGGAACAGTGGCATGGAAAAAAATGCTGAAGGGGGGCAGAATGCTCTACTTCATTTAAAGGAGAAGTAAGCACCTAATCCTGAGCAAAACATCCAATTTTCATTGTCACAATCATTGTCATGCTATAAACATGCACAAAACACCAAGGAAGTCTCAGCAGTCCTTCCAGCAAATGGGGAAAAATATTTTCAGGGACCTTCTAATTGACTAATTTGAACATTGTAGCGTTATTATATTAAAGCAATAAACCTACGACCAATTCAAAACAGTGATTGACGCTGTTAGTGAAAATAATCCTGGATAACTCTTTCATTTTAGTCCAACGGCTGACTGGTTTATAATTATTCTACAAAGAAACATAACTTGAAAAACGATAAATTGCTCCTGCTGGTTTAAACTCATTCGGTTAAAAGTGATCAACATGCATAACTGCTTCCTGATAGTTTTGATGAAGCATGTTTTTTATGTAAAATTTATAGATAATGACAGATAATTTATTCAAAACAAAAAGAGTGAACGCTACTTCTGTCATAATCACATTTACTAAATGTATTTCATTCTAACACTTCAGATTTTTTTAACTGCATAAAATCACAAAATTATACAACTTCAACTCGAAAATGAACTGATAAAACACTGTCTTTAGCTCGTGTGTTAAAGCTTCTGTTTCATCATTGTTTTACTTTTACACTGAGCTCCTTTGAGCTCTGACTCCTTACCTGGCAGCTGCTGGCGCCTCCCTGCATGAACCCAGAGCACACCATGTTGTCAGTGAAGAGGTGGGGGTAAGCGTTCCTGCAGATCCGATCGTCGATGATGGGCTGCCTCAGACACTGAAGTCTGTCAGGGTAGTTGCCTGGTTGGAAAAGGGACGCCTAGTCATGTTTTTATTCATTTATTTTGATTCCCATCTGTAAATACCTCTCCTGGCCACAATTTAAAAAAAGCTAGTCATACATATTGTCATATAAAAAGTTTCAGAATTGACATGGTTCTCTGTATTACATAAGGAAAATAGATTTGAGGACTTGATTAAGAGAAATTTACCAGAAGTGTGACATTGTTTTGACAGTTTTCTTGTTGCGGTTTTCTAAATTATGAAAACCAACGCCAATCTGCCCCACTTAAAGAGTGGCTAAAGTGAACTGGGCCACTGGGCGTTAAAGAACACTTAAACCTGAGGAAAAACATGAAGTCTTGAATTACTAGAGGTTAATTCATCCTAAAATATAGAGGTGTTAAGTTGGTGAACGGATTTGCCACCGTGAGTTTAAATTGAACTTGTTTTCAGTTCAAAACTACTTAATTTATACCAAAGGAAAACTGTAATAACTCATATCAACAAGATCTCATTATTGATGGTGATGGTGCGGGCAGGAAGGATCTCCAGTAGCAGTGAGGCTTGCAACAACTCTAAAGAGACCTCTGACTTAAGACCGTGACTTAAGCTCAGTTTCCGTGCAGAGATATATCCCACAGTTTTTGCCAAGCACTGCTAATCCACCTCATTTGCTTTCGACACTCCCTGTTAGAAAAGCCAGACAGAGAAGGGTTGAAGCTGGGAATATGATCCTTATTGGGAAGTCTCAAATATCTACATCCGGTCCATGGGTCCCATGCTCTCAAAAAATATGAGTGAGAGTCATTGGTATAAAAGTTATTTTCTGATGCCGTTTGAAATGCGGCATACGCCATCAGTGGAGGCACACGCTCTCCATCGATGGAGACAGATAGTCAGAAAATTGGGCTCTACTCCGTCCGTTTTAGCGTAGGTGATGAGAGCCCTTGCGTTGACGTATAATGCCGTTGCGTCAATCTGTTTCGACCGAGACGGAGAAGTATAAACTAGGCTTTGGACTCCCCATTATGATCGACGGGAGAGATGGTTTAAACTTCCTCCCTCTCTCTCTGCTCCTTGGTCCTGCCTTACGCCCATGAAGCCTCCTTTTCAACTTCCCTGGAATTAGGGAGGTCAGAGTTCAGGTATTTTTCGAGCTCCTGAGATGCTAATCAGCTGTTCACAGTTTTACAAGTATCCAATGGCTGTGTTGTCATTTCTTTTATGAAGTACATCTATGCTTTTGTAGTTTATTAGTACATAAAATCAATGAGTACTAGGCTGAAAAACTTACTTGTTTTTTTAAAGATGTCTTCTGTGTTTTCTATTTTGTTACTCTTTATGTTTCAGATCATCAAACAAGTTTTAACATTAGGCAAAAATTACACTGTAAACCCCAATGTTGAGATTACTTAGGTACACAGAGTAGCTGAAACTCAATGTTCAGAAAAAAAATTATTCTAACTCAAACGTGTTGAGTTAGTTCAGGATATTCTCTTGTTTTGAGTACAAGTAACTCAAACATTTTGTGTGACCTAGTTATCATATTTCCCAGGGTGCTTAGGGGCATGTTTTTGAAACCATGAGTGACTTGGAAGTCTGTTGTGTTAAAATAACCGATGTGATCAATTCAAAGTGGTGCCAATGTTAATACCACTTTCACAGTGATTACAATTCTGTTCATCATATCACTTGTGTTGAGAATTATTATACTTAAGAGCATACATGTATAATTCATTGATATGAATTATCTGTAAGCTATGGTGGCCCAGAAGTATCACAGCGATACAAAAGCCACAACACCACAAAATTAACCACAACGCTACAAAATTAACCACAACAACATTAGCCAAAACACAACATAAAAAAAAATTAACCACAACACAACCAAATTAACCACAACATTACAAAATTAACCACAACGCTACAAAATTAACCACAACACAACAAAATTAACCACAACCCTACAAAATTAACCACAACACAAAAGCTACACCGGAAGTTATACCGCTTTATTTTCCCAGAAGTGATACTTCAGGAAGCGGTCCAAATAGATGAGATGCGGCAGGAGACTTATACATCAAAGTTAACAGCATTTACAAAGCGCCTACCGAAATGAACAGTTTCCCAAAGTCGGCATAACTTCCGGTGTAGCTTTTGTGTTGTGGTTTATTTTGTAGCTGTCAATTAGGCCGCCGATGACATCCTAGTTTTATGAAGACACGTGAGGCTTGGATACATTTCAACCAAGACTGGCTTCTTAATTAGTACTTCTGACATTGACCATCATTACTTTCCCAATAGCATTTTAGGCTTTTATACCCTCCTGCTACAGGTAATTAGCTGGGACTAAAATACCAAATCTCCAACACATCTATATACAACAACAACAACCTGCAAAACAAAACACGAAGAATAAATATTTACACACATACAAAATAATAAATCAATAAATCTGAATGTACAGCATAATTAATTTAAACATTTCATTACATCAAAACTACTTCCCCCTTCCTTGTTAACTTGGTTTGCTCCGAAAGCTCTTAAGCAGGCAATTGGGCCTACTTCCCTCCTTTACTTTTCCTCCCCTGCCAAGAAGACAACAAAAGGTGAGTAATTCCATTACCTAGCTGAACATACAATTTTACCCATTTCAGAACACAGCATAAGTAGACATAAGAATAAATGTTTGTCACAATCTGCACTTCTAACTGAATGTTTTCTTCACAGGCAGAATGGCCAGTCCCCCTCTGCAAAACAAACATTTAACCTTGTTTTCTACCTAAATAAAATGATCAATTAATTAATCTGTGTGCTTATTACATCAACATCTGCCAATCATGCAATATTCCTGTAAGAACTTATTCACAATAAGTAGTGATGGAGCGCCAGGTCTCCATCACAGTAGAGTTGTGGTTAATTTGGTTGTGTTGCGTTGTGGTTTATTTTGTAGTTTCGTGGTTTATTTTGTAGCGTTGTGGCTTTTGTATTGCTGTTCTACTTCTGGGCCACCGTAGTAAGTTCATGTCAGTATTATAAAAGTGTATGACACTAACATAACTTAAAGGCACAGTGTGTAATGTTCGGCCAGTAGGGGGCAGTGCATACCTAAATTATCACAAGCATGCGGTATCTGTGTCTTCGAATAAGAAACTCAACAACGGAGGTCCAACTAGTGCTGTTTTCAAACGCTCAATTCCCTGAGAATTATCTATTTGCAGCAACATGACGAGCACATCAGTCTCTCTTTCATCGCTTGGAACTAGCGAAGAGGTAAAAATGTATTTATGGCTGAACTTTTTTGCATTTTGAGGGGAAATCAATGTTTTAATAGCGGGCTTGTTCTGTGCCCTTTGTCCGTCTGGGCTCTTGTAGAAGTAAATACGTCATCTAACATGGCTTTCCACTGAAAAGAGGACCCGCGCCTATGTATTTTAAAACTGATTTTTAAAGTCATATTTTACAATATCGCCAATATTTTGCAATTAATGTGCTTTACGTAAGTATTATTACATAATATTTTAATGGCTATTTTCAAAGATGTACTGCAAAAACTACACACTGTCACTTTGAGAGTATTATATACCAAATGTGTGTCTGAAACTTATAAATTAAAGTTGCATGTACTGAAGATTTTTGAGTTTGCTTAATATGTTAGTTTAATTTGATAATAATTAGAAAATATATTTAACAAACTCCAAATATTTTAGCTTTGATATAGTCAAATATCTGAGTTTATGAACTCAGAAAATATGCGGCAACTGATTGCCTCACTTTTTTTGAGTTCTGCCTACTTATTCGGGTTTACAGTGTAACCAACCTGGACATATGTGAAATACTATTCAACACCTAAATTAAATAACTTCAGTGATGCAGTATTGAGTGTAGATGTCTCTTCTAATGTCCTAAATCAACACAATGGAGCTGCTTCATATGTTGACTGCCTCAACATATTTTTGCTTTGTGAATTTGGTTATGTGATGGGTTATAATGGCTTATAATAACCATGAGCCCTGACCAGATATCACACCTATAACCCCTCCTTCCTCCCTTCACCTACTTCCACTTGCGGAGGTGTTGCCCCATCCGGACACCAGGCAATTCTCATCGGCCGATGGGCAGCGGGAGGGCAGGGACACGGTCTGGACGTAGCTGTTGAGGACGGCAGGCCGGCTCAGCTTGATCAGCATGATGTCGTTGTCGAAGTTGTAGCTGTTGTAATAAGGGTGCCTGATCAGCATGGCGGCGTCGATCCACTGCTCTGTGCCGTCATTTATAGCGAGGTTGTGCTCACCGAGACGCACCTGGATGCGGCTGGTTGTGGGGAAGAAAGGTGTTGAAGGTTTGCATAAAGTCATCGAGAAGTGCTGTCATCTGATTCAGGAAACATCTAAAACATGCAGTGTTCACAGTTAGGTGGAAAAGCTTTAAATTATACTTTTGAAACTTTGCTTCACAGAACCCTCTTAACTGTTATTCCTTATCCATAGTGTCTTAGGAGAGCATTTACACCCACTAAATAACTTTATTCTAGTATTTTTTTTAAATATTTTATCATTCTAATACCCCAAACCTCAATATGTTTTATTGGGATTTTATCAGATAGCTCAACACAAATTAGCACGCAATTGTGAAATGGGAAGAAAAGAACACCCATCTCTCTAAAATGTGTTTGTAGGACTACTGTCAGCAGCGATTACAGCTCTTTAGAGGTTTTTGGGGCGTCTGAACTGGCTGTGTAAATCTACAGAGATTTTACTCTTCTTTTGCAAAATAGCTCAAGCCAATGTTAAATCTAGACCAGGCCTGCCCAATCCTGGTCCTGGAGATCTACTATCCTACAAATTTTAGATGTATCCCAGCTCCAACATACCTGAATCAAATTGTTCAATTCCCTCATCAGCAGTCTGTCAGCTCTGCAGAGGCCTGGTAATGAGAACTTTATTTGATTCAGCTGTGATGAGAAGGGATGCACCTAAAAGTTGCTGGATAGTAGATCTCCAGGACCAGGATTGGGCAGGCCTGATCTAGACAAAAATTTGCGATCGGAGTTAGTTCTGGACTTTGACTAGGCCACTGCAACACATGAATATGATTTAATCTTATTTCCTCAAAATGACATGTTTTTCTTTTATGCTCCAATGACTAATGTTTTCTTATAATTATTGTAATTGCTAAATGTTTTTATTGATTATTGTGGTTAATCCGTTCTTAATTTTCATAATTTTACATGAATTTTCTTTTATACATTTTCTCACATATTTTTTTAGTTTTTTTTAATACTTTTCCTAAATTGTTTCAATCAAATCCTAAATGTCATCGTTTATTGTTTTAGGCAAGGCAAGGCAATTTTATTTTTATAGCACACTTTCAACAGAAGGCAATTCAAGGTGCTTTACATGATTTGAATTGGAACACAGCACAAATCAATTTGATGGTTAAAATGCAAGAAAGCATTACAATAAGACAATAATCAAGACGATACAACAATGTGAGGACAAGCAGGTAAAAACTGTTTTTATTCACTAACTGATCTTGCTGAAAAAGCTCACAGTTCTTAGTAAAAAACATAAAAAAATACAAGAAAGCATTAACAGTAATCAAGGCTATAATTCATGTGAAAATTAAAAACAAGCAAGTTAAAGCAGTTACTCAGAGGAGAGTCTAAATAGGTACGTTTTAATTTTAGACTTAAACGAGTTAAGTCTCTCTGCAGTTTTGCATTCTTCCGGTAGTTTTTTCCAGATATGAGGAGCATAGAAACTAAAAGCTGATTCTCCTTGTTTGGCAGATCTCTAATGTACTCTGGTGCAAACCCATTCAATGATTTATTAACTAATAAAAACACTTTAAAGTCTATTCTCTGAGCTACAGGGAGCCAGTGTAAGGACTTTAGAACTGGGGTGATGTGTTCTACTTTCTTGGTTTTAGTGAGAACACGAGCGGCGGCGTTCTGGATCAGCTGCAGCTTTCTGATTGATTTTTTTAGGTAGACCTGTGAAGATACTGTTACAGTTTTATTGTTTTCTGTTTTTAATTTTCATACTTTTATCATATATTAAGGATATTTGCCACCAAATCACGTAATGCACCTTGAATTGCTTTGTGTTGAAAGTGTGCTATACAAATAAAACTGCCTTGCTTAAACCACTCCATTGTAGTTCTGCCTGCATGTTCGGGAAAAATTAACCCTCACCTCTAGTCTTTTACAGCTTTCATATTTCTTTCCATCCACTTTGACCAGCTTTCCTCTACCTGCTAAAGAAAACCATCCCCACAGCATCATGCTGCCACCACTTTCTCGATCCTGGTGTGTGGGTGTGAGTTTGCAAGTGTGAGATCATTCCCTAAACAGAGGGCATGGCTGGCCTCCTGCAGATTGCACACCTGTCAGGAATCATCTCATCTGATTCTGGGCGACCGGTCTTCATCTGATTATCGGATTTTTTGGTTCCTAAACCGACATCCTTCTATCTACCAGTCCATGTCAGGTTTCTCTCGGATATTCGCCTGCCTATCTAAGACGCTCTGTCGGATCTGCTACCTCGCGGTTCTCCTCTCCCAGTGAATACGCTTCCTGAACTCATACCATGAGTTCTGCATATTGCTTTATCAATGTAAATAATCACCTTTTTAACCCTTTCACTGTGTCCAAAGGATTCTGCGTGTGGATCACAAAATTACCCAGAAACGTGACAACCATAGTGTTTCACTCTGGGGATAGTGTGTTGAGGGTGACATCTGCAGTTTTAGATATAGTCAGGAAAGCTCAGTTTCAGTCTCCTCCAACCAGAGCTGCTTCTTCCATATGTTTGCAGGCTCCACTACTTATCTTACTTACCTGGCAGGCAGGACTTCTTGTCGACAGATTCCCTGACCATAGCTTTGCATCTCTGCAGCTCCTCCAGAGTTTCCATATTCTCTAATTATGTGACTTCTGAAGGGAATTGGTTGCACTGGTTTTTATTTAAGGCAATCAGGAGCAGATTGGCTTCACGATTGGGTGATACTTTGTTCTGCTCTAGGGCATAAAATCCTGATAAAATACACAGACGTTTCTCGTTGTAACTGGATTAAGTGGAAAAGTTCAAGTTCTTTCTTATAATTCTATTCGTCTTGATGTATTTGAGGTGGAAAAAAATCACCCACAAACAAATCCTTCCAGAGGAATCAATCCCTGCCTTCCAAGATGTCCACATTCCTCTTTAATAAGCCCAAATTGTTGTGGTGTGCTTGAACGGTAGATAAAAGCCTCTTTGGGAATCACCATATTGGTGATAAAACACTGCTTTCTGGTCAAACTGGATTTTCATTGTTTTTTATAGATTCAATGTAACAATGGGTACATTTTGTGTCTTTTTAAGAGACTGCTGGTACCAAAGTTTCTAAAGATTTAAATTAAATTGTCTCTTTGTAAAGTTGTCTGTTCTGTCGCCATAACACCGACTCATCCCTTGAGTTTACAAAACCTTTTAATGCAATTTGCAATTTCAAGAATTGAGAAATGTTTGGTTTTGAAACTTTTCATCAAATTGCATTTTCTAACAACAGATTATTTTTAGTTTTGACACTCTGGAGCCACAGATACATGCATGCATGTAAAACTTTCGGTGTAGCCCTGTTTCCTATTGCCTGGGTTTTTAAATTGCTTTGAATAATTTTTTATTTTTTACTTACGACATGTAGCAGTGAGCGGCGGAAATCACCCACTGGCTGGAGATGAGAGATCCGCCGCAGAAGTGGTACCCAGCGTTCAGAGACACCTGGTAGGGAACGGAGTTTCTGCCACACTCGTATCCTCCGACAACCTTCTCATCTTCAGCTGCAACAACTAAAAGACCACATATCATCTGTGCAAATGCTGAGAAACACATAGAATCTGCAGTACCAACATCTCTAAAACAAATATACGAGATTTTTCTTGAGCCGTGTTACAAATAAATAGAAAATAATGCCATGGAAAGAGGAAAAACAAAAGGTCCACACTTACGTGCCGCTCCAAGCAGGAATATGAGGATCTTCATGGTGGTGTCTGTCTGAATGAGGTTCTCGCCAACAGCACAGCTCTATAAATCCCCTTCCCTGACCTTTGACATCCCAACTTATCAAAGTAAGAGGTGGGAAAGAACCATATGTCTGAAAGCAACAGAAGGACCATGAATGATGCCAAAAATGATGCTTGTCTATCTCTTCATGCTGCTTTAGCTCAGTTAAAATTATCCACACAGCAACTACACCAACCAGCCTTGCTAAAAGACTACAGCATGATATAAAGCAGAAACATAACCATACATTCCTGCAGAATGTAAGGTCGTGTATCATCTTATATCTTTCTGCAGGTGTCACTGCTCCCAAATCAGCAGGAACATTTTGTAATTGCCAGCAAACCTGATAAGGGTGTCCCAGACTGCGGGAATTACAGAGCAAACTGCAAATAACAGGGTTTCCCAAATTCAGCTTTGAAGATCTCAATACAGCAAGTTCACCATCACTTCACTGTCAGGATAGATGTTATTTTGGTATGAAATGCTACAGTAATTGTATGCCGATGTAAAAGGAAGTTTAACCCAAAAAATGTGTGCTTCTGACTTATCAGAAGCATATTTTCCCCAAATTATTTTTGGATTACTAAAATATATTTGGCAAATGTGAAATTGAGCTTTGTGGTTTTCTTTGTCGGCAAATATTTGGCTTTGATCGCGCTCACTGATGCAGTTTTTGTCTGTCTTTCTCAGTGTTAAATCATGAACACTGACCTTATCTGGGGGCAAGTAGACCACCACTCCTGCTAAGCATAATTTAAGCATTTCAATTTATGAACATTCTGGATGACCCCCCTCACTGAAAGCACCACATCTCCCTGTGAGTTGGACGGCTAGGCCCGTGCTGAATAATAGCATAAGTGTCCCTTATTTTAATTTATGAAAGTTGGCAACCCTAGCTTGGAAGCATCGCCTTCTACCAGTGATGCCCAGCCTGAGCTAATGGCGGCAAGTAACCTTACAGGAGAAAATGAAACAGCTATAAATGAAGAGCTAAAAACACAATCTGTGAAGACTCTGCACTATGGGGATCACTTACAGAAAACACCCACAAAAGAAACTCAGCCTTTCAAAATTGGGCGGCTAATTGCTATTTTATGTTATTAATTTAATATTGATTCAAAATTAAATGAGCCACAAAATAGCACATATCTACATACTCCAAATGCCCTTTTATATTAATGTTATTGAAGAATAAAGCCATTTTTATACATGAAATGGATAAAAACATGTAGATCTTGTACCATTGAAAACTTTTCAATAAGAATAATAATATGTATAATCTTTCAATCAATCCCCATTTAAAATACAATAATCTCTCAAAGTCCTTCAACGATGTTAAAATCCACAGGAAGATGGCGTCCCAAATGTTTAATCTCTGGTTTTTTGTTGAAAATCAATTTGCTAAATGAAGATTTCATTAAAAAAATTGTTTTGTCTTGGGCTACAAGGACAGAGGGCTACACACTTCTATCCAACAGAGTTTGAATGTGATGTATGCCACTCCAATATTTTAGTAGGAGTTATAAACGTATCTTATGCCTCACAACCAACTCTTGTACTTGGCTAAATGAGCCGCATCACTTCCTGTGGGAGTTTAACAGTAGGACTCGACCGTCACCAAGAGACGCCACAGATTATTGATAACATTTTGGTTATAATAGACCGAAGAGGAGACAGGAACACTGAGAGGAAGAGAGAGAGAAACAGAAAAAGGCAAAAAGACAGGACAGTAGAAGAGAGACGGAGAAGGAGTGAGGCAGGACAGAAAATTTGTTCCCAAGGTCCTGATTGGTTTTAGTTTGCTTACTCAGGTGGGGCAAAGGGAGTCTCTCCAGGACCTTCACGATGTGGGATGTCAGGGCAAAAGGTCTATAGTCATTGGTGACTGATGGGTGAGTTTTCTTTGGTACTGGAACAAGGCAGGATCTGTTCCACAACACTGGAACCTTCTCCTGGGTCAGGCTAAGGTTGAAGAGGTGCTGAACCTATTGAAGAATGTGTTCAGTTCATTGGCACTATCCACACTTCCATCTATCCAGTCCTTCCTGTGCTTAAAGCCTGTGATCTTTTTCATTCCAGACCAGACATCTCTTATATTGTTCCTCTGTAGTTTGTTCTCCAGCTTCTTCCTGTAAGACTCTTTGCTGTCTCTGATCTTGACTTTAAGTTGCTTCTGTATACTCCTTAATAACTCCCTATCTCCCTGTTTGAAGGCTCTTTTTTCTTGCTCAGCAGTTCCTTCAGTTCACTGGTGATCCATGGTTTATCAGTGAAGCATCTCACTGTTGTCGTGGGATTGATGTTCTCCACATAGAAGCTTATATATCCATTAACAGAGTCATGTGTTTGGCAAAGAGTCACAAAGCTTGTTCAGCTTCCTGACCATGTTCTACCAGTTCTCTTTGTTGCAGGTCTGCCTTCTAATTGTGAGATTTTTCATTAGCTACATGACTGAAGGAATGCACAAAAAAATATGTAACAGCCCTACATCTCTCCAGTAAATATTTGATTTCAAATGTACCTTTTTGGAAAATCTTGTTTCATTTTGACTTGAGAAAGAGTTCTTCTGGCTCCAGAAGGATAGCATCTAATTAAGTTAGAGGTCAATATATGTCCATCTACAATATTATTGTGTCCTCAACGAATTAGTGGCTAAAGAAAATAAATTTTGAATGATAATCCAACATACTAAAACAAATTTTAAATTATGCATTATATCCTCCAGGACCCCACAACCCCAAATGTGAATAAGTGGTAGGAAATGAACATACCGAAATGAAGCTTGTTGGGAGTTATTATATTTAATGCCGAAATCTGCAATAAGGCTGAGCCAGAATGCTTTATTATTAAAATTCAAGTACAGTGTAAAGTTTTGACCTGAAGAGGGAACTCCACTGATTCTTTTTTTTAACTAAAATGTTCTAAAAAAAACAAAACTAATGAAGAGATATGTAGACATTACTATTAGACACTCATTTATACAGCTTATCAGCAAAAAAAAACTTGATTGGTGGTGAGTTGGACTTTAAACATCAGTTATTTTTTGCCAAGCCAACATTCTTTGTTTTGCTGATGCAGCCTTATTGCTTTAAAAAATAAATGATTGGCTTCAATTCTTCAATAGTACTGCCAGTTCCACTTCTTTGAATAATTCTGTCCTTTTTTTCTCTTCAGTTTTTCCTTTCACACTCATGAATTCTGTGATCCATTTAGAGTGTCTTTACGTTTCAGGGTTTACCAGGAATCGGTTGTTAACCTGATTCCTTTCAGCTGTTCTGGAACCAACTCAGGCCAAGCAGGTTTTTGGTTGATTAACAAAGACTTCAGAGTTTACCACATGGTAAGTTAACCAAGCTTTCTGGAACAGGCCCCCGGCGTTGACAAGCACTGCTACTACACGTTCTTTTATTTTCCTGAGTCAGGGATATGATCCTGCAGCCGCGTTTCAGTGATACACAAAACACATAATTCCCCAAACTCTGGCTGAGATCTTGGAGTTCATCCATCTTGTTAGAAAGTGATCTCATGTTGCCCATTATGATCAATGGAAGAGATGGTTTTCTCTTCCCTCGGTCTCCTTTAGCTCCTGATCTGTATCCACGACGCCATTTCAACTCAAGGATTTGAGGTATTATTTCAGCTTTTGCAACGTTAATTAACTGCTCCCAGCTGTAAGCCACATTCTTGCAAAGGTTATGCATCATAAATGATCGAACAGTAAAAATAATTAAAAGCAAAAACCCCGCCAACTTCACACAACCGAAAACTATTGAAACAGAACCTTCACCATCAGTCTCTGGGTAGCAACCCAGAGCAGCACAATTCTAGAATTGAAGAAACAATTTTAGTTGCATTTAATTCATCTTTGGGGTTAATAAAGTATTTCTGAAACAACCAATAACTTGTTACAGATATTTTTAAACAGTTTATTAATTAAATTATGCTTGGTTGAAAAAAGAATAGAGACAACAGAAAGGAAGCTTTGAACAAATTTTTATTCAACATAAATTATAAAAAAAAATGAAGGTAAAAAAATATGTAACAGGTTTAGAAATTTTTTATACAACTATTTACAGGATTCATAGTCTGCCTGTAAAATAACATGTGAAATGTGGTTCAATGTCTAACCAGGACAAAAAAAAAAAAAAGATTACACAGCCAGTGACTTCATCCAGTTTCCCAGTGAAAGCGGACTTTTGTTCATAATAGCTCACGCATATTCGTAATGATGTATATTCATTTTCGTATTGGAAAGATTAAACAAAGAGGGAAGCGGCATTCGTTAAACGTTTAATTAAATACAGTTGCTTTATAAAACCTTCGAGGTAGGTTACCTGAGAGAAACCGGCACAGCCTCCTCATCGCTCATCAACCTTCAACTATTAAAAGCTCAAACACGTTTCAGTTAGTTGGTTGGTTAGACATTTATTGTTCAAATTTACAAAAAGATTTAGAAAAACACGACTGCATGGCAGGATCGCAGAGTCCTGCAACAAGAAAAATCCTCCTTCATGAGCCTTAAAATACACAAAAACAAAACGACGAACAAAAGCTCAGCGAGATAAAAGCATTCAGATCATCACAAAAACAAAGATTTAACCGACTGCGGGAGGGGACTAATAAAACTTTGTGGGGATAAATAACACCAAGACCTAAAACACTGAAGTCCCTGTTGACCGGAGGAGTAAAAATGCTGCTGCTGCTCTACAATGTACACAAGGTGCTTTGGGTGTAATGTGTTTACTCTGTCTGGAAAAGGAGACGTCTGCTGCCAGAGGAGGTTGTGTCAAACTAAGGTGCTGAATAAATTCCCCTCATCTCCGTCTCTTTCTGAGCTCACATTTGTGGACACGCTTTTCCCACAAGCACACCGACGGCTCCTCCGCCATCAGTCTGCCGCTGAGCGCAGTTTGTTTTGCAATTATGTGTCTGCACACCTTGAAAAGAGCGTGGAGAGAACAAGTCCAGATCCAGAGGAACGCTACAACTGTCCACCATTCGGGAGAAATCATCCGAAGACGCATCCTATGATTCGCTTTTACGTCAAGACACAGAGAAGATGTGCATGACAAGAAATGGCTAATTAAGGTAGCGGCGGCACCGTCTGGCACCGCAGTTGCAGTGCAGCTTGTTGTCGTCGTCCTCGATGGGGAACTTGTAGTCGTAGGTGAGCTCCTCACCCCGGTAGATCTTCCTCAGCGCGAAGATGACGATGTGCTTGCGGCCGTCCACGTTGATGACCCGGGAGTAGCAGTTCGGCTCGCACGAGTGGTTGATGAAGCGGGCCGCGTTGCCCTGCATGGTCGCGTCCACCACGTCGAAGTCGTCGATGCGGAACATGTAGCAGCCAATGCCCTGAAAGCGAAACGACAAGATCATGAAAAGCCGTTCTTGTTTTAAGACAATTTTGACTCTGCATGTTTATACGGCTGGATCTCGGTGAATAACAGTGCGTTCAGACTGCAGGCTTTGTCAGCGTCAGCAACGTCAAGATTGCATATTAAGTCTACAGTTGAGGCCGTTGGAGGAGCGTTGCGGTCTCTGCGGCGCTTTGTGAGCTTTGGCTCCGTCAACTTTTCAATGTTTTCCTACCTTTCAACACTAGCAACGCAGAAGTTAAGCTAGTTGAACTTTTACGGTCTTAACGCTCTTGACGCAGCACGAAAAACAATCAGAGCGTCTCACTGTAGTGACGTTGCCTGACGTCGACGCTGCCTAGCCAACCACGATCCAAGAGTGTTTAAAACATTAAAACATCCAGCAGAGAGAGGGCCGCCTACGAGCTTCAGCTTAAAAATATATTTCCGTGTTTATGCGTCGAACTAGTAGCTTTATGAGCGTTGCTTGACACTGACAAAGCCTGCGGTCTGAACGAACCATTAGAACCCAATCCAAGAGATATTTCAGGAATCCAGAGCAAAAAGGGTGTTTTATGTAGAAAATCCTTTGGTTTTCTGTAATATTCTAAATTTCTGGGTTTTTATTAGCGGTAAATCAGCTTATTCCTTCAAGCGGTTGTTCCATAGCTATTTGTACCCATCCCTGGTTGTGTGATTGGATTGGAGTAAGTAATGACTTTGGCATTTAAAGTACAGGATAGGCTATAATGGAAAAGGAAGGGAAATATTTTTATTTATTTAACTTTTGATCTAACCTCTTTTTTCCTCTACTACACCACACGTCTACAATCGATTATACATTTCGCTACTATACTATCGTCCAGCCCTGGCCTCTATAGAAACAATTACACTAGCGCAGTGCTCCTATTATTTTTTGCCATGCCATTTATTAGTTATTCACAACTATTTTCACAAATCTAATTGTGCTGTGGTTCAAGCATTTCCCTGTCATTTTTAAAGAATTAAAACATCTCATGTGCAAAACCAAGAATCACATATTTTTCAAATTATAAAAGAAAATCTCTCACCACCAATCAAGTCTTTTGGAGACCTGGAACCAGTAGCTAAATATTGGATTACTTCCATATTTATCAAAACCTGTGTTCATTTTTATTTCCTACTCCTTCCCACACTCTGGCAAAAGAAACGTATGTCAGTGTTTAGTTGCTAATCTTTCTACCACACTTAGTTTGCATTTAAATTCCCTGACAGTTTCGTTTCTTCTCCTTTCTAATGCAACCCTTCTCCATCACTGGTCGTGAGCTTACAGAACTTATAGGAGGATTGTTCTCTCGATTCATAAACATCAGGCGTCTATGTTTCTCTGATTTTTCTCGCTTTCCAACCTCATGGAAACAGCAAATAGTCAGCCTTACAGGAGCCGCCAGATCACTAGGGGAACAGCGTTTAATTGTGCAGTCCATTCCATCTCCCTTTCACACACCATGGAGTCCGTCTATCAGCTCGGCTACAGGGGGGGCGCCCCGCTATTTGAGAAGCTCTGCACTAGCGTAATAAAACCCCCCCACAAAAAACAACAATAAATTGAATATTTCCTAGCCCTGGTCCTCCAGGCAAACTTTGCTGTGTGTTTTAGATGTTCCCCTGCTTTAACACGCCCGCTTCAGATGATTGCAGTTCAGTAAAAGCCTGTTAAAATCAGCCATCAATTGAAATCAGGCGTACAGAAGCCATTTAAAACACACCGTGCAGCGTGCATTGAGAAGCAGGGTTGAGAACACTTATGCCTTGTCCACACACAGCCGGGTGTCTTACAAAACGGGACGTATTATTCTACGGTTTGGCCCGTTATCCACACCAGAAAAAGCGCTGGAAAATGATTCTTTAAAAACCACAGTGAAGATTTGCCTTTTCTCAGTGTTAAGTATCTGCTTGTGGACAGATGTAACCAGTTTTGGGTGTAGGAACATCGCTGTCTGCGACAAAAATTTCTGCAACATCACTTATGTGACCAAAGTGTTTACATTAAGAAACAGCATATATGTCCTCAGAGCTGTGTTAGTATCAATTATCGCTTTTTACTCACTTGTTTTTACAAGTGAGTAAACTATCACTGCTGCATGTAGAAGTTGGAGTAGAAAGTTCCTCTGAGCTGATAGGATTTGGGAGAGCTACTGTCCCCTACAGGTATGGGATGTCAATGAATGTGCTCTAAAACTCTTATCTGGTTATGTGCTGATAGGGATCTTTTTATTATTTTATTTTTTAACGAAGTGGAGAGAATATTCTTCTCCTTTTTTTTTTTAAACAGCCATGTGTGTATGTGGCATGAATAACACTTCAGAGCATAAAAAATCTGAGGAAGAAAATGTGTCTCTGTGTTGTAACCAATGCAACAATAAGCCATATTGGTATTGCGAGTGTGCATGCTCACGAATGCGCCTTGGACCCTCGGTCACGGCTTTAGGACCACAAACCCCCAGCTCGATTGTAAACAGCGTATGCATGCGCGCATTTTCGTTAATAAGGTGCCAATTAAAGCCTCTTAAAGGCCGTTTTTCCTGACTTTTCAAGTATAACCGGTACTCATTTTGTTGTGGTTGGCTGTAGAAACGGTAGTTACCAAATTAAACGGTGGAGAATGCAAAACGCACCAGTGTATGAATGATACTGACCCTTGTAATGAACCAACTTAATTTTATATACATTACATATAGAAAAGAAGGATCCGAATGGACGGGCAAGGTGGATAAACAAGGTAAGAAATGTGTGATTAAACATGTTAATTGTTCGATATTTCTGTCTATATCTAACACTTTTAGTTTTGGTAGCATAGTCATTAGCACACAGGATTAATGTTTAAATCATCTCAGCCTTATCCGGGCACTTACTGCTTCTAACAAGTAAAAATCCCATTCAAAAATACCAATTGTAAGAGTTCTAAAGCACGACGGAAGATAATAAGCTATGTGCTTACTGCTAGCCATAGCACGTATATTTAACAAGCAAGTAATACCTGCAAAAGGATACAGCACATCTCGACTCCATGAGCTCTGGGAGGAAAAGTAGCTGAGACCAGTTCTGGATGACAACATTTCCTTCTTCCCAGCCATCTAACAGGGTTTGGACACAGACAGCCCTCTATACTTAAAACATATGTTTTAAGTTCGTTGACTTTCTACCACCTAACCCCTTAACATTCCTGCAATTTCCGCCCAAAATATTTTAAAAACGCATACTGAAATTAAAATTAAAGCTTGTTCTTGAGCCGTTTGGTGTAGAAATATGGCTGGGGTCTCGTTGGAAAGAAAACACTCTGAAATTTGTCATAGAACAGTGAAACTAGCTAACATATGCAATTGTTGTCCACATATATAATTTTTAATACAGAGGGAAATATAAAATGGTGTGTTCGCTTATTAAAATTAATAAAATATGCTCAAAAAATAGTTTTAGAATTGTGTGCTGAACCTAAAAATACTGTGGGTCTTAAGTCTGATTTATTACCTTTATCCACAGAATAAAAATTACAGCAAAAAAACAAAAAAATGAGCATTTTACATAATATATAAATAAATATCATAAACTAAAAGGTCAAATGTGCCCAAAAAAGGTTCAATCTGTGCCAAATCTGCCATTTTCCTTCTGATTAAAAAAAACTCCCAAAATCACCACTGTCTTGTCTCAAACAAAGCTCCACGGCTGTTATTAAACTTTGTTGTTTAATAACAATAAAGTGTGTTTTGACCCAGCACTCAAAGGGTTACTTACTGTGCGTAATCATTTCCTTTCTTTGTTTGGATAAGCTTCTTTTCGCGAGCCGTTTCCTATCGCAAAGATAAAGTCCAACCCCTCGAGTGACCGATTGCCATTTTCAGCATTACATTGGCTATTTGATGCTTCAATCACCATTGTTCTCAGCCGCGACCGGTTGGAAGCACGAGTGAATAGGGATGGTACTTTCCAGCTATCAGCCAATAGCTGACGATTTTATCCACAGAATTACCACGGTAATCTTTCATTTATTGGATCAAGTAAGTTATGAGTCATAAGCTAAGCCCTTTCGGCATGTGCAGTGTGATTTGTAGCAGGAAATCCACATAATATAAGAATCTGTGATTAAAAAACATTGAGAAACGTACTCCCAGGGAGGGAAATTTATGGAATTTTCAGAGCAGATTATGTTGGACTGTGGATGTAGGACAAAAATGTTATTGGAGAACATCAAATTGACCCTTGTGGATGTAAAATCACTGTTCAAGTTGGATCGGGTTTGTGAGAGACAGCAGGCTGCAAAATGTGAAAAAGACAACTGCTGTAGTCACACTTATGATTGTGTCCCTTATTTACATATATGGTTAAAAAGAATACTATTAGGTTTACAATTATATAAAACCTATAAATTCATGGAAATTATAAATTGGAATATTATGGATTAATACGTAAAAATGTTGGATGGGCCCGCCGGCTGAACGTTAAGGGGTTAACATAATCAATTATGCAGCTTTCACTGTCTATATGTATGGTCGCTTCTGCCTCTTTGGGGTCCAAAACCCCAGAATGCATTGTGTGCATCGCAATACCGAAATGGCTTATTTCTTCTGCTTTCATATTTCTAGATGGCTGATAGAACTAACAGCAGAAAAAGTCCTCTCTGCTGTTATAAAGTGTTTTCATTTGTCAGATTACTTTTGGAGCTGATTGGTTAAAGTTAGTTCATACCCATTCATTTTAGAGTAACGTCTTCCAGGAAGTGCATCAGGGGACAAATGCAGGCAAAAGTTTTGTTGGTTTTGTTTCACACTTCTGCATCCAAGAAGGATGCTTTTGCTGAAAACTCTCACTAACCTTGCTGTCGTAATATTTCTCCCGTTTATCTGTCAACACAGCTCGAATGACCGTGCCTGCATACTCGATCACCATCTCCCCAGCGTCGATGTTCCTCTTGCAGAAAAGTCCACGGCCGTGAATCGCTGACCTACCAGGAAGAAATTTCCTTCAGTTATGAGAGAAATCTCACATTTAGTACCATTTATCGTCTTCAAATACCTGTAAACGCCCACTGCCTCTTTAGAGATTTTTTCCAGGTGTCTGAACCTCATCGCCATGGGAAGCTCGCTACTGGTGGCTCGTCTGGACGATTAGAACCAAGAAGAGTCGGCATCAGAGTCAGCCGCTTTCTTTTAGCCGCAGCAAAATGAACGGTAGAGATTTAATCAACTAACCTAGAGGCTTTAAGCGGGAATTCATCATCGTCTTCATCGAAGTGGGCTACAAACTCGGGAAGCGGTCTGTGCTGCGAAGCCAGGAAGTTGAACATGTCAAACGTTGCTTTCCTGGTTAGAGAAAAAAAACAAAACAAAAAAAACACAGAAACAAAAGTTAACTTGCAATTTATTACAACACAAAGAGCCAAATTAAAATCCCAATGTTATTTTAAGACTAAAAACTGAGCGTCCACTCGGTCTGGGTGCATTGTGGGAAATCTAGTCGTCCCACAATGCACCCAGACCGAGACTGAGCAGAAGGCCTTCAGGTATTAATATCACGGTATTTTTAAAAAAACATAACAGTATTACGGTAATTTTTTTGCCAGACCGTTCAAATCCACATTATCTTATAAGAATGAATATAAAAATGTGCTTTTAAAAGCCCATTTTACTGCCATATGGACTGCATCATGTTTTTTTCCAGAGACAGGTGAATGATATGAAATAATAGAAATGATTATGATTCTATGAGACATTCTTGATGTTCTAAGGCTGAATGTATAATTTTTTTTAAATCTCACGTTGGCGCAAGCAACAAATTGCATCTTCTAATTGCTTTGCAGGTAGTACTAAAGAATCCCGCTAGGGGGCAGAGTATAGACTCAGATCGGAGTTTACCAAAGAAGAAGTAAAATAAACATGGCGACCATAAACTGCTAACAGCCATCCTGGTCCTTGAGGGTCAGGTTTTCCTTCTTGTTTTGGATGCATCCCTCCCCTCCTACCAAAACCAAATGGCTGACTCATTTCCTCCAGTCAATCAAACCAAGTACTGGTTTAATGGATTTGAGTGAGTTCAAGTAAGGAAACATGCACAAAACCAGACGTCCAGAGCCAAAGAACAACCTTTAGGTTGGTTCAATAGTTGTAAAGAGGTCGCAGAGATTTGGGTAGTGGACGGCGAGAACCACAAGTCAAGAGATTCGGTCTGGTTCACTGAGAGGGAACATACTATCCGGATCAGAGTAAGGAGCTAATTTTATGATAAGCTGCCCTGGGCTGAGAGGCAGATAAACTCAACTCGCTGAATACCACTTTCCCTTTTCCTGCTATAGAAATCCAGTTTGTGAGCAAAAAAACATGGGGTTCAATTTCAGGGAACGAAAGTTATATACTCAAGCTAGATCTTTAAACCAGCTGTGCTCATTCTAAGCTGATAAAATAAAAATCGGGTCCTTTTCTGTATTCAATGTCCGGTAGCTTAATGTTGTTTAAAATATCATGGCTTCTTGCTGTTGAATGGTTTCAAACAGCCTTTTAATTCAGTGTTTGATTCCCACTCCTTTCTGTATTTCTTAAGAGTCGGGTTTAAACTCAGAAGTGATCACAAAGACCCGATGAGGCGAGGAGGTGACAGGGGATAAGACGATATCGGGGTTTTTAGTGTGCAGTCGTTTATTTTAGAAAATATTTTACATCGGAGCACAGGTGGGAATACGTGGCGGCCTTTGCTTTTATACACTAGTGTCTCCCTGGCTAAGTAAAACAATTTACTCTTCAGATTATATAAAAACTGGACACTATTTATTGGAAAAATATAATCAAGTCTCCTCCTAAGTTGCTGTATGAAAAGCAGGGTGTCTGCACCGTGTGTAAACTTCAGCGCGCGCGCAGCCGCTCGGGTTGAGGGGCGGCTCCTCCTCGGCGTTGTCGCAGCGGTGGAAGCGGAAGCGGTGGCGCTTGCAGTCAGCGGCGCCCTCCAGCTGCTCTAGCAGGAAGACGACGGCGTCGTGGACGATGCCGAGCACCCGCTGGCCGCTCATCACGCCCAGAGGAAGCTGCTTCAGGTGGAAATCCGCTCGAGCGTCTAGCACGCTGTTGACCACGGCGCGCCATGCCACTGAGGGAGAAGAAACGATGAGGAAGATGCTTCCTTTTATTTATTTTTTGGCATTACAAGCGATGAAGAGGAACTACTCCTACCCTCTATGCTGTTAGCCTTGACGCTGAAGCCATCTTCACTGGTGATCTCAAACCGTAGGTGGGGCTGATTCATGCAAGTCTTCTTCCTGTATTTCAGTGCCGGGGCGTCATCTTCCGAGCTAAAACCTGCAGAATTAGGAGCGAAACTTAATTCAATGTCACACACACACAAAAAAGAACACAACCCCCAAACCAAAGGATGATCCACAAAGAGCCGAGTGTCAGACCTGCATATGGAGCCCACTCAGAAAGCTCTCCATGGCGAGAGCTGACCCATGTGTGGGTTTTAAACTGTGAGGAAGCACTGGTTTGAGACGATGGAGCTGGACTGTCAGCCTGAGGGTGTCTGAACAAAACAGGAAAGGTCATGTATTTACTGTAATACGTAAAACTGTTTTCTTTTAGCACTGTGCCTCTGTGGCGGAAAGTATTAATTTTAAAGATCATTTCTAACTACTAAATAAACTTACCTGAAGGCAGGTTTAGGAGGAGGGACGCTGTTCTTCATTGGCCCGGGCTGACACACGTTCACCTGATCCAGGTCAAGAACCTCGTTTGTTGATGGAGCTTTTATTCTGACGCCACCAGGCCTGTTTAAAAGAATCCATGCAACTCATTTTATATTTCTGCTTGTTCTAATCCTTTCTGAGACGTTTAAAACTCAAACCATGAGCGATATAAGCGACATATTAAAGGTCCTATATCATGCAAAATCAACTGATAAAAGTATTTATCAAATTGTCCTCCAACTTGTGTGATTACTTTTGGCCTAAAATTAATTATAATTTGACAGCATTCACATAATCATTATTTAACTTTCAATTTCATTTATAATTATTGTTCAACATTGAGCCAATTTTTCATTTCATATATTTTTCGCACTATGCGTTTACGATTTTTTGTTCACTGTCACTTTTTATTATACAATTTATTTTTTCAAACTAATTAGGGATGTAAGAAAATATCGATATTAAAAAGCAACGTTTCGAATTTCTATTTGTAAGAATTTGAATGGAACTATTAATGATGACATTATTTTTGTAGTAAAATTAAAAGTGTGACTGGTAGTTTGTGGCAGTTTTCATCTTCTTGGTTCCAATGGATCAAATAGATCTAGTAATGAAAAGTGATGTGTTATGAATGAAACAGGTTGGAGTGTTTAGAATACTTGGACAGTTTTTCTAAAGTCAGTTTTAGTTTTAAATAATCACAAATTACAGTCTTACTCATGGTATCGCAATAATTTGCGACATATCACACCGTCCTCTTTGTATCATGTCGTATTGATTCTTGCGAATACACATTCCTAACTAACGTATTTCTTAATTTACAGACACTTTTTTTACTCCCCCCTAAAATCTGTAAAAGTTGTATACATTTTGAAACTTTCATACCTTGCTTGCTGAATTTCCTCTATTTCACTAGACGGGTCCTTTAAGAAGTCTATCTTTGATTTCTTCTTGGACGACCTTTCTGAAAGTGAAGGCAGCCTCTTCGCTCCAACCTGGTGGCATGCCGGATCATTCTGGAAAACACTGGGGGACTCTGAACTCCCCGCTGGTGACTGATCAGACTGCGGTGCGTCTGGGAGCAGCGATGGTTTCCGCCGCCTCCCCTTTCGGCCGCGGCTGTTGTTGAGAATGATTGGGGCCGGCCTCGGCGGCTCCACCTCGGTGGCTCCTGCTCCATCGATGATGGCCCGGGTCATGTGCTCTTCCGTCTTGGAGAAAAAAGCCGGAGAAAAGGTCTGCATGGTGACTAAAGGAGCTGCAGTTACGACAGGTTTCATCGGCATCACTTTGATGATCACTTTTCTCTGTGCGGCGATGTGATTGGGTGGAGGGGTGATGTTCAGATCTGAAGAGGCGGGGCTAGGCTTCAGTATGACATGTGGGACGGACTGGGTCAGACTTCTTCCACTGTGGAGCATCTTGGCGATTTGGCTTATTTTGCTGTAAGTCGGAGAGTTCCCAGAAAGCGTCTGGAACGTGTTTGATTTGGGGTTTTTAACGAGGATCTGTCCCTGCCGGTTGACGAGCAGCACCTGCCTGACCGGAGCCTGCGGTCCGGGCGAGCTCACTGCCTCCGCCTGTTGGGAACCCCCCGGTTTGGAGCCGTCCAAGCGGATCGCCACGGGTCTGGCTTGAGCGGTGTCGGGCTGGATGGGCAAAGTGTTTAAGCCGTTGATGATGATCGGGGAGGTAACCGGATGCGGGACGGCGCACAGCGCAGCAGGAGGAGCCGAGCCGACGGTCTTGCTGACCTGAGGCGCTATGAGGGTGATGTTGGGATTCAGCTGGAGACACTGTCTGGGCAGCATCGGCTTGGAGAGGCCAGCCGCCGCCATTTTTCTATTGATGACGATCGTTCTCTTCTGGACCGTCGGAGATTTTTTGGTTTCAGCTTCGGGTGAAAAATCGGGATCGTTCAAGTCATCTTTAAACGCGTCGCTGGAATCGTTCGATGAACTTTCGTCGTTGTTGGGAGCATTGTCCTGGTTCGACTTCACCACGGAGCCGTCTTTAGCTGATACAAAATGACCCAACACTGGATCCAAGAGCACTTCCCTCTGAGATGTTGGGCTGTCTAAGGATAACGGGACCTCCTCTTCCTGTAAGGAGAGGTCCTCCATCGTGGAACTGGATTCCAGGAAAACAGGTGAGGAGGAACTTTCCACAGACTCCACTTTCGATGTTTGCTTCTCGCCGTTTGGCTTTGGCAGAGTGTAGATGGAGTCCAGCCTCTGCAGGGCAACCGTCAGGTGCTTTGTAGGTGTTCCCCGAACAGCGTGAAGCTTAGCTTTGCCCTCACTTTCCTCGGACTCCGACCCGCTGTCTGCCCCGTCTAATTGGGAGATCGACTGCACCGGAGGAGGCTGACTGGAGCCGCTCGCTCTGTTACACACAACAGTGCGTGAAATCTCAGAGTAACGGCCGGAGTCTTCGTCCTCAGAGCTGTTCTCTTGATTGTCCTCTGCCAGTTCCATGTCCTGCGTGGCGCCTTCCGGTTGATCGCTGCCACCCAGATCCACGTTCTCGGCAAGAAGAGCCTCGTCGAACTCCAGCTTTGCGCTCAGCACCGAGGCCACCGCTACGTCTGCGTCAGAGTCGAACACGGTGCATGGCAGCTCCTGAGAAATGAGGTGAGCTACCTCCTCCTCCAGGTTGTTGGGGGCGAGAGAGATCCCATTCGTTGTGGCCACCGCCGCATCTTCTGCCTCTGATGAAGCCAGGAAGTCTTGCGGGACTTCCGCGGTCACCGGGGCGGTGATTTTGAAGTACTGCGTCCCTCTGGGTGAGTGTGTGACACCGCCCTGCCGAGGCGAGAAACCTCCAGAGGTGCTGGATGCTGATCTGGGAGGGGAGTTCCAAACCGGAGACGTGGAGCTTTGTCGCAACAGAGGAGGAGAGGCTGATCCCACGGTTGTTGATCTAGGAGGGGAGCTGAAGAGGATACACCTAGAGCTGACGGAGCCGCCGGTACGGAGGCCTGTCGTTACAGGCTGCTTGTTTTCTGTTGGCGAGGAGCTGCAGCGGCTCCTGGATGAGAGCCTGCGAGTCCGCCTGGTGTCGTCCAGGTCTCTCAGAGTAAGGATGTGGTGAGACTTGTGGGAAGCGGCTCCTGAAATAACAAGATATATAAAACTAAACATAAGAAACAGCTAAAAGATGTTGGTTACTATGTCAATGTTCTTACAAACAACAAAATTACAGTTTTCTTTCTCTGTTTAAAAACATTTTGGTGCAAAACAAAGTTAGGGCTGGGAAATAAGACCGCAAATCTATATTGCGTTATAATCTAAAGCTTGTGCGGTAGCAATATCTATTGGGATATATATATATATATATATATATATATATATATATTTATATATATATATATATATATATATATATATATATATATATATATATATATATAAACATTTACAAACATTCTCACTTTCCTGAAACACTGCAACAGGACGACTTCAAAAAGGTTTAGAATACCACTGAAAGAGTATTTATTGTGCTAAATGCATTTTAAAAGTATTAAAATCATTTTTTAAAAAGCATCAATAATTACCACAAGATAAATTAATTAAAAGATGAAAACATTTTATAAAGGTTTGGGGGAAAGGGAGGTGTTATGAAAAAAAATGTCAAAATTGCTTTTCGGGTTACTTATTTATAAATTTAATTTATAAATAAGTAACGCAAAAATGAAGATGCACATGTTTGAATTAAAAATGTATAAATTCAACAGATTATTTTCCCTTTAAATTAAAAACACCACATTTTAACTTACAATATCTATTGTAATGTCGAACACTTAACATCAGTATTTATCCTCCTTGCCCATCTAGTACAAAGTACGTAGGCACAGCTTGATGTTATCAAAATGCATACTTGTTGTATGTCGGTATAGTCAAAATCTCTACCTTTGGCTGATTTTTTTATAATATTTTTTTATACCTTTTAGATTGCTAATTACTATTCTAAATAACTCTAGTCTGCTTCGAATTCTCTGGTAAAGTGCCGTTTCACAGCTATTTTTTTTTTAGCATTTTAACTATTTTCATCCACTCCACTTAAAAATCTCTATTTTCTCGAGCCTGGACTAATTTATCCAGCATTAATGGAGATTCTCTTAATGTATGATGTGAGGTATATTAATTTAGTAGAAACAGACACATCAATGCTTTATTTGATGTACAAACCCAGAGTACTACATAACTAAACCGGGAGGAAAATCACAGATTTTATTTCTTTTAGATTTTTTTTACAAATAAAGTGTGAATTTGTATTAGACAGGTGGGCATTTGTGCCAGATACTGACAAATTTTAAAAATAATAAGATTATTTCTTTAGAATCCAAATAAAGTACAATCAAGTTTGTGGTTTATAACATTAATAAATGTAAAATAATTCCAGGTTTCCAGAACACTTAATAAAAAAAATGATATTTTTATAAGGCAAATCTAAAAAAACAACAACAGTTTTTTGTATAAAGTTTAAACAACATTAGCCCTCTCATAATTCGGATTTTTATTTTTTAAACAATTAAACAAATATAGGCTCGGGGGGAGAGAATTCTCCCATTTTTTAGTTTAATTTTCTCCAATTTAAATAAATTGCGATTCCAGATTAATACAAATTAAGAAAAGTCAGACATTTTACTTACCAGGAGACGGGAGCGGACGTGATGTTCCCCCTGCTGGCCTCCTGGTCTGTGTGTAACCAGGACTCTTAGGTCCTGATGTGTTGTGTGCTTTGGAGTTCGGAGACGAGGATGGGGACTTTATCGGACTGGGAGAGGAGTCGTAGCGATCCGGGGACTCCATATCTATTCATAAATAAAATATGTTACAATTATCAGAGAATACTGAAATACAAATGGGATAAGAAGTTGGTCTAAAAACTGGTTATATTGTCAGATGACCTGCAGTCCAAAGGCCATATTTCCGCGTTTTGGCTTCAAACTAAAATCTTTCTTTCAACCTGCTCACCTCTTTGGCGACTGGGGCTGTGGACTATGGTGTGATTCTCCTCCATGTCCAACCTCAGATCTTGCTCCTCACCAGGGAGCGGTGTACTCACTTCTGTCACCTTACAGGTGTACTTACAGCGTCTGCGAGGGTCCACTGTGCTCCAATACAACCGAGAGCATCTACAGAATGAAGGAAGAGAACAGATTTATATGAAATACTAAAAGTCAGGATGCGTCTACATTAACCTCCACACTAAAATAAAATATATATATATATATTTTTTTTTACAGTAAAATGTGACTTATTTGTAAACATTGCTTAAGTTATTTTCATTTTATTTTAAGATTTTGTGAAAGTAGAGAAACCAAATCAACATGATTCACGTGTAAATCACAGAAACATAGAAACTCTCACCCCCAAAATATTTGGAGAAATATAAAACTAAAAAAATTTGAACGCCAACTGGCACAAAAATGCCTTTAAGCATGCAAAAAATAGGCAGATTTGACTTCGTGTGGGTATATATATATATATATATATATATATAGAAAAGAACTCACTGATAACCAACAGGATAAAGCATCCTCCCATTTGACGACAGCTCTGACAACACACCAAGTTTCTGAATCTGCAGAGAACCTACAACAACAAAAAGAACATTTAGAACAATAATCTGAATACCATACAGACACACCCTTCAATATGGTTGTTAAAGATTTATCAGTTTTTTATTATTGTTAAGCCCCCAAATCTGTCCGGAAGACAATCAGGAAAAACTTCCGAGGCGTTCGTAAGTGTAGGGAGAATATAAACATTGTGAAATTACGACGTTTGGGGCAGATTAAAGCTTATTACAAGCGGCATTCGTACTGCCCAGAGCACTCCCGTTCTACGGATACAGCTGATCAATACTAGATGTATAAAAACTGTTGAATGGTTTAAACTGGCTAAAAATTTCTAAGGGTGAGTGGAAAAACCAAGGGGAAAACTCCGCCCGCAGAATGTGAAGCCAACGCGGAAGTGACAAAAATTGCAGTTCAGCCCTCATCCGCTGGGGGCTGAACTGCAAAAAGGAGCAACTTCTCATTGACTCCCATGTTAAAAAGGCCAACTTTACAGCAAAAATAAACATGTTTACAGCCTGGTTCAAAAAACCATTTTAGGTTTGATAGTTCAGGTTTACCATCATGACAACTCTGAGGGGGCTGAATTTTTTTTCTAACTCCTCCGTTTATTTGTAATTCAATTGTGAAATTATGAATAATTAGGGCGTGTCCTTTTGATTGACAGGTCCATCTAGGCTAACGCTGGTGGCTAATGGTGGCTAACTGTAGCTAATAGCTGCTCCGTAGTCTGCTTGCAGAGCTCTTCACAGCCTGGGAGTAACGTAAAGACTTCAGTCATTTGGTGTTTCTGAACTCCACTATCAGTTCCTTCTGCAGTTTTTATTCGGTTTTGGATGTTAATCTGCAATTATTGGGCAAAGATGGCTTGCTGTGGTTTTGATTACAGTAACAGACCGTCCAATAAGTTTATGCTTCATACCGGCTTAAGCTTAACGAGCTTAGGGGGTCTCTGTCAGGTGGCAGAGAGGAATTCTGTTCTGGTCGGAGCTTTTATCTCTTTCTACAGGTGAGTTGGAGCAGGCGATCGGTCGGGTAGCAGCAAAGTCGGCAGGACCGGGACGCCGCAGCAGACCCGGTCAGGTAGAGCACCTCCGGACTCAAGAGCGGGACACAGTTACATCAGGCTGGAAGACTACAGAGTTGGACTCTAGACAAACTGGATATTCGCTGGTTAGAACAGTACTGGTGTGAGGAACACAGCTGGAGGCATAAACTAATGGAAGTCTGATATGAGGTGAGTCAAAAGCCTTTTATTTTTTTTAGGGGATCTGAATTTTCATGATGACTTTGTGACTACTTTTAGCTGGATGTGTTGTTAAGATAAGCCGACTAAGTCCTCACCCTCCTCCGATGGTAATGGAAATAACACAATATCAGGCCGTTTTGATCTGTTTTCTCTACTCAAGATGTTTCTGCGTCTAAAGAGATCGTTGTTGAAAAAGGGGGTAAATGTCTCTCAACCGCGGTCTTCTAGCTGAAACTAGCTGCAGCCTACATTAGCTTCAGTTAGCTCCCGACCAGCTTCGGACTAGCTTGTAGCTACGTCGGCTCGGAGTGTTAACCCTCCACCCCCAGCCTCACAGCGCCACTCTCAGCTCCACCGCTTTGCCCATTTTTGGAGTTTCTGAGAGTGACGAGGCGAGTGACGCGGACAAGATGGCCGCGGTTGGAACCGCCCAACTGGCCTCATTTTTGCTATTCAGAAACCTATGGGGGACGTACCGGAAGGTTAGTCCATTGTTTTATACAGTCTATGGGAAAAACATATAAATGCTAAAAATAAGGTCCAGGTTGAGAAAACCCAGAATTCCCCTTTAACTTGCTGCTGTTACACCCGAATGTCCCCACTCTGAGACAATTAAGGACATTTTTATTCTTTCCAAAAAATAAAACACTAAATTACACAAAGCGGTTATAAAACAAACCCCACATTGACCAGACTATTTTTTAAGTGAGGTTGCATGGTACAGGCAATAAATAATGTCCAACAGCACCATGCAAGGACGAATACACAGCAAACGCATTTATTCTCACCTATTGTCATGTTTATGCTTTCTGGCTCTAGGCCTGTAAGGAACTTTTTCTTCAGATTGATCCCCTCAAAGTCCACATACACCCGGCGAGGGACCTCAAACCCTCTCCCCGACACCATCTGGAATCAAACAACAATCAGAAACGTTGTTATTCCTGAAGTATTGAAAATGTAGAGAATTTCCTTCATATTGGAAAAAACAAATAGGACTTAAAATGGAAATAAAATAAAAAATTGATTTTCATCCCCTCACCTTTGCGCTAACGAGATCCCTGTGTTTGTAGCAGTACACCTTCCTATCCTGCTGGAAGACACACCTATCTGCACGAGCGCACATGAAGTGGTAATTACTCAGGCAGGTGTCGAGGCAGCAGCCCACTGTGGCGCCACACTGGCCACAACGATCACACCGCTGGATGAAGAGGGATCAAAAAATAAGTTAAAAAAAAGGAATTCGAACTATAATGAAATACTTTATTCATTAATTGAACTGTTGATTAATGACATAAAGGAGAGTTAAATAGATGAAATAGATAAATAGATTAAATAGAAATAAACGAGGTCTGCCCTTGAGATCTTCCATTTAATTAGTTGGAAATAATGGATCCTTGATGTGTTAAGAGCTTTGTTGTGTTTATAAAAGCTGCCATTTGGTATCTCTGAGTATCTCTGACAAAAAATCTGAATAAAAAGCGTTCTGACTCAGAAAAACTTACTTTTTGGAAGTTTAGATGTCAATCTTAGCGAGGAATACAGTCCAGATAAATAAAATGCAAAAAATAATTCTCAATACTGCACTCCAGACCAAGACTAGGGCTGCCACAATTAGTCGATTCGTTAAGACAATGTCGACAACCACAGATATCGTATTTGTCGACGTCATCGTTTTTGTTTGTTTTTTTAAAGCTTTGTTTTTCTGTTAAAACTGCAGCTGTACTGCTCTCTATATGCTGTATATCTATGGCTCTGTCTGCCTCTCTTTCCCTGACGCTCATGAGCAGCAGTGGGAATCTGGATGAATTGTGGCGTAACTCCGCCGACAACGGAGCGCTCATGTTTAGGAGTGTTTGATAAAAAATGTAGGGAAGGTATAATCCACAAAATCCACAAGGTAGAACCTGCTTACAGTGGCAGGAAGACGGTGATGCTCCAGCATCTTAACAGGAAGCTCGCCGTGGCAGACTACGAAAAGGGACAGTTGCGTCGCTGGCTAATTAAAGCGTTAGCTGCTAACGTTAAAACCAACAGAAGGCTGACTGAACTTTCTATTTTACCCGAACTTGTCGGCTTTGCGTGTTCTGTCTTGGGCATTCATTGAACGATATAAATGTCCGTGTTTTTATATTTATCGCAGCTTTTCTCTCATGTCACCAGCAACTGTATAGTGGCTGGTTCTGATCCGTTTAAAGCAGACAGCGTAGCGCTGCTGCCGTCTACAAGACATCAAAGCATAGGTGAAAGGTCGCGACAATTATAGAGTGCACATAGCTGGCTCATTTATTTCTGTTTATGGCAGCATCCCAATACCTTGTTGGTCTCATGGACGCAAAAACTATGAAAAAGGTGAACAAAGTGAGAGTTTATCTAGTAAATGGAAAATGTTATTACTTTTATTGATATCTGTAAGATCAACAGTAGTGATATTATTTCCCTTAGCACATCATGTATCTGCTGTAACATAATTTTGTTAAAAATTATTTCCTAAATGTTAAATAAGCAATAATTTGAACTGTCAGTATTTTATAAGATACGATTTATGCGTGACCCAATTAGTCGACTAATCGGCAAAATAATAGACAATTAGTCGATTCTAAAAAATAATTTTTTGTGGCAGCCCTAATCAAGACCCTGTCATGATCTCCATACATTAACGGTTTGAGTTAATTACCAAGTGGCGCCCTCTTGAGACAGCACTGTGCACTTGTAGAAGAGCGCTATTCTGCTCATAGACCTCTGCAGACCACAGGCAGCAGTTGATGTGAGCCCACTCGTTCTGCCCCAAGTACAGCAGCCGTCCAGCATCCTGTCAGGACAAAGGAACCCTCACATCATCAATCCATCATGTGGTAAATTAAAGGCGGCTAGTTACGATAAATAAAAGCCAGGGAGACTTTCAGCATCCAAGACAAGAAAAGACAAATTAAAAAACTCACACTGGGAGCAGCATCTCCATATTGCTGGCACAGAGCGCACTGCCTGGCATCGTTCGTCTTGCCGGTGTCTGGAGGGAGCAAATGAATATGGTAAACTAGAGCGTAAACTATAAGATTCCTTGTTTAACAGAAAGAAAAAACTACCTTGTGGGCAGTCGGGGGCGCTGATCGTAGAACTAGAGTCCTCTGAAGCGATTGAGAGCGGCATACAGCCAGCCTGAGTCTCCCAGCCCTTGGACTCCCTGGTGTGGTATGCTCTATCCATCCACTGTGCATAGCTGTGCTCCTTCGAAGGAGGAAGGACGGCCTCGGGAAGCATGCCACTGAAGAGGATAAGGTGGAGGTAAGCGAAACGGCTGCTTAAAAGATTTGGAACGAGTCATGATTCGCTGGGTGTGCTCACCTTGGCAACTCTTCAAAGAAAGAAGTCCACTTCTTAAGATGGCTCGAAGAAAACCAGCTAAAAACCTGTTTCATCACCTGCCAGAAAAACAATCTGGGTCAGTTTAAAGGTGAGCTGAAGAACAAGCTGGTAAAAAGTGAAAGGGATCAAACCGAAATAAAGTTTTACAAAACAAACGCCGAAAGAGTGAGAAGGGAAAAGGAGAGGGGCTCACTTGAACGTAGTGTTCTTTGGACTGAATCGTTGGTCTCTGATCCTCAGGAAGGAGTTCCTCTCCCTTCAGCCATTTTTTCATCACAGCAGCAACATCCCAATGAAACGCTTTCTGAGTGAGCAACAATACAGGACAGTCTTTCAGACTGGAACAACTCAGACGGGTTCACCAGAATAAAAATACAACGTAGACGAAGTTAGGATACAACTTTTATTTCACAAGGTTCCTTCACACGGCAAAATGCTATAATCTTTCAGGGTCACATTTTTTGTCTTTGCAAAGAATTTTATTTTTCTAATCAGCAATAATGTTACTGCTAACAGAAATATTTTTTTATTTTCCCATACCAATCAGTTTTTTATGGGGTGGAAAAATGTAAAACAAGTTATGGTATGTTGATGAGACAAAAGATTTAAAAAATTCTTACTATTGACGTGTAGCCACCCTCTCTGACTTTCTCCTCCACAGCTCGCAGATCACAGACTTGTTGCTGCGTCCTCACGGAGGGTGTCCCTGTCGATTCCCGACACTAAAATGCAACAATCTTTATAAATTGCATATTTAAAAAATGAAATGATAAAAAAATCCCCCTCCATTGTTTTCTGGTAGCTCTCACCTCTTTACAGAGGAGGAGGTGCTGAGTGCTGCTGGAGGAAAGGAGGTTGGCGACCACCTCCTCCAGTCCGGCTCCTAGCTTGCCCTGCAGGAACTCCTTCAAGCTGCCCTGTTCCGTGTGGCTCCGCCTGCAGGCGGTGCAGATGAAGTCAACTTTGTCTGGCTGACTCGACAAAAGCCCGAAAAGCTCCTCTGCAAACACATATGTTCAACTTGAGCTTTTCATCTAAACTACAGAAGTAATAGAAAGAGTTCTAAAAGATATTGAATTTTTGGCATTACTGAGTAGGGCTGGACGATGTAAAAAGAGAGCATATCGATAAAGGGAAAAGTCATGTTGATCGATCAATATTGATAACTAGCAAAGAAGGTAGAAAACTTGTTTTTAGTGCAGCCATGATTATTTTATGCATTGTTTACTTGTTACAACCAATAATAGGCTCAACCTTTTATTCAGCCACCTTTTTAGCTATACCTGAAAGCTTGTAAAAAAAACTTTTAAAAAGATGAAGAGAATTGAGTGACAATATATATATTTGTTCTTTTTGTTTTCACAGTAAACAATATACAGTTTTAAAGGTAAATGAGTTTAAAACAGTGCTGGAAGAGACAAAAAGAATCAATTTTTATTTTTTAAGAATTTTAATTAAAACATTAAAAAATACAGTAATGTCATAAAATTTAAAGTATGACAGGTAGTTAGTGGATGTTTTCACCTTCTTTGTTCCAGTGGATCAACTAGATCTAGTAATAAAAACAGGTCGGAGTGTTCAGAATATTGTGACAGATTTTCTACAGTTAAATCCATTTGTAAAAATAAAAATATACAGTCTTAGTCATGGTATCGTGATATATATCGCAATATATCATATCGTCCCATTTGTATCATGATACATATCGTATCGCCAGATTCTTGCCAATACACATCCCTAATACATACACATACATATATATATATATATATATATATATATATATATATACACATACATACATACACACACATATATATATATATATATATATATATATATATATATATATATAACATTAGGGCTTAAATTGCGATTTAATTTGCAATTATTTTAATGGGGCTTTTCTCATGCATTTTTTAATTAATGCAAGCAAAAATATTGTGTATTATAAACAGATTTCTTTATAGATAATTTATTCTATTCCATAAGATAGACTTATTTTAAGAGAAAGGCAAATATAAACAACTTTATCTACTTTTAATCATCACACTTGATGGTCATCGCCGTCGTCTGCAATCAAGGTTTTCTTCCGTTTTATCCCAGCTGGCAGGTCACCCCGTGCGGTTATCCGGCAAGAAGGATGCTTGAAGCAACAAGCTCTGATTTTTAATTCTCCATCGATCTAATGCACTTACAGACTCTGGCATGGCTCTGTAGTGCGGTTTGATCACAGGTCAGTTGTTTCAAAACACTCCACTTTTTCCCCTGCGGCTTTAACTTTATGTCGGCATTTTTTATACAGCGCAGGTAAAATGTGGCTAAAGTGTGTTCGTTAGATCGAATCCTAGCGTATTAATCATGCTTAAGAAAGCAAACCCTTGGCTATAAGAGCCAATATAGCACGAGTTATTTTCATGTGCCGTTTTTTTTACGTTCGAAAGGAGCGATTATGTCAAACAGCTCGGTCAGCGATCCCCGTCGTCTGGAAGTTTGTTTACTGGAAATTTAAACACTGGTGGCGGTTAGTTTAGCCATGCAACTCTCACATATGGTGGTGTGATGTTCTTAGTTGTTGATAAAGTTTCGTAGTGTATCTCGTGAGGCAGCAAGGCAGCCGATATAATTTCTCACAACTGATGTACTGTTCCTCTTTGGTACCAAATATTGTGCAGTGTTGGATTCTGTTAAGCTTTAGACTATTTTATAACGGGTTAAAGTGCAGCGTTTCCTTCTCTCTCTGCATTGTTTGAGCTGTTTGCAAGTCACGTGACTTTACCAGGTATGTTTACTTCCAAGTCAAATCACAGCCTTTGCTATTAGGAAATCGCATTTTATCAAATTGCGATTTAATTGCAAATGCAATTAATCGTTCAGCCCTATTTCACATGATATAGAACACTAGTAATAGTAGTAGTTTCTCCCATATATTTAAATTAATCTTAAAATGTTTTTTTTACAATTATCCACTGTAGTACACAGAAATGCCACATAGAGAAGCTATTCCATAACATTATACCCTTAGATCGGACAGAGAATTGACCTGAACAAGACAGATATTTAGGAGGATGGAGATCCATTGACTGCTGCGCATTATGTAAAATAAAAAGTGAATTTACTGAAAAGTAAGCATTAAACTGTTTAGGGATTTCCATCAGTTAATGAAATCTTTTTAAATAAAGACATCTGAAAAATATTGACTTGATAATTACACATGATTCTTAGCTGGTTGCTATTTTACTGACAAACATAAAGACTAACATTATTAAGCATAGATTGAATTTTCTTTGATTTACGTTTGAAATTCTAACAATTTCTGTAAGAACATAATTTGTTTAAATTGAAGTCTTGCTACTAATGACGTGGTGAAGAACCATATTAAAATTAAAGTCGTGGATGCTGTTAGCAGCATGGACCGGGCGTATCGTGACTGTCTTAGCAGAACCGTGCTAGTGTTCAGTGTTAATGTGTGTCATGTATCGGTTCAAAACAGGACACAACATGTAACTGCTGGTACAAACAAAATGTTTTGAAATTAAAGTAATTAGTTAATTTTTATGATTTGAGAGGAGGGAGGGCTCAGTGACGGAGCTACCTGGGTCTGCGTCTGTGATTATGAGAAAGTAATGACTGTACTATTACACAACCTGAAAATGCAAAAGGGAAACTTTTTTTTTTTATTCAAGTTTTTTTTTAATCATTTCTTTTGTATCACATTTTTGTCTATCGATATATATATATATATATATAGTAAGTTATTTATCGTCCAGCCCGAAGTGTTAGTGAATGTTATAAGTGTGGGTGTTTTTCCTGCAAAAAAAAAAAAAAACAACAACAACAGTAGACCTCACCTGATAATCCTTCGCATGCGTAATGAATCCAGTGGCTACAATCGGAACACTGAATCATCTCTGAGGTTTGCTTCTCCTCATAGCACTTACAGCACACGGTGCAGAAATTACCTGAAATAAAACCACATAGGTAAATTAAGTATTTAAAAAAAAAAAGGCACCAAACCTTTGAGGGCCTTTGGATGAGTTCAGACAAAGCTTGGAAAACTGCAGGTGTGCTTTGAAGCTCCCACCTTTCTTACTGAGGCTGGTGCAGTCGGGACAGAGGTCCTGCTCGTGGTTCCAGGCCATATCCCAGGTTTTCCCAGGAGTCACGCCGCAACTCTTACAACGAATACACGTCATGCACACCTAAGGCGACAAAAAAACCCCCAAGAAATAAAAAAAAAACGATTCATGTCATATACTCATCGACTTTGGCTTTTCCAGCTTGTTGCTCAAGAACCTAAACAAGACTCCAGTACACTTTGAGGAACCTAAAGCACTTACCCATGGCGTTTTGGCATTCATTGGCTTCGGGTATGTTGGCCCCAAGCAGGAAGGGTGGTAGCTGGTTTGGCATCTCCTGCACTGCAAAACAGGCTGAAGAAAAACACACCACTGTCATTGCTTTCACGATTCAGAAATCTAAAGAATAAAATGTAGCACTTAAGAGAACTAATTTCTTCCAGCTTTTAAAGCGATGGCACCTACCTTTGTATTCTTGCTTCTACGGCCGCACACATGACAGAACTTGCAGCGTCTGCAACACCAGTTCTCCTTGGACTCCTCCTTGGGGCGTTCATCAGGTGTAAGGCAGAAATCGTGGAAAGGTTCGCAGCAGATCTGGCAGAAAATCATCTACCAGATGAAACACATTAGGGTTAAAACAAAGAAGAAGATTCTGCATAGACCTTTTAATGCTTTAAGAGCTGAAGTACCTCGTGTTTTCCTGTACTGGCGCAAAGCAAACAGACGGGCTGAGGAGTGGTGGTGACTGAGGCGAGAATGCTGAGGCCACCCATTAGCCACACGTTCTGGACCGCACAGTCCTCCTGGAGAGATGCGGGGCAAATATTTAAAAGCAATGACTCACATTTCTTTTCGTTGGGTTTTGATAAAAATTCAATCAACTTTAAATGTTTAATAGTAGCTGGCCTCTGACTGGTTTGTTGCTGAAATAAATGCATGCACCATGCTAGAAGTCTGTTAATGACAGCATCCAGAGAATGGAGAAAAAGTGCCTTGCAAAAGTAGTTCTATTTTCTGAACCGTTTCACAATTTTGCCACAGTACAACCATCAACCTCAATGGGGATTTTATGTGATAAAACAGCACAAAGCATGCACAGCATATTTCAGAACTGTAAGCAAAATAAATATTTATGTACAAATAAACTATTGAGAGTATTGTATGTCTTTCTACTCAGGTCTCCACTGCTTTACAGAACCCCATTAACCTATAATTACAGCTACAACTCCCCAAGGATTTTTTTTTTTGCTGATAAATTGTAAAAAAGAGTGTCTAATAGTGCTGTCTACATGTCTACTCATGGTTTTTGGTATTTTAGAGCACATTAGTAAAAAGCTTTGTTTTTTTTAAAACAAAAAACGTCAGTGGAGTGCCTTCTTCAGGTTAAAACTTTACACTGCACTTGAACCTCCGCTTTCCGAAAATGCCACTACGGCACCTCAACTCAAACTAACTACATTGTGAGCACAGTACAGTTTAATTTAAAGGACACATATTTTAATAACGGCTCCTGTGGGGACATTAATAAAATGTGACATTTCTGGTACTGCTCTTTAACGCGGGCTTTTGAGTTTGGCAGGTTGTTTTTTACCTTATTTTGGCAGATTTTCCTATGATGTAAAAAATTTTACTTTTTTTTTAAAACACCAAAACAATTATACGGTTGTACATCAAATTCATATCAGGCTAACAAGAAGAAGGTTGTCAAAAGAATTGATATACGTATATTTTTGTGCATACGGTATTTATATAACACCCATGGCTGTTTGTATCTCTTGTATTCCTTTATATAATTTGTTTGTGTTTTGTGAACCTGCTATTTGTTTAATTTATTTATTTAAAAAATGTAGAGTTGGTCAATGTTCTAACGTCTAGCCAATCATGTAATGATTAGTCATACCTAGGTGCAGGCCCCAGAGCAAATCTGGTACCGACACAGGCTGAGCCTGGATTCCTGCTGCTGTGGAGTATAAAAGAAGCTCAGTCTTGGTCACATCTCTGTATCGAGGGAATTTAGCAACTCATGAGCCATCAGCTTAAAACGATACGGCTCGGGGCTTCTTGCCTCCTCCACAGAACCTTCCTCACTTTCCTCAAGGGAAGGAGTTGGAGAGAAATATTCAACCTCATATGTATGTATACCAGTCATGTCAAACACAGAGTGGACAATGACCGTTCGCTGGTCCGCCATGCAATGTCTCCTTTTAAGGCACTTGTCAAAAAGAAAATCAGGGCGGCGTTACACTTTGGTAGGGGGTGAGTTACTCTTTAATGTTCACATCAGCACATCTAGACAATGACAATTTTGCTTCTTCTTCACAAATGTCACTCAAGCTCGGTGAAAATGGATTAAAAAAAAAAAAAATAAAATAATTTATTTTGTCTCATCGTCCTGCTGGAAATGGAGCCTCGGCTCCAGTCTAGTAGTTTGCAGCCTCCACTACATACGTATTATTTCCTGCTTAAGAAAAGCCATAGGATGGTTTTTAGCAGTGCCAGTGCTGTGTTTATCTGTAGGAATGATGTTTTCAGAGTTATCTGCAATACTAAAATACAAGTATTTGCCAAATTGTTTGATTTTGCTCCCATTTAACCTGAAAACTTTCTTCCCAAATTTTGCAGTAGCTTTGTTCAACCTTTAAACAACCTATTGGTTTTCTTTCAACAGTGTTCTCTCCTTGCAGTGCCTCTTTTGGCGTTCTAAACGACAAGAGTGAACAACTTGCAGCTTCTTTGAAGCTCCTCCAGTTACAACGGGCTTCTGGACTACTTTATTAAATGATGCACTACTTTGGAGTTTTGCCTCTCTTAGTTGATATGTTAATTTGATTTGTTTTGAGCTTTTGATATTGTTTTATAATCCAAGCCGTTAAAATTCTGCATAAATTTATCAAAGAGATGCCTCCTGTGTTCACTAATGATCTCAGACAAACTTCTGAGACCTTCACAAAGCTAGTAGATTTATACTGAGACTAAATTATAAACAGCTGAACTCTATTAGTAATGACTTATGACTGCATCGGAATTTTTAAAGGGTACCTGGATAAAAATCCACACCCCATTTGTAGATTTTTTACTTTTTCAAGGCAGATTTTCTTCTTTCACTTGATTACTGTCCATAAATAGTTAGAAATAATCAAACTGTAATTTTATATTAGCATTTTTAGAAGCACCTGACCTACACAGTGTAATAGTGATCAGTTAGACAGACACACCATCCTTAGAGCGCAGACTCACCTTAAAGTCAACACGGATCTTGTGCTGCAACACGCCCTTTTGGGGAAAGCCGTTAGTTAACCCTGTCAGCGTGTTCAGTGATGCACACTCAGGAAGATTCTGGGAACGAAGCACATATTGTGGATCAGTTGTTGGACAGCTTTGCAGCTCCGTCTCTTTTACAGAAGACGCCGCCTTGTCCTCTTCGTGCGGAACCCCCTTCACGTCCTCCTGCTCCTGTCGCTTCTGCAACTTTCTGCCTGAACTGGAAGTCCAGGAAGGCTTAGGAAAAGCCTTGAACTCAGTTTTGTCAGCTTTAGCCGGGCATACTTGCATTGGAGTGTCCGGATGCTTCACCCTGTGTCCCTGAGAAAACTTCTGTGACAAAATCTCTGCCTCAGCTGTGCATGGGGCAGCTGCTGGATGTCGGGTTGATGGTGGTGTGAGGTTGTGCAAATCTGAGTCTGGCTCCACCGCAGGCAAACACAACGGTGGACAGTTCTGTGGAGAGTCTGCAAAGGGAGACGACGGCAATACAAAGGCAGGTTGGAGTAACTCTAGAGGAGAGTTTGTGACGTTAGACGATGGCTGTAAAATAGGAGGCTGTGTTTTAGGCTGGGACTGATCCACAAACTGAGGCATGTGCCACGGCAATGACTGAGAGCCAGTCTTCAGGATTTGTGCAGGCAGGCGGTACAAGTGTATCTGCAGCTGCTTCTGCAGCGTCGGCACTGGGCTCCCGGTCGTCCCGGACTCCGAGAAAGTTTCTCTGCGCCGCGTCTCTTCTGCGTTCTCCTGTGCCTGTGAAGGAGGGGACTGCCTAAGCCAACCAGCAAGACGGGTTCCATAGTTACACTATCATTAGAAACATGCAGCAGCGGCGACGACCAGCGACAGCAGCAGAGGAAAGGGGAACAGGGTTGAGCATAATGTGTTAGCAAAGAGGAATAAAAGGCAAAGAAGATTTAAGAAAAGGCATTCAACATCAACCAACAGTACACAGATACAAGCAGGACTCTCTTGGGTTTATCTTTGTTAAGTATGAAAAAAGATCAACTAGGGAACAAGTATATTCAGAGATGTCCACATCCATTGCCAAGTATCAGCTTGGGGGCTGCGATAGAGGCATTTTTATATGATTAATGAGGATCCCCGACTATGCTCAACTCCTAATACATGCAGCTTATATTTCAAATTGCTCAAACAAATCAATTCCCCCCTTTTAAATATTTCTCTTGATTTATTAACCATTAAGAATCAATAAAGTATTTCTGAATTCAACATCACAGTAATAGATGTTTACAATAAAGGTGAGACCGTACTGGCTGCTGCAACTTACTGTCTGTATCGTGTGAACTGCTCTGTGTGCTGTATTCAGAGAGCAGTTGAAACAATAGTCAAAAATTATAACATTGGCACTAAGCCTATAAATCAGGATGATAATCTTTGCTAGTTTTCACAAGCAGATGCTTAATAGAACCCACAATGAAATTGCTTATGAGCCAAATATTCTACAAGAATTATCAAAAGAGAAAACATGCTGGCGTTAGTCTAGCACTGCTCTGTCTGAGAAACAAGTTTGTTGACAAGACTGCAGTGTCTCAATGCCAAATATATCGTCAGCAACATTTTTGAGTCCTTTCTTGAAGTGGATACCCTTTGGTGCAAGTAATGTATACTAGGGCTACAGCGATTCGTCAAGTTACTCGATTTACTCTATTCCAAAAATTGCATGAGGGAAAAACTCTACCTCGAAGCCTCTTTAAATTCCTTTGACGCGCACCATACGTGAAGGGATCGGATTGTTCCACACGGACCGTTGTTTTGGACGCACAGTTTGAATGTAGTTGGCGTGATAGCAGAGGGTAAAGATGCCGATAAACGGTAGAAAATGTGTGAAGTTTGGGATTGTTACATTTTAACAAACGAGAACAAAGTACAATGTAAATACTGCAAAGTAGACCTGACATAGCACAGCAGTACGAGCTCAATGATCCAGCATCAGAAAACATCCACATGGTTTTTTACCAAGCGTCGCTGAAACATAATAAGGTAACCTAAAGCCTGTATACATTGATGTTCGCTAATTTTAATACTGTATTTGTAGCGATGTCATTATGCTGTTTGACTAAATATGATGTTTAGCTTTGATGTTTTTAAGTTGTAAACTTAAGGTTAATTCGCATGAGAGCCTTGTCCACACGTAGCCGGGTATCTCACAAAACGGACATATTTTTCTATCATTTCCTATCATCCACACGTAAATGCAGATTTTTGGCACAAAAAAACGAATCTTAAAAAAAAAAAAAAAAACTCTGGCCAAAGTGGAGATGTGCGTTTTCTCTGTTTTCAGTATCTGCTTGTGGATGGATGAAAACAAAGTTTTAAGTGTTGTAAGGTTATCTGCGAGAAAAAAAATTATCCAACATCACAGTTACAGCGTCAAAAATCAACAGACTCAATGCTGTGCTGCGACAAAAGGAAAAATACTTTCTCACTCTCTCATATGACACAGAGACTCCTGTGAGTTTTTAGAATGATTAATAACGTTCAGTGCTGCCGAGCAGGGGCGTATCCAGGGGGTTAATAAAGAGGGGCTAAAAGGGCCCAAGGTGGGTCTGGGACTGTACCACCAAAATAAAAGCACAGATGTTCTTCTAGTGGGGACCAAATCTGAGCTGGTCACATTTATAGTTTTCAACTGTTAAAGTGACGTCTAAAGTCATTCTGTTTTGCTAAGGTTTATTTGACAATGTAGTCTTAAACTCTCTGCAAAAGCTTTTTCACAAAGAAAGTGGATGGACTGTTTAGTTTATTAACTTACATTACTGCAGTTGACTGTTTATTTCATCGATAAACTGCTAGATTATTCGATTACAAAAAAAATCTATAGCTGCAGCCCAAATATATACTATATACTGCAATCCTTCAGAAACTGTAGTTAGGGCAAAATATCTAAATATATATGCGTAGCATCATCGCTAAATGAGTCAAGTGGGAAAGGAATGTAGAGTAGGTAATATTAAAATGTATATTGTTTTTTCACTGCTATTTAAAGCTATCAAATTTGCTAAAGCTTTCATAAAATGTAATGCATGAACAGATGTTTCATCCAAAAAACGATTTGGATCCATATGCACAAAAAGAAAAAGTGACATTTGAACATCCCTGCTATTTATGTTTAAGCAAAGAAAGACGTGTTCTAAGCCAGGGTATCCAACTCTAATCCTTGAGAGCTGCAGCTGTCAGATGCAACCCTGCCCCAGCAAGCCTAAATAATTTTTAAAAATGTCTCGTTACCAGACCTTTATCAAAACGGATGTCATGCCGAAGAGATAGGCAGTAGCTCTGAAGGACTAGGGACTAGAGATGGAGATTGTTGTTATATGCCGTCTATCCAAATAGCATCAAGATATAGGGCATTATATAAAAACAATATAGTGGTGACAATGACAACAGCTAAAGGTTTATGAGGGTAAGATGCCTCACAAAATCATATCTAAACCCATGTAACTGCAGCTAGTCGTAAAACTGCAACAACAACAAAAATCCACTGATTATTTTTGCAGACCAGTTATTATATATGGAAATAAATTTTATGTTTGTGGTTTTATTTTTTTCTTGTTGCAATGCTTAAAAGGGTGGGGTATTATGCAAAATTGACATTTTGATGTGTAACATCCTAATAACATGTTATTTCCTCATTAAAAACATTCCTGAAGTGTTGCTTTGATTGACTCATCCACTTATGTTTGAATAATCTTTGAGTCTCTGCTGGTAGTTACTGGGGGTGCTGAAACGCCTGCTCCCACCTATATCCTTCTTTAACCACCCATCTCCTCCTCCTACGTGACGTAGCTTGCTCAGCAGCCGAGCCGCTGCGCCTGCCTTTTCCTAAATACTAAAATGCAACACACTGAAAACTTCTGTAAACTATTAGAGTCCGACTCCACGCGAATGCTGTGATAATAGCGGGTGTATGACATTCTAAGTTTCACAAAGGGCAGGAGGGCTTAACAGGCGAATATCAAGGTGTCAAATACGGAAGTGAGGAGAACGCACATTTCTTTAAGGTGGATTTTCATATATATGAGAATTTAAGAATGATTTAAGGTAAAATTTTCATTTGAGTATGCTACAGAATTGTACGGTGTGCCTGGAAGAAGCACAATACCCCCCCCTTTTTAAGAACAAAAAACAGAAGAAAAATCAAGCAAGATAGATTTCAACAAAAAAGGCATGCAAAGCTAACAGATATAAACACACAACACCAAACATCTCAAGTGTGTTTGATTTTCTTTCTTTGTTTTTTTTTTTATAAAGGAGGCAAGTAAAAGCAAAAGGTTTCAGCCAAAACGTAGCAAGTAATCGAGCCATCTTAACTTCCACAGGATCCAACAATAATTGGTTAGGTTAAGTTATAATGAGATTGGCTTTTAAATATGAAATACATTATCCAGAATATGCTTACAAAAATTTAAAAAACACTCAATGAAAAAACTCCCATTACAAAAATCTTTACAGTTTGGTAATTACAGTTCAACTGCAGAAAATGTAATGGTGTACGCCAAAAGTGTTTTTTGTATTAAAAGAGAGACTACTGATAAAAACAAGAAGATAGGATCAATGAACACAAACAAAGTTAGTAAATACATGTTTTTTATCAGGTTATACTGCTTTTAACTAAAGAAAGCTTCTATAAAAACATATTTGAAAATCTATGGTTTACGAAAGGGATTTAAGTACATGCAGAGGACGTACCTTAATGATAAAGTAAGAAATTAAGAACAAAAAACACTGAATTTTTAAGAAATAATTAATTTAAAACAGATCGTGATATTAAAAAAAAGAGAAAAAACAACTAAAGTCCTGGGCAATGTATTATTTGGAAATATTTCCTCATTTTTTGATTTTTAATCTCTAGAGAGAACAATTTGCTACTTGGGTATAAAATTTCAGTGGAAAAAGCACCTTCAATGTAAAATAAAAAAGGTTTTTCCAAAAATACATTTTGGCCCAGTCTTAATTAGGTAGGATATAGAAGTCAAGAAAGTCGATAATTTTGTTTTTACCTTGTACAGCCTCTGTCTGCTGCCAGTACTCTTGGGGAACGCCCGCCGATTCCTCATCGAATCAGTGAACTGGTCATCTTGCAGCAAAACGCCATCTTGACATGAAACGCCTTCAGCACAAATAAAGGAAAACGCATCAGAGAAACAAAACTGCAATCAGGATAAGAGAGTAGCTAGTGTAGTGTGCTTTAGAGATCGGTGAGATTGTCAATATTCAATGAATGTCATACCCAAGAAAGTCAACTGAAATGGTAGTTTTAGCAACTAAACTCTTCCTCTCAGAGCATCAAAACAAAAAAGACACACAACAGGAATATGAAATAGCTCAAATTAATCTAGGAAACATTTAATACCTTTACTTTTCGTAACAGGATAAAAGTCTGATTATATTTAACTGACCAGCCATAGATTTTAAGGTTCAATCAATGCATGTCATCACTCAAAGGGCTAAAGCCTCTCCCTTTAGGTCTTACCTTTAACCCCCAACACATCGTAGAGGATTTTCAGTACACACCCTGTGGTAACCAACTTGTATTCAAAAGGCTTAAAAACATTCGGACCACCGTGGCTCGTTACCTTTGGTCGGATAGCCTGCCTTGTCCATTTCGGTTTCATCCTCCTCTTCCTCGGATTCTGATTTTAGCAATCTGCTGTAGGAGCGCGGCTTGGTTTTACGCAGCGACTGCTTCCTTATTCCAAACGCCATCGAGGGTGATCCCTCCCCGTCTTCTTCTCCGACGCCGCTGGATGCTGAATAGTGCCTCGACTGGACTGAGAAAATAGAAGAAACCTCATAATTAATTTTCGAAATTATTTTACAAGAACTTAAGAAGGCAGCACTGCTTATTTAAAATAAAACATAGACCCCATCCCAACCTTAATAGAAACTATCAATGCGTATTGGCAAAAATTTGGTGATATGTGTATCACAGCACGATATATTGCGATACTATGAGTAAGACTATATATATATTGCGATTTTAATTTTAAAAACTGAATTTAACTGTAGAAAAAGTTTCACAGCATTCTAAACACTAACCTGTTTCATACTTAAAGGCACAGTGTGTAATGTTCAGCCAGTAGGGGGCAGTGAATACCTAAATTATCACAAGCATGCGATATCTGTGTCTTCGAGTAAGAAACTCAACAACGGAGGTCCAACTAGTGCTGTTTTCAAACGCTCAATTGCCTGAGAATTATGTATTTGCAGCAATATGACGAGCACATCAGTCTCTCTATAATCGCTTGAAACTAGCGAAGAGGTAAAAATGTATTTATTGCGAAACTTTTTTGCACTTTGAGGGGAAATCAATGTTTTAATAGCGGGCGTGTTCCGTGCCCTTTGTCCGTCCGGGCTCTTGTAGAAGTAAAGACGTCATCTAATATGGCTTTCCCCTGAAAAGAGGACCCGCGCCTATGTATTTTAAAACTGATTTTTAAAGTCATATTTTACAATATCGCCAATATTTCACAATTAATGTGCTTTACGTAATTGTTATTACATAATAGTTTAATGGCTATTTTCAAAGATGTACTGCAAAAACTACACACTGTCACTTTAACACATCCAGTTTTATTTCTAGATCTAGTTGATCCACTGGAACAACGAAGGTGAAAACAGCCACCAACTACCTGTCATACTTTCAACTTTACTACAAAAATTACTCTCATCATCAAATCGTCCCATTCAAAGTCTTACAAAAGAAACTAAATAAATCGATACACTGCTTTTGAATACTGATACAATAGCTTGACATAAAATATTGCAATATATCGGCATGTGGATATTTTCTTACATCCATACTAGAAACCTACTTTTTAGTGGTTTCAGAGTGCGGCCAATCTTTCCTTTCACGATCCGGGCACACTTTCTGTATCTGGGAGAAGAAGGAATGGGAAAACAACATTAAACGTTGAAAATAAGATTCGTCTGTAGACATCTGCAAATATGTTGAACTGTAAGAGTCCACTTGCCTTTTTAAAACAGGATTGTTTAAAATGTGTTACTGGAAAGGAATAAAAAGTATTTTCATGTTTTATGCTGTTTACATTTAAAACAGCATTTTAGCTACAAATTAACCATTACAGACCTCCACAGAGCAGAAATCACCAAGGACTCATATAAATGACTTGACCAAAAGCCATAAGAACGTTGACACACAAGATGAACGGTTGCATTGGGAGTCTGAATTGTGAACCACAGAAGCATCTATTCTCGAGTTGAAGCATTTTGAATAAACTAGTCCAGTTTTCTAAACTCTGGTTCTCAAGGCACGCCTGATTCAGATGATTTCAGTTCGGCAAAAGGCTGTTACTCAGCCAACAATTGAAATCAGGTGTGCTGAAGCGGGGGAAACAACTACACATAGAAGGCGGTGGAAGCTGAGGAGTTAAAAAAACCCAACAACCACTGAACGGGTCCCTGCTGAGAGGCTCCTTGATACTTAAGTTTCTGCTCAGAAAGTCCATCACACATTCTTCAAAAATGTAAAACCCACTTCTTTCTTTCTTTTTCATTTTGTTTTATTACAACCACAAACTTTAGCATATTTCATGGGAATTTATGTGTTAGAGCAACACAGAGTACAAAGTAATCGTTAAATGGGAAAAAAACTGAAAGATTGCAATATAGTTAAAGAAAAGTTTGAAAAGTGTGCTAACTAATAGTATTCAAGGTCTTTAACTACATAACTCTAAATTAAAGCACAACCTTCTGGAGTCACCTAGTGTAAAATCAGTATCAAAACAGTTCTTCTGAAAAGGCCCCATAAATTTAGTCCATCTTCCCCACAACATAAATAATATAACACAACTGTACAGTGGACGCCCATGATTTGAGGGCGATCAGGGACCCCAGCTGGCAACCACCGCTTGAATTTTTTCTGTAAAAGGCAGATCCAAAATATTTGTGGAAGCCCACCGATTCATGGACGTTTTCATGGAGCATGTCTAAATAATGTTTTCCAAGCTTTCGGCTGACTTTTGCAAAGCAGCCAATTCATTACCATCCATCCATCCATCCATCCATCTTCTTAACCGCTTATCCAATTCAGGGTCACGGGGCAGCTGGAGCCTATCCCAGCAATTATCAGGCGTTAGGCAGGGTACACTCTGAACAGGACGCCAGTCTGTTGCAGCCAATTCATTACCTGCATACATATTTTTTGGTGCCTGGTGGTTGTACTTTACAAGAAAAAACATTTCAATACAATCATACAAACGCTCCGGTCAGTTAAAAGGTTTTCTATGTAAGGAATCCCAGGAGACTCCTTATATAGTGTCTGGCAGCCTGTTAATACAGACTCCAACCACAGCAACATCTTAGCAATCAATCATACTGAGCGACTACGTAGCGACAAACTCCCCTGTAACCTCGAGCGGAGCTCGGCTCAGTACGAACAGCAATCTGCCACAACCGACTGAAGGGTTTCTTTAATTGGCTTAATTAAAAAAATACAGGAACCCACCCACTTGGGTCCACACACTTAGGACGTTGTACTGTTAAGGAAGACGTGGATGTTAGCAGACCAGAACTGGTCTCAAGTATTCACGGGTGATTGGGGTCTATTATACATGCTTTGCTGCTGTTCTCCTGGAGTTTAGATCAAATAGTATTAATTAGGTCAAATGGCCCAGTGAAAGTCTAGAGCTAAGTCAAATGACGAATCTGTTGCAGAACTTGAAACTTGATGTTCACAGATGCTCATCATCCAATCTTAAGGATCGGGAGTTACTTTACAAATGAAAGATAATAGTTTATTGTCCTTCCACTTCACCATTAAACCATACTTGCTGTTGCCTATCCCATAAAATTCATCAAAGTTTGTAACTGTAACAAAGTATGAAAAAGTTAGTAGGGTGTGAATACCTTTGTAAAGACACTGAATGACAAGTGTTGACTGTGATGGTTATTCCCACACATATAGGGATATTGCAGTTTGAAAAATCTAAACAGGGATTAAGAGACTTTTTAAACATCTGCTTAGACGATAAATGAGGCAGGAAAGGGAAATCCAACGTAATATTTTATATGTACATTAAAAGGCTGTCTCGTCGATATTATGGGCTAGCAAAAAACAGTAGATTACTTCCACACACGCTTTGAAAACGAACCAGAAGTTCATCTGTGTCCGACAAATGGTCATGCAACACAAAAACCCGACCCAGTAAAACAGAGCCCTACTTACATGCAGCACTGTTTCTTGGTGTTGGGCCCTCCGAACTTGGGCTTATCCAGGCAGTTAATGCACTCCCCGCAGTCTTCCTCTATCGAGCAGCCCTTGCAGACTCCGCAGCGCCTCGAGCGGACTCCTCCGGGTAAATACTGACTCGTTATCCTCCTCCTTCGGAACTTGTGGCCCTTCTTCCGCCTCCTGTGCTGGATGCTCTCCTGAGAGACGGCCCACTGTGCCCTGCCCTGATCAGAGATGTCATCATCATCGTCATCATCATCAGCCACATCTGCAGGCGAGACACAAAGGAGGATGGGTAAAGAGTCTATATAGCATTGAATCAGTTCTAAATGTGTGTAGATGATTAGGGGATGGCAGAGCGTTTCACGCAGCCTGCAGGGGGCGTTAAAGGCCTCAGCTCTGTGACTGGAGCTTCATTACATGCATTGACAAGCCTTTTGTCCGATAAGGAGGCTTCCTGCTGATATGTTTCTACTGGCTGCCTGAGGAAATGAAGCTCTTTAAAAAGGTGGCTGGCTAGATAAATTGGTAAGTCACCCTCAAAATCTATTACTAGGGGAGATCCCTTCAAAAAATTGGAGATATAATCACTTTTCAATTCCCTTTGTAGAAAAGTTTCTGTGTTACAAGACATAAAAAAATGAATAGGGTGTTTTATATTTTTAGTAATGCATCTACAGTAACCATGTGCAAGCATCACTCTTTGCCCTTTCCTCCATATGTGTTCAGTGTACGTTGTACATTTCAAGACAGCCGGTCTCAAGACATCATCAAACGTAGCCTCAAAAAATAAATCATGAAAAAGGATCAAGGCATGGGAAAATATCCATCAGACTTTAGACAAAACAGAGGAGGAAGGAATGCACCTAATGCTGGCACAATTAAAGAGGAAATACAGTTTTTTGCAATATGGATTTTATTTGTAGCATACAGTACGTTCATAAACTCACCTAGACAATTCGGGATATATTTTGACCGATTTGCGATCAGGGTGTACTTATATATACACCTACATACATATATACACACACAAACACGTACAAAATGAGAGTTGTTGGGGCACCCAAAGGTCAGCCTCTAAATAGGGCATAATCTGCCACAAACTTCTTCATTTCACCAATATTTTGTTATGAATCAATAGCACACTTCCCCATGCCCCAACAACTCCTGTTGTATGGATATACGCTGGTCACCAACGGATCTAAATATCTCCAGACGGACTACAGAAGTCGTACCAAAAATTGTCTGGCAAGTATATGAACGTATTGCATGACACAAATATAGTCCAGGTTGCAAAAAAAACAAAAAAAAAAACAAAGTACTTCCCTTTAAGAGGCCCAGCCACCGACTGGCCTTTCCAGCAAGTATTTGAAAGTGTGACTCTAGAGGGCGCCGTTTGTACACCGTAAATTGCACCCAAATTAGAAGCTGAACTGAAATACAGATGGTTGCATATTCTGATAGGCGCTAGCCAGGAACTCATAAAGAGAAGACTTTTCTGGTCCTCTCCTTAATATGAAAACATCTTGGATGAGAAAATATCAGATTTCTCTAATGCTCCAATCCATGTTATCTGTATGTTCTGAAGTCTGATGGCTATCACCAATTCCCCCCCCCCCTTTTTTGGTGTTAATAGGTTGACACCGATCGCTCTGCGCTTTGACGATGTGTTCCTGGGATCAGAGCAAGTCCTGAAATGCACAACGCATCAGTGAGTTTATTTGTCAAGCAGCACTTCCTCACCTCCTTATGAGTGAAGCTCACTCGACCAGTGTTGGGTAAAGCTTTCCAACAGCGGTGGCTAATCTGTGTGTGACAAAAGATATTTTTGCTGGCAAATATTTTTACACATTGACCTTTTAAATATTTTTTCCCCCTCTGCAAATTTACTTGGAGACCCACTAACAGTACTGTGCTCATTTCTATACGTTTTTTTGTCTAATTTATTGCTTCAGTAGCTAGACTTTTTTTTTTTACACTTAGCACAGCTTTGCTAAACAAGAAAATATAAATCTGCTTATTAATAACAGAACAATTAAGTGAATCAAACCCACAGATAAACTAGCTCAGCAGGAAAAAAACAGAATGAAATTGCTCTTTTTCAATGCAGTAATCACAAAGTCATTAATGGTATTAAAAAACAACAGTAATGCCTGTGTGTGGTTGGGCACTCTGATCATTTTACTACATATACCCCACTTCTTATTTAGATGCCTTAAGAATAGCTTTGCTAAGTTTAGTTTACTAAATCTGTGTTCTGAAAGCCAAGTGTTCTCAAAGACTTTTTTCCACCATCTATTCTTTTATTACACGTTTTTACTGAAGATCACTAAACTTCCTCAACATAGATTCACTCTAAAACCATCAAGAGACAGTTATTGCTGTGATATAGAATGGGTAAAAAAACTCCAATGGTTTTGTGTTACGTGGCAAAAAAAAACAACGTACTCTAAAGATAGAGAGTTGAAACTGCAGGTTGAAATACCAAGTTTCACAGGTTCTATGACCTTCAATTAACTTCACACTTGAGGCCATACAAGGGCACTTTTTTTTAAAAACACACACGCTATAAACCAAAATAGACGATTCAAATAAACATTTCACTTATTCTTGCTAACTTTGCTGAAGTAGCTTTTTGTTTTTTGACAGACATTGCAAAACTTTATTTAAAGTTCTAAGTTTAGTCCAGTGTTGCCAACCATCTGACAGGAAGTAGATTATTTGACCAAGAATATCAAGTTGATGACACCCCATAATTTGCAAAATGATGATGTCATCACAAAAAAGAGAAGCTTTGATTTCTCTACAATACTCATTAAGGATATACACATATATTTCCTGTTTGGATTTATTTTGCTTGTAAAACAACTTATGTGGTGGAATGATTTATGATTGGTCAGTCAATATGACTCGATTACGCTGGACGCACATGTGCAGATCATTCACTTTCCGAGGGTCTAGAAGGACGATTGGGATGTGGAGCGAGGTGGGTCTTTTGGTAATTTGCCAGAAACACTGACGATAGAGAAAGTAGCTAAGGGTCAGAAATGGTCGTAAAGGGGTTCTGAAAAGTCCTTGAAGATGGCAACACTGGTTTTAGACACATTTTCTTTTCGCTGGGGGTCTATTTACTACAGAGACCCTGAAGTAAAACCTTAGGTAATCTGATTCAGTGACAAACTAAACCTGTGGATGATGGCGAGGTCAGAACTGTCATCTTAACACCACTTAAATTTATGTTGATAAAAAAAGGTTGTCACGGTGCAGATTATTTAACATTCATACTTATCTCAAATCTAAGGACAAAGTGTATTTTTTTACAATCTATGGCTGATTGTTACATTTTGAGATAGCTTGATCCACGCACACAATAAAAATCGTTTAAAAAAATTAAGCAAACTATACTCAAGCTTCTGTTTCTGAAAGATATTTCACAAAATAAATTGTAAATTTTATTATGTTAAAAACAGAGAAATACAAGTACTCTGATCCAATATAATTTTTAAGAGGTTCATAGGTTGTCTTGCTGATTTGCACTTTTACCATGAAAATAACAATTGCAATACCATGAAATGTCATGTTTCACATTGAGGGAAAAACCAAACCACAAAAAAACTATAAACAAACTACATTTAGATGCTTCCCCCCCCCCGTCACTAATATCTGCAGAAAAGAGCAGAGACAGAATCTGGTCAGTGCTGGTTCTGTCTAATTCTCAATTGAAACAGATTGAAAACACAATCTGCTGTTGCAGAAAACTTTTTTTCTGAAGTTAATTTAACAGTAGCAATTGGATTTTAGAAATATTGGCTTTAAACCAGAAAAGTTGTGTGCGTGTATCTACATTTAAATAAATAAAAGGGTTGACTAATCACTAATTATTTTAACGATTAGTCGACTAAACGGATCACGTGTAAAATGTATGTTATTGCAGGCGAAAGCAGCTCTTGCAACATCAGTGTGTTACCTCGATGTGTCATGTAAAATCTAAAATACGGAAAACGATATAAAAAGCTATAACAGTGTTACAGCAGGCACGTGTGCTAAGTGTAGTGAAATTACCATCACCTCTGTTAATGTTGCATGCATAAAATAATACAACAGTGACTTCATTCAGGAGCTTCATCAAAACTACTGAATGATCCTTACAGAAATATCCTTCCTGCCCACAGCCATTAAACATCTAAAGTCAGAGTAAACATTACATTCTGACAAAATTATGGCTGTCACGATAAGTCGATTCGTCACAGCAATGTCGACAACCAGAATTGTCGATAATAAATTTGTCGACATCATCGTTTTTTTATTATAAAAAAGCTTCGTTTTTCTCTTAAAACTGTGGCTTTACCAATCACTCACTCACGCTCTCTATATGCTGTGTCTCTATGGCTCTGTCTGCCAGATTCCTTGTGGCTTTACTCCAGAAAATCTCAAACTGTCATGGCGAGCGGACAACGGAGCTCTGATGTTTAGGAGCGTTTTATTAAAAGTTTTACAGAAGCATGCGTAATCCAAAATCCACAAAGTAGAACCTGCTTACCGTGGCAGGACGACGGTGATGCTCCAGCATCTTAACAGGAACGAAGAGGGTACAGTTGCCTCGCTAAGCTAGTTAGCTGCTAACGTTAACACCAACAGTAGGCTGACTGAACAGCCTCTTTTAACAAGTCGGCTTTGCGTGTTCTGTCTGGGGCACTCATAGATCGATATAAATGTCTGGGTTTTTATGTTTATCGCAGCTTTTCTTTCATGTCACCAGCGCCAGGATGGTGGCTGGTTCTGTTTGAAGGAAACAGTATAGTGCTGCTGCTGTCAACAAAACATCATAGCATAGGTGAAAGGTCGCCACAATTGTAGAGGAGTGCACATGGCTGGTTCATTTATTTCTGTTTATGGCAGCAGCGCCATAACTCGTTGGTCTCATGGAAGAAAAAACTATGAAAAAGCCGAACAAAGGGAGAGTTAATTACCTGGAAGATATTATTGACTACTTATATTGATATCTGTAACTTTAAAAGTAGTGATTGTGATTTTAATTCCCTTAGCACGTCTTGTGTCTGCTGTAACATTGTTTTTATAAGTAATTAATAAATGTTAATCAGTATTTCAGATGGCACATAATACTTTGAGAAATGTGATGTATATATTTGATCAGTTTCTGCGATAAGATACAATTTATGGGTGATCCGATTAGTAGACTAATCGGCAAAAAAATATACGATAAGTTGATTATCAAAATAATTGTTATGGCACCACGAGACAAAATAAGTATTTTATTGCAATAATAAGAATAAGCAGCAGTTTGTTGTTGCGACACCAGAATCTGGATTTCCCCTTGCTGTGCTGTGTATAAACGGATCAGAACCAGCCTCTAAGCAGCTTGGGCCGTAGAGGACGTCATGTAAGAGAATCTAGACATTTTCATGAATCTATGAATAACCCTGGATCCCGAGGAAATAAGGTGAAAAGCCAACATGTCGGGGGGAAAAGAGAAAATCCCTCTGCTGTTGATGCTGATGTTAGCAGCTAACAAGCTAACTAGCTAACAGAGGCTACTGTCCGTGTTTGTCGTCAGCCACAACGGGCTTCCCTTTAAGAAGCTCAAACGACACTGCTGTACTGCCGTGGAACGTCAGAAAGTGGGGAAGAGATAAAGGGACAGCTACCATTTTAAGGAGAAAACAAAGTCGCACAAAAAACGATATCGTCGATTACTACATTGTTTTGTCTACAACTGTACTCTGGGAAGTTATCACGACGCATCGTGGCAGCCCTAAAATATATAAAATGTCACATTCCCATATTTTTCCATCCAGTGCCAGTATGTGAAGGATTATTTTATAAACAAAAAAAACCATCAGGGGATGGACTGTACCTTCTGCTGCGGGGGAGAAGGTGATGCCCTCTCTCTCGTGAAGCGGTAGAGCGCTGAGCCTGGGGATATCATCCGGCACCAGGGCACGAGGCTGCCCCAAAGCCACAGCGGCTGCCCGGCACACGTGCTTGATCCTTGGGCCTCCGAGTGGCTGTTCCTGCACACAGACACTTGCATTAAAACCATACATTTTGACACAATTTCAAAGGTTTAGCATTGCATCTACATTTTCACTAATAGGTGTTCAAATCAGAAATCTCTCATTTAACATCCAAGTGACACAAAAAACAGCAGTAATAGTACATTTCTAATTACACATAGATGGACTACATTTAAAAATTAATTAGCTAACAGTTGGAAATTAGTTGTACTGGATTTTATTTAGGGGTACGAGTATGTAACTGGTATTAAAAATATTACCTGTGGACTACACTCTTTAGGAGAAAAGCCAGCTCTCCTCCTCCGTCTCCTCCTCCTCCCACTCACTGCCACTTGTGATTCCCTGGAGCTCAACTACATTACCAAACAAAGTGGAAACACCCTTTTTAGATGTAAGTGCATCAAATGAAACTTGCCCTGATATAATTACATTAAACCAAGAGGACTTTAACAATGTCATAGAAAACAGAATAAGGTTTTGAAGACCCTATTGTTTTTTTCTTTTCCTAGGCAGAGCATCAAGCTGATATCACAGGGTAATTAACAGCCATATGCTCTTTTGGTTTACCAGTTAAAATTATTTGTTATTATAGTTGATGTTATTTACATTAATTCTCAACAGACATGATTTATTTTCCTACCTGCGACAGTTTGAGCTGCTTCTGCTGATCAATCTTGATTAACTGGACTTTGGCTTTCTTCAGCAGGTGCAGCATCCGCTTATTGGCTCCACTGAGACCAATCCGATGGCTGGGCCCGCCCACTTCTGACACGTCACCGCCGGGGCCCTCTGTCATGGCTGCATCCTCATCTGGAGGCAAGAAGAATGCAGTTAAGCCCGTTATTTTAGACAACATTTTGCTTTCAACATCTTTTAAAAGAGGAAGCAGGAAGGATGGTATACTGACTGTTGTTCCCGATGTCTTCTGCTGAACTTTCCTCTGGGATTTCCACACCAGCCTTGACCACCACAGAAACTTTTCTCACAACCCCTGGGGAGTCCATCTCCTCCATCATGATCTTGGTCCTCCGTCTCTTCCTGTGCGGGAAAGTCAAACCGTCGCCCTGGTCCGCCTGGTCCTCCTGAAAGTCGGACTGGCTCTTCTTTTTCTCCGCCAGCTTCAAGGTCAGCTTCTTGAGGTTTTTGTAGATCTCGGCATGGCTCGCGCCTGAACCGGGTTTGGGTGAGATTTTCGATTCGAGCAGCGAGCTGTCCAACACGGATTTGGAGTAGCTGTCTAGAGCCTGTGCGCCGCCGTCGTAGCCCGATTCGTTAAGGGACAAGCTGGGCTTCGTGTCGTCCTTCTGTTGACTTTTCAGCCATGTTGACAGCGAACCCTTGGGAAAGGGAATCATTTCCTCGTTGAGGAATCTCTTTGGGGTTTTGATAACCCGCGAGGACCGTCCACTTGTCACAGTTGTGTGGGTATTATTAGCGCTCTGGGATAGCTGCTTTGTCTCCTCCTCCGATGGCTCGATACTCCCACCCTGCTGTTCAGCGCCGTCAACAGGTGGCAACGGCTCTGGCACGTAGGTATAGAAGACATGGCGCGTGCGAACCCGGCTGATTTTTGGCCGCTTGTTAACTAAAGCATCCGTTGATTGTTTGCGCCTGTAGCCGAACAAAAATCTGCCCCGGTGCCTTTTGTGAACCTTCTTCAATGAAGGCTCGGCAGCTTTGCCCTGGAGCGGCATTCCAACCTCCGTTTCACTCTGGGCTACGGGCTCTGGAGAAGCACCGGGACCTTTAACCATTTTACTCATCCTCTGGCGTTTGTGAAAGGATGTAAAAGAGACGGCAGCTCCTCGGGCCGAGTGCCTGATGTGACCCGTTCTTAAACCACTTTTAAGCATTTCGGATCCTTTCGGGGATTCAAGCAAGACGTTTCCTTCTGCCTGGGCTGTTCTGTGAGCCGGTTCTGCGTCCGCCTGAGATATGCTAGACGCCGTTTCATCACTTACTGATCTGGATGCTCTTTGCTTCGATGTTGCTTCTTCCGTTTTACAGATATCTGCTGATGTTGTACTGCTCTGTCCAGCTGAGGTTTGTTTTTCTACATGTTTGGCTTTCGCCCCTTTGTTTTGCACTTTAATAACCACTTTCTGCGATTCTTTATCTTTAACTGGACTCTCCTTAACATCCTGCCCTTCCTTGGGAACTCTAGGTACAATTTTTCCAATCAGACCCGGTTTTGGGGTCTTGGGAATAATTTTTCCAATAATGGGCTTTGCTTCCAGCACCTGGTCTGCAGCTTGAGTAAGCTTGGCTTTGCTCACCGATCTCTTTGAGACGGGGACTTTTGGTTGTGGTGGACAGACTCTTGAGCTCCCAAATCCAGTAAAATCTTCCTCCTGGAAAATATTTTAAAATACATCTTATAGTTAGTACAAGTAGCTGATGATACAAACAGTACAAGGTGGAAATTATATAAATCCAGCCAACAGAGAGTTCGACTATACTGGCATAACGTGAATGCGCATTTTGAAGATGTCATCGTGTGACTTTGTACTTTGTCGAGGAGAACAAATACTTATGTTAAGTGTTCATATTTACACTAGACATTGCAAGTTTAAAATTGGTTTTGCCTCTAACCTAGAATAAGCGTGTTGAACTTTAACCAATTTTCAAATTTTCAATTCAAATTATTGCACAAAAATAAAGCTGCACATATTATATTTATAAATAAGTAATCAGGAGAGCAAAAATAAGTTTTACTTTTCTTCTACATTTTGCACTTCGTTTAAACAATTATGAACTTTGTGTCTTTACAATATGTAGCTTTTATTTTTTTAAATAAATATTTTCATCTTTATTTAAACTGTAAAGAGCGGACGACTGCAAAACTGCAGAGAGACTGAACTCTTAAATCCAAAATAAATGCTAAATGCATTGTTTTATTGTCTATGCTTTCTTGTAGTTTAATATTTTTAGTAGATTATAAATGTTTGTTTAAGCCTTCTTTTAATTACTATTTATCCTAATTTTCAAATTTTTTGTAATCATGTAAAGCACCTTGAATTGCCTTGTATTGAAAGTTTGCTACACAAATAAAGTTGCTTTGTAAAAAAAAAAACATTTTTCAGTTTCTGAAAAAAGATTTCAGTATCTTTTAAATGCATTTTGAACAATGAAATTTCTTAAAATAGCATTGTGGAGTTGGTTGTCTACTGCCATGTATCAGGAATGTCACAATGTTCAAAAACGGTAATTTTCACTAAGGATGCAACAATATAAAAAAAAATTTCTAACCGATGCGATATCTGTACTTGGATCCAAGTACTCGCCGATACAGAGTACCAACACCGATAATTCTACCACACATAGAAATTCAGTTTTATTTTCTTCTTTGCTTGTTACAACAAATTAAGGTGAATTATATTTTAAAAATGACCACAAAACCAAAATGTAACATTTCCTGTTAAATTATTGCTGTTTTATATTTTAAGTGTTGGTTCATGGTATTCGATATTGATACAGTACAATTGTGACCAAAAGTTTTGAGAATGACACAAATATTAGTTTTCACAAAGTTTGCTACTAAACTGCTTTTAGATCTTTGTTCCAGTTGTTTCTGTGATGTACTGAAATATAATTACAAGCACTTCATACGTTTTAAAGGCTATTATCGACAATTACATGACATTTATGCAAAGAGTCAGTATTTGTAATGTTTGTCCTTCTTTTTCAAGACCTCTGCAATTTGACTGGGCATGCTCTTGATCAACTTCTGGGCCAAATCCTGACTGATAGCAACCCATTCTTTCATAATCACTTCTTGGAGTTTGTCAGAATTAGTGGGTTTTTGTTTGTCCACCCGCCTCTTGAGGACTGACCACAAGTTCTCAATGGGATTAAGATCCAGGAGTTTCCAGGCCATGGACCCAAAATTTCAACGTTTTGGTCCTCGAGCCACTTAGTTATCACGTTTGCCTTATGGCACGGTGCTCCATAGTGCTGGAAAATGCTTTGTTCTTTACCAAGCTGTTGTTGGATTGTTGGAATAAGTTGCTGTTGGAGGGTGTTTTGGTACCATTCTTTATTCATGGCTGTTTTTGTTTTTTCCAGATACCCCAAACAATCATAAAGAGGTTTGTGGAAGAATATGACTTTGCTCCAGTCCTCAGCAGTCCATTCACCAAACTTTCTGAAGAAGATCAATCTGTCCCTGATGGACTGTTTTTTTGGAGAGAAGTGACTTATTTGCTGCCTTTCTTGACACCAGGCCATCTTCCAAAAGTCTTTGCCTCACTGTGCGTGCAGATGCGCTCACACCTGCCTGCTGCCATTCCTGAGGAAGCTCTGCACTGGTGGCACTCCGATCCCGCAGCTGAATCCTCTTTAGGAAACAATCCTGGCGCTTGCTGGACTTTCTTGGACGCCCTGAAGCCTTCTTAACAAGAATTGAACCCCTTTCCTTGAAGTTCTTGATAATCCTATAAATTGTTGATTTAGGTGCAATCTTAGTAGCCACAATATCCTTGCCTGTGAAGCCATTTTTATGCAATGCAATGATGGCTGCACGCGTTTCTTTGCAGGTCACCATGGGTAACAATGGAAGAACAATGATTTTAAGCATCACCCTCCTTTTAACATGTCCAGTCTGCCATTCTAACCCAATCAGCCTGACATAATGATCTCCAGCCTTGTGCTCGTCAACATTCTCACCTGAGCTAACAAGACGATTACTGAAATGATCTCAGCAGGTCCTTTAATGAGAGCCATGAAATGTTCATGGCTCTCATGAACATGTGATTGAGAATTTTCTTTCCGACATGCAGAAATTACAGATGGAACTCTACAAATACATTCTGGATTTTACAAACAACATTTATCCCCCTTTATAGAGATTATTATAGATTGGCCTGATTTGCAGCTTCTTATCAGGGTTGGCTGCACCTGTTTAGCTGAAATCACCCAGAAAGCATGTTGCAAGCTGATATATCAAAAAGTCATATCACCCAGAGAGTAGGGGAAGTTTAAGCCTATTTCTCTACACCGCCAACCTGACTACAGGTCCTTCTAGCTTTGATATTAACTGCCCTGTTTTGCCCTCATTTGTAATTCTCTTTGGATAAAAGCACTTGCCAAATGCATAAACAAAGCTAAAAGTTAGCAAGTCACCTCGGTACATCTACGGTTTCCAAAGGTCACTCATGAAATCAGCAAAATACACATTTACTGTGAACTTTGCAACTACATTTCCAGTCGGATAAAAATTTAGAATAAATAGGATTGAATAAACAGCTGCCAAAACTAAAAAAAGAACCTCAGCAGCAGAAGTTTATCATTGAGTGGGAAATTTTGGCGGAACAGATACAATACTATTATAAATCCTGTTATACTACTTTTATTTTTTTTTATGCCGATTGTCTGAAGAGCTTTTACTTTACATACACTTCCTCATAAGCATATAAGGCAATTGGAAATAAAAGAAAAGTTTTAAGAGCTTCAAAACCAAATTTCTAATCCCAGTAAAGAGTTTTGTTTTTCCTGTTAAACTGCTGAAATGTTCATTACCAGATGAAGGTATAATGTCCATGCAACAATAAGAACTAGAATACAACATATTTTAAAAGTATTTTACTCTCACTAGCTTTTCTATCTTTTTGTTTTTTATTTGTAATATTTATTACGTTTTTTTCTCTAATTTAGCCTTTTTCAATCAATAATTGCAGCATGTTAGATGCTGGATGAAACATGTTAAAGCTCAGACCACACATGTTCACATCTACTGCAATATATTTTTATATAAAAGTGCTGAATGATACTGCAGACACCATTTCATAGGCAGTCAATCCGCAACAGACTTTTGGTTATACAGAAAACAAAGCAAAACGGCATCTGAATAAAAATGAAAATAAGAAATGTGTGATATAAACAGTACAAGGAAGAAATTATATACATTTTGCCAGTTGTAGAGATTCTGAATATACCAGCCTACTGTGATTGTGCATCTTGATGATGTCATCAAACTGTGCCTGCATACTTTGTACTAGGTCTGAAAGGAGGGTAAATGCTGATGTTCAGTGTTCATATTTACTCCAAATAATGCAAATTTAAAATGTCGTTTTGTAATTAACGGAAAAGAAAACTGCTGAGCTTGAAGGAATTTTTATTTATTTAAATATGTGCAGCTTTATTTTTGTGTGATATTAAATTCATAAATAAGTAATCATGGAAGCAGAAATAAGTTTTATTTTCATCTTTTGCACTTCGGTTTAAACTGTTTAAAACTTCTTGTTTTCATGACATTCAGATTGTATTTATTTAAAATATAGTTGTGAGAATATTTGTGTTGCGGCGTTAGAAAAGAAAATTTTTTTTACATGTATTTAGCGAAATGAATGTTCTTTAAATTTGATTCTATGCTTTTTTGAAGTTGTTCTGCTGAAATGTATCTTTAATTTGTCATTTTGATACAAACAGAAGAATATATTACAATATCGTTACTGCACATGCTTCAGATTGAATCATAATATAGATTTGAGGCCATAGAACTCATCACTAGTAAATATAAATCCACATTACAATCCCCCATAGTCACTGCTTTCACCCCTCTATGTGACCTTTATCAATTGGATACTAGAATCTGCATCCGGAATGAGAATCAACAGCAGCTTAACGCTTCCAAAAGGCCGAACACTTAGTGTAAAGTCATAAACATTGAAAATTAAAAAGAAACATTAATTTAATTCCCAACACTCCTATGCAATAGCGACATATTTACACTGGTTTCCATCCTAAGAGACTGAAGAGGTTCCCAGCTCAGATTTTAACAATCTCCGTGTTAATCCCTGAAATTACCCGTTAACCCACAAATGTACATGTCTGCAGTGAACGCTAAATATGAGTCACTACTGTTCATGATTTGATTATCAGGTACTCGCCCAACAGAAATTGCATCTCAGCATCTGCAGCTCAGCTCTGTACCGTTACTCCTCTGTTGCATACGTGCAGTTTTGACACAGCAACTGAAACCATTTTTTATTTTATTTTACCATTTTGTGACTCAGCAGTAAACTAAACTCTTCACACTGTAGTTTTTGTGAATTATATGATCTATTTCTGAAATGATGACCACCATCGAAACCTATAACATATTATTCTTCCGAGAATTCATTTTTACTCTAAACATGTATTGGTAACACATTTAAATAAAAATAAAAATAAAAAGACACTCCTCAATGCACCCAGCATTTGCTGATTCTGGCATCCCTTTACTTTCCTCATCAGCCCAGAAGTACATCTTAATTCATATTACTACTAGCATCCATGTCAAATGTGAGCAATCTTCAGTAGGGATGCACCCATACCAATACTGGTATCGGGGCCAATACCATTTTGATGTACACTATCGCAGTGTTTCCTTTACATAAGCGTTACCATGGCGCTCCGCCATGGCTGAAATCCCAGCGCCACGGCCACAAAATGTAAACCAGCCAACCTCTAGGCTACGTATTTTGCGTATTAGGTACATACTTTAACATCTATGTAAGATTCCTTTTGTATTTCAGTTGAACTTGTGGATTGGGATCTGTGTCTGGGCTCTTTATATCACTGAAAGCAATTGCAGACACCTGTGCTAATTAGTTTGGCAGGTGTGTCCAATCAAAGGCAAAACTACTTAAGAAGGCTGTCCCACATTATTAAGCAGCCTACATTTTCAACCAAAATGGGAAAGAAAAGGACCTGTCGGCCGCTGAGAAGCAACAAATTGTTGAGTGTTAAGGTCAAGGCATGACAACAATTAACATTGCCAAGACAATTCATCGCGATCATCGCACAATCAAGAAGTGTGTGGCTGATTCAGAGCACACACGTGTGTGTGCTGATAAGGGAAAACCGAGGACTCTTTCCAACAGGCAATTACATCGGGTTAAAAGAGCAGCTGCAAAAATGCCTTGTCTTAGCAGCAGACAAGTTTTTGAAGCTGCTGGTGCCTCCAACGTGCCCCGAACAACAAGATGCAGGGTCCTCCAGAGGTTTGCAGCTGTGCTTAAGCCAAACTTTCGACCTCCCCTATCCACTGCAAACAAGCAAAAACGTCTCCAGTGGGCCAAACAATACATGAAGATTGACTTCAAAATTGTTTTGTTCACCGATGAGTGCCGTGCAACCCTTGATGGTCCAGATGGATGGAGTGGTGGATGCCTGGTTGATGGCCACCCCATGCAAACAAGGCTACGGCGCCAACAAGGAGGAGGTGGAGTAATGTTTTGGGCTGGAATCATGGGGAGAGAGACTGTCGGCCCCTTTAGGATCGCTGACGGGGTAAAAATGACATCCATAAAGTGTGTGGAGCTTCTCAAAGCGAACTTCCTGCCATGGTTCAAAAAGAAGAACCGTGCATTCCGCAGCAAGATCATTTTCATGCATTATAATGCACCGTCTCATGCTGCAAAGAACACATCTGCATCTCTGGCTGCTATGGGAATACAAGGGGACAAACTTATGGTGTTGCCCCCATTCTCCCCTGACCTCAACCCTATTGAGAACCTCTGGAGCATCATCAAAAGGAGTGTCTATGATGGCGGGAGGCAGTTCACATCTAAGCAACAGCTCTGGGAGGCTATTCTGTCCTCATGCAAAAACAATTGAAGCAGATACCATCCAAAACTTGACAAATTCAATGGATGGGAGAGTTCAGAAGCTCCTTTCGAACGAGGGGTTGTATGTGCAAATGTAACATCACCTATAATAAAGTTTTTATTTGAATACTGTTTGATTTCAGTTACCTTTCAGTTTGTAATAACCTGCTAATGCTTATAATTTCACAAAAGACAATTTTTTTGCTCTCAATAAAAATGAAAAGTCTGTTGTGCATAATAATTTGGAACATTTATTTGAGTGATTTTTGAGCGTTTTATTTTTAATAAATATACTGTTATCATTGGGCAGTTTGTTCAAAAACCTTTCAATTGTACTCTAATAGTTGATAAATGGGAAATTACAATGACTGCAATTCATATAGGTAATTTGGTAAATCTGATAAAAATATGATTTGCATAATAATTTGGAACACAGTGTATTATATATATATATATATATATATATATATATATATATATTAGATTTAGTTATTTACTACCATGTGGTAGTGTGCTTTACTTTGTGGCGATTTTTCCTGTAATACTTGACATCAAGATTTTACTTCAACCAACTATTTGCAGCATTATTCTGGTTGCTGTTTGAATTCATCTTATTTTCTATAGTCAAAGAAACTTAAATCTGTTTTATTTTCTATTGTTCTGAAACTATTTCCACTCAGGTTATTGTTTAGAGTTTGTTTTTATAATGTCTTATATTTGAAGTTCATTAAATATTTAAAGTTTTATTAACTTTTTAATTTATATTGCACACAGTGAGTGTTCAGCTGTTTTTCACAATCATTGCGCTTCTAAAAAGCATGTATATCGGCTTTCGATGTCGGCCTAAATAATCGGCTTTAGATATCGGACACTGGCAACCACATTTTTAAATAATCGGTATTGGCCTTAAAAAAAAAAAACATATCACTCTGCCTCTATGATTAATTAGCCGCAGCATTACCACAAGCACCAAATTGACCACCGATGCCATGAACCAATACTGAAAATGAATAAACTTTGCAATCATTTCACATAAAATGTCTATTTTTTTCTTAAAATCTTCGTTTTGTGGTCATTTGTAATTCAATATTTTATTTTTTATCCAATTCAACATCATTTGCTGTAACAAGCAGAGAAGAAAATTAAACCTGTCTTCCAATTGATTGCATTTTTTTGTGTGGGATAAGTATTGGTGGTGGTACTCGGTACCGGCAAGTACTCAAATCAAAGTATCGGTATCGTTGCATCCCTAATCTTCAGTGTGATCATCAGTAAAAATCCTTGGATCATCAGCACCAAAGAACACTGCGGGGTATTAGCTGTTGCAGAGAGCTACAGACGAGCATCACTGCAAGCATTAGGAGAAAACATGTGACTGCTACAGTCAACTCCAAAGAGATTGCATCAGTCCTGCTGATGTCAGACATGAAAGCCCATACATGGGTTATACAATTAGACTCCATATACCAGTAATTAATGACTGTGTCCAAGCTGACTACAGCTAAAAGGAAGGCTGGATGCATGGAAGTCATCTTACCTTCTATTTTGTATTTTTAAAACTGAAGATGGATCTTTGAGGCTTTTCCTGGTAGCTGTTCCCAGTTTCCTTAAAGGTCTAACCTGCTAATTACTTAAACTACCTTGAAGGTTATTTGTATTTTTGAACTCAACATAAAAAATGAAGATATAAGGTTATCTTATATGCATGGAAACATTTATCATTAACTTAAAACAATTTTAATTTAACAAAAAAAAGTGCATGATAGAACATGCTGATGGTTGATCCATTAAAAGAATAAACATATGAGGAGTTCTTACATGTTAGATATTTAATGAATAGAGAAAAAGGTCTGATTCTTCTGTATTTTATCCATCAATAATTATTTAGAAGCAAAACAAACAAAAAAAAACAATTCTGTCAATGGACATCTCTAAAAAATAAAACAAAAAGGAAAACTTTGAAATGAACGCTTTGGCCAGATAAAGTTAAGGAAAATATATAGCTAGGCTAAGAATCAGGCTTTAGATTTAAATTAATCTTTTTTTTTATTTCGCAAACATGTTTTGTCAGACTGAAATCGAAATGTATTACATCATATTAACCAGAATCCTGACTTAAATCCTGTAGAGAAGATGTGAAATGAGCTAAAGGTTAGGGTGATGGCAATAAAAGCTGTATAACTAAGAATCAGGCGATACAGTATGCATCACGATACAGACGACACGATACATAACGATATATTGAGTAATACTATATATTGTGATTTTCTAAACTGAATTTTACTGTAGTTCACAGCATCCTAAACACTCCAATATGTTTCATCCATAACTCATCCAGTTCTAGTTGATCCACTGGAACGAAGGAGGTAAAATAAGCCAAATACCAGTCCTACTTTCAATTTTACTGACAAAAATGATTGTAGTGTGTCAGAATTTCATTGAAATTCTAAAAAAATTTCAATTTGATTTTTGCTCTTGAATATCGATATAATATAGTGGCATGAAATATCGCGATATAGTGGCATATCAATATTTTCTGACATCCCTACTTATAACTTCAAAGTTTTGCAGCCCCATATAGGGAATGTTATAGTATAGCAATTACAAAGGGGGTCTATAAATAATCTAGAATAATTTTTGGGGGGAAAAAAACAATCAAATTAGATTTTTCTTTTTTAAATCACAAAAATCCCCACTTGTTTTATTACATTGTTTTTATCATCTTTTCGGAAAAGTCCATGTAATTTTCAAAAGAAAAAAACTTCTTAGTTGAATGAAACTTTGTGTAATTAACAAATTTTTTTAGGGTGCAATTATTTTACAAATTAATTTTAGGTTGGTTGTTTTTACAGCAACTCAAAATATGACTTTCCTGAGAAAACATCCACTCGTCTTTGAAGGCAAATATGAATTTTATTTGCAGACCACCTGAAGCCACCAAAGGATAAACATGAACACCTTACTTAGCAGTGTCATCAACTCAATCTCTAGCTTCGTTTTACTCTAGCTGATAACGTATGGTAGGATTTGCTTCCCTCCTACGTCCAGCTGATGTTAAAAAAAAAAACCCACCGACCAGTCAGCTGACAGAAGCTCCAACGTGGAGAGAACGTTTTAACAACGACAAAGTGACCAGAGAGTAGCATTTAGCCAAACCCCGGGTGGAAAATCCTATCGATCAAACCGCATCGGAGGATGCCAAAGAATGGTTGCCACCAACAAAACGCCTTTGCTGCTGTGCTCATACCGCCAAAGTTTCCGCCTTATCTGTTTTTAATGCAAACACTTTTCTGGACGGATATTTATACCTCAGATGCAACTTCCTACACCAGTTCCGCACACCAGAGAATCGGTCGCTGTATTAATATATGCAGAAGTAATCACACTAAAATAATCCCATCTGAAGCATTGCCTGCAGGAAAACAGCTTGGTGATACAATGCTGCTATGTGTTATGGTTGTAGCTAGCTAGCTGCACATTAGCTAAACTATCCTATACTTAACTAAATTAGGTTTTATTTTCGCTCTTTTGAACAGGAGCCGTTTATTCCTAATAATTATTACTCTTTATTCCATGTAGCTGGCTCACCTCCTCACTAGTGCTGGAGTCAAACCCCACATCCCTCCGCCGACCGTGCTTCTCAGCCGCCCCCAGCAGCTTAAGCAGGGACGGATCCTCGCTTAAAGCAAGGCCGATGTTGACGGGCCTCGGCCCGGCGGCTGCGACCAGCTCTTCGTAGTCCGAGCCCAATCTTCCGCGTCTAGTCCGTTTCTCCGAGCGCAGCCTGCTGCGAAGCGAGTACGGCCGACCCGGGAAGCGGGCCCGGGCCGGCGGAGCCTGGGAACTCAGCCCGGTGGTGTTGGAAGGAGAGGATAATCCGCCTCCCGAGGCCGCCATTATATTTACTACAACAACGGAGACGGCGCGCGGGCAGAGGATCACTGCAGCGGTGCGCAAGGCAAGATGGGTCTGCTCGAGGCAAAGGCGCGAGATCGGTGGTGCATTATGGGTAGACGAACGTCGCTTAGACTGATCGACGTTCGACGATGCGGAGCGACATTTAAGCTTCTATTTTAGTTCTCTGCATGAAACGCTTTTGCCACTATTTTACAACGATAGCGCTGAGAATAAATTTAAGCGAATAAAGTAACAAAATAAATAAAACCTCACACCTAATACCCGATTTCTATGAAATACACTTGGTCAGATTGGGTGGTAACTGAAATTTACTAATTTACTACAAGTTTAAATTTACTACTAGTCATTTACTCAGTTACATTTACTTGAATAACTTTTTGAAATAAAAGTAGGCCTACATTTCGAGTAGCTTTACTTGGCCATATTTTTACTTTTACTTGAGTAATTGTTTTATGAAGAATCAACACTGTTACTTGAATAAAGTTTCTGGCACTGCAAGTAACTTTACTGAATGAAACTCAATGATTGTTTCAATCAAAAATGCATGAGGCTCACACATACCCTTTAAGCAGAAGTGAGACCTCTTGTTGTAGCTTCATATTTTTAACATTTTCTATCTGCTGAGGGCGTTGTGCCATTTGGAGGTCAACTGGAGTACCCTACTCTGGTGTAATATAACTCACCTACTGTAAGTATTAGTTTCATTAGTTCTACTTCGGAAAAAAAATGATTTTTTTCTGATTGTCAGATTGTTAATTTATAATTATGTCTTGCATTTATTAGAGATGCACTGATACTGATACTGGTATCGGCCCCGCCACCATATAATGTTCATGTACCTGTATCATGAACCGATACTCTAAATGTGGAAAATCTGCAATAAATTCACAAAAAGATACATTTTTCACTTGAAATTTTATTCTTGTGGTAACTTTATATTTTACATCTGTTATTTTGTCTTAGTTATGTTTAGTTGGTTAAGTCTGGTGCCTTTAGTCTCTTCAAGAAAGGTATAAGGTGAAAGTTATTCAGTTTATTCACTCAACAGTAGTATCAGATCGGTATCGGGTATGAACAGATACACATCGATATTGGGACTGAAAAAGTCGGATTGGTGCACCCCTAGAATTTACATATGTTTTAGTCTTTAGAATTTTCACATAACTTTACATTTTTGACCATTTACATATTTTTTTTAGATATTAAATAATATGCTCTCAGAACAAATTCAGTTAAATTCAATCCGCTTTTATTTATAAAAGCCCAATTCACACCAAATGTGATCTCAATGTGGGGCTGTGGCAGTGGTTAGCACTTTTGCTTTGCAGCAAGAAGGTTTCGGGTTCGTATCCCAGCATGGAGTTTGCATGTTTGCATGCCCACAGAACACGATCCAAAAACATGACTGTCAGGTTAACTCATCACTCTAGATTGTGTGGTGTGAGTTTGTCCTGTCTGTCTCTATGTGGCCCTATGATGGACTGGCGACCTGTCCAGGGCCTCTTGCCCGTTGACAGCTGGAGAAAGGTTTGGTTCAGAAAATGGATGGATGTAATCTCAATGCACTTAACAACAAAAGTCCTTTCAATACTAAATTAAACGTTTTCTATGTAAGGAATCCCATCAGATTGCAATGAGTCATCGATCTGAGGTTGTGTGAGATCATGGAGACTCCAACCACAGCAATCCCTCATACTGAGCAAGCATGTAGCGGAGAGGAAAAACTCCCCTTTAACAGGAAGAAACCTCCGGCTGAACCTGGCTCAGTACAAGCGGTCATCTGCCACGACCGTCTGGGGGTCTGAGAAGACACAGAAGAGACAGCATGGAGGATGCTCGGTGACTTTGAGCATCATCCAGTAGGGGACTTTATAGTTGAGCAGGGTACCAGACCATGTGGAACTTCTATGGGGAGAAAAATACTGAGAGAAAACTTGGTTAACAATCACAATAACAGCAGAAAAAATATATCTGGAGAATGGTAGAAGAGAGAAGAAAAGTGGTCAGTCTGTCCTCCAACAGTCGAAGCCTATAGCAGCATAACTAAAAAAATAGCTCAGGATAACCTAAGCCACTAACTATAAGCTTTATCAAAAAGGAAGGTTTTAAGCCTAGTCTTAAAAACAGAGTATCTGCCTCACAGACTAAAACTGGGAGCTGGTTCCACAGAAGAGGAGCCTGATAACTAAAAGATCTGCCTCCCATTCTACTTTTAGAAATGGAGAGAAGCTAAAACAGGAGAAATGTGATCTCTCTTTTTAATATTCATCAGAACTTTTGCTGCAGCATTTTGGATCAACTGAAGGCCTTTAATTGCATTTTGTGAACTTTCTGATAATAAGGAATTAAAGTAGGCCAGCCTTGAAGTAACAAATGTATGGACTAGTTTCTCAGCATCACTCCTGGACAGGATGTTTCTAATTTTAGTAATATTCCAAAGGTGAAAGAAAGAAATCTTAAAAACCTGTTTAGTATGGGATTTAAATGTCATGTCTTGGTCAAAAATTACACCATGGTTCTTTACATTATTACCAGAGGCCAATTTAATATCATCCAGATTAAGTGATTGACTTAGCAGTTTCATTTTTAAAGGTTCTGGTCCAAAGACAACTTCTGTCTTGTCTGAATTTAAAAGTAGAAAATTCAGAGTCATCCAGGTTTTTATGTCTTCCAAGACATGCTTGTAATCTACCTAACAGATTGCTTTCATCAGGTTTTATGGATAAATATAATTGCTTATCATTCTATCATTCCATGTTTTCTAATTATTTTTACCAATTGGAAACATTTATGTAAAGAGAATCGGTCCAAGCACAGAACCCTATGGTACTCCACAAGTAACCCTTGAGAGGGAAGAAGATTTATCATTGACATGAACAAATTAGAATCTGTCGGACAGATATGATTTAATTCAGAATCAGATTTATGGGCAGGTATACTTGCATATACAAGATGTTAGGTCTCTAAACGTACAAAAAAAATAAACGAGTATACATTCTGTGGCAATGGAAGTACAATAAGTGCATTTCCATAAAACTAAACAATAATAACAGACAAAATGCATTAGGCACTTATCAACATTATACCCAAGCAATAGGCTAAGTAAGAAATTAAAATATTCTAAAATCTAATTTAAAAAACTGCTAAAGATGTGCAAGATGCAAAATTGATCAAGTCTGTAATGGTAGAGCTTGTGGTCAGATGTTTGTGACCAACTTATCTATAGTTGAGGAGAGACATGGCAAATCTGAAACGCCTGCCAGAGGGGAGGAGGTTGAAGGATATTTAATGATATTCTCTGCCCTTTTCCTGGTCCTGCTAGAGAAAGAGGGAAGGGGGCATCAATGATCTTTTTGGCAGTTCTAATTGTGAACTGTATTCTACAAACCAGACAGTGATAGAGGAGCAGAGGATGGATTCAACTGTAGCAGTGTAGAAAATGACTAACTGCTTTAGTGGTAGATCATAGAAAGTACGTCCTCCGCAGTATGAGCCTTTTTGAGGATGGAGCTGGATGAAGTAATATTTTAAAGGTAGGTTTAGCATCCTTTTACATAATATTTTTTTACATAATATTTTTTTACTTTCATTACTACTCTGTACTTTCACTTGAGTAAAAATATGCTGTTGAAATACAGTACTGCTTTTACTTGAGTGCAAATTTGGGCTGTTCTAACCACCTCTGCATGTGGTTGAGGCTCATATCTCTAAAATTGTGGATCATCAATACTCAAAACATTTTGCAGGTTTTCCATCCATGCAGACGTTTACACTGGTCTTAACTGGTCTAAAATTTCTTTTAAGAAAGGAGCATATGAAGGGCTGCAGAGAGAAATAATATAAAAATAATATTTTTATCTGATAAAATCAAGAATGACATTTTTTTATGTTAGTTTCTTTAAATTCAGAACTGTATATATGCTAGGGCTTTCCACCACTCGGAAAACCTTAATTAAAGAAGTCATGATTGTGGCACACATATGGATTCACTTTAACACAACACCTCAAACCTTCTTATTTCTGTGTACTATTTTACAATAATCTAAACAAATCAGCAAATATATCAGAAAGAGAAGTGTTGACCTCCCCAAATCTGGTTCATCCTTATGTGCAATTTCCAGAAGCCTCAAGAAACCATGTTTATCGTTCTGCAAAATGTGTGAATCAACATAGAAATTGAAGCAACAAACGAGTTTCAGCCCAACCCGGGCTGAAAGGACAGTAGAGAGGAACCTGCCACTAAAAAAATAAAGCAAATCACCAGGAAAAGCAACATTAGGTTGTAAATGCACTCAAAAGGCTGATGCCTTAATTTTTGCAGTGGTCCTGTGATCTGATAAAACCGAGTTGACAATATTTAGAGGTAAAAGGGGGGGATTCACAGGCCTAGGAACACCAATCCATACTTCACTGTCAACTGTGAAGTACAGGCGTGGTGTCATCATGTTAAAGGGGACGTTTATCTGCAAAAGGGAGTGGTGCATGTTGTAAAATTATAAGTGTAAGGAAAGAACCAATATTATGGAAATATTCATGTAATATCTGAAGCGAAACTTCACCACCAGATCAAAATTACAATGATATTCAAGAACTCAGATCATTTTGATGCAGCAACATAAAGACGCTTCAGACTTGTCGTGATGCAGAGTCCAATAAACAGTGCAGTTTTAAAACTATTTTATTATGGTTATGTTAAGAGATGCAGTGCAAATCTCACGTTTACACATTTAATTCAAACCAATATTTAAATACAAAATATCCCCACAACCCAAACAAGAACCACTTAGCAGTTTCAGTATCAATATCACACTTTCAGGATAAAAAAAAGAAGCAAAAATCTACAATAAAAATGGCCTCTGTGACATGATTCCTTCGCAAAATAAAATCCTGATTATTTACAAACTGAAGGACGGGTTTTCAGTGTAGGGCATTTAATCAAAAAGCAAAAATAAACGTTCCTGAAATAATCTGAAATATGGTGCTTAATTTTGCTTTATAAACTTGTTCTAAAACTTCACGTTAAAATCTTTGACCTAGCAACCTGAAACTCATGATAATGCAACACTGAGGGGAGGGGGGAGGTCTCTCTCCCTGTGCATCATCTCTGGTTAGCAGCCTCCTCTGTCTTAATATGGGAGGTTTGATGAGCCTTAAGAGTACTTTCTCTTGCAAAGCTCTCCCCGCAGGTAAGGCAGGTGTGTTCAGAGCTGGGAGCTTTCAGAACCCGAGGGCCATGCTGGTCTTTTCTGTGTGCACGCAACGCTTCAACTGTAGGAAACATGCAGTCACAGTCTTCCTCAGGACAGGGGATTTTAAGCTCCACAGAGGAAGTTGTGACCCTGTATCCCTTAGCAACCTCCTCCTGCTTGATCTTCTTATCGACTTCCACCTCTTGAGATGTGGACGTAGGTTCGCAGGCCCGCTTTTTGCCTCTTGACTCCCTGAGATCACAGTTAGCAATTTCCTCCTGGTGCTGCAGGAGCTCTCCTTCCGTCTGGAAAACAACGCCACATTTACAGCACTGGAACGCGTCGGCATCCTCGCCCGCTGCCTCTTTCTCGGGGTGCATTGCGATGCGATGCTTGCGGAGCCGAAAGGGAAGGGGGAACCTGGCGCCGCAGTCCTCACAAAGGTACCGCCGCTCCCCACAGTCCTTTCTCGTGTGTTGGTTCAGCTGCAAGATTATAAATGAGAACCTTAAGCGATAAAGAAACATAGCTCTAAATGTTTAAATGTTCAAAGCGCACGCACAAAATATTTCAAGAGGCAGCGTTCCCACCTCAGTGAAGGTGCAGAATCGTTTCTGACAGAGGGAGCAGACAAATGGTTTTTCTTCCGTAAAGTGTGTACGTTGGTGCTGGCTGAGCTCTTCAGGGGTGGAGAATGAGCTATTGCACTTGTAGCACATGAACAGCGTGTTATTCTGTAAAAAGATAATAAAATTTAAAAAGAAATGCAATTTTCATACTTTAGCTGTTGATGAAAAATCATGCAATTTGACCGCAATAAGCACTGGATTTTAGCAAAACTCAAGATTGGAGCATTTGAGAGCTTTTAAAGCAATGCACAACCATTAGACACAAACATAATTTTCTGAAAAAGCAGTCTTCCTTCTATATGCAGAGTTACATCTTATTTTAAACGCTCAAATGGCAACCTTTTCCGGATTTTCCCACAACGCTCAGTTTGTTATCTCCCAAATTTCAAGCATAAATACAGAAGCCCAGTATTTAATTGTGGCACAAATGTCTACACCGGTCAGGCTTTAATTATAGAACATGAAACCGCAGCATGTGGTTTGGAGTGTTGGACAAAAAGCCAGACAGTAATAGACAAACAAAAAATGGATAAATGAAAACAGACTTTTTCTTTAACAAAGATTGATATTTAACAAACGATCAAAGACTGCAGTATCATTTAAAGTGATGCAATGCTGAGCCTGATCCTCGCTTGCTTTAAAAGATTAACTAGTCACAGTTTTTTTTCAAACTAAACACAAAACAAACATGACTACATTAAAAACCGAAAGGGGATTCCATTAATCAATTTTTTTCTACCAGTTTTTTCTTCAACTCAATTTTCTGACATTGTGCTTGGATCTGAACAGCAGCTTCCTAGGACTCCTGATGGAGGATGTCAACTGTAAAGCCAGCACTCCTTACTCTATAAATGTAAACTATAACATTACCTTAACGTCACATCTCTGGGCTAATGATAATCTTTTTTTAAAGATTCCATGTCATTTTCAAATTTTTGTGACAAAGTGAATTTAGGGTTTTTATGAGCCATATGAATCAAAATTTAAAGAAAAAGATGTTTTAAATCAATTCTTGTGGGAAAAAAGAACCAGTTCATGAGTTTCACTTTTTGAGTTCAATCACTGATATAAATGAATGTTTAGCAACATTTTACTTAATTTAGATGACACACAGCAATCCAAATTGTGGACAAAAAACAACAACAAAAAAAACCCCAAAAGACATTGGTGAAAAAAGTTACTTTTCAAATGTTTTATCCCAATCATTTTTAAAACTTGTGTACACCTAAAGTTCACTGAAAATTAATTCTTTAGAGTTTGATGCTGATGTAGATTTTTAGATATACTACTCCACTAAGGTAAGAATTGTGACAAGGAATGCTGTGCTATTTTTATGTTGTGAAAATAAATCCTAGATATATATTTTTGTTATTATTGTTCTGGTTCCTGTACCTGTTGCAGTTGATGTGTGTACTCGTCCCGATGGCTCCTCTTGATGTGCCTCTCCTTGGATTTGAGGTCTTTGAAGACGATCAGACAATGGAAACACTGCAGACTCTCATGTTGATCTATAACACAATTACATAGGTTTAGAGAAGTAGTTCATGGTCAGTTATGGTGCCTATCAAAATCATTCACCGCGTTGGACGCTTTACATTTTATTGTTTTTACAAATCAATCATGATCAACACAATTTGGCTTTTATGCCCCTGAAAACAATTACAATAAAAAACAATGTAAAAGTGAAAACTAATGTCTAAAAATGATGACAATAAAATTATGTAAAGGTAGAGGGTAAAAGGAATGCAGCAAATATAGGGAAATCCTGGGAATCAATCCATTTCTATCTACAAGATAAATATGGCTTCTGATCTTTTTTTGCAGCAACACAACAACCAGAAGCATGAAGATAAATCTAAAGAGAAACTGTTTGAATACAACAAGGTGGAGGTTCTGCAGTGGCCTAGTCAAAATCGATTCCCCACACATCCTGACGAGAGCTTGAACAGTAGAGCAGGAAGAAAGGAGAAAAATGTGTGTTCAGAAGAACAGCCAGATTAGACGTATCCACACAGGCTGCATCTGTTAAATACCGACTTGAAGAGGGTGAATTTATGTATTTATGTTTCATATCTGTATAATTTTATAGAAATCAGTTTTAGATTCAAAAATAATATTTTTTTGGAGAAAGTAAAAAATGCTATTTTTTAAATGATCCAAAAAAAAAGAAAAGAAAAAAGATCATTAGTGATTTTTAAAAACAATAATAAGCAAAAATCCAAATTAATCAGATTATTGTCTGTGTTTTGCATAACATATTTGTTTGTAGGTGTACATTTGGCATTTTTAACTTACACATAATGAGAATCGGCCAATTAAGTTCGTTGAATAAGTAACAGTTTGTTAAATGACGAAAAAGTGCCTACTTATCTTCTACTGCCTGACTAGCAATACTTGTTAACATTCGAGTAAAGCTTTTATAGTCAAGAAGGCACTGAATGATTTTTTTCATGTTCTTTGTTATGATAGTGCAGTAAATGTCAACTTACAGTACTGCGGGTCAGCTTTCATCTCAGCAGAGGAGGACTTCCTTCCTTCATTTCCAACAATGACTTGCTCTATCTTCACCATTTCCATTCTGATGCGTTCACCGACCACAGCATCTAACTGGAGGATAAGCACATCATTATAAAAAAAACTTAAACATGAGATTTTTGGGAGTTCTAATTAAAGGGCAAGCAAAACACACAATGACTTCTATACCTATGTCTCTAAAGCACTAGGATGTAAACTGCTTAGAATCAATGACAGCGATAGATAGAAAACCTTGTAACATTAAGACACCTCCTGCAGCATGATGGAGGACGTTGGCATGCAACATAAAAGCTATTTGGTTTCTTCTACTAAAATACATTGGGGGGAAAATTATGTCGTAGAATAATTTATGCGAGCGTAAAATTATCCATCTTTAACATAAACAAATAATCAAAAGTTGCGTATGTGGGCTACCATCTATAGACTCCAGGGAAGCGAAGACGCGAAGAACCGTTAAGCCCCTGTCACGTGATATAGGTAAAATAAAATCTCGCGAGATGAAGTACTCCACTACGACCACAAGAAGGAGGGCCCTGAACATCTCTAATCGGCTCCAGTTTAAAAACTACAATACGTAGACATTTCAAACCTGAACTAGATTATTCTGCAATAATAATGGAATTAATAAAACCTGGTTTAGGATTTGTAAAGCCTTTATTTTATTTGGTAAAAAGCCGATAGCAGCTGTTTTTTGTTCATTTTGACAACACTAAAACTTCTCCAGCTCCAAAACTACATCTACTGTAGACATTTAAAAACTTAGACTAGAATAATCTGCACCTATAGCAGAATAAATAAAACAAAGCCTGTTATTTGTAAAACCTTCATTTGATTTGTGAAACTTCAATAAAAACGGATTTCAGCTGATTTTGTCCACTTGGACCACAAAACGGCTCCAAAAACTGTACAAATACAGATGCACATCTTGGAAATATGCTAATTATCCTGCTGATCTGCACATTCCTAACATCTGAGAATGTAATTTTAATTTTTAAATATGTAAATTTGTGTATGTGTAGTGTGTCAAGTCTGTTTTTTTTGTGTGGTATTTTTCTAATGTGTATCTGATTGATTCTAATATCTGTCACTTTGGTGCAGTTACAACTGTATTTCAACCTCTGTGAGACAATGAAGGGTTTATTCTATCCATCACCATTTTCTTATTTTCCGCATTGGGTTACAGAGGCAGTACGCCAACTAGAGACCCCCGTCCTCAGGAGAAATTCCCAAGGCATTCCCAGACTAGCCGAGAAACATAGTAATTCCAGCGTCTCCTAGGGTCTTCCTCTGGGCCTCTTCCCATTTTGAACACCTCGCCAAGAAGTCGTCCAGATGCCCAATAAGCCCCCTCAACTGACTCCTCTCAATGTGGGGGAGCAGCAGCTCTACTCTGAGCCACTCCCACATGACTGATCTTCTCACACTATCGCTAAGGGAGAGCCCTGACACCCTGCGGAGGAAACTCTATTCCATCTGCCTGTATCCGTGATCTTTTTCTTTTGATGACAACCCCGAGTCCATGACTATAGAGGAGGCTGGGAACGTAGGTCGACTAGTAAATTGAGAGCTTCGCCTTTTGGCTCAGCACTCTAGCCTTTTCCGGCTCGGTTTGGATGTGCTGATTCTCATCCCGCTCCAGCAAAAAAATTTAGATCACGTTCCGATGAAGCATACAGTGACCACAGCGTCTACAAAAAGCAGAGAACCAATCCTGAGGCCACCAAAGCGGATTCTCCTAATCACCTTTGATGCAGCTAGAAATCCTGTTCATAAAAGTTATGAACAGAATCAGTGACAGGGCAGCCTTAGCAGAGTCTAACTCTCACTGGAAACGAGCCAGACTTACTGCCAGCAATGCCAACCAAGCTCTAACTATGGGTGTACAGTCCGTATCAAGGGGCCTGGTAACCCATATTCCCAAAGAACCACCCACAGAACTCCCCAAAGAACACAGTTTAACATATTTTCCAAGTCCGCAAAACATGTAGACCGGTGGTGTGAACTCCCATGCATCCTCCAGGACCCTGCTGAGGTTGTAGATCTGGTCCAGTGTTTCTGGAATGGAATAGTCAACGTCTTAGCAGGTTTCCAGGTGAGCAACTGTTTACGTTTCACGCCGGTTGATGGATCCGGCCCAGTTTGCCGCATAGATCAAATCAGACTGATTTAGCAAATCTAAATCGACTGATCAGCCAGTGATGTGACCTTTTGGCATCAAGTGTCAATGCAGTATTTATATTTCTACTCAAATACAAAGCTTGCCTAATTGCAAGATTAGGCAAGCTTTATAAATGAGACCCTAGATCTTATATCACCCCCCTTTTTCCAGCATCTAGAATCAGAATCAAATTAAGAGTCAAAGGAAACTAAACACCGAAAACCAATTAGTCATACAAAACAGTGGCAAACAGAGACATAATACCTTTGTATAAACTGGAAGTTAATGTAATACTTAAAATAGTATTTTATTAAGATCTTACATTTGTACAGAGGGACTTTGACCTTGTTAATTTGTGTCATTACAATCCCTCCTTAATGATCCAAAATATGTTCATATTTACTTTTTCAATGTAATAAACATAGTTTAAAATCCACTTTAGAGTTTTTATAAACCCAGGACATCTATCATACATTAGTTTTTTTTTTTTACATTAATCAGTAAACCTTTTACCTAAAAACTTCAACCCATTTAATTTTGTGAATAATCACAGGTAATTAAGGTAAGGCTAGAAAGACAAGTCTTTTTAAGCAACTGCACTTAGATACACTTTCTGTATGGGACTGAAATAAAGAATAAATAATTTTGAAATCTCAACATCAATATTTTTCCCCAAATGCCAAAAGGAGTAAAAAAAAGTAGTAAAAAAAAGACTAGTTTCAGATGATAGATCTTTATTGGTATATTTTTCACCTAACACCGCAGAGACATCACTCAAAGCTTCCCGATGAGGAGAAAAGAGAGAATGTTTAGTTTAAATATTTTCTGATGGACATAAGGTTAAGGGAACATGGAGGCAGAATGAAGAGCTCAAGAAGTTTCTGAAGGTATTCAAGCCACAGCCTGCTTCTGCTGCTGCTGGTATTCAGCAATTCGGCTTTCCATCACAGGTCTGAAGTGTCGGATCAATCCCTTAAAACACAAACGAAATAGATTATTTATGCCCAACATAACTTACTGAACGAGGGATTTAGTGACATCTAGTGGCACAGATTTAAATTACAAACAGAACTGCTATAGAAAACAATCCACAAACTCTAGGCTACAAGTACTAATTTTGTCCTTGGTTTGACAGCAGATTAGTTTTGATTGAATGGAATGAGGATTAAATGCTTTGTCTTGCTCTTTTTGTTTTTATAAAAAAAGACAATTTTATTTTCATAATACTATTACATTTATTCACAAATCAGGTTTTAATAAATCTTTAAGTCCATATATAAAATGCTAAAAACATCAGCAAGTATTTAGAATTTAGTTACACATCTTTCATCACAGATGTCTGCAAATTAAACATCTAAGAGTTCCAAATTACTTTTACTTTATTTTATGTTCATAAAAAAGTGTATGTGTATATTTTTTTTAAGGAAGCAAAGTTTAATTTAGAAAAACAAAACAGAGACTGGACTAATGCTGTAAGAAAGGAAAGAAGGGTGCACACAAGGAAGGATGCAAGGAAAGGAAAACGGGAAAAAGAAGGAAGGAAGAAAAAAGTGACGTAAGGGTGTCAAACTCATTTCTAATTTGGGCCATATTAAAATGATTGTTTTTAAAGGGCCGGTTGTGACCATAAAGTGTTGATAAAACTAATATTATTATTATTATAACAAACCACTAAGATATTAATTCCCATCTGAGTACATCTTAAGGTTTGACAAGTATTCTTAAAATAAAATGATACTGAACATCTTTTCACAGTGATACGATTTAGGACTATTCAAATAAACACTGAATTGAGTGATACAATTGTTTTTAGGTGCATATTAATAGAACTTAAAGGTTCTATTCATAGGATCCACAAGAGTTTAGTGGGCCACATAAATGTCCATGACGGGCCGGATTTGGCCCCTGGGCCTTGACTTTGACACATGTGAAGTAAGGAATGCAGAAGGGACGCAAAGTAGAAAGGAACAACAGAAATTAGCTAAGATGAGGATGCAGACCAAAACTATGGAAGGAAAGTACTAAGAGCTAAGTTAAGAAAGTAAATGTGGTAAAACAAGAAGGATGGAGAATTAAGAACTGAAATAAAAACATAATGACAATGAAGGAAGCAAGGAATGACAGAAAGAAAAGAGCTAAGATGATACAGTAGAACAAGAAACCAAGAACAGACCAGAAGAAAAAAAAAAGGAAAAAATTGGAGGACATAAAAAAGGCAAACAACAAAGTAAATGGACTGGACTTATATAGCGCTTTTCTAGTCTTACTGACCACTCAAAGCGCTTTACATTGAAGCCGCATTCACCCAATCACACTCGCATTCATACACCGACACCCAACATGGCTCGGTAGGACAATGTAGAATTTGGGGGCACATCGACATGTGACTGGAGGAAGCTGGAATCGAACCTACTCACTACCACTGAGCCACAGTCGCCCCAGCACTAAGTGAGTGAAAGAAAAAAGGTATGGTGGAAAGACAACAATAAAAGAGCAAAAAAAGGAAGGGAAAGTAGTAAGGGCATCATTAAGGAAGGAAAGAAGGACACAGAATAGGAACAAGAAATTAAGAAAGGGAAGTGGGACAACAGAATGGAAGAAAGGAAGGCACAAGGAACAAAAGAAGAAAGGACAAGAAACATGACGGAATAAATGTATAATCCAAGCAAGGATATAGAGTAAAGATATAAAGAAGGCCATATAGCAGAGATCAAAGCAAGGAAAGCAAAGAAATGGATCCACAAAAAGGAAAAGAGTCAAAAGACACTAAGAACAAGAGAAAAAAAACACAGAAACAAAGGATCAGGGGAAAAGAAAGGAAGAAGAGATGGACCCAGATAAGCTAGAGAACAAAGTCAGGAAATAAAAAGCCAGACCTGGAAACCAAGAAAAAACAGTTCTAGACATTGTAAGGAAACCGACCAACATGGAAGGTCTCTGAATAATCACCTGTAAATGTTCAAATTAACTCCTTACACTCCTAATCTCTTTACCTGTACTGGCCATGCTGCGCCGTCACCCAGCGCACAGATAGTGTGTCCCTCGATCTGCTTACTGAGCTCCCAAATCATATCGATCTCCGCTGGTCGTGCGTCGCCTTGGACAAAACGCCACATCATTTTATTCATCCAGTCCACTCCTACAGAAAAAAAAAAAAAAAGCAGAGCACCAAAAAAATGATGCATTATTTTTTTAATAATTAGGTTAACTTCTTTAAAAAAATTATCTATTAAGAGGTAATTACCCTCCCTGCATGGTGTGCACTGGCCACAACTCTCATGTTTGTAGAACTCAATCAGGCGGGCGATGGCTCTGATGACGTCAGTCTGCAAAAGCAGCCCTAATCAACCACAGAACCAGAAGTTTGCCTGCGTATTAACTCGCTGCAGAAGTGAAAGACTCACAGATTTGTCCATGACGATCAGAGCGGCCGTGCCCAGGCCAGTCTGGGCTTGAATAAGGCCGTCAAAATCCATCAGCACTTCTTCACAAACGCTCTTGGGGATGAGCGGGGTAGAGGATCCTCCGGGGATTACAGCCAGCAGGTTATCCCAGCCGCCGCGCACACCACCTACCGCACAGATGTTGGTTTCAATTAGGTTAGGAATAAAATAAATTTAAAGTAGTTCTTATGTTAAGCCGTCCTAATCTTTGACTGCATGACTTCTGTTCTGAAGGAGAACATGGCAGATGGATTTAGGTCATCGCTTTGTGACCTTTCTACTTAATTACAGTATCCAAGAGGAATACAGCTTTATAAAACCAACATAAAGGAAGATTCCTCAGAGCTTTCAGCCCTTCAATGTTCAACTAAAAGAGAAAATATTTATGTTCACTAGGCCTGGGCAGTATGGAAAAATTTGTGAGGCAAAGAAAGGCAATTTTATTTGTATAGCATATTTTCAACACAAGGTCCATTAAAGGTGCTTTACATGCTTCAGTGATAATGATACCAAATACATGATTACAGAAGCATTATTAGAGAAAAACAGAGACAATCAATCAATAAGAAAAGATTATATAAGGAACAAATTTATGCAATATAGATTAAAACAGATAAAACACAATAGATTAAAAATGAAAAAAAATAAAAAAATAAATAAGAATAAAAATTGAGCACAAGAATCAAATAGTGATCAGAAAGCGAAATTTAGGGCTCAAAGGAAGCTCTGAATAGTAGAGTTTTAATCTTTGATTTAAAAGAGCCTAACGATTCAGCATTTTTGCATTCTTCTAGAAGTTTGTTCCAGATTTGTGGAGCATAGAAGCTGAAAACTGCCTCTCCCTGTTTAGTTCTAATTTTAGGAATGTTAAGTAAGCTAGAGTTGGAGGACCTGAGTGGTCTGCTGGGTTGGTATAGTGACAACATATCTCCAACATACTTTGGTGCTAAACCGTTCAATGATTTATAAACTAGTAGGAGTATTTTAAAGTCTATTCTCTGAGCTACAGGGAGCCAGTGGAAGGACTTAAGAACTGGGGTGATGTGTTCTACTTTCCTGGTTCTAGTGAGGACACGAGCAGCAGCGTTCTGGATCAGCTGCAGCTGTCTGATATATTTTTTAGGTAGACCTGTGAGGACGCTGTTGCAGTAATCAATCCGAGTAAAGATAAACACATGGATCAGTTTTTCACGGTCCTTCTGTGACATCAGTCCTTTAATACTAGAAATTTTCCTCAGGTGATAGAAAGCTGACCCTGTTATTGCCTTTATGTGACCTTGGAGGTTCAGGTGTGAGTCCATGATTATACCTAGATTTCTGGCCTGATGAGTAGTTTTTAGTTGTATTAGCTGAAGCTGTGTGCTGACTTTGGATCGTTCCTCCTTAGGTCCAAAAATAATTACTTCTGTTTTGTTTCTGGTAAGCTGGAGAAAGTTATGGGACATCCAGTAGTTGATTTGTTCAATGCATTTATTTAAGGTCTGGATAGAATCAAAGTCACATGGTGATAATGTAATGTATAGCTGTGTATCGTCTGCATAGTTATGGTAGCTTATCTGATTGGCTGCTATAATCTTGGTTAGTGGGAAAATATAAATATTGAACAGGAGGGGACCCAGGATGGAGCCCTGGGGGACCCCACATGTGATTTCTGTTTGTTCTGATGAGAAATTTCCGATGGACACAAAGAACTTCCTATTTTTGAGCTAAGATTCGAACCATTGAAGAGCTGTACCAGTGAGTCCGACCCAGCTCTCCAATCGTTCCAGTAACATGTTATGATCAACAGTGCCAAACGCTGCACTGAGGTCCAACAGAACCAGAACTGCGGTTCTGCCGCTGTCTGTATTTATGCGGATGTCATTGAAAACTTTGACGAGGGCGCTGTGATGAGCCCGGAAACCAGATTGAAAATGATCTAAGGAGTTGTTCGTTGTCAGGAATGTGTTCAACTGTTGAGATACAGCTTTTTCAATAATCTTACTGATGAATGGGAGATTAGAGATTGGCCTATAATTCTGCATCAATGTATTATCTAGGTTGTTTTTCTTTAATAGGGGTTTGATAACTGCTGTTTTGAGGGCAGACACCTGACTGGAGGGATGCGTTAACTATTTGCATCAGATCGGACTTAATGACAGGGAGAACTCTCTTTAAAAAAGGCGTGGGTACGATATCGAGGCAGCAAGAGGAAGAGTTTAGCTGTTTAATAATTTCATCAACATGTGCTTGATTTAGTTTTTTGAAATCAGACATTTTATCTGCATTTTTTTATTTTTACATGGGAATGATAATGTTGGTGGGTTGGTTGCTGCTTTACATATTGATCTTCTGATTTCTAGAATCTTTTCAATGTGCTTTAAATGGCCTATTTTACTGTCATATGGACTGCATAGTGTTTTTTCTACACAAGCGAATTAAATGAAAATAATTAAAATGATTATGATTTTAGTAGACATTCTTGATGTTCTATGGCTGAAAGTATACTTGTTTTTTTAATATCACGTTGACGTAAGCAGCAAATTTTATGTACATGCTTTGCATGTAGTACTGAAGAATCCCACTAGGGTGCAGAGTACAGACTCAGACTGGATAATGCCAAAGAAGAAGTAAAATAAACACGGCAACATGGTATGTAAAACATATTTGCCGCTATTTTTAGTTTTCCTTCCTTCTGGTTTTGCTGCAGTTGACCCTGAGTACCTACAGTCAAAAAGCGCTCAACACTCCCCCCTACTGGTAACTTGCAATAGCGATTGTAAAATATATTTTGTTGGCTTCTCGTCTGACCTTTTAAAGCCGATAAACTTTTAAACTACAGTCGTGATTTCTCTTTTTGGAATTACTTCATTAGGATTGTCTGCTTTGCTCTTGCAGTTCCTTCCAGCAGCTGTACTTTGTTAAAAACTTTACTTTTCACACTGTGGTGAAGAGCGCGTAGCAGTGAAATCAGTCCCAGCTGAAACACTTCCCCACATAAACGTCCCCGAAGTTGTCTGAGCTATTCACCGGTATAGGGGTATATTAAAAATTCAAATCGTAGCGAAAATAAACACCGGTTTTCAGTATGAACCGGTATACCGCCCAGGCCTACCGTTCACAAACAGTTTAAAGCCTACATTTCTACAGTGGGTGGGCTTTAAACATGGAGACTAGAAAAAAATAGATGGGAGGTCAAAGGAGTACACTGAAACGGAAAAATGAAAAAAATGAAGGAAGGACAACAGAGAAAGACAAAGGAGGCATGGAACAAGGAAGGAGGGAAAGGCACAGAAAGGGAAATAAAAAAGGCAAAAACGAAGAAGAAAGAAAGAAAGAAAGAAAGAAAGAAAGAAAGAAAGAAAGAAAGAAAGAAAGAACGAACGAAAGAAAGGATTTAGAGGGTATAAAACCGAGAATAAAGTCTGGAAGTACAAATATTATATAATATGTACCAAACTCTTTTTTTTTTTTCTATAACCAGGTCTTGAAAGTACTGAAATCCAATCCCAGACGTCCCCAGATGGTTACACTGCACAAGCATGCAGATGTTACCATAACATCCAGACTTAAAACCAACACGGGTTTCTTCAAATTAATTCAAGTCTTTTTATGACACTTTTAAGACCATTTTTATACAAAGTGAATACTAATTTCATGACCTATCTCAAACGCCTTCAGGTAGAGAAAAAAAAGTAATCCTTTACGTTTTTTAATGTTTAAAATTTTTTTTTAAATGTTAATCTTCATTTATTGAAGACGTCACGTGTTTTGAACTTTCCGGGAGTTTCATTGCGTTCTCATCCATTGTTTCCGCCACTCTTTATGCATGCTACATTACGTATTTAAAATAATTATGGTTGACATATTGAACTTTTGAAGAAAAATACAACACGAAGTAGTTAAGTACAGCACAAATTTTAAGATCCAGATTTCAAAATTCTAGACTTTTTAAAGGTATTATTTCCAAATTCATAAATTAAATGCTTTTAAGGCTTTTCAAGACCCTGTAGGAACACTGCTACAGCCTCAAAATAAAAACTCCCCGAATGATGCGCGAGTGTACCTGCGTGTCTCTCAATGAGCTCCTTCAGAGGGATGGACATCTCCTCCTCCACGGTGCAGGGGTGGTTGACGTGACCAGAGATGTTAAACAGTTTTGTGCCGGAGTTTCTCTCCCTACCGAAGCCAGCGAACCACGAACCTCCCCGCCGACAGATGGTGGGCGCCACGGCCACCGTCTCCACGTTGGCAACGGTCGTCGGGCAACCGAACACACCTTTGAATGGAGCGTGTGGGGAGAAGGTGCGTGAGCTGCAGATGTTTGGACACAGCGAAATTTCCAGGAGCTGATATCTGTAGCTGAAGCACTGAACTCACCGACGTCTGCGGGGAAGGGGGGCTTAAGGCGCGGCTTGCCCTGCTTCCCCTCCAGGGACTCGATGAGGGCGGTCTCCTCTCCGCAGATGTACGCGCCGGCGCCACGCATCACAAACACATCAAAGTCATAACCAGAGCCACAGGCGTCCTTGCCGATCAGCCCAGCAGCGTAGGCCTCATTGATTGCAACCTGACAGAGGAAAATTCATTTAAAAGACAATTTATTGCATGAAACCCATGAACAATGGATTTTAAAAAATATATAATTAAATATATTTTTATTTCTATAAATATATATAAATTGTCTTTAACTATAAAGATTGAGGGATATTTTCATCAAATATTGCATTACATAAACAGTGCATTTTTTTAACTTTTTTTTTTTAAGAGTTTTTCTCCTTTCATAACTTTACTTCTTAAGACTTTTATGTAAATTTAAGAAGAATTTTTCTAAAAAAAAAAGTTTTATCATCGTGTACATTCAGCCCTGAAGAATCTTCACATCAAGAAAAGTTCAACAATTTAAACCGAATAATTTTAAAGTGTTTCTATGTATTTTCCAGCAAACTGTACAGCAAAAATCTGGATGACCAATACTGAGGAAATGTGGTCTAAAATAAGGTAAAAATCATAGCCTGAAAACCATCTAGCGAAGATAATTATATTGTGTACAGGGTCTCTGGACATTTCTCCCTGTAGCTCAGATAATAGACTTCAAAGTGCTTTTATTAGTCTATAAATCATTGAATGGGTTAGCACCAGAGTACATTAGAGATCTGCTATCACGGTACAAACCATCCAGATTACTTAGGTCCTCCAGCTCTAGGGGAGCTTACAGATCCCTAGAACCAGAACCAGACATAGGGAAGCAGCCTTTAGCATCTATGCTCCTCATATCTGGAAAAAACTACTGGGAGAATACAAAGCTGCAGAGACACTGAACTCTTTTAGGTCTAAAATTAAAACGTACCTATATAGACTCGCTTATGAGTAACTGTTTTTACTTGCTTGTTTTTAATTGTCACACGAATTATTGTCTTAATTACTTAATTATTATGCTTTCTTGTGTTAAAAACTGTGAGCTTTCTTCAGCAAGATCAGTTGATGAACTAAACCTGTGTTTTTTACTCACTTGTCCCTACATTGTTGTATTTTCTTGATTATTTTCTTATTGTAACTGCTCATTTGTATTCTAATCATATGTAAAGCACCTTCATTTGCCCTGTGTTGAAAGTGTGCTATACAAATAAAATTCCCTTGCCTTTCAAAATGTATGAATGTTATCTCTTAGAAAGTTTCCCAGCATAAATTTTTGTTTCATAAATTTTTTTTAAACCACTTTAACCAGAAAAGGACGTTTTTAATAAACTCTTGTCATGCATTCGCCACACACGCATTCACCTGCAGGTTGGACGACTCGTTGTAAAACTCTCCTCTGATGTAGATATAAGCAGCACGAGCGCCCATGGCCCGGCCGGCAATCAGGCAGCCCTCTACCAGCTTGTGTGGGTCGTTCCTCATGATCTCCCTGTCCTTGCAGGTTCCAGGCTCTCCCTCGTCCGCATTCACCACCAGATACTTTGGCCTAAAATCAAACGTTATTTTTATTGTTCTGGGGCTTTTAACCAAAAAGTGAAATCTACAAGATTATTCCAGCAAATGCGAAAATGTCACAATTTCTGAACGGCAATAAAAAAAAAAAAAACATTTTGTTTTGGGTTTAATTTCTATTAGGGAAGCACCGATACCAATACTGGTATCTGGGCTGACACCATAATGTACTGTACTGGTATCGGTTACAGTTAATTGATACCATGAACTGATACTTAAAATGTATCAATTCTGCAATACTTTCACAGAAAATTTTTCTTTTTCACTTGAAATTTTAGTATTGTGGTCATAGTTATTATTATAGTTTTAAATCTAATTCACCATAATTTGTTGTAACAATCAGAGAAGAAAATAAAAACTGCCTTCCAATTGTCACAAGTATCGGTATTGGTACTTGTATCAGCAAGTACTCAAATCCAAGTATCAGTATAATATCGGTATCGTTGCATCCCTAATTTCTATATTTTGGAACATTTTAAAGCCAAATACAGGAAGAACATCAGAAGCAAATCCGCTCTGCACTGACCGGCCATCGCTGGGTTTGTTCATGAAACTCCACTTCATGCCGGTAGGGAAACCGGCTCCACCTCTGCCCCGCAGACCGGAAACCTTGATCTCGTTGAGAATCCAATCGACCCCCTTCAACAGGATCTCCTTGGTCTTGTACCAGTCGCCACGCTTCAGTGCCCCGTTGAGCCTGTCGGCAGGCCGGTAAATATTGTAAACGACTTGGTTTTTGTATCGTTCTAATTGCCCTGGTGCACTGAATGAACATAATATGATTAGATGATTCAGTCAGGTTACCTCCAGTCATGACGGCCATAGAGATTTGTGAAAATTCTGTCCTTGTCCGCCAGTGGACCGAATTTTGTTTTCTTTGGTGCAGTCTGGTTAAAGAAAAATATTCATCAGTTACATACTTGTTACAGCCAAAATATTTTTTTGCTGATTCTGCAAGCGATTGTTTACCTGAGCGGTGCTGTTGAATCGACAGAGAGCGGTCACACCACCTTGGCTGACAGCTGCCGGGGCACGAACCACGACACCCACCACCGAACGAGACAAGGAGAGCATCCTTCCAAAGAGCAAAACACAACAGCATTAACATGTTAGCATCAGATGTCCCAAGTTATTTTAATTCATTAAGACATATCTAAACCATATTTAACCAAAAAATAAAACAATTTCTGGAGGAACATTTTCTCAGTAACAGAAATGCATGAACAGACATATGTGGGAATTGAAAGATGCATCTAATGATAAAAGAATGTATAGTGTTAACATAAAGGATACAATACATTTATAGTTAGACTGTTAAGATTTGAAAATTACAACAAAGTAAGTAAAGTGAGTACACATGAAAACTAGTGCAAAAGCCATAAAAGACCCTTTTAACTTCTAATCTACAAAATGCCAAATGATCTTGTAACCTTTTAAATTCTAATTCTAATTTTATATCCAGTCTTTCTGGTTGAAATAAACACAATATTGGGCCCAGTATCCTTAAAAGGTGAGAAAAGTTGAACAGGTAGAGGACAAAAGCCGGTGTTAAAAAGCACCATAATGAACCCTGACAAAAACCAAGCTAGTAGCTAACACACACTGTGTTATCTTTCACAGTTGTTGGACTCAACTAAATGTTCAATTCAAGCTAATTTTGTTTTTTCATAAAGAGTCAAAAAGTCCCATTTAAGCATCCTTCTTCGTATCACAAAAAAAAAAAAAACATCCCTAGAAAACAAGACATGTAAACATCAGTCTCCAAGTTAATAAAACCATAACAAAACACGCCATCATTTCGCTATAACTTAGCTATAATGTAGCTATAAACTATGCATGGTGCCGCAATGTCCATTTATAAATGTAGATCCTCAGTAAGGCATGGAAAGTTGGAACATTACTACTGACAACGATTTGATTAGCAGATGTATATCTCTATTCCTGAACAGCTACCTGCAGGTTTTTACTATTTATTCTTGACTGTAATGTAAAGTAAAAATTAAAAATGTATTCTCAAAAGATGAAAACAATAGAAAATGTAGCTTTTGTAAAGTTTTAATTGAAAAGAAACAGTAGCTAATCGTTTTAATTTAAGATCTCAGTTTCTAAGCTTAATTTTTTTTCCTGTATTAGGAAATATTACTCTGTTAATTAATAAAAAGGACAATTACAAATCAATAACAAGACATTTACTTAAACTAAAATTCACAAAACATTGTTTGGTGAAAATGAAAGAATAAAATCCACACTTTTTCATAATTTTTGGGCCACAAGTTTTAGGAGCTTTCGTCGTAAAGCAAAAATTAATTTATTAGAAGCTTGCTTATTTTTATTTATTTCATACATGATCTTAGTAGTCTTTTATATCTACTATGATAATCCTTCAGATGAATAAAGTTCGTAGGACAATTTGATCAATCTAATTTAAACAAATTCGCACAAAAGGTCCATTTGATTTATATAAAGCGCTGGGAAGGATTTAGGACGTTTCCACAAATAACACAGTGAAAATAATCGACTGTTACATCACGTCAACCATTACATGTAAAACAAAAGAACAAAATGGCAGTAACGTCGAACAATAACAACCGGAAGATAGTGTTTATTGTGATTTTACGAGCGTGGATATTTAGTGGTTTGCGTTTTCATATTATGTTTAGTTACGTCAGAGTTAATCACAAAGTTAGCAACACAGAAAAAAAAGAGGAGATAGGGTGAAGTCAAAGTAGCTCTAAGTTACAGAGTTGTCCAATTTTAAACCACATATATATACAAATTTAATCAAAAGACGCTGGGATTTAATAAGCAGGTATTATGTTTATTAAATTGACCTCAATGCTACCCTGCTAGCTTCGGTTAGCGATTAACCTTGCAGGGGAAATACAGCAGCGGATCCACGGAGCTACATGGTAACTTCACAGCGATATATGCTAACTGGTTGAGTCACAAAACATCTACCAGAAACAGCTATCTAACCTGCAACAGCCATCGAAATTACCAACAAAAACAATCGGCTTAACTTACCTTCTGTCTGTGGTAGAGGTTTATGAAACACAGATTAGGAAGTAGAACGAATAACCCGGAAACAGTTAACAACAGAGCTGCGGCGCGGCTGCAGCAGAGGGTTATATAGACAGCTGACTGTGGAGGAAAAAAAACAACATTTCATAACATTAAACCGACACCGCACAACATACGTAACCTGTTTGGTAATAATGTTTAATAGGGGAAAAACAACTATTCAATAGTGCTTGGAATATATTTTAACTCTGGGGATATTCAAATTCAGTTAAATTACAAAAATACTTTATTTATTCAAAGGGAAACGAAGTGTAACTAATAAGAAAAGCTGTTGTGGATGGTGTTGGGAAGAAGGATCTCTGTTAGCGGTCAGTCTTGCAGTGCATCCAAAGATGCCTCTGACTGAAGACTGTCTCTGAATGAGTTACCATATGACTGTAGCGTTCCTTGGGCCCGCCCACAGGACTAGGAAAAGGTTGGTAGTTGAAAGCTGCTACTGTCTAAACAAGCTTGTGTCAATATATACATATCTTGTATCATTTGAAAGCTAATGGCTCTGTCGACGGATAGCGTATGCATCAGATTCGTCAGTTTCAGTAACAGGCAGAGATCGCTTCACCAGAACGGGGCTCTATAGTAGCTGTAATCAGTAGTTAATGCAGCGTTTGGACACTATATGCTTTATATTGAAAGGATAACTTATCGAATGTGTTCCTTTGGCGATTTTGAACACAAGGAGGTTTAGGAAAACAACAACAATGGCTGCTGTGTTTTGTTTCCATTTGTTTCTAGAGTATTCTTTGAGCTGCACTTCTAGTAAAAAGCTTTACAGCCTAATCAAATCTTACTTTCTGTCGTTCATTGCTACTTGAGGAAGAAATGCGTTCACAAGCCTAGAAAAAAGCAGAAGCTGTGCTGTGTGATAGTAGGCAGAGACGCCATGAAAACTTAGCAACCCCTGCTGTCCTGGTTGAGCAATGCTGAAAGAAAACAATAGAGAATGGAGTGGAAGAACGGAGTACTATAAACAGAAAACGTCTCCATCAATACGTCTGCATCTGAGTGCAAATTTGCGGTCGGAGAGGCATAAACTAGGCTTAACCCACACTCAAGAAGTGAAAATAAAAATTTGAATTTAATGCTTATTAGTCCGTTTTACATGATAAATCCATTGCATCTCCATCAAAAACTGTGTGCAATCAAAGTCCTCTATCGAAGGTGTTGGTCCACAGCAACAATAAATTCATAAAAATTGTAAAATAAGAGCCTAAAATTGCTCTGCCAAACATGGGAGATATCCTGATTTGTCACAGGAAATTACATTTGACCCGTGATGTCACGTCCGCCAATGCGCTTCCTATTGAAAATCTCTCTCTCAGCGTAAGCCTAAAAGTGTAACCTTTTAATCGACACCTTACTTGTATCAGTAGGAAACGGATTATACCTTCTACTGTCGCACATTTTCAACAAAAAGCAAACTTTGTAAAAGTCTGTCTGAGGAAAAAAAAAAAATTAGTTTGAACCAGTCACAGCGCAAACTTCTGATGATTGACACATCGAATAGCCAATGTAATGCTGAAAACGGTAATAGGGCACTCGAGGGCTTGGACTTTATCTTTGTAATTGGAAAAGGCCTGTGTAAAGAAGCTTATCCAAACAAATAAAGGAAAGGATTACGCACAGTAAGTAACCCTTTGAGTGCTGGGTCAAAACACACTTTATTGTTATTATACAATATTGTGGAAGCCGTTGAGCTTTGTTTGAGACAAGACCGTGTTGATTTTGGGAGGCTTTTTTAATCAGAAGGAAATAGCAGATTTGGCACAGATTGAACCTTTTTTAGGCACCTTTTGACCTATAGACTTATTTTCCCTCCTTTGTGACAAAGTGTTTTCTTTCCAACGAGACCCCAGCAATATCTCTACTCCAAATGGTTCAAGAACAGCTCTAATTTTAATTTGGGTATGCGTTTTAATATTTGAGGTGGAAATTGCAGGAATGTGAGTTACCATGTGACTGTTTAATGCCAGTCATGAAAGATCAATTTCTGGGCAGCAGACTTGAACTTTCATAGTTAAATTTGCTGGATGACACTATAGTCATTTTCAGATAGAGGTTCTGGAATATTCGTGGACAATTTCATCCGATCTTTAACCGTAGCCTTCTTCTCAAATACACCACTTTTCTACTGCAACATTGCCTTTCAGCTGTTTTCACACAGCAAGAAATGTACCAGATGGATCCTGATGAACGTCTGGGGGCGTTGTGTCCGGTTAAAACATAAACAGTGCAGCGGGTGTACATATGTATTTCCCCAAAACAAAGTCATTCTTGCAAAGAGGGTAGAGGAAACAGCAGAACTCCTCACAGTGTTCGTCTTTTGTGTGTGAATATACGCACATACACTTAAAATGAGATTGTTTTTTTTTCCCCACACAGAGTCCATAAGTTTGCTTTCACACTCAAAAGTAAAACGGATGAAGTCCAAAAAATTACAGTTTGAAAGGGGGCTTGTTGGCAAGCTTTAATAAACCACTTTATTTACTTTTGCCAATAATGTTTTACGTCTTCATCTAGCTATATGGGGAGAAAGCCGGGCAGACAGACAGAGTCAGGGATTTAATTCTCGCCTTTTATGAACGATGGAAGAGATGGTTGGAACTTCCTCTCTCTCTCATCTCTTCTGGGATTTTTGAGGTTGTAGTTCAGTTGTTATTTGAGTTGTGAGACTCTAATCACCAGTAAAATCATTACCTTGACACCATTGGTATGCATCATAAGAACTGCCCAAAAATAAGATGAAACATGTTACCACAGTTCTGTACTTCATCATAATAGAAACATTATGGAAATAAACATTGGTTGTTAATATTTTTCCAATTTTGCTAGTTGGACCAATACCCAAATATTAAAAAACCACATGGACAAAATATTGGTTACCTGCACCAACCTAAGACTTTTGATTCGTTACTAAATCACAGGCTGTGATTTAAATACCAACATCTGAATCATCAGCTACATGTGATGTACAGTAATAATTTATTTCAGTGCTTACACTGTTCACACAACAGACAGTTATTTAAGATACTTATAAATATACAGAAAGAATGGCAACTCATACTGTTGTAGATATGTAAAATAAGCTGTGCAGTGTCCTAATGTCATGTAAAAATCAACTGTGTAGTGTTCTTTGTTCTTAAATAATGCATGAAAAAAGCTGATAAAATGTAAAATAAAGAACACATTTATGACAATTTTTTTTGGAAAAAATATACTTTCATTATTATGTTCAGGGTCACAAATATTTACATTTACATTGCATAATTAGTGCGAGCAAAGTATAACCATTTAGGCAGAAACACAGTTAGAGGAGGTCTAAATATTGTTGTTAAAGCAGCTATCTCAAATTAATTTCTTCCTTTTAACAAATGTGCAAAAAATAATAAATCGCAGACATTATATTTAATTTTAAATTCAGATATTATCATCACTCTAAGTAAAGTATTTTACCCTTTACTGTATAAGTAAACCTTATTAGCAGGGTCTTAAAGCATATAAACCAAATTGCAACAAGTGTTGAAAATGCAAACAACTTAATTTTCAGCCTTCATCTGGTTCTCTTGCTGGTGAAAAACACTAATTGAATTCCCAGTGTAAAGTTAAGGCCTCCAAGGCCAAATGAGACATACGGGGTGATGTAAAGTTCACAACCTGGAACTGCGGTCACAGTTAAGCGTTATCATTACGTCACTGCAGCTTATCGGCTACGAACATCGGTAATAACCTCCACGTGACACAACATATAAATCTTAGGGATCATTTGAATCAGAAAGCTTTAGGATGTATTGCCATCTGGTGTGCCAATACCAGTGCTGGGCAAACGTAAATCCAGTCCCTGAGGTTCAGTGGTTCTTCTGGATGTGTCTCTGCTCATACTTACCTAAATAAAATGGTTGAATTATCTGGTTGGCAAGATTTACAGAGTGAAACTTGTTTTAAAAAAAAGAAATGTGTATCTATATCCCGTATTTACACAGAAAAACAGCAAGCCTTGTCAGAGGTACATTCAGTTTGTTGTAAATACATTGAATTTTAACATAAATAAAACAAATATTAAACATATTTTTTATCTTAATATTCAAGTAGTAAAATCTAATTAGCTAAAGATGCAATAGTTTCAACCAAGTGATGCAGCATTTTAGTAGTTCCTTCTGGATGTCCATCACTGTCCACCATTTAGCTATTTATTTGACATTTTTATATTTTCTGGAGGTCAGTCAAAAAGGGCTTTATATTTCTGACTTGAGTCTGTTTCTCCTTCTTTGTTAGGGGCCAGAAACTCAGACTCAGTTGTTGGAGGCTGATAACTGGATCTGCGTGAAACCCGATCCAGTCGCTCCACAGCCACGCTCTCAAACGCCCTCCTCATCAGAGGATGCTCCTCCAGGACCTCGTTGAAGTCCTCCACACTTAGCGAATAAAGACGACAGTAGGTTTCAGCCCTCACGCTGGCCGTCCGTCGGCCCTGTGTTAGCAGGCAGATCTCTGAACCAAGGAAAATATTCTGTTTAGTCATTATGTTAGAATAAAGACTGAACACAAGATTCAAAAGATACACTTTATAAACTCAGTCCTGTAGAATACAGTCCGTTATTGCAACACAAACAAACAACGTGGACTTTATTCTTATGGCTCTTGCCAAGCACAATATTTCATGAATTTATTGTAACTGATACCCCAAAATTCATTTTTTATTTTAAAGCGACACTTTGAGACTTGCATGCAACATGTCATTTGTTTGCAGTTAATGACATCAAGCCAGTAGCAAAAAAAGTATGTGTCAGAAATGCTGTAGAAATAGCAAGGGTTAGTTGGAAAATGTTGTGAAATTAAAAACAAAGGTTCAATATTTCAACAATTATAGAACAACAAGAAAGATTATGGTAATCTGAACAAAACAGCCTCTCAAGGGTTTGATAAGTTTCTGAATGGAGTTTTAACAGAGTGGAATTGGATTTATTTACCCCCAAAGTAGGCCCCATCGCTGAGGGTGATTTCTTTACTGCCACGCGGGATGATGGTGACGGTGCCATGCTGGATGAAATACATTTTCCTACCGAGAGTTCCTTCACGTATTATAAAGTCCCCCGGCTGGAAAACTTCAAAGCGCAGCTTGGTCAGGATCACTGTCACAAAGTGAGGGTCGGTGTTGGCGAAGAGCGGCATGTTGGCGACGAGACCGCGGCAGTTATAGCTGACAATCTCCTGCATGACAGAAAGGAAGTAGACAGATAAAAGTGGACAAAAATGTAGGGTGACCATATCCTGATATTCATAAAAGAAGACACTTGGCCAAGAGTTTTGATTGTAAAATATTTAAAGCGTGCATTCTCTATATGGTTAAAAAAAAACTGGTAAACAACCAAGGTCAGATAGGCTTTCATGTTCACAAGTACAGAAATTACTTTAAAATCTCTGGAAATTAAGTAATAGAAAAAACTATTCTTCCAAAAAGTTCACTTACTGGACAAACAATCTGAAATAATATTCTGAGAAAAAAAGTATTAGCCTTAGGGATGCACCGATACCTTTACTGGTATTGGGTATCGGCCCTGATACCACCTAATGTACTTGTATCGGTATCGGCTAATCGAAACCGATACCATGAACCGATACTTACGATGTGGAAACGCAGCAATAATTTCACAGAATATATGAATTTTTAACGTTCTGTAGTCATTTTAATAATTTTTTAAAAATCTAACTCACCATCATTTGTTGTGACAAGCAGAGAAGAAAATAAAACCTGACACCCAATTGATAGCACTTTTTGTGTGGTAGAAGTATCGGCATTGGAACTCTATCGGTAAGTACTCAGATGATCCAAGTATCGGTATGGTATCGGTTTTTAAAAAAGTGTCAGTCCCAAAAGACAATTAAAAAATGCGCACTCCTGTCTTTAGTTTACATCTTCATCCTCCTCAGTCAGTTTGTTGATGAACCCTCACTTTGCACAGTGTTATGTTGTTTTTTTTGTTCATGTGATCTACTGGATCTTTGCCACTTTTGGGCAACCACGTCATTTTCATCAATCTATGAAATCCCCCAGGACGCCTCGGACAGCACATGAAAAAAGGAGATGTCCAGGGAAAAGAGGAAAATTGGTCACACTAATAATACATTACTATTTGACTCATCTTCTGCACACTTCATTCTCCTCATATAACACCCGTTTTGCTAAGTAAATTCTTTTATCAATCCCAAAATCAAATCTCTGTACTCGATTCACTGTCCTTTCAATCTGCTGCAGTGGAATGACCAACAAAACACTCTCAAGTTAGATACTTTTATTTCAAGTGAAGGTTTTAAAACATATTTGACTGATCATTTTAAAGAAAAATGTTCTTGTATCCTAATTTAATAATTTTATTTTCAGTCTGTTTCATTTTACCAGGAAGTGCCTTGAGATAAAAACATTTTTCGAGGGAGACATGGCTAAGAGGCACAATGATGACACTTCATGTAGACACTCAGTACATTACACATGCAGCAAGAGAAAATCAAATTATTGCCTTAGTTCGACTGAAATTGGATTAATGAAATGTGTGTATAGGCCTACACTTTAGTCTGACTGAAGTCAAACCAAACTGGAGTTGCAGACTAAGGGACCCAAATGCATTAGAAATCGAATTTCTTTGCAATCAACCCCCACAAGGAAGTGCAAATTAACAACAGCACAGTGGTAAAAGAAGAAAAAATTGAAACGTAGGCGGGCCATCAGTGGATTTTTTAACTCAAAGAAGGGATGGTCCATTATGATTGTGCAAATCTTGCTTTGACTCCTTTTGCTTCACTCTCATCAGCATCTGTTTACGGTCTGTGTGCCACACAAGGCTAACACGAAAGGGCGAATGTCGCCATCTGGTGTTATGGAGTTAAATGCACTTCATTCAATAATTACATTTTCTCTGACGTAATCTGGGACACGACTCTCTCTAAGATATTCGTCCCAGTACAGCCAAAAGCTTGATTTCGATGTACATGTACGGACTGCACTTCAACATTTGGAATTCATTAAATGGTTAACAAGACGGGAGACCTAGTCCTTCCTTCTGGTTAAGTAAGTTCAAAATTGTTTGAATTGAACCAAACAATTATGGACTGTGATGGACTGGCGACCTGTCCAGGGTGTAACCCGCTTCTCGCCCGTTGACAGCTGGAGATAGGCACCAGCACCCCCGCGACCCATTAAGGATTAAGCGGTTAAGAAAATGAATGGATGGATGGATGAATCAAAGGAGGTACTTCATAGGATGGCTGTGGCTAAATGGTAGAGTTTTCAGCCAGCAACCTGGAAATCACGTCTGCCTGCTGCACCCCAAGACAGTAAGACAGTCATTAAAAATAATAATTAAAAAAAAGAACGAGCCAATGTAACACAGTTCCTCATAAGAATGAAATGTATGTCAATAATGATTCCATTGTCTGCATTCTCTCCAGCAAACTTTAACTTTGCCTTAATCTTTAACTTGAAATTCAACGTTTTCTTTCATTGGAATCCTCCCATCAAAGTTAAACCCTTCCAGTGTCACTCTGGTCGGAGAAGCAGGTACTTTCATATAAAAAAAAGTAGCCTGCTGTAGTCTCCTCGATTCCATTTTAAGGTTTTTGAAGAGTTTTTTTCAACTGCTTTATGGTTTGCTCTGGGAATAAATGTGCTTGGAGAGCCAATTCTGGGGATATTAGAAGTACATTTTTAAGTCTCCTGTTTGTGGAATATCTTTCATATAGTGTAATGACAGATTAAAAAATGTAACTTTTATTATTTTCCTAGACAGGACAATTCATTGCAACATATTGAAGGTTTGTCCAGGATGTGAGCCCCGGACCCCGCACACCTCAAAAGAGGAATCATACTCTCAGACCCACAAAGAGTCTATAAAACCCTAAAATAAATGTTCAAAGGAAAAAAGCTGAATGATTTCTTTATTTTCTATTTAAAAGACAAAGAAAGATTAAGGTACACGAAAGCCTGTAGGGGCTAATTGGGAGAACTGGGAGAATTCCCAGTGGGCTGATCTGATGTTTGGGTCACGAGGGCCGATGTTTTATGTAGTTTCTGTCATTTCAAATGAGGACAATAAAATGGGTAAGATTATCAAGCCAATGAATTTTGTCCTGCTGTGGCAGTTAAAATAAAATCCTATGTTTAAAATAGTATGATGCAACGCCACATAACTGGAAAACTTTGTATTTTAGTCCCTCAGAGTTAGAGGTAAGCCTGCAAGAAGACAAGTACAAACCTTTCCTGCTTACTTGTAGGCTCATTGCGTTAATATTAATACAGTCACTGGCCCCTTTATTAGGTACACCTGGCTAGTACCAGGTTGGACCCCCTTTTGCCTTCAGAACAGCGTCAATCCTTCAACAAGGTGCTGGAAACGTTCCTCAAGACTTTTGGTCCATAGTGACAAGATAGCATCAAGCAGTTGCTGCAGATTTGTTGGCTGCACATCCATGATGCGAATCTCCTGTTCCTCCACATCCCAAAGGTGCTTTATTGGATTGAGATCTGGTGACTGTGCAGGCCATTTGAGTACAGTGAACTCTTGGCGTGTTCAAGAAACCAGCCTGAGAGGATTCAAGCTTTATGACATGGCGCATTATCATGCTGGAAGCAGCCATCAGAATATGGGTACACTGTGGTCATAAAGGGATGGACATGGTCAGCGACACTACTCAGATAGGCTGTAGTGTTAAAATGATGATCAATTGGTACTAAGGGGCCAAAAATGACCCCCACACCGTTACACCACCACCACCAGCCTGAACAGTTGATCCTAAGCAGGATGGATTCATGCTTTCATGTTGTTGACGCCAAATTCTGACCCTGCCAGCCGAATGTCATACCAGAAATTGAGACTCAGACCAGGCAACATTTTCCAGTCTTCTATTGTCCAATTTTGGTGAGCCCGAACCAGTCTGGCCAATCTGCCCTGACCTCTCCCGCTCTCTGGATATTTTCCCTTTTTCAGACCAATCTCTGTCTCCCTAGAGATGGCTGTAAATGAAAATTCTAGTAGATCAGCAGTTTCTGAAATACTCAGACCAGCCTGTCTGGCACCAAAAACCATGCTACGTTCGAAGTCACTTAAATCACCTTTTTCCCCTTTTCTGATGCTTAGTTGGTAGTTTGGTACGTTGGATAAAAAAAAATCTTATCTCCCTGAAATATTCCAGACTGCGGCTTTAATATAATGAAGAATAAAGGTGTAGATATTCACTCGTATGAAAAGTGCCCCATGATGCTAGCTGATTCAGGTCTACATTAATGAATGTTAAAGCAGTACTTTTTTTATGTGATACAGGTACAGGGCAGTCTGGGGAAACTGGAGGAAGTGTGAAATGGAGAGCAGAGTCTAATCAGGGATTTACAGAGGCAGCATCTCTGAATTTAGATTCTGAAATAGCTTAAATGGATCAGATGTAAAGAATCTTGTTGGAGATGTGCACTCGTGTTGAGACAAAACTACATTGTTAAAGAATTAATTCTTATTTGTACTGATTTAGAAATGTTTCACAATAATTCTGGCCACTGAATTACAGGACTGTAGGGTTAGAATTACATGATTTTAATTATAACAAGTTGTGATATAAAGCGGGCCGGGCTAAGGCATGAAACGCCAGGGCAGAAAATGATTCCCACTCCACTCCTGTGCACATGTTAATCACATTGAGCCTGACAAATCATCAGAAATGTAAAGTTTTTGATGTACAAATAATGCAATCCCTTGAGGATGAGCGGTATAGAAAATGGATGGAATAACTATAGATTTATTTTAATGCAAACTCTGAAGACATCACTTTAGACCAGGGGTGGGGAACCCTGGTCCTCGAGGGCCGCATTCCTCTAAGTTTGCTTTAGACCTTCCTCTATTGTCAGTGTGTATAAGAACACGCCTAATCTGCTTTTATGAACAGCTCTTATCATTAAAAGAGAGAAAGAACAGTCAAAATCATATGTCTAAAGAGTAACCCACCTCCTTTAGTGGATCGCTGAGTTCTCCCAGAATGCTGTCCTCATCAAACATCTTGCCCTGGAATCTTTGCTCGTAGTAATCATGAATCCTCTGCCTTACGTCTGCCGGCAGTTTATGAAATGACATATACTGTTCCACTTGCTTGTACTGCAAAAATCACATGAAATATATCATGACTCGATGTTCATGAGAATGCTGTCAAAGGTTTGTTGCACCTATGTCAGGTATAGTGATATTGTCAGACTTACCACCGTGCGATTCCTAGGTTACATCATTCTAATTAAAAATTATTCCATTTATTTTGTATTTTTCCACATTTGTAAGTGGATTACAAACTCATTTGTGGCTCCCATCATCAGACAGTGATGCAAATCAAAGGTGCCGCCCTTTGTGGTCATCTGTTCGGCTTTGTCATTTGGAAATCCCCAGGAAAAGGTCACAGTGAAAATCCATTAGATAATAAAAAATAATATATATGTAGCCCTATCTCCGTAAGCAAAGATTGAAGTAAACAGGCCTTTGAATTGAAACAAGGCTGTGATATTAAAGCTCAAAGTCAGAGGCACATTAGCCTCCATGTAATGCTCCTGGAACATATTATCCACTAAAGATTTGAGTGTGAATGTCGAAAGGTTTTAGATTTGAACCTTGTAGTTCTGAGCAGACATGATTACCTTTTCCTGATACTGGCGATGGGATGCATCCAAAGATTGGACCAGGTTAGTTGCATGACCCAGGAACATGGCATAGCAGGTGGCTCCAATAACCATGCTGGTCATGGTAAGCCAAACATCCGTCATGCCCTCTGGAGGGTTAGCGCCGTATCCTATGCATAACATGTGACTCATGGCCATGAACAGGGCATAGGAGTACTGAATATGCCAGGTGGCGTTCTGAAGAAAAGAAGGGTTTTTTTCTTGCTGGGATTGTTTTTTGTAAGTATTCTATCATTGCATGTTTCTTTTTAAAAAATAAGGCAAGCTAAGCTGTGCCTGGACTCACCACCATGTTGTTTCGAGAGACCCAACAGTCTGGAGGAAATTCCTGCAGCATGGGAACCATGAAGGTCAGGCAGCCATCCCAGTGGCACAGCAGCAGCATCATACCAATCAAGTTAACTATGCGCACCACAGCACTGGCCAAATCGTAAGTCATGTGGAAAATCTGTCAGAGAAGAAATTATATAAAGTCAAAGTTCAGTTTATTTAAAAAGCACATTTAAACATTTTAACATATTCTCCCACTGGGGTGAAACCGACCACAGGCTGTTTGCATCCTCCGCTCAGTCTTGACAGCTATCAGTATGGCCGTCCTGGTGGGGTCACAGGGACCCAGGATCTGTCCTTCCAACCTGAGTGCAGTGCCGTTGGGGTCACATTGATCCCACCAACACTTTTGTGTATATCCTATTGTTCTTCTTAACAGCATGAGGCTTCTTAAAGAATGAGGCAGAAAATAGTTTTCGCAACGCAAGTCTGCTTCTGACGTGACGCGGGACCCCTGACACACTCCAGCAGGCTTCTCCACTAACTTTATATGTAAACCTGACATCCATGACACCTCAAACACGTTCGGTGGGAATGCAACGTTAGTGTTCAAGTCCAAGTTCCGTTGGTTTAGTCCAAGTAAAGTCATTAGGTCTTATTTGCCAAATCCAAGTCCCAAAAAAAAGCTTCCATTCCAAGTCAAGTCATTATCACCTGAGAGCAAGTCAAAATACGTGAGCAAGGTGTAGGAAACAAAAAAAGCCAGCCATACATGGTTAGGTTTGTCTAAAAAAAAACTGTACTCAATTCCCCCATTCTAGGACCAAGCTAGCTGGGGTAGGATGTGCAAAAAAAGAAATAAAATATGCGTGAAAACAAATGATCAACATTTCACCCATTCACTTACAAAGGTTTTGGGAAGTTATTAACTTCGTCCATCAATCTGAATAAAATAAGCTAATATTAGCACCGGCTACATGTCAATTCCAACAATGGTAATATGTCATCCTGGAGTCCAAGTTCAAGTTCAAATTATGAAGTTGCAAGTCTGATTCCAAATGCAAGTAATCCGAATGTTGCGCAAGTCAAGTCCCAAGTCCCTAAAAAGTCAGGACTTGAGTGCGAGTCCAGGACTCGAGTACCCTATCCCTGCTGGAAAGTGAATTATCTGCCTTTGCAACTTATAAATTTCATAATCATCAGAGTAGCGATGGAAACAGGTTTAGAGGAAAGAGAAGTCCTGAGATTTTCTATTGCCTCGTTTGCACTTAGCGGTAGGGAATGAGTTGTGCGGGTACGGCACTCTATGTTAATGTCTGCCGTTTTCAGGAGAACGTCTTTACTGCAAGTTGTACTCTCACTGGGCAGGCAGGGTTAAACCCAAACCCCTTATGTTGCATCAATCTAGTGCGACAACATACATTACACACTGCTCTATGTGTCTCGTGATTGTCCCCCAATCATTAGACTGGGTTGTGTGACCCCAGTAGCTCCAACCTAACTGTACTGTACCATTTTCCTACGGTACAGTTGACATTTAAGATGACATTTAAGTATAAAATCAGCGGTTAAATCAAGAAGCACAAGAATAAAAAGGCTCCTTGAGTCAGTGGCCGAAAAGAAGACATTAGAAAAACTGAGGAAACAATACAAACCAAGAGTACAGCTTTGCTTTTCGTCTCCTATGCCTTACCTCTTCCCACTGATGGATGTATCGAATGAGACGTGAGAGTCGGAGAAGACGCAGCAGGCTGAGAATCTTGGTGAAACGCACAATTCGGAGAGCGCGGGCGGTTCTGTACACATCAGATGACTCATGGTGGGATTCCAGGTCAACAAATAGAAAAATGTAGTCAACAGGGATGGAGGAGATGAAGTCAACCAGGAACCAGGTACGGAGGTAATGCATGCGTATTTCTTTGGGGTCCAGAATAATGTGGCTGTCCTCTCCCGGGATACCCGTACGAAAGTTGAAAACCAGATCCATGAGGAAGAGTGTGTCAGACAGGAAATTGAAAACGATCCAGGGTAAGGTGTTTTGGTCCTCAAAGAAGGTGATTCCCCAGGGCAGGATGACCAGATTACCCATCATCAGAAGGAGCATCACAATATCCCAGTAAAACCTACAAGAAGCAGGAGAGAGTAGTCTAGTTAGATCCGTGTACTTACTTACTTTCTGTTCTGATTGTGCACAAACTGAGTAGCAAAAGAGGATTTGATGAGTGTAGTGTATGTAAGTTATTTTCTATTTTACAAATATTTTATTTGCATCAATGAGGGATTGCTGAGAATTCCACGACGCAATCTTCTGTGGTTCTGTAATTTCTACACTAAACATTGTATTGTAATAACTCTTTTTGTAAAGTGCCTTGAGATGACATCTGTTGTGAAATGGCGCTATATAATAAACTGAATTGAATTGAATTGAATGTTTTCACCGCATATTCAGGACATTTCCCTTTGCTTCAGTAAAAACACATAACTATCTCAGTTTTGTCTGCATTCGCAATTCAGTTCTGGATGTTAAACTTAGTTTTCCGGTTAAGATGTTAGACAGATGTTAGAGTGGAAACCAATTATGAAAGAACTCTCTGTTTAAATTTTACCTCTGCCAAGAGAGTTATGTTTTCGCCAGGTTTTTTTTTGTGCCTGTTTGTTAACAACATAACTCAAAAACTTATAGACGAAATTTGATGAATATTTGAATATTTGCTGTAAAATAAGAAAACTCTTTGATACACATCAAGGGGGCAAACTCTCACATACGCACAAACAAAACTATTGTACACTCTCTGTCATTTTCTCCCTCCAAAGCAGTGAGTCATTGTTATTGTGCAGCTGCTGTAAGTAGGACAACTGACCTGTCTTTAAGATATGCATGGATGGCTAAATTGCATCATTAAAAAGGAGAAGGTTTCATGTATTAGTTTCAACAACGTCACCATGTGTTGTATTTCATGCTCCCAATGACTGCAGATTTCAAAATGTTTGAATCACATTTCCTGACCTTATCAAACTTTCTCAAGATGTTCTGTAGAATGAGTAGGGGTAAGTGTGTACATTTGTGACCTGAAAGCAGCAAAAGACTATTTACAAGATATTTTTTTTAAACTGCAGAAATAGCAGATATGTTATTTGAAATGAAAAAAAACTGTCCAGACAGCTGCTGTGAGAAAGAATCAGCAAAAAACCTCTATTGTTCACCTGGGATGCAGTAACCTATCACTAATTCATGCATGGGGGATGATTTTTGTCTCCATATCTAGACACTAAAAATGAGAGAACCATATTATTACTTTACACACTTTTTAAACAATAGTTTTATGGTTTGTAGTTACTTCAGGTTTATAGATTACTTAAACCTTCGAACAACAATCTATATAAGGAAAATTCTGTCTCAATATAAGAAAACAAATCTACACAGAATGTACTCTGACCTGAATGCCTGTGCCTTCTGATAGTTGTTTCTTTCATTCTTGGAGGGATACATGGATATAAATTATCTTTCAAGTGTTTCTAATCATGTTCTGCTAGGTTTGGGTCTAGTTTCTGGTTTGGTCTATCCAGGAGTTTTCTTCAAAAAAGTTTTAACTCTGATGTGATAATACCACTCTGCCTTCATGTAGCACTGGAAGAAAAAGAGAATATTAACAATTTCTAAGCAGAATTTGTGTAATTATGTTTACGATTAGTTTCATGGTTTGAATCAGTTTCAAAAGGCTATAAAAGTCATTACACTGAGTAGGTGACGTTCCATTCATCCCATTATTCTCTGAACAGTTTCTGTCACAAGAGGAGCCCCCGCCATTAAAAATGAATACTGCTTGCCTCGTTGGGAACCACATATGTTGAACAAGGCATTGAACAAAACAACGTATCACTCCCAGTGGAAACGTCTGCCTTGTGATGTGTGGAGCACTGAACCTTGGGGCTTTACTCTCTATTAATGTTGAACAGATTCCACTGGCCTATATGTCTCCAGTGTCTCGTTATGCACCAAAGGCTCGGTTTGCATTTCCTTACAGATTGTTTGCATCAAGTGCAGATTACATTACTGGCTCTCTGACACTCTTACAATTACTCTGGAGCAGTAAATGAAAAATCAGCTGGACTGATTTTCAGCCCGTCCAAGGGGAAATAAAGATTGAATTGATAGAGATTTTCATTTTCTTCATTCATTCTTTGTTAAATCCCCTTTTGACTGTGTCCTCCTTTTCAACACGGTGGTTTACATGACTACTAATGTTCCAACAGATTAGTGGCTACTTCCTGCCGCTAATAACTCCACCAATGACTGTGAAGGGTTTTTCCAGCTGTCGACATGGACCGGGTGTCCGCATTTTTACAAGTTCAGTGTGCAAGAGTAGTTTCAGCTGCAGAAAAAAAAGCTTTTAGACAAGCCGTTAATGGTTTTATATTGTGAAACATGCAGCAATGATGTGCCAGAAGCAACATATAAGTTGTTGCAAGTTTGTGAATATTTTGCTGCATCATAGGTTCATTTATCAATGTATGTTATTAGGATTTTATATGATAGACCTAAACGAATAGGTGCATAATTGTGACATTAATGAAAAAAGGTGTTTTTAAAATGCTTTTTATAAGACCGAATGTGTGTATTCAGGTCTACTGAGGTAATATTTTGTTAAACAAAAAACAAACAAAAAAACGCATTTTGCCCCAAATTCACCTACAGGTCTTTTGAATTATGTTTTCTCCACTTTTGGTCATCTGAAAACCGTTTTGCCTTTTCTTCTCTGCAAACTATCTCAATTTCAGTGAGAACGGATAGAGAATTTATGTAAACATTAATTTTTAAGGTTGCCATAGATTCTTGTCTTGTTTCAGGTGTGAAATATCACTAGGGCATTCTAGCACATGAATATGACCAGATCTAAACTATTAATTCATAGCTCCAGCTGTAGGGTTAGGCTTACCTAAGGGTCAAACTCCACACCAGTCAAGTTTTTTTTCCACTGCTGACAAATTCTCTGACCTGTGCATCTCTGCAGCTTCTTAAAAGTTACTAAAAGTTTCTTTTAACAAGGATCTCTTTGCCTGGCATGTTGGTTTTAGGTGAACAATCATAGTTGGTTTGCAGCAGTGCAATACGTCTTCTATACATAGAAGACGATACATCAAGTAATTAAAAAAAATTTAAATTAAAGTTTCATGTCCTTACCCTCTCACTTTATTCATTTCACTTTAATTTTGTATTGGTCTACCGTATAAAATCCAATTAAAATATAATGAAGTTTCACTGCATCTGTGACTGAATGTGGAAAACTTCAAAAGGTTTTTTGTTTTTTTTGCAAGGCAATGTCAAAATTTTCATTATCAGTTAATTTAAGATGAACCAATTTGTTCTTAAAAAGCTAAACTGTAAAATAGTGCAATGCCGTTCCAACTGGTCCATTACAAAGAGGAAGCTGGACCATAAGGTCTAAGGAGAGCAGGCCATCTGTAATCTCCCCTCAGCTGTCTGTGTATTATTGCATAATAGAGCAAGATGGGAATTATAGGGATTCTTATGGCATTAATCCCTATGCATCCGTTTATCCTCTCTGTCTGGCATAGGCTTGATGGTTAAAAATTGTTCAGATCTGATGTTGACTATTGTTAATGAAATCACACAGAGGGTGCTCAGGATTCACTTTTAAGATGATGTGCTCCAAAATCTGAACCATCCAGCAAAGTTTTCCCAAAGTAAGGCTGCACACGAGAAAAAAGAATCTCAGATTTCTGTTAAATCGATCAGGATCAATAAAGGCATCCCCCTGTCGCCTAATCAGCTGGAAAAAATTGAGTCACAATAGAGTTGCATAGTTAATCCACTTGATCTTGCCCTAAATACTGTATCATTAATGAAATCCCTTCATCGCCTTATCATGTGCTACAAACCATGACATCAGCTGATGTCCTTGGAGTACGGGACATCACAAGCTGTTTGTTCGCCCGTGTTCACTTCTATAGAAAATAATTATACATTTTGGGATCTTTAACAAGACAGATTTTATTTTTCAGCAACATCATTGATTATGTGGTTTGTACTTGGATCTTCAAATCACCCACACTCAAGATTACCTGAAATCACTGTAGGGGTGGATGATCCACACTCCAAAGCTCTTCACCCTTTCCTGCTCTGCTGCAACCCCCTTGTGGCTGCCGAACATGCGCAGGGAGAACTTGTTGACACCAGGCTGGAGCATGGAGCCAAACTGCTTCTGGAAGTATGTGGACTGATCCTGCAGGAGGTCCTCCAGCCCAACTTCGGCCTCTCCATCGATATCCAGGGTGCCTTCTGGGTCTGCTGTGTAGTCATCATTGTGGGTCTTGACCAGGGAGAAGAGCGTCTTGGAAACCTCACTTCTCTTTGTCTTTGGAGACGGGGTGGCTGGAGGTGTCGTCCTCTGGGAGCTGCTTCTCCATCTTGAGAAACGGAGGCTGTTCCAGCTGCGGTACCTGGAGATCTCCGGTTTGTGAGCTGGACTTTCCCTAGTTTCTCTCTGTTCATCTATACTCCTAGAAGGGCTTGTCATTTCTGTATAAATTTCCCTTAAAACTGAAGAAAAATTTAAAGGTTGTATGGTTTTCTTTAATTTATCTTCATACCAAAATTTTTAATATACTTCGTAAGAAACATAGTTCCATTTACTTTTTGTTTTCAAGCTAAAAATAATATTGGAGAACAACATAAAATTTCTTTAAAAACTTCACAACACTAAAGTGCTGCAAGAAAAGTGAAAGCATCAAAGGAAAAAAAAAATCTCACAAAAAGGTGTCACCTTCTTGTAAAACACTTGGTGAGGAATGAATCCTGCTCCCTGAAAAACCACAAACTTGAGCCACAGCTGTGTCCTCTCAAATGACCATGAGCGGATGGATGCAAATTGCCACAAAGGACTCAGTGGCCTTCTGTAATCGGCTTTTTGTCACAGCCGCGTCTACACAACCCTCGTTGTGCTCCCTCCCCCCTCCTCCCTAGTGGAAGTGGCCTATACCCTCCTCTCCAGAGAGGAGAATCCCATAGAGTGAAGTAGGGGGAAAAAAACACTTAATGAATTAAATATACAACTAATCATAAGTGCACTAGTTTTTAAAGTGAAACCTCTCACTGTACTCACACCAGCTGGTATTGGTGCTGTTTAATATTAACCAGAAGGAATAAATGTTTAGACTTGAAACCCCTGCTCTGCACTCACTCTGTGCAGGATCATCTGTTGTCATCCTTGTCAAAGTTTTCAAGCGGTTCGTTGTCAAATCCTTCATACCTGCCTTTTTTTCTGCCTTCTGACAATTACCTTTGCCTGCTTCTTGTCTGGTCTGCTTATTTTCTAACAGATTCTGGTTCTTTTCTGCCTTCCCTGCCTGCTTTGTTACTTACTCGGACCGTGTTCCCAACTATTGAGAGATGGATTTTGGACACTAACCACTGATTTATTCAGGGTATGCCCTGATCAGTGTGTTCATTGACTTACTCTGCTACTGCAGTTTCCTCACTACATGATATCAAACTTTCAAGCATCTAGTGTTAACGCTCCTAAAGGGTCCTGCGGATGAAACAATCCCCAGTAAATGGACGGCCTGTTTTTCATCTACAGCCACATCTCTTAGGATACAAGTTCGCTGTGGTCAGATTCTCTGTAGAAGAGCTCTTGGGAAACTATCTCGGCCAGAGTCTTAACCAGAAAGCAGATCCAAGGGAGAACCCGCCAATCACCTTGACTATTAACTCAGTTTAAAGGGTCTATATCATGCAATATCACATTTTTGGAGTTTTCAACCATCTGCTAGTGCAATTTTCTCATAAAAAATCCCTGCCAGAGGGGTTTTTGGCTTAATTCATACATGTCTGAGTATTTCTCCTGAATCCTGCTCTCTGAGCAGCTGCACCGCCCTCTTCTGGAAAACGATTGAGTGGTAACATAGTGACGTATTTTACACACCGGCTGCAGGAGGGGCGTGGTCAGGAAACTCACCGTCTATCCGCTGCTGCACCTGTTCACACCAGATACTTATTTCTCTGCGGCAGTCGACAAACTCTTCTGCTCAGCTGTTTTTTATTCAGAGGTTGTTTTTTTTCATGGGTAAGTAAATAACCTCATAAAACCAGTACGCAATGTTTCTGTTACCATGAAGTTTGTACACTTCTTTAATTTATCCGTTGTCGAGAAACACACACAGCCAGATAGAGTGTGTGGTAGCAGATTCTAGTGTAGATATACTATTGAAATACACATATTGTTTATCTACTCTTTACATTCATTATATTTTCTCTTCCTGTTTCCGAGTGTGAGTAGACAGGAGGACAGTTCTCTATATTTCTTTGTTTTATATAACACATTAAAAAATACAAAACAAGGTATGTATATATTAAATATATATAAAGATACATAAAATTCATGTGTACAGAAGTGGTAGAAGCCTGAATGGGCTTATATAGAGACAAATACAGAGGTTTCCACAAGGTCAATATTTGCATTCCAAAGCTTTGCAAGATGAAATCTGATTGAGAATTAATCATGTGATGTTTCATATAGCGGAAGATGCAAATTTGAAGCTTGTCTTGTATAGTAGCTTTGAATTTGGCCGTTAGTATGAAAATAAGTCTTGACATAAGAAGGAAAAATTTGTGTCAAAAAGAATTTTAAAAGCAAACGAACAGGTGAGAAATGTGTTAATATAAAAAATATTCAACAGCTGTAAACAGAGGTGCACTTGGTGTGATGGGTTTGAATTATTCTTAAAAATATTTTTTGTAAAACAAATATTTTGTTTAGGCGGGTTTTAAAGGTTGATCCCCAAACAATATTACAATACCTAAGGTAAGGATGAATCAAGCTGTTGTAAAGTATTGCAAGAAATTAATTATGATCAACTTTTCTTGTTTTACTTAAAATTCCAATTGATTTTGTAATATTTTTGCAAATATGTCTAATTACAAAAAAGTTTTTTTCATCAGTCATGACTCCTAAAAGACATGTTGACCAAACTTGCAGGATTTCTTCATTATTAATATGAAGTTTAATTTGATCACTGTTTTTCCAGCAAATACCAGATATTTAAATTGGACATTTAGTGACAATTTGTTTGCTTTAAACCATTTAGAATATTATAAAATGGTCATCATTTATTTTATTTATAAGAGTGGTTTTATTTCTATTTGAAATGAAAAGATTTGTGTCATCTGTAAAAAGCAATGGAAGTGTAGACTTAGATACTGTAGCCGAATCATTTATATTAAAAACAATAATGGTCCCAATATTGAACCGTGTGGCACTTTGTATCATCTATAGTCTATTACATCCACAATTATGATTGCATTTGTCAACCGTTGTATTTTTATTTTAAAAACATTTGAATTTATCGTCACAATTGACCAGATTGTCTCGCGTTTCTTGGTGTGGCTTCCTGGTTGAAATAGACCAGATGCTGAAACGACCACTTCATGGCACAAGCCGGCTGCGGAAGACGGCGGCGCTGAACGTCTAGTGTGAACTACACAATAGATTAACAAGGGCGCTAAATGAAAGCGGTCTCTGTTCTGCAGCGCTTCCATTGGCTGAAATGTCAAACTGACTATTTGAGGTCTAGTTCATACAGTTGTGTGCATCTGTGTGCGTAGATGCTGACAACTTTGCCCCCCCAGTTTAAAAATCCTATCTGCACCCCTGTATAACAGCATTGTGTGTTTAATTAATTGAGCTGTTGTAACATCTCAGAATGTTCAGTAAACGGATGCCAACAACAACCACAGTTTTTTTTACTGTACATACTGGGCTGGAAAGATTTGCTTAATGGACTCAGCTGCTGTGGTTTGGGCTCTGTCTAAAGTCTGCATGGGCTCTGTTTAATCTCTGCTCAGTGAGGGGGAGGAGGGGAGCGGGGGAGGGGGCAGGATTATAGAGACAGAAGGCGTTATTTCCCGGTCCCACAATTAATCCAGGATACAATTTAAATTTCCGGACAAATTGATACTATTTTACACCAATAGTAACCTTTTATCATATATATTTCTGTCCCAGACGTTGAAAGCTGTAAAATAGCATGATATAGGCCCTTTAAAATAAAGATCCTCTTTAAAAAAAAATAAAGATTATCCTTTATTTTTTGCACGTTGGTACATCAACGACCTATAATGTGACACAAATTAATTCCAACTCAGAGTAAAAAAAGAATATGTTTGAAACACATTTACAAACACTAAAATATAAGTTAAAACAATCAGCCTAATTTTCCTTCACACAAAACTGTTTATTTGAGATTTTTAAATGCAGCCTGGAAGAGCAAACACACTAACCGAATAATTCAGGGCATTAAAAAGATGTTACATGAGCAAAGACTTTAAAAAGTTTGATACAAGTATTTCTCACCAGTGTAGACGTTATCAAAGAAACTGTGGAAATTGTCACCAAAAGTTTTAAATCTAATTATCAACAACTTCCCTTTGTCCATCTATCCATCCATCCATCTATCCATCCATCCATCCATCCATCCCCATATCGTATATCAGTACATTTCTGATTGTAGTCTTAACTGCTGAACTTCTCTTCAGTTTGACTTGGTTTCAATGGCACAAACTGTCCTGAAAAACAAAAAAGTTTTTTTATTCTTAGGTGTTTTTAGCTACATTTTCTAGAAAGGTTTGATGTGTTGCATAAATTTTGTCTTACACATTTTTTTTATCCTCCTTCAGATGATCACATATTGGGCTGCGTGCTGTTAAATTATTTTTCAGATTGATGATATCCTGTTTCCAGACTTCAGACTCTGTGTTAAAGGTCGCTTAATAAAAAGAAAAAGAAAAAGAGAGAGAGGTTCATAGTTGTCGTTCAGTCATTCCTGCATTTCAACACATGGTGGCAGATTAACAGAATGTGTTTAGTACCTGTGCTGCTTTTGAGCGTTTCCTCCAGAGATGCAAGCTCCTCGTTTTTTATTTTCTGCATGGGAGGCATGCAAAATAAAATGTAAAACTACTGAATCAATATGCATCATTATTTTGCTAACACTAATTTCTTTTTATGCTTTGGTTTGGTTAACAAAAAAGGTTAAAATCCACACCTTTTATTGATTTTTGCAATACTTTTCAATAGAGAAACATGCAATTACTGTTGAAATGCAAAGATTATTCCGATGGTTTAGTTTTTATAAATACATTAATTAGTCATAAAAAATAATGCACCCATGTGTAAAAAGTCCTAAGGAAAAAGGAAAATACTCTTTTAACAGAGATAGCAATTAACATTTGAAAACTTTCAACCTTTGGTTTGAGTTAATATAATAGGTGCCCAAAAACCCATTGTATGTATATATATGTGTGTGTGTGAGATGACCCAAAGCGGTCTATTTTCCCCAATCTCTTTATATTAGTAAATTGGCGCCTTCAGGGAAAAGAAATCAACATATTTACAATCTGAACAGTAATTTAAACCTTAAAATAACTGAACCTGTTACAAATTAAGCATTTTATGGTATGATTTTTGTATATATGCATAACAAATTCAGTTGCAAACCAAGAACTGTTTGATCTGACAGTGTGAAAAAAAGTTTTCAAAGAAATTAAAAATACCTTTTTCTTTTGGTTTAAATATAGAAAGCATATACAGTTAAAAACAAACAAACATACATACATACATACATACATACATACATACATACATACAGGCTCAATATATATAGGTGGCAGAAAACTCGGAGGGGCATGAGTTGCCCTTTAATGTCCTGGTTGACCTATTGAGATTTCAGTGTTCCTACAGAATTTTCTTTCCCATTGCATGCCATCTATTGTGTGAAGTGCACCAGTGCGCACAACATAATGCCGCCCACTCAGTGCTTTTCGGTTTGAATCGTATAGTCTCACATTTTTAAGCTGTCTCCTTTTTCCTCCAAATATAACAATAGCCATTATCGTAAAACACTTTAACTTGACTTTCATCAAACCCAAAGGAAACATTTCTGTGAATGAAGCCTATTTGTCACTTTTGGGGTGATTGGCTTCTTCTCTGCTGAGTGGTTTTTTTCAACCATGTTTTTTCCCTGTAAATAATGACCAGCTTAAGTTTCAAAAGGTATTTTGTGTTTGTTCTGGGCTTGATAAAATTTCCACTTAAAGATGTTCACCTCTGGGAAACAAATCCCATCTGCTTCCTGAATGGCATATTGGTTGGACATTTCCCTGGTGCCTGTTTGAGCAGATGCATCTGGAAATTAAACCCGAGGATAAAGAAGACTTCAACCGTCTTGACATCTTGTTTGATTGATAGATTTTTTTTTTGGTACAAAAATCCCTCCAATACAGATCAAGAGGCAGCTGTTGGACTAGCAGCACCGGCTCCACGCCTTGTACGAAGATGAAGCGATAAGATGAAACACCACCTTATCATTAAAGCAGTTTCCATTCCTGTTTCATGAAGGGTGTGGTGACATTTTACATGTGAGAACATAAGCAAAACAACCTGAAAACAACAGGAAAGAATTATAAAAAGGAAGAGCAGATTTAACAAGCATTTACCCCAGGGGGAACACAAATGATGCAGTTATGCAAATCAAATCACTAACAAACACCTTATCAGCTGTATCTAGACCTGCAAAGAGAATACATGCTTCCTGTTACGGCTTGTACTTGTTTTCTCTACATTATAAGACTTCCCCTTTTAGTTGCTCTGTATATAACAGACGTGCAAGGTCACATGTTGGCCATTATATATTAAATATTCATTTAATTCATCACAACCTCTCTTTTTTTCTAACTGGGATTACACAAGATGCAGTGGAGAAAATCAGACCAAGAGGCAACTGTAACTTGAGGATTTTTTTTTAAAGCACTTCATGGATAGACTGATATTTTCTGCAGAAACTTAACTGCGCTCGACTGGAACTACACAACTGCAACAGACCTAGAACAACAGTTTTACTTGATTAAAAATTGTCACAATGTAAGCGTTGTCCTTGTCCGTCCCTGTGACCTTAATTGTCCTCAGCTGTTTCTTGTTTCCCTGATCATTTCCCTAATTACCTTCCTGAATTATACATGTCCCGCTGTATCCTTATGTCTCCTGGTTCATAGTCAAGTCCAAATCTCTGTGCTCCCTGCGTTGGACATATTATTATAAATGAGTTTTTGGAACTCAAAACACCTCTCTGCGCCTGGGTCCTTTAACCAACACATGGCAAAAACGAAGGAACCTGGACACACAGGTGGATCCTCATTTTGCTCTCGTGTAGCTGCTCTTCTTACTATGCTTCAGGTATATTAGCTACAAGTAAAATAAAATGTTGAAACAGCACAGAATGACTTGTTTATGGGTAACAAGTTATGAAGATAATTTCCAATGGGAAAATCTTAAGGTTCATTTTTTACATTTTTGTTTTGAGAAGTTAATCCAAGTACAGTTTCATTTTATGTAGTTAAAGTATTACCTGTTTACAGAGCAGAAAAAAACTTTATGTCACTATTTTACTGGAACGAAAATGAACCAAACCGTAACAAACAAAGATTTGTACCGAACCGGGATATTTGGCATACCGGCACCTCTAATAGCTACATGTGCATGAAGCTTGTACTCAGCCCGTTTCACTGTGATACCCCAATGGGTATCTCAGTGATGAACATCATGAAGACCAAGATGCACAGCAGACAGGTTGGGAATAAACTTAAGCAGGCAGTCTAAAAAAAAAGATACGGTTATAAAACAATGTGCTAAGCTGTGAAGATCTCACAGGTTGCTGTTTATTCTATTAGCCAAACAGGAAAGGGTGACAATACTGCCAACCTACCGAGAACTAAACTGACAGGTTGGAGAAGGAGAGCATTTCTGAAAAAGCTGCCAAGAGGCAAAGGTGCAGAAAACCACACTTTAGGGGGTTGAATCTGTCAACCAGACAACTATTAGTCATGCACTCGTCAGCTCTAGCCTTTCAGGAATGGTGACAGGAACAAAGACGGAAAAAAAAATTCTTTTGTAATGCCTTTTAAACAACCACAGCTAATACAAAGCGCTGCACATAACTGTACACTACAAAAAATATGACATTAGAGCAACAAAAGTTAATTACAACAAAACATAATAAAACAATAAACCAGTGTTAGGAAGGCTTTTAAAAGCAGACAGTGAGGAAACCACTAAGCAAAGGGTAGGTCTTCCGACAGTCTGGGAGCAACCGGGAGGATTCTAGACCTGGAGCTTTTCTGGGGCACAGGCCCCCAACTCCCAATACATACATTTTTTTTTTTTCGCAATATGAAATAAATTGCTAGCCTACAGGTACAAGCTTCAAAATCATTATTGCCACTGTCATAATGTAGGCGATATTAAACCACTGGTAAAGATACAAGAATATATTCATGGGTAAAATATAATGATATTTATTTGCACATACACACCTCAAAGATTTACAAACAACATCCTCTTACTGCAGGCATTTAAGATTAGAAAGAGTCAGATTCTTTACTACCCAAACCTCAGTCCAAGTTTAAAACAAGTAGTTCAGGAAAGCAAAGTGACTAACAAACAAAAACAAAAAGTATATTTTTATTTAAGGCTACATTTTAGACAAATTATCATCTATAGGCTACTCTGACTCTGTGTAGATTATTATAGGCTACATTTGCAAATGCATCAAACTTATCTAAATTTGCCATTAAACCACTGATCAAATCACAGCATAACTGTTTATGCAGCCTTCAGGTCAGGAGACCAGGAGGCATACAGCTCACCTAGATCCAACCTGAGGAAAGGCATATCCAGGGCCAAACTCCGCTACAAGGAAAGGATTGAAAAGCATTTCAACTCTTCCGACCCCCGGCGTATGTGGCAAGGCCTACATACAATCACCAACAAATCCCCCAACAACTCTCCCCTACCCTCCACTACTTCTCTCCCAGACGAGCTGAACCACTTTTACGCTCGTTTTGACCGGAAGAACATCGAGGCTGCCTGCAAGCCAGCCTTTTTGCACCGGACAAGGACATACTCCAATTCTGCACCTCTGAGGTATGCAATATCCTGGGCAGGGTAAATGCTCGGAAAGCTGGCATCCCCAGACATGTGTTGCGAGCCTGCTTGGAGCAACTGGCAGGTGTCTTCACCAACATCTCTAACATGTCACTGGCAGACTCAGCAGTCCCCCACATCTTTAAATCTGCGACTATTGTTCCGGTGCCTAAACTCTCCGCTGCCAAATATCTGAATGACTTCCGCCCAGTTGCACTGACTCCCATCATTGCGAAATGTTTTGAGAAGCTGGTCCTCTCAGAACTGAAATCATGTCTGCCTGCTACGCTGGACCCATATCAACTTGCCTACCGTCGCAAGAGATCAACAGAGGATGCCATCACAACAGCACTCCATCTGGTACTCACCCATCTGGACAGTTCCAATACTTATGTCAGAATGCTGTTAATTGATTTCAGTTCAGCATTCAATACTGTGATCCCCTCCAAGCTGATCTCCAAGCTCAGCCAGCTTGGCATCAACAACTCACTCTGCAGCTGGATTACGGACTTCCTTATTAACAGACCCCAGACTGTTAAAATAGGTTGTCTGTCCTCTTCCACCATCACTCTGAACACTGGCGTGCCACAGGGCTGGGTGTTGAGCCACCTGCTCTACTCCCAATTCATCCATGACTGTGCCCCTTTCTATAGCTCCATTGCTATAATCAAGTTCGCAGGTGACACCACAGTAGTGGGCCTGATCAAAGGGGAGGATGAAACAGCATATAGAGATGAGGTGCACCATCTAGCTCTTTGGTGCAAAGACAATAACCTGGCACTCAATACCCAGAAGACCAAGGAGATCATTGTGGATTACAGGAGAGCGAAGAGCAGGGCACACGTCCCCCTCCACATCAGCGGTGCTGAGGTGGAACGAGTGTCTAACTTTAAGTTCCTTGGAGTACACATCACTGAGAATCTTTCAAGGTCTCTCAACTCCTTCAGCCTGGTGAAGAAGGCACATCAGCGCCTTCACTTTCTACAAACTCTGAAGAAAGCACACCTATGCCCCAGGATCCTAACAGACTTCTACCGTTGTACCATCGAGAGCATACTCACTAGTCTCACTAGACTCACAGTCTCCTGCCATCGGGCAGCCGTTACAGGTGCCTGCACTCCGGCTCCAGCAGGAAGAGGCGCACCTTCTTCCCTGTGGCTGTAAATCTGCTGAATGGAACTTTACCACCTTGCTGTTGATAGTTTGACATCTTGCTTTTTCACTCCTGTACTGCTTACTAATACACAATTTCAATACTGTATATACACTTATTATTGTTACTTGTTATTTTTATATTCCATTCCTGCCTATAAACCTGTGCAATATACTGTACATATGTATATTACTTGTATACATATTTTTACTCAGCATACTGTATATACTCCACTCAATCTCTGTAGACATGTCATTTGGATAACCAGTATTACCCAACCATACACTGTACACTATTTATATATTGTCTACACTGCCATACTCTACCTGCACTTGGTACTTAATGCTTCTTTGCACTTCTGGTTGGATGTCAACTGCATTTCATTGGCTATGTACCTGTACTTTGCTAAATGACAATAAAGTTGAATAAGAATAAGAATAAGAAGTCATGTTCCAAATAAAAATCTGAATATAGATGGGGTCCTGAGAATTTATTAAATTCCACCTCTGGTTTAACTTAAATGTTTATGAAAAGAAGCATTTTTGTCAACAGCATCTTCCTGAAGCAAAAAAACAAACAAAACAAAAACAGACACATAAACTAAACAGAAAAGGCTATTATAAAAGATTTTACCAGTTGTTCTTGACAGGCACCATCCTCAGATTTTTTGTCCTCCAGCTGCTTGGTAAGTTGTGGCAGATTATCCACCACATCCTTCAAGATTTGTTCCCCCTTTGTTTTAATGTCCTGCAACGATTTTTTAAAGTTGATTTCATATTGAAGTTTATTATAAGCCACGGATGTTGTCTCCTTCAGCTCTTCAGTCTTCATGTGTATCATCTCCATTTCTTTATACTGGCCCATAATAACCATGAGCAGCCCCATGGAAATGATGATGGAAAATACTGAGAGGAACAACCAGCCTGGCATTGTTGCGATCTGGGTTGCTGTAAAGTAGGAAACAGAGACAGATAAGGTTAAACTTATCAAGAACATGACTGACAGGTTTTCCAACAGCCACATTCTAATTCCTGGTAGTGGAAAAACAAACACTTAACTTATTGTTTTATAGGTATAAATCCTTAATACCTTTTAGTGTGTAGTCCACTTGATTCTTAGCTCTCCTCTGCCTACCTGATCCTCTATTCTGACATTCTGGCCAGAAGAGAGCAGGAAGTGTAGGCTAATTTCATATATTGCTTACATTTGTTCCCTCCCCTTTTCTTTTTTTTTTCATTTTTACTGTTCTCTGCTGCAGTTTTTCATTAGATCTGCTGTGGTTTGACCAACCCTATTGAGCTAACACATTGCCAGAATGTACTTTGGCCTATACTGCTCATTATTATGCTTTCTCAAAGGCAGCATGGTGGTTGAATAGTATTGGTCCTCACTGATTTTGTGGGAGGCTTTACCAAAGAAGCTTTAGTGGTCAACATTTCTTTTTATTGTTGTGCCGAATTTACAGACTGTTTTTATACCTGTTTTGTCTCTATGTCTCTGACAAAAAGGCCCGTACATAAAAAACAGTGACAGGAGGAAACCCAACGTCTGGTCGTTTCCATTAGTTTAAAACTTTATACTGTGAAGCTCAGGAAACGTTTTTTGTTTTCATAAGCAAATTTTAGAAATTAGCATTTTATTTTGAGGTTTTAAGTTCTCTAAATAATTCTGAGCCCCTGCAATAAAAAGATTTAACAGATTGAGTAAATTAATCTTTAAATCCACCCTTTTTTATGTTGTCTTTTAGTACAACTCACTATATTAAAGCTAAAAGTCTGCAATTAAAATTCATTGGGATTTTGACACCCAAAATTAGAAATGCATAGGAACTGAATTAACAAAACTTTTTTCCTAACTCTTTTTTAGTTACATTAAAGGCTTGTTTTGTGACTAAAACAACCACCATATGGAAAGTATGAGAGACGACAATTTGAATTAGGTTTAGATTAATTTGCATGCTAGTTTCAGTTATCATGCAGGATAGTTATTCAGAATGTTTCAACGTCGGTCCTCATTACACTTCATGCAAAATTCCTGCTTCTACTGTATGTTGAGTCAAATCAAATGTTATTGTATTTCGTACATTAGTGCAAGATTTTGTAATTCTTCATACTAAGGCCTTCAATGCTACAGAAAAAAATTAATAGTACTTACTGAGGCTTTCCTGCCTTAACAATATGACTTGTCTAGAAGGATCCTGACCTTATTGTGAACGAAATGAAAGTGTACAGTTGTATCCTGCGCTTGGTAATGTAATGTTTCATTGCAGAGCCCACATGTTCCAAGGCACTCACTCCTGGCTGACAAGAGTTTCTGGTTTTACTAGAAAAGTATGAGAAGCCACATATTTCCTGACCGTAAAAGTTGTAGAAGCCAACCAGCTGGATCTGTTTCAAAGGGCTTCTCTATGACTTTATGTTTGATTCTTAATATGTATGGATACAGTCGTTCTTTTTTTGTAAATAACGCATATCTTAAATTACGATGAAACTAGACATGGATGTGTATTTCAAGATTTTTAATTTTATGTGCTAAAATGAAAAACCTTAAAATATATTTAGTATACTTTAAATATGGTTTTACATGTACTAATATATACTTAATCAGTAAAATTAAAGCATACTTTGTATTGTAAGTAGTGTACATTAAGAAATATTTGTTAACATACTAAAAATATAAACTTTATACTACTTACATATTCTTAATATGCTGAAAAATTTAATTATGATATCACTTTATTTCAAACCCTAAGAGAATATAATTTCTTACACAAAATAATTACTAAAATTTTATATCATTATTATCCACCTTGCAATCTGTTATAAAACACCTCAATGCCCCTATAGGCCAGAGGATAATACTATCCATGCAGGTAGTACTTGTGCTTTTCTCCAATACCTCTATTTTGATAAAGTCACTTTGACTCACGGTTCTTTTTCAGGTTTGTCTCAAGTGAATTATGGGTAATTTCTTCTGTTTTCCTGTTGGACACATTAAAAAGCATATACATTAACTATAACCCATAAAATAAGGTTTACTTACAGACCTGTTAACTTCTCTGCCTTTATATATATGAATATCACATTTGTTTACCAAACTGATTAAACATTACAGAACAGCTGCAAGACTTACTATTTGTGTAATATACACACAGTAAGAAATGTATAAAAGAACGGAAGAACTAGTGTGAATAACTTCACATCATAATTAGACTCAAATATAACTAAAAATACACTCAAACTTAATATTACAGTATTGATATTAAAATGTGTACTTTTAAAGTATGCTTTCAGTGTATGTTACAATAACAATTCTGAGCATACAATTTAAAATATATCAAAAATATGTGAAAAAACAAATATCAGATACGTTCACTTTAAAAAGTACACATAACTTTCATTTAAAGTACATTTTATAATAATCTATTTCTTTAAAGTGTAACATAGTACGATTTTTTTCAAGTGTGTTAAAAGTGTTAGTGTTAAAGAGTGATGCTAGTTCACTTTTTATATATTTACAAAAAGTACAGTTTGGGTAAGTACATTTTCAACATACTATTGGAAAGATAAACATTCTTGAAATACACTAAAGTACTCTTTTTTCACTTGGGTTCTACCAGGAATCTTCACTGAAACAATGAGAAAAAACTCATTCCCAAGGCGCTGCCAAAGGAACAAGAGGCTGCTAGACTTGCTGGGCCAGCTGTCCTGTTAAAGCAGAATACTGGTGTATATAGAAAGTACTGAGAAAAAGACACTGATCTGCAGACACAAGATATAGGTGACTGAGGACATCTAGAGAAAATACTTAGGTACAACAAGTACAAGACACAAACTCAAAAGTAGATTGTAGTAACTTCACAAAGGAAGCCAAATGTAATGCACATTAAAAGAGCTATACTGAAACATTTAATATGTATAAATTACTTTGAAAAAACATGACTGAACAAAATGAAGGTGATGCAAAACTGGATTTTCTTTCAAAGATTCAGGCTTTTTTACTATTTTTTGTTGTCATTGTAAATAGTACTTCAGAAAGGTTTTACTTTTGTCCAAAAAACATAGCTTAAAGATCACTTAATTTTTAAAGGAAATGATTAACTATCTGTTATGGACTGGCGACGTGTCCAGGGTGTACCCCGCCTCTCGCCCGTTGACAGCTGGAGATAGGCACCAGACCCCCCCGCGACCCCTTGAAGAATAAGCGGTTCAGAAAATGGATGGATGGATGATTGACTATGCTAATCAGAAGTATTAAATTCATGCCTATTAGGTAAAAATCCTTAAAATCCTCAAGGATTTCTGACAGCTTGGTCAAGAAAATATCCTTGCATTATCTTTAGACAATGTGCGATGCGATTTACAATAACGCATCTCTCACACTAATTGAATGAAAGATTTGCAGAAATTTATCCAAATGCAGGAGCAGCATGAGCAAATTGTAACTTCAACACCTTCAGGACCTACAGTACGGACCAAAAGTTTGGACACACCTTCTCATTCAGTGCATTTTCTTTCTTTTCATGACTACATTGTAGATTCTCAATGAAGGCATCAAAACTATGAATGAACACATATGGAATCATGTAGCACTTTACAAAAAAGTGTGAAATAACCTGGCCTCCAAAGTCACCGGCCCTGAACCCAATCGAGATGATTTGGGGTGAGCAGAACCACAGAGTTAAGGCAAAAGGGCCAACAAGTACTAAGCATCTCTGAGAACTCCTTCAAGACTGTTGGAAAACCATTTTGGGTGACTACCTCTGGAAGCTCAAGAGAATGCAAAGCAGTAATCAGAGCAAAGGGTGGCTACTTTGAGGAATCTAAAATATAACACATGTATACAGTTAGTTAACCCTTTTTGTTTAAGTACATACGGTAATTCCATACATCATGGGTTCATTCATAGTTTTGATGCCCTTAATTGAGCATCTACAATGTAGTCATGAAAAGAAAGGAAACTCATTGAATGAGCAGGTGTGTCCAAACTTTTGGCCTTTATTGATATGAGTCCTGTTATGAATTCTGGTAATAAATAAATATTAAACAAATAAATAAACTGTGTAGCATTTTAATACACATTTAATAGAACATATTTTGTCAGCCAACATCTGAATCTTGGGGTCACTCAAGCACTTAAGTGTGACATAGAATTATGTTTTCTAATTATTTTAATCTTCTCATGAGATGTAAAACCTGCATTTAGGCTTTACTGGGCCAATCAGTTGTTCTTACTGTCTGTTGGTATTTATCATGATTATTATGTGTGGGGTTTTTGTGATTCTTTGAACATTATGCATCATTAATCTTTTTACTGCTTAATTTTACCCGACTTGCTTGGGTGCGTTTGTGTTTTTTTGTAGATTACATTTGGAAAAAGTAGGAATAAAATTTTAGAAAACAGCTGGCACTTTGATAAATCAACACTCCTTTCAGGCCAGTGCTGACAGTGGAGAACTTATTATGACTGAACTTTAGAGAGTGGAAAAACTGAGACTGTAGTTCAGCAAACGCAGTTTTGGTTCCAGCCACAATATGTGAAAACAACAAGGTACCACATTGTTAGCATATTTTGAAGTACAGACCATCCACTGATAACAGAAAGTACTCACTCATCCAGTTTCTGTAGACAGGGAAAAGGAGTTTGTTGCAGCTTCTTTCATCTTTTGGGAAAGAAATGAGACTAGCTTTGATGACTGTGCCAATCTGTGTCACATTTCTCCCCTACTTTACTCACACTGCACAGATAAGGCAAAGTTTTGAGAAATGTAATATTTAATTAAAAACTGTAATGCCTCATTCATGCATTAGGCGTGTCAAGAGGAACGTGTTCTGTCCTTGAAGCTTACATTGAAAATAGGGAGTGAAGATGACAGAGGAGTGCTGTGTTGCATGTGATCACTTTGTTCCAAAACAAACAGTTTTGACCAGTTTAAGGTCATTACATTTAAAAATAAGGAGCATGTTTCTTTCTTTTTCAGTCAAAGGACTCCTCAGGAACTGGTTTTATATAGACAGATTGTTTAAGCCTCTGTTTAAAATGTGTATTTTTCCACTCAAAGCCAACTTTGCAATTATGTCTTAAAGTTTGTAGCACATGTCTACTTTATAGTAGTATTGCAAAAAATAAAGTATTGGGTCCCTCAAAAAGGTACTTAAGTGAAAAGCTGTCTTTGATGCCAGAAGGAAATATAAGGTATTATTGGTTAGCGCATTTAGATTATTGACTTGGAGAATCCTTGAGTTGTTTTGTGGCCTAATTAACATACTTTCCCCGTGAAGGTTGACATGAGTGATTTTAGCGTGTTATTTGCATTTCTCATTAATTAATCTCCAGTCTTGTAGCTTCTGTCAGAATTGCATATTTTGTAGTTTGTTGCATTTCTAACAGCTGAAACTAAATTCAAAGTTTGACCTAGATATAGTTTCTGAATTTTATAGGTGTCTAATGTGTCATGTTTCTATAAAAGCATCAGTAATGCCCCTCTATTAAAAATGATTGCAACCCAATGTAAATATAGCCAAATAGGATGCTCTTGTTTCAAATTTTCTTTGGGTGCCAATGTTGCTTCAAATATTACAGGTTTATGGAGATATCTTGTGGCTATTTGGTTTTGAACAGTCTTTATTAAGCATTGAAATACATGTTTTAAATACTTTCTTTTAAAGCATATATTCCGGTCCCACTTTTCTCTATATGCACTCTTCGTAAGTTTGCTCAACATGATATAAAGCTATGTGCTCTCACTGCTAATCTTTATTAAGCTGACTGATAATCACCTAAATTAAAGCAACTGGATTAACAACAGCAATACCTAAACCATTTAACACTCTTACTAAAGTAATTATCCACCTAAAATGATCACTATTTGTCCAAAGAGTAAATAGTCTATTTAGATTATAAGCTAGCTAACTTAATGTAGGCTAGCTTCCTCTAGCTGCTAGCCAATCTGAAATACTAAATGCTAAAACCATACCAAGAAAGACTTGGTTTTGACTGTATTATTTTTCATATATGACCTTCTTCACAACAGTAATTCAACTCTAAAAACACTCATGTTGCTAAATCTGATGACAATATGATAGCTACATGGGTGAAGCTACTTTTGTTAAGTTGCGGTTCTTTGGTCACCATCCATGTTGTGAATGTTTACTAAATTACTATTTGCATTTGGCTAAGTTTGGAAATATTATCTTTCTCAGTGAAAAAAATAATGAATCTTTGCAACTAATTCATTGTAATTCCTGAACTCAACCTAAATGTAAGTTATTTAGGGAGTGCAAGGCATGATTTATGGCTATTTGGACAGACTGTTAGTATGTGAGCTGTTGTATTTTTCCATGTTTTTTTCATCTGTTATCGTTATGGCCCATGAATTCAAAAGCAAAACTCATAAGATTAGGTTTCTGTACAGCTGATTAGACTTCAAGGAATACAGTAGAAAAATAAAACCTGCTCAGGACTGTACTTCTTGTTTGAGTGCTCTATAGCTATGTACAGCTGTGGGTTGGTGCAAAACATTTGAAAGCATAGACATATATACGTAGACGCCTCACTCAGCGTTGAGCTATACGTCAGCGTCGCCGCCATATTGGATGTGACAAGCGCCGGCAGTTGGAGCTGGTTGGAGAAAAGAGATTCTTGTGTTTCACATAATTGCACCAAACAAAATCTGAGGGAATAACTTTTCACAAGTAAGACTTAACAATAACCTTTGATAGTACTTTAATCATAGACTGCATTATTTGTACATTTTAACAGTTTTGAGAACAGCATATCCTGATATTGTGGAAAACATGATTCCCCAGCATTTATTTTTTTTGTCATTCATTTGTTTCTTATTTATTCTGCTCATGGTAGAATATCTTTCTTTTTTGGCATTCAACCCCTAGTAAGACTTTATTTAATCGTATTTTATTTAATTGGTTTTATTGTGTTTAATTTTAGTTGTTTGATTCTTCTATTTTCATATTTCTATTTTAATTTCTATTTTTGTTTTTCTTCATATTAATCATTTTACTTGTGTGCATTACTTTATTCCAGCTGTGTTTGTTTTAGTGCTTTATAAGTACAGTCGGTATGGTAGAGTAAAATGAGTGCGTTTGCGTGCGTCAGAGATATCTTTATTCGTGGATGCGCATCCACAGTGTGACTCCCTCCAAGCAAAACAGACGCAAGTGATTCCTCTTACGGGTTTATTAAAAGTTATTCATCCTCAATCTTGTTTTGAGACCAAAGACCTCTTCCAAACCGTGAAACCGAATACAAATGATCTTACAGTTAGTGCAATGAAATACAATAAATACAATATTTTAAAACTAAATGAAGAAATAAATACCACGTTGGCTGTATGCTTAAAAAAGGGAATCTGTTTTCCTCCTTCAATCCTTTCACAAAGGCTTTTTCTGTGTCTACAGTTAAGGAGTGGCTTCCTTAAAATTAGGAAACAACAGTTACACAGAGAAAGGAGTACAACACTCCCTTTTTGTTCTGTACACTTATTAATTAGAATTTAAAAATAACGTAAAAATAATCAAAATAGAAGAAAAAAAATAGATAAGACAAAAAAATTATTTGGAATAAACGTTGAGATATCCTGAAAGGTACATAATAAATATAGATTGAAAATGACATCGGGCTGAGAGCGGGTAACGGAGGGAGAGTGGAGCTCCCCATGTGTAACAGCCACACTCGGTTGTGGTCAATAAAGTTCTTATTTTAGTCACATGAGAAGATTAAATACATAAATTTTGGTCCCTAACTGTTTCTCAAGTATAGTAGTGCATATATGAAGAAAAAAATAAGAGGCATTAAAATAAATTTGATTGTAGAAAGGCAATTTATATAATTAAGTCTATTTACTTGTATTAGTTTAAACCACAGCTTTGCCACATCCAATATGGCGTCGACGCTGACGTATTGCAGCGGTGGCCAAATTCGCTCCATGAGGCGTCTACTTATATATGTCTATGTTTGAAAGTACCAAAAAACAAGGATTTTCTCTGCATGTATAGACATTGTTTTAGGTTAAAAAAGTACAGAATCTTTGTTCAACTTTTAGTTTTATCATGGGGTGTTCTATAGTGGTTTGGCTTTTTTCCTCTACTTTTTCATGTTCATGTGGTTCATGTTTCTTTATCGATCATTAAAAAAATAACATGATAGCAAGATTTGCAGTTATAATGTATATTACATACTCATCACCACGTTTATTATTCACAGCTTACAATTCGTGGTCAAAAGAAGAAAAAGAAAATCAGCATGGCAGCAATTCACTGTATTTAGACAAGACATGGTGAGGCTGGCTACTGAAGCTCAAGCGAAGCATCAGAATGAGGCTGAGAGACAAAGCCTAAGCTTAAACATGCCATGGATGTTAAACAGACTGGTCTGAAAACCCCAAAATCTTTTCATGTACAAGAATTCTCAAGCACAAATATCTTTTAGGTTTCCAAGGATTGGTCAGAAAAAGAGAAAACATCCCAGTTAGCAGCAGTTGTTTGGGTGAAAATTACTTGCTGACATCAGAGTTTAGAAGAGATTGAGCAGACTCAGACAGGTTCTGGATAAGATGGTGTCTTAACACTATTATTTATACTGGTGGGCTTGTTTATATTCTCTACAGATGGACACTTTTTATACTGACTTTGAAAACACCACCAAAAACAGCTCGTATTTAGACTGACATTGGTTTTTATCATCAGTTTCCAGTAACGTGTTGCCCATCTTCCCCACGCCCCATACAGAAACCACATTTCTTCAACTACCCCACTCCCACTTCCAGACATTTCTCCCTGCACACGAATCTCTCTCCCACATGAGTATAAATTGGTCAGAGAGACCATCACAGACTTAGTCCAAGAGAAACCTACCTTAACAGACCCAAGTTTTCATCACAATTTTTTACAGCCATGGCTTTGACTGGAGGTCCCGTTGGGTTTTTGATGATGGCGCTGATAGTTCTTCTGTGTTCTGATCAGGCAGGTAATAACCTTTTAGACTTTTTAATTATTTTCACCTATTGTAATCTTACATCTTCAAAGCCTTCAGTCTTTGTTTTTTGTTTTATCTTCTGTTTCTCAGAGACAAGAAGAGGCTCCCTGACCAATGCAGACGTCCCGTTCCCACCTGCTGCTCCCACTTCTTTGAATCTCTGTGCCATCTGCCAGAATGGTCATTGCCGTCCCATTTACCCTCCAAGCTTATTCTCTCAGTCTAGTGCCAGCCATTTCCGTCGCCGTGGAAATGCCATCAACCGCCTGGAGTCATGGTACAGTTTGTGCTGTGGCAAGCCAGAAACACAAAAACTGTGCTGTGTCCAACAAGCTGTAAGTACTAGTGGGGCGGCTTCATTTTACTATCTGTGACTGATACATCTAGGATTAGAAGGTCTTAGTGTTCTCCCTTGTAATTATTTCATCATAACAAGGCAATTACTGTTTACCATTGACATTTTTTTGCTATGCAGCGATCTTGATTTGTATATCCTCTGTTTCCTGTCCGTGTACCTGACCTGGTCAAAAGAAAAGGTTTCAGACCCTCAAAACTATCTAGAGCCGAGGAAAAGTAACTAAGAGTCATGCCATCAGAAAACATATAAAAATATCCAGCAGAATACTAACACTGGAGACAAGAGATGCACGATCTTCTGCAATAATCCCTCTTTGCTAAAATACTATTTTCTGAAAATGTATGTTTTGTTATATTTGGTATTTTTCTCAGATTTTCTTTAAAATTCATCAATTTTTAAAGTGACATTAAGAAAGTGCATTTAGATTTCATTTTAAACTGGTTGTCTGTCCTGTGTAGACAGCTCTGGTTAAATCAGAATGATTTATTGGTATAAACCAGGTTATGGAATAAAAAAAATATATCCTAGAAAACTATAAGGTACAGGATGTAGTATGACTGGGAAAAACTTCCAAAGTTCGTTAAAAATTCCTGGATAGCATTAAGAACTGTTAAGCATAAGGGTTTCAAAAGATTAAGAGAATGTCTAGCTACAAAATACGACAAAATTAGGGACTTTGACATGGCAGTTCTAACATTAAAACCCGCCAATTAAACTCCTGATTCTCTAAGCCCCGCTTGAAATGGTGTTTTAAGGGGTTTATCTTCAAAATGAAACTACTGAGTTCAGATTTGACTATTGTTCAGATGTTGAAATAGTATCAAATTCAGATAGACAGACAGACAGACAGACGGATAATAATGCTTCTGGAGATTTTCTTGAAATTTTTGTGAGCATTACAAATTCACTTCAGCCACATCCCAATATTTTTTTTGTTTTCTTCTTCGCAGTGGAAACAAGCCCTCTCCGCGTTTTGTGTGGAAGAATTTTCCACCAAGACTCTGCCATACGAGTGCTGCGAGTTCAAAGGAGATGATCGATGGAGCTGCTTTAACAGCGGGCTGCCAAACCCAGACTACAGCTGTGTGCAAGGCTACATCGCTCCCAACATATCTTCAGAGCCAGGCTTCACCTTCAACGAGAACGCATGCTAAATATGACAAATAAGATAATCACTTCCACCAATAGCAGACAAAGGGAAATCCATTAAAAGCAAATTATTTCTGCTTATCTGTATCTTCTGTTTCTACTACGCAGTAAGAATAAGAAAGATGTTGGTTCAATTCACACTGTGTGGTAGCCTAAAAAGAGGGGCTGAGTAATTTTTTTTATTTTCTTCATGTTAATCAATCTTTACTTTTTTAAACAAATATTATGCACCACATTTTGAGATGTGCAGTAATTTGCAGACTTACTGTAACAACTTTTACAAAACGATACTTTCATTAATTTCAAACCTGTATCAAATACGCTCTAAAAACATAGCATCCTTACATGTGAATGGATTTTTTTTCAAGTGGAGCTTGTGAAAAGGCTGTGATTGACTGCAAGATGGATTTCATTTGGACGTGGAATGCAAATGTCATATCTGCAAGAAAATGTTAAAGGTCTGTCTAATCCTAAGCAGAAAAAAAAAGAAACATAACAAACTTTTTTGTAAGCATGACTTCTTTCGAAATGGACCAGTACTCAAACCACATTAACCAAACAATAGGAAGCAGCTATATTTCCTGTTTCATCAGCTGTACTTTCAACATAAAAGCATAAACAAGAGTTGTCTGTGAAAATTTTCTTTATTTACATATATTAGTCTACTTGATTTTAAGTTCTTTGCCTTTGTTTCATGAATACTCCTTATATACAAACGATATTCAATTAAAAATTACTTCAATTAAAAATACTTTATTTGTCCCAGAGTTAAATGTGATTCATATTACTCAATTTCCTCCAAACGGTTTGTTGTATAACTGCCGATGGTTTTGGGGAGGAAGGATCTCCTGTAGCGGTCTGTATCACAACTATTCTGAAGAAGCCTCTGAGTGAAAAGACTCGTAACAGCCTCATGAAGAGGGTGCTCAGGGTTGATGACCATAATGTTCTTCATTTTATGAAGAATATTTGCACAATGATCTCGCAAGGTTACAGTACAGTCCTCAGAATAGAACCAGCCTTCTTTAACACCATGTAAGGCTTTGTATAGTTTTGGTGAAGTCAAGTATGTTTTAAAAAAATTTTACAGGCTCAAAATGAATGAAACAGTAGCGATTTATTAAAATACTATGATGGGCTGGTCCTCAAACGCAATTTGAAGATGAAAGAGCAGCAAAAAATTTTTATTAATTTTTTGATTTATTAATTATAAATTTTCTGGGTCCAAACCCATATTAGCAAGACATCAACTACATTCTGAATTAATCCCAAAACTTTCTGTAATCACTCGACTAAAGAGTTAAAAGATCATGAGATTGTTTAAAACTTTAAAAACCATTCTAAGTGCACAGGTTAATTTTCCAGTAAAGTTGACCAGATCAGCGTAAAATATCAAGTTATTTCTACTTTTAACTGTTAAAACATGACAATAAATTGATTTGTACCAGGTAAAGTTGTGAAAATGACAATTGTTATTCACACATTTGCTTCAGTTTCACCTTGGCCTCTATGCTCCGGGGCTGATTGGAGCCCAACTCTAGTGAAAACATATAAATTGAGCCAATTGAAACTACAATTTGAAGACATAAAAAGTCAACATTGAAACCTGTTGAAACTTGCTTGTCTGACATGATGTTCGCTGATGCCAGCTGATTAGCTCATCTCTTTTGATGTCATCCAACCAGAACAAACAGCTGAGTGAAACGTTTTTTCTCCTTTAAAATGTTTTTTTTCTCCTTGTTAAATCTTCCTTATCTTTAAACCTCCTTGTTAAATAAAAATGTTTTCAAATCCTTAATTGTAAATCCATGTTTTTATTGCTCTTAATTGCTATTATCAATTTTATAGCAAAAATACACCATTGGGTGGTATATCCATAATTTAAACCCCCATATTGCCAGTCCATTGCATGCCCAAATAGAAATACATACAACAAATAACAATTCATGCACCTAAGGGGAAACTTGGAGAAAACAATAAAGCGATGTATCTCATGTCTTTGGACAGTGGGAGGAAGCCGGAGTAACCAGAGAGAGCCCACGCATACACAGGGACAACATTCAAACCCCATGCAGAAAAACCCCAATCTGAGATTCTAATGCAGGACCTGTTTGGCAGAGGCAACAGTGCTGCCAAATATGCCACTTTGCAGCTTCTGAGTTTTGCATTTAAACAGTTTTTTATTTAATCGGCAGTGAAAAATGTAATTAAACTTTCTTTTAGCTCATCTAACATTTAACTGCCATGGGCAATTCTAAACAGGGGCCATTAGGGGCCAGTGCTCCTGTAGAACCGGTTCTAGCCCTTGTTATGGCCCCTGTACTGAAGAGATATCACTAAATCTATTTCGTTTGATTATATGCACTAACACAAAACTGTAACTAATTGGTCCCGCAGACCAATACAGCAGTATTAAGTTAGGATCACAGTTTTCGTCTGGATCAGGGGTCTGCAACCTGCCTCACTAGAACCGCAAAAGGCTCTTTGCCTCACTTGAAATATTAAATAATGAAATATTTCTGGGAGTATGGGGTACCAGGCCCCTTGATACGGGCTGTTAGGTCCCTGTACAACCGGTGTCAGGGACAGCAATGACCTTTCTGGCAGACGTCGCCGGCAGTAAGTCAGGCTTGTTTCCAATGAGAGTTGGACTCCGCCATGGCTACCCTTTGTCACCGATTTAGTTCATAACTTTTATGAACAGGATTTCTAGGCACAGTCAAGGCGATGATGAGACCCATTTCGGTGGCTACAGGATTGGGTGTCTGCTTTTTGCAGTTGATGTGATCCTGCTCGCTTCATCAAAAGGTGATCTACACTTGATCTGGAGTGGTTCACATCTGAGTGTGAAGCGGCTGGGATGAGAATCAACACCTCTAAATCTGAGACTATGGTCTTGTGCCTGAAGAGGGTAGAGTGCCTCCTCCGAGTGGGGGGTGAGGTCCTGCCACAAGTGGATGAGTTAAAGTATCTGTTTCTTGTTCACGAATGAGAGAAAAATGGAGCGGGACATTAATGGGCAGATTGGTAGGGCGTAAGCAGTTATGCGGGCACTGTAGCGTTCTGTCTACGGTCCTACCCTCATCTATGGTCATGAACTCTTGTTAGCGACCAAAAGACAAGATCATTGATACAAGCGGCTGAATTGAGTTTCCTCCCCAGGGTTTTTGGGTACTCCCTTAGAGATAAATTAGGAAGCTTGTCATCTGGGCAGGATACCTCCTGCACACCTCCCTGGTGAGGTGTTCTGGGAACGTCCAACCAAGAAGAGGCCCAGAGGTCCAGGACATGCTGGAGAGATTATGTTTCCTGGCGAGCTGGCCCGAGTGGCTGGGGCAAGAGAAGTCTGGGTTTCTCTGCTCAAGTTGCTGCCCCTGTGACCCGACCCTGGATAAGAGTAAGATAATGGATGGATGGATGGATGGATGGAAAATATACAAGCCCCAACCTGCCTCACCTGCATACTTGCCAACCTTGAGACCTCAGAATTAGGGATACATTCAAAAGGCCTTCGGGGGTCTTTAAAAAAATAGAAAAATTAAATGCTTTAAACTAATTTAAAATAACAGTCCACCGCAATAATGTAAGTTAAAAAATTAAACAGTCCCTCCAACTTTTTTGGGAAAATCCTTTTGGGAAAAAAGTTTAAATGTTTTTATTTGTGATTTGCATATAAACTTTAGCAAAATAAAGTGACTTTAAATGTAATTTCAACAGATGAAAACTCTAAAATGTGACCAGCTCAGATTGGGTCCCCACTACAAGAACATTTTTGCTTTTATTTTGGTGCTACAGTCCCATTCTGGGCCCTTTTAGTCCCTCTTTATTAACCTGGATACACCCCTGCTCTGCAACATTGAATGTTTAGGAAAAATCACTTATTAATCATTTTAAAAACTCCTGGGAGTGTCTGTGTCAGGAGAGAGTGAGAAAGTTTTGTTTTTTTCTTAGTTTGGTCGCAGCGCAGCATTGAGTCTGTTGATTTTGACACTGTAACGTTGGTTTCTGCCAGACCAAAAGCACGACCAGCCTTGAGCCGCTGCTGAAGTTACCATCACGCAGCTGAAATAAAAGGAAACTAGATTTTAGAAGGGTTGAAACAGTTTTTAATCATAAATAATTTAAACGATTGAAACTACAACTTCTATCAGTCACATAAAAACTTCTGAAAACTTGTTGCTTGCTGCGGTGCCGTGCATCACTATTTACAACTGATTGTTTTTCCTCATAGACATACGAATCACATTGGTGACCTATTTTGGATTCAAAACGGCAAATTTCGCCGACATGTGATGGATTTTAATGTCCGGAATGAAGAAACTATAGCATGTATTTAAAATGTAGCATGTTTTATTCTCAATTCCTCTCACTTAAAAAACAGGGAGTGTACATGATATGCACAACAAATATCGGGAGAAATTCAGGAGAATTTGCGGCCCGGGAGATTTTCGGGAGGGGCACGAAAATTCGGGACTCTCCCGGGAAAATCGTTAGGGTTGGCAGGTATGCACACCGCTATATTTAGTCTAGAACCGCCACTGCTAGGTGCACAAACGTTTGGCAGGTCTGTTTGGGATAGGTGGGACTCTTATTGTGAAAGGGAGAAGGATCACCGGAAGCGCGGTGTGCGCTCGGTCGGTGCCGCTCACACGAACTGCCGCATCCGCATTGCTTCCTTGTTTTGTGGGAACCCTAACTTTTAGAACACGGTTTCTTTCTTTTTCTGGAAATTCATAGAACCCTTCCACCAGATTCTCGGGTAAGTCGACCAGTAAGTCTTTAGTTTTATTCTGTTTTTTTTTTTTGCGGGATTTAGAGCTGTTGGTTAAAGCGGTGTTAGCGGTTAGCCTCGTCTGTTTAGACGTCGCCACCCTGTGATCTAGTTAGTCCTACAGTATGTTCTGCTTTTATTGTTCGTGCTCTATTTTCTATAACTTATGCGAACAGCTTGATAGAACATTTTAGTCACAGAAAAGTTTTGCTGTTTTTATGTTAAGGTTCCCAATTAGCTGAGTTGGGCAACGTGGCTGTTTTAGACAAATTTCAATCGGACTATGAGCAACTGATGAGGTCCTGCTTGTTTACCCAGATCCAGACCCGAGTTTCATTAGAGCCCAGTCTGGTTTCCTGCCTGAATGGCCACAGCGTCTGAGGAGCCTCCAGGTCTTCAGGGCCAAACTTCCAGTAAGTTCCGGGCAGTCTTCCCTGTTGATGATCTTTAACTACTTTTTGAAAAACAGCACTATGAAGCAATCTTAGAGACATAGACATAGATTTCAAAACCACGATTTGATTGTAAGTAAGTCTGTTTAAAGTTTGTCTCCAGATGTTTTGGGTCAGTATTTTAATCATCTCAAACCTACTTTTTTAAGTGTCTATATGAAATTGCTCTGTTTTAAAGTCTCCTCCATAGTTTTTGTGATCTTTGTAGTTATGCTGGTTTGTTCACTTCTAAAAAGGAAAATTCCCCAAGGTTCGTTTGTTTGTTTGTTCATATACATTTCTGGATCAAAAATCAGTACATAGTCGGTCAACAATAACAGCAAATGTTTAAAAGAAAAACGGGCTTTGTATGTTTCCCTTTCAAAATTAACTAATCAGAAACGTATTCTAATGAAAATTAGAAAAACATAAAAATATATAATGACACGAATAAATAAAAACATTTATTCATTATTTCATCTTACAGTTAAAGTTAATTTCAGACAAGCAAACAGAGGCGTGAGTTCAATAAAATGTTGATTAAAATACAGCAAAACCACAAAATATTTACAAATTTAATTGCAGAAGACTGTAGAATACGCCGTAGCGATGCAGCCAGTGGGCGAAATCAGCCAATGACAAGATTTTTTTGCATCTTTGGTCTGTGAAAAGCAGAAACTTTTATTTAATGAATGAGTCCAAATTTAAAACGTCCTTATAAAAGGTAAGGGAAAAATCCAGAGCCATAAATGGGATAATCTTGTAATGATTTTCTTTTCTGCAGGATTTCCATTTGTTGGATTTTAAAATTTATTTGTTCAATTTGAACAAAGTTTTACTGCTCTTAAACAATCAAAATTAACCTTGTTCAAGAGAATTGTGTATTCTAGCTAGGGAAAGAGTTAGGACCCCCACCCCTTAATAGCTGGTCTTTTCCCTTTTGGCTGAAATAAAATCAGAGACTTCTAGCTATCATATTGGTCATATTTTACCTCAAACATCCTCTTACACACAGTACAATCCACAGTAAATTCTCTAACCGTGAGCTTGCCTGCTCTTTCTGCTGCAAATCTAAATATCGACACTTCTGGCTCCGTGCATCACAGTTTGGATCAAGTTCTTTTCCTGGAATGTTGTATTTTGTTTACACCAAACATCCTCTTTTCTGGTGTGGAAATATTCTGTTTTAGACTAATCTGTTTAAAGAACTTCATTCCAGTAGCTGTGCCCTCCGTCGAAAACATGACCTGCAAATTTCGGCTGCATCGTTAAAGAATTAGGGTTTGATCTTCTGTTGTGTGCTGATGGTGATAAACTTCCCCATTTAATGTAACTGCAGTGATGTGCAATCACTGCCCAGAAAGACTGCAATGAGTTTTAGATACTTTTTATCATTACTTCTGTTGTTGACACACTAAATGACACAAAAAATCAGAAAAACCTTTTAAGTCCTTATCGTTCAGCCTAAAATCGTTACCACTGAAGAATAATTATTTTTACAGTTTTTTTTTACTTCAGTTATCAGCATGTAAAACAGATATTTTACTTTTTTCTGAATTTATAACACTTTAAATACAAAATTGATCTATCTGTCCATAACTTTAGTCCCAACCATAGATAGAAAATGTTCACACATTTATCTGTTAATCTAATTATTCTTATTGTTTTTATAAAAACAAAATTCCCATCCCAACTTGAAAATCTGATTATTATTTTTTTGGAATAGTATTACCCCCAGTTCAGGACTGGAAAATTCCCAGTAGCACTGACTCTGAATATTCCTTTTGTTGGGTGTGTGAAATTGTTTAATGCTGGTGAAATGTAGATTATTGGTAAATGTACCTGGGGGGAAAAAACATTACCCCTGGGGGAAACAATGAAACAGGAAATTTTGTAAAGGTTTCAACACGACTTAAAAAACTGAAAAACAAATCAGATTGAAATAATTGCATAAGAACGTACTTTTTGAAAAGAGATCAAATGACGCATGAAAACGCAGGGAAGGAAAAGCATGGATCTATGTAGGCAAATTAAAAACTGGAGGAAAAAATAAGAAGATTCACCCTGCATTTCATACACTAGTCAAATGTTACACCATTTGCCTAAATGCAAAGATCGGGAAACTTTTCTATTATTTCTAACAGACCAATACTGTTCTAGTAACCTGGCTAGGTTTCAATTTGAAAAGTTCAGACATAATGGCATCTAAAACACTTCTAAAGAAAACAAATTGCCCTGGAGACACCTGTACGTCTTTCACTTTCTGCCGCATGTTTCCTTGTTCCTCATTTGCTGAGTTTGAATTCACTTTTTAATACCGGTCTAATTCCTCCCTCTGCTCTCAAAGACCTGCCGGGTCAGTTCTGGAAGGCATTGTCTTCTCTCAGAGGTAACAAATGAGGTTTGCCTGCATGTTTGTGTCAGAGCCCAGCTCTCTGCTTGTAGTTGTAAAGAATGACAGCTGAAGCAGCTTGAAGCTGTGTTGCTTAAAATAATTGCATCCAGTGAAGAAATTTGCCTCTGCCCGATTACCTAATTCTCCCCCGTTTGCGTGTATCTGTATTTGATTAGATTTTTTTTTTACCTAACGTGTGCTTCCTCCCTCTTCTGCCTGCAGACGCGACTGGGAACCGAAAAAATGTTGCTTCAGAGGTAAGCTGTAACACATTGGCAGGGAACTGTGGGTTAGGACACACGGATACAAACCATCCTAACAATACAGGGTTTAGCAACGTTTTGCTGACATCTCATTTTCTCTTTCCTGTTTGAAACACGAGAATGGCGCTTATTGCTCCCTGCCTGATTTTCTGCTGTTTTGTGTTTGGACCGACAGGGTCCGAGCATCGGCACGTCTCAGGCCCTGAAGAAAACCATCGGCCATCGGGGAATCGATCCCACGGGGGAGACTGTGTATAAAAAGGTGCCCTGCTTTATTTACAACATGTGTCGTCTTAGGGCACTTTACAAGTCATTTCCGTTAAATCCCACATTTTTATCGAATTAAAATTTTTCCGTTTTAAGTAAACCCAGCAGATTCCATCAAGTCATTGACTCGCAGCTTTCACTCCTCCTGGATCAATGTGTAGCGACAGCAGACTGTCACCTGTGCTGTGTTATTGACTTCACAGCAATCCCCCATACTGAGCAAGCAAGTGGAGAGGAAAAACTCCCATTTTACAGGAAGAACCCTCCACCAGAACCAGAATCTGGTTCAAAAGGAGTACTTCCTATGTTGAGGAAAGTAAAAAATCGATACCAGGACACAGAGGACGAACAGTCACTGGGATCTTCCCCCTGTCCGACGAGGAAACCAGCTTCTGTGGAGAAATAAAAACACTGAGGGAAAACAGAGTTAACAGTTGAAATAACAGCAAATAATGCAGCTGGGGTAGTAGAAGAAAAAAGTAGCAGAATAAAGAAAAGTTGTCGGTCTGTCCTCCAACACTCTAAGCCGATAGCAGCATAACTACAGAGGTAGCTCAGGATAAGTCAGCCTGTCAGAAGGAGACATCAGATCCATTTGTCTGGACTGCATTCCCACCCTACCGGTTTACGCCGTCTGCTACCACCCCTCCCCCACTCCACCACTCATCCAACGACTGGCTAACATCATTCTGTTTAACTATAAACTTGATCAAAAAGGAAAGTTTTAAGCCTGGTTTTAAAAGTAGACAGAGTATCTGCCTCACAGACTAAAACCGGGAGCTGGTTTCACAGGAGAGGAGCCTGATAACTGAAAGATCTGCCTCCCATTCTACTTTTAGAAATTCTAGGAAACCACCAGTAACAGACGCATACACAGAAACCACCTACAGCCTGAGAGCGGGGTTCTCTGTTATGCTGCATTCACACTAACCCCATGCGTCAGCAGCGGCAAGATTACATGTAATATCTATGGTAGAGCACGTCAGAGGTCCGTCAAAGTCTCTGCGGTGCGTTGTGTACGTTGGCTCCGTCAACTTTACTTGCGTTTCATACGGCAACGCAGTAACGCAGAAGTTCAGCAACCTGAACTTTTGACGGACCCACCACAGTTAACACAGTACGGCAAGCATCAGAGTGTCTCACTGTAGTGACGTCACTATACACGTATCTTGAATGAAGCACAGGACCAGTGAAAACATTTTCAATAAAAGCAGATTTGAAAAATCAGAAATAACAGTTACCGAAGACAGATGGACAGGCGCTCCTAAGGAGGAACAGAGAACCGGTAGTTGGTGTCCTGGTAGGATATTTAATCTCCGATGCGGCCGGGGAGGTCGTAAAATTAGGTGCGGGACAGCCGTAAGTAGCACTGAAAGCGAACCTCATCCATAAGCAGCTCCTGGAGCAAATGGTTAAACTCCCCAAACTCAGAACGCATCTGAAGAATGGGCACTTATGCACCCGATGTCAACGTTGTCTAGCTTTATCTAGCTAATAAAGCCAAGTCACTTTCTAGTTACGGTCCACCATAGTTCAGAACGTACGGCAACAGAGGAAGCCCCGCCCATGCGCTCCATTTTGCTCAGAAGCAGGCTATGGAAGCCACAAAGTACAAACGTCAAACTTCATCCGTTGAATGCGTTGCCTGACGCAGACCAACTGTGCAGTGTGAATGCACCATGAGGATGCTGTTTGTTCACTAATGTTCTCTAACAGGTCTTTGAAGTCTTTATAAAACAGCTGAATTGATTCCGAGATCAAATTACGCACAGCTGGAGTCTATTTACTAATATGTAGAGCTCTGCAGACAATCCATCCATCCATCCAGACAATCGACTGTGGATTTTGTTGTTGGTGTCTAAGTTAAAGAGAAGGAGAACTGGCAGACTTTTCAAACATTTCTTTGGTCATTTTGTTTAAAACTGCCCTTCCACTTCAGTTATGCACTACTTTATGTTTGCTGGTCACATAAATATCAATCAAATACTCTGATGTTTGTAGTTTTACTGTGACAGTGGAAGTATTACAGGAACAGGAGTATTAATACCTTAACAGAGCTGTAGCCTGTAGCTCAGCTATAGTTTTTAAATGGAAGAACCGGTTTCTTTCTACCTAAACTGCTCTCCTCTTGTCAAAGTGATCATGTTTAAAATTATTGGCACTGTACTACAGCCGTTCCTGAGCTTAATTCTTTGTATATCTATGATATGATTTAAAAATCTGCGTACAATGATGGCTTACATTCATCGGTCATCCTTAGCATTCAATCTTTTGTGGTAAATTAATTAGTGTGCGTATTCCCTTCTGTCCAGACAACATCTTCGACTCTTAAGGCGGCCATACAGTTGGGCATCACACACACGGTGGGAAGCTTGAACCAGAAACCTGAGAGAGATGTATTGCTGCAAGACTTTGAAGTCGTGGAAAGCATCTTCTTTCCCAGGTGAGTTTGGAGAAGTATTTTTGCGAGGATATTGTTCGTGTATGGAGACATATTTCTTTTTGAGAAGTGGGTTTTCTCTTCGGAAAGTAAATGCCCTGGTTTGTAATTTTTCTGGCAGCGAAGGCAGTAACCTGACACCGGGCCACCACTACGGAGACTTCAGGTTCAAAACATACGCTCCAATCGCCTTTCGTTACTTCAGAGAGATGTTTGGCATCCGGCCCGATGACTACATGGTACTCCTGTCTGCACTGTGTCTTACCTATTCATGTTGTCTTCACAAATGGGTCAAAAAACTTAAATAATGAAAAGAATGAAGGGAACCGGAGAGACAGAACCTGGGAAATGTGAACAATGTAGTGGCGCTGAGCATTTTTGCACAAGCCGCCTGTTACTATTTTTAGCATATTTTTTTGTCTTCCATTTCAATTCTCATCTCTTAATACCGCACTCTGATTTATTTACAGTATTCTCTGTGCAACGAGCCTCTGATCGAGCTGTCTAACTCCGGAGCCAGTGGCTCTCTTTTCTACGTCTCGAGGGACGATGAATTCATTGTTAAGACGGTGCAGCACAAAGAGGCAGAGTTTCTCCAAAAACTGCTTCCAGGATACTTTATGGTAAGAACTGACTGAACTGGATATTTACACAGTGATTGCAGTATCAATGCGCTAGTTTTTTCCACGCTAGGCGGCAGGATAAACGGTCTTCTGTCTGTTGGATGTTTCTCATCTTATGCACACCTTCTCTGCTTTTGTAAGTAATGCCTAGGATTCAGGAGCATCGAGGCTGAGGTTCTTTATCACTTTGAATCGGGTAAATTGTTGCAGGATGACATTTAAAATATGGCGGATGATGTTTACGCCTGAGAACAACTAGACAGAATGATTAGTCACACCGTGATTTAAGCCACTAGATGTTTTCCCGTATACTTCTTTTCTTTATTAAGTGTCTATAATGTAAAAAATGTCCTTGGATAAACGGATTTTCCTTTATCATAGTAACCTGATAAAAGTGATATCAAATGAACAAAGTCTACTTGGATGATTGGCCTCAAGGAAAAGAACAGTAAATATCTTTTACACAAATGTCAAGTCATCTGAAAACTAATTTGCTACTTTTAGTTTACCATAAGGCATTGAGCCACATTTAATAATCAAATTATGAAATATTTCCACTAAATAATACCTCTTATCCATGCCAAAAGATGGGATAAGTAATGAAGATTGCAGGCTTTAACTATCAGCTATTACTTAAAGTATCAAAGAAAAATCCCCACAAAATAAAGCACACTACCACATGGTACTAAATAATAAAATCTTATATATAAAAACATTGCAGTCAAAGATTAAACAACAAACTTCAGAGTAAAATATGAGTGGGCTTGTGCACGTTGGTCCTGAGTGTGTGGGGGTCCTTCCTTCTGTCAAGTAGCGGCTGCAGCTGGCCACACAGGTGCCTAATCTATTTTAATTTTTTTTAAATATCGGCTTTTTAAAACAACTTTCGGCTGATGGCCGATATAGAAAAATATATATTGGTCTGTCTCTAGTCTCTGTAATCTGATTAGTATTATCTCTCAGGGAAAGGGATTTGTGTTCAGTCTATTGACAGTTTCACATTAGGCAGTCTCCCCTCCTACAGTTTTGGCCAAAAGTTTTGAGAATGACACAAATATTAGTTTTCACAAAGTTTGCTGCTAAACTGCTTTTAGATCTTTGTTCCAGTTGTTTCTGTGATGTACTGAAATATAATTACAAGCACTTCATATGTTTTAAAGGCTTTTATCAACAATTACATGACATTTATGCAAAGAGTCAGTATTTGCATTGTTAGCCCTTCTTTTTCAGGACCTCTGCAATTCCACTGGGCATGCTTTCAATTAACTTCTGGGCCAAAAGCTGACTGCTAACAAGCCATTCTTTCATAATCACTTCTTGGAGTTTGTCAGAATTAGTGGGTTTTTATTTGTCGCCTCTTGAGGATTGACCAAAAGTTCTCAATGGGATTAAGATCTGGGAGTTTCCAGGCCATGGACCCAAAATGTCAACGTGTTGGTCCCCGGGCCACTTAGTTATCACTTTTGCCTTATGGCACGATGCTCCATAGTGCTGGAAAATGCATTGTTCTTCACCAAACTGTTGTTGGAAGAAGTTGCTGATGGAGGGCGTTTTGGTACCATTCTGGCTGTGTTTTTGAGAAAAATTGTAAGTAAGCCCACTCCCTTGGATGAGAAGCAACCCCACACATGAATGGACTCAGGATGCTTTACTGTTGGCATGACACAGGACTGATGGTAGCGCTCACCTTTTCTTCTCCGGACAAGCCTTTTTCCAGATGCCCCAAACAATCATAAAGAGGCTTCATGCGAGAATATGACTTTGCCCCAGTCCTCAGCAGTCCGTTCACCATACTTTCTGCAGAACATCAATCTATTCCTGATGGTTTGTTTTTTTGGAGAGAAGTGGCTTCTTTGCTGCCCTTCTTGACACCAGGCCATCTTCCAAAAGTCTTCGCCTCACTGTGCGTGGAGATACGCTCACCCCTGCCTGCTGCCATTTCTGAGCAAGCTCTGCACTGGTGGCACTCCGATCCCACAGCTGAATCCTCTTTAGGAGATGATCCTGGCGCTTGCTGGACTTTCTTGGACGCCCTGAAGCCTTCTTAACAACAATTGAACCTCTTTCCTTGAAGTTTGTCAAGATTCTAAAACAAATTAAATCTAAATTCAAATGTGCAAAAACACTTTTCATATTTATTAACCCTTCCTGCTGAATTAATTGAATTAATTAACTCATTAATTTATCCTCATCAGTTTGTCAGTAATATTCTTATTAGGAACTGGTGTTTCAGTTCATTTCTCTTTTTGTCTCTTAAAAATAGAAATTGATTTAAATTACTTTTATAGTCTAGTAAAGACCAGACAATTCCCTGATGCATAAAATAATTGAAATGAAGGAGTTGGAACTCTTTTTGCCATTTCTGTCTATTAAAATGCACATTTTCGCTATATGTTTTCAAGTAATTTCTAATCGCCCTCTTCTGTGATCTTTGTTCTTCTGTAGAATCTGAACCAGAACAAGAGGACCTTATTACCAAAGTTTTATGGGCTGTACTGTGTCCAGGCAGCCGGCAAAAACATCCGCATTGTAGTCATGAACAATCTGCTGCCCAGTGCGGTACGAATGCACCTCAAATTTGACCTGAAAGGGTCGACCTATAAGCGAAGAGCCTCTCCTAAGGAGCGGGAAAAGGCTGTGCCCACGTTCAAGGATCTGGACTTCATTCAGGACATGCCTGATGGATTGATCCTGGAGGTGGACAAGCACAACGCTGTCTGTAAAACTATTCAGAGAGACTGTTTGGTAAGAATTTAAACATAAATTTATATTTTATTAAGGATTCAACATTTTTTAATGGCTTGTTTTGTTCCATTTTCTTTCAGCTGTTGCAAAGTTTCAAGATTATGGACTACAGCCTGCTAGTGGGAGTTCATAATATAGATCAGGCCTGTCGAGAGCAAGATAGAGAAGCAGGAGCAGATGGCGCTGTGGACCAAGTAAGGCCTCAAGTACAAAAGTCTCTGTATAGCACAGCCATCGAGGCCATCCAGGGAGAATCAGGAGGTGTGGAGCCAGTAGACCAGTGAGTTTTTGTTAAATTGTTATCAAACCTTTATTTAACCAGATAAACACCTGTTTCACAAAGGTGACCTGGCCAAGAAAGACATCATAGTGAACAAGACGAATAGACAGCGATAGCAAAAATAAACCATAAAAAATATAAAACGTGCAAACAATTTGACAATAAACCTCAGTTGCTTTTGTTCCAGTAAGTAGAAAGGATTACCGTTGTCAGTTTCTTCAAATGGAGCCGAAATCATTCAGTGGGACAAATTCGGACGGGGGGGGGTTCCAAGCAAAGAGGGCAAAAAAACACGTTTTCTTTCCCTTTTCTGTTCTCACGTACATATGCAAGCTCTCATTAAAGCCTAATGCATAACAGCTGCTGGTTCTCTGAAGAAAGGTGCTTAAATGAATAGAAAGCAGGACAATAAGAGCGTTCCCTTACAGTGGGTGTAACGCCAGACATTCAGGGAAGGTAAGGCAGCCAGGGATGAATTTTATAGCACAGTAAAAACTGGAATCAAGGACTATAGACAGCTGGTTGGAGCACACACATATACGCATCGTCATTTTAGAGTTCAAAGCAGACAAATAGCTGGGATCAGTAGCTTCCAAGCTCTGAGGGAGAAACATGACTTGTTTCTATAATAGAAACTGAGCTTCGCCCTTAAATTTGAGATAAAATGTGTCACAGAACATTTAAAAGAGAGTTCCTTATTAATAATTAACCCCAGGTTGTAACTGCTCAAGAACTTTACCTTGGGCGGTTCTCATTAAGAGGATGTTATCCAAGGGGATGGATGAATTAGAAAGGCAATCTGTTGAGCCACACACCTTTTGAAGCCACACTTTAAATGGTTATGTTTCTTAAAATAGATCCAGCTATTAGATCTACAGGGATGGGTGATATGAAACTAACATTATTCCTCAATATTTTGTGGTACTGTTGTGGTAACGAAAAAAGTGTCGATACAAAATCTATTCTAGTAATACTAATCTACTGCAGAGCCTTACAAACACAAACAGCTGTTGAAAAAAAAACCCATTTGAAATTGGCGTCTTAATACCACAAGTCACATAAAGAGTGATTTTAATCTTTAAACTGCACACAGTAGCTGCAATTAATCATAATTTCACTTTTATTGCTATTTATTGATGTTTTCATTGAACAAACAGTGGAGAAAATAGGAAAAATCACCTCTAACCATTCCAAAACTAGTTTTGATGTGTTTGGGGTCATTGTCCAGTTGGAATACCCAACTATGTCTTAGGTTTTAACCATCTCACCCGGACTGTCACACTGTAATAAAATGAAACTTATTTAAGGTGTTGAGAGACTGTTCACAGAAAAGCTCAAAAACGTGCACCTTTTGGATTTGACTTAAAGTTTCAGCTTCATATATTCACAGGTAATATGGCCAGGTAAGAAAGATTGACCTATTTGACCTCAGTTACAAGAAGAATGTTTGGACATTAAAGTTTCAAATAGAAGAGAGAGAATTTCCTGGTGGGACGGATAAGCCAGTAAGTTTTCCTTGTTTGTCAACTGTAAGCATTTAAATGAACAGTTGGGAAATCAGTTCCATAATGATATAATATAAAATTCTTAATACAGCAAATTGACATGATAGACTTAATTAGCTTTTTAAAGGTCTGTTCAGTAACTTCTGAAATTTTGAGTATTTAATCGTTTAATCTGGGTGAACACTATAAAACGGATGGTTTCAATTTCGATACTAAGGCGATTTAAAGACACCAATTTATTGAACAAGTAGATAAAACGAATAACATTCCTTTTATCTAGCTACTTCAATTTATAGTGCAAAAAAGAAATGTAAAAAATTGTTAAGCATAAACAATTTAGCTTAAATGTTTCGACTATCAGCAGCAGTTCTAAAAGGGCACACAAAAAACTGGTGAAAGAATTTTAAACTTTAAATAATGAGGTATTAAAAAGAGAAAAAGGACAATGGAAATATATCAACTAAAAATGGAAACCGTTACATTGTCAGTCAAACTTGTGCATTCCGAAAGCATACAAATATTTAAACAAACAAAAAAAGAGGCTGCATATATGCGAGACTATATCGACACCACAGGAACAGAATATCTAATTTAGATACCAGTTGTAGTATTGATTAATATCTAGCTATCAATTATTTTGACCACTCTAATAGGATAAAATGATCACAACTACAAGCAATAAATGAACACTTATTAGGAAGGAGTCAACCAGCTAGGTTCTGCTGGAACCACAACACTAAGCAATCCCCCTGGATTTATATAACAATCAGGCTGTCTTGCCGATCTGAGTGTTCATAAATCTGAGTCGGCAATCTGTACTTTTGCTCCTTGTACAACACCACATCAAGTCTATCAGCCAAACAATGACATAGCAGCAACTCTAATGGGACAACAGGATCATTATTTACAATTTAAAAGAAATATCTCTTAGGAACTTTCATCATTTTTTTCATTAGTGTCATGCTTACCAGAGCAACCTAAGCACCATAAAACATTAACATTAACTGATTAAAAGCAAAGAACAGATGTGAAAAAGAGCAATGCAGCATTGAAGGGGGAGAGACTAATGCTGCATTCAGACCAAGCCCATGCGTCAGCATCAGTTGCGGCAAGATTACATGTAAAATCTATGGTAGAGTACGTCAGAGTTCCGTCAAAGCCTCTGCGGTGCGTTGTGTACGTTGTCTCAGTCAACTTCACTTGCGTTATATGCAGTAACGCAGCAACGCAGAAGTTCAGCTAGTTTAACTTTTGACGGACCCAACGCAGTTAATGCAATGCGGCAACCAATTAGAGCGTATCACTGTAGTTATGTCACTATACACTTATCTTGAATTAAGCGCGGGCCCAGTGAAAACATTTTCAACAAACGCAGATTTAAAAAATCAGAAATAACAGTTACCGAAGACAGATGGACAGGCGCTCCTAAGGAGGAACAGAGAACCGGTAGTTGGTGTCCTGGTAGGATATTTAATCTCCGATGCGGCCGGGGAGGTCGTAAAATTAGGTGCGGGACAGCCGTAAGTAGCACTGAAAGCGAACCTCATCCATAAGCAGCTCCTGGAGCAAATGGTTAAACTCCCCAAACTCAGAACGCATCTGAAGAATGGGCGCTGATGAACCCGATGTCAACGTTTTCTAGCTTTATCTAGCTAATAAAGCCAAGTCACTTTCTAGTTACGGTCCACCATAGTTCAGAACGTGCGGCAACAGAGGAAGCCCCGCCCATGCGTTGTTTTTCCCCCCCAGAAGCAGGCAATGGAAGCCAAAGTACATACGTCAAACTTTATCCGTTGAATGCGTTGCCTGACGCAGACCAAATGTGCGGTGTGAATGCACCATAATAAAACATGCAGGACGACAGAAGATGGAGCTTATGTGCTGTCTGTGAAATCCTCTGCAGTGTCACTCAAGATGGAGAATTTGGTTTGAGCTTCCCTTAGCCCTCAACACCATCAATTTTATGATCAAATAATCCAAAACGTTCCCTCAATTTCTTCTGCAATTCCAGCACCACAGAGACATTAAAATTAGCAATGCTAAATTGCCAATTTTTTTATTTATTATTATTTCCCAGCAACCTTAATCACGTGGCTATTTAGCTGCACTTTTGGGACGCTCTAGACTAACTTGCCATTAAGGAAATGATAAGTCTGTGGACTAAAACTCACTTTTGAATGGGGGTCAGTTGGCAGAAATGGTTTGTAAATGATTCATTGCATGGAGGCCTGCCTACACAGTTGGGCATGGTGGTGGTAGCAGCATTATTTGGGGATGTTTTGTTGCGAGTGGCCCTGGTGTGTTACCTAAGGTCTGATACTAAAGTAAAATAAAATCAACAGAGGTGTTAGACTGGCACACATCTTAGTGTCACAAAAAGAACAATAATGCATGCAATGGTTTTGAAGTGAATAAAGGCAGTCTGGAAAAACAAGCTTAGCAATCTCTGACTTCAGCTCTGGAAAAATTGTAGACTATACAGAGTTAGATAGACTGAAACGAACTCTCCCTGTTTCTCCAAGTAGAGCAGTCACACATGAAAACAAGAGTAATGCCAGAAGCTTCCCCATGGCTGCAAAAACTGCTTAGTTTCAATGCAACCATAAATGCGACATTTAACCCGACGTAAGTGAAGGTTAGGGATGTGTATCGGCAAGAATCTGGTGATTCTAAATGCTCCAACCCGTTTCATAGTTAAAACATCCAGTTTTATTACTAGATCTAGTTGATCCACTGGAACAAAGGTGAAAACAGGCAACAACTAACATCATTAATGGTTCCATTCACATTCTAAAAAATGACTAAGTAAAAATCAATACCTCGCTTTTGAATATCAATGCAATATTGTGACATAAAGTATTGTGATATATGTACGTATTTGAGCTTGTACGTATGTTTTTTGCCTCTTATATAAAATCCCACTGAAAACGAACGATTCAGAATAAAAGCTTCTGAGAAATTATTTAAATAAAAATGCCGGTCTAAGTGTGTTTGATCTTACAGGACCGGAGGGATCCCTGCGCAAAACTCCAGGAATGAGAGGCTGCTAGTGTACATTGGTATTATTGACATTCTACAGTCCTATAGGTAAGACTGCATGTTTGTGTCTTTGCTTGCTAGTTAAAGAAAGTCAAAACACAGCCCTCATGGAAAAAGCGACACATCCACAGAGCAGCAGCAGCTCAACAGAACGCTCCCAGGTTGTTGCAAAGCTTGAAACTGCCAAACACACACACACTGATATTACAGGTTGACAGAAACTTGAAACTTTGGATTGGGTTTAACAGGAAACAAAACGTTGGTGCAGACTTTGTAGACAGCGCAGCTGAAACTGAAACCTACCTGTTGTGTTAAGCTTGGTTCACTTAACGTGAATGAAGGTGTGCAGGCAAGTTTCCTGTGTCTCAAACATTCCTGAGCCGCCTTTAGTAAATTCATTTTTTTGTTGTTGTTCATTTCTCCCCTTAGCCATTTAAATTTTTCATTGTTTCGACCGCTTCCTCGAGCACAAACGGGACCCAGTTTTGTGGCCAGAGTGGCCTTTATTTATTTATTTTTAAGTTTGTTTGGTAGGGGTGTAACGATTCATTGATTGTATCGATGTATCGATGCATCACCCCTGCAATCAAATCGTATTATTTAAAAAAAACTTATATATCGCTTTGCAGCGAATCGTTTGGCCTCATATCGATACGCATCGTATCGGTCCAAAAACGTATCGTTACACCACTAATACTAAAAGAACTAGCTTGTTCTAATGTTGCATTTTGAGTGTGGTTACATTTATTGACCTTTTGGAATACATAAATCAGCAAAGCAAATAAAATTCCTTGAAAAGGCATTTGTTTGTGTTTTTATGGAGTAGCTTTCAATTAGTATCGGTAATAGGTATAGGTAAGTAAGTGCTTTGTCGTACAACCGTACAACAAAATTGTGTCACTATTAAATCGATGTATCGTATCGAAATCTACTGTATCGTATCAAAGCATATCGTTTTAAAAAATTTATATATCTCTTTGTATCAAATCGTTTGGCCTCATGTCAATACGCATCGTATCGGTCCAAAAACGTATCGTTACACCCCTATTGTTGTTTTTGTTTTTCACAGTGTCCTTTATTCACAGTGGGCAGTGCAGAAAGGGGGAGTGAAGTGGGGGAGGGTCCACTGGTGGGGAGTCTAATCAGGATGATCACTTCAAAGGCTGGATAGATATTAAATTGTAGGTCTCTTTATAACTTTACGGCCAGACAGAGATTTGAAGAGCAGGTTAGAGCCCCCGTTAATCCAATGTTTAGAGAAATACATTAGGAAACATTTCCTAATAAACATGTTAACATATAAAAATTATTTTAGCTTGCGAGTTGTTTTTGTGAGAAGATTTAACCTTTGCTAGGCCAGAAGTGACTTGGGAGAAGGGAGTCCTGTAAGCTCCATCGATAAAAAACTATGGGTTTTGCTACCCTAGTAATTTACCATTTTTTAAGGCACAGTGTGTAATTTTCGGCCAGTAGGGGGCAGTGCATACCTAAATTATCACAAGCATGCGGTATCTGTGTCTTCGAGTAAGAAACTCAACAATGGAGGTCCATCTAGTGCTGTTTTCAAATGCGCAATTCCCTGAGAATTATGTATTTGCAGCAACATGACGAGCACGTCTCTCTGTCATCGCTTGGAACTAGCGAAGAGGCAAAAATGTATTTATGGCTGAACTTTTTTGCATTTTGAGGGGAAATCAATGTTTTAATAGCGGGTTTGTTCCGTGCGCTTTGTCCGTCCGGGCTCTTGTAGAAGTAAAGAAGTCATCTAATATGGCTTTCCCCTGAAAAGAGGACCCGCGCCTATGTATTTTAAAACTGATTTTTAAAGTCATATTTTACAATATCGCCAATATTTTGCAAATAAATGTGCTTCACGTAATTATTATTACATAATATTTTAATGGCTATTTTCAAAGATGTGCTGCAAAAACTACACACTGTCACTTTAAGAAAAATGACTGAATCCAAAATTTGTGTACACACTGACTCTTGAAGACACAACAACCTGAGACCTCCCTATAGAGCAGAGGAAGAGCATAGCATAAGACCCCCCACGTCACATGTCAAGATTATGAAACTTTTAATAAAATTTGTGCTGTCACACATTGACGGAACGTAAAATAACCCCAATTAACGTTCCAAATAGTAATTTTTATACATTTCTTATGCATTTTAGAGATAATTAACCCTGAAATATGCTCTTTAAAGAGAAACAGCCAAATCAAATGAAGGGGATTAGCAGAGCTTGCCAACAACTGGTTGTGTCATCCATGACATGTTGCTGTGAAGTATCATCTCCGCTGTCCTTATATTAAGCTGATCGCATATCATGACGGTCAAACAGCAACATTGTCATCAATCAGAGGCCTTCTAAGATTTGTTGCAAGACTGACTGCTGCAGGAGACCCTTCCTGCCCACAGCATCTCCATCTATAACGACTCTTTGAAGACACACTGATGATCTGAGTTACAACAAAATTTTATTTCCCTTTGGGATAAATAACTAAATTGCTATGAATTATTTTTATCATGTAGTTTACATAATTGGCCACAAATCTGTTAATTTTTATGTTTTTCATTATCAGGTTTGTGAAGAGGCTTGAACATTCCTGGAAGGCCCTGGTTCATGATGGGGTGAGTTGCCTCTATATGTTTGTAGATTTAGTGTACATGAAAAGAGATTTGGACAAACCCCCCCCCCCCCCTTTTTTTTTTTTCTCTCTCTCCCACTCAGGACACCGTGTCAGTACACAGACCAAGTTTTTACGCAGAGAGATTTCAAAAGTTTATGTGCAATGTTGTTTTCAGAAAAGATCCAGGTAAGGTTTAAGTCGCTGCAAAGAAGAAACGCCCCAGTTTTACAGCTTGAGCTGTTTATTCACTCGTTACCATCTTAAATCTAGTAAAAGCCTCCCCGTGTAAGAAGCGCCGGGCTAACGGTCCTGCGAAGAAACCTGCTGGCTCGGGGGCCTCGCTGTTGACTCAAACCAGTGTTGGCTACCAGCACCCTTCACTCCAACAACAAGCCAGCACTGACACTAAGGAGGAGGCCGAGGGAGTCATTGGTAAGGCCTGGAAAAAGAAATGGGAACGCAGCTGCTTCTGATGCACTGCGGAAAACAAACAAGACTTACTGATAACTGCAAACATGCGTTAGTATGTGAAGCTCTGCTTTCACAACACAGTAATACCAGCTCATGCTCCTCTCCCACCCAGGCATCCAGTCAGGTCGGCCTGACATTCTCCTGCAGAGCTTACCGCTCCGTGCCCTCAACACTCCTGCAACGCAAGCTTTTGTATCCCTGAACACAAACACAGGAATCGCTCCCACAGCACTCACACTGTCTCACTCTCAGGATGCCTCACTGAGAGAAGGCGAAAGTGAAACACCCAGCAAAAACCAGGGCAGCAGCACCCCCAAGAGGTAAGAGGTAACATTTCAGTTCAGTCTAGTTATTAACGGCTACTTCACAACAAATGTGACCTCAGTGGACTTAAACAGATCGAGTTCGTCGTACCTAGCTACACTCTTAGGTATACAACCCCCTATTAGAATCCCAGGTGTTTCTGATGGGGAAAAAAGAAAAAAAACGGGAAAAAAAACGAAACTTACATCAATTATTGAAAAAGTGTTTCCAGGCATTCTGTGATATATATTCTACTCAACTAAAGACAAAAACATTTCTTTCAAAAAAGAAATCTAAAAAAGAACATTTTATATAAATATATATAATGAATAAATAAATAACCTTTTGATTCTTTTTGAGTTCACACCAGCCATAAATAATAATCTGATTAGCCTGAAATGATGTTTAGCTAACCATACAGGAAACTCTCTCCTGCTAGGTGACTCTTAGAAATAGTTTGCAGTGTTCAGTATTTTTAAATGAGGTTCTGAGGAAATAATATCCTACCTACAGTAGATGGCTCTCTTTGCGTCTTTGTTTAGTATAAATCCACATTAGCTGGTACCAGAAGCTAATGCTGATATGAGCGGGGTTGGAAACAGAGCTCCGCTTTTCCTAAAGATTTCTAGAGTTTAATTTTTTTCATTGGACAGTCTCTTGTACAGTGAAACTTACCAGCATGGCCACCTAAGTGCAACGTTACCATCTGTGATTAAAAACAGATTCATTTTTTATTTATTTAAAAGCATGTAAACTTGTAATTTAGGACAAGAGTATTGGTTAAAAAAATAACAGAGGACCAGAGCCGTGACAGCAATAGTTGCGGTAAAGGTTAAGGTTTGCTTTATTAATATATTTAAAGGGGGAATTGGGTTGCCATGAAAATGTAAAAAAAAAAAAACACATAAAGAGACCAAAAACATTCACACTGGACTCTGCTATAGACCGCAACAGTAGTGCCACAATGTTATAAAACAACAATATCTATATCAAATATAAAAATATGCAAAGTGCTCATTATAAAAGCGCACTGCAGCAGGAATAAGGTTTCTGAAGCATTTAGTTGAACAACGGGGCATTGCATCCACTCTCTAAAGGAGCATCATCCTTTGAAAGGACTACCCTTGCATATTGACCGAGGAAAACGTCTCGATCGATACGCGTGCGTCCCTGTGCAAAATTAACATTAGCTTTAGCCTCCTGGACCCCGTTCTACTGAGTTAAGCAACAGTGAGAGTTATCTACCGTAGGTAATGCTTTTTGTACACTTACAGACTTTGAAAAGATTATTAACTCACATCTAAAGACTTGGGTTAGCAGTTTTTAGTCTCAGACTAAAGATTTTATAAGCACTGAATCTTGCGATTTATGGCCCATTTCTAGGCTATTTTTCAGCTATGCAACACATTTTGTGACTCGTTTGTCTTCATATATTGCATTTGTTGTGTATAGACCCTTCCGTGCTCCACAGGTGGCTACAAAACTGTTATTTATAAATGGCATCTATGTTTATAGCTTACTTTTCCGCAGCAACCCCACAAAAATTGATGTGTGACAAGGTGCTAAACAATGTTATGAGTGGGTTTTCAACTCGCCATCATCTCGGGGATAATCCTGCGTGTTAGCCAGTGTGCCATAGCAGAAACATACATTGACGAACAACCTGGGTGTAGTACGAAGCACCCACACGGTCACACTGTTGAATAAACGGAGGGAACAGAGTATGAATTCGTGTGTGCGGTTTAATAATCCGAGGGAACGGATTCTTACCCTTTAAAAAAAATTATTTCTGCACCTGACCCTTGCTAGGTTCTGTAGCTTCGTGCTTCCCCGTGTGTGAGAACGGCTTTATTGGTTGCTTTACGTCACTACGACAACACTAGGACTTGCAATAATATTAAACATGTTTGATTCAAAAGACTAGAGAAAGACTGGTATAAATCGGTTGTCCATGGGAGCGCACAGAGACTGCAGCAAGATTTCTGAAGACTACCAGTCTTTAGTCTGAGACTGAAAATCCTTTGGTGTACGCCCAGCATAAGATGTTACCTGCTTAAAACATTTCAACAGAATCTCACCTCAAAAACCTTGAATTTTCCCTTTAAGACAAAATCTAAACTATATGATGTTTCTGTGAAGTGTCACACCACCCTTTTGTTTTTGTTTTTCAGAGCTCAATCTTCTGTTGAAGAGAGTATTACTACAGAAGACACAATGTCCCTCAGCGACATGGCTTCCTCTGAAAGCAAAGGCCCTGTACGTAGAATAAACAATCCTCAGTGAAAACTTTTGCTCTCACTTACTTCTTTTTAACCAAAGGTTGTTGTTTGTTTGTTTTGTTTTTTGGTTTCACAGGCTTAGGATGTGGGAAAGTAACTGGGATTCAACCAGATCAGAGCAGGAGGTGTTAATTAGAAACACTGAATTATTCACACCCCCTCTTCTTCCCTGAGGTACCAGGACTAATAAATCTTCGTAGTGAATCACTGGGACCAAGCCGGACTTCTTATGCTTGTTTATGTTCCTGTTTGTTTGCACTTTCTGTGTTCTGACACTAGTAATGTGGGTACATTAATGTGGTGGTTAGTGAACACTATCTTTCTCCCCCCAGGAGTGCCTGTATTCACAACTAGTTATTATATTTCACCCTGATCAGCTCGTCTAAACCAGTATTTGGCGTGACATCAGTATCGTTTGAGTTTTTTTGCATTTCCCGCATCACTGTTGCAAGTCCTAATCCAAACGCTGGCATTTATCCTGCCACACATTTGTACATAAGAGATGGATGTATACAAAGTGACGCAATGGATCGGTTCGCTCAAGATTGTTCCAATTTTTATAACTTTTGATGTGACCAAACTTGTAAAATAACTTTAGATTCTTAAGCATTTAAAAGCTAGTGTATCAAATTATCATCTGCTGTCTAATCAAAAGGTGTGTATTGAACTAAAGGTGTCAAATTACACGAGTTTATTTTTGATGGGAGTTTGTCTGAGTCTGGGACGTTAATAGGTGTAAGAGTGGTATTGCAAGTAAAATCTTTTCATTTTAGCTTACAATACTAAATAACTGGGCACACTTTATAGACCTCACCTTATGTGGCTGAAGTCGAATTATTAGTTTTATTTTTTAATTATTAATTTAGTTGCTGTAAAACAAATCCTTACAATGTGTATCGGGAACAAACTTATTTTCTTTGGAAGCATGCTGATGTTGAAAGAAATTACCATATTTGTAATAAGATGCTGTTTTTGTTTTCTTTTTAAAGCTTACTTTAAATGTACATAATGCTGGGAAAAGTCAGGACCTTCAGCTTTTTATTTAACCAATTTTTCTAATGGATCTATATGACTTCAAACACTGTGAATCTTAACCACAACCTCTAATGCTAAGGTCAAAACTTTATTTTAAAAGGTTGTTGTTTTTATATATATATACATATATATATATATATATATAGACATTGAGTAGATGTGATCAAATGTAATTGATGGTGAAGAAGCACCTCTGAGTTTGTTTGTAGTATTTGGTCTCAATCTTGTCCTTTTTGTGTGTCATTAGCTCGTCCAGATGTTTTTTTTTTTTTTTATACAAACTAAAGCCACCGATAAAACCTTCCAAAAGCGTCTGCTTTTGAATCATGTGACTAGTACCAAAAAGTAGGAAATTACATTATTATAAGCTGGTACAATCATTTTGTTTTCTCCTAAGATATTTCTCTCATATGTGGTTGGTACGGTTTGTAGAGCATTACTCAGCTGTCAAGTGATGTGCATGGCAGTAAAAACATTTTTTTTTTCTGAGGTGCAGAGACCAATGTATGGGATGTACTGACTGATGTTCACCTGGTAAAATTGCAGGGTCGTCCATCCCTGTGAGACGCAAGCACAGACACTCTTTGTTCATGATATTGGAAATAATAATATAGCTGTAACTGTTTGCAGTCTAATCCGCTACTTACGCTGTTCTTGTATATTGTCAGTTTTAATTAAAATTTACTGTCACAGGACTATTTTCTTATTTTTCATCGATAATGTTTACCAAAGCACTAACCAATCAACATTTTTTTTTTTGATACACAGGTTTATTTTCTTCACTTCATCATGACTGTACACTTGCTATTTATTTTGTACCACTAAACTATATAATTTAATATTACTCTGGTACTTCCTGCTTGAAAACTGTTAACTTTAAAGTTACAGTTCATTAATTCCACGTTTTATCAACATTATTTTGGCTACATTAGTAATGTGATTGCATCTGACCTAAGTCACTAATCAAAGATGTTCCTGACACCAGAGTTGGGTAGTAACTAGTTAGTTACTCAGTTACATTTACTTCAATAATTTGGGGGGAAAATACTTTTTAGTTTTACTACACGGTACTTTTTACTTGAGTAATATTTTTATGAATCATTGCTGCTTTTGAGTAAAATTTCTGACTACCCACAGCGAGTAACTTTACTGAATGAAAAACATTCAGTAAACCCAAGATGCTCAAGACTTACCAACAGTTTGTTACATTTTTATTTTCTTTCTGCTACTACTGTTGTGAAATTTGTGGGTCAATTCAGGGTACTTAACCCTACTCTGACATTTTCCCACTTACAAACCATGTAGATGTCTGTAATTTGTATCAAATGTACTCTTCAACTGTGAGCGAAAAAATCTAAAACAAAATGCAGGAAATAACAGTGGAAGATTTAAAAAAAAACAATTATTTCCATGTTACTGCATGAAATAAGTATTTGATCGTCTATCAACCAGTAAGAATTTAAGCTCCCACAGACCTGTTAGATGTTCTTTAAGAAGCCCTGTTCTCCACTCATTACCTGTATTAACTGCATCAGTTTGAACTCGTTACCTGTATAAAATACACCATTTATACAGGTAATGTTTGAGACACACTCAAACAAACTACAACCTCTCCACAAAGGCCCAGACTAGAGAGCTGTACAAGGACATCAAAAATAAAATTTGTAGACATGCACAAGGCTGGGACGGGCTACAGGACTATAGGCAAGCAGCTTGGTGAGAGGGCAACAACTGTTTGTGCAATAATTAGAAAATGGAAGAAGTTCAAAACGACGGTCAATCCCCCTCAGTCTGGAGCGCCATGCAAGTTCTCTCCTCGTGGGGCATCAATGATCATGAGGACAGTGAGGGATGAGCTCAGAACTAAACAGAAGGACCTGGTCAATTACCTGAACAGACCTGGGACCACACAAAGAAAACCATCAGTAACACACTCCACCGTCATGGATTAAAATCGTGCAGTGCATGCAAGGTCCCCTTGCTTAAGCCAGCGCATGTCAAGGTCCGTCTGGATGATCCAAAGAAGGAATTGGAGGTCATGTGGTCTGATGAGAAAAAGTGGAGCTTTTTGGTCTAAACTCCGCTTGTGGAGCTTTTGGGTCTAAACTCCGCTTGCCGTGTTCAGACAAAGAAGAAGAATGATTACAACCCGAAGTACGCCATCCCAACTGTGACGCACGGAGGGGGAAACATCATTCTTTTGGGATGCTTTTCTGCAAAGGGGACGGGATGACTGCACCATATTGAGGGGAGGATGGATTGGGCACATATATCATGAGATCTTGGCCAACAATCTCCTTCCCTCAGTAAGAGCATTGAAGATGGGTCGTGGCTGGTCTTCCAGCATGACAAAGACCTGAAACACACAGCCAGGGCAACTAAGGAGTGGCTCTGTAGGAAGCATCTCAAGGTCCTGGAGGGACCTAGCAAGTCTATCTTTGGAGTGAGCTCAAAGTCTGTGTTGCCCAGCAACAGCCCTGAAACATGAACGTTCTGGAGAATATCTGTATGGAGGAGTAGGCCAAAATCCCTGCTGCAGTGTGTGCTAACCTGGTGAAGGTATACATTTTGCAAACAAAAATTTCTGTACCAAATATTGAGTTCTGTTTGTCTGATGTATCAAATACTTACGTCGAGCAATAAAATGGAAATAATTTAAAAACCATCCACTGATTTTCTGCATTTTTGGTTTGATACAAATTATAGACCTATAAATACTTTGTAAATGGGAAAACGTAAAAAATCAGCAATGTATCAAATACTTGTTCTCCCAACTGTATTTGTGTGTGTGTATATACATTCACTTAAAGGATTATTAGGAACACCTGTTCAATTTCTCCTTAATGCAATTATCTAATTAATCAATCACATGGCAGTTGTTTCAATGCATTTAGGGGTGTGGTCAAGACGATCTTCTGAACTCCAAACTGAATGTCAGAATGGGAAAGAAAGGGGATTTAAGCAATTTTGAGCGTGGCATGGTTGTTGGTGCCAGATGGGCCGGTCTGAGTATTTCACAATCTGCTCAGTTACTGGGATTTTCATGCACAACCATTTCTAGGGTTTACAAAGAATGGCGTGAAAAGGGAAAAACATCCAGTATGCGGCAGTCGTGTGGGCGAAAATGGCTTGTTGATGCTAGAGGTCATAGTAGAATGGGCCGACTGATTTAAGCTGATAGAAGAGCAACTTTTACTGAAATAACCACTCGTTACAACCGAGGAATGCAGCAAAGCATTTATGAAGCCACAACACACACAACCTTCAGGCGGATGGGCTACAACAGCAGAAGAACCCACCGGGTACCACTCATCTCCACCACAAATAGGGAAAAGAGGCTAAATTTGCACAAGCTCACCAAAATTAGACTCCAAAATTTTGGCCTGGTCTGATGAGTCTTGATTTCTGTTGAGACATTCAAATGGTAGAGTCAGAATTTGGCGTAAACAAAATAAGAACATGGATCCATCATGCATTATTACCACTGTGCAGGCTGCTGGTGGTGGTGTAATGGTGTGGGGGATGTTTTCTTGGCACACTTTAGGCCCCTTAGTACAAATTGGGCATCGTTTAAATGCCACAGGCTTTCTGAACATTGTTTCTGACCATGTCAATCCCTTCATGACCACCATGAACCCATCCTCTGATGGCTACTTCCAGCAGGATAATGCACCATGTCATAAAGCTCGAATCATTTCAAATGGGTTTCTTGAACATGACAATGAGTTCAATGTACTACAATGGCCCCCACAGTCACCAGATCTCAACCCGATAGAGCACTTTTTGGGATGTGGTGGACCGGGAGCTTCGTGCCCTGGATGTATGTATGTATATATATATATATATATGTATGTATGTATATATATATATATATATATATATATATATATATACCATATTAAATCAATATTTTCTAAGGTAAGGAAAACTAATGAAACAAATATTTGTATATATATATATATATATATATATATATATATACACAAATATATATATATATAATATATAATATTTGTATATATATACAAATATTTGTTTCATTAGTTTTCCTTACCTTATAAAATATTGATTTAATATTTTACTTGAATCTATTATTTTGCAATTATTTTATGTATTTCTACTTATTTTAGTCTTTAAAATTTGCCCCTATACCTTCATATTTTTGTACAATTACATCATTTAATTATAAAAGCAAATTATATGAAATCAAAACAAATACTTTTTTAATCTTGAGTAATTGTTTGGACTTACACTTTTACTTGAGTAACAATGTGTTGAGTAGTGCTACTTATAGTTGACTACACTTTTTGGCTACTCTAAACACTGTGTCTGTTTATATTAAAAGGCACTGTTTAGTTTCTGGGTGACAGGTTTTTGGTTCTGCACATAGATCTGAGATGACCTGTACTGCCACAAACATGTTTACATGCAGAGCCAAGCAGTATGCTGAAGTGCTATTCTATGGCTGAATTTAATTTGCAAGTCACTTGCACATCCATTTCTATCTTTTGGCACTTAATCCAGGAAGTGGGTTAATTATTTCACTTAGAACTGGGGCAGTTTTTCAAGAACATCATCACTTCTAATTTTACATGTGAATTAATGCAAGCCATATGTGTAGTTTAAACATTCATCGATCAGAGAGTGCACATTGTTTTCATGAATTTTAAAGAAGAATAAAACGGTCATGTCAAAAGCACCTTACTGAAAAATTAACCTAAAGTGGTGAATAAAACTGTTTTGCCCCCTTCCTGAAGTCCTTTTTTCCCCACACAGAATATCCAACAGTTTAAATATCAAATACAACACAAGTAAGCACAAAGTGCAGGTTACAAATCCAAACCTATGTGACAAAAGGATTACTCCCTAAACCTTACAACTGTTTGGGCCAACATTATCAGCAACAACTTGTGTCAAGTCTTTTCCAGCTGTTGAGAGTTTTAGTCCCACTCATCTTTGCAAAATTATAGTAGTTCATCCACCTTGGAGGCCTTTCTAGCACCTTTATTTTAGGGTCATGCTGCAGCATCTCAATAGGATTAAGGTAAGACTTTGACTTGTGCACTCCAATCAGAGATTTACTGGTGTGTTTTGGATCATTTTCCTGCAGCAGAACCCAGGTTGTTTTCAATTTGCGGTCTCAAATAAATGACCAGACCTTCAGAAGAATTCATGGTTCCATTTATCAAAGCAAACTTTCCAAGCCCTGAAGCGGCAAAGTAGCCACAGGGCATCACACTACAACCACCACTGTTGGTACAACGCTTTTTTTCTGGAGGGATGTGTTACTTTTAAGCGTGATGTAATGGAGTTTGTTATGTTCTGATCTATAAACATTAGATAACCGCAAAAATAAAATAAAAGACAAAGCAATAAGATTAAGAGGAACAGTAGCGGCATATATCCTTAACAGCTAAAAATGTAAAGGGGGAATAATGTGATACAACTACCAAAAATCACCTGCTGGATAATGCACTCCACTTACTGATCTTTTAAATCGATTTCCTGCATTTACATACATAATATCCTTTAAGGAAATTTTATATTTTGAAACAAATTCTGTTATTTAGCATCATCTTATTTTTGTTTGATAATTCAGCAGTCATGATCTTTTTGCAGGAGGTACATTTCGTCAGAATCAACTGGACAAAACGAGGTTCTAATTTTTCATTTTTATTCTTTTTTTAACATGAGTAAGAAAGCAACCATATAATGTGTCATAATAACATAACATAAAACAAATATATATTCATATACATAATCATACCCATATATACATAATTATAACACTAAAAGTATTGATCAAAATCTCAACATGTTAAAAGCACAAAGTGCTGCAATCCATGGACATTTTATCTAAATTTGATCTTTCTTTTTTGACTTTTCCCTTCAGGGGTTTTGCCACAGCGAATCATATGTCTCCATTTTAGTCCTTTCCTCTACATCCTTCTACCAATATAATCGTCCTCCTTCCTCTAAACATGTCCCAACTATCTCAGTCTGGCCTCTTTGACTTTATCACCAAAACTTCTAACATGAGCTGTCCTTCTGATGAACTAATTCCTGATCCTATCCATTCTTGTCACTCCCAAAGAGAATCTCAACATCTTGAATTCTGCAACCTCCAGTTCTGCTTCCAGTCTTTTCCTCATTGGTTCTGTCTCTACACCATACAACATCGCTGATCTCACTACTGTCTTGTACACCTTTCCCTTCATTCTTGCTGAAACCCTTTTATTACACATCACACCTGACACTTTTCTCCACCCATTCCAACCAGCTTGCACATGCTGCTTCACCTCTTTTCCACACTCTCCAATGCTTTGTACTGTTAAACCTAAGTACTTAAAATCCTCTACTTTCTTCAGTTCCACTTCCAGCGCATACCTCTCTCTTTCTAGCTTTTCCTCCATCTCCACCCTGCTCTCACTGATGATTATAATGTCATCTGCAAACATCATAGTCGATGGAGACTCCTTTCTAACCTCATCCGTCAGCCTATCCATCACCAAAGCAAACAAGAAGGGGCTCAGAGCCGATCCTTGATGCGGTACCACCTCCATTTTGAACTCCTCTGTCACTCCTACAGCACACCTCACTGCTGTCTCACAGCTCTCATACATATCCTGCACAACTCTAACATTCCATTCTCTGCCACTCCAGACTGCCTCATACAAAACCACATCTCTTCTCTTGGCACCCTGTCATATGCTTTCTCTAAATCTACTAAGACTCAATGCAGCTCCCTCTGACCCTCTCTGAACTTCTCCGTCAGCATCATCAATGGAAAAATTGCATCTGTAGTACTCTCTCTTGGCATGAAACCGTACAGCTGCTCACAAATGCTCGCTTATGACTGAAGCCAAGCATCCACCATACTGTCCCACAATTTTATTGTATGACACATTAGCTTTATTCCTCTGTAGTTGCTATTTGCTGTAGTTCTTAAAAATCGGCAGTAGAACACTTTTCCTCCATTCCTCAGGAATCTTTTCAGTCTTGTTGACGAACCTAGTCAAAATGTCTCCCAGACACTTCCATACCTCCATTGCTATATCATCAGAACAAACTGCCTTCCACGTCTTGATCCTCTTCAAAGCTTTCCTCACTTCATCCTTACTAATCACAGGAACTTCCTGATTCACAACGGCCACCTCTTCTACTCTACATTCTCTCTGATTTTCCTCATTCATCAGCTCTTCAAAGTACTCTTTCCATCTTCCATCACACTCTTGGCATCTGTCAGTACATTTCAATCCCTATCCTTGTTCACCCTAAACTGTTGCACATCCTTTCCATCTCTTTCTAGCTGCCTCATTAATCTATACAAATCATTCTCTCCCACATACAGGTCATCATACGCCCTTGGTTTGGCCTTTGCCACCTCTACCTTCACCATGTGCTGCATCTCCCTGTACTCCTGTCTGCTTTCCTCAGTCCTCTCCACTTCTTCTTAGCTAACCTCTTTCTCTATAGGCTATATGTTCCTGGACTTCATCGTTCCATCACCAAATCTCTTTAGCTACTTTCTTCCTTCCAGATGTTACACCAAGTACCCTCCTACCTGTCTCCCTAATAACATGTAGTCATCAGGGAGCACCTCCTGGCCAAGGAGAGCCTGTTTTTATGTAATTTTAAATGCATACAAAATAAAACAGTGGTGTTTGTTTCATTGTTTTTAAAATTATCTGGGAGGTGTGTCTCGTTAAGCTAGGCGCCGCCTACGAAGAGGTTCAGACTCCACCCAATCGGCGCCGGTCGGCTCTCCGGATGACGAAAGGTGCGCACCCGATGTACAGCTATATAGTTATATTAAGCAACCAATCAGTTTTGCTCTCACTCGGCTGTGCAAATAGGAACGTCCAATAGGAGGGAGTTTTGTTAGACATCGGCAGAGAGCAACAAGAAGTTTCCAAAATGGTGCTCGAAAGTACTATGGTTTGGTAAGAACTCTAAAAACGATTTTTAAGTAGTTTGTAAACTGTTCATTGTTCATATTACAGCATTGTGGGCTAGTACTCGAGATTTGAGATAGTGAAACTGAACACAGGACGAATGTCGCGGCTTTCTGAACTAAAATAACTGATCAATAACTGTTAACAGTTAGCCGGCTAAAGCTGAGCTGAGTGGCTGAGTCATTGTAGCTAAAGTTAGCTTTCAATTCATGTCGTAGTTAAGGGTTTATTTAGTTGTTACATACAGTGGTTAATTCTGACAGTTATAATGTTAATTTTGTTTTGTTTTGGCTGTTATTATAAAAGCGGCCATACACTTTAAACCAGCGGCAAGCATTGGTCTTATCAGTTGCTAAATGTAGCTAGTTGTGCTAATTTTATTTTTCATAACATTGCATTTGCTGTGTTAAGCTTGGTTTTTGGTGAATGACATAAGCAGCTGTTAGGCCTGACATATTTTGGTTACTGTTTATTTAGTAGTTGTCTCACGTCCGATATGACCCAATTATTGATGTCGTTGCCGATAGTGTGGACAACAGCGAGTACATGAGAAATGGAGACTTCCTGCCCACCAGATTACAGGCTCAGCAGGACGCTGTCAACATTGTTTGTCACTCCAAGACACGCAGCAACCCAGAGAACAACGTTGGACTCATCACCATGGCAAAGTAAGTTTTAAGGGCAAGTCTGCTAATGTCTCACAGGACTGCTTGGATGCAACATTCTGGTTGCCTGTTTTTTTTTTTTTTGTTTTTTTTTTGCGGCTGTTCTGCTGGGTTCAGAGCAGGTGTTCTGGAGTTGCTGGGTGGGGAAGTTCAAGTCACTCATGGCACTGATCCCGGTTCAGGGGTCTCATTTATAAAGCTTGCTTACGCACAACACAGGGTCTGAAAATTGCATAGGCCACTTTCTATTCAAATTTGTAATTTGTAGAAAAAATGTGAATAAAAATAAGCGCAACCTTAAGCACACTGAGGACTTTCCAGAGGACAGTGACAGTGCAGTGGGTGAGATGGAAACATGGTGAATTTAAGGCACATTTTTAGACTTGTAAAGCTTCGTACACACACACGCACACAACCAACCAACAGTCAGCACCTACGCTCGTCTCTAAATTTGTGAATAAAAATGACAATATGAATGAGAATATGTTGCATTTAGAAAATTATGTCGCAGTGTGTTCATATGTTTGTCTTCAGACTAAGTAGTGTCAGCACTTATATTGGTGTTTTCATTTTGATGATTAGAATTATAAATCATGCAGTGACACTACTGCACAATGCTGCACAATGGATGCGTTGGCGCTCATTGAAAATCACACCACTGGCAGCAACTAAATACGCGGAGTTCTTAGTTTTTCTTGCCTTACTGAATCAGCTGATGAAGAATCTTAAGCCAGTCCTTAGATCTTTGGGCTGAACTGTGCCCAAAGCCAATAAACCATTATTAGCACTACTGTCCTGCCCCCCCCACTAGACCCAATACATCTAGAGAAAAGAAAAAATACAAAAAACAAACAAAACATCCCAAAAAACAACATAGACTTCACCATATTAATACTGACTGAATGTATACTGTTTATACTTATACTTAAACTGACCAATATTACTACAACTTTTAAGGTTGTCATGCAATGAGTTCCACAATTTTACTCCAATAACTGAGCGGCACATTTGTTTCATTGTTGTACGTGCAAATTGATGTTTAAAGTTATACTTCCTCCTACTAAACTCTTTTTCTATGATAAAGGTTTTGCATTTTCTCTGGTAAAATGTTTTGTCTTGCTTTAAACAGAATTATTAGTGTCTGAAATTTAAGCAAATCTTCTAACTTTAAAATCCTGGATTAAGCAAATTATTTGCTTGTATGTTCCCGGTAGTTAACTTTGTGAATAATTCTTATAGCGCTCTTCTGTAGCAAAAATAAAGGTTTCATATTTGTCTCATATGTGTTCCCCCAGACTTCTATGCAATAATTAAAAACTGGTGTGATGAGTGAACTCTAAAGTATTTTCATTGTTTCATTATTTAATACCACCTTCACATTGTTTAAAACAAAACTGTTTTGGGAGATTTTTATTTTAATGTGTGCTATGTGATGTTTCCATGATAGCTTATCTATAATTACACCAAGAAATCGAAACTCAAACGCTTTCTCAATCTCAACTCCATCTATTGATAAAGCAACAGGTTCAGTTATTTTCCTATTTCCAAAGACCATGAATTTTGTCTTATTTAAGTTCAGTGATAATTAGGACAAATTCATGGTCTTTGGAAATAGAAAAATAAATGACTCTTGTTGTCTTGTTACATACTTTCTTATTTTTAACTATATTTTTGTCTTTTATTGTGAAACACTTTGGATGCCTTTTGGCTGAGTGAAGCTCTATATAGATATACACGTTGAATGATTGGAAAAAAAAGTTTTTCCAAGCCTCTATGTCATCAACACACGCCTTGATTTCATTCTCGGTGGATTTGCTTTCTCAGTTGCCATGGTTACCTGTAAAACTCCCATATCAGCGATTTAAATCGAGTAGTAAATCAGTAACAATTCTACGCAAAAATGTATAAATGAGACTCCATGTATTAGTTCATACTATTAAAGGCCCAAAACCAGTTTACCTGATTTACGATGTTGGACTCTGTTCACAAAGCACTTAAAGTAAAAAAAAACTCCTGAAATAATTTTCATTTTCTGGTAATATTTCCTGTCTTAACAAAATAAAATACACTCCCTTTTAAGTCTAGATTTTAACCTTTTTGCTATGTATCTGGAATATTTATGGTGTGTCCATTCATTCAAGAACTTCTTGGTTTCATCTTTGTTTAATATGTAATAACACAATATCTGTTAAAGGTTTTTTTCAGACTTAATCATATATAAATGATTTTAAAACCTGTTAAAGTTCAGATAGTTTCTTAAAATTTTCAAAAAAAAAGCACCATTGCTTTTTTTTTTCTTTTTCTTTTTTACCAATACTACAAATGCGTTACTTTTTTTTCTTTTTTTTTACCTAGATCAAATTTTAAAAAGAGGCCCTTAAGAAGAAAAATCTGAACTCTAATCAGATCCTTTTACCTAGCCCTGTCTCACATCATCCAATGAATGGGGATATTTTAGTTGAGCTCACATAAACGGCTCAGATGAAAGTTAAGACGGTATATTTTAGCGGATTATTTGTTAATTTTCAACACTAACAACATCCATCCTAACACAAATGGCCTCTGGTTCAAGTGCCCACTATGCCTCCATGGTAGAACCAGTCTAGGAGCTGTTGGATGAACGCTAATTGCACTCGATGCCCAGACCTGATATGGATCATGGATGCTAAAGTTCATTGAGAAATGAGATGAGGTGACTAGGGAGAAGAGAGAGGAAAATGTGGATCAGTTTAATCTGATTTTGTCTTCTTCCTGTTCAACCATAATGGTGCCATCACATAGTTTCCTGGTGTTTCGATGCCCCGTTCTCTAACAGTGATGCATAAATGATGATTGGGCCTTTATTCATCTGCATGGCTAACAGTGTTTCCTCTGTAATGCAGTAACTGTGAGGTCCTCACCACGCTGACCCCAGACACGGGCCGCATCCTGTCCAAACTACATGCGGTCCAGCCCAGAGGAAGGATCTCCTTCTGCACAGGCATCAGAGTGGCCCATGTAAGCAGTTCACTGATTCCTGCTTTGAGTCATTCAATAAGTTCATGAGTGGATCTAAAAAGAACATGTGTTCTTGAAATATGAAGCACTTTGTGCTCCTTTGTATGTCTTTGTAACGTTTCATATCATCATATAAATGGTGCATTTCAAAAAAACACTAAGCATTGAAACTTTCACACCCTGATTACAGAAAAATATAGGTACTTTCTGCAAATGACAGTGATCTCTCTCTAAATATCCTTAAAAACAGTTTTAATAGTCTTTGTAACTAAGGTGTTTATAATGGATTAGAAAACACTTTGGAAATTAGGTGATTAGAACATGAGTAAAACCTTTGACCGCAACACGAATGGTCTCCGCGGCTGCCAAAGAACTCCTTAAGTCCACAAGATTTAACCATCGACGTCTTCAAAATTGTAAAAAATAAACAACAAATGTGAAGCGATATTGCATGAAAAAGTATATATTTCTCTATATGAATCAGAACTTTCATGTTTTCAGTTCATCAGTTATGCTGGACTGAGTCTTGAGTTATTAGAATAGAATAATCCTTTATTATCCCACAAAAGTAAATTTAGCTGGAACAGCAGCAAAAAGGGATGGGTAATCGAAGTACTAAGATTCACACCAGGAAGGTAGAAAAAGTATAATAACTGAATCAAGCATAATATATGTACATCATAGACAAAAATTACAAAACAAAAGTATTCTGCAGTTATTACAAATAAAATAGCATACCCTGATTTGAATATGCAACTGATGCACATGCGCTCCTTCATGCATTAAGGAAGCAGCAGTCGGTAACTGAAGGATTTCAACAATTATTACTGCCAAGTTGTATTAATTTATTCAGCCGGTGGCATCATTTATTGTAATTATGCATCCGAGTTGGTTTTATTCTATTGGAAAAAATAAATTGAAAAATTAGGGCCTGCAATTTTTTTTCTAGTTGTAAGAAATTTCAAATTGAGACTCTGGCAATCACAGAAATATACCAAAAATCAATGATAGAGTAATAAGCCATACACATGTTGTTTAATGTGGTACCATTTAAGTTAAACTCCACTGTAGTTTTGTTTATTCTCTTCTAAAAAATCTAATTTACTCTCCAGATGTCTAACTACATTATTCTTCCTATGAATGCTTAAGATTTTTACACTTGTGTGTTTTAAGGCACTTGCAGCTCCTTTGAGCAGCCATGTTTTTGTCTGTCTTTTTTTTTTTCAAGCTGGCTCTAAAACACAGACAAGGTAAAAACCACAAAGTGAGGATCATCGCTTTCGTCGGGAGTCCTGTGGAGGACAACGAAAAAGATGTGAGTTGAACGTGTTTTCGTGCCACCATGGGCCAGAGCTTATCTGAGGGATACGCGTTAATACTGCGGTTTCCGCTGTATACACTTCATCCTGTGTTTTCTTTCTGCCTTAAATCCCCCCCATGTCTGTTCATCCACGCCGGTCTTGCAGCTTGTTAAGATGGCCAAGCGTTTGAAAAAGGAGAAGGTGAATGTGGATATCATCAACTTTGGGGAAGAGGTGAGGAGTTTGTTTTTATGATCACTTCTGCAATCTGTGACTTTTTTTTTTTTACATTTCTGGGTTCCTACAGTCTTGAAAAGTACATTTGCTTTCAGCATTTTTCATGCAGGTTCCTGTGTATTTTGGATAGATTTATGTTTAAATGCTTTACCTATTAATCCACATCAGCATGGAATGGTCAAAATGCTAAACAACCTGAGCTCCCATTTTTCAGGGATTTACAAAATCCTATATACACTCTCCAGAAATCAAAAAGAAAATCCAGCAGTATTTTGTTTCATGATTTGGGGAACCTTTTAAATAATGTTACAAAAAATATGGTCATTTTGAAGTAAACGCCGATTCCTTTCTGTTTATTCAGGAGGTGAACACAGAAAAGCTAACGGCATTTATTAACACTCTAAATGGAAAGGAAGGAACAGGCTCCCACTTGGTCACCGTCCCTCCTGGTCCTAGCTTGGCTGACGCGCTGCTGTCCTCCCCCATCCTGGCCGGCGAGGGAGGCTCCATGATGGGGCTGGGGGCCAGCGACTTTGAGTTTGGCGTTGACCCCAGCGCCGATCCAGAGTTGGCCTTGGTAAGCAGTAAAAAAAATCACGCTCCCTGATTAGCTTAGCATTTAAATTAACAGGAACGAAGGACAGATGAGAGGATTAAAACCCCACCGCTGCATAACGATGTCTTAATATCTGCTTCATGATTGCTCACCGTCTGAAACCGTTCTTTCCTCTGATGTTTTTTTTATTATTAATTTAAAATTTTAACAAATATGAAGACTTTTCAAGGTGTCTTTTTTTGAGAAATGTCTAGAAAACATAGATGTTGAAATATCAGGCAGCGAAAATGGATTGATATATTATTGCAGTCGCAAAATAGAAAATAAAGATCCAAAGTTTACTACATGGGGGGGGTCCAGATCTTTTATAATAGTTGAGTGTGTATTTTTTCTTCAATATTTATCCTTAAAAACGAACCCGCCTCATCGGTTGCCAGAAAGCTCTGTTTTAGTCTTACTGCTTTGTAAAGTCCCAGTAGAGTTTATGTTACGTTTATGATTGTAGGACAGAAAAGGCTTTTTGTGCACACTGTGATGGATGGACTAGCGACCTGTCCAAGGTGCACCAAGCCTCTCACCCGATAACCGCTGGAGAAATGCACTAGAACCCCCGTGATCCCTGAAGGAGAAGCGGGATAAATAATGGATGGAATTTATTTACCTGGACTGCATAGAGTTGGAAAAAAATAATATGCGCATCACAGCGCTCAGAGGGAGGTGTGAAAACTAATCTGTAACAATGACGGACAGCCAAAAAAACGGTCAAATACGGAGAATATTCTGATTGGAGCACAGGTAGGATCAGGCAGCGGCAGCTTCAAGTGGCGTATCAACGTTCTGGACTCAGTGGGGTTAATATCTGCTCCGGCTGAGTGACCAGCCTGAACCGTGTCCAGTGAGGAATGTATTTTAGAGGAGTTTAACTGACAGCTAACGTTAACAAAGTTAGCAAGTGAGCTAGCTTACCGATCCAGGAGAAAAGTCTGCATTTCCGTTTCTGTTTGATGCCGTAGAAATGTTTTATTTGGGTCCATCTAGTGTAGGCTTTAAAACTATATTTTTCGTTCTTCTGCGGTCACTCCTCTCCTGAGACGGATAACAATATCTCTGGGTTTCTGAAGCAGCTGCTTGACTTCCACGATTCTTCCTAGTATCAGCCAGGCAGAGCTGACCATTTAGTTGGATCATAAAAACTGTATCAGTCAACCTTTAATGTACACATGCACATTTAAATGTACATTTTATGCACATTTAAATGTACATTTTATTAGATTTTAACTCAAGCATGAATTGTTAAAGAAATGTTGCACTTTGATTCTTCACCCCTCTAAAAGCCCTGTGGGTGTATAAATGTTTTATTCAATGTAGCTTTTTATGAAAATGTTCCATATACCACCTTCAAGAGGTTGGGGACCGGAAAAAGGTGAGAGAAAGGAAGTTTGTGGGAACAATCAAAGCAAAGTTGAACAGACTAAGATTACGAGAGCAAGACAGTTTGTAAAAACAAGTTTTCATGCACAAACCCTCATTATAGAAAACAAATGATGCAGCTTTTAACTTGAAGGCAGTCGATCTGATCCAGTACGAAAAATTTTGATTTAAAATAGGATTTGGTATAAAAAAACCCACTGAGATTTAATTTCTAAGCCATATCACCCGGCCCTAATTTGTACTTTATTCTACCTGGAGAGATTTTAGGTATTACGCTTCAGTTTCTCTAGCTTTTTTTCCAGTTTTTTTATTCCAGAATTAAATATACAGATGAAATTTTTTTGCAGTTGTTTCTCACTGTGCTGTTTCTGTGCATGGCTTCAGGCTCTGCGTGTTTCAATGGAGGAGCAGCGACAGAGGCAGGAGGAGGAGGCCCGCAGAGCTGCCGTCGCTTCTGCTGCCGAGGCAGGCGTACCCACTCCCAGCGCAGACGGTAGCTTCACGATTTCTCCAATATTTGCTAAATATCTGCTAAAAAAACAAACAAGAAATCATAGGTTTTCTTTGTTCTGACAGAGTCAGAGGAGGCTTTGTTAAAAATGTCAGTTTCTCAGCCTGAGAGCGGCGCTGCGGTGATTCCAGATATCAGCAGCATGACAGAAGAAGAACAGATAGCCTACGCCATGCAGATGTCTTTAGCTGGAGGAGGTGGGTTTCTCTCCTTAAACGAACATACACCACCTTCTGCTCCTGGCACGTTGGATAATTGTTTTTCTTGTGAACAGAGTATGGCGAAATGGACACGGGAGCCCCAATGGACACTGCAGAATCAGCCAAGGTCAGTCTGGCTCAGCCTCGACGCAGAAAATTGAACATGAAAACAATTTACAACCCCAGCTTGGCTTGTTGTTCTCATACAACGGCTTTATTAACACACTGATGCATTTTCGACTTGTGGCCTTCAGTGAATGATCCTCATGGAGGCCACAAGCCGCACAGCTTTGGATTTTTGTCCCTCCCCACCTTGGAAGTCAACATCCTAGTAAAAGACAAAACGTTTAGCTCCTGAGTTTTCCTTATTGTGGTGAAGGTTCTGCATCTGGTTTAGGGGAGCTAAAAAAGAAAAAATAATAAGAGGAGCAGCAGACAGGATTCATACTAAAGTCTGGATTTAGTTTGAGTTTTTTCCAGATTATTATAGAAGAAAGAATAGGGTATGGAAAAATTATGGTTTACAGAGTTTATTCTGTCCAATTATCTGAATTATGGCCTATTTATATGTCCACCTTCCATCTGTCCATTTTTCCAGCTCCATCCTGTCGTACACCCTTCTCTTTGTCGACCCATGGATCTACATCAGTCTGTCTGCTTCCTTTCTCTTCATAGGTTTTCCAAGTTCCATATTTAAAACTCAACCGCTCTAATAATAATGCCTGCTATAATTTCAGAAATAATTGGTATTCGCCTTGTAATAGACAAAAAAATACTCTATATTTTGGAAAAGAGGTAAACAAGTTAGTAATGTCTGGAGCCGACACTTTAAATCCAGTAAAAGCAATTAATACCTACCCTTTCTAAATTCATGCAATATTTTTTGTTTTAATTGAAAAGGAGGAAGATGACTATGATGTAATGCAAGACCCAGAGTTCCTTCAGAGCGTCTTGGAGAACCTGCCTGGTGTCGATCCCAACAACGAGGCCATCCGCAACGCAATGGGCTCCCTGGCGTCCCAGACCGGGAACAAGCAAGATGGCAAAAAAGATGAAGAGAAAAAGAAATGAGACGAAAGAAAAATGAACAATTGCCGACGCACCACTCAGCATAACATTATTCTGACATTTGTAAACACCCAATAATCATTAAAAATAAAAATAAAACTGTCTTAAAACACAAACTAGTGTCTAATTTGACAGCATCAGTTCCCAAGAAATACAAACTGATGAAACTACAAACTATTAGGATCACTTATTAGGTTACTTTGAACACTTGGTGTGATAATTGATTCATAAGAAGAATAAAAGATGACTGGCTGTAGAGTATAAACAGTTATTCTCCTGTCCTGTCTTTGTGTGTTTTTTGCAATAAAAGCCTCATATAAGTGCATCATAACTTCATACATGCTTTTTTAATGGGTCGTTGCTGGCATCAGTGAGAAAAGACGAAATTACGGAAAACTGTCGGCGCATTTCGAAGTCTGGCGCCTCGTATTTTAACTGCACGTTGTGTACAATCAATTTTCAGTAAAAATAAATATACGTGCCGCTTGCAGCAGCAGCATCCTTGCGGTTTTCCCAGTGCTGGCTTGATGGGATGCGTGTGGTCACGTGATGGGAAGCGCATAGTGGTGGAAATTGCGGCGCTTTGTCGCGATTCGAATCTTTTGGCTGCTCGTTGAACGACGGACGGGCCCATTCAGGTTTTGACGGGCTCTTTTCTATCAAATGTAGGAGGACAGGATAAAAGATTACATTATCACATGTATTAAAAACCTGGAGGATTTTAAATTAAACTACTGAGTGACAGTAATGGAAAACATACATTGTCTAAAATGTTCAAATGTTTCTGAAAAGGAATTTAATTATAGACGGATGCCAAGTTTTATGGTTTTTACTGTTAAAGTAAAATATGCAATTTAATTAAGGAAAAAGTTAGGACAACTTGCCCCCTAATAGCTAATCGTAGCCCCTCAGATTGAAATCAACTAATAAAAATGCTTTCAGATTTACGAATCTGGTATTGATCAGAGGAAACTTCACCATTCTTCGCATATTTCAGCTTTGATGTGTGAGGGTTTTATTGTGTTGAACGTTTCACCTCAATGCATCTTCATTTTCTGGAAAATCAGAGCTGGGTAGGGTACCTACAAATTATAATCAAGTAACAGTTCTTAAGCTTTTTTTTTTTTTTTTTTTTACTCTAGTAAAAGAAGCCCTCCAAAATATTACAAGAATAAGATTTTTTAAAAAGTATTTTATATAAACATCTGATTTAAAATCTTCTAAAAGGTAATCAGATAAAAACAGAAATATGGGCAAATTCTGGTGTTTTAAAGATTAAAAATAAAAGAAAATATTTACAAAATAAATTTTTAGCAGAAGAAACCTTTTGTTGAGTCTGTTTTTCAACATAATACAAATACTTCTAGTAAATAATGTACATTTATTAAAACAAAGTAATAAGTTCTTCCCTTGAAAATGTATGGTATTTTATTATATATTCACCTAATCTCAAAATACTGAAAACAGAAATCTCATTTCACTCTCTCTCTTTATATATATATAAAAACATTTATCGTTTTCAAAAGCATGTTTCTTCATAAATTGAATGTATTTAGAGTAAAAATTAAAAGATAAAGATCAAACCTCCAAACCTACGGAGTTCAGTTCTGCAAACTTATTTTTCGTCCAGATACCACATTTTATCCAAATATCAGATACATGAACTGTATGATGATATGCTGGCCACCAGCTCCATTCTTTACTGCATAGTTATTTGTCCTTAAGTGGTATAAAATGCAAGGAATTTTTTTTTATCATATGTTTGAGCAGAGTTTTTAGCTTCCAACAAAATAGAAAAACGATAAGAAAGTTCTGTTTTGTAGGAGACAAATGTCTGATTTGCGGTCCTTACAGCCATCAGCAACTACAACTCCTTATAAACACCTAAATAAAACTTGGATAATAAGAGGTACAGCATTTGATTTCTCTATGACATTATAAAGTATATTTGAACTGTAAAGAAATTCTACTTAAAACCGTGTAGCGTTTCTTATGCCGGCTCCTATCGTTCACCAAAAAAAGATCCGGCACGTAGAGCCGGGTTGTCACCAGCTGCACATCGTTAGAAGCATATTCTGCTGAAAACGAGCTAGGATAGTCGGGAATCGCACATCCAGGTAAACAATCCAAAATACGTCAAATATTAAAGAAAAATCCCCATCCCACCCATCATTTTCTCCGTCATCGTCGACCCCTCGAGCAGCGGCCCGTGACCGCTGTCAGACCTGACCGCTCCTGTTGCTTTTTAACGGCGGAGGCTAGCTCGTTAGCTCGATGACCCCTCTCCGTCTTGGCTGGAGCTCAGCGGCCAGCAGGCTCAGACGGAACGGAATATCGTTAGCTTAATAATAACGGCCGCAGAGACGCCGTTTTGACACAAACGGACAATTTTTAAACCCTTGCGTGGCACTGAAAGCGTGATTAAATCGGCGTTAATTTATCACAATTCCCCACCACCACCATTCATGGTTAAAAAGAGCCGAGCCTGTCACCGGAGGAGGGTTTGGTTGCAGAAAACGCCGCCGCTAGCGCTCGCCTAGCCGGCTAGTTCGCTGCTAGTGCAGGAGACTGAAACACCCATCCTACCTGCTGCAGCTTCCTGCAGCTTGGCAATCACATTTCAACAGATATGCATGATTGAAATATCTTACAGGCAACCGACACGTTTAGAGGCATTATTATATCTATATTACATAGAATAGATGTATGTAGCCGTCTGCAGCAAGTCAGTTCAGGTTCATTGTCAACATCCCAGTCTCTGCTCCCATCTCTGTTTATTGCTCTATTTTTTGCTATTAATTTGGAACGCAGAATGAACATTTGTACCTTAATCCATCATGCAAATGTTTTAAAAAACAAAACAGTGTTATGATTCAAAACATACAATAAACGAAGATAACATGATGTTAAATTGAAAGGATCAGACATATGCAAGACCTTGCATATACATGCTATTAAAATCCACGTTTTTCACATGAGCAGACAAAAATAAAATTAAAAAGCAATTACATCAAAAATAATGTATAATAATAATAATGTTTGAGCTAAATAGATTTTCTATGCCAACTAAGATGTTTTAATTGTAAGTATGAACTCTTATCTGGATTTTATCATCCCTGCTGAAGCCAAACCACAAGTATTAAACAGTGGCAGAAATAGATAACATCTGCCTGGCTAAGCTGGAGAACTCCCTTCACATATTGTCTGTAACGTAGCGAATGTCTGACATTTTCCTTTTTTTATTTTAGTTTCATGAATGCACCATGCAGTTTTCGCATAATCCTTGAATCTGCATCAAATTTGCTAAACAGGCTGCACTAAACATCATCATCGCAGTCAGTTTGTGCGATATTTGTATCGCAAAGATCATCTGTTTGAAGTGCAATATGTGTGAGTTATATTCCAAGCTTAGTTGCCCGTGTCTGAAACAGGTTAACGTGGCCAGGAGGCAGAAAGTCGTCAAAACAAAGGCGAGAGGAAAACCCAGATTGATCTCCATCGATAACCTCACTGCAGTATTCCAATAATAAAGTGACTGTTAATTTACTAAATGTTGCCTCTGCCGTTTCGCTGAATGCTTAAATATCCCCCCCACGATCGCAAAAGTGTCTACAAATAAGAGCTGTGCACATTTAATCAGGTTTTGCAAGGTTGAAAACACACTATTTTGCAAAAAGATGTGAGTTTGAGCTTTTATTCGATACTTTTAAAGCTCAATAATGAGTGAAGTTGACTCGTTTTATCTTTATGAGATCAGATCACTCAAATAAAAAAAGAAACGGAAAGGAATAGGTTGACTTTGTTTCGTTTTTCCGCACATAAAGAAACAGTAAGTTCTTTGTTGTGTTTTGAGGTTAGTAGGAACCAGTTAAAGGTTAAGGATGTTTGCTTTGATGCACAGAGGAAGATATTTTTGTACTTCCTAATCTATCATCTCTATCAAACCTGCCGTTTAAGGTTGAATTAGAGCAAAGTTTAGGAATTTGGAATTTACATATATATATATATATATATATATATATATATATATAAATAGCAATAGGTAGGAGTATGAAACATGAACAGATCATTGCATCCCTATGAGGTGGAGATGCAACGATTGGTGAGCATTAGATCGGAATTGGCCATTTTCCCCTTGTTTGACTCTGAAAATAAGAAAACTGTTTTTTAAATGTATTTTTTCCCTGGTGCGCTTTGCTTTAAATCCGGTACAAGGCCAATATAAGTTAGAGAGATGAGCTCTGATCCGTGATAATATAAGAGTCGGATAGAATCAGCGGGTCAGGGCTTATTAAAATACAGAAATAATTGTCATTTCAAAGAAATTCCAATCACTGCATCCCTTCTAGTTCTGTTTGAGTCATTTGGGAATCATGAGTTACATAGAGAACTTTAAATCGGCAGTAATTTTAACTGTTTATTGAATTCTTTTATTAGCTTTTTTTGCTTTAGTGAGAAGTTGGGACTCCATTTTTCCTGCCGAATCCTTACAGTTTTGAATCTTTCATTTTCTTCCAGGAGTGGATCCCGGTATGGGGGACATGAAGACCCCAGATTTTGATGACCTTTTGGCAGCGTTTGATATCCCCGACATCGATGCCAAAGAGGCCATTCAGTCTGCGCCGGACGAGGCTGAGGGCCCGCACGGACCTGCAGGCGCGCCCTTGGGAAAGCAGGAAGGCGTGGTGGGCGTCGGGTCCTCCCTTCGGCCGCCCAGTCCCTCGGACCCCCAGGCGGGGGACACCTCCATCGTGAGCGTGATCGTGAAGAACAAAGTCCGGCACGAGACCGTAGACGACGGGGACGGAGACGCGGACCAGCTCCCCATCGACGTAATCGCGGGAGCGGACGCGGGTCCTCGACTTGCCGCCTGTGCAGAATCTGAAGCGCTCAACCACAACGGCTTCGGTGCGTCCGGCATTTCCACTCCTCTTCCCCTCGGCCAGAACCAGTCCAACGGCGGCCCGTGGTCCATGAACACTCCCAAGGCAGAGGTGGCCGGCGCCGGTGCAGCCAAGTCTCACAAGCAGGGCGGAAACATCTTCAACAGACTCAAACCTCTGGTGGCGCAGGGGTCCGGAGATCCCGTGGGTCGGTCCAGGAAGATGCAACTTTTGCAGCAGCAGCAGGATACGGGTCAGGAGAGAGCGGACGCCGTCAAAGCCTCACTACCTTCATCTTCCTCAGTGCAGGCCGGGTCCTCTCCTCTAGCTGCCAGTGGGCCCGCCGGGCTCGCCCTGCCGTTCTTCCCACCTTCCAAACCTCCGCTTTCGGCTCCTCCTCCTGCACCCTCACCGCAGCCGCTGCACTCGTCTCAGCCTTTTAACGGCGCCCCAAAAGCCGGAGCCGGTGGATTCCAGCACCAGGACGAGGAAGACGACTCTGATCCAGATTTGGGGAGTCCGCTGGTGATCCAGGAAAACCCAGACTCTCCCACCAGCGCCCAGATGAGCAGACGATACAAGTCAGATTCTGTTTCGTCGCAGCCAGCGGCCTCCAACACCTCCCAACCCAAACCTGGGGACACTCCTGCTGCGTCCGCTCCACAGTCCAGCTCAGCGGAGACTCCGCAGGTGGAGGAGAGACATCCGGAACACGTCATAGAGGAGAGGGATTCACCCGAGAGCCCCGAGCCAGAGATGCCAAATTCAGCAGCTCAGCTGACAGCAAAGAGGTGCTCCAGCCCTGCTGTGGCGTCCACGCCGCCTCCACCCGCGCTGCGGGTGCCTAAAGAGGAGGAGGAGGAGATGGAGGTGGGAAACGGGATCGATAGGGTCGTGGACCGCAAAGCAGACAAGGGAGAAAACACCAGCACAAATGAGGAAAATATGGAAGTGGACGACGGCAAGTCTAAGGCCCTCTCCGCTGATGGAGGAGAAAAAGGAAGCGTTGCTCCTGCACCCCCTGGAGCTCCTGCCCGGCCCCTCAAAGTCAGGATAAAAACCATCAAAACCTCCACAGGTGGGATTACCAGGACTGTGACCAGGGTGGCGTCAAAAGGTGGTGCTGGAGGGAAAGGCTCGGACCCAAAAGCCCAAACCGGGGAACACAAGCTACTAGCGAACAAAAGCCAGAAACCCGACGTCTCTCCTGGCCTCATGACGACATCTTCCCAAAAAGTAAGCGCTCTAAATGCCCTGCCCGTTTCCACGCTCGCAGCCAGCAGCGTAATGCTCGCCGCCGCCACAAAAGTCCAAAACAAGATGGCTTCCTCCGACAAGGCAAAGGTTTCGGCCACAGCCGTCAGCATCACCAAGTCTGCCGCCCTGCCCGCGACCCCCGCCGTGGCCTCCTCCCCCAAGTTCTCAGTTGCCGCCGGCGGGATAAGTGTGCGCACAGCCACCAACAAGACGGCAAACGGGGGCGCCGTCTCGGGCAATGCCCTTCCGGCAAACAAACCCGCCTCGATCGTCAACAGCACGGGGGCCGTCATCTCCCGGAGCCAGTCGAGCCTGGTGGAGGCCTTCAACAAGATCCTGAACAGCAAGAACCTCCTGCCCAGCTACAAGCCCGACCTCTCAGCTCCTCCACCGCCCGAGTGGGGGCTCCCGCTGCCCGCCACGGGCTACCGCTGCCTTGAGTGCGGCGACGCGTTCGCCTTGGAGCGCAGCCTGGCGCGGCACTACGACAGGCGGTCGCTCCGCATCGAGGTCACCTGCAACCACTGCGCCAAGAGGCTGGCCTTCTTCAACAAGTGCAGCCTGCTGCTCCACGCCCGGGAGCACAAGGAGCGCGGCCTGGTCATGCAGTGCTCGCATCTGGTCATGAGGCCCGTCACCGTGGAGCAGATGATTGGCCAGCAGGACATTACTCCGATTGGTGGTAAGTTGGGGTTGTGGCGAGCCTTGGGGACTCGCTAACGCCACTCGTTTTCTACATTACAGCCACAAAATCTTGATGAAACCTCCATCAAAGGGTACGAATCACAGCAATGCATGCATCTTTTCCTTTTTACCCATCTTCGCTGACCCGTTCTCCACCGTGTGGCCGTCCAGGCCTGCTCACTTCTTCGTCTTCTCCTCCAGTCTCCTCTCCCTCTGCCACATCAGGGGGTCCCGCCGTCCCCGCCAGCTCCAGTCCCATGAAGGACGCCTCGTCTCCGGCGGCGCCAGCTCCGCCTCGACCTGTCCGCCGCGCTCCTCAGGGGCCCCTGGCCTTGATGCCGCTCCCCTGCAAGAAGGCCGAGGGGCTGCAGTACAACAACTTCAAGTGTCCAGAGTGCCAAACGCAGCTGTCCAGCAAGGCGGAGCTGGTCACTCACTTCCAGCAGATCAGAGGCGCTCCCAGCTCAGTGAGAAACGAACGTCCTGCTGAGGTTTGTTCACACGAAAGGGCGACGGGGCACTGAACGTTCTGTCGAAACCTTTGCTTTTTTACAGACGTGCAGTCAGTGCTCGCCTCCCATGATGCTGCCTAACTCGTGCGCAGTGTCCGCCCACCAGAGGATCCACAAACACAAAGGTCCGCACGTGTGTCCCGAGTGCGGTGGGACCGCGCGGCAGGCCAGCTTCCAGACCCACCTGGAGGAGGCCTGTCTGCACTTCGCCAGGCGCATCGGCTACAGGTGGGGAGATGGGCTGATAAAACCTCGGCTTTAATGTTACAACAACAGGACGGAAATTTTTTCTAAAATAGTCCAAATTCTACCCTTCGGCACAGCCTTAAGTCGCGTTCTCACCGGTCAGCATGTCCAAGCAGCAGGGCAACTAAATTACGTGGAAAGTCTATAGTATCTACGCAGCAAGTCACGCACGTTGGCGCAGTGTTGACACACCGTCCAAGCAGCTTCTGCGTGAAGTTGGGAAAACTGAACTTCGGGGCAGCAAACGCAGGGCGTGAACCAGTCAGCGACTCTTTTTACTGACGTCAGACGAAAACCTCATGAATATGCAGCTCAGGGAACAAATGGTGAAGCTCCCCGGACTCAGAACGCCTCTGAAGAATGGGGTGGATCCGCACACGTAGTAAATGTGCCTGACGACAACGACGATGACCTTGTCTGGCTTTATTAATTAAATAAAGCCCAGCCACTCTCTCGACACGATCCGCCATGTTGTAAACAACTAGCAACAAAGAAATCTCCGCCCGCGCCCTAACGTACTGACCAAACGAGCCGACGCAGACTAGTGTGTAGGCAGCTGGGTTTCAATTTTAAAGCAAGTTTTGTTCGTTTGTGCGATTTGACGCCTGGACGCGCTGACCGGTGTGAACGCGGCATTATGACGCAGATGGAAATTGCTTGGCAGAAGATACGTTTTTTGTCTTTTAAAGTGGGGTAAAGTATTTAGTCAACCACCAATTTTCCAAGTTCGCCCACTTAAAAAGATGAGAGAGGGCTGGGATTTTCATCATAGAAATACCTCAACTATGAGGTACGGCAAAATTTAAAAAAGAAAACATATGATCTGAAGAATTTATTAGCAAATCGTGGTGGAAAATAAGTATTTGGTTAATAACAAAAGTTTATCTCAATACTTTGTTATATACCCTTTGTTGGAAAAGACAGAGGTCAGGCATTTTCTGTAAGTTTTCACAAGGTTTTCATACACTGTTGCTGGTATTTTGGCCCATTCCTCCATGCAGATCTCCTGTGGAGCACTGAGGATTTGGGGCTGTCGCTGGGCAACATGAACTTTCAACTCCCTCTAAAGATCTTCAATGGGGTTGGATCTGGAGACTGGCTTGGCCAGTCTAGGACCTTGAAATGCTTTTTATGAAGCCACTCCTTTGTTACCTGGGCATAGGCCTGTGCAAAAAGTTAATTGAATGAATTATTTTTGTACAAATTTTTTGCTGCAGAGGATTTAAAAAAATAGTTTTTGTGTAATGGAAGGTTTTTTGCTTCCTGGAGCTGTCGTAGTGGAATTGGTATGGCTTTGTTGTGACAGATGTGGAGCAAGAGACCCCAGGCTGTTAAATTAGCATAAAGCCCATCACAGTCAAAGGCAGCAGCACCACAAACCTATCCCAACCCCTGAAACAGAGGAATCCAGCCGAATATGAGAAATGTAATTTTCTCCAAGATGAACAAAACAACAGTGACCAACAAACCTTAGCTAAAAAAAAACAAGCTACCTGTAGCCGAATACTTTGCACAAATTGTCTGCTGTTTGTACCTTTTGCTTGTCTTAATAAGTAGGGAGGTCGAAAAAAACAAACAAACTTAAATCGAATAAAAAAATAAAATCAGACCCTACCTACCTGGGTGGTGTTTTAGGGATCATGATCATGGGATCATGGTCATGCTGAAAGACCCAGCCACGTTTTATCTTCAATGCCCTTGTTGATGGAAGGAGTATGGAAGTAAATATGTGCCATCAGATTTTGAAGGCGAATTTTTAGCACCACATTTTTTTACATCCAAATTTTAACAATGAAATTTTTTTTTTGTATCTAAATCTGACTTTGCATTCTAAAAGCCATCAAATTTCTAGCACTGAATTTTTTTGCTTATGAATTTTTTTAAAACATTTTTCAAAAAATTCAATGTAAAAAAAATCAATGTAAAAAAATCAATGTAAAAAATTCAATGTAAAAAAAATGTCTGTGTAAAAAAATGCAACATCTCAAAAAATTCAATGTAAAAAAAATCCTGTGTAAAAAAAATTCAACATCTCAAAAAATTTAATGTAAAAAAAATTGATTTTCAGAGCTTTAAACTGAAAAACGGACATAATTCCTTAACCTTGTAAAAAAAGATGACTAAGTTATACTTAATAAACTCACGCCAGGTTGTTCTTACAGGTAAAAGTCTTAATATAAATTCTTCCAATTGAGCATAAACCACTACATCAGCTGACAGGTGAACAGCTGATCTCCTTTGAAGCTCTCATTTCCCATTTTAGCCAAAAGCAGCTGGAAAACAAAGGGCAGGCACCGATATCCACGCAGCCTTGACTCATAGTGGGCATAGTGCAACGTTTGTGGCCATCTTTGCTCGTTTCTCAAAACAGTAATTATCTGCCTCGCTCTGACTGTCTGCCGTCGGAGACTTGATAGAGTTGTAATCGGGCCTTAAAAGTTGGCCCCTAACCGACCTGAACCAGAGAGAGTTCAAGAGTATATTTGGATTGGCAGCTTATTATAGCGCGAACCGATTAAACCCCACATTTTCCGCTAGAATAGTGCATTTATTCTTCAGCATTTTCTATGAGTTTATCTGAGAGGAGTGGGTGTTTACCATCATGACATGCTGTGTGCCAGTAACATCTTGACAGGTAGACTGGGAATAATGCAGCGCTTTAATATAAATTATCGCGCTAAAGAGGCGGACGGGTTCGGGTAAAGATCTTCAGCTCTAGTGCGCAGTAATCGCTCGTGGTGTTCGGCCATTGGGTTCAGTCTTTGCCGTCCTGCCTCGGCTCTTTTTATGTTCAGCTTAACAAGTTTTGCGCAGCCGTAACAAAGCAGCTGGTTGCTGCGCTCCTTGTCCTGAATCATCCAGATCAATTCTTTTTTCTCTTCTTTTTTTTGGAGCTTCACAGATGGAAACAAATGCAAACAAAACACCAAATCCACACACTCAAACCACGCAAAATAAATAAAAAAATATATACAAATATTTTCCACTGTGCTACACTCATTAGTTAGTTATATTCTCAATTTTTACAGAGCGGTCCATGCAAAGGTTTTAGTTAAACTATAGAAGAGACTAAAGGATTAGTGCGTGTCTGACAGGGTGGGGGGCGTGGCATCACGATGGTGGCTTTCCATCGTGATGTTGGTCAACCATCAGGATGGACGATGACATCGTTCATCGGCACAACCCCCCCACACCCCCATCAAATTGCTGTGATGTTTTGTAGTCGCTGGATAGACTTTCTAGCCAATCAGAGGCAAGAAAAGGCGGGACTAGCCCCTAAATAAAATAGCCAATCATGCAAAAACATTTCTATTACATCAGAGGCGAGGAAGGAACTGCCAATACTTGCTGATGATTGAGATACTCGTGACCGGAGCACTGATCAGAGCTTTCTTGAACTTCACCGCTTTCCTGTTTTTGTGTCACATGACCAATTGTGCATAACTTGATTGGCTGGACGGTGGATGATTTGATACAGGGATCAATTGCTTCTCCTTTTTTACCCCAGATGTTGACTCTGAATATTTTTACACTGAATTTTTTTAGATATCACAATTTTTTTACACAGAATTTTTTTTGACATAAAATTTTTTTACATTGAATTTTTTGATGTTGAATTTTTTTACACTGACATTTTTTAGACTTTGAATTTTTTTAGACAATACATTTTTTTTACATTTAATTTTTTGAAACATTGGAAAAAATGTCATAAGCAAAAAAAATCAGTGCAAGAAATTTGATGTTTTTTAAAATTCAAAGTCTGACTTGGATGGAAAATAATGTAGTCTTAAAAATTTGATGGAAAAAAAAAATTGGAGCTAAAAATTCAAATTCAAAATCCGATGGCACAGATTTACTTCCATAAAGGAGTTTTTCACCATAATGTCACGATAAACGGCCCATTCAGTTTTTCCTTTACACGGATCAATCGTCTTGGTCCCTTTGCAGAAAAACAGCCCTAAAGCATGATGTTTCCACCCCCATGCTCCACAGTGAGTATCGTGTTCTTTGGATGCAACTCAGCATTCTTCCTCCTCCAAACACAACAACGCATCCAAACACAACAATGACATTTTCCCAGTTCTCTTCTGCATCATCCAGATTCTCGCTGGCAAACTTCAGACGGGTCTGGCCATGTACTGACTTAAGTCTGGCACTGCAGAATTTGAGTCCCTGGCATCTTGTGATCATTTTGACCCCACAGGGTGAGATCTTGCACGGAGCCCCAGATCCAGGGAGATTATCAGTGGTCTTGTATGTATTCCATTTTCTAATAATTGCTTCCACGGTTGTTATGTTCACACCAAGCTGCAAAACTATTGCACATTCAGGTGAAGCTCTACAATCTTGTTTCCGGTGTCCTTAATTGGTAGAGTTTGGAGTGTAACTGTTCGAGATGTTGACAGGTGTCTTTTATTCTCATAAGGAGTTCAAACGGGTGACATTAATACAGGTAATAGGTGGAGGACAGAGGAGCCTCTTGCAGAAGTTGCAGTTCTGTGAGAGCCCGAAATGTTGCTTATTGTAGGTGACCTATTTATTTTCCAACATAATTTGCAAATAAATTCTTTTAAAATATCAGATCATGTGATTTTCTTGATTTTTGTCTCTCATAGTTGAGGTATACCTATGATGAAAATTTTCATCTTTTTAAGTGGGAGTACTTGCAGAATTGGTGGCTGACTAAATACTTTTTTACCCCACTTTTTATGTAACTTTCAGTTTGATTTAATGAAAAGTGGGAACAAAAATATCCAGGGACTTTTAATTAATTAATAGATAGATAGATAGATAGATAGATAGATAGATAGATAGATAGATAGATGCTTGTATATTTACAAATACATCTTAGATTGGTGGAACAAAAAAGATAAATAATAATAATAATTTAGGATACATGTCGGATTTCTCTGTTGAACAGTCTTTTGGCTGCAGGAACAAACAATCTTTTGACCCTCTCAGTCCTACGTCTCAAAGAGATCGATCGTTCACTGCAGCTTCTTCTCTGGCTGGTCAGAACACACAAAATCTGATAATACATAAAATTGGGGTTAATCTTATTTAAAGGAAGTTCAGCTACCTTTTCATCAAACCAGGTTAGTTTGGGTAGTTCTTAAGAATAGAAGAGCATAAAAACTGAAAGCCGCTTCTTCATGTTTGACTCTTGATTCTGGGGATGGGGAGCAGACTGGAACCTGGAGACCTTAGGTTGCTGGAAAGTGGATGTGACAACAAATCTTTAATATATTTTGGTGCTAAACCGTTCAATCATTTATAAACCAGTAGGAGCGTCTTGAAGTCTATTCTCTGGGCTACAAGGAGACATTTTAAGGACCTTAGAACTGGGGCGATGTGTTCTACTTTACTGGTTCTAGTGAGGATGTGCGCAGCAGTGTTCTGCATCAGCTGCTGCTCTCTGACTTTTTAGGCAGACCTGTGAGAACGTTGTTGCGGTAAACAAGCAAACTAACTATAAATGCTTGAATAAGTTTCTCTAGATTTTACTGTAACATTATTCGTTTATCCTTGAAATATTCTTTAGGTGATAGAAGGCTAACTTTGTTTTTGCTTGTATATGACCCTGGAGGTTCAGGTCTGAGTCCATTAACACTCACAGATCTATTTCCTGATCAGTAGTTTTTAGCTGACATTGCTGAAGCTTGATTGTTCCTATTTAGGTCCAAAAAGTATTTACCTAAGTTTTGTTTTTATTCATGTTGAGAAAATTATGACACATCCATGCATTGATTTGTTCTCTGCATCAAATCAATGCTTAAAATGTTCATTGTCACCTGGTGACATTGTAACATAGAGCTGTGCTTCATCTACATAGTTATAGTAACTAACCTTAGTACTTGTTATCACCTGAGCTAGCGATACAGGCAGGGACCCCAAGATGGAACCCAGTGGTACCCCGCATGTGAGTTAGTAGCTTTATTTGAGCCTGTATAGGAATTCATAATACATTTTGGGCAAGCTAAGAGGGGAATCTTCAACAAGACTCCTTAAGATTTATGTCGCCTACCAAAAACTTGGATTTTGCTGAAGCCTAGTAGAACTGTTGTTCTGTTCATCGAGCTGTTACCGATAGTGTTGGGATGCCTCAGGGAAGTCATGGTCTCCTTCTGCTCCCTCCAGGTGCTCAAGCTGCCAGGTTGTGTTTGGAGGCCTGAACTCCATCAAGTCGCACATTCAGACGGCTCACTGCGAGGTCTTCCACAAGTGCCCCAGCTGCCCCATGGCCTTCAAGTCCTCCCCCAGCGCCCAAAACCACATCAGCACCCAGCACCCGACACTAACCGGCGGACAGGCCAAGTACGTGCCCCCCCCCTTCTCCCATGCAAAGGTCTGCCTTCTTTAAAAAAAAAACAGAGGACACAAATATTGTTTTTCTTCTTTTGTTGCAGGATGATCTACAAGTGTGTGATGTGTGATACCGTTTTTACCCAGAAACCCCTACTTTACATGCACTTTGACACTCATTTAGCCAAGCAGAAGGTGCATGTGTTCAAGTGTCCCGACTGCACCAAGCTCTACGCCCAGAAGGGCTCCATGATGGAGCACATTAAGGTGTGTGTGTTTGGACCAGACCCTTTTCTGTCATCGCCTTTATGTGTTGCCCATCCGTTGCTTTCTACAATGCATGTGGCGTCAGAAAGGGCGTATATCAAAGCTTGGGTCGGCCTTAGCAGGGTTCTTCCATGATGACCTTGTCCTAAGTTCTACACCGAGAACATTACTGCTTTTCTAAGGCAGGGGTCTCAAGATCCAGTTTGTCAATCCATCCATCTATACGTCTGTCCATCCATTTGTCCATCTATAAGTCTGTCCATCCATTTGTCTATCCATCTATAAGTCTATCCATCCATATATAAGTCTGTTTATACATCCATCCACTCATGTTTATCCATCCTTCTGGTTTCTGCAGGATCTTTACTTGAAGCCTGACAACTGTAGAAATATCCACTATGAACAGTCTCTTCTCTACACAACTTAATAATAAAGTATGACTGAAGTTCTAGTCTGTTTAACGTTCCTGTCGTCTTTGCTCAGTCGGCTCACAGAGGACCCTCGGCCAAACAGGAGTCTCAGCCGGAGGCTTTGATCACCACCTCAGCCCCCACCAACTCATCCAGCCCTTCTGGCCTCAAGTCGAAATCCTCGGCAAAGCCCGACACCTCGGATGGCGAGGACTGGGGTCGGGAGCAGGAGGAGGAAGACGAGGAGGAGGACGATGACGACGACGAAGGGGATGAAGATTACGAAGCCCCCGGAGGCCAAACTGCTGGTGGCGCCGGGGCCAGCAGTCATTCGAGCACGGTGAACGAGTGGACCTGCCCTCAGTGTCAAACCACCTTCACAGACAACGAAGACTATCTGAGTCATGTGAAGATGGAGCATGGCAAGGTGGGGGTCTTGTTCTGCACATCACACTAAAACTGTAGCTTTAGTCAAACCACTGTGATCATATAAAAAAACACGTGTTTATTTGCCTCCTCTCTGGGTTTCCTCAGTTTCCCTGTCGTATCTGCGGCGGGACTTTCAGCACCTCCTCCAGCCTGCGACGCCACGAACGAGTCATTCATGAGGGCAACAAAAGAATCTTCCATTGCAAGTGAGTCACCTCAGCTTTCATTTTAACACAAACATTTTAAGGTAGCCGTCTCTTAGACTTTTAAGGTAGAACACCCAGACCTCACAGAAAAGTGACTAACTTACAGTAGTTACTCTATATATTAACCAGAGCTTCAATGTTTTTTTGTCTTTTTTTAATGGCTGGACTCTGTTACGTCCAGCTCAAAATAGCTCTCGACGCATATCAGGATGGTTGTCTTGGTCACAAAAACAAACCCACTAGCTACATAAATGATTAAAAATGAACATTTCCATCCCAAGTTTTATTAAAAAACACGGAACTGTGGGGACTGAAACCCAGACGGGACCATGTCGTTACAGTGAAACAGCTACTGATCCAGTATTGTATTGAATTTAATTTTCCCCACACTTTATATTTGTTTTCATGGTAAATCTTATTTTAAAGGGACGTTTAAAAGTTACCATGGTGTCCAGAGTGTTAATGGTCGGATGTTATTCATGTTGCTAGCGTGGTGTTACGTGGATGCTCCTAATAAAGTTTCCAGCACACGTTGGAATTAGATTTATTATATTTTAAGATGACGCTGTTGTTGCATTAATTAATTCACCAGTAATAATGGATGTCAATATTGTCTGATAATTAACCAGTCCGTTGTGGGAAAAAAACAATAGGGATCACTATTTTTAATGTAACCAAAAACCTTAATTTATAGGATCTCAGTACATTATATTAGTATTTCCCAAAGTCGGGGTCGGGACATTATTTGGGGTCAAGAGTATATTACTCTGGGGTTATGACGTTATCTTCAAAAATTAACCTACATACCAAAAAAAAAAGATAAAGGATTTTTATTGTAGAAATCTTGTAAAAAGTAAGAAAGCAAGATTAAAAAATAAACTAAAGCTAAATATTTACCAATACAACAAATGTCAATGCAGATTGAGGTCATTGTAACACACTTTACTTGTCTTGGTAAAAATGTTTGTATCGTAAGCCAAAAGTCGGGGTTGTGACCCATTTACATTTTTATTATTTGGGTCACAAGGTGGAAAATTTGTGAACCTCTGCATTAGTTTATCATTAGGGATGCACCGATACTGGTATTGGGTATCGGCCCCGATACTGCCTAATGCACTGGTATCGGTATCGGCTATTGTTAACCGATACCATGAACAGATGCTTAAGATGAAGAAATACGGCAATAATTTCACAGAAAATATTAGTTTTTAACTTTTAAATTTAAGTTCTGTGGTCATTTTTATTCATATTTTATCCATCCATCCATTTTCTGAACCGCTTAATCTTCGAGGGGTCGCGGGGTGGCAGGTGCCTATCTCCAGCTGTCAACGGGCGAGAGGCGGTGTACACCCTGGACAGGTCGCCAGTCCATCACAGTGTTCTTTTAATTTAGTATTTTATTTAAAAAAAGTGAAAATTAGTTATAATTTAACCATTTCTTTTATGTTTGATTATGGCTTTCAGCTTATGAAATAAAAATTCTTAAGTGAACTTTGCATCACAATCCTCTCAACTCTACGACTGGAATGTATATGCAATTGAAATGTAATTACTTTTCTTGTAAAGTCCCTGTAACATCTGTTATATCTGTTACAAATTGGCGCTATATAAATGAAATTAAAATAAAATTATGCTTAAACCTGTTTACAGTTTTTCCTTCCACTGAACTTTCTTATAATATACTTTCATACAGCACTCTGGGATCAGATAGCTTCATTAAAATGTTGTGGATTATCCACCATATTAACTCCCTTTTTTAAGTTGAATTACTGAGGATCTTCTAATTTACTTGGTTATCTTTTCTTAAACAGCTCTCATCTTAAATTATTCCCTCTAGAATGTTCTAGTATGAGAACAATTGGCAATAAATTTTTCTACTCAAAGAGTTAAATTGTTTGTTACAAAATAAGTAAACTGTAGTTGGTCCAGAATTATATCATTATGCCATATTTTCACCACTAGAGGGCACTACATGTGTATGTTGTGTTAATATTTTACATCTCCTGTACAGGTTTTGCACAGAAGGCAAAAGAACATTTGGCAGCCGGTTCTTGTTGGACAAACATATCCGACTGCATCACAGAACAGACGGACAAGTAAGTAAAAAGTGTTTTCTTTCAGCAGGGTTGGTTTAGGTCGGGGTTCTGCTGCAGAAGTCATATCTGGCTTTTTTTTTTTAGCATATTACATTAACTGAAAATGCTTTTTCAGCCCAACAGCTGACTCGCGGCAAGAATCGTTTAAATTAACTAAATTTCAAATTTCTAGCAAGAACAAAATTGCTATGAAGAACCCTATTTCTCCCTTTCAAATTCCCTCAATTTAGCTTTTTTGCCACATTTAAATGTTCCAAATTAAACAAAGTGTTGATTTAAGACAAATAAAACCTGAGTAACTCATTCTTTAAATAAGTAACCTTAAGTTTATAAGCGGTTTTGGCTAGGGGTATGACGGTATAAGTATTTGTATTCAAATTTTTCGGTATGGCCTTGTCGGTTCAGTACGCAAGTGTACCAAAAGAATAAAGTTGTTTTCTGCCGTAACACCTGCAGAGTGTTTATATGTGGAACTAAGAACGCAGCGCAACTTTAAAACTGGACACCAAAACGAAACCGAAAACACTCCCAGCTGTCATTAAACTCTTCTATGTGGGAACGTTAGTGGTTTTCTCATGCAGCTACAGCAGAAAAAGAAAGGTGGACCGAAACACAATATTGTCAGCAAACACATCTTTCAACAACCATGAGGTCCATAACAGGTTACGTACTGAGCTGAATGACTCACCTGAAACAATGTCAAGCTGAATGGAAACATCACAGATACTAGAGAAAAACAAGCTAATGTCCGCGCGGCTACCAGTAGCATCTAATCAGCCCAAACTACATCATTTGTATAAGATTTTCCTAACAGCTACTCATGATGCATTCAAGTAAAAGGTGGGAGACTAGGCTGTGGAAATATCAAAACAACTGAGTAATTTGAGGTGGTTTTATCCTCATATTTGGGCAAAATAATATTTAAACATTTCTAAACATTAACACTTTTTTCAAGTGGTTATATTGTGTTCTACTTTGGCTATGTCAGCTTGTACTAATTCAAAAGTCATATTCCTCCCCGAAATGAAATTTAGTTGCCATGTTCCCTAGAGTTACATAAGTGAGAAATAGCATTCTTTTATTCAGTTTAGTCATTCTCGCAGTTCATTTGCCTTATCTTAGCATACACAATGTAAGTGAATGACAACAGCTAGCATACATTTTTAGTACAAATACTTAAAGTGCAACGTCAATGCATTTCACTGACTTTTCCCTTAAAGTTCCTTAAGATTACATCTGTTTTGAATCGACACTATATAAAAACTGAACTGAATTGTAAGTAATGTTCAATTTACTCTAATTCCTTGGGTTTTTCTAGCTGAAATTGTCACCTCCAGGTTTATTTTATAACAATATAAATATATACAATATAAATATAAAACACTAACTCTCGGGCATATGGCAACAGACTAAATTTCACTTGGGGATGGAATATCCCTTTAAATTGTAGAACATGACATAATCACGTTAATTTCAGGAATTGAAAGTAAGGAATTCAGGAAAGAAAAAGGTTCTTTGTTTAATGCTGATCAAAATGTATACATTTGTATTTATTTTTCTTGATTAAAATGTACTGAACTGTGACTTTAAAACCGCATATATGTTTTGTAACCATATATGCCTAGTTTTGGCACCCTTGGCAGCCATAACAAGCAGAAAGCGTTTGCTATAACAGGCGTCAAGTCTTTTCCATCGCTGTGGAGGAACTTGGGCCCAAATCACCAAATTGTTTTTCTTCAGCAATGTTGATTCAATGTGGAGGTTTTAAAGCATAAACTGCATGCTTACTGGTCATACCCCAGTGTATCAAATTTAATTCCACACTTTAACTAGAATACTCTGAAAGCTTCATTTTAGGGCTTTTATTTTTTGAGCCGTTAAGAGGCGGAAGCTGCTTTATATCGCTGTCCTGCTGAAGAACCAATGTGTGCTTAAGCTCAGGAACAGACGGTCGGAAGCTCTTCTGCGTGAGAGCAGAATTGATGGTTTTAATCAGTTACAACAAGTCATTCAGGTCCTGAAGCAGCAATGCAGTCATAGACCACAACGCTACCATGTTCCTCATTTGAAATGCTGCATTTTTTATAGAAGATCCAACAGAAGAAGCACTCCAACAAACTGGTCTCGCCAGTCCACACTATATTTTCCCAGAAGTCTGACAAATAGCCCTTTGTACACCAGCAGTGGTTTTGCACTTTAGTCTACTCCCTCTTTCTTATTGGTAGATCATGACTTTAACAGAACCTTGTTACTCTACAAGTTAAATGTGTCTATTTCAATCTTGTTGGCCTGGGGACTGAGTTTTTGTTGATAAGCCTGACTTTATTCCCCCTCAGGGTCCGCCTCTGACCCGGAAGCGTGCAGCTACAGGAGGCGAGGGACCGGGCAGCGCCTCAGAACACGACGGTGAGGTCGGTCCGCCTGCAGCCAGACCAGCAGATGAGGAGGAAAGCGCCGCAGAGGACGGCGGAGGACCTGCAAAGAGAACCAGGGCGTCGGTGGCGTCCACGTCATCGGCGCCCGGCGAGCCGGAGGAGGAGGATAGTGTCTTCCGCTGCGTCCCTTGCGGCTTCTCCACGGAGGACGGCGCGGAGTTCCAGCGCCACATCCCGCAGCACCGGGGCGACACGGCCGCTTTCCAGTGCTTGCAGTGCGGCGTCTGCTTCGCGTCGGCCGGCTCCCTCAGCAGGCACCGCTTCATCACGCACAGGGTGCGAGACACGCAGGGCGACGCGGAGCGCGGCGCCCCCGGCTCGCCCAGCGCCTCCCCAGGCGCTTCCTCCCCGCTGGCACATCTGGAGGACGGAGACGGCAACCTGGGCTGCAAGGTTTGTGGGCGGCGCTTCGACAAGGCGACAGACCTCAACACGCACTTCAGGACCCACGGCATGGCCTTCCTCACTGCGCACAAGACGGACAAGCCCCAGTAGGGTGCGCAGCGTGGAGACGGACTGGGCTGTAGAACATGAATGTTGATGAAACACTTCTTTTTTTTTTTTTTGGTCAACCAGAAACATTTCACTCTACAGCGCCTCCTCTTTGCGACTGTAGCTGCATGTTTGATCTCTTTACACCTGTGCTAGTCTTATTAGAAGCTCTTCCGGGGTAAAAAGCCTTTATATCAGCCATTTTTTTTACCTGTCATTTCCAATCCTCTTCACCGACTGTATACACACATTTCGTCTGCACGTCGCCTCGCACTCACGCTGCCTTCCTCAAACTCCTCTCGCCTTTTTAACCCCGAGGCATTCCGAAGCAGGCCGACGAAACTGCTAAAGGAGAGACGTCCCGACAAACTGACAGATTTTTTTTTATTTCGCAATATTTATTTATACTAAACGCGTCACTGCTGTTTGTATCTTAGAGAGTGTGTGCAACAGAAACACAAGAAGAAGAGGTTACAGGAAGTCTGTGACCTGGTTGGTGTGAATAATTTGTGATGTTAATCGTTAAAGCTAGAAAAAAAAAAAAAGAAGAGAGCTCAGACTTCCTGTCAGTAGTATCAGTGTACAAGTTTTTGCCATGTAAATACATGCAAGTACACCAAGAAAGCGTTCTGGTTTTAGTAACTTCCTATAATGTGAATATGTGTAGTATTTGTACTTGTACTGTTCCACATCCCCCCACCTCCCAAAAAAAACAAAAAAACGGTTAAAGTCAAAAGGATCAAAGTAACCCCTCCCAGTTAGTTACATGTTGTAATAAAGCAGAGGGGAAGCACGTGTGTCGTCTTAACGTGTATCAAATCAAAGGTTTCTATTTAAGACGGTTCTTTTGTAACTCCAGGATCAGTCCTTGCTGTACCCACTTTTTCTTTTCTATGTTTAAGCCCCTCACACCAACATGATGGAGGTCTACGAGTGGACTTTGTATCTTTTTTATATGTCATATCATATTTATATAGCTCTATAGTGGCGATATCATGTCATTTTATTTCCCCATGGTTGTGGTCTGCTTGCTAAAATGCCATACACTTATGTGCTGTTTGGAAATAAATGTGGAAAGTATCTAAAATGTGCACAAGTTTCATTGAGGTCTTATTTAAAGTGTGAAGGAATTCTGTTAGAAAAGGAGGAATTGTAGTTTTAAGTCAGAAAACTAGTGGGATTTGTCCCATTTTTTTAATGGTCGATCAGAACATGTGAACTTGGTCTCAGCCTCTGATTCTGTGTTAATTTAGTTTAGAAATAAACTGGCAAAGCGGAGGGCTGTTCCACAAAGTGAGCAAAAAAAAAAGTTTAAAATACTTGCTTGATTTAGCATAATGGTTCGCTCCAGCCTTATTCGGTTACACCAACGAAGCTTGGGTGAATTCAATCCCTGCCGTTTAAAGCGAGGCTTAAGCAAGACTCGTGTGCCGACGCTACATTAAAGGCACCCCTTTTTAATCGATGTCAGATAAATGAGAATGGAAAGAAATGAAAGATCCACGTTCTTTAGTGCTGGGCGGATCGATCCAAATATCGTATCTGTATAGGATCGATACTCCTCGAGTGATATTGATTCTATACTATGTTTCCCTCTTGTTTGCAATGCTGCTGTTTCAACATAAAGGAAACAGTCAAGTCGCCATTACACATTATTTCTATTTTCACCTGTTTTTGTTTGAGAATTTAATTTAATTTTTGTATTGTAGTTTCTAAACCGTACTTGTTTTAATTTGTTCGCTGGTTGCATGCACTTTTTATTTAAGTTGGAAAGATCTGATAATAAAGCATTTTTCTATTTAATCATAAACTTTGTCCTAATTCTGTCCTGGGTTTGAACCATTCAATGATAAGGATTAAAAAAACGAAACATCACAAAAATTGAAATTTATAAATTCAATGACGCAGCCACCTCATTTTTGAAGAGTATCAGTGATACTGGCCCATATTCACTCTCTATCAGCGTGATACCAAAATATGCAGTATTGCACACCAATAGTGTTCTTCTCCCAGGCAGAGAAAGACTTATTAATGCAGCTTATGAGCCTCACTATTACATCATTATCAATAAGTGGAACACCAGCGACATAAAAAAAAAAGGTTGTTATGCTGCATTGTGTAATGTGAATTAGGTGATGCTATTACACGGACGGTTTAGAGCAGCGATGTCAAACTCATTTCCATTTTGGGCCACATCAAGCTGATGAATATTCTTAAAGGGCCGGTTGTGGCAGAAAGAATTGATAAAACTCAAATAAACTTTTAAAATCACCTTCCACATTTCAAAAATTATGTCTTAAAACTATGTTATAATCCTAAACAACTTTACATATAATGTGATTAAAGACTGTTTAAATAAACACTGATTTTATTTTACTATTAAAATTGTATCGGTTGCACAAAAATGAAACTTAAATTTTCTATCTATAGGGATCTCTAGAGTTTAGAGGGTCACATAAATGGCCATGTAGGGCCGGATTTGGCCCCCGGGCCTTGAGTTTGACACGTGTGGTTTAGAGTGTGACAGTGAGCACTGAGAAGTGCTTCTAACTAAACTTCTTAATTCATGTTAATAAATCATCACATCGTTGGGTAGGGGAATAAACTCTGAAGTCTGCTGGGAATTATTAAAAGCAGATTATATGTAACATGACTGAAAATAGCTGACAATTAAATCATGTTTAAACACATTTAACCTAAGGATGTAAAAATATTTAAATAACCGTGTCAAGCCTTGCAAATGTAAAGTCACATTAATAAAGCATTTCCTTTTATATGTACATTTTGCTACTAGATGCAGGGTACTATAAGACTATTTTAACACATTTAGACATGACAGCATGTTGATTTTATGGGTTCATCTTAGACAAAAAGTGACTTAGTTGTAATTATTAATAATGCTTGGTGTCAGGGGCAACATGAGTAAATACATTCATCTTCTAAACGGTGAAAGTAAAATATAATTAGAGCTACATTTCAACAGATAATGCCTTACATTACATAATTGAGACAAACAGAAAAATGCAGGTGCTACAACAAATTTTAATAACCTTATATGGGAGGGTGGATGTGGTGAGCGAAGAGCAGCAGAATCCCAGTCTTGCAGAATGACATCACATGGGTCGTCATCAATCATATTCGTCAAGCTAAAACAAGCTTCACAGCTAACCTGCCATGGAGCAGGCTTGTCCAAAAGCCTATGTTGCCATGAATGAGCGAGGCTTCAGGTTAGCCTCATTCATGGAAATTAATCTGGGGAAATAGAGCCAGGATTGTCAAAGTAAAACTGGCTTTTGAGATTAGCTCACTTTGTGGCATAGCCCTCATACATAGGCTAGCTTGTTTCATTAGAAATAATCTGAATAGACAAAGATCATGTGGCGTTCCTCTAGGCTTGATTATTGGCCCCCAGTTTCTCCATTTTCTGCATGCTTCACCTTGGCTCCAATTAGAGAGTAATATAGGATGACTAGGTGTACAAATCCCAATGGTTTTACAGTCACAACTGAAATGTGTTCACCTTGAATGAGACATAAATCTCGTAAACAGTCTTTGGATTGCATTATTCTAAAGTTCAGGACTAAATGTTTTTAAACCACCCAATGAGCTCTTAAAAATGCCTCAATAAGTTTATGATCATGATTAAATAGCTATAAAAGTAATAACACTTTCCAAGGAAACACCATATAATTATTAGTCTTCCTCCAAGGAACCCGAAGGCTGATAGTTTACTGATAGCTTGTTTAACAGATAATAGACTCCCTCAATCAGATCCTTCAATAGGTCAGCTCTCCTTCAGATTGGCAGCTGAGCAGGTTTTCTACCATCGGGCTCCACCCCCTCCAGCTCCAGATCCTTTCCCTCAGTGGCTTCATGAGATGAAGACTGGATCTCAGAAGACAGGGGTGGATGGTGGAATTCAACCAGCAGTTCATAGATCAGAGTCCCCAGCAGCGCGCCGATGCAGGGGGCGACTAACGGGACCCACCACCAACCGCCTCCAGCCCTGAGACAACCATTTCAAAAATGAAATGACATGTTTAGATGGATAAACAGTGAGGATGTTTTGGGAGTAATGCCAATAAAAACAAACCAAAAACTGACTTGAAAACGTCCTCTCCCCAGCCAGCAATGTAGGTAAAGAGCCGAGGTCCAAAATCCCTTGCCGGGTTCAGAGCATAGCCACTGTTCGAGCCCATGGAGATGCCGATAACAAGCACTGCGGCACCAGCCAGGAGCGGCTGAAGATAATCGGGTATGGAGGTGTTCCTCTGGTCCCCCAGAGCCAGGATACACAGCAGCAGGGCAGCGGTGCCAATCACCTGCATGACATGAAAATATTTAGGGGGTAACACCCCAATAATGCTTTCATGTTTACACACCAACGGGGATAAGTTCGAAGCAGGTCTGAGCTCAAAGCTGGTTTCTTCTATGGTTTCCGGGGGATTTCAGTTAATATAATCTGTGCAACACATCTGGTACAGGTGGGAGGAGTTTGGAAGTCCATGGTGAATGACTTCCGTATGGCTTCGAAGCGATTCTGGTCCACCATCCGGGGTGGTGGTGGTGGGGGGGGATCACACTTCTGAACCTCCCTGGTAAGGTCTATTCAGGGGTTCTGGAGAGCAGGGTCAGACGGATAGTCGAATCTCGGATTCAGGAGGAACAATACGGTTTTCGTCCTGGCCGTGGAACACTGGACCAGCTCTGCACCATCAGCAGAGTCCTGGAGGGTGCGTGGGAGTTCGCCCAACCGGTCTACATGTGTTTTGTGGACTTGGAGAAGGCTTGTAATGAGGGCTGTAAGGTCCCTGTACAACTGGTGTAAGAGTTTGGTTCTGACCGCCAGCAGTAAATCTGGCTCGTTTGCACTGAGAGTTGGACTCCGCCAAGGTTGCCCTCTGTCAATGATCCTGTTCATAACATTTATGGACAGGATTTCTAGGCGCAGCCAAGGTGTTGAGGGGATTTGTTTTGGTGGCCTCAGGTTCGGGTCTCTGCTTTTTCGCAGATGATGTGGTCTTGTTGTCTTCATCTGAATGTGATCTACAGCTCTCGTTGGAGCAGTTCGCGGCCGAGTGTGAAGCGGCTGGGATGGAGATCACCAGAAAAGGGTAGGGTGCCTTTTTCGGGTCGGGGATGGAGTCCTTCCTCAAGTGGAGGAGGTTAAATATCTGGGGGTCTTGTTCATGAATGAGGAAAAAAAAATGGAGCAGGAGATCGATAGATGGATTGGTAAGGAGGGGGCTCAGAGTAGAGCCTCTGCTCCTCCACATTGACAGGAGTTAGTTGAGGTGGCTCGGGCATCTGGTCAGGATGCCTCCTGGACGCCTCCCTGGTGAGGTGTTCCGGGCACGTCACCAGGGACTTTCCTGGGAATGCCTCGGGATTCCTCCCGAGGAGCTGGCCCAAGTGGCCGGGGAGAGGGAAGTGTGGGTCTCTCTGCTTAAGCTACTGCCCCCGACCCCGGATAAGTGGAAGAAGATGGATGGATGGATGGGTGGACATTTGGCACCAACATGGGTCCTACTTTGTACCCAAAATTGTACCTAAAAATTTTACTTCCTACCTTGTAAAATACTAAATACTCCTGACTGTATTTCTACGAGCAATTATATGACGGTAGATACATTTAGGGAGATTGTAATTCCATCTGACCTGGTCCATGATGCCTCCCCACAAACTGAGGTATTCAGCCGGATAAGTGCAGAATATCCCTGCTGTAGCCGTTGGACCCGTCACAGTCAGCTGACCCCCGCTGTACCTCTGGATGGCGTCTGCAAACGTTCACATCATTTCATTTAAAAACGCTTAAAGATTCACAACCAAGTTTGAAGACGTGACAATTATCAGATCAGTGTGGAAACGATGTGCATTTTAGTCAAACTCGGTCGTAAATTTTGTTCACAACAATTGAGTCACTGTGAGCAATATAGATAAAAGTAGCAATAAAAATAGATTCAGATAAGCATCCATATTTCCATCTTATGAATATCAGAGATGAGATAAGGAGATGTAGAGCTGTTAAAAGTACTTTTCCCCCTCGTCCCCAAAAAAATGTCTCCGATTATCAAATGAATGTAGATAAACAAGTAAAACTATCCAAACCAACCTGACTGTGTAAAAGTAATCGCCCCCTAAACCTAATAGCTCTGTCGCTGATGTTTGTCAGAGCTGAGTCTCTGTGGAAGATTATTTGTCCACTCTGCTTTGCAGAATAGTTCAAATTTAACAATATTTGAGAGACTTTGAGCATTAACTTCCTGTTTTGGTTCATTCACAAAATAAGTGTAATAATACCACTCCAATCATGTCATCTCTTCACTGGATTCCTGTTTGTTTTTAAGTTGAAGATTTTATTGATGATTTTTAAAGAGTTTTTAATATATATATATATATATATTTTATCAGATCCATTTAATATGCATTTATCCAGCAAGACAACTGTCAACAGAACAGTTTGTCTCATCTGTTACAAAAACAAAATTGAAATCTAGAGGTGATTGAGCTTTTTACTGTAGCCGCTCCCAGACTATGAAGTTACTTTCCTGTTGACATATGTAGGCCTCAGACTAATGAATGTTTTAAAACAATGCAGAATATTTATCTTTGTTTTCTTTGGCTTTTAATTCGAGCAAACTATGCGAGCGATTCTCTTTTGTTTCTATTCTCTAATTGATAAAAACATTTGTAAAATCCTGTTACCTCCACCAAGGATGTAATTTCTTGCCTGTTAGTAGCTTAACCCAAAAAGTTAGACAGATTTTGATTTTTTTTTTTTTAAGAATATGTCTGCATTGGGAAAAGGAACCAGTGATTAAACCCCAGATGGTCTCAGCAGATTACCGCTTGTGCTGAGCCTGGTTCTGCTGGAGGTTTCTTCCTGTTAAAAGGGAGTTTTTCCTCTTCGCTGTCGCTTCATGCTTGTTCAGTGTGAGGGATTGCTGAGAAGTCACGACGCAATCTTCTGTTGGTCCTTAATTCCTAAATTAAACATTGTATTGTAATAACTTCTTGTAAAGTGCCTTGAGATGACGTCTGTTGTGAAACGGCGCTATATAAATAAACTGAGTTGAAAATTGAATTGATTAGAATTTGGGATTGAGTCGAAACCTACCAGTACCAAAAGTGATTTTCGTGAATAACTACAGAACTAATAATGATATTGGGAATCCAGCTGCTAAAGGTATGTTTTCATGGTCAAGGAATCTAAAAAAAGTTACAACTTTATCACAGTATTGGGGGAGTGAGCAGCCGGAGGACTGCGCTCTCCAAGTGCTTTTCTATGTTTTAATGCAGGAGAGTCTAAAGTGCAGCCCAGGGGGCCAATTACAGCCCTTTGACTGATTTTGTACGGCCCTTGACCACCATTTAAAATTGGTCAATTCTACACTTGGCACCAAACTACAAGTGATGGATGCAGATTTAGACTTTCTTTTATAAAGGCGATAACTTTTGTTAACAAATTCAAAGGATTAGAAAATGATCCATGGCACAAAACTAATGATTCATCTTTTAATATTTTTCTTGCCTTTTAATTTAATTGCTTAAACAACTAACGCAAAAACAGACAGAGAAAACCAATCATAGCTAAAAATATTACATATTTCAAGTCACCCAAACCTCTTTTTTGTTGATAACCCCCCAAAAAAACAAGATTTCTGCTTTAAAATTAGCCCCTATGCAACATTTGAAAACAAAATTCTTTTTTTTAAAAAGGCAACCCTTAAAAGCCCTGTGTTTTTAACCTATAATGCTTTAAAAATACCTTTTCAACAAGAATTCCAACTTTATTTGTTTCATTAAAATGTTACATGTTTAATTCATTGTTAAAGAGTTAAAAAAAAAATGAAAGTAAATAAATGTATTTTTGTGGTACTTTTGACTCGATGATCCTGACCCTCATAGCAAAAAGTTTGGACATCCTTGTTTTAATGCGTTCTACATCTGAAATTCCTCAGGATCACAGTTGGATTCAAGACTCCTTCAAAGCTTTTCCTCAAGACACTCGTTTGTGCCACTATACGCTACGTGTATAAATGCCAAAGAAATAACCCATTCACTACAACAAAACTGATCTTTCCACATATTTTCTTACAGAATAGACAGTTTTAAAAATGTTTGTGCCACTACACGTTTGCTGTAATTTCTGTACATAAATGAGAAACTCTGCATTATGTATTTCTTCAGGTTTTTTCCTTCTGCAAAACTCTTTTAGACATTCAAGCAAATTTGGTTATGCACAATCAGCCTAGAGCTCAAAAAATATCTGGTCTAAGCTACCGGCTACTTTATTTTTAAAAAAAGAGAAAGATTATCAGCGTTAAAAAAATATCAGCATATTTAACATTATTTTCTTTCCTGCGTTCACTGCATAACATGACTGATAAAGCCTGTCTGCAGGGACTGATGTGGACTTACCGTAGTACTGCAGACCAACGGTGGCAGCAGCCAGAAAGGCTCCAAGCACCTGGAAGAAGGTGTAAAAAGGAAGTTTCTGCCATTGATGTCTGCCCAAAACGCACAAGCTCAGCGTAACTACGGGATTCAGGTGAGCCCCTTTGAAAAAAAAACAAATAAAGTAAGCTATGAAGTCTAAAGGTACTCTAGATTTGTATTTAGCTTCCTCTGAGTGAAAACAATGTGTGAAAGAACCTGTTCAAGAGGAGTTTTCTTAGCTTTTTATCTAGCCAAAGAAAAGTTCAAAACATGTAACAACATTATTTGCATTAGTTGTTTATTTAAGTTTAAACTGCACACACCCAGCATTCTTCATAAGTGATCCTATCTTTACCCAGAAGCTCTTTACTTCTGAGAAATTATTCAGCCTCAATTTAAAAGACGTCACTGTGTTTTAGGGGTTTTATGTGTAATTGTGGAAGAAAAATCTCAATTTCCTGAAAGTAAAAATTTGAAAAAGAGTGCTGCGCATTTGTCTCCTTTCCGCTGATTCAATTCTTTGCAGTAGAGTTTTTCAACCCTGCTCCTCAAGGTATTGCCGTGGAAGAATTTTGTCTAGTCCCTTTGTTAAGGAATTATGGTAGAATAACAACCTGGTTATGTTTTTATGATATGTCCTTCCTGCTCCCACACACTGGAACAGGTTTCAAAGATGTGTCGTCTAGAAGCCACTGAGAACTCTGTCCCCCCCCCCCCCCACCCCACCCCACCCCACCCCAACGCCGGGTCATGTGAACACATCTGTGACCCTGGCTAGGTGGAGGGACGCAAAATTCTTCCAAGCGTGGATTTTAGACAGATGTCTTTTGTTTTGTCTTCGAGTTACTACAGTCTGACTCAGGTTGTCTTCTCATCTTTATAACAGTCTGTTTTGATTGCGGGAGTGCATGTTCATGCAACGCCTGGTGTGTGTTGGCACTCCTTGTTAATTATCAAGCTAAATGAAATACTCTCGGACCACAGAAGTAATCTTCTCTTCCTTTTGCTTAAGAGAATTTTATTACAAATCAAATATTATAAATGAGATTTCCAAATCAGTACACTGCCCTTTTTTTAGGGAAACATTGCTCCACAGAGTCATCTTTCACTGCCATTGCAGGTGTGAGTCCCTCTGTAGGTCTCCAGCGATGTTACACATCTAAAGACGGAACTTTCTATTCATTCCTGTTCGTAGAATCTTCTGTCACACTGAACGAAGATCATCTGTGAACATTAATTCGGAAGTCTTGCCACGTATTTTAATCATATTTCAGTCTGTACTGGACATTTCTTACATATAAACGTGAATTTATCTAGGTGGCCAAAGTGCAAGATTATGTGTAATCCACAATACAGGAATGCTACAGAATTGAAAATGTCTTTTCCCTTGTGGCATAATTGGGATGTTTAAAAATTGGGAGAATATTTCATAACCAGACTCTGTTCTCCCTCACCTGTGTGCTGTTCCTTGGTCTTTATAATGTCGATTGTTCTTCAAAAAAGGGGGCGACCCTGGCTCAGGAGTTGGGTGTTCGTCTTGTGGCAGCTGTGGCAACAAACTAGCTGCCATCACCAGTGTGTGAGTGTGTATGTGAATGACTGAATGTAGTGTAAAGTGCTTTATGGTCCTCTGACTGAAAAAGCGCTATGCAAATGCAGGCCATTTACCAAAAAACCTTTGAAGCCTTCAAAGAACAGTTGTAGAACGACTTTATCAATCGAGTCTCTTCTGAAGCCAGTTCGTTTCACTGGATTTTATTGAGGGGTATTAAAGTAAAAGGGACGTCAAACATCTGCAGGTCACACCCAGGAGATTATTCATTGGAAAAAAAATGGAAACTATGATACTTTAACTTCTTAGCGCTGTGATGGTCACATAAAATGTCCATAAATACAATTAAGTTTATATTGAAACAGTACTACATCTGGGCAACATCCTTGTTGCAAAACAACCTGCAGCAGAAACGTCTTAAGCCATAAATTATAAGCAAACTGGAGCATAGAGTATCACAAAAAAGGGAGCGCAAAGAGGGCAGATGACGGTCTAGATCGCGTGTCTCAAAGTCAAGGCCTGTGAGCCAAATCCAACCCACCATATAAACAGAGCTTCAAGGTAACAGTTGTGTGTTTAAATGTCATTTTTATTAGTCAAATCAAATTAGATTTAATTTGTATAGTGCCATATTTCATCAATATGGAAATATAAACTATTTTATGCTAAAAAACACTTATTGAAGGCACATAAAGCTATAACATTTTAAGTTTTTTTTTTTTTTTATCTATATATCCCCACACATCTGGCATTTTGAGGATATTCATAATCTAGATGTGGCCGGAAATGAAAATGAGTTTGACACTTCTGGGCCCTCATTTATCAAACGTTCATAGAAATGTTCCTATATTCTATCCTATGAAGGAAATTTAGGATGTGCGTAAGTACACGTCAAAGTGTGATTTATGAAACATGTGGTGGCCTCTCGTACGCACGCTCCTCCACAATCAGCTGTTGATAAATCCCACTTGTGCGTACACAGGTCCTCGTGCCCGTTCACAGTCGTTTGCATACAGAAACGCCCTGAATTAACCATATTTGGTAGCACCACGTCATGCATTGAGTCCTCACGTTTTTCCTTAAAACAATTTCCAAGAGAGGAAAAAAAGGAATTTTAATGCCACAGAGATCGAGGTGAAACAGGTGGGGAAATAAAAAAAATATTCATGATTTACAGACCTAAAAAAATACAAAAATAAAAGTCAGTTTATACAAATTCATTTCACCACCGATAGTTTTGGCCATCAGCGTTTTCTCTGTTTAATTGTCCCAGTACGCAGCCGTTATATTTCTGCTGCCGAGCAGACAAAAAATTAAAAATAAAAAAATAAATGAAAAATGCGGCGAGTAATTTAATTTGCTAATATTAACTTCTGTGTAAGTCCTTAATTTCTTTGAAAATATTAAATAATTTAATAATGAGCATTGCTGTTTGATTTTATCAGCTCAGGGGAAACTAATAATAAAAAAAAATAACTCCGCCTGGGACAAAGGTGACAGGCAGTAAATACGGTGGGGACAGTGGACATGTTCCTGTTGGAAATTAAGGGGGAAAATGGTTCAATATTAAAATGAATACAATAAAACATCTCTCAGTACACGGCTGGACCAGATCTAATACAAAGGGTGCTCGATCATCATTATTCATACTTTAGTGGCCAAGCCTAATTGGAGACACGGCTTGTGCTGCCATCAGTAGGCCTACGCAAGGAAAAAGGACAATCTGCTTTGCTGATAAGCAGGAACATTTAGTTGTCACGGTACAGTTTGCAAACCTTTTAATTAAAGGTGTGACAAAATCCCATTAAACTGAAACGCTTGGTGTAATAACCAGACAAATAAACTGGAGGGGGTAGGGGTCTGCGGCCACACAACGCAGCGAGTGACATCGCCATGCATGATCAACCCAACATTAAATTATGTATTTCTTGGAAAATTTCATACATTTCCTTAAAGTTTATTGCTAATCCGTGCATAACATAACTGTTTCAGTGCTGGAGTTCCTCCGTTCTAACAGTAGATGCTGTGCGTAAAAACAATGAGAACTGTACTAATATTTAGGAACATTTCTACGCACAAGTACGAATTGATAAATACCACATAATGCGTAGAATTGTTCCTACGCACAAAATAGGCACGGATCTGTGTAGGCTACGCTTGATAAATGAGGGCCCTGGTCTAGACACTCGGAGTATGTTTTCACAGTTTTGCATCAAACCTCTGGAGGAAATTAAACTTCCTATTCTTCTTCAGGAGATTCTTTCCTTTCCAGGAGAAAATATTCTGAATTATTACGGGAAAAGCTTTTATTGGCCAGACTAAGCTGGCTTCAGCTTATACCTTTCCTGTCTGTTTCAAAGTTAAAAGAGCTGGCTGGTAACCACAGTTTTACATAATACAGATTTTATATCAAGCGTCCAAATCAAGAAATGTTTAGAATCTTAAAGGCATCTTACCTGAGACTCCACGGGACACAAAGACCCCGAACGTAACTCCCAAAGCGAACCCGAGGTTAATTGAAAGATACTGACCATTTTTTTCTTGAGACGTGATCACCTGTGCAACAGAGCCACAACCAAACAACTACACACACACACACACACACACACACACACACACACACACACACACACCAAAAACAACGTTTCTTAGTATTTTTAAGCCTGCTCAGTATATATGAATGTATTGTGCAGAGAACATAAATATGCTTCTCGTTTAAGCATAAGTGAAACATGGTCTGACACATAGATACAGTGCGTTTTTTATGAACTTCACTTCTCATTAACCTGCTTTTATGGTCTATGCTGTAATAATTAGAGGTAAAACAACACAGTCTCTCTCATTTTCACTTTTTTTTTTTTTCAAACAAAGGACAAAGTCCTGCAAAAGCTCATCTACCCTCCTTTACAGCACAAAGCAGGTTAACACTTCAACTATTGAGGAAGCTTCTCATTCATCAGTTTCTACTCACAATCAGGACGTAGACTCCCAGACATTCAGCCAGGCACTCCCTGACCACCGGGCTTCTGATCCTGCACCTCCCTAGCAGCGTCTCCATCAAACTTCCTCTGACTCGTCCAGAGATGAGGGACGTTGATCATGTGAGTCCTAGTTGCACAGCTCTGCTCCTTCTGCCTCACTGGGCACAGTTTGCCCTCTCATGCTGGACTTCAGGGTTGCGTCACAGAGTTTATTGCGAGGCTGAGGTGTTTTCCCCAGCGGAAGGGAGATATTTTTTATTTTATATGACATCTTGGGAGCAGAATCAAAAGCGGCAGGCATGACCCACTGGTCCTCTCTGTGCTCTAGCTCCTCAAACTGCAGCTGATAGAAATTAGCTCTGATATCTGCTCCTTTTTGATTGGTTATTTTCACACTGAATCATTTTGCTGTGAAAAAAAAGCCTTAAATTCTTGGTATTACGGTTTCTGTTATATAATGTGAAATATTAGAAATATATATTAGATGAAATAGCATACTTTGTATAGCATACTTTTAACAAGGTAATTCATGGTGCTTTGTATGATTTGGTAGAAACTAAACATATAATAAAAACATGTAGAGTAAAAACAGCAATTAAGCATAAAACACTCAAAGAATAAAACATGAACTGCACATAAAAACAATAAAGAAAGTAAACAGCACTTAAGCGTCATAATAATTTACTCAAAGGAAGCTCTAATCAGATTAGTTTTAAGTTTTGATTTAAAGCAGCTCAGTGGTTGAGCAGCTTCGCAGTTGTCAGGAAGTTTGTTAAAAATATAATAAAATATAAATATAATAAAATAGATCTAATATATATATATTTAACTGCTCCCAAGGTTTTTGGTTTGAGTCAGCAACTCTTCTCACAACACAATCACTGACCATCACCGTGAAAAACTAAAGAAAAGACAACTATACCTTTTATCAGAAAATAAACACAAGAAACAAAAATGTATAGTAAGATAATATACAATTACCATGTGCACATTCCGACCAAACATTCAGGAGTGGTTACTCCATTTTACCTGAAAGGTCGTGGTGATGTCCTTACTAGAAGAGATTTTAATTTCTATAATGCCTCATTTAATCAAATATATCATCACGTTGACACTTTCAGTTTACCTGAGGTAAAAACCGTGTGATGGTGGAATGAACTCAGTAACAGGAAGCGATGAAAATACTGGTTTTAAAACGAACCAGTGCTAATATGGAGTGATGCTGAGGTAAGGACACACAAACAAATCTAAAAAAATGCCTCAAATAATAAAAAAAAAATTCCATAACTGAAATTTTAACATAGAAAAACTGGATTGAACACCTCATCTGCTCGTCCAAACTCACAAAATAAGAAGTTAAGGTCCTTACCTGCAGTATCTGCAGACAGGAGAGATAAACCTCATTAGACGTTGTTGAATTAAATAATTATCATAAGTAATTCAATGCATGTTCAAGCAGAGACAAAATGGAGCCAATTTCCAGTTTAACATTTATTTTGAACAGATTAACAAATTGCAGTTTTACAGAGGAATTTTGCCCCCGTCGTTCCTCTGTGGTCCAGATTTAAAGAAATCTGAACATTGAATGATTTTCATGTCAAGACTTTTATAGACTCCAGTATTCTGCCAGGGTTGTAGGCGTTCCTTCTCCTCGAAATCTTACTCCAATCCGATCATTTCCAAAAAGTGTCTGAGCCATGATTTGCTGTCAGAGAATCCTGGAGTCAGAAGATGGGTCGTCTCTGTTCTGGGTCAAAGGTTCATTATAAAGAATTATGGTTTTATGGCTATCTGCTTCTCTAAAACTTTTCTCCCAGTTTCTTATCTAAACATCCTGCTTTTACAACATGCCATAAACTTTAGCCAAAAGTTTTACGACTTAAAAGCTTAGCCCCATAAACAATACTGACAAACATATCTTTACCATCATGCAAGCTAATTAAAACAGACTTTTACTTTCTGAATACTAACTAAAGATTATATAAACATATTTAATACGAGACTGTTATATAAAGTAGCCCCAAAAAATATGAGTCACGACAACGTCCATCCGGTTTCTTTATCTATCCAACCAACTTTCCATAGTTTTTTCCAAACATTTGTTTCTTTATCTAACCATTTATCAGTTTATCTGTCCAGCTAATGCTCCTTAGGTCTTTCCTTCCTTCCTTCAAGCCTTTTGTCCATCCATCGATGTGTTTTCAGGATTTGAACCTGACCACTCTAGTATCTATCATTCATGGTGAACTTAAAAATAATAATTAAAAAGTCCATAGAGATGCATTTAACGTGAGTCGTGGAGAGGTTGGAGAGTTTAAGATCAAATTGAAGCACCACACAATTAATAATATCATACCTTGTTTACCTCGTGTAAATATATTAAGCCTTTATTTGACACTTTTTCACATTTCCTCCATCCATGTTGCTTTTTTTAATAAGACAATACAAAAATAAAACATTTAACTGGACTGTTCAGAAAAAAGGTTCACTACTGCCAACCAGTCCAGAGGAAATACTTTTTATTTAAATCCTCCGAAGAACCTGGAGAACAACGAGTCGTCATCCCGCAGGTCTGAGAAAGGATTCGAGTCACCTGGAAAACCATAAAAACGAGGCATTAGGAGAAGATGAAGCTGCTGTTTATTGAGTTGATTAAACCCAGGCTGTAGCAAAGCTTACCTGGGAGCACTGGTCCAGTCTGGTGGTCTGGTCCATCCAGCCTCCCTGCACTTCCAGAGCGGGTCACGGTGGTCTTCTCGTTGCCGTGTCCATCCCTGACCGTTCGCCTCTCCTCTACAGTCTGACACACACAGCAAGAGAGAGAGAGGAAACCAGGGAAAATATTCACACCCACCTTTCTGGTTTTATCCATCTATATGTTGATGAAGGGAACATTTGGTGAAAGCTCACCCCGTCAGGTTTCACCACCTTGGTGACGGTGACTGACTGGAAGAAAGATCGGATCCTGGGTTCGCTAGGGGCCTGAACGGCAGGCGGAGTCAGGATCTGATCTAAGCCGCCCGATGACACGGCCGAGTCCAGATCTGGGGCGGCCAAGAAAGGAAAAACTGGTTAAAAAAAACCCAAAAAACAATAATATATATATAAAAAAAAAGATATAACACACTCCTACCTCCATCTTCTTTAGGCTCTGGAGTTCTCTGCGGCCCCTGTCCCCAGAAATCATTGAACTATTTGGACACAATGAGAAAAGTCTGAGAGGAGCGTTGACTGTGAGCTGCAGCAGACGTAAAATCTGTCACCTGTACCTTAGAAAAAGGTCTCCAGCCGTTAAAAGGTGTACGAGGGAAATCTGGCGACTCCAGAGGAGATCGGGGGTCATTCGGGTCCTCGTGGCGCGGCCTTCGGACGTCGCTGTTGGGTGACTTTAGCATAAAGTCTCTCAGTGGGTTCCCGCTGCCTCCCCGCCGCTCTGATCTGTCCTGAGGAGGAGACGGCGGCAGGATTCTGGGAACATCTGAAATACAACACAGAGGAGATAAATGTGCTTCTTTGTCTTTATTAAAGGGCTTAAACTATAAGCTGAGGGGAGCAGGACAAAATAAAAAGGGCTTTAATACTGCTAAATTAATGCGATTTTAATCTTATTTCATTATTTTGTTTATTTTTTTACACTAATCTGCTGAACATTCAGACAAACTAGGGCGGCACACTATCAGGTAAATATTGAACTGCAAAACTATGTGTTGAGAGTGGCGATAATTATGTTGTTGACAATTAACCTCTAATTTTCCAGACACTTGACGACGTTCTCATCCAGGACATGTTTAACATTGAATATCATCTCTGCTACCTGTGAACTGAGCTATTAGACGGTCACGCAGCAAACAGTCTTCAGTCAGAAGCTTCCCCAGATTCGTAGCGTGACTGACTGCCATCCAACCCCGCCCCTATGCCCTTTTTAGGAACATGCTTCGTCAGAGCTGGGGAGGAGGAGTCTGTGAATCCGCCATGAATTCCCCCATGAAAGTCATTCTGGTAAACTGGGAGGAGTGAGGAGGCGCTGTCTATTCTTTTTTACAGTCTATGGTGTATACATTGCCATGATGCTTCCTATTTAGTACAGTGGAGCCCTACTTATTCAAAGTTCAGTATTGGTAGAATCACCTATTTGAGAGTATCTAAAATATTCAAAGGAAAATGCAGCTTGGGAAGTTAGAATACCACGGAGCAATGCTGCTGGACAATCCAGGAGCGGCATCGATTGTCTTTGGCACTGATTGGCTGTATCCACAAGAAAGGAGATAAATAAGACTGTAGAGATTAGTTTCTGTATTGGGCTTATTAAATCATATTAATTAGGAATGTCCTGATCAGCATTTTGGGCCACAGATCCCGATCCGATCTTTTAAACTCAAACCTGATCCGATTTCAAGTCCCAATACAACGTTTTGCCTTTCGGATTGAAATTAATAAAACTGAAATATATTTTTAGCAAGTAACTCGACTTAACTTTTTATAAGATTAATTTAATTAATAAGCATTATTGTAAATACCATTGTTAAGGGTTTTTTCCTTGAGAATTGCGTATTATTAAATAAAATTGATAGACCAAGGTTGCTGGAAATAATATAAGCTTGTTGTTGTAAGATTGAGACAGGTCAGTATGATCAATTCTAATCGCATTAAAACCTCCAAAAAACTTAAAGGAATCTCTCTCATTTAATTAAGAGCCTAGAATCCGATCACACCATAAAACCAAAATCATGCAGAGAATTAAAGATCATCCTCAGATTAATATTTCAGACAAAAGTAAGAAGTAAAACACTTATACTTGGTACACTGTAATAAAAAAAAAAAGGTTTTCCAGCAGGTTGGTGAGCACAATGCTTCCTTCCCCTGTCATGGGATCACATTCACTCTATATGTTTGAGTAAATACAAGTTAGAAAGGCCACATTGTTCTAAATTTTTAAGTTGAAGTATTATTATTATTGGCGTTTTCACTATGAGCTGAAATATCCGAAGCTCATGAACGCAGCACAGTTTTTCGACAGCATCCGCTGGTCTGCTTTTTTTCCCTCTCCTGCTACAGGAGCTAAAGAGGAGTTTTTCTTTGTTTCTTTCAGTTTATTGCTGCGTGTAAATGCCAGAATGGGAGTTTCTATGCCTTTTTTATATAGTTAAAAGTACAGTTATTCATGTTTTCTGAAGTTTACCCAAATTAGAGCTCTGATTAATCTGCTATGCTGATTTGTGGTAATTAGAATCCTTGTTTACAGAGGTTTTATTTATTGCACAATCACCTTCAAACATAACTAAGAGTTACTTTGGCGACTCATCGGGATCTCCGATCATTGAAAAATATGAAAATACCGGCCCGATCCGATCACGAGATCAGGCCATCCCTAATATTAATGCATATTTGGTGGTTGAATCAATTCTTAGGTCCTGCAATGACAACTCTGCTATTTTCTTTACTATCAAAATGTAGGGTTGATGTGAATCTTGTGATAAAAAGGGAAACTTTTTAATTATTTTTTTAACTTCACTTTTTTGTCAACTTCTTTTTTTTTCCCTATCACACCACAAGTCTATCGATGGATATATGTTATTATTTAATTATCGTCCATCCATTGCGAGGGGTCTAAACCGTGGCAATGCAAATCTATCTCCCTTATCTTACTCTATACTCATCCAGACTTTTCCAGACTCTACAGGAACCCCACTCACTGAAATGAAATACGTTTCTCCTACTGCAATGGGGGGGGGGGTTGTTAAGCCTTTTGGGAGGAGTTTGAACTTAATGCACAACTTTTCCGCTTGGCAAGAAGCCCAATGAGGATATAGGCTGAAATTATTTCTGCAAATTCAAAATTTCTTGCGTTTCCCATAGGGAGGAGGCTCTAGGGCAGGCCAGGATTGTTGCCCAACAACCAAATCATACCGAAGTGTCCGGATTCCGGATGTCCCTCCCAGTGGCCCAGCTGGGAGAAGATCTCCTCCATCTCTCTGAGGACGTGGCCGAACACGGGGGGCTCCTGGAATCTCATCCCATCTGGACCCAAGCTGAAGCCGAACCTCCAGGCACCGTCGAACGGGTCCTGCTGGTCCCTTCTGAATCCGTCGTAGGTGAATCCATCCTCCTCCTCATCGTCGTCATCATCATCATGAGTCATAGCGTCAAAGAAGGGGTCCCTAAGAAACAGATCCCATGAATGTCTAGGCAGCCTACATTTCTTTCTATTACACCGCCGAGTACCAAGGGATTTGTGGGCTTCTAAAGCATAGCGGTCATTAAAGCAGGCAGGTTGCAAGTCCTGCAGGATTTCTACGTAAACCATGTCCACCGAGGGAAGCAAGAGGCGCTTTAAGCTTTACTGCAGCGACTTTAGGCTTGATGTGCAGGTGAAATACAAAAAAATTGAATATCATAGAAAAGTTCAATCATTTCAGTAATTCAACAAAAAAGGTTAAACTAATATATGATATAGATCCGTTACATGCAAAGCGAGATATTTTAAGCCTTTAGTTCTTATAATTTTGATTATTATGGTTTAAAGCTTCTATAAAAACACATTCAAAACCTCAGAAAATTAGAATATTACATGAAATCAATCAAACAAGGATTTTAAATGGAAAAAACGACAGACCTCTGCTTACTTAATACTTGGTTTTGGCCACTTTTGCATCAATTACTGCCTCAATCCAGCGTGGCACTAATGCACTAACTCCAGCCTCAGTCCACTCCCAACACTTTTGAACAACCTTTTTCAAACAATTCTCTCCAGGCTGCAGTCAGTTTCCCTTCCACATACATTTCTATTAATGTGCCTTAATAAAGCCTTTTGAGGCATTCCCTCCTCATAAACGGTGTCAATGATGGTTTTCTGCACAACTGTAAGGTCAGCAGTCTTCAACAAGACTGAGACACCATTTAAATACTCAGGAACCCTTTTCATGTCTATCTAACCAATTAATTATTTACAGTGTTACACTTTGAGCCTAAAACATTACACCTTCTGTGGGGTTTTACTTAGCATCAAAGTCATAATAAATAAACACTTGAAACATCTCGCTTTGCATGTAATGAGTCTATATTATATTAGTTTCACTTTTTTACGTTGAATTGCTGAAATAAATTAACGTTAACGTAATATTCTAATTATTCGTGTTTCACCTGTAAAACTGCACCGAAACGGGCAGATTACGACTTGCCACTGGACTATCTTGTGAATCATTCTTTTTGATTTTATTATCACAATCCTCTCCAGGCATTAGTTTTTCCTACCACTAAACTTTCCCGTAATCTCTTGGCAAACAGCACTCTGCCTGTGGACAGTGTCAGAGACTACTAAACTTTTGAATCCACGTAATGAACTTTTTTTTTTTAAATTGTAGTAAATTAACTCCTGATAATATTCCAATTTATTGAGATGTACAGCGGATTACAGAAAAAAATATGTTTGTTTCTGGTTCAGATGGTGCCAAAATATTTCATTATATGAACATTAGACTAATCTTTTTTCTTTTATCAAAAGCCACTTCCAGGTGCTTTCAGGGAGGCTGTGGAGCTCTAAAGGTCAAAACCCAAAACCGTCTCTGGGACGGACCGGGTAAGATTGACTTTAAAGATCGGGAACCTTCCAGCTAAACTGAGCAGCGACATGCTGGATGAGGGACCCCTGTGGTTTTCCTGGCAGAAATAAAACAACTAATCTCGTCCTCGACAGCGCTGGTCTGTTACCTAACAGCGGCTAACTTCTACTTTTTAATTTCGTTTAAAAACAAAACAGACTGACCTTCTGCCTCGAAAGTGGCCTCCTGGGACCCCGAAGAAGCCGCGGAATAAATCAAAAACACTCATTTACTAACAACTCCGACGGACGAGCTGAACCATAACTAGAAACGTGAACTCCGGGCCAAACAGAAGCACCAGCGCAGCTACAAATGTCAACAGAGTCGTAAAGCGTTCTGGATCGTTCCAAATGACGCAATGTGTCGCAAAGAGTGTGTTGCCGTAAAGAAGGTCAAAGATGCGCAGCCGAAAAGGGATTTCTGCAGGACATTACGGAACGCACTTTTACTGTACATCACATTAAAAGAGAGTATATTCTTAAAATGTTTGAAGAAGAACAGATAAATAAAATACGAAGAAAATATTTATCATATCCGGTTCCCCCAAAGGTTAAAGAATTACAATTCAAAATATTCAATGAGATTTATTTAACTAATGAATTTATTAAAATTAGATTTAAAGGTGATGTTAATGGATGTTCGTTTTGTGATAATGAGACTGGAAATTTGGACCATCTCTTTTTCACTTGCAATATTGTTCAGAAATTTTGGAAAGAAATGTGGGACTGGATGAAATCCAATAATGTCTCTCTGACAATAGAGACTATAAAATGCCATGCTTTTCCCCTAAATAAACACAATGAGCTGGTTATTAATAGTTTAATTTTATTAGGAATTTTTTTTTATACACAAATGCAGATTCTGAAAAATAATACCAAATTTGACATATTGGGAAAAAGATTTGAGGGTATTCTCTAAATCCCTTAAATTAGTTAATTGTGAGTCCGCTATTACCTTATTTTCATTACTTGGAGGCTTTTCACCATTATACATGGCTATGTAACCCTTCCTTAGTTTCTGTTCTTTTATATATATATATATATATATATATATATATATATATATATATATATTAAAAATAAAATAAAAAAATTCAGGGAAAGATCATTTGTTTTAAATATGGTTCCTTTTATTTATTTATTTTATCCATATTACACATGTTTGTATAATGATCTGTTCGTCACATTCCACTGAAGTTATAGAGCCCTGTACTGCTGTTGGCAGTTTGTATGAAACAGATTCTTAATGTTAAAACATGTAATTTCTCTGGTTGTTTGTATATAATGGTTGATAAAAAAAACCAAAAACTATTTAGTTCATATCATTTAATGTTGTAATCAGTTTAACTCCTCCAGTATTGACAAGCTTATTGAAATGTGTTTTTGCATAGCTAATACTTTTTCCTAAAGGATATTTTGTTGTGTTGCTTGGATTTTGTAGATGAAAATGCATAAAAAGTAGTTTGGGTCTAGTCCTTCTTCATTTTGTTTGCCCAAAATAAAAAGAGTCCCTTATGGATTATACCCAAGATATTTATAAAGTAAGTCTTCTGTGTTTTTTTTGTCGTGCATGATCAAAACTGAGGACTGGCCTCAGTTTCTACTCATAAAGTTATCATCACTTGGGTGAACTTTGAGGACAGTTACTGAGTTTCATGCCAGGCTTGTTGACAACCACAATCTACTTAAAAATATTTGCTCATACATGGAATACACTTAAAGAGTCACTGAGAACATTAATGTTATTTAGTTTTGTTTCTAAACAGATTGAGATCCGTTAAATACTTTTTTTTGTGTTTGTTCCCAAAATGGCAACTTTTAATATTGCCCAAACAAGTCTTTCAAAAATACTGCATCGTTTTGATAAAAATGTTTCACTAAAAATATTTCAAAAGAATGTCCTTATTTTGAATAGAGATTTTCAAGTTTTAGCAGTTTTGCACTTTCTACAATAAAAATATGTTATAAAATCAATCTTTCATTTTTTTGTCAAATTTAGATGTTTTAGTTTTTAGTTTTGAAAATCTGGTCACCCTACCTCAAGCAGAGTTTGACTTAGACCACTCTTCCTGCTAATACCATCAAACTATAGCTACTCTACCTACACAGAGGCATATTTGGTGGAATCCAGAGGAAGAGTTTCAAGTCACAGATAATTGGTTATTATTTAAGTAGACGTATTAGTGAACTTCCCTAAAAAAGCTTAAACTTGCTGCATCATAATGTAACTAACAGCAATCAAGAAATGTTGCGCTCTTACAAACTTAACTCATCACCTAATTTGAACCTTAAAGTATTTTAATCTTATCCATACCATGTTATCATTCTCAAACTGTAAAAAGTGTTCATATTATTCAAGTATTTATAGGAGGCCCCTGATGGTTTTTGGGGCCCCAAAGCGGTGGCAGCTTGTTCATATTTGGGTCGGCTCTGGTGAAACTCTTCCGCTCTTAACATAAAAAACGGTGAAAGATATTTATCAAATGGAAGTCGAAGCAAAATGCAATTTTGATCTTGTGGTCAAAACATTCTTACATAGATGCAGATTCAGATTACTTTAAGTCATTCCTAATTACAGTGTAATAAAAAATGTTCCAAAAGCCTAGCTTGTGGATTAAGTATGTATGATTACAACAGCCACATGTGAAACATTTATTGCGTACAAAGTTACATTTACTTGAATAACTTTTGAGGGAAAGAAATTACCTTTAGGAGTAGCTTTACTATACAGTACCTTTACTTAAGTAATATTTAGCATAATTACTTTTGTGTAAAATTTCTAGAAGTTCTAAGTTAACAAATAAAGAAATATGTAAAAAAAAAAAATACATAGACTGTTTACTTGCGTTTATGAGGTCAGGTTACACTGTAGGCTAAACACCATACATCGTCACTGGAAGTATTGTTAAACTAGTTTTAAAGATATACACGACATATACTCTACATGTTAATGTTAAATTGAAACAAAATTAATTTGGAAAGGTTTCTTCTGCTTAAAATGTTTTCTTTTGTAAACAGGTTTGACATGTTTTGTTTTTAAAATACCAGAATTTGCCCATGGTGCTATATTTTTTATGTCTGAGTTTAAAGACATTAAAATCAGCTTTTACTCAGTATCACGTAGCATTCTTATCAAATACTTTATTAGCTATGCTAATAAAGTATAGCTAATAGTAGTAATTTTTTGGACAACTACAATTTACTTTTGAGAGAAATTTTTTTGCAGCAGTTCCACTCAAGTACAATTTTTGGTTACTCCACCAAACTGATTATTCACATCAATTTAAATGCTAGTAAAGGTTTGATTATACACAAACCATTAACTAAATATTATAAAAGATATTTAGATTATATTTAGATATTATCTAAATATTCTTAGAATATGCATCATTTCATTTTCAGTGTTTGTAAAAATCTTCTTGCAGTGTTGAAAACATAGATCCATCATTTTAGGTGTGCTTTAGTGATTCATTAAGTAATCCCAAACTAAACTAAATAAATCAATAAAATAATGTGACTTTTGGCAGCGATAGATCATTTTGTTTCATATGGACTTAAATGAAATCTGGGAAACGGATTCAATCTACAACAAATGTTAGAGCGCAGAAAACGTACCATAACTCCTGAAATAACGCATTGATTCAAAGGTGAAAATCGTAAACAGAACTTAAAACGGCAACAATAAATAGTAAGGATTAGGTAGATCTGAAAAACGGCCAAGAAAAAAAAGCTTTCCCCGCCTGTAAAGCAATTTTTCTATTTAAATATAAACGTTTTTTATGCTCTATAAGCCAATAATATTCAGTTTTTAAGATTGATCTAATCTGGAAAAAACAGAATTAGGAAGGATGAAGACACAGGGAAGGAAAGATGAATATGACAAGGGAATAAGGAAGAAAACCGCTTGGAAGGAAAGGTATAAAGGAGTAAGATAAGGAAGGAAACAAGGGAGATAAACGTAAAGGCAGAAGGAATAAAGAAGGCAAGGAATGAGAGGACGAAGGGAAGAAGGGCACAAGGGTGGATGAAAGAAAAAGGAACAAAAAATGGTTTAATGTAGAATAAAGGAACACAAGGAAGGAAGGGACTGAGAAAAGGAATTGAGGGTAGGGAAATAAGGAAGAAAGCTTATAACGAAGATTACATGAGAAAGGATTAAACAAGGACTAAAGGAAGGCAGGAAAGAAACAATGGATTCAAACAAAAAAGGACAATGATCCACTTTCATCAACGAAATAAGTTTCTAAATATAAATATTTTTCCATTTTATCTGGAACTAAAAAATACTTCAGCTCTGCAGAAACCACGTGATTTTCTAATTGATCAAAACTGACCTGTAGACGATCTGACAGCTTTAGACCTTGGCTGCAGTCGAGCTGCTAGAACAGGAGAAATTGCATTCAAAGGCCACAAAAAAAACGGTTTATTAAAAGACATTAACATCCAAAATGATGAAAATGTCTTTGTTTATTTACTTAATATTTATATATTTTTACAAAATAAAAAAGGGAACAAAAAAAGCTAACAGGTCTGCAAGAATTTGAGAAAAACAAACAAAAAAAAGCCATTGACAAACAAGGACTACAGTACTTGTGTTTTTCTTTATATATGTACAAGACAATTTTATCCATTTAAATCTTTTGTTTTAAAACGCACGGTACAAAAAGAAGAAAAAAAATAAACCACTGACAAAGAAAAACCATAGCACAACTCTGTCCATCAGTAAGTATACAATGCTGCAGGTTTCCTTACAACGTCTGGGGGAGGGCAGGAGGTGAAGCGGAGAGGAGGCGGCTATGGAGGGCGGGGGCCTCAGAAACTAAAAACACGGCTCGGGTGAGAGTCTTGGAAAAATTATTCGACGTCTCTCAAAAGTAGCGGGACCTTCGCGCAGCGTCTTTTTAAACTCGTGGGAACGGTAACTGTACAAAGCGTTGGTTAATGAAAAACTCCTGTGCTAGGCTAAAAACAAAGCACAGTACACAGACACAGCGCCCCCGTGCGGACAAACATGCACGCAGTCACATGACAAACACACCTTCCTCACACTCCAAGCCAGTGAGCTCACTTATATGTCTTTATATATAATAATATATCTATATTTGGTAAAAAATAAACTTCACAACTCTACCAATTAAGAGAATTGCTTCTTCAAACTTAAAAATGACAAAAAATAATAATAAAGGAAGGAGGAGAAAGAAAACATTCAACAGCAATTATTATTTATGGATATTTTGTGTTGGAAGATTAAATAGGTGGTGAGTTGAGGGTGAGAAATAGAAAACCAGCCTGCCTCCCCCTCCCAACCACCTTCAGATATTACTTCATTCAGCCAAGAAAACAGGTGGGAAATAAAAGAAAAATACAGGAAATGTTCATTCTTTTAGAAAACAGTTCTATCTTACATGTAAGTTAAAGAAACCCCAAAAAAAAAGGGGGGGGGGGGGGGGGGGGGAGCAGGGTGAGGGGGGATTATCACGACACAAATTCCCAACACTCAACATTTCACCTCCTAATTTTAATAACCCTTTTCAGCTCCAACCATCAGGCCCCCTCCTGGGTGCTCGTTCTCTTTGGCACAGCACCTCCTCTGGCTGCAGTCGGGACTGCAGGGAGCGGCTGGGCCAAGAGACACAGGAGGGAAATCTCTGCAGGAAGAAGAGGGAGCTTCACAACGTGGACACCGTTTCGCAGAAGGAGTGATCAGCCGTAACCCCTCCCCTCTCAGCTCGCCGGTGGCATGGAGGAGGAGGAGGTCCTGTCCGCGGGTGCTAGTTCCCCCCCCAGCTGTAGTTGTTGTATGCTGGCTTGTTTATCTGAGACTTCTGTTGAATGGAGGCGTTCTGGCTACGCTGGCCGCTGCCGCTCTGTCAAAACATCAGAAATGTAGACATTAATAAAAGGAGATTTTAAGTTATAGATCAACACAAAAATTAGGAAGTAAAATAAAAAGTTATACATTTATTGCAGAACAACTTTTTTCTTGCTGCAATTGAAGCTGCAAGTCCTTTGGGGGACGCATCGACCACAAATATTTACTTCTTTTCAAAACAGCTCAAGCTAGAACAGATTTCCCAGGAAATTTTCCAGTACCAGTAAAAATGATGAATCATCATAACCTCTAAAGACCGGGTCATGTTCCACACACCTTCAGACCAATACAACCATTTTATTCCATTTTAAAAACATATATATTACAGATTATACATTACAACTTGAATGTTACACCGAGGCTAAAATAAATCCAAAGAAAACCATTTGTTTTACATTTTAAACCCAAAATATTCACACCCAGCATAGAGGGAGACATTTTTCACCGTCTGCCATTAAATTTATAAAGACTAAACTTCTGTTTCAGGTCAGTTAGAATGACCAAATTTTTTCTATTTGTTACAAAATTATAATTGTTAAAAACAAATTTACACCAAATACAGATATATGTTGACTTCTGAATTTGAAAGTTTAATCTGTATAATTTGAGTCAAACATTTTTGTCGTAGCTTATTAGAATTTTGGGTCATTCCTCCTGACAGAACTAGGAACTGAAGCAGGTTTTTAGACAATCTTACACACACACACACACACACACACACAGACTCACTCACTTGTTTAGCTCTGACTACAGATCATCTAGAGGACTGAGATCTGGAAATCTCCCTTTGTTGTCCTGTAGCCATTTTTTAAAGTAAATTAACTTTATGCTAAAAGGTTATTTCGCATTTGAAAGACAACCATCTAGTTTTCCAAAGTTCCTTCTTCCTCTTTATAGCTAAACTATTAAAATTCTGTCACATCAGATCACAGGACAATAAATAAAGCCTTTGTCTACATTTTCAGACTGTAATCGTTTTTTAAATGTTGCTTTTGCAGTGATACATTCTGGCCTTTGATTCAATGTGGTTGCATATCGTGTGCATATACCTGGCCATCTTGCTGCAGGTGGTGGTGCAGAATCTGAGAGTGGGGCTGTTGGTGCGGGGTCAGGATGTGCATGAAGGGGGCTGGAGCGTAGCCAGCGGCAGCTGGGGGATTGATGGGACCGCCGGTCCCCAGCGCCGAGGGGACGCTGAAAGAAGCAGCCGGCGTCCCGGCATGGAAACCCTGCTTTTCAAACGACTGCGGAAAGAAGCGAAAAAACAGAATATTCAAGGCCTTGCTTTTCGGCCGCCAAAGGTGTTCGTTATATTAGTCTGTACTTACCTGCGTCTTTGTGTAAACAGATCCCGAAATGTCTGGCACTCCTGTGTTGCTTGACGTCACAGAAACTCCTGCAGAAACAAGGAGACGACATTACAAACTTGATATAAAACTGATGAGCTGAACGGGACCATCTGCCATCAAAATAACAGAGTCACACAGTTGTGATCAAATTTAAACCACAATATGCTACGTAGTGAAAAGAAGGCAGTGATGAGGAAAGAAGAAAAAAACATCTCAAAATGTGACAAATCCATCAACATCTATGTTCTTGTCCACAAATGATTTCAGCAGATTTGCCTTTTTCTCAGGATAAAAAAAACGCAGAGACAAAAAAAAAAAAAAAAAAAAGAATAATCCTGTGTAATGTTTTTGCTGCCAAGTTTGCTCCAACTATACAGCAAAGAATAAAAACCAAAAAAATATATATAAAAAAGGTAAAAATAAAACTGACTTTGGTATTCTCAGCAAAAATATCTAAATTCAGTTGTAAATAAAGTTACTTTTGTACGACAATTCTTGTTTTTTTAAATTGCAAAAATTGTTGCTAATGTATTTTCAGTCAACCAACTTTCAGTCTTCTTCCTCTTTTTTCCCCCTTGTATAATCTGGCTCAGCTGCACTTCGATTTAGCTGGAAAAGTAAAGGCACGTTGCAATCACTTATAATTATCTGATTTCACCATCTCATAGTAGGTGTTGGGGATTATCTTGGGAAGCTGAAACACCTCGGGGCAAAGCTACTTGACACGCTATTGACTGCAGTTTTCAAAAGGAGCCAATTTAAGAGCGGCAGTCACTTTCTTTGGGGCTGATTTGCTGTACCACCAAGAACGAAGATTTAACCCTAACCCACAACGCAGCAGGTGTGAATGCTCTGACTCCACGTTTCTTCACCTTTGCAAGAGCCGCACAGAAACCGATAACATATCACACCTGGTGTGAATAACAGTTACGGCAACAAAATCAGAAAAGTTCTCCATAAAATTTGAAATATTCAAAGTTTCAGAGGTTTTATTTTTTGCTTTAAATAGCTCCATATTTAAAAACCTGAGTGCTTTATAAAGTGTTTTATAGTGTTTAGCATGAAAAACACAGATCAGGAGCTGTAGGAATGACTAGATCGATGTCAGAGATGTGAGGTAAGTCAAAAGTCTTTACTTTTGAGAGGAGGCGTTTTACAAAGCAGGTGGCGGTATTCAAATACTTCTGTAGCTATCCAACAAACAAAGGAGTGACATCATAAAACGAGCAACGGCCTAGAACGACAACACAGTGGTGTACTGGTCAACTGCTATTTGAAGCAGGGTGAGTGTTGTGGTAAACCCACTACTTTGTAACCTGGTGTGTTTCTGTGGGATGCTTGAACAGCGTTGTTTTGATCTCTTTATGGTCGCTTGGCAATTCGGTAAGTTCGGTTAGCGCTGTCGATACATCCGTGTGGAGCGTCTCTATTGTCTCAGGTACGGCCAGAGTACAGGTTGTGTTCTCATGAACCGTATCCACTCGTACCTGGACTCCGATACGACTTCAAGGAAGGTTTCTCAGACGGTATCCTGGTACGGTCCAGATCGTGCTCACATGGTACGAAATAAATGGATTTTGAGCAAATACGTTATCTGAATAATGACTCTAGTCCAATGTAAAAACACTCTTAGTTAGCTTGACTCTAAATGCAGTTAGTCAAATCTTCCTGCCCACAGCTATTTAACATCTAAAGTCAGACTAATCATTACATTCTGGCAAAATAAGTATTTTAATGAATAAGCAGTAGTATCAGCCTCTAAGCAACAGCTCGGGGCATAGAGGACGTCGTATGAGAAATTCTAGACATTTTCAACCTATGAATACCCCTGATACCTAGGAGAGAAGGTAAAAAGCAGACATGTTGAGTAGAAAGGAGAAAATCGCTCTACTCATAATGCTAACGTTAGCAGCTAACAAGCCAACTAGCTCACAGAGGCTACTGTCCGTGTTTGTCATCAGCCACAGTGGGCTTCCCTTTAAGAAGCTCAAACAAAACTGCTCTACTGCTGTGGAAAGCAGCTTCTACTTTGTGAATTTTGCATTACACATGCTTCTCTTTTTACTTAATAAAACTCGTCGACTTACTGCTATTAAAAGTTTTCTAAGCTGCAGCCTGATTGCCACAATTGCGCATGTAGGTAAGGAGCAGAAACAGCAGATAAAGGGACAGCGACCGTTTTAAGGGGAAAACAATGCTTTAAAAAAAAAAACAACAACAACTATGACATTGATTACGACATTCTTTGTCAACAACTTTACTCCCCGTTGTGACGGATCGCGGGAGCTCTTTTGTTAACCCTTTCTCATCTGCAAAAGAGTGCGCCTATATATGGCAATCCCACAGCCGCCTGACAACCCCTGTGATGTATTTTTGTCTGTATATTTTTCCCTTAGAAGGTTGTGCTGGAGGGCAATTTCGTTATAACACTGGTTAACTAGACCAATAGTCCTTCCAGGATTTTGCCATGTATGATCGCAACTATTAACCCAAATTCAGCCTCAATCAAACTTTATTTATAAAGCCCTTTTCAAACAAAGTTACTCAAAGTGCTTTACAGATTTAAAATAACCCCACAACCCCCCCTTCAAAACTAAAATCATTAACGCAAATACTACCCCCTCCCAACCCATCAGCCATACACACACACACACACACACACACACACACACACACACTTAAAAGTTACAAAAACAGCAGGCTGAGTAGAGATGAGCCAGGAAATGCCATCGTGGGAGCCATCTGCATCAACAGCAGCAGCCAAGGCTCCGACCCAGGGCGCCCAGAGGAGAGAGGGCTGGTACCCCCACCTCCACCCAAGCGCTACCTGGGGGGCACCCAGGAAGCCACAGCCGACAACCGCCCCCGATGCAGGGGGCCCCCAGAGAGGAAAGACTGGTAAGAAAGATTAAAATAAGTTAAAATATAAAGTTTATAAAATATAAAGTGTATAAAGTATAAGACAATAAGTGTAAAACAACGATAAGATAGATCAAGATAAAAATGCAAAGCAGATTAATAAATAAACAGTTAAAAGCTAAACAAAAAATTAAATCAGGTAAAACTGCTGAGCGTTAAAAATATATTGATAAATAATAATTAGTTAAAGGCTAAGCTAAGCCTGCTCTTAAAAACATGAACGTTCTCTGCGGCCCTGAGATCCTCTGGCAGCCTGTTCCAGAGGTGAGGGCCATAATAATGGAAAGACGCCTCATCATGAGTCTGTGTCCTGACTTTGGGGATGACAAGGAGATGGCTGCCAGAGGAGCGCGGAGACCGCAGACTCTGGTGATGTTCTTTAGATGATAAAAACCTATTTTGGTTATGTTTTTAATGTGAGGGATAAAAGTCAGCTCAAAATCAAAAATGATGCCCAGATTCTTCACTTGTAAAGATGGAATAAAAGACAATTATTGTAGTTTCGGTAAAATTTTCTCTCTCTGAGCTTCAGGACCGATAACTAAAACCTCAGTTTTGTCCTGGTTGAGCTGGAGAAAGTTTTCTGCCATCCAGGATTTAATGTCTAAAATGCAGTTAAAAAGTGCATCCATTGGCCGTGTGTCATCAGGAGACATGGAGATGTACAATTGTGTATCATCAGCATAACTGTGAAAGCTAACTCCATGTCTTCTGATAACACTGCCAAGAGGGAGCATTTACTGGTTAAAAAGCACTGGGCCTAAAACTGAACCCTGGGGCACACCACAAGTGATCTTATGGACCCTTAGAAGAACAGGTATCCAAACTTACCATAAAAGTTCTGTCTGTGAGGTAGGATGTGAACCATTTAAGAACAGCACCAGAGAGGCCGATCTGTTTTAAACGAGTTAAAAGAATAGTGTGGTCTACTCTATCAAAGGCAGCGCTTAGATCCAGGAGAACCAACACTGTCACCTTTTTAGTGTCATAGTTTAATCTAAAATCATTTAAAATGTTTAAAACAGCCGTCTCTGTGCTGTGGTTCATCCTAAAACCAGACTGAAATTTCTCTAGGACATTATGAGCGTTAATAAAATCATTAAGTTGAATAAAAACAAGTTTTTCTAAAACTTTGCTTAAAAATGGTAAGTTAGATACCGGTCGGTAATTGTTTAAATCTTTAAAATCTAAATTGCTCTTCTTAAGCAGAGGCCTCACTACCGCCACTTTAAAGGCAGCAGGAAACAACCCCGTCTGAAGGGAGCAATCTCATCTTTAAAAGAACCATAAATTTGCTTTAAAAACCTGGTGGGAATCGCGTCCAAAGCGCTTGTTGTGGGCCTCACTGAGGAGAAAACTTTATCAAGGGTCCCAGCTTCTACCAGAACAAAACTGTCCAGTGTTTCCTCTAGTGAAGGCAGACACTCAGATTTGTCTAAAACCATGTTAGACTCCATCAGATGTAATATTTTATCCTCTCAAACTACCTTCCGTCTGAAGTGGTCTGCAAACTCCTCACAGGGTGTTTGAGGGGGTTTTCTGAAAAGTATTAGAGGTATGATGTAGAATATTGTCAATGGTCGAAAATAGAATTTTGGGATTATTTTTATGTTCTGAGATGATTCTGGAAAAGTATGTATTTCTGGAATTTCTTAAAGCGTTATTATATAATTTGAGATGTTCTGTCTATATCTGATGATTTATTATGATTCTATTTTTCCTCCATTTCCTTTCGGCCCCCCTGCAACTCCTCTTTTTTTTTTTTTAATAGCTTAGTTTCTCCATGGTACTGTACGTTTTGAATGTATGTTTACAACTTTAAGTGGAGCCAGCAGGTCGGGAGCAGATTTAAGCCTACAGTTAAAATCATTTACAATAAAATCACAGGGGGCAGATGACGCTTCCTGACAGTTCTCACAGAGGTCTCTAATTGGATAAAACTGGTGATATTAAAAAACACACAGTAGTGGTCAGAGACAGCCAAGTCAACAACAGAGGACACAATGGTGGACAGGCCATACGTGATGACCAGGTCCAGAGTGTGTCCTCTGTTGTGAGTTGGCTGCATGACACGTTGGCTAAAATCCATATAACTTAAAATATTTTAAAAATCTGTTGAAGGATCTAAAAGGTTATCTATATGTCGATTAAAATCACCAGCTAAAATTATCCTTTCATAAGAGTTGTGTAAAATTGATAAAAACTCTGAAAATTCTGGAATAAAAAGTGAATTCTTTTTCGGAGGCCTATAAATTGTGACACATAAAATCTGAGGAGTGCTAAAAACAGAGGCAGTGTATTCAAACGTGGTAAAATTATTAAATAAAACAGGTTTGTCAGAAAGAGTTGATGAACTAATAAAAGCAGTTCCGCCTCCCCTCTGGCTACTCCGCGTTGAATAATAAAAGTAAAAATTAGGTGGAGAGGCCTCTGTAAGAACAGCAGGGGCATCTGCACTCAGCCATGTCTCTGTTAAAAATAAACAATGAAGATTATTGTCTAAAATCAAGTCATTTATTATAAAACTTTTATTCAGCAGAGTGAACATTTAAAAGAGCCATATTAGTAGTGGTTGGTGATGGAGTGACTGTATGACTGACTGTAGGTGGGATTTTTCGTAACCGTTCAAGATTATTTAGGTTGCATTTTCTTAGTTTATGATTATTCCTTCGCTCTCTGCTGAAAATAACAGGTATGAATGAAGTAGGGTAAGGTCCAAGTCCGATATGCGAGTTACTGTTAAAATTAAGATTGAGTTCATAGGAACAAGGACCAGCTGCACATCAGGATGTGCAGCTGGTCCTTGTGCAGACTATCCCCACAAATTCTGCACGTCTTGCAAGTTTATCCCATTATCACAACTTTACCGCACTTTTTACAATTTGTGAATCTAGCTTTCATTATCTTATATCTGACAGCGATGCATCTCATGTAAACTCCCCGTTTCTTATGTGAGAGGGATGGAGAATAAAATAGGTTACATTTGCATTTTGCCAAGGAAGGCGCTATGGGGTACAGTTTCCTCATTCCAGTCATGAACCATTTTGAATCCAAAATGGGTCACCTACGTGATTCGTATATGTTTGATGAGAAAATATTCAGCTGTAAACAGCGATGAATGGACAGCAGCAGCACGTTTTCAGGAGAACAGTCTTTCTAGGACCTACACGAGTTATACTTTCAATTACTTTTTATGTATCAGCTGTCTTATTAAAAACTGTTTCAATGGACCTCAAGTCCAGTTTCCTTTATTTCGGCAGTGCGATAGTAACTTCGGCAGCGGATAAGGCCACAGAGCACAGCTAGACGTGCTTTTAGTCAAGCGAAAACCAAAGTTAGAGCGTCACATTTTATACTTTTCATCTGTTAAAATTACCTTTTAAGTCATTTTATACATACACACACAAAATAGCTTGCTCTTCAAACAATTTTCAAGTGATTGGCAAAAAATAAAATAAAATCCCAGATAAAATAAACAAAAAAACATTGCAACTTTTGTTGCAACCTTTCAAAAAAGCTGACGCAATTTTAGGCTGCAAAAACCACAAGAAAGTGCCCCAAAATTTTGGAGGGACTGAATAAATTCATTAATTTATTCATTAGGCCAGGCCTGACGGGTCTGAGAACCCCAGAGTGAAGTCCAACCAGCAGGAGCCTATCAGCTCAAACATGAAATCACACGTCATCCTCGAGAGAAACAGGAAGTATTGAGCTATTTTGTTGCCAGTTTGTTTATGGATTTGTGAACTAAATAATGCAGAGACACATGTAGCAGCAATGATGAGGATGAAGAGCAAGCAAAACCTAAAACAGGACAGCATCAACCAGAGAAACTGAATCATCTGGGATTGTTACAGCTTGCCATATTTCAGTGCTACAGTAGACATCTTCAGTTTGGCAGTGACAATTTTCTGAAGCTATAATAGGACTGATGATGAGTTTCCAAGCATATAATTCAGGTAATGAAAGAATGGCAAAAGAAGCTTGTAAAAAGAGCAAATGTAGAGTGATGTTTGTCCCACAGGCAAAGCTCACCAGCAATGAGGCAAAAAAATAAAATAAATGGACAAGAGCGAAAGAAAACAGACGAGGGGAAGAGGGATGGTTGGTGACACGAGGAGGAAGACTGAAGGAACAGTTTTTTCTTTCTTTTTTCTTTCTTTGCTTTAATTCGGCATGTGGCGTCACTCACCGACTCCAGGCCCGGTGACAGAGCTGGCTTGCTTGTTTTGTGCAGAAGCGGCAGCGGCCACGGCAGTGCCGTATCCGCCCTTACAGAAATCCCCACTCCCTGAAGCCTGGCCCACATCCTCATAGCCTGCAACAGTCAGACACACAGCCGCAGCCCACAGCGTTAGACACACCAGGCAGGGGGGAGGGGGGGGGACCTGCTTCAGCTAGCATTTGCAAACAACTTCAAGTTTAAAATCGTAACTCATGGACGGGCTTCACCAAACTGCTACAATGTAGGCGGTGCAGAATCCTCTCTGGGGTCTGTACTCTGACACCAACTGAAATGACTGCACGGTGGAGCCCGTCCAACAGGTCCAAATCAACACCAACATCATTTGCAAATACCGTTCGACTCAAGTCTTGGGGAAGGAGGTGGGGGAAGTGAGGGGCAGGCAGGGTGAGTGTAGGAAGGGGGTCGAGAGTGAGTGTGAGTGGGGTAATGGCAGAAAGCAGCAGATGGTGCAGCTTAGAACGAATGGGTGATGTTGCGTGTTGTGGATACAGAGTATGAAAGAAAATTAAACTATAGAAACAAAACCACTTTAGCACTGGAAAAGAAAACAGAACACGAATGTATGAAGTCTGAAAACCATGAAGAAAACTAACTGGAGGAGGAAAAAAAATGGCAAAAAAGGAAACATGGGAAGATGATAGTTTCACTTGTAACTGTGTGTGAGATGCAATTTGACAGCAAAGCCCGTAGAAAGACTCCAACTTCTAAAATGAGCACAGCAAGTCATGGAAACAGCAGGAAACCAATAATCTAAATCCCTCTAGTTGGGTAACAGCACAGCCAGAGATCACTGTTTGTACTTTCATTTCCACCTCGTCCTTTAAATCATTACAGATATACACTTCTCAGACAAATCCCTCAAGCAAGCATGTGAAAGAAGAATAACCTTTAACTTTAAAGCATCTTTACAAACAACGGCCATCTTCAACAAAAGACTACTGCACACATGTACGACTGCAGATGCAGCCGAGATCAAATTAAATCTGGACCCTCATCCACCGGGGTAAAAGAAACAACACAAAAGACAAATCAAAAGAGCCAACTTTTAGAACCAGTTCACAGAGCAGGATCCTTACCAGTGCTGTATCCATGGGAACTGTAGCCACTAGCTTGCTGGAAGGGTGTGGCGGATGCATTAACGCCGACATTCACGCCGTGTTGTTTCGACGAGGTAGGAGCCACCTGAACAGATGCAAAACCCGAAGCAAGCAACGTCAAGATGAGATTAAACCAACAGAACGGGGATATTAAGTCTTCAAGTAGCTTCAAGCACAGAATACCAGGAAGTTATTGAAATAAATATTAAACTTCTCATGCTAGATGAAGGATTGGAGATGTGATTGAAGTCAGAAGTTTACATACAGAATCATTATAGTTTCTTTAAACAACGAGGTTAAAGTCCAAAGATCCTGGCTGCAAAAACGGACACATTTCACTTAATTGGAGGCACAACTGGAACACAACGCTTTCTACTTTGACAAGGAGGGAAAATTTAAAGAAATCAGATATCAGGAGGAGAATCATGGAGCTGCACAAGTCTGGTCCCTTCTTGGGTCTAATAACATGATTACGCTGAAGATGGTCAAACAGTGTCATTATCCCCAGCTCTATATGATATATATATATATATAAAATCAAATCTGCCTCTGAACAATTTGTGGACTTTAGTACCTATATCCTGTTAGTAAAAATAACTGCTCATTTTCACCTTGTTTGGCATTCTAACCCGACCTACTTTGAGTTCTAGTTCAACTTGCAATAAATTGTTCTGTATTTGATTATGAATGTTCGCATTTAGTCAGAACATAAAAAAAAAATACAGAGGGGTAAAATGTAACAAGAGGAATCGCAAAAGAAAAATTAAGTATCGTAACAACAACAATTTATTTTTTAAAACCGCACTGCGCAACTTTTATACCATGAAAACGTGCGCTTTCAAAACGTTTTGGTGTCAAACCAGCATTTGTTAGATCATTTTCGTAAATCCTCCCACTGCTAAAAACCACACTATACAACTTCTCTACTGGGACGCCTCCAGAAGTACTAACTGAGTTTTGCTATACAGCACTAAATCACATTACCAAATGGTAATAATATAATGTTAATATTAAAATCTTAATACTGTACCTCTTCGCTCAACATTACCGCTTGGCAGTGATGGTTTGCAAACCAACAGGCTGTTAGTTTGATGTGTTTTGAGTAGCGAGCTTGTAAAACTGTCAGTACACTGGTCTCTCCATAAAGATTTGGTTTTACGACAGTGACTTTATGCCTCAAGGTTTTAGAGGGCGATGGAGGGCAAAAATCCGCAAAGTTACAGAGTATGTCTTTAAGAAATCAACATGTTTGAACATCTGGGATAATCAAACATTTTCCCATACTTCGTTTCCTATGTTCTGCATCTTTCCAGTCGTTTCAAGACTGTAGCAAAAGTTTAGCACTTCAAGCTTCAGGCTCTTTAAGGATTGCTCATACTTATTCACACGATTCATGAGAAAAAAAAAGCATTTGGCAAGCAGCATCTGTATTTATACTCTTTTTGATTTCTATGCCAACCCTGAAGGTAAGCCATTGTTTAATGATCCTACATGTTGAGTTTTTGATCAATACTGACAAACTGTTCATTTGAGGTAATTACAAAACTATCATTTCTAAGAACTGAAATATGTTAATTTACTGGAGGATTTATTTCTGCCCGATAAGATTTTGGTTCTATTGCTAAAAAAAACAAATACTGTCATGTTAGAAATTTGGCAAAAATAATACTGATCCAGGAGACAGACTTCTTATATCTTAGGCCAGCAGCCTTGTAAAGTTTCTCACCGGGAACATAGCAGGTCCGTACTGGAAGGTGTTGGGCAGACCCGGCATGCCAGTGTAATAAGGGAGGCTTGTGTAGCTGTAGCCAGGCGGCAGCGCCGGGTTGAGGAAGGGCTGCCCGGTGGTGTGGTGGGTCTGGGTCTGGCTCTGTTGCGTCTGGGTTAACGTGGTGGCCGGAGCAGGAGACGATGCATCACCTCGACCGAACTTTGATAAGTCGCCTAAAAATAGGACAAGAAAAGATTAATGCTGTGGAAAACAATAATGCCCCATTTCCACTAGTGCCAGTACGGTATAGAACGGGACGCTTTGGCATGTTTCCATTACCTGCGTCCATTCCGAACAGACTCCAGCCGACCCCTTTTTTTCGGACCATCTCTGCCTTGGTTCAAAGCGTGCCGAAGCGACCCGAAACGCCCACCTATGGACTGATTAGTCCGGTAACAAGATATCCCTCTCACTCCTACGCAGCAGCGGTAGCAGCTAATTGGTCTGGAGTTGTTTGTCTCCGAGTAAGCTACAGTTTAAAGTTTCAAATAAGCAGCACACTGCAGTTAACTGCAAGCAGCCCAAAATTATAAAAAATAAAATAAATAAATCAGTGTGTCGCAAATTATATAAGGTTTAAACACCGTGGGGATCTTGTAAGTATATATTATTGAATGCGTGCACTTCATAATGTTATCATGTTGGCTGAATGGTTAGTTTTGGTGACTCCCATTCGGTAGTTTCGGTTCATGTCCCGCTACTGATCAAGTCCTTTTCACAGTACGTTCAGGTTCACAGATATTCTTCCTGGTTTCAGAAAATACTTTTTTTTAGATTTGTTTAAAAAAATATTATTTATATATATTTTTTAAATTGCTTTAAGTTTGTTTTTTAATAAACAAAATCCAAAAACACAATTTTAATAACGGAACAGTATTTTAATTTGAGATTTTTCAATGCACAATTTCTTCTATTTATTTTTGTGTCAAAATATGATTCCCCTGGCTAACATTGGCTAACAGGCTCTTGGGAGCGACTGTGGCTCAGGAGTTGGGTGTTTGCCTTGTAATCGGAAGGTTGCCAGTTCAAGCCCCGGCTCTGACGGTCTCAGTCGTTGTGTCCTTGGGCAAGACACTTCACCCGTTGCCTACTGGTGGTGGTCAGAGGGCCCGGTGGCGCCATTGTCCGGCAGCCTCGCCTCTGTCAGTGTGCCCCAGGGCAGCTGTGGCTACAACGTAGCTTGCCATCATCAGTGTGTGAATGTGTGCATGAATGGGTGGATGACTGAATGTAGTGTAAAGCGCTTTGGGGTCTGTAGGGACTGAGTAAAGCGCTATACAAATGCAGGCCATTTACCATTTTATTAAACAAGGGCCAAACCCCTCTTATTTTACAGGATTAACGGATCAGTATAGGGGTTGAATATTTACAGAAACACTAAGAGGAAGTAGGGCTGGGCGATAAGGCCAAAAAAATTATATCAGATTTTTTTTTTTCTTCCCAAATCTGATTTCCGATTTTATCAATTTTTTCCAGCCTTATTTTTTTTCTTAAGAAGAAATTGCAAGTGATAAAACATATTTTCAAAAACCTGCTTTTATTGCAATTACCCTGCCTTGGAGCTGAATTTAATGTCCAACTAAAAACAACATGCAAAAGTAGCTTTGTAAAACAAGATGGCTAGAATGACATCACTCTGAGCTATGAAAGTCTAAGTAGTACATCGTTTAAAAAAATATCTGTTTTCCAAAAATGTAATCAACAACATGAGAGATTGTTTTTGCTTGAGCTTTTGTTAAGCTAAGCCCGTTCACGTCCTCGCCAACTATAGTTCTTTTGAGATGGTAATGAAAACACCACCTACCCGTTCCAGAACGTACTGACCCGTTCCATACTGTACCGTACTGGCCCTAGTGGAAATGGGGCATAACAGTACAACTAGAGAAGCACTCAGAGCACAGTCCCCCCTCAAGGTTCTCTGATCACCCCCAAATTCTAATCACTTGCTTCTTGTCCCATAGCAGACATTCCTGAAAATCGCAATGAAATCCCCCAATGGCTTTTTGAGTTAAGTTGTTAACAGACAGACCCCAGCAAAAACATAACCTCCTTGGTGGAGGGAAATATCCAGAATTAGCTCAAAAAAACAACCAACATGACGAAGCTTTGGACTTGCAGTTAGCTGAATGCACCAAGATAAAACAGAAAAACCCATTACAGCTGTTCAGATGACCGGGCTGTTTCTCACAGGTACGACAGAGACTACAACAGGAATCTAACTTGTCTTAAAGGACCTATATCATGCAAAATCAAGTTTTTGGAGTTTTCAACCATCTGATAATGCAATTTTCTCTTAAAAACCCGACCAGAGTGGTTTTTGGGTTAATTCACGCATGTCTGAGTAATCCTCCTGAATTCTGCTCTCTGGGCAGCTGCCCCTCCCTATCCTAGAAAACGACTGAGTGTTCAATTAGTGACATCACTGGTTGAAAGTTGAGTACTAGAGGTGTCTGCACCGCCCCTGCAGGCAGAGCGGCTTACCTCTGCTAGAGTTCCAAACACACCATTCTTCTCACAGCTCATGGCTGCTTCGGCTTTTGGCAGCTTAAAACACTTTTTTGTTGGATCTTGTTGGGGTTGCAAGAGGTGGGTTTTACTTTGTGGTCCAACATTAACTATAGGATACAAGTTAAATTATAGGACAAATTAAGCATATATATCTCCCAAAAGTTGAAAGCTGTACAATAGCATGAAATGGACCCTTTAACTAGTCAGGGGCAAAAACAATCGGCAATAGGGCAAGCTCATATTTTCTTTAGTATAATTACAGTAAGAAATCTCTTGGTTTTATAAATATTTACAAGAACAAAAGGAAATGCAATATTCTTTAGAAGCACTTCAACTTTCTCCAGTCACAAAACACAGCTTGGAGGCTGATTACGTGAATGTTATCTGGGGAATCCTTCAATTGCACTCTAGGGCCTTTTCCATCAAAGCATTTCTAGCATTCAGCTGCTTGTAGTGCTAACTAAGCAATAGTTCTTTGCGTTTATAAGACAGAACCCTGAGTTTAAAACCCAAAGCAGCAGCTATCACAACCGCAGCTTGGTGCTTGGCTGGAAGAAAGAAGGGGCGAGTTCACAAGAAACAGCAGCCAATTAAAACATTGGGAGCACCATGTTTAAAACTCTTTCAGATAAACTTTGACCAGTAAAAACAAAAACGGCCCTTCAACAAAATAAAATCTGTTTAGCATCAGAATTTTAGTCTATTATCAGACAGAAGGAGCTGTGTTCTTCAAACACTTTTGTGGAAAACCCCAAAATTCCATGTCAACCAAATTCCCTACAGGAACAGAAAAACAAAACAAAAAACCCCCACATTTAATCAGTGTTTGCTGCCGTTTCATCCAACCACAATCAGTTTAAGTTGCAGCAATAAAAAGTAAACTTCAATCATTTCGAGGTTGTCTTACCAGAGTACGGGTTGCTGGTCAGACTGCCCTCTCTGCCGGTCAGCGCTGTTGTTGGAGTTGCAAATGGAATGCTATAATAATCCTATATAAAAAAAGAAATTAATTAAAAAGATAAAAGCTACAAGTGGGCAAGTGTGTGGAAGCTGCATTGGAAATTGAACTCACCAACGGTATTCTGGTTTGCAGCATCTGTAGGTCGTCATAGCCATACACCTGAGGCTAGGATGAAGTGATAAAATGTCAGAATTATTACTTTTTTCTTTTATTTTTTTTTTAGGAATGTGTATAGAAATGGAAAAAAATCCATAAAAACTCAGATAATATTTGTTTGAACCTTACAGGGTAGGCATGCAGTAGTCCTGGAGCCATAATGTATGGGTTGGGCAGTAAAGGGGGCACACCAGGTGGCAGGTTTGGAGGTGCTTTCCCTGCACATTAACAAAGGGTTGGTTTTTGTATTAAAAGTGCTTTATAATAAAAGGTTATTAGATTTTTTTGTATGACAGAGATCTTGTTAAATCTAAGCCTGCCATTAATGAGCTTTCTTAAGCTAGCCACTTGGCAGGCTATCGTTATGTTAACTGTTGGTAAACTACTTTAACACATTATCTTGGACATGAGCAACGCTGGTCTTCACTGATTTTAGATGAAGCTTCTCGCTCTTGCTTTGAGATCTGAATATCCTTCTAATTTCTGTAAATTTTTCATGTAATTATTCTTAGAAAAACTTTGTCTATAGCCTTCCATGGTATAAGGCCGACTAGAGGCCGACCGATATGTTGTTTTTTTTTAAAGGCAGATGCAAATACCAATAATAAAAAAAAAAAGAATTCGGTCGCCGATGGCAGATATCTAAAGCCAATTATTAAGGCCGATATCCGAGGCAGATATTTATGCTTTTTAGCCGCACATTGATTTTTAAAGATAACTGAAAACCTCATGTGTGCAATGTAAATTAAAAAGTCAATGAAACTCTTTAAATATTGACTGAATTTCAAGACGATATAAAAGCAAACGCTAAACAGTAACCATGGTAGAAATTGTTTCAGAACAGAAAATAAAACAGTTTCAAGTTTCTTTAATTGTGCAAATAGCTGGTTAAGGTAGAATCTTGACTTGAAAAAAAAAAAAAAAAAATCTAAGAAATATCACAACCAAGTAAAGCACACTACCACATGGTAGTAAATAATAAAACCTAAAATCTATATAAAAATGGTGCAGGCAAACTTAAGAGGAAAATATGTGTGGGCTGGCTCACGATATAGAAAAATTGAATATATCAGTCGGCCTCTAACGCAGACCTTTCTGAAGGCTCCTCGAAGATGTCAACTGTTCTTAGCTCCAAAACTTGTCAAGAGCGGGTTGAGTAACTGTTTTGGCACTGACCGATCTAATGTCAACATGCAGTTAACTGCTGCGGCGTGTCCGACTCAGCAACTGTAACTAAGTAGGACTGAGCCGAAAGTTCGTTAACTTCTAAAGGGACTTTGTTGCGATGGATTTTACTTGGGGGCATTAGAGTAAAAGGGATAGATAGATCTACGTACGACACTTCTACGCATCTACTTTCGCATTAATGTATAACCATGTGTAGATCCATTACAAAAGTGGTAGGCGGCTGTAGTCCAACAAATTAAATTAAATAACTTTAGTTATTTAGGAGAAACTACAAAGATAAAACTGATGAATTCCCTGAGGAAAGTGACAGGCGAGTATAAGCGTTACTGACCTTCACGTGATATGAGAGCCTAATTATTTTAAGTTTGGGTCATTAATTCAGCGTGTATTTTGATTTGTTGCCGGACCTGAGGAAGCTGCAGAGCTGCGTGTGGAAGAAGTTGCCGAAGAAGGAACAGTCGATGGCGTTGCAGAGATCGAGATTGAGGCGGGGGCGCTCGACTGTGCTCCCAAGGAGGCAGCGTTGAGGCCCATGGCCAGAGTGCTGACGGGACCTTGGCCCGAGGGGGTTGAGACCGTGACGGGGCCTACGGAGGCGGCCTGAGGGGCTCCTAGCGACACCTGTGCAGCAGACATGGAGGAAGCGGAGGGGGGGACTGATGAAGACGGCACGGCTGAGACGGAGGAAGAGAAGGACGAGTGCAGGCTAAGGTCGCCGTCTACGTTGGGATGCTGTTGAGACAGAAAGAGGATGTACTTAAGGCTGATGAGATTACATATCCATTATTGTAAGTCTACATCTAATGCCTCCATCTGAAGCCACAGGAAACATTGAAAAAGCTGTTAGCAGCTTTAAACTGCAATAGGGAATGGAGGAAGAAATGCACGTGAACAATTAGCAGCTATGCTCTTAGGAAAATCAAACTGAGTAGAGCATTTAAAGAGCTCACCATTAAGCCAGAGCTTGATGTTCGGACTGAAGATGGAACAAGACTGTTCTGTTGTGATGGATGAGAGCTGCAAAATAAAACCGGGAGGTTCAGACAATCTGTCCGTTCTCACAGAAGCCTCAGTGTACAATTTAACTCCAGCTCACTTGTTGTGCTGAGGAGGGGGAATGGAGCTCGGTGTGAGGTCTTCGCTGTGTCCGAGAGCACTAAGGTTTGTCTGATTGGATGCGGTCAGCAAGGAGGCAGGGCCTGAGCTGCTGTCTGCCAGATTGCCCATGCTGGAGATGGATGAAGGCGCGACTGAATCAGAAACTGGCTTTACAGATACCGCAGAGCCTGGATTAAGATGGAACAAAAATGATTTGCTGTTAGATGTTTATACTGCAAAGGAAACTTCACCTGACCTTCACAAACCAATGTGACAGCAGAAAATCAGTTATTCTAATAAAATCCATTAATGGTGTACTTTTTTTTAACTCTATGGCCTATGTGACCTATGGGTTAGCAAGCTTTAACGACTTTCAATACAATATATAGCAAACTTTAAAACAGATCAACTTTAAAGTTTCTGATTTCATGAAAAGCCAAAACACGTACTTTCTGAAGCTGATAAAACAAATGAAAAAAAAAAAAGAAAGTGTTTGACATGATATCCTTAAAGATTGCATCAAAAGCTTAAAATGTAAAATTCATTTAGGTATGCCCTGTATAATATACTTTGTAATTTTGTCAAGGTCCAATTCAAAAAATTATGAAATATGGCAAAATGAAAATCAACAAAACAAGCAGGGAAAAAAAAAATATAAATCTAACACCTAGCACCGAAAATCAAGGCTTATTCAATATTTTTTTACAGCCTGAAACATAAATTAGTACATTTAATACCTTTAAAGGCCCTTCAGAAAGCTTACCTTCAACACACTGAGTCGTTTGTATTGAATTGAAGCCATTCTGAAAAAAAATAAAATAATGAAGATTAGTTCTCTGCTTTGTTTACAAAAATCTGAAATGCTCTTTGATGGTTGTGATGACTTAGCATCACAGAATGGTTTTGTCCGTTTACTGGCTGGTTTGTCAGATATCTATAAGAAGAGCCATATCTAGTTCCCGCTTACACTTGGCCGGAACGCTGAGACTTTTTCTATGAAGCAGTAGGATTAGCATCTTTATCTTCTAAAAGTACCTAAACGTGTGTATCCATTATCGGAATTTTTACTGGACCTTAACAGTATGAGCATTTCTCCACAACACAGGGCCGCTTCCAGGGCCATTTCAGCACCCATCTTGGGGGGTATGTACTCGGAAGCGGCCCCGTAGAGTCTAATAATAGTCATATTCAATAAATTAAAAAGTGTGCTACAATGAGGCTCGTTTTCCAGATTAAAAGTACATTTTATAATTAACCTTTCAGCAGGTTAAGCCTATATTTTTGTATTAAACATGTTTTCTTTGGTCAAACGTAATAAGATGACCTTAAAAGTGTTTTCTTAACCTGCAAGTCAAACATTTACCAAAAAGGCTTGAAAACTTCAGTCTGTGCGTAAATATGTTTTTACGAAGTGAACTGATATTTTCAATATTCTAATCAAATGAATTTATATATGAATGTAAGCATTGTTACAAAGCAATAGTAATTCTGAATATAATGAAAGTTGCGCACAATCGAGCTGTAATAGTAAAATGCAGAAAAAAAGAGACTGAGATCAAACTTTTCATAAACTAAACTAAGTCTTTGTCAAGTAGCTTTACCTTAGGCTGCATATCCTTTTGAGGTGAAGATGAGACTGAGGGAGGGTAGCGGCGTGTTTGAGGCGCTCTCTGCTCGTAGATTTCCATCTGACTGGAGTTTGATGGAGCTTGAGCCGACTCGCTGCAGATCAGACCCAAATTATCCAGACAAAACCCAATGATTTTTCATTTTAATTAAAATGATCACATATGCTTTAGTAAAAGTACAATTAAAAGACTAACTATTCAATCTTCTCTTAAAACAGAGCATAAACCAGACTAGTTTCCAAATCAGTCCTATAAACCTTAAAAAGAAAACCTTTCTCATTGTCATGTGTACAGCAGGGGGCATCAGATACCACAAGTCCAAAAGAGCACAACATGACATTCTTCTTTTTTTATTTATTCCCCCCCCCCCACTAACTGTATCATGTGTTGAGACAGGACACCTTCATAGCGTTGGACTTTAGAGGTTACCGACCTGCTGGGACTCGTGTAGAGACTGTTCTGAACTTGGCTACCCGGTGTTGTTGTGGCAGGGGTGGACTCGTAGTCCTGTAGAACCGGTTCTGACCCAAACTGCAGCGCTCCAAACTGAAGATTGAGGCCTGAAATATCTGCTGAGCCAGGCATTTCTACCGCCATTGCTGGAATCTGAGAAAGAGCAGCGAATGTTGATTATCAGAGCAACAAAAGTCAATGGATTCAGAGGAACTGTAATGAGAGAAAAAGCTCAATGATGCTCAACATGATAGTTGGTGATCTGGAGAATAAATACGATCTCCATTGCCCAATTTTCTGCATCTATACAAGTGTCCATATTAGCTCCACATCAATATTTTGTTAAATTGTTGAATGAACTCAACATATTGACAGTTTTTCATATTTTTTGATTTCCACCTAAACCTGCACTAGAAGAAAAAGTTTTAATTTGCTATTTTTCTGATAGCAGCCGTGAGTTTATCTACCTTCATACATCTACGGTTGGTAACTTCATTTAATTTTTTTACTTGAACAATACCTTGTTCTCATAATTGGTATCTGACCATTACTTTTTCCACTACCTACATTTGTTAGATCTAATTAATTTTAAAACTAAGCAAAAACAAAGCTAACTTTAATCTCTAAAAACTAGAGAAACAAAATGTAATTAATTTTTCCATCCATCCATCCATCTTCTTCCGCTTATCCGAGGTCGGGTTACGGAGGCAGTAGCTTAAGCAGAGAGACCCAGAGTTCCCTCTCCCCAGTCCTGGGTCGTCCTAAATAATCTTTGCACCAAGTAATGGGTGATATAAACGGTATCACGACTTAGCATTTTAATGATTTCCCTAAACTGAATAGGTATTTTGTACCAGGAACATAAGTAGGATAAATTCTAGGTATGTCAGAATAGCGATACGCCAATATATTGCAATATTTTATGTCACAACACTATCGATATTCAAAAGCAAAGTATCGATCTAATGTTAAAAGCAATTTTTGTGGTAAAATGAAAAGTATGGCCGATAGTTGGTGGCTGTTTTCACCTTCGAGTCCAGTGGATCAACTAGATTTAGTAATTAAACTGTATGTGTTATGCATTTAACAGGTTGGAGTGTGCTGGGATTTTTTTATCTAAAGTTAAATTTAGTTTTTAAAAAAATCAATATATAGTATTCCTCATGGTATCGCAATATATCTTATCGCCCACTTTTTATCATAATACATATATTGCCAGATTCTTGCCAATACATATACTCAATACTGTTTAGTGCTTGTATTTGCACTACATATTGAAAGTTTAAAATTGGTTTAGTTTTCTATTAAAGAGAAAATAAACCTGTTTTAACAGCATTTTTAATTAAAATAAGTGGAGCTTTATTTTTGTGCTGTATTAAATTTATGAATAAGTAATCAGGAATTTCTTGTTGGCATTTTAGGTTAAAATATTTTTTAATTTTGTGTTTTTTTGTTTTTCTCATAACAATTAGCTTGTATTTTATTAATTATACTTTAATCTTTATGTTGAAAGAGAATGTTGAGAATTCTTGTGTTGTATTATTCGGAAAACGATTTTAATATCTTTTTTACAATTTATTTTCCACAATAAATATTGTTTAAATGGTATTGCATACTTTTTTAATAAGTTTTTGTTCTGATCCAATGTATCTGGAATGTGAGAATGATTTACAGACAGTCAATTTGTCATAAATAATCAGAAGATTGAATATATTGCTTCAGATTATATCGCAAAATCAATTTAAAGCTCCATCGCCAAATGCATCTCATTCCTTTTGAAAGTTCCCTAAATTTAATTAATGTCAAAAAGACTTTTTTTAAAACCGGTTTTAGCTTTAATTGCACGTCCTTACAAAAGTACTTGAACCTACCCTGTGAATTTTAATCACACTATAACCACTTAATTTTTTTTACTGACAAAAAGCTTAAAATGTTAAAAAAGTTGTATTTTTATTCAGCATGCCTGGGTTATTTGTGGGGAAAAAATAAACGAAAAAAATGTGCTGCAATGTTGCACATCAGCAGCCGTAACATAAGTAAGCAAATTATATAGACAATATTGTTACTGGATCATTTCCTTACATTTTGAAGCCCCATGACTAAATGGCAAAAATTCGGTCATTACCTTTGTTGAAATAGAAGTTCTTTTCTTCTGCTGTTTGAGTTTGTGTTGCTGTAAAGGCAGTGGACTTGAACCCTGGGCGTCTGAGGAGCTCGGGGAGACTTGCTGACCTAGAGAGGGGACGGCTGCCATTTTGGGAAGAGAGGAAGCAGGCGTCGGCACCGCATGCGGTGAAGGAGCAGTTTGTTGTGGTAAGGATGAAGAAGAGGGGACAGAGGAAGAAGGTGACAGCTCTTTACTCTGGAGAAAAACATCCAACATGGACGAGGTTGAGGTGGCAGCTTGGTAGGGCTGCCGCTTCGTAAAGGGTGTGTGGATGCCAGATTCTGACTGAGTCTTCATTTCTGTAAAACAGCGAGGGTGAAAAATTAAAATGGGGCAAGAAATCAGAAAATAAAAATATCCTGATACCTTTATTTAAGATGGTAATCTTTACAAATTAGCATAAGTAGAATTGAGTTTGATGTCTAGTTTTTAATGGTATCTCACCGTATTGCCCCAGTGTGGAGGCACTGTTATCCCAGGATGAAGGCGTGGTGTTGGAGGGTCCAGTCTGGGAGTGCTGTGCTGCCAGCTGGGCCAGTGCCTGGGCGGTTTTGTATTGCTCCAGGAACTGAGACCCAGTAGTTCCTGTGCTACCTCCTTTAGGGTCCCCCACTTCCCCAAACCCCTTACTCAGCATGCTAGCCTGCAAATCAAGATGTTAATAAGATTAAAGTTATTGAATTACTACAAGACTTGGTGATATGACAACACAGCATAGACAGAACATAGGAGCCCTATGTGGTAAGGAAGTGGTTTAGCTACAAACAGTCAGCGGCTGGGTGCACTAGGGTTGAGTAAAGGTTGATCGCTGCTGTGTCTTGATCAGGGCCTCACCATGCTGTGCTGGGAATACGAGGTGCTAGAAGAGGTTTGGGAAAGTGGTCCGCCTTGCTTGGAGTTGCTAAAAACCAGAGACTGGGGCAGAGAGGGGGGTTGGGTGGCCTCAATGGGGTTGTTGTCCGTCTCTGAGGATGAGGATGGGGGAGTCTTCCCCAGCAGCACAGCAAGGTCAATCCTGCAACAGGTCAGAGATTTAATATGTTGTCATATCCTGCCATTTCATCTCTGTAAATAGCAGTTCCCCCCCAAATTTTAAAAATTAAGAAGAAATACACCCAGCTTTTTACTCGTAAAAAAACGTTTTAAGTAGGAGATTCTGTGCATAAGAAACAAAGAATACCAACATTCAAGTTTTCTAGATTAAAATTGAAAAAGATATTGGAAAAACAAAAAAATAGGAACCCTTAATTTACTAAAATCTCCAAACCTCTGTCCTTTGGTTATTGTAACATTCTCTTGAGGCACAGGGACCGATGCCACACTAGAAGCTGTGAAAATCTTGGTTTCCGAAAGCTGAGGAAAACAAGAAGAAAGTTGGTATTTAGAAATAAAATGTAGGTGGGACTTCTAAAACATTTTTAGGTAAAAAATATATTTCTCCAAACCAACTTTCAAGAGTTCTTAGGGCTTTGTGTTCATTCTGAAGTAAATCAAAGTGTGAAACAGGCAAAAAAGTAGAAACTGCAAGGAGGAGAAAGATAAAGTGAAAAGAGAGGCAGGACGGAATGAAGGGCACAAAGAAGGAAAGTAGGAAGGATACAAGGATAGAAAAGGAAGAAAGGGATGACAAGGTAGGTAAGGACAATAACTGACAAATGAAAACAGAGATAGAATTGGAGTGAGGGTCAAAGAAAGTATCAACAAGGAGAGAAAGACCAGGAAAGGGAGGAATGGCACAAGAAATTAAATATGAAAGGAAAAAAAAACCTCAAGGTTCAAAGGACCCAAGGAAAGAAAGGCAAAAAAGAATGAAGAGAGAACAAGACAGGAAGGGAAGGAAGAAGGAAGGAAGAAGAGGAAGAACAAAACCAAAAGTAGGGCGTAAGGATGACTAAAAAGAAGAAAGCAGGGAAAAACTAGGAGAGAAAGTACTAAGGGTACAAAGAACCATCCTCTGTACCCTCTAATGCTCTCTTGTCGCTATGGTAACGGTTCACACAAGTCTTTAAAATACCATGAATGAATAACAACTTATCACAACGGTGAATCAGTGGCTGTGACAAGGCATAAAATTCTATTTTAGTTTTAATTAGTTATTACCATTTGTTAGGTACTTTAGTTTAGTTTTTTTTTTTAATGCTTAGTTTTTATTAGTTTCAGTTTTTCGTACCGGGGCATAAATGTATAACAAAATCTCAGAAAATGTCTATGCTTTTTTTTTATGTATTGAAATGGGCCAGATGAACAACCAAACAAATCAGGCAAGTATTAAAGATGTATGACAGAGTAATGTTCAAAATTCTGTAAACACAATAACAGGACCTGTACATTAGAAAGCCCAATAATTATTGCAGATGCTACAGTACTATAAAAACACTGGCTGGCAAAACAAAACAAAAGCCAGGCTACCAGGAGTACCATGACGCTTTTGATCATTTTGCACAGATTCTAATATCAAGTAATCCTAAATTGGACTGTGGTGCTTTCTCTCGACCTTTGCTTACATGGTGCTAGACAGACCATGGCTACACACTACTTGACTGACGTATCTGCCATGTTGGGATAATGCAGTATAACGAGTAAAAACAACCACCAGAAACTAGAGGGATTCTTTTTTCGTCAACAGCGGATAAACGTACAAAATACACCAGCTTACACATTCAAGGTTCCCATTTCAAGGATTTGCAGTTTGCCGTGTTGGTTAGCAATGTTAGCTTGTTTTTTAGCCACAGCTCACAGTTATGAAGTTCTCTCTGCAGACTGTTGCGTGTTTATTTATCATTTCATTTGCTTCATCTGATGGCTTGCAATCCAAAAGACGTCTTATTTGACTTGAAAGGGGGCGAGTCGATGGGATTTTATCAGTCTTTCCCATCCTGTTTTTAATAAAGCGGTTTGTGCGAGTAGTGCAACCAAAGGCATACGATCGCATCTGTTTCTGGTGATGACTCGTAGAAGAGCACGGAGCGACAAAGTTTGCTGCAAATTCTCGTTTTTTTATTTTAGTTAACGTGTTTTTACTTCTCGTTATTTCGTTCATTTTGGTTAACGATAATAACGTTGGTAAAGGGCAGCTTTAAAAGCTTCGTTGTCAGTTGCCACATATTAAGCAGAGCGGGGAATATGTGCATGGATATCACCGGCTCCATAAATCCAGATTTTTCAATGCGACTTCTGGTATCTGTTAAATGTAGCCGTCTTTTTCTTGGAAGTCTTTTCTTCTGTCTATCTGCAGGAACTTTTCCTTTTCACAAAGAAACTGTTCAGAGACCTCAGTTTTCAAACATTTAGCTATCTTATAGGTTATCTTTTAGTGTTGACCCATCATCCGACAGAGGTAAGTGTCATGAGTGAGTTAAAGACAAATGTACCGAAGACAATCTGGCCATTTTTCAAGATAAAACCGTTTGGATTTGGATAATAAATAAAGCAGAAGAATTCCAAGTTATTAATTTTCTGCTTTATGGCCTGCGGCCTGCTACCTATCTGGGAGTTGGGCACCTATGGGATGCGTAATTAAGTTGAGAAACAAATATTTTCCCCATACTCTTCTTTTCCATAGTTATGTACACTTTGAAAATGCTGAAACCAAATTCCAGGCTTTCCCACACTGCACTGGAACCATGAGTGATTCCTAATATTTTCTTGCTAAAATATCAGATTTTTAGGATATTCAAACCATGAGACCATGGCATATTTTGTAAAACCATGAACGAAGAGCGTTTGCTCGAAACGTTACCTCTCCGAGTCTAAATAAATCGACTGCAAATTGGAGCCCTAAAGTGTGCGAGATGTTTTTTTTTGTGCACTTTTCTACGTAAAACCATGAACAGCCAAGTCCTGAGACACTTACATCCTCATTCCAGTCTTCAGTACCCCACTCCTCTGTGGCAGGTCTCCAGGGAGCTGTCAACCAAAACAAAATCTGATAAATGCTGACTCTCCTCAAAAAAAAGTGAAATACATTTAAAACTAGAGAAGAGAAAGGGTTGGCTTACCAGCAGCAGATTCAAACTTGGGTGGGTAATTTGTTCCCTCTCCTGCAAAATATTCCAAACATAAAAACAAGGAAAAAGAAAACACTTTATCTGTGTAGCCAGTCTTACTATATGTACTCACTTGCTCCCTCCTCTAACTCCATGCTTCCTGTGTTGTTCCAGGTACTGCCCCCTCCGTAGTTTTCCTCTGTCTGGGCTGGCTCGGCATAGTCTGCAGGGTTGAAAGTCCTGGAAAATAAAGAGAAACGTTGAGAACTGACAAAACAGCAAAAAACCATCTGCTTACTGCAACTGCTCTGGAGAGAGCTGCAGAAAAGGAAGCACCTTGGTTTTAAATGCCTTTTAACATACATTTTTGTGATTTGACATCTACCAATGAGAAGGTGTGAATTATTAACTTTACAATACTTACACTATTTTTACTTTGGAGAAACAATGAGGTCGAAGCAAAAAAAAAAGTGTTTTATAGTATAGAATAATCCTTTAATCGTCCCACATAGGGAAATTTGGTTGTAACAGCAGCAAAAAAACAGATGTACAGACAGAACATGACACAGAACAGAAACGCACAATTATTACAGAAGAAAGAAAAGTATTTACATCACTATTTTATGAGTTTCTATGTAAATAAAAAGGCAGAACATTGTTATTGTACCTTCTACTGACAAAAATTTTATTAGGGCAAACTGAAACAAAATCCTACCAAAGGCGAACTAGAGATCAAACCAAAAGCAACAAGTCAAACAAGCCAAAACACCTCCATTATCTGTAGTGTCTCTAGTATCTGTATCTTCGTCTAAATGCAGATACGGTTCCGTCTTTACGAGCAAAATAAGGCAAAACTTCAAGCCTCAGGTAAAACTTCCAGCCTCATCTTCGAGTAGAAAGAGGGCAAGTAATTGTGTTTTATGACATTTTTCTTATTACATGTTGCAGGACAGAAGGTAAGGATGCAACAGTATCTTTTCAACTGGAGATCAGATTCTTTGGAAAAGTGATCAAAATATTTATCTTCATGGTGTTTTAAGGGAAAGTACCATGATTTACAACTTGGAACTTATTTTTTTAGCATGTGTTACATTCATTTACTTATCCTGACAAGTTTGGAACACTTTGAGCCCTTCAGGAGAAGTTACAATTCAGTCGCGATCAGCGTATATCAATATGATAAGAGTTGTTGGGGCAACTAGTGCAGCCTCTAAAAAATGCATAATCTGCCACAAAACTCCTTAATTTAATCAATGTTCTGTTATGAAAATAACTAGCGATACATCTCTGTGAGATCATTACAGTCTGCCATTACAGCTATAGTCTAAGCAGATTGAGGAAAGGGAGCCTGTGGAAGCTGAACTTAGTCCACTTGGTCCTTTTGTTTGTGCGATTTGGAAACACACAAATGCAAAACATGTTGACATTTGCATTAGCAAGTTCTGTGTAAACAACCGCAGTCAAAGAGGACAGAGTGAAAGCCCTGCATAGAGCGCAACTGGGATGCCGCACAGCAGCGACGTAATTGAATTCACGCAGTTAGTGCAGTTGGATTAAAAGCCTCTAAAATACCCCGCAAAACTCCTCAGACGCTTTGAACTCATTGGGGAATAGTGCTAGAGATTCATAACCAATCAGATAATGTCTTATTTATAGGCTGTAAGTCTGTTGTGCCAATAACTCCCATTATATGGATTTAAGCTGATCGCAAATGGATATAAACTTCTTGTGAATGACAAATTTTTTTCTGGGTGAGTAAATGAATGTAAAGCATGGTAAAAATAAGGTCCAGGTTGAAAAAAAAAAAAAAAACAAAGAAAAAAGGTCGCTCATCCAGAGCAACCTAAAGTGATAAATCGGCATAAAATATTTGCTTCGTAAAGTCACGTTATAACTGGAGACTCTTACTACTTCCTATTCAGTGGTAGTTGTGTTTTACATGGATGTCCCAGTTTTGTGGGCCAATTACAATTTGATACATATGGAAGCAAAATATGCCTAAATTTGCATAACATTTTTCTGTAATTTCTTGGACTACAGCCTCAGTTATGTAATGGTTGAGCTACTTAAACCACACTATCAGCAAATCCTTGCACTGCTGAAAAGCTTCCAGTTACATTCTGGCCCCCCACTGCCAGCACACTGTATACAAATGTATTGTAGAAGCATTCATGTCCGAATTCAATACTTTGTTTCAGTCAGAGAGACAATTCGATTAAGGCTTCTGAGGAGGAAACCACACAGCTCCTAACCTCAATCACAAATCCATTTTCAGGATTCTTAAAAGATTTAGAACAGAAGAAAATATCTATAAATGTGGAAAACACATTACCATACACTTGACTGCTTCCTGTTTAATCAATTTTTTTGTGCAATGCCATCACAGAAATTTTGTCACTGTTGTAACAGATATGCACCTGTTTCAGAGACAGCGCAGAGACAAAAACTGAGATCAAACATACTGATGAATGCGAGAGATTAAAGGTAAATTAGGTGCCCAGCTCTGAACTGTTCTTTCTGAATTAAAATTTTAGACACTGCCGGCTCCATAGACATGCTCGGCCCACGTTGCTCTGTCTCATTGGATAAAGTTTGCCCCCGGACCTTTCGATTAAGGCCAAACAATAGACTTGGGTCATGCTTTCTGGTGACTATGACAACAGGTAAAAATGCACCAAAAGGCTGTATGGACAACAGATATTCCCTTACCCCATGCCTTGTGCAGAAAATCTGCCTCCTCTCCGCCCAGATACTCCTGGGGGGAAATGAGAGCATATATCAGTTTTTAACTTATATACCCATGAAGATCAGATCTCTAAAGAAGTGATGATTACTTACCAGCAGTTAACCTTCCTCTGCCCCTGCCCCTTCTACCTCGCTCTGCTCCTCGTCCAGCTACTCCAGCTTTGCCACCATCCAAGCCGTTCTCCTGGCCACGGACTGCAATCATGGAAAGAAAGGATGGTGTTGGATTACAGCACTGCAGTGCATACATTCCTTTGGAAACACAACTTCAAAACTAGCCACATATTAAAATGAAATTAGCAGAGGAGTTAAGCTAATCTGTGGAATAAGAGAAAAAAAAAATTAAAATGACAAACGTGTGCAGCTCAGACCTAGAAATTACATCAAACCCAAATTCATCGGGTTAAGAAAACAGGTCAAAACTTACTGGGTTTGCCAACTTTAGAGTCTCCTATCGATCTGACAATATCAGGGACTTTCCCCGCTTTTAATGCATTCAGACACTACCAGAGGACATACAGGACTGTGCCCATTTCTGATTTAATGTGAAATACAACATCTAAACTGCAGCCACCATTCTATTTTTACACCTGATTTTAGGATCAGGATTTTAAATCCACCTATGAGCCTTGTGCTCCATTTTTTTTTACAGGAATAAGGGAAAAATGGAGCATGACATTGACCGACTTGACTGGATTGCTGCAACATCTGTAGCAATGAAGGCACTGTACCCGTCTGTTGTGGGGAAGAGGCAGCCGAACTAAAAGGTAAAGCTCTCAATTTATTGGTTATTCTCAGTTTCTACCCTCATCTATGCACACATATAAATAAAATCTATCATCAGTGCACCTCTTGGGTTTCCATCGTTGAAAGTGACGCAAGCCCACCCAATCCCCCCTGTCTTGTTTCACAGCATGTATTTATTAGGACTCTGAATTCAAGTCAACTACAAGAACGAGTGATTGAAATAAAAACAAGAAAAATATTTTCTGTCATTTGTAATTTCTTTTTAAGAATAGAAAGAATGAAAACAAAGAAACCAACAAAAAAAAACTATTCCTATCAAAACTCAAATTAGTCAGACAACCGCTGGAGATCAGACCAAACCCCCCCCTGCATCCCTTCAAGGAGAAGGGGAATAAATAATGGATGGAATTTATTAACCTGGACTCCGTGCATAAAGTTGGGAAGAAAATTTTTTATAAATCTCTGTATTACCAACAGCGGTCAGAGGGAGGTGTGAATATTACTCTATAAAAATGATGGACAGCCTTTAGATTTAGTCACCGTTCAAAAAAACAACAACAGGTCAAATACAGAGAATATTAGGTTAACGTGACCCCTGACATAGGGAAGACATAGAAAAGGAGTTTTTTTTTTTTTTACTCATAACATTTATGATGTGTATATCATATTTTACCTTTACACCTGAATCAGGCTTGTATATTACAAAATTATATTATCAATATATTTAGAATTATATCTACAAATATAAATAAAAAACATTCATAGTCATTAAATGGATTACAATTATTATTCAATAAATTCTCTGGTTTGACTAATGCTTTTTAATTCCCTTTTTAAAAGTAATAAAAACAAACAAGCCATCAAAATAACCCACAACTCTCATATATATATATATATATATATATATATAAAGAAAAAGTTAGGAAAAAGTGTAAAGTACCTTGAAGTAAATGTATTTTACGAATTGACACTAATCATTGAGCTCGTTTTTTTCCTGTCTGCATGTCATGTGAAATATTCGGCTATTTCTGAATCTTGAAACTTCCTGGAACAACTAAAACACCTTCATTGGATAGTGCACAATAACATATGTGCAAATCAAATGATGGTCCAAGACAGCTCGACGTGATGGTGTGTTCACTAAATCCATAGCAGTGCAGTTTGTGGTGCTCTTGATTATTAGAGAAAAGTAACTACCTAGAGTTAACTGCTATGTAGGGCTGGATACTACTGGGCATTTTTCAATACTACTACTTTAACGATACCTGGTTTTCAATACCAGTACCTTAACAATACTTCTTTTGATACTATTATTAAATAACATTCTAGGAGAGAAGAAAGCACTGATTTATATATATTGGGGCCGGGACTCGAATCTGAATACATAAGTTCAAGTTATCAGAAAAAAATAAAAACATTCTGTCAGAACACCGATAAGAGAATCATGGAGAAAGCGGAAATGTATCTCAGATAGAAATGCATAAATTAACACGGTGATGACCAGGAAGCTGCAGCGCACCACCGTCCCTCCCTCCATGCAGCGCTGTGGAGGATTAAATCCCTCTCCTGGAATGAGTTCTGAGATTCTCTGGAGGATCGAGTCCAGAGGAAATTTAAGCTTGTGAAATCGTGTCACATCACCAGTGAGAGAGGTCCTGAATTAACAGAGGCTTCCTGGAGTTTCCTCTGTAATGCACAGTGCAGCCGTGTGCCCCAGGTAACACATGAGCGCACGCACTGGACAGATTAAAATAGACCGTTCTGTCACCAAAACATTCATGACAGGAAGAGATAGTGGCAGCATAAGTTTTAATTGTAGTGAAAGCTAAATTTCTGTCCATCAGCGGCTGGAGGAATGACAGAACGCAGCTTAGGGGGGCATGAAACGGGATCTGCGCCTTTCTCTTCGCACCAGCGCTGGAAGGCTGTGTGCATAAATAGGCGCGATTAAAATGCGTTTAAAAATTTGACGCGTTATTTTTGTTTAATTAATTAATCTTAACGCGTCAAAGTTATATAAATATATATATATTTTTTTTTATACTGATTTACTTTTAGTGCAAACAGTAAAGACATGAAGCTAAAATTTGTATAAGAATAAAAAGAGCCTATGTCAATAATAAGCCTACTAAACTACATTTTCTAATGCTAGGTAAACAAAAGGCAGGGAAGTTTATTTTATGGCACATTTATGCTTTTACAAGCCGTTTATCCTCAGTCACCAGCAGTGTTTTTGTTGCTGATGCAATGAAAGAACAGACTCGGGTCTGATGTTTTTTTGCAGTCAAAAACGGTACATACAAGATGATCCCATGCAACTGGATTTTTTCTCTCACGATATTTTCATCTATGAACTTTGGGTTTGCCGCCGAGGTGTTGCTGAAAAGGTAGAGTGCGTGAGCTTGTCCTCTCCATGCGTCACATGACTGGGGCCCAGTCACATGATGCAAAGAAGCGGAGGGAATGGAGCGGCATATTAAAAAGGACATTTTATTGGAAAGGTGGCTGAATTTAGAGCCACCTCCAGCCCAACCCCTTTTAACCAAATTTAAGTCTTTGATTTGTGCAAAATCTAATTAGTGACTTTGTAGACACAAAAATGCAGCACAGCAGTCTAGGAAACAAAACTTCACCTTTGGAAATAAAATGTGACTAAAATAGAGGGGGCAGAGATTTGGAATTTTATTTATATTAGTAGACGGACCAAAAAAAACGAAAGCCACAGTAAAGACATAGTAAGGTCTTACACTCTCGTCCTCTGCTTGGTCCGCGGCCCTTCCGTGGAGCGCCTCCTCGACGACGTGCAGCATCTTTCTCTCCAATTTTCTCCCTGTTCTCTTTTCCTTCCTCACCGGTTTCTGCCTGGCTGATTTCCTTCTGCCCTGACACGCCTTTCTTCTTTCCCACCATTTCCCAGGAGTCCTGACGGAACGAAAACAGTCTTAAAATTTTTCTCCAGCCTGTCTTGGGTGAGGGTCACTGCCACCTTAGTGACTTTGTAGCTTTATTTGGCTACTTTTTGGGGACTTATAGGAGACATTTGGAGACTCTGACGTGAAGCACGTATTCACACTGATTACTGAACAGTTGTGGTCCAACATCTGTTCTGTAGTCTGTGTGAATCAAGTGTTACTCTTCTCACCGAGCAGCGTTGCTATAGTGGGCTCCTGAGCGCGCTTACAGCAGTCCGCCAGTTCAGCTGCAGTCAAGGAATGGGAATTGAACTCTGAATTAAAAGGCTGGTTAAAGCTGTTAATTGGAGATGTTCCTCAGGACTACCGTCTGTATTGTAAGGCTGATTTTTACACCAAAGTAGAAAATAGTAGTAAAAGAAATTCGCATAACTCAAATGCACACATGCATACTCAAAACACAGTGAACCCAGGATTTAGATGCTCTCTTTGCCAATGTTTACATCATATTTCTCTATTGTTATTCATCAGGATTTGCACTTCATTTTCTTTTTCCAAGACAAAGCTCAACTTTTTTTGACTCGCATGGCAGAAATTTCATCCAATTTAAAAAAAACGAAAAGAAAAAAACAATTGCAGTCCTAAAAACAATTTTTAAAAGCCATCGTTAATTTTAAATAAATTTGTTTTAACATTGAATTAAATAATTGAGGTCTCAATGTTAGTCAGAATAATTGTGATCATTTTATCCATAACAGAGAAGCCTTAGCCAGCAGCAGCTGCTGCTCCTTTCACTAAAAGAAAAGCAAATGCTCCCTAATGATTGGAAATAAACCAACGATGCATTTCCACAATCGTACGGCATCAGTTTATGCTTATATTCATTTAGGTACATCTCTGCGGCTATCCGTGATCATCTTTACCTCAAATTTTAAGCCCACTTCAGTGGTTTGAGAATTGATCACACAGGAAATGCTTTATTAATGAGTTCCAGGGCTCCAACAACTTCATGTAAAATTGGGATTTTTCCCAGAACGCCCCTCATTTTAAAATCTAAAACTGAAAAATGAGTAAAACGATGGAAAAAGACGAATGGCTAGACAGATGGAAAAACCCACATTACAATGATGCAAACAAATGAGAAATAACATGGATGGACAACCAGATGGACATGGATAACAGCTGAAAAGAAAAAGGACCGGCATAGAAGATGGAGGGCAGACAAACCGAGGTGCAGCGAGAAATCGATAGAACTCTGATAGCGTCCCCATGGGAGTGTTTTCTTTCTAAATCGGGAACAGTTTTAACTGCTTAAGGTAACCCCCGTTTTTTAAAATATTTTTTTGGAAATGTGTTTCAGAGTAAAACTCAGACCTTGCCCATTTGGCTAGACAATGACAACGTTTTTTTTTTTGTAAAAACACTGACATATTTGCCCAACCTCTAACTCCAAACACATCATAGATGATAACGGGAATGGCGGATTACTTGTTTGTTGGGGTTCTGCAGCGGCTGCAAGAAGTTCTATAAAAGTCTCCACACTTGTTTTCTTTTATGGCAAACCTTGTGTCAAGGCGTTATGCTAATGTCCCATAATCCATGTTTAACATCACTTATAGCTCTGAGGGGGCAAAAATAGCCTTCTTGGCCATTCTTGTTTTTTCCGTGTTTTTGAAACAGACAACCCATTTTAGAAAAACACTTTCCCATGCGAACGAGCCCGGTCCACTGTCCAGCTACAGCCCCACAATTTTAAGATGCATCTCTCCTCCAGCTACACCTGGATTCTCTCAGCAGCAGTCATTCAGCTTTGCAGTGATGAGCCATTAATCTGCAGGATGAGTCGAAGAGTTGCAGGATGGTAGCTTTCAGGTGGGTTGGATAAGCCATCTTTGTTCTAGATAACTAGTAAAGAATTAAGTCTGGAAATCCGTTTTTTTTTTCAGACCTAGGATGGAAAACATTTACTGTGAGGAAGCCTAAGGTTTAGTTCTCAAGTCAAAAGAAATAAAAACAAAGTATTTTTTTTTTTACAGATCAGCTACAACAAACTAGAATAATGCATGTTTTTTCCCCTTCATATAATGCTTTGTACCAAGCAGTATATCAGTCTAACAAATCCGATGCTGTGGTGTAAAAAAGACACATGACAAGTACACCCCCCCCCCAAACCAGTTTAGTTTAAGCCTGGGTAGCACTGATTTCTCCAGAGGCTGCGTCCTACACAAAGAGTGGACTCACAGTGTCCGGGCTGCCCTCCAGCAACACGTTAATAGCTCTGTTGACGTCCCCGTTGCAATCGTGCAGCGCGATCATGGACTCGTCCTGGTCCTTGCCTGTGATGTCAACCAGCTGAAAAAGAAGCAGCAGCATCAATGAGACAGAAGAAGCCAGGCTCTAATTTCTACAATCCTAATGATGTGAGATTTACACCTCTTGTTATGATCATGACAAAACACAGTAAAATGTGGGGCCCTTATATGGACATAGCATTAAAGGAAACGCACAGAACCTTGCTCATTTGTTACCTGATGCAATTAAAAAAGAAAGAAAGCAATGATGAATGCTAACATACTCCTCCAACTGGCCCTTGACAGGGACACATAACTGAGGCTGAACACATTGTGTCCACGTTTTACGTTATCACAATCTCAATCTTATCACAATCTCCTACAATACTCAAACACCAAAGGCCAGCATGCAAAACACAATACCATAATTTCCCAAATATTAGGTGCACCTAATTATAAGCCACACCAGCTTAATTTAGGGAAAAAACACAAATGTGTACATTGTTTTAAATGCCACAGAGTTCTAAGCAAGGAAAAAAGGAGCGTCTTATAGTCTGGAAAATACGGCAATCAAAAGAAGCCACTAAGAGTACAACTGAAGAAGTTATTACACTAAACTCTTTAAAATGCTGAACTGGTGCTTGCTTACAATCACTTTCAACCATTTCCACTTAAAAAGCCCAAACAGAGACCGAAAACATAATTTCTTGTTGGCTGCAGCTTTGATAGGTTAGGGGAATGGGTACTTTTATCAGGCTGGTTTAAGTAGACCAACAGATTACCAAAATTCTAATAAAAAAATAAAATAATCTGGTTTAAAATTTGCTGAAGTACTTAATCTAGCATTAAAGACGATATAAATAAAAAAGTTTAAAACGTGAAAAAATAATTTGGATGAGCCAGATTTAGAAACTGAAATACAGGTGCGTACATGGTTCTGCCCACACAACCAATCAGCAGAGGTGGGTAGCTGTCCTTAATAGCAACAACGGTCTCTGTGGACGGGTCCAGATTCAGTGGCTGTGTCAGTCAAAGGACACAACCTACCGAGTCAAAGACTGGGTACCTCATCCACACAGAATGGAAGTGAGCAAAACCCAACCTTCAGATTTATTCCAAACCTGTCCTTGCTGCACGTTGTCGCCTAGCAACATTAGACAGCCTGGCAACATGGCGCTAAACCTAAGCTGGTAAAAATGGAGCTCGTATTCTTGCCGAGCTTAACTTGAGGTCAACACCAAAGTGTGCATGTCGCCACGTAGCATCGCAGAGTCGAGCGCACTTCATTCAATAATTCAATTTTCTGAGTAACATTAAAACTTTAACAGCTCGCACTCTGGTAATGCCATTAGTCTGATTAATGCCAAAGTCTCGACTTAGATGTGCAAGTAAATGTACTGAGTGTTACAAGATAGCAACTGCCTTCGAAGGATGCAGTTGCTGACGGTGGACACACCCTACTTTTTTTAATCCAAGTGTGTGCCTTGAAATTCTTCACTAAACACTTGATTAAAATGTAACGTTTGATTTTCCTCTTCCAGATGCTTTGATTACCATCCTTTCACAAAGTCAGTGCAGCTGAATCTGTCGTTTGTGCTCCATTCAATAACGTAATAAACTTTCCTAAAATCTGTATAAAGCATGCAGTCTATACTTTTTTTTAAAAAAAAGTCAGCGACACAGTTAGGGTTCATTCCTGAGGTTTGGAGAGAAAATACTGCTCTGGCACATGAGCTTCACCAACCAGCTTCTGCATGTGGTATGCAAGAAATGCTGAGATAGGACATGTGACCAAAAATAAAAGAAAAAATGCATACAGAAGCTGTTTACAGCTCTAACAGTAAACATGGATTAATGGTCAGCGTTGCAGCTCAGAGAAAGGCAATAAACTCCACCCAAGTTTTAAAGCCAGCTTTATAAAACAGGATTGTCATAAGCAATTTACAGGTAAGCGACCCTTTTCTTGCACACTGCAACCCTTTCTAAAAATACAGAAAGACCTTTTTTTTTTTTTGGATGGATCCTGGCTCTATAGAACCAAAAAAATAAATAAAAATCTGACCCTAATGGAATTTCTTTTTCTTCATTTGAAAATCAAAAATGAATCAAACACAATGATGCTCATGGATTAAATATGTAGATGTAAAATTGGAAGGGAAAGTATCTCCATTCATCAATCAATCCATCCATCTAGCAACAGAGCAGCTCACACAAAACATAGGCAGAGATTATCGGTGGGCTGTATGGCAAAATTTTCATGTCACGGAATTTAAAAAAAAAAACTAACAGCATTACTGTATTTTTTGCCATACAATACCGTTCATATCCACATTATCTTATAAGAATGAAGAACATAAAAATGTGCTTTTAATAGCCCATTTTACTGCCATATGGACTCCATGTCGTTTTTTCCAGACAGAGGTGAATGATATAAAAATAATTACAATGATTATGAGTCTAGTAGGCAGTCTTGATGTTCTAAGGCTGAGCGCATAATTTTTTAAAACCTCACGTTGGCGCAAGCAGCAAATTGCATCTTCTAATTGCTTTGCATGTAGTACTGAAGAATCCCGCTAGGGGGCAGAATATGGACTCAGATCGGATTTTGCCAAAGAAGAAGTAAAATAAACATGGCGACCGTAGATGATTATTAGTTTGTTAATATTCAGACAACAGAAAAAAAGACGGCAGAAGTATGGTAGATGGTATGTAAAACATTTAGCGCTACTAATTATTTATTTCCTACTGGTTTTGCCGCCGCTGACCACGTTTACCTACAGACGGTCAAATAGCGCTCAACACTCCCCCTTACTGGTTACTCTCAATAGCGTTACCCTCATTAAACGTTCCGGAAGTTGTATATTAAAAATTCATATCATAACGAAAATAAACACCGGTTTTCGGTATGAACCGGTATACCGCTCAGGCCTAGCAGAGATGCAGACAGAGTGCACATCAGTAATCCCAACAATGAAACAAAGCAGTAGCAATACAGTGCTACTATAAAAGGGCTAACCTGTTTAACCTTCTCTTCAAAGTCTGCGTCGTTGTGGTCTGAAATCATCTGCGCGAGTCGGATCTGCTCTGCGGTGGCCTGTCAAAAAACAAAAAGGGAAGAAAAAGATAAGGTATCCAACATTTGCATTAAACAGGAGATTTTGATTCTTGTTGAAACAAAGAATGTAATTTATAAATCAGCCAGATACAAACACAAGCAGATGAAGATTTACAGATAGACGCTACTTAAGTTTTGTTGCAATCTTCTTTGATTTATTTTTAAGCGAACAGCAGCACAAACAAGAAAGCATCATGAACTGGAAAATTATTTGAAACAAAGTTTTTTTTTAAAGGCAACTTTTCAAGAAGTACTCAGTCTCATATTTTTGAAAAGTAGCTCAGGTCACAGCTTGTTCATATGGAATAAATACCCCCCATTGATAAGCGAATACAAAATTGTAGGAATAATCTCAGCGACAGTGCGAGAAGAGCAATTAGATCTCAGAGAAGATGCATTTGCAACACAGAAGATTATTTACCCAAATAATCAAGTTAAGAAGAAAAACTCTCAGATTTCCCAAATATGTCTTCACTATAATGTGATAATATGCAACAAATTGAATAGGCTTTACTTCACTTTTCCTTCTAGTTTTGCCTTCCACTCAACTTTTCATAAATAAGGTTGGATACAGCCCGTTTCTTAGGAAAATATGTTTTGTGGATGTTATAACTAGGCCCAAACATATCTGTAGTAGTCATTGTTTTTTAACTGCTGTGACTTTTATAGGAGTTTTTAATCCACTGTTAGTCATCAAAATTAACACTAATGATTATTTTAAGTGTAGTGAAATAAACTTTTCAACAATATTCACTGTCATTGAGATGTATCAAAAGTGAATATATTTTGCATATTGGTAACTGTTGCTCTACTTCAAACCTAAAGTTTCTGGGTTGTTTTTAAATCATCAAGCTGATTCTCTCACAAAAACTTGATGTTTAAATAAAACCAGTCCATTAGTTTGTGCGTGTTTCATAGTGTTGAAGCTCTGCGGATCAGTCTGAGAGCGTTCAGTGCGGTGGGGATGTGGGTACCTGAGGCCTCTGCTTGTGCTGTGTCTGGCTCTGTGTCTGGCCCTGTGTCTGCTCCCAGCTGCCCCGGGCTCGGTTCCCGCCCATGGACGTCATCATTTACAGTATATACAAATAACAGTATTTACAAAGGAATAACACCTGAGGAGATCAGGAAAGGAAAAGGGTGTTAGAGATCCGCAACGAGGACCTTTGTGTGTTATATACACATCTGGAATGCTCCCTCAACTGGTATTTTATCTTCTAGAGCTTGGAAAGCAAACAGCACTATCAACAAACGCCTTAAAAGTGTAATCCAGGGACATTTTTGTTTCCTTTTTAAGATAAAAAAAAAAAAACTATTCAGTGAGCCGACCTGGACAAGAAACAAGCCTTTGTAAACTAGCTGCGGCTCTCTAGATACAAACTTTTAGCAGAGGTCAGTAATTCATAAGGAGCTCTGCAAACTATTACAATCAAAACCAAAAGAACATTAGTATGACTAACATCTCCCTACAGCCAATTTACCAGCAGATGTGAGTTACCATCATAGTTTTATTGCTGTTTTTATGTGCTGGGATTAGAGACTCAAGTCTTACTAAGATGATACATCCAACTTTTTGCTGAGCTGCACCGATCAGGTTATTTGTGGCCAGCACAGATTCCTGGTTTTCTTTGAGGGCTGAAAAGTTTGTTCTGATTTTGACCAATTCTGGTTCCTTCTCAAAGGACTGACACATAAAATAAAATAAAATGTGCAGCAGGTTTTTAATACAAAGCTTGGACTTGAACTGAAAATGAAGGAACTATCAAATTACCCTATTCTATGAATCAACAAAATAGATTTAACCTTTCAACTCGAAAATGTATTAAAGTACATCCATTCATAAACTGTAGTGGGAGGTCTGAGTCTTCCAATTATTGAACTAAAACATAAATTAATATTTTTAGGATTTTACTTGCCGAACAGAGATCAGAGGGAAAGTTTGTCAAAACTAGTCACCAATGCTTTATTTTGACTTCTTAATGTAGTCCTTCGAAATATTGAGAACTATACTGACATCCGTCAGCTTTTCACAAATTCTTAAACTCATGCCTTTATTAACTTTTACACTAGCTTCCCAGATTGTTCTACACCACAATCTTTATCATCCCAAACAACTAGTGATAGTTTATGTGCACCAAAAAATTCATTTATTTCCTTTTTAGCAACTTGTTGGGGGAAAATGACTTAGAATCTACTTTTAGCGCAAACTGATGTTTTCACAGTGTTAATTTATACTTGTTTACAGGCAAAACAGACAATATAGCAAACATATCCCTTTTATTTTAGCTTTGTTGCAGAAGCTCCATTGTAATGTGTTGGATTATGCAGATGCATAATCCAACACATGATCATACTATTAACAGCATGAGGTCATTTGTTGAGCTTCCAGCAATGTATTTTTAATATTTTCTTTCTAAATTGACTCTATAGGGATAGTGATGAATAGATGAACACCTTTAAACTTGTTTATCTGCTCATTTAAAAACAAATTTAGGAGTGAGAGTACAAATAGTAAATTAAATTAACTTGCCTGGTTTGTCTGAACAATCAAAACACACCAAGAAATTTAATACAATGTTCACTTAAAATGTATTGGCTACTTCTCTAAAATTTCATTTATATGGATTGCATAATAAACTATGACTAAACCTACTGGCTTAAAAAAATTCCTCCACATTTAATCCAGCAAAAATAAAATTGAATATGCACGAGTCATCTTAGAAAATGCACAATAATTGTAATCCATTATGGATATTTTAGCCTACATGCAGCATAAGACTCACAGACGTGTGTTTTCTGCGTTCTTGTTTGCCTTACCTGCTGTGCAACGAGCGTTCTCAGGGTGCGACTATGAACACTCACAGACATAGGTTAAAATTTGTCTTGTGTTCGTCTTTGCTGGCTTTAGAAGCCCATGTCCGACAGACATAATGGACATTTATGAAACTACGTAACAAACGGCGTCCCTTATTGGGTCAAAAGAGGACGGCATATTTAATTGTCAAATAAGGGACGATTCGAGATTTTAATGGACAGTTGGCAAACCCATCTGTAACTCTAAATAGAGAGAGTGGTGTTTGCCAGCGCTGCCCTATCAACCATATACAATGAAACTCTACAAAACTTATTTCTAAAGCATCTTTTAAGAAACATTTAAAAGTGCTTTTTATGTCAAAACTAAAACTACACACACAAAAAAAGTAAACGCATGAAATTACTTTTTTCTTGACCAAAGGCCAAACTACACAGGTTAATATATTTTAGAGATCAAGCACCGGTAGCTGATCTCCACTTTAATATTTCATTTAAAACCAGCCAATTTTATATTCACATTACAGATTTGTTTCCCCCTGAGATCAGAACACACCTGAAATACCAGGCTCCAATGAGCCAATGTACTTGAAGTGTTTTTTTTTTTGCTACTCTCATATTTAGCTGCAGTGTGTGTTACATCTGACCTCCCCAGGAGGACAGGTTTGTAAAATGTAAAAGAGGTCATAAATGATTAATCCCTACTGGAATGTTTACAGTTGTCATTTGCGTAAACAACTTAGGAAAATTCCAATTCCAGTGTATTGGTGATAACTTTGGACATCCTTGGACTGAGACCCACATTAGAGGTGAAAACTGAATGGAGCACTGCCAATCATTCAAATTAAGGTAGCCCTGTTTTAAAACCACATTTGGTAAGACACAAGCAGCCCGTGTTGCAGGTTAGCTACTGGAGCAAATAATCCTATTAATCAACAAGCAAATGATGACTGTTGTACTTCAGGTACACTACAAAAAAAGGAACAAAAAAGTATAAGGAGAAGCATTACTAGCATAACTATGAGTACAGTTATATGGGGTTTATTGTATTCAAGTTGTATCAAATGCAACACTTCACATTACTATATCATCTTTAAACAGCAGCATAAATTATCGTAAAATAAAAGAAAGTAATTAGATTCAAACTGTGGTAAAAGTAATGATGCAATGATGAGAACAGACAGGCGGATGAGGATAAAGTGGGAACAACCATGTTTCATCGAACTCGGATATGCGAATGACATCAAACCCAACTGGTCAGCATTTCAAGTTTAAACCCCTTTAATATTTGCAAATTAATACACTCAGTTACCAGGTCTACATGAAAATTTCAACTTCTGAGTAAAGGTTGAATTTTAATCAGTTGTATCTTTAAACCATGCTGCACTACAATGTTCTTTTATGACAAAAAGCTATTAAGTCGAGTTATATTACTGTTGTAAAATGTCTGTCAGTATGGCGATACTTGAAAAACTTATTGGAGTACTTACCTCACGATGATTGTTAGAAAAGGCTTGAAAACAACTGTGTTAAAGAGGTTTTGTTCTGAAGTTTGGTGTAATTATAATGCTTTAATGTGACATAATACCAGGAGGATAAGTCCAACAAATGTTAAAGAATGACAAATATTGGCCTAAGTTAATGGTCATCCAGTATATTGCCTGATCTTTAGAAGAATGAAAGCAAAAATAGACAAAAAGTAAAAGTTTAAAGCCTAAATGGTGAAAACGTGAGGGAAAAAATAACAAGACTCTTGAGCAGCACAATTTTGTTTTTTTTCTATGTTTACAACTAAACAAGAAGACTAATCTGTAGGTACAACTTCAAGCAAATCAGAAAATAGTATTGGCAAAGAAAAGCCTGATTGGTTCATCTCCAATAATAACTTAATGTAAGGTTTTCTGTTGAAGGGTTGGGTTAAGCCTAAGAACCCAGTGGGAAGTCTTCAGGATCACCGACTGGGAGAATCGGGACAGAATCCATAAACTAAAGACATCTTCTCAAATTCTGGGTAGTCCAGTTAAAATGAAGAAGCATGCACTCAGCCAGGGAACACCTCTAGTTATTTTGTATGGGACAATAGCATGAGACTGGATGGAGGCGTTCGCTTGGTAGCTTTATACGCAGATTTTACTTGCTGGGAGCAATGGAGAGAAAAGAGAAAGAGCAATTTCTTTGTCTCTTTATAAGATATTTGAATATAGATCTAGGCTTAATTGATCATGCAGCAAAAGATAATAAAAAAAAACATGTAAACACTAGCACAAACAGTCAAGCAGATCTTGGTTATCCAAGATATGTTAGGTGACTACTTAATCTTGCTCAGGTTACGTAAAAGCCGTGTTTTGACAAGCCCAGAAGCAAACCCGAGGCCGGGGCCCGTGGCAAATATAATAATAATGTCACCCCGAGAAGCGAGCCACATGGTCAACCTGTTAGCCCAACAGCTAATCCTTGAGAGAAAACATCCAGCTCTGAAGTCTCGGTGGGCTTCCGCCTCACCTCATGGCGACAACGAGGCTAACTTTACCAGCTAACGAGCTAACAGAGCTCCCGAATAAAGCAGCATTATCGGAGTTAGCCTTATTTTACTGTAAAGCCAACAGGTTAATTAGCTTACCGCCTGTTAAACGAATGTGCAGCTTCCACGGTCAAAGAGAGGAACAATACAGAAGAGAGAAAAAACGCCCTGTTGCCACAACAGAACTGCTAATAACTTGGAGCTAGGCTAAATAACGTCGTTCGTTTTCGGGCTAACTGTAACTTTAGCCAGGTTATCAAGTTAGCAGTTTGTGCACTACAACGTTTAATACCAGCCTCCGTCCGGTGTGTCCTCAAACCCGGACCGTCTACTAGGAAAACACCGAGGCTGAAGGCAGGCCTGCAGGCCGCTAAGATGAAAATAAATAACAGGCGATACTGACCAGAACCCCGGCTCAATATATTACACAGCTACAGTCGATAAGGGGTATCGCTGTCGGACTACTGCTTGGATTCGGGGCCGTTTATAACTGTTAAACCTCAACTTTAGTAGAAAAAAAATTAAAGGTAATATTAAAAAAATAAACCCGAGCCAACTCACAGACAATAAACGAGAGGTTGAATTTACCTGTTTCTTTTCCACTCTGACACCACAGAGGAACTGCGTCACGTGGTTTTTCACAGAGCCGCTTCTAGGAAAGCGGAGCTAAACCACGTGATCACTCTCGGATATGTATAGTTTGATATCATCAACCGAGTTGTGGCATGTTGGAGATGTTGATGCAAGACGCAGGAGGCGACAGAGTGGAAGCAACAAACTACAGCTGGTATTTGTCCTCCAAAACATTCTCAGATTACAGCTCCATAGTGAAGTAGACGAATCAAAAACAAAAAGAAACAAAAAAAATTTTTCTGATGCAGTATGGCCTTAAAAACTGAGGATTTTTTTTGAGGGCAAAAATGAAAGGATTCTTAGCTGAAACAGTCTGTATCAAATCAAACTTTATTTATAAGGCTCTTTTCATACAAACATTGCAATTCCAAGCGCTTTACAGATTAAAAATGACCCCATCCCTCACCCCCAGATTCATTGTGCATTTTCCAGGTCTGGATATGTAGAAAATGTCTGTCTGTAGTAGTATGGGGTTCTGAATGTGCCAAAAGTATTTGTTTGTATTTTAAAACTCAACAATTCTTAACGTTGTCTACCCATTGATCCATCCATGGTTTCTTGGATGGCAACACCTGTCCATAGAAGGGTTTTTAACAGTAAAGTTAAAAGAAAAAGAAAAACTCTACAGTTAGTGTTACGGAAAAATAATAATGTTGTATTATTATTTTTCTTAGGATGTCTTTCTTTTATCACATAGTTCAAAATGTACTTTTAAATGTCATTTGGTTTCAACCATATGTTCCTTTGTATACACCCTGTTCTTTTACGATGCTAATGAAGTTTGACCAAATAAAGAGAGACTGTAGTGGGAAGGCCTTTTGAGACCAGGAGACAGAGCTGTGAGACTGATGGAGAAGCTGAGAGGAGAACAGACACACGGTCAACCAGAGTATCCTCCTGGTCTCCCTCTGCAAAACTTATTCTATCTCCCTCTGCAGAGCACATTTAACAATTTCTCTCCGACCCCTGTGTGTGATTCTTTTAGGTTAACCACTATTTTTACCCTAACAGTTAGTACACTAAACATGTCCAGAAACCAGTTAGCACTAATAAGAGTCAATGTAAAGGAACACATCCACTCCGCTCAAACAGATACACACCTCACATACACACAAGTTACATTTCATGACATGGTCATGCTGTAGGAGCCTGGATTTCGTTGTTTTGTTTTTTTAAATGGTCAGTTTCGTTATAGTTTTTATATTTGTAGGAAGAAAATTCCACAGGTTTGTTCCTTTCACAGAGAAAACATTTTGAGCAAAAGATGTTTTACAGAATGGAACTTTACAGTCTCCGTGTGCAGCAGCTCTTGTTGAGCTAGTGGTTTCTAACCTGTTTACGAATTTACAGAGAGGCTGAGGTGCAAATCCAAACAAACATTTAAAAACCAACTGTATATGTTTAAGATTAACAAAATTAATAAAGTAGGTGGTTAAGCACCAAAACCACCAAATAAATTATTCCAAGTATAAACTCCAGAGTTAGCTTTTTTTTCTGTCAGTTGCGTCAAGACCAAACTAAATTAAGCACTGGACTTGAACTTTATTAAAAAAGTCTTTTGAGTTTTTCCACAATGAAATGTTAAAGAAAACAGATAGAAATTAAAAACATTCTGTTCTCTTTTCTTTTGCTTAAGGTTCATCATCATATTTTGGTTTGTGTTGTGATAACAAATGTGGGGCGCTCTGCTGTTATGTCCTTTTTCTGTGTTGCTGAGTCAAAAACCTTTTATACAGGGTCATAATGATGATGGCAATAACAACAAATTTAATAAGATTTTAATATAATATCAATTTAGTTAATAATACAATTATTTCAATGATGACATTCTGAGACATATGGTTTGGTCCTAATATTAACGGAAAAAACAATTACGATGTAAAGAAAATACTGCCGCTGCAATTACATTCTGTGCTAATTATTCAATGTATAATTCTTAATGCAAAAGATTATCTGACATTAATGGTAGTGTTACAATTATAAACTGCAACACTAAGAGAAGTGTTGTAATAAAAATACTGTTACTACTACTTCTAATACCATTAATAATAATAATAATGTATGGAACATATATAAATACAAAAAGATAATATGTACGAATGTATTTATATTTCTGTAATATCCAAATATAAGTCAGAGTTGACAAACATTTTTAAACTGTTTTAAGTGTATATTAGAATTAGGGTTAAATACTATAACTGCTGTTAGTTTGTTGTTTTTCGATGCATGAACACACATACACATTCTGTAATTTTTTTTTTTTTATAATCTTGTTTAACTGAGTTGCACATTCCCGTAGATGAGATGCTATTTTTAATAACTGCAGACATTATATGTAAATTTGCCCTCACTATAAAGTATGTTATTCTTTATTCTGTTTTTATATTTCATTTGTTTATCTTTGTATGAAGCTACATCTTTACTGCTGAGATGCCACTGTAGGACAATAAAGGATAAGAGGTGAAACGTCTTCCAAGACAAATTACCAAGTCCAGTTGCGTTTGATTGAAATTTCCTTGAGATAATCATGACCTGGATGAATGAGAATATTCACAGACAATAAAGGTTATTCTCTTCCATTTCATTATGTGGCTTCTGAGAAAGGTTTGAAATTACATATTAAAGATAGGGAAGTGAATCTGTAATATATCTAGAGGCTTTGGAATAATTTGAATCATGATATGAAAACTTCGAGATTAATAAATCGTTTCCTTGATGCTTTGTGTGCGGTATGCATTTCCACTCCTCACCAGGAGGGGGCAGCACCGCACCATCCTGTTGTTATTTAGTGGTCATCATCCTGTCAGTTCACTGCTAGCTCAAGGTAAAACTGGGATTGGAAAGCCCAGAAACCTAGGAAAAAGGGCTTATTACTGCATTATTATTTTAAAAAAAGAATCAACCAAGTGCTGAGATGTAATAAAGCAGTTAATGCTGCGTTTTAGGCTTTCTAATTAACCCTACTCCTAGCTACCGAGCTAATGTAGCCTCAATCGTTGCAGTTATTGAAGTTTAGAGACAGAATGGCAGACTCGTCGCCTCTGTCCGGGGTCAATGTTGTTTTGGTCATGGCTTATGGAAGCTTGGTGAGTTGGTTACCGTTTCTGGCGAACCTCTTGATAAACAGTTGTGTAATGCTCATCTGTTAAACCCCGTCTCGCTTTGCTTGTAGGTGTTCGTGCTGCTGTTTATCTTTGTCAAAAGGCAAATCATGCGCTTTGCGATGAGATCCCGCCGTGGACCCCACGCACCTATTGGCCACAATGCACCCAAGGTAACGGTGCCCTTCACCCCCTCGCATTTAGGGTCTGCTACCTACATATTTATTCACTTGACACGTGGTTCTATTGACAGGGGTTGAGGGAAAACATCGACTCCAAGCTTTCTAAGGTCCAGGAGATCTGCTTCGAACCTCGGCTCTTATCACCGGGGGATGACCGACTCAGGCGGGGATCACAGATGAGTCAGTCACATTTTCTAATTCCTTTTTCCTTTATCCTTCTTTATTTTGGTAATGTAACAAACTCTTTCTCTAACTCCAAGGTTGCTACAACTATCTGTACCGAATGAAAGCACTGGATGCCATTCGGGACTCAGGTCAGTTTCTGCTGGTGGTTAAAATCAAAGCAATATCATTCTAACTGCAGTCAGTGTCACAAATCTCCTTCAACTATTTATTCCTGGGACCAAGAAGCAGTACAAAATTCCCGATTTGCTGCTCCTCCACATCAACAGGAGTCAGTAGAGGTGACTTTGGTTCCCTCCTGGACTCCTCCCTAGTTAGGTGTTTATGGTAGTCCCACTGAAATTGGACGTTTTATATACAGTTATATGGAGGAGAGCCAGAGGAAGACCCAGGACACACTGGAGGGCCTACAAGGGAAACTTGAAAAAAAATGGAATATGGTGCAAAAGTTGTGTGTGTATATATATATAATTTTGTTAATTATTTCTTACAACTTATGAAAAGTCAAAATTAAATATATCAGAAAATTATAATATTATGAACCACTAACATGTAAATACACATATTCACACCAACATGTTGCACAATGAGATTATACCAAAAAACTGACAAAAATTGGGGCATAATAAATACATCGTTCGTATTATGACACAGGAGTTTTACAGTGTTGGTATTTCAAGGGGTTCATCATGCCATGCACTCTATGAAGGTTCCTAGGGCCCTTTAAAGGCACAGTGTGTAATTTTCGGCTAGTAGGGGGCAGTGCATACCTAAATTATCACAAGCATGCGGTATCTGTGTCTTCGAGTAAGAAACTTAACAACGGAGATCCAACTAGTGCTGTTTTCAAAACGCTCAATTCCCTGAGAATTATCTATTTGCAGCAACATGACAAACACATCAGTCTCTCTGTCATCGCTTGGAACTAGCGAAGAGGTAAAAATGTATTTATGGCGAAACTTTTTTGCATTTGGATGGGAAATCAATGTTTTAATAGCGGGCTTGTTCTGTGTGCTTTTTCCGTCCGGGCTCTTGTAGAAGTAAAGACGTCATCTAATATGGCTTTCCCTGAAAAGCGCCTATGTATTTCAAAACTGATTTTTAAAGTCATATTTTACAATTTCGCCAATATTTTGCAATCAATATGCTTTACGTAATTATTATTACATAATATTTTAATGTCTATTTTCAAAGATGTACTGCAAAAACTACACACTGTCACTTTAAAGAGAAACAGGCTCACAGTCTCACAGATGCACCACCCTACTTAACAGTGGACATGAGGTGCTGTATTATATATTCTACAAAACATAGTAACAAAACATTTTTTTTTGTTCAAACTTCAGAGACAGATGTTTAGGATGTGACTTTAAAGTGAATAAGAGTCACATCCTTGTCTAGACCGTGTTTGCCTTCTCTGGGAAGTTTTATTGTGCTATTTGGAATTTTTAAAATATAAGACTGATTTAGTCAAACGCCCAAGCCAGTCATTAACTTTTTTGAAAGGTTAATTTCTTCAATTTTTTTCTAACCTTTTGGCTTTACCTGTTCAGGAATCCCTTTGCAGGAGATAAGTGGCAATCCGAGTGCCTTTACTGGGCGCAGCTTCAGGAACTGGCTGGTGGAGCTGCGCAATTCCCACTCCCTAATCAAGAGCAGCCGGAGCGCGCTCATCGATCGCTTACTTGAAGGATACGACAGCGCCCGCCATGGAACCGGGGTAGGTAAAGAAGCAGTTATGTCAACCCGTGAGGCTGACGATGGAGGGAACCTCACTGCCTTTCCTCTCGGTTGTGTGCATCAGGTGTTCGGCGAAGCAGAGTTTCAGGAATACCAACAAGCTCTCGATGAACTGGTTGACGTGTAAGTGCTGCCGTGCCGGTCCAGACTTGAAAAAACTAATAAGCTTGGCAAAAGCATGGGAACACATACTTTAGTTCACATTATTCACACCTACGGGGGAGAGATCTGAACAGCTTCCCAAAAAAATTAAAACCTGATAGAAAATTATTTCAATCCTTTTATTTCTAACCATTTTTTCTCATCAATTAAATACACATGAGAATATGTATTAGAAATAGTTTTAGTGTATTAGAAACTGGCCTGCGATCTGACTCCGAATTCAGCGGTAGATAAAGGATGGGTTTTTAATAGGGAGTCGGTCTGGGTCATTCTGGGAGCTTATTGACCTGTTTTATCCAGCTGCAGCTGCTCACACGTAATAGATCATTTTGAGTTGATTATATATATATTTTTTAAGACAAACAGATGCAATTATAGAGAAATACATGATCGAATCAGTCCAATCCCATTCAATTACAGACAAACAAGTTGGATGCTAGTTATAATACAATGCGGTCAAATTAGGGTGATCATAGTTGTATAGAGTCAGCAAAACCTAATTCATTGTGTGCAGCCATTTGCCACGAATAACTTGAGTTTCGAGAAGACAGAGCGGAAAATGAAAACCAGATATCAACTTTTTAAGAGTTATTGGCAACAGTAGCTCTGAGCCCGTAATAAAATCTAGTGACAGCAGTAACTCCTTCACTGCCTTTTGAAATACATGTACTGTTAAGATGAGAGAGAGATCAAGTTATTTGGCTGCAGTGAACAGAAGACCATTTCAAGGAGTCAAACCTGAGAACTGTCACAGCTGTTTGTGTTAAGGTGGTATTGTGGTGTGTTGCTGCCAGTGGCATTTGTGTATTGCCCAAAATAGTGCTGTGTTGGAAAAAAAAATCTAATTAATTCTTATAAAAATTATTAAAAAAACTTTTTTATAGTGAAAATGAGGGGGAAATCCAGATGGGCATTTTAAGCCTTTGATCTAAAAGGGATAATACAGTTTTCCCCAGTGAACTGTTACTCAGCTAGTGCTGTCATTGTATTACTCATGTAATTAAGGTAAAGTAAATTACTCATGTAATTAAGGTAAAGGCTCAAAACCTTTTTCGATATCGAAGTGGAACAGATTGGATTGTGATAATCAATTATATCTAAATTGAATCAATTCTTGTATATATACCCGACTTTCGCACAAAGTGTATGGAATGATTAAGGAAGGGGACCTCATTGCTCATTCTTCTATTTCACCCAATATTAGCAGCGAAATGGTTGAAACTGGAGCACAATCAGTTGTTTCAAGAGAACCTCAAAACTACATTTAATTAAATTCAATTTATTTATATAGCGCCAATTCACAACAAATGTAATTTCAGTAAAATTGTACAAAAATTCCAATCAGGTAAAAGTTTTCCATGCAAGGAATACCAGCAGATTGCACGGAGTCATTGACGGGAGGTTGTGCCTGGAACATGCAGACTCCAACCACAGCAATCCCTCATGCTGAGCAAGCATGTAGCGACAGTGGAAAAACTTCCCTTTAACAGGAAGAAACCTCCAGCAAAACCAGAATCTGGCTCAGAACATCAGTGTCCATCTGCAATGACTGTCTGGGGGTTTGAGAAGACAGAGCAGAGATACGAAAAGACCAAAAGGACCTTCTATTTTAAAGAAAGTACAAAGTTGATAACAGGACATGGAGGATGTTTGGTTTCTGGGCGCATCATCTGAATCAACGTTCCCCTTCCAACAGGGTATTATTAGAATTCAGTGGAGAAAAAAACACCCCCAAAGTCTTCTGGGATGTTCTCCTCAAACGGCTGACTTTGACCCTAGTGAATATTTATAGACCATGCTGAAAAGCTGAGGATGTGGCAGAAAGTCTGTAAACCTGCTGAGGGATATTTGACCAAATATTATATATGTTGTATGTATAACTGTCAAGTTCTTTAAGGCAAAACAATGCATGCTTATAAACCCACTTTATGTTTAAGAAACAAAAATCAGAGACACTGTGTCACATTAGTGAACCACTAACAGTTCTGATGGATCATTAAGAGGCTAAAATGAATGACGGGCTAAAACATTAGCATGGAAACATCTGGTGAGGACAGTTTTACCAATATATGTTCATCATATTGACTCCATCATCCCCATCTCTGCTCTTCTCTCCAACAGTGTGAAGGCCTACTCCAGCAGCACCAGCCTGGACCAGCAGCACCAGTCTGCAGCCAAAGACCTAACAGGCTCCCCAGTCCGCAGCAGTCCCTCCACCATCCAGGTCACCTACCTGCCCTCCACAGGCCAGCGCAGCAAGAGGCCCAAACACTTTTTGGAGCTTAAAAGCTTCAAGGACAACTACAACACACTGGAGAGCACGCTGTGAGGCTCAGACCGACATGTGTGCGATGATTTCCCCCTCGCCACGAAAATCTATAACCGACTGTGACCGTGTCTTCAGGTTTGCGCTGTGAAGTTCAGAACAAAGTGTGGGAGTTTCATCATCCTACGCCTTTATGTGCACATACCTCAGAAATTGTTTGGAATCATTCTATGGACCTAATGAATTGTGTTAAGAGGGAAGGTATGTCCAACCTGTTGAAGATTATTTTAAATAAGTTATTTTACACTTCTTTTCAAAAGTCAAAATGTGAATACAAATAGTATTTGTTTTTTAAAAATGTTTGTACAGATGTAAACTATTTAATTTTTAACTTATTAATGCTGTTTGATTTGTATTTATGTGAGTTGTGTTTGATTAGAGGTGGAGGGGAATAAAAGTAACCAACCCACCTGATTCATCTCCCCGCTGATCCTCTGTTCTTTATAGAACCACTAGGTGGCAGTATAATCCATTAAACCCGTAAGAAACAAAGCCACAGCACATTCAGTAGATCCTGTTTTATTTAGGTTTAAATAAGAGGAGAAAAATCATGTTTAACGTTGGGGTATCTATCTACAGTGTTTACATAAATACAACAGAAGTATGAAGCAAACAATAAACATTTTTTAAATAAGCAATATTACATATAATTTTAGCAGAAATTGAGGCTGGACAGAGCATGTAGATTAAAAGATCTGCAGAATGGAAAATTAGGATAGAGTGGAAAGTTACAGAGTTTAACTCATTACATGCTCTTTTCTTCACTTATTAGACATTTAATGTCAGAAACATTCAGATAGTAACAAAGTCGAAAGCAAAGCACAAAGGAATAGACCATGACCCTTAAAGAAACATAACTTTTTAATTTAACTTAATCTGGTTAGTTTTTGTCAGCTTCTAAATTGACCCATAAAAGTAAAACATATTTGACTCTCATGCTAAACCTTTAGCATTTGAGTGCGTGTGACGCTCTTTGAACTCTGGCTACTGTATCCTGAGGGCTCCCCTGTTTGTGGACAAGCTGCCCAGACTTGTGCCTGTGTGTAACATCCAAGAAATCAGAACATGTCGTTTATATGCTGTCGAGTTCACCATGTTGCTGTATTCTAAAATTTTTTTTGCTGTAAAACAAAGATCCTGAGTGCGAAAGAGCCACAAATGTAACAATTGTGAGGTGATAACTTAAAGATTAGATCTGTTAAACAGAGGTTTCCCATCACTGCAGATCTACATATAAATATCTGTATATACATTAACAGTGGGTAAGTAAAAACATATTTACACATTTGTTTTAGATAATTTCCTTCAATGTTGCTCAGGATTTGATCTCGATGACTTTGATGAAAGGCAGGACTTTGTTGGTCGGTGATGTTGGAATCAAAGGTTTGCTGCACAAAATTAGACCAGAAGCATAAACATGGAGATCAGAGAGACTTTGATGATGAACAGAACTGGAAACTGGGAGAGGTCTCCTCACCTGTAAACAATTTCTGGCTTGTTTTCTGTGGACAGAGAAGGAAAGTCTTGTCCTCCCTGGAAGTGCTCCATGTGGTCGTGCAGTTCCTTGTTCTGCAATCAGAAAGAAGTTAAACGCTTTTACTTTCATTTTTGTCTTATATGCTGGAAGAGGAGAGATGCTGGTAGCACTGTGTTTTATACATAGATAAAAAAAAAAAAACAATTTGCCAACTTTCAATCGCTCTGAAATTTCTCACAGGTGCAAAAATATATGGTTTCATTAACAATTTTTTTTTTTTAAACAAGTACCTATGCAAAGGTAAACACTTAACTGGATAAATCGATGTGGATGCCAATCTATGTAAACATTGGCATGGGAAGGTTTAAAGTGACTTAAAATTAAACCTTTACCTACTATTTTGTCAAATCAAAGTTACGATGTCACTATGTTTTGGAGATTTTCTACTTTTAGTAAATTGTGCAGAGGAAAGAAAATTATTTGTGGTTTTCAAAAGTATGACAAAACAATCTGTCTCATGTATAAGTACTCCGCCCATTTGAGTACAACTGCCTAAGTGACAGCTAGAAGTCCTTTGGAGAATTTCTCTACAGATTTTTTTTTTTTTTGTGAATGCCTTGTATGTGGCTCCATCTGTCTTCCCTGCACGTGAGCAACATCTTCTACATGTTTAGTGTTTCCTACGTGACCTGTGTGTGACTAATGGTGGACCTGCCAGCAGGTTTTCCAGGCTGAGCTGTGGCTTTCTGCAGCTCCTCCAGAGTTACCATAGGGCCTTGGCCCCTGCTCTAATTAATTTTGCCTTTATCCAGCCTTCAGTTAAGGTGAATGGATATATCTTGGATGGTTTACAGTTTTTTCATACTATTCCCATTTTTAACTAATGATTTGCGACGCTTAGATATTTCATAACATAACTCCTTATTGAACTCCAGAACATCTGCTGGGTCCCTTAACAAACCTGAGGCAGAAAAGCTGATGGACTATTTAGTAATTAGTTTATTTTGGAAGTAAAGGGAGTGGAATACAATTACAAACGCATGCCATGATTATTGCTGATCCACTGTTGTGAACAAGTCAAAAGGTATGTATGGAGAGTTTTCCAAGGTCCGATTCATGAAGAAACAGAGTCATGGAAATGGCTGGTTTCAAACGTAAACGAGCCATTTTGTATTTCCCTTTGACCCAGAGATTACTAACCTCAGCTTCCAGGAAGGCGACCTTCTCCTCCAGATCCATGATGACCCGATCTTTCTCTTCCAACACAAACCGTGTGTGCTGCAGCTGTGTTACAGAACGAAGCAAACAAAGACCGTAATGTTGAAAAAAGAATAAAAAAAACCCCTAAACATCTCTGTTTACAGCAGCAACACACAACTATGTCTCATCTCCTCATTACTGGCTTCTTCTGTGCATATGGGTGTCTGTACTATCAGGCGACCTTTATGTGTGTGTAAATACCTGCTCAATCATGTGACGGAGCTTCCGCTGCTGACTCTTCAGCATGTCATCAAGGTGATGAATCTTTTCCTTCAGCACAGCCACCTGATTCTTGAGCTCCGTGCATCTGCAGACACCATACAAGCCGATTAGATCTGCCCGCTCTGTCTCTCTGCCCGAGGTAATAATGAAACTTGCTACCTGCTAATACAAAAACACAATTTAAAAAGTAAATTCCTACCTTTTCTCGTTGTCTGCTCCTTCCTCTCTGCCCTCTTTAAGTTGCAGCAGCTCTGCCTCCCCTGCCTCCATCTTGTCTTTGAGGAGGCCGCTCTCCATCCTCATGCTCTCCAGCAGCCTCTGCAGCTCCTCTACCTGTTGGCCCTTTTCCTCCGACTGCAGCTCCACCGCTTGCAGCCGCTCCGATTGCTCCGCCAGGCGGATGCGGTACTCGTTCGACTCGGCCTGCAAGACAATGCACAGATGGACGTTTTAACCGGATACTTTAACAGAAGGCTCCCCCTAAGATGTTGATATTTAAAAGACCTGACCTTAAGAAGCCGATAAGTGTCAGTCTAGGTGTAGCAATTTAGATAAAAATAAACAACCAAAGCAAAACTAAGCTCTGCCTTATGTTAATTTTGTATTCAGGCTAAATGAAGGAGAAACTGATTCAATAAAAATCACTGAGAACAAATCATGGAGAACAAATTGATGATCTGTTTTTCCACCCGTGAGCCTGAGTCATCTCTTTATGGGATCTTATCTGAGATCCACTAAGAGCTAATGGACTTTCCTTTCTGCACATAAGCTTCCCAGGATGGATATGATAGATGGGTTCACTTCCTGCTGATAGATGCTATTTCAATGTATGTTAGTTTGAAATCAATGTACAACACATTTAAAGCTCATAGCAAGCATTACTTGTAGTTTCCAAGTTTTCCATAAAGTCTCAGTCACATTTCTATATGGTTGCTGTAAAAATGCAGAATATCAGCCAAATTTATGGGCATACCCTGATAAAGATGTGCAAAAAGCCTTTTAATGCACTACGATTATCTGACACTGAGGATTTGAGGACAATCCTAGTGATAATTTCAATACATGCATTCAGTGGGGAAATAAACAAAATTGATTAGTGCCCCTGTACCCTTTTGCACAAAGGTTAGCACTTGCTTTTCTCCTATATAATTTCCCAGGTTCTGGGGTTTGAGCTGACCAAGGAGGGAGGTGATTTTGCTTGATAAAGGATTTCTGTGTTGATTTGGCCAAAAATTTAAGTTCGTTATCCTGCTAAAGCGTTCAGCTATGACTAGTTTTCCCTTCGCTGGCCGAGTTCATCGTATCTCTGGGAGTTAAAGATTCCCAGGGCCATTTGGAAGAGAGACAAGCCCACAGAATAATAGATACTCCACTGTATTTAACAGTGGGCATTCCACACCAGATCCTCAAGGTGATGCAGCTTTATCTGTATAGCACAAGCTCATCTACAAGGCAAGTCAAGGTGCTTTACATCATTTGGGGATAAGATAAAAGCAGTAATAAAACAGCAAAAAGCAGAGAAAACCACCAGGGGCACATATGACATATTTAAACATGTATCATTTCAGCTATTATTGATCACTTAATCAAAGGCAGCTTTGTACAGATGTTTTTTAAAAACCTAGATTTAAAGTAACTCAGTGTTTCAGCAACTGTGCAGTCATCTGGAAAATTGTTCCAGATAAGGGGAACATCGAAACTTAAAGCTGCTTCTCCATGTTTGGTTCTGACTACAGGGATGATTAGTTGACTAGAGGTATAGTGACAACAGATCTTAAGCATATTTTGGCGCAAAGCCATTCAATGATTGAACTAGTAGGAGCATTTTAAAGTCTATTCTCTGAGTTATAGGGAGCCACTGTAAGGACTTTAGAACTGGGGTGATGTGCTCTACTTTCCTGGTTCTAATGAGGACGGAAGTAGCATCAAAGATCAGTTGAAGGTGTCTGATTGACTTTTTAGGTAGACCTGGGAAGACGCTGTTGCAGTAATCAATCTGACTAAAGATACACGCAAGGATGCGTTTTTCAAGGTCCTGGTGCAAAATTAAGCCTTCGGTGGAGCCGAACCTGAATGTGGTATTCGGAAAGACACAAATAACATGTTTGTTTACGAATACTTTTTTTTCCCCATCTGAAATTAGCCCAATGTCTTTTTAACTGATGTTCTTAATGTGTACATGTGTATTTGGGTTGGGGGGGGGGGGGGGGGGGGTATATTTGTATTAATGTTTTTAAAAAGTTGTGTCAGGCACTTTAATTGCATTCTTGTATGAAAAGCGCTTTAAAAATAAAGTTGATTTGATTATTACATCTAGGTTTCAGGCCTGATCAGTAGTTTCTGATAGTATTAACTGAAACTATAATTGATCAGATATGAAAGATCTAGTTTCTAAGCAGCAAACACCCAAGTTTATAGCCAGTTAAAGTCTTAGTAGTGTTTAAAAGAATACATGTTTATGTATGTGATCTAGGCTGTAGAAGGCTTATTTTCCAGGCAACCCTACCTAACTACTGACTGGTATGTAGCTTGTGTCTCAGAGTTTGTTTTACTCCCTTTTAGACACCGTCCATCTTAATTCAGCCCTCAGATTCCGGTAATTCACTGATATTGCGTTTGATTAAGGAACATTATTGCAATATATGAAATTACTAAAAGTTACACATTTCATGCATATTAAGATTTTCCACATTATTTAATTTTCTATATCTATATATATACGTAAACCCTTGTGCATGGAGGCAAAACTAAAACCCATTTAAATTGAGTATAAATGAATGGAAATGAGTCAGTCTTTTGTGGAAATGATCTCACGAGGGTGAAGTAAAAAAAAAGAAAGTTATAAAGCAGATAAATCCATGGCAAAAATGTTAATCAAGTCTGGACAGATTCTGCACACAAACCCATGGGCCGTGGTTGGTGGAGCGTCAACAGATGAGTAATGGACTCCAAAGATGATAATGGATAACAGTTAAAGCGACGTGAAAGCAGCAGAACGTTGAGTCATAGTAGGCGTTATGCTACTCATTTCCCGACACCGACCTCCAGTCTGTCCCGCTCCTCCTGATGCTGCTTCTCCATTTCCTTCAGCTGTGTGTAGAGACGCTTGGTTGCCTCTCTGAGCTTGGCGCTGTCCTCCTGATTGTCCTCGAGCTGCAGACACACAGTGACAGGCTCAATTAGGTTTAATCTCACAAAACCACTTTAGCCTGAGAGGGTGACGGGTGATAAAGAGATCTTAGGAAACAGCAGCTTTTTAAACGGTCTAAATATAATCTTTTATCTTTAAAGGCTTGCTTTGGTGTAGACAAAAAAAAACTCCTTTCCACTTTGCTTTCTGCATAGTTATATAATTTAGCACCACCAAGTTTATCTGTATACAACCCACACGCCCACAGTCCTGCAGATAATGGTGTGGGTTACAGCAGACCTTTTAATGTGCTGAGTCAGGCATAATGCATGGGAAAGGTAATATCAGTAGAAGCTTTATTTGTGGCGTACTGCACTTTCTTTGCAGCATCAGGTTTAAGGAGCCTAATCTGAAGGATTTACCTCTTTCTTTCATTTCCACATGACTTTCATTTGATACGTTTAAATATGCTGCATCTGAAACTGATTTGTGTCAAAGTCATTTCAATTTATATTCTTACTTAAAAAAACAACAACAAATAATCTCAACAGAAAAGCAACAAACTTGATAAAGATGCATTAAAACACTGAAGTAGGATGATTTTACCTGAACCTCAAAGGTGACATTGTTGTTGATGTTGGTGACAGGTGGCTGGTTTCTGGGTAGGTTGACTCTGAGGTTGCTTGCTGGATCCTGACAACAGAAAAGCAGAACCCAGATGGTAAAATTAGCGTTTATGTACCATTTTATTTTTTAAATATAGACAAATAGAAAAATTAAACTTTTTTTCCCAACAGGCGAAGAAACTGAATTGTGATTCATTTTCATTATATTGCCAGAGTAAACTCCAAGGAAGGAAGTAAAGCAACTCCACAAAACTAAAAGCCATAATAGAATTTTGATACTTTTTATGTTGCTATTGCAAAACTTGAAATAAGCCAGTGAAAACAGTCTGGGAGGCAAATTTATAGGGGTGTTAGTACCTCTGTAAAATGGACAAAAGGCAGTAGAAACTTGCAGCATTTCTTCTTCAGAGACCTAATTATTTGATCAGCTGTAATAAGGTATATTACATTTTGAACCAGTCCAGTGACCATTTCTTAGGCTAAACCTAGTTCTATGCTTTAGATAGGTAAAAACACACAACTTAGAAATTAAAATGAAGTTTTCACAAGGGATTAAGTTTCCGATAACTTCCAATGGAAAAGGTTGTCTCAACCCTGTGTTTCCAGACTCTGGCCCTCGATGCACACTGCCCTGCATTTTTTAGATCTTTCATGCTTTAATAGTACTGCTTCAGATGACTGAAGTTCAATAAAAGCCTGTTAATCAGCCAATCAATCAATTGAAATCAGCTCTGCTGGAGCAGGGAACAATCCAAAACATACAGGGCAATGTATCTTGTGGAGTAGAATTGAAAAACACTGACTTACCCCGATGAGCTAATACCCCGTTGCATCTAAAATGACCGTAGGAACTAAACTAATAGCCAAAAACCCAGCTAGAGGAGCTGAACTCAAATATAAATCCTTTGAATAAATTATTTTCTTCTGTTAATCAGATGAAGGGTGAAAACACAGTTGAGCCCAAAGTAACCAAGAGACTTGTCAAATTAAAATTTTAAATAATTTTTTCCGATGACCAAACAGTTTGTTTTTCGATTGGAAATTAGAGGCATCTCTTCAAAGATACAAAAGATGTACAAAGGAGTATCAGTCCTGAACACATTTTCTGTTTTTATTTTAATTTTACTAACAATAGCACATCAGATATGATCTATGCCCTTCTTAATATTCAGTGGAAATGTCTTTTGGCATTACTACAATCAAACCTCTCTCAGTTATTGACCAGCTTTCTGTATGTTTTTACTGGTATTTTAATGATTCCCATCTGGTGAGAAGCTTGGAAGATTTCCTTGCCATCACCCTAATCTGTAGCCCCCTCCACAAATTCTTTCAGTAAGTATCAAGTTGGCTTTCCTATCCAAATAATATTACTTCCAGTTAGAAGAAGCATCTTGGTAAAATGAAGGACTGTAGCACTGTTGGTCATAACTTTTATAGTTCCCTGTTTTTCAAGCCTTTTTCCTCCATTATAAAAGAATAAGGCGCCTGTGGCTGGCCTAGTCTACAATTATTTACGGCCTTTTTAAAAAGGACTTAATGATCAAAAACCTTTTAAAATCGTTACATTTAATCTAATAAGTCTGAGGTGATGAATAGTTGTAAAAGATCATGCGAGAGAAAGAGAACGCCTCAATGGTAAAATACTGAGAATTTTGTCTCTACAGTAGATGAATTTAAAGGATTCAAGGAATCTGTGAAATTCTTCGTTTAACACAGATGAAGCTGAAAATCAAGGCTGAATGTCTGAGGTCTGCAGGCCCACAGGCTGCAGAGAGCTTCTCTAGTGAATGCAAAAATATCAGCTACGTATAGTTCTTTTTGAAATGCAATAAAAACGCCCCCCCCCCCCCCGAAATATAAACCAGATGTAGCACTATAATCTTTGCAGCAACTTTCTTCTCTGGACTTAAGATCAGGCAAGACACACAGAAAATCCATTTGAGTTTCTCTGCATTATCGAAGGGAGCAGTGAACTTTCACATGTTTGACAGGGAGCAATATGTTCATAGCACAGATATGTTGAGCATTCGTAAAGTCCTACATCAGATGCCAAACCACACTCTGCACATATCACAACTCCATGACTGCAGAAAACGGCTCCAAATCCTATTCTGCCCCGCCTGCAGCTCATCTGGAAGAATTCTTAACGCGTTGGGAAATTAAGAAAAACAAGTAATTTTGCTGTGCAGTGTTAATATTTAATGAAGTTCGAGAGAAAAAAAAAAAAAACACAATACACACAATACAAACACAGAATTGCTCATATTTGCTCACTGTGCAGAGTTCAATAGAACAAAGGTTATCGCCCCAGCTTGAATATAAAAAAACCCCTCTCAAAGCTGTTTTTTTCTACAATAAAACACTTAATAAGGCAATAATTGCGATTGTTTTTTGAAAACAGCTGATATCAGTTTTAAACTTATTTAAAAATAAATTTTTCAGATATTTTTTTAAAATCAACTCTCTAGACCAGCTTTTCTCTTAACATGATTTGACTTTTTTTTTTTTTCAAAACCAAGTTTGAAAATTTGCCACAAAAAAAAAAATCAAGGTAGATGTAAAAAAATAACCAAGGGTTGAACTGGAATGGAAAAGAAGTTGAGTTTAAATAAATCAGATGTTCACTGCTAAAAGTGTCGGTTTAATAAAAGAAAAGTAGAATATTCTAATTCTGGCATTGTAAATGGTCTAAGTCAAAAAGGAATATGAAAAAAAAAATAGTGGTGATCTTTCTTAGATTAATAAGAAAGATCACTATGAAATACATTTTTAAAAACATTGATATCTTAAGGCTTTTTTACCTTTTTAGTAAGGTTTTTTTAGCCCGAGTTGTTATAATAAATACATATTCAGATAAAACTACAAAAACAAATTAAGCTTGGATTTTTCTCAGATAAATTAATACATTTGCTGGAAAAAAGAGCCCAACATACCAGGATTCAAGGATTAAATTTACCAAAACAAAAAAAATAAAAAAGTTTACTGAGATCACCAGGGAACAAACCTGTAGTGTATTTCTTGAATTTCCTTTAATATTTTAGGCTTTCAAACAGCATCTACGATTTTGGGATACTATGAAGCCTAAAAATGTTTTCTATAAAGTTTACACCCTCCTCAGCTGTGTTTATTTTATTTTTTTCCAATCACAATTGCTCTAATGCACCGTTATTTTTTTTTTGATTTTATAAGCAAAATCTAGTCTAATTTAAAATAATTCCTCATTCACTTTTTGGTTTTAAAAAATTGCATATTTTCTGCAGTTTCCCTCCAAATTATGGTTTGGACACAGATGCATAGATATGAATCAGCTGATCCTTCAGAGAATAATACATTTCAGACAGATTAAGCATATTAAATGCCACTAAATTTAGAGTTAACTACGTAAAATATAAGTGGTTTGCTGCTTCAGTACATTTTTTAAGCATCGTGAGGAGTGGAAATGTACCTTGTTGAAGTTACTGTTTTGTCTGGCAGCCATCTGCTCTCTTAGAGTCTTCAGACAGTACCGCACCTACAAAACAAAAACAGAAAATGCTATAAAAAATGTTCACTATGCACTGAAACAACAATGGCTTTCATTGGTGTTCAGCACAAGTAATTAAGCGTTAAGGTCACTGTATTAATAAAGATGCTGGTAGAACAGCTAATCTCTTACCTCCTGAATCTGTGCTACTTCGTCCGTCAGCATCCCAGCGCTTTGAGTCCTGTCTGGCCGAGCTTGAATTAATTTCTTAAAACATAAAACAGAATGTTGAAAACCCCACTGGAAAAGTTGGGCACCAATTTTAAGCCATGTGAAGCAGTATACCTTAATGACTTCCACCTTTTCTACTCCGTTTTCTTGCCCAGCTCTTCGTTCCTCCTCGCTCGCTTTCTGTGGCTGTACAACGGCTATGCTGCTCTCCTTCACACCATGGTGGAAGAAAAAGGAGGTAAATTAGCCCTATGATCTCCACCTCATTTGTGTCGGTAAACGATCTGGGAAACGTGTCTACTTCCCCGACTTTGTACCTTGCCGCTTTGCCTCTCTGAGATGTATCCTGCCTGATCCTGAATGGGAAGTCTGAGCAGCCTGTGGCGCGCCTGAAATGAAAGATGAGACGATAAGACGAATTAAAAGACTAAGTGGAGCGTTGGGAGACTGATATCCATGAAGGGGAAACAAACGAGCTGAAATGAAAGTGGAAGGCGAAGCAGAGAGAGAGAGAGGGGCGGTTTTTAAGTCAAAACTTCCCCATCTCTAAAGTTCCTCTGGATGCCATACAATAACACTGGAAATCTTAGCAACCAATAGAGAGGAGGCTTTTCTGCTCAGTCTTTGTGGTCAGGTCTGCTGATTTTGGCCAGCTCTGCTCGCTGGAGAAAACCCAGTCAGTGCAGCCGGGGCTAAAAATACAAAACGCTCTAAAACCCCAGCTTAGTCATACTCCACGTGGCTTTGTCTCCTTGGCAACAATAACAATAAAAATGTTTGCGTCATGCAACACTTCATTCAAAGTGTTTATTGAAAATAGTTAAAGACCAACAGTAATATCTTCTGTGGACAGACAGGAAATTCCTGAAAAGTGTGTTAAAAACACAAAAAAACTAATATTTATTTTAAAAAAAACACAGTTTCCTCATTCATTTCATTGGAAGTACTTAACTTGTTTGTACAGCATTTTTTTCAACAATCTTCTATTGAAGTATCAGTCCAAGATAAAATCTACCAATTCATATTCTAAATTCCAAACATGGTAAAGGAGGTTGCTGCTTTTTCGTTTTCAAAACTGTGGTTCTGGAAAGTAATGAGAGCAGCTCTAAATGAGTTCATAAGGATTTCATTCATTGAGGCTAAAACAGATATATTATGGGAAGCTGAAGTATAACAGAAAATGTAAACAATTCTTTTGGCATGAATTGAACTCATCTCAGCTAAATAATTGTCAGTTAAAATCTCTCAAACACGCCTAACTCTTCAGTCCCCTACAGAAGCAAACAAATGCTTCCTTTTACACATAATAGGTAAGGCCTATTCAAGTAAATAACTAACGTATGACTTCAGAGGCTGCATTTGATTTTTTTCATTCAACTTTGAAGGTAAATCATTTGTCTTTTGACAATTTAATACAAATCAAATAAAGGAAGGAAGCTTGCAAACTGGCACAGCTTCTAAAGAAAGAACTGATAAGGCAGTGAAACGGATGTATGATGCTGGTGATTCGTGACATAAGCAAGTGAGACTTATTAACCAAATGTGGAGATGAACAGAGATATAGATGGTTTTACATTCAAGGAAAAAAAAACTAAACACTAAAGTAAGGATCTAAACCAGTACACAGAACAGAAAACCAGAGGTACTAACAATCAGCAAATTGGTGAACACTGTATGGAAGGCTGTGAGTGACAAAATGGATCCAAATACAAAACTTGAACTGGTTAAAGAGGCTATATGAACACTTGAGGACCTTTTGCTCCTGATCTTTAGCTGTTTACACTAAGCTCCTAGTTCCACCTTTGCTCTAAATGTGGATATTATCAGGATTAGGAAAGTAGACATTTTCTTTTCCATTTGTAGATTAATAGGTAATGATTATAAACATTAATATCAGCAATTTGTATTATATTTATAATCCATATTTGAAATGTAAAACACAGTTATATCAATTCAAAACATGGGTTAAAAATGAATGCTTCAATTATGTTTTATTATTTATATCATTCCAGGTCTTAATACTTGTGTCACCAGTGATGACAAGAAAGGAATTGCTTAAAGATTTTTAAATATTTACTCAAATTATTTACAATATACCAATAAAAGATGCATTTATTTTTAGGAATTAAGCATTACTGGATTTTTTTTTGCCTAAATATTCTCAGTATTCAAGTCCTAATATTTGTTGTTTTACTGAGAGGCAATGTGTACAACTGCATGTACAGAATCAACATATTAACAGCTATTATTTTAGTCAGAAGTTGGTTAAACTGAAAAGTATTGGCTGATTGGTTGTAATCAAAAAAGTTTGACAGGTTTTTCAAAATAATTGTTTAAAATGTTCAAATTTAGACTTTTATTTGAAACTTAGAATTCTGGCTGCCGAATGTTCTGAGACACAACCATGCCATACACAAGAAATAATATATAAAACAAGCAGTCTGCCTTTGATTAAGCAAGTACAAGACCTAAATCCTCAACTGCATTTTGTCCACCATCAATTCTTCAGGTTATTTACTGTCCTTCAGCTGTGAAATACAACCATACAAACTGTAAAAAAGTTTTTTTTCCACACACTGTTGCAGAAGAGTGCTAAACAAGGTCACTCACTGAATCTCTCTGTAACAAGTTACTGCGAAAGTGACACCTGAGTGGCTATGGCAAAACACTTTGCTGCCCTAAAGGGCATCTACAGTGCTTTAAGAGTTGTTTCAGAATTACAACATTTAATACGGAGTAATACAGACTTTCTAAACTAGTAACACTAGTCAGACATATTTTCACCCACACCTTTCCTAGGAATAACCACAGACTATCCTCCTACCTACTAAGCCAAAGAGGTGCTGTCAGGAAGCTTGTTTGTGTTCTCTCGTAATAAAATTATAAAGAACTCACCAATAAAAAGTGGAAAACAATGCCTGAAATCTATTGTTAAACTATCATGAAACAAAAAACACATTCCAAGTTGTAATATGTTCAGGTTTTTAAAAGAAACCGTAACAGGCTACTGGTTTAGGCTGGTAGGATATAGCACCATCCACATTTACCCGGGCTTTCCAGTGGACGTGTCAGCAGCATGTTACAGGAGCAGTTTTACGTTTTACTCGCGTATTCTGGTGCTTGGCCCTTTCCACGGGAGGCGTCAGCAGCACGTAGCAGCAGGGAAGCAGCTGTCACAGAGAGAGCCCGAAATCATGCGAGATCAGCAAAATCACGCGTGGTTTCGTCAGTAAACGCAACAACAAGCAGGAAAAAGACAACAAATGTCATCTCGTCAATCTGGAAAGGAACCAGAAAAATAAATCTTCCAGTCCAGATAAGAAGCTGCAGAAAACAGCAACATCTCGGTCTTAAAACAATCAACCAAGAGACAACTACATGCCCACTAGTTAGAGAAGCGTTTCCCCAAGTTTGTCCTGCTATCCCCCCCTTTGGTTTATAGGAAAGACAATACCACCTTTTAAAGTCTAACTTATTTTCACAATGAAACAATCTCCAACATTGCTTTGAATATTTTTTTAAAATGCCTCTCCTTGCATAACAGGTTAAAAAACCTAATTCCTGGAGACAAAAAAAAAAGTAGGCTTGTTTTGCAAAACTGACTTCAATTATTCCAACCTGGAGTGAACCTGCTGTGATGGGACGGTCTACCAGATGTGAGAGCTGTGTTTGTGCCATTTATCTGGGAATTTATTGAAAACTGGTTTCAGAAACATGTGACTGTGAGTTTCATAAAAAACTTGTTACAGATATCTTGTGGCTTAAAGACGCTGGACAGCAGCTTCCCAGGTGAGAGCTGTCTGAACTCGGGGTGAAACAGAACAGCTGTCTGTTTGTAGCCCATTTCTTCGCACACTGCCGCAAAAATCCAGACTTTTTACTTTGATGTGGTTGACTATGTCGATTAAATTTGTCATTACATCATTCAGTTTGGGACTCGGCTGTTTGGACAGTTTAGCCACGGCATATTGAGGGAGATGTGCTTGATGAGTGCTTGCAGGCGTCCTTGTTTCCCAGCCATAGCCTGCGGATCCCCACAAAGCAGCTGCCTCAGACCTTATCACGAAGCTTCTCCTCTAAGTCCGTGTTTCTCAACTGGGGGTCCGCGAACCCATAGTGCTCCGTGGTGGTATTGCAAGGGGTCATTGATAATAAGACGTATATATATTTTTAAAATTTTACTCATATGTGACCAACACCTTTATCTACCTAAACTACAGCAGGTAACATGACCTTATTTTTCTCTTTCACAAGATTAATTCGTTGTACTTGTACTGGAAATAAAATTAGGCTATCATAATAAAGATTATTTATTTCAGTAATTGCATTAAAAAAGGGAAACTTTTATATCAGATGAATTAATTACAGAAAGTCCCAAATTCAGTGTCATAAAATGTGAATATTGTGAAAATCACCTTTATATAGTAGATTTCAGAAATATGTATGTAATAAAACTGATTTTTTTAATACATACAATATAATTACTATATTTGAACGTTTCTGCATCTATTTTGTTTAATTATGTTCTGAAGCTGCTGCATATATATCCTGTTCTGTTACATTTTTCTGGAAACTGCTTAAATATGCCAAGAAGCTACTGCTGTTATTTTTTTTGCATGTTTTTTGGAGCTGGAAATTAAAACTAAAAAGCTCATATTATCCTTAAAGAGTGAATAAATGCCAAATTACATTTCAAACAGGCAGTTTGTATTAGAGGACCCCGAAAAGGTTGAGAACCACTGCTCTAAGCCATATGACATGCTGATTGTGTTAATGTAGAGAGGAATAGCTCTTAATTTGCTAGCTGCTGGCAGTCATCATTTAAACCTTGTTAAAAGCACAGGTAGGTATTAAATGCAATTTTTACAGCGTGCAACTCAGGATAAAACCTTAGCTGAGCATTTGCAGGCGTTTGGAACAACAAAACCAAAAGGCAAGATATGTTTAATCATATTTTCTGCTCTTTGGCACCTCACAGCCAATGTTAAGTAGGGTGGAGGATCTGTGAGCTGTGGGCCTGTTTAACTTTCAAATATGCTGAAAACCCTTTTTGGATGAATGATTTCAAACACTGATATTTGTCAGAAGACAAATACTAGCAGAATTTAATTAAGGAACATCAGGAAACTGAAAATAGGTAATCATTGCATACTGATGCATATTGTGGATCATCAATAATGATTCACAATATGCATTTAAATCAAGAAAGAAAGTCCTTCTCAGTTCCCAAATCTGAACCTGGAGGATGAGCCCAAGAGAGGACCGATTAAGAGAAAGTTCATGTCTCAATGTTCTGTCCTAATTCCTTCACATAGGAACTCCCCCATTTTATACGTGCAGTTTCTTTTTTAAGTTAGAGATTAAACTACCGTAATTAAATATGGCTGCATTTTAAGGCTTTTCACACAGCTTCACCATGAGCGCCACCAAATGCTGTAAATCCCAGACAAAAGAAGAGCTGCACAGCTTAAAAGAACAAAGATTAAAACATGAGAACACTTCTACGTAAGCAGCAAAAAACTAAATGGTTTGGCTTTGATGGCAGGTATTTGTGTATAATAGTGCTGCCTGAAAACCATCAGCTCGGAGGCGCTGACAAACAGAGTGAGATTTACTGCTGATCTAAAAGAGTGACAGCTAAAGGCCTCAAAGGCCTCTCAGACTTAAAGACAAAAATGATCCAGAGGGGCAGACACACCTTGGGAGGTGATTAGAGTGCAAAGAAACCAAACTACACATTAACCTTCTGCTGGGTGTGCAGTAAAGTGTGTTTGACACAAATGCTGAACATGTTGCACAATCGAAACGTAACACGTGCTGGTATATGCCTCTAATGGTTTTATTGAAATGAGTTAATTACTGTGTTATTACCAAGATTTTTCGTAGTAAGGGGCAAACAAATGAAGGCTGAGAACTACAAAACTAAGTCCAAAACAAACGAACCACAGACTATGAGAAGAATGCAGAGCATCAACATTACCACATATCGTGAAAGCTGACAATAAATTTTAGAACGATCCATAATTAGTTACAGGATTCTTGCACCACACCGACCGCAATGTTCATTGAAGTTCACTCCTGTGCAGAGAACTTTGTGTACAAATACCAAAAAAATGTCTCAAACTTTAACACATGGAGCTGTACCAGGGTGCTGCAAAAAATATTCACACTCTTTTAAACATAGCCTCGTGAGTTCATGTTGCAAACTGAACTGTATTTTTTTTTGTGTGTGAGTTTTTTGATAGACCAAAAGAAATCCGTCATTTCTTTGAGAGAAAGAAAGCAAAAATGATCTGCAAGGCACAAAAAAAAACCAGTGAACATCCCAACCCCCCGAAAAATCCCAAACTCCCCCAAAAACAGCAGTCCTATGGTCATATTTGGTAGTGGCAGCATCATACAGTGTGAATGTTTTTCCTTCAGTAGAGACAAATCGGCTGGTCGGAGGTCATTTGAAGATGGATGGAGAAAAATGCAGGATAATTATGAAAGAAAACCTGTTAAAGGCTGCAAAAAAATTTAATAATTTTGCTCAAAGTATATTAATTTGTTAGAATGGCCCAGTCAAAGCCCAACCTCAATGGATGGACTATAAAATGGGTTGATGTTCACAGGCATTTTCCATCCAGTCGAACTGAGATTAAGATATTTTTTTTACAAAGAATGGGCAAAAGTGTTTGTCTCTAGATGTGCAAAGTTGGTGGCACCATGTGAGCTGAAACAAAATGAGTACGCAGGCCACACCTTTCAGATTTGTATATGTAAAAAGTACCAGCTACCATTTCCTTCCTCTTCAAAATGATGCTTTACTTTGTATTGGTCTGCCACAGGGGTAAGCAACTCCAGTCCTCAAATGTTTCCATCCTGAAACTTTTGGATGCATCCCTGCTACCACAAATCTGAATCAAATGAAAAGTTAATAACCAGTCTTTTACCAAACTTTCTGAAATTTCAAACAAGTAATTCAGCATTTTGATTCTGGTGTTTTGGAGCAGGGATGCATCCGAAGGTTGCAAGATTTTGAAACTCAAGGACTGAAGTTGCTAACCTGTGCACTATTGCATAAAAAACCCCCAATAAAATACATCCAAGTTTCTGGTTTTCACATGACAAAAATTTAAGAGGTGGTAATCTTTCTGCCAGGCACTCAACAATTTCCAGCTCTGTTGTTCAGAAAACATAACAGAATACTAATAAAAATGTACTTTGCATGTTGGTACAGTTGAATACTTCCTTTGAACAAAACACAACCTCTCTCAGGCAAGTGCAGACTCCAACCTCTAAAATAAACATACTGTGTTCCAGGCTTTTAACTATATGTTCTGTGCATTAATGTGCAAATCTACATCTGCTTTCACCTTCTGGGCTTGCCCATGCAGCTCAGGGAACATTTCATTTCCATATCTGCGGTTCTCTCAGCCCATAAAAGGTACACTAAACCTCAGATCCACTCAAGCCAAATCCTACATGATGGTGCATGTCTGCACAAAATTGTTTCTCAAGGCAAGAGCGAACCTTCGAATTAATTAAATATAGAGAAAACAGTGTTTCTGATAACGTCAGACCCACTGGCTCAAGTATTTTTCATAAAGTATGAGTGATTTTACCTTTAAGCTTTTAAATTTGACTTGAATCTAAAACAAAACATTGCAACAGTTGTTTTAAAGCAATTTAAAAAGTATCTGGTAATCTGAAGAGATAGATCAGTAATTTTCATTTTCCAAAAATAATTTAATAAAATTTATGACATAACTATTTTGGAGAATTCAATTTCATAAAGATGATAGTTTAAGGAATAAAAATTAAGATAATCCTAAAAAGTATAAATAATGATAGAGAAAGATCTAGCAGATTCCCCAGCATTGAGAGTAACTTTAGTTTTAACATTTCCTCTTTACTTTTGTGATTTTTAAAGGTACTTTTCTGTCTAAAAAACTGTTTTGGCGTAGATAATCAAAATTTTAATGTAAAGCATCCATCAGTGATATATTCAAGATATCCTGAGGAATTTAGAAAGCAGAACAAAGAGTAAATAATGTGGGTTAGCCCTTCGGATGAGCAGTGATGAACCCTGCGGGGGAGTCTGTTCTCATTCTCTGCTGTCCTGCTTTCAACATTCCAGACAAAAGAGCAGGAGGCTGGATCAGTGCTTCAGCTGCTTTTTCAGATTCCACTTTTTTCCCCCTCCTCTTTAGCATTTTTTTGAAATTAGGAACACCCTAGTGCGAATGTAAATAAAACCTGCTTACCTGATCTGTGTAGTATATAGATCTTACCAAACTAGAACAACCTTCTTCATTTCTAATACATAAAATATTTCCTTATAAAGTGTAACCTTCTGCTTTTCTGTCTCAGTTATCTATTTCTAATCAATATAGTTGATCTAATCTAAATACTTTAACCTGGATTGTAAAAATAACATTTGTGAAATTCTTATTGCAATATGTAAATCCATTTAATAAAATCTGCAATTGCAAAGAAAAACCAAATTTTTTGAAAAACGAAAATGACATTAAATGTAAAGGTGTCGTTTCAGCTGGTCTAAAAGACAAAAGCATTGGGAAAAGCTCGTCTTTGTGTAAATCTTGTTCTGGAAAAATTATTTCAAGATCAATTCTATTTAGTCATTAGTAGTTATTAGTAAAAGCATTTGGGGAATACACAATAATTATTGGAACCCAATCAAGAGACCGAAGTTGAAGAAGACCTTTCACTTACACTACTCTAGTCTTACTCCTCTTATTGTTACGTCTGTAGAGTAGACCAAATGTATCTGATAGAAAGCTCTGGAAGCTTGGACAGACATGCAGAAACGCCATGATGGGAGGAAGACAGAGATGCCCGAAAATAGATAAAATAAAATAAATTTAAAAATGCCAATGGAGGCTTAATCATCCTCATCCCTATGGAATTCTGCCTTATCATTCTCAAACTGCAGGATCTACTTGAGCAGATAGCCTGACTAACCAGCTAATGTCAAATTAGTGCACCAACTACTCAACAGAAAAACAAGAACAGAGCAACAAAAAGGTAAAAAATTTTGCATAAAGGGTGCTTGAAACCACTTTCTAATTTAGCAAATTTACGAAAGACAAGTTACAAAAAACATTTAGACCAAGTAAATTGAAAAATGCCTTGAATATTTTTATTTTTTACTAAAGCAGGTGGATAATGCTTTTAGTTGAGCGTTGTGTGTAGTTTGGGTCAAATTAACCAGGTTTTAACTCAAGTGAAGAAAACAAGAATTTCAAAGCAGCTCATGCTTCAGAGTCAGCATCAGATAGTTTGATCTAAAGAAATATGTTTTAATTAAATAATGACCAATTTTCAAACTAAGAAAACTACAAAAAAAAACTTTCTACATTGTCATACATTCCTGACATTGTTGGATATTAAAGCAGTCACTCAAAGATCAGCCTATCATGACTCATGTTTATAGATTTATACCAAAATATCCCTGCTTTCTCAGTGTCTGGACCATTAGATAATCCACATACTATCATTGTTATAACAACAGGAGCATCCAGTCCTAACCTTTATGTTACACTGTTCTACATTACAGCTGCTTATCATTTAGGAGCTTATCTCACTTAACAGATCATAGCTCTATACAGCAGTCAGCCACACAAAGGTATCAATCTATGCACGAGGCCAATAATTAGCCGAGACAGACTGCAGCATCACTAGAGTTCACAGACATGTGTTAAGTCCATCCATCTCCAACTACATTTCAAACACGAGTTTTATTACTGAGCAACATGACTACACATGTTGCAAATGGGTGGAGAAGTCATACAGTGCTTGAAACCACTTTATATCATTGAATCATGCCACTGGTAAATGTATTTCCCCCCTAAAAATGACAAGAAAATGTTCCTCATCTCAAAAAGAATAAAATGAAAAAATCTGTATTTGAGAGCAGTACCTTTGAATATCTGCTCAGCCATAAAAATCTATAAAAATCAACACAAATTTAGAAAATAAACCTTCCAGAACGCTGAAATGTATAAAGACAACTAAATCTTTCATCTCACTCCACAGAATTTAAAAAAACAAAAGAAAACGCCACCATGAAATACTTTATCCCACAAAGAACCACTATCATATCTACCTGAGTAGACGAAGCAGTCTGTGACTCTTCCCAGCTCTGATGTGATCCGGATCGTCAGAGTGTTTGTGACTAAGCGTGTGGGAAGTCACGGTCGTCTTGTCTTACAAGGCTGGGTGAGGCACACCAGCGGCCCAACCCTCTTTCCTCCAGACTGTTCTCCAGTCAGGGAGCTACAGCGCCAGTCCACGCAGGCTCATCCTGCTGGAAGTAGCCTCCCCTGCAGGAGTCTAATGACACATGCAGTTTGAAAAAAAACAAAAAAAAAACATGGAACCACATTCCCACCGAGTGGATCGTAAAAACAACCCAGGACAGAAATGTTTGTTGATGTTTGATATAAACCCTGGAACATTTTAATAGTCCTGTATAATTTAACGTTTAAACTAAAGAAGAGTTTTATTATTTCAGTGTTGCTGTTCACATCAGTGAAAGTAAATAGGTTACTTAATCGCTATGCATGCAAATCTTCTTTAAATCCTGAGTTACAGAGGGGGGGATACAAATCCGCAAAAGGGCAAGGATGTCATTCATCTGTCACACAGTGACATTGGTAGGTAGCAGCACTCTGAGGAATGTATCATGCTCGTTACATAAAGCAGATTAATGAAGAGTCTTTACATAACAGTTAGTGGCTTGGTTACTGTGTGCAAAGTAAACAAAACTTTTTGAACACACCAAATATGCCCATGTTTGGCTGTGTTTGTTATTCTTAGATATTTAAACTGACAACACCCATGGCTGGATTATCATTGCTGGGGCCCTTGGGCACAATTTGTTTAAGGGGCTTCCACCGACCGCTGCCCTGCCCCCACGTTACTGCCCCCCAATAGCACCTTTTAGACATTTAACAACATTGTCAATAACTAATTCACCTACTTATGTAAGTACGTAAGTATTTAACTCCAGGCCAGGATTGCTTCATAATCTAATCACAAACACACTAACACCTGATCATTTTTCTGTCCTGCCTCACTCCTTCTCTCTTCTACTGTCCTGTGTCTTTTTGCCTTTTTCTGTTTCTCTCTCTCTTCCTCTCAGTGCTCCTGTCTCCTCTTCTGTCTATTATAACCAAAATGTTATCAATAATCTGTGGCGTCTCTTGGTGACGGTCGAGTCCTACTGTTAGAACCCCCACAGAAGGTGATGCGGCTCATTTAGCCAAGTACAAAAGTTGGTTTTTAAGCACAAGATAAGTTTATAACTCCTAGTAAAATATTGGAGTGGGATACATCACATTAACACTATGTTGGATAGAAGTGTATAGCCTTCTAATGTCCTTCATTTTAGCTCTTCATTTATAGCCGTTTCATTTTATGCGGTAAGGTTACTTGCCGCCATTAGCTCAGGCAGGGCATCACTGGTAGAAGGCGATGCTTCCAAGCTAACGTTGCTGCTGGCTAGCTGAAATCCTTCTCCTCATTTCTAGCTTTTTCTTGAAAAGCTACTAATAAGCAGAACATTTTGTATAGCGGCTGCTTCTTTCTCCTCCTTTTTCTTCTTTCACTTTGCAGCCCCACTGGGCTTTCTGTTAATGCTACTGCCGTCCATTTTCTGCCCACACTCCCACTACATATACAATATATGGAAACCACCTGCTAAGCACCACCCACCATTTTTATAAATCAATCTACATAGTGGATTGCTGCCTTCTACCAATCATTACCTGTCAAGTCAACAAATTGACATATAAGGGAGACAATCATGAGAGTCAATATTTTGTAAACAACCATTATTTTATTCTGATTGGACAATTATGAAAATTGAGACTAAAGTCTTTTGTGTTATTTTTTATGTTGCGGCAAAAAACTATTCTGCTGACAGAGGGCCCCTCTATGCCCGAGGGCTCCTGGGCATGTGCCCAAGTTGCCCATATGGTAGATCCGGGTCAGACAACACCTGACATGTTGTTATAGCTTTTGGGATCATTTATGTGCTCTATTTTCAGAGGGGTTACTGTCAGGATCTATTTGACTTTGATTTCTTGTTTTGTTGTTTTTGTTTCATCTGGTGTTCCTTTAAAAGACACAGTGTGTAATTTTCAGCCAGTATGGGGCAGTGCATACCTAAATTATCACAAGTATGCGGTATCTGTGTCTTCGAGCAAGAAACTCAACAACGGAGGTCCAACTAGTGCTGTGTTTTCAAACGCTCAATTCCCTGAGAATTATCTATTTGCAGCAACATGACGAGCACATCAGTCTCTCTTTCATCGATTGGAACTAGCGAATATTATTACATAATATTTTAATGGCTATTTTCAAAGATGTACTGCAAAAATTTCACACTGTCACTTTAAATTATGTGGTCCCAACCAGTTTTTTCCATTTGTATGTGCTTCTGTGTCCTTCCCCCATACATCTGTTTATTCCATCAGCTCATTAATTTACTTGTGTTGCATCCAATAATTCAGTTCCCAGCAATCAGAAAACATTGTTCAAAGTGCCTTGCCAACTTCTGAACCCTTCAGTTTGAAAAATGTTCCCCGATTTAAAAACTTTGCTTACGCTTGTAATTCCATTCTCCAGTACAACCCCCCATATATTAATCTACTTGCTGATTGAGGGCACAATGTGAATTCTCTTCTTAGCTTGATTTGGTTGAATATTCATTAAAATAAATGAAAATGAAATACCATTGACAAAAAAGTCTAACCGCCCCACATGTAAAATACCTGAAACCTATCCTAATTTAATCAAGAAGATTTTTTTATGAAAGGAAATTCAGCATTTAAGTGTCAAGAATTGAGGAGGTAATTACCAAGAAATTAAAAGATAGCCACACAATGGGAGGTAGAAAGCAAAACTTTCCAAACACCATGATGATGCTACTAAAGAACCGAGGACAACTGGCACCAACGAATGAATTAATCAAGAGATCGTAGCCTCAAAGACGGAAGCTTTGTACAGGAATGGATTCCAAAGTTTTAAAACCAATTCTCCTAATGTCTAGTGAACAATGATGCATAATAGGAGCATTTTCTTTAGGTCAGACTAAATCTAAAATGTTATTTGGGTGTCAAGACCTTGTGTCTGTTTGGAGAAAGAAGAGAGGTGAATAACCCAGAGACCCGCAGCAAAACTTGGTGACGAAGGTGCCAATGCATCTCATCAGGGCGAAAGAATTCCATAAGGCATTTTCTTTGCCTTCCAACATTACAATGACCCCAAATAAATGTTTATGTTGGTGAAGAACCGGAGTAAGAAGACCTCCAGAAGGTGAGCAGTATTGAAAAAAACAAACCCAGACAAAAACCCTGACCTGAATCCCTCTGAAAATCAGCAGGTTGAACTGAAGATCAGGGCCCATGCAAGAAGGCCGTGAAATCCAAAGGAGCCTGAAAGGAGAAATGGGTTGGGATTCCTCAGGAGATGTGGCAGAGACTTGCTAAAAAGATCCAAGGATCTGCATGCTGATAAAGGTTCAAGGTATCATTAACCCCATGTGGAAATTGTTTAGAAAAAAAAGAGGACACAAATGTATAATAGAGTCGCTAAAAACATTTTTTTGATTCGTGAAATAATTTAATTTTGGAATAAAAATAGTGCAACTAAAATAAACCTAAAATGTTTGAGAGACTGATCTGTTTAGGAGCTCTTGGAAAATACTTATTAGATAGGCTGGTTTTATGATTTTTATAAGTATTTATCTATGATTTTCATTTAATTTTCTAGTTTACATTGTACATGTAATATATTGAAGATCTGACCCCAGTATTGTTTACAATATGTTATCTTGTTACCAAAAGCCTGCTGAAAACCTACAGAATGGCCAACGGTTATCTGTGCATGCCTATCTTTTTATACAGGTGTACATAAAGTACTTTTTTAAACTACAGAGTGACCCACACATTTTTGTAGTCATTACTGTAACTTCTTGACTTGCTACCAGTGCCAACATGCCATTAAAGGATGTTTGTGTCGAACAGAAAACGTCTGTGAGTTTGATCTCTCTATGGTGGTCATGTAAATACACTGCGGAGTTGACAGTAAACAGATCAGAATCCAGCCAAGCCATTTTAATCACATCCTACCATGGAAAATGATAGCTTTCCTCTGCTTGTTCTCACGCTATGAGAGGAAATGCATCAGAACTGCTGTTGTAGTAGAATGTTGCTCGTTCAAGTTATGAAATGACAGCAAATCCTGCTCTTACTTAAACTGTCAGAATCATCCACATCATTACATCATGAACAAACAGAGATAACAAAGTGACAAATACTGTGTGTGTTCACTTAGGCCAGGACTTTCTGCACTGCGTCTATATAAACATGTAATCTGTTCAGCCATGTCTCTATGATCTCCTTAGCACGCAGCATGACGGGAAATAATGCAATCAGCTTCTCTTCAACCTTTACAACAGGTTGCGAAATGTTTAATATTTATCTGGCAAAGAAGTCCCTCGTGTGTAAGTGGCTTCACATGAATGCTTAAGTGTGTTCCAAAAAAAAATAAAAAATGTTTGATCGACAATTTGATGAAGACATTTCTCTTTAATGACAGGCCCAGCAGGTCTTGGAACATTCTCACTGAGTGAGCAACTCAGTAAAATTAATAACAAAAGATTGACTTAATGATGTTCTGCAGGGTTTGAAACAATAAAAGGGATTTAAGCAATAAATAACCCCCAGAGGGTGTTCTTTGTCCTTCTGACTAGTTTCAACGCATCAGCTCGTACCCATTATCAGCTAGAAGTGGGGAAAACATTTAATCATTCCGTTTTCTGCTAAGCTTTGCACCAAAAAGAGGATAGCTCGACATAAGCAACAGTACGGGTCCAGTTTGATTAGGATGGTAAATGTGTGTTTTGCACCACTAAGATTAGTTTTTACTGAATCTAAAGGGCCAGTTTTGATTACTTATATTACTTTAACAGATCAATAAAAGTAATTATCTTTAATTTGGAAAATACTTTTTCTTGGTTAGCTAAATGTGTTTGACTTTCAGGGCGTTTCAACAGACATGAATGGTAGTGATCCATTGTACTGGCTTTTACATTGGCATCGGTCCAATGAATAAACTGGTTCTGAGTTAAAAACTGATGTTTATTTGCGTCTTGTTGTTTGTGCATGTTTTTTTTTAGGTGAGGTTGGTTATGTGGTACAGGTTTGGTCTTGTGACAACGATGCAGCAAAGGATTGTAGGATGTTAAAAACCTAGCTCACATGGTAGGATATTTATATCCATTTTGCCCTGATTTTCTCCTTCTGACAACCTCAGATTAGCTCTTAAAATAATCCTAACGGACATTCCTGCCATGTTTGTGTGTTAAGAGCGATTGGGTCAGCTCGCAAGGACGTCGGGACTACTCTGATTGCAAGTTGTGGATATTCAACATGTTGGATTGTCTTGGCCCGATATCACAGCGTGTGTGTGTTCTGAGCACATATGAACATGCAACCTGTTGAATGCGACATGTAGCCAATCAGAAAATGAGCCGACAGGCAGAGGTGCTAGGATGTGCTTTTGAAGCGTTTATTATTATTTCCAAGTGTCGGCTAACTTGACTGCAACTCCACAAATACACTGAAATATAAATCTCTCAGGCCAAAGTGCGTGTGTAGTGAAAATATATAACAAATTGACCTCCATATCTTAGCATTAGAGCCCCTGTTCCTTCTGTGTCCATTCCTCTATACCCTAAAAGTTGTACACAAAAACGTGTGTCATTTTTGAATATATTCTGCATGTTCAGCTGACAAAATTATGAACAAGTAATAAAAAGTGTGAAGAAAGAAGGAAGAAAAATATTCAGTAGATCCTACTCCAGCCACTCAGCTGAATGTAATGTGAGATGAGAGTTCAGACTACATATGCTTTTTTTAAAACATTGAACATGTTACTGAATAAGTAAAATTAATACATAAATAAATAGAAATTGTGCTATTCAGATAGTCGAAAAAATCTCATATGGGCAGAAATGCCAGATTTGATGCACATTTGGCATCAGTGAATATCTGTAAAATAGGATGTCTCACATTTTAACTCAAACCAAAATCCAGCAGGAAGAGCATGACAGCTATATATTTATTACCATGGTGTGTCAGTGTACGTGTCTCGGCCGCATTGATAGGGAAATAACCACTTGGGTTACAGAAGAGCCAGTAAATATTTATCAAATTTATCGTTTTCCAGGCAGAACAGAACAACAGGCTGCCAACACCTTCCTAATGACAAAAATTTAGACGTTTCCAGACTGAAATTTTGTCGAGCTCTCACACAAGTTCGGACCCTTTTCTAAAACAATGAGTTCAAGTTATTTAGTAATTTTTATTTATATGGAGTTCAGGCTTTAAACCACAAACTACGACGGAGTATAAGGGCCACACATGGAAAAAAAATAAAAATTTGCCATTAAACTCGCCATGTCGACTTTAAATTATCGATATCCTTGCATCTGCCCATTTCCAGCAATTTCAGTATGCAAGAATGCGGCCACGTCTTCCAAATTTGTATGATTTCTCCTTCGGAACAGACCAAGTTTTGGGCACAACCTTTTCAGCTTCCTTACACTAATCACCACACTGTGGTTCTGTGCTAAAAGAGCGATGATTTCCTTATTGCTAAACCCGATTCTGAAGTACAATTTGACCAAATCATCCACACAAGGCATTGTGCTCTTTCTCCAAACTAATTTGAACTAATTTCAACTTTATTCTCTAAGTGTCGAGTTTAATGTCAACATGTCGAGATTAAAGTCGACATGACTTTTCTTCTTTATGCTCGAAATGTTGAGTTTAATGTCGACATGGCGAGATTAAAGTTGTCATGGCAAAAAAAAAAAGTTTTTTTCATGTGTGGCCCTAATACTCCGTCGTAACAAACTGAATGAATGGACAGAACGGGAGGGAAAGATAAACAGATATATGGACAAAAACATTTGTCCACATTCTGTGGTCGATTTCCATCCAAAAATAGAAAACACTTGCAGAAATGTCAGACTTTTCCAGAGTTTTTAACGCTGAGAGTAAAATTAAACCATTTATACACCAACAAGTTAAATTTTACAGATTAAAAAAAAAGATACTTCAATACCTCACCTAAAACTAGAATATAAAGGAAAAAAAGTTTCAAACACCTGTGTCAGATAACTTCTGCATCCATTTCTAAATGAATATGGACAGACGTGGTCAGAACATCTCGACTAAAAAGGATACGAGATTTAGAAATAAGATCACCCATTTTAAAGGATCTACCTTTTTGGATTTAATATGCTGCCATTTTTTTTTTTTTTGTTAGAGCGTTTGTGTTTTTTCACAGTTACACTGTCTGTAATAAATTGTGATTTTTCCCAAAGTCAATTTCAACTTTCAGCCTGAGCTGTGACAGTAAAATTATGCTCATCTTTCTTAGGTGTGTTGATGGGGAGTTTTGCTCGAAATTAATAGACCAGGACATTAAATTGAGGAGACCCAGGTGAAAATTCATAAAATGATTCCCAAACTGTAGCCAATAAAATCATTTAGATCAGAGAAGTTTAAAAGACTAAAGACAAACAGGCACAACAATTTTAAATTACTTTAAAATGTACAGTGCTATGAAATGGTATTTGCGTCCTTATAAATGTAAACGTTTTAAACCATTTTCATTAAAAGCTACATTGGAAAAAAAAATACATCCATTGGGCTTTTAGAGGGTCGCAGAATGAAAGTACAACAGTTCCTAAACTATTTATATTTTAATTAAAATATAATAAAATGTACATTTAAAATGGGCAACACAATGCCGTTATGTTTACATCTACCAGCCAGTAGCAGCTGCGGGTTTATAGATACGGTCTCTATGATCCAACAATATGGTCAGCTCTGCTCGGCTAGTACTATGAAGAATCATGGAGTCAGCTAGACAAACAGCTACTTCAGAGACCCGAAGATATTGTTATCCGTCACAGGAGAGGAGTGACCGCAGAAAAATCCAAACTAAAATAGTTATAGGTGAAGACCCACATAAAACGTTTCTACGGCATCAAACACGCAGAAACCGTGACTTTCCTCCTGGATCGGTAAGCTAGCTCATTTACTAACTTTAATAACTTAGCCGTTAGTTAACCTCGTCTAAAATACATTCCTGAATCGACACAGTTCAGGCTGGTCACTGCACGTATCAGCAGCAAACCAGGCAACCCAACAGCTGGAAGGACGTTTTTATTGTTGTAAATACTGTCTAGATAAACTAGATGTTGCTATCATGCTCATCCTCCGTATACAACCTTTAATTGGTAATTTGGTGAAAATAAAAATCCAAACCAACCTTGCCTAATGTGAAAAAGTAAAGCTGCTATTGAGCGTTTGCGTCAACTGGCTATGAGGTTTTAACATTACTGTGGAGTATGTTCAACCTATTCTTTGAAGAATTGTTTCAATTCAGTCACATTGGAGGGTTTTTATATCATGAATGGCCCGTTTCAAGGTAATCCCACAGCATTGGATTTAAAGGGAGAGTTCTTATTTTTTCAACATGGACCTTATTTTTAGCAAACAAATAGCGCGGCAGTGATGTAATTGTAATCGCGCGATAATGTAGTTTTGTTTTAAGCCTCTAAATCACCCCGAAACAGAACAAAGAAGCACTTCCAAGACATTCTGAACTGTGAGGGCAACTATGAAGGCAAATGAAGGATGGCTGCATATAAACAAGATTATTCATCTACTTAAATCACCACATTCAATGTGATGTCACTTTTCAAAACAAAGTTTTTTTCCTGTAGATCTCAGCTAGCAAGCCCCTCTCGAGGCCGGCTGTAATGTTTTCTGTCCTGGGATCATCTGGTGGCTGCCATTTTAGCCATGCAACTCTCATATATGGCGGCGTGATGTTTTTTAGGTGTTGATAAAGGTTCGCAGTGTACATCGTGACGTAGCAACATAATAATCTGTATAATATCTGGTGTTGTGCAGCATCATCAGTTTTATAGCCAATATAATTTCCCGTGTACTATTCTTCTTTGCTCCCAAATTTATTTAGCTCCGTTGGCTTCTGTCAAGCTTTAGACCATTTTATAAGAGATTAAAGCAAAGTGTTTTCTTCTCTCCCTGCATTGTTTGAGCTGCTCACAAGTCATAAAACTTTCCCAGATCTTATTATCATGACCAGTCAAATTGCAGCCTTTGCGATTAGAAAATCTGATTTTGTCCTATTGCAATATTATTGCATATTCAATTAATTGTTCAGCTCTAATATGAGCTGATTGCGATTAGATATAAACTTCTTCTGAAGGACTCAAGTGGCTTCAAACTTGTCTAGGCAAGTAAATGAAATTAATGTTATAAAATAAGGTCCGGGCGCAACCCTGTCAAAACTGTAATGATCCTAGAGGTGTGAAGGTGTCAAAAAAAATGCTGACAAATGGATTAGGGTCTTGGGTCAGATAGGGATGGGGTTTTTAAGAAAACTGCTAAGGAGTGCCTTAAGGGTTCACAACAAGCTCAACAAAAATCACTTTCATTTCGATTCTCTTGTTCAGTATAGTCAGAAATAAGGTAATGATAGCTGAATAAATTCTCTTGTAGCTTATATCCTATTGTGAGCAACCACCAGAACAGACTTGTTGTGTTTTAAATGTAAGTTTGCCACAGGCATCAAATATCACAAAAACACAAGACCAGTTTTTCCGTTTGGACTCCTTTTGTGAATCTGTTGAAAAATTTTCATGAAGATTGTTTTTTGAGAACGTCTCAAGTGCGTTTTATTCCTGTTAAACGTCAAACTGGTTTTACAGGTGAAACTTTTAACACTTTTAGGAATTTGAACCAGAGCCAAAACGGAGACTGTCGAATTAGTTGATGCTACAGCAGTCAGAAATTAGACAAACTAAGGCTGTAAACTAATCAATATTTGTGACTCGCTTTCCTCATTCAAATAATAGTTTTGGAACGTCACTCACTTTGGGTTTCCTGTCCTCTTCTCCGTTTTCCACCGTCCATCTCTCTCCCAGCCTGCTCATCTTGTCGCCCGAACGAGAAGAAAACACGAACAAAGAGAAATGAGAAGTGTAGAAACTCTATCCGAAGTATTTTGTTTTACAAGCTGTCCTTCACACGACAGACAACTAGACCAGAGGCGAGCAGACACTTGATAGAGCCCGAACACCGATCGGTCGGTCCGAGTCTATGATGCCTTCACGGTCCGCTCAGGTGCGCCAAATATATGCAGGTCTGCATCTCGGTTACATAACACCCAGATTCATATAGCCTATTACATATAAATATGTTGGATCAACAAACAATAAATAAGCGGTTAATCAAGTCTATTTAAAGTTTTTTTTTATGTTATTCTTTCCATTTTGTTTTGTTTTTTCCTATTACACATGGACCTTACATTGTAAAAAGATGAATGATGCGGCGTATGTCAGCGATGAACATGTTAAATCTAAGTTAATGTTGGATTTAAATAAAAACATCCCAACCTATGTGTTTGCTTAAAATGGCTAAAAGAGTGACTGAGACCCAGATTTTCGACGGGAAGGCAAATATGCTAATAATCAAGTAGCTTTCATTTACAAAGGACTGTGATGGAAGGTAAAATAAACTGAAACAAAACACAAAACAAAGAGACATATTTTAATTTTATTTCAGACAAGACTAACGGAGATCTGAACATATCCATAAAGCTATACAGACAGCAAATACACTAGTGACCTAATCCTTCAGAGTTGTTGGGTACCCAAATGATACTGGGGGGCTTAGACTGCCTTCTTATTGAGTCTTTGCAGAGTTTTTAATTGTGACTAGATGCATAAAGAAAACGTCATTGTTATCATTTAAAACATTTTCTAATCACAAGAAACCTGTCAAGCAACCCACTCCCACCTGAGTAGCTCTGGCCACTCAGTGCCTCCCCCTGGGGAGTGAGTCCAGTCAAAGGTTTGTAGTTCAAAATTTTAAGTTCAAAGGAACAACAAGTTCCTTAGGAACAAACCTTTGTGGTTTGGCTGAAATTGTTTTTCTCCCGATCTGGTTGCGGGACACATCCACAGGTGAAGCTCATCCGTCAAATCAAGGCTCCACCAAGGTGGAGTATTTGGCCATACACAGGACAGCTACACAACCCCACAGAGTAGCCTATCTCTTAGCTAAAACCAGTCCAAAAAGTAGGGAACCTCCCAATTACAAATAAAAGTACCCTGCAGGTATAGATATATAGCAAGTAGCCTACTATATTGATAGGTGTTAAATATAGATGCCCAACTGGAAAGTACACGTTAAGCACTCGATCCAGGAAGGTTCACTACAATAAGCACAGTAGCCTACTCCATACAAGTAGCCTACCCGGCGAGTACAACACAGGTAATGAATGCCTAAACTATTTTTTGGATATGTTTGGGTTACCTGGTAAATAATTCCTTCATTGGTTCGCACTACCTCAAACATATCCGTTGTTTTGGTTGGTTTTATGCAGTAAAAACACAACTACTCACTACAATAAAGTAGCTTGGAACAAGCCAATAAAAACCTGGTTAAGAACCCTGTAGGCACCAGCGGGTCAGTATTTATAATGTACTGCAATCCTAAGAACATTTGTGGATTTGCATAATTTTATCTAAACTTGATCACACTCAGAAAATTATTTCTTAGGCTAAATACTTTTAGTCCACAGCATATTTGTGTGATTCAATATATTTAAGACTTTTAAAAGCTTTGTAATTAGCAAAAATATTCATTTGTGATTTTCAAAAGGTTTTTTAAACTTTTTTTATATCAGGTTTAGCTTTTCTAACACTGTGTTTTCAGGGTATTTTGGTATTAAAAATATATTAGAATCGGTTACTTTTACATTCAGCAGAAATGACGCTTTAAAACTTAAAAGCATTAACAGCGTTATGCAAAGCGAGAACTTGTTCGGTCTAAAGAATCACGTCTGAGGCTTAACTGTGTCTGACCTCTGTGGCGTTGATGGCGCCTCCATCTGGCAGACTTTTGGTTTCTGTGTTGCTGAACCAGAGCATTTTGTACTCAGACGCCTGCCTGATCTTCCTCCAGAGGGTTCCCATCAGATGTTTCTCTTCATTTATTTAAAAACTCAGCTCATCCCGTGCATCATCGTTTTCTTTATAAAATCAATACACGTTACAGGGTCCTTCAGGTCTCCTGCTTTCTCTACACTGCAGCTAATTCTGTGCCAGACCTGTAAATAGGATAAGAGAGCTGTTTGATAACAGTCCAGCAGCACGTCAGGGTGGCTCACCTTTCACCTCCTGCCACACCTTTGGATAAACTCACTGATCTGTAGTGACACAAAGGAGGAGACTGTCAGAATTTCAAGCATCTTCTCACAAAATCCCCAATTAAACACCCAATTAAAATATTCAAATAAAACAAACTCTTCATCTGGCAAGTGTGCTTAAATACTAAGTCCACAGTCATGTAAAAACTAGGAAACTATAACACAACAACAATCCTACTTCTTTATTCTTCCTCACTAATCTTCCACTCCACCAGACCACATGACATCCTGCTTTATGTCTTTACTATAACCCCCAGTATTCATCATTCAAAGACATATTTGTACGGTGACGTCCACATAAAAGGGCGACACTCTTTCTCCATCCCTGCAACACAATAACGTATTAATTAAAGCACCACTGCTTTTGTGTGAAGTGACTCCGGTGATGAATAGATGTTTGATAAAAGAGACACGTTGCTAAAGCCTATTTTTGAAGCCCAACCCAAAGAAAACATGCAAAGGATTAACTTCAATTTTGTTTGGCTATTTTTAATACACTATTACTGCTGGGTTGTAGTGTTTGGGGCCATAATAGGTAATCAAAAATCAACTGATATTCCATAATTAAATATGTCTCTTGCAAAAAATAGGGAACATTATGAATTCAATTATGGAATTTAAGAGATAAAAAACTATTACAAAAATGACTGCCCACTTTGTCACAGCAAAAACGCAGATTGCATGATATAATTTTCTTATTTAAGTTAAAGCTTTGGTTTGCTTACTGGGTGGGTAATGTAAAATAAAAGACAAGAAAAACTCATGGGGGGGAAGGTTCGAAGAGATGGAGTCATGCTAAGAGCTTGATGTCTTCAGTAATTACAGTAAACCATCTGAGGATTAGAGACTGGGTGGAAAACCACACTAAAAGAATCCAAGCGCCGGCTTGTTTTAAGAAGCTATGCGACACTGTTGCCTTAATTAAAGTAAGCAATATCATAGGATTTAAAATACATTCACTTGTGATATTAGATATTTGCTTTTCATTGGACTTTCTGTGCTTTTTAAGTTAATATTTATGAACCTGGAGTAGTTCTAGCTGCCTTTTATGTCTTTGTTTTGTTTGAGGTTGGTGAGCTGCAGGCAAAATGTAAAAGCATTCAAAAGTCTTTTTAGAAATGCAAATCTAAAAAGGGTGGAGTGCAGTCATGTTCAGGCCCTGGATCAGTATGTGTTTCTATACCTGCTCTGCACATCTGTCGCTCATTCTTCTTTGTAAAAGACGGTAGCTCAGACTCAGTATTGATGAAATGCATTTGTGATTAGATATTTTCTATAGACCAGGCCATTTTAGCACAAGAATATACTTTTATCCTAGCTGGAAGGTGAGTCTCAAACCTTTTGGAGCCGTAACAGGTTTTCCTCCAGGATCTATCACAAGCTTATATTTTCTTGCTGGAAAAAATGTCACCACAGCATGATGCTGCCACCATCATGTTTCGCAATGGAGATAGTGTGTGAAGCACAGAAAGAGGGTTTTGCACGTAGGCCAAAACATTTAAGTCTCATCTATCCAGAGTAACTCCTTCCACATATTTGATGTGTCCTCTGCCCGGTCTATGACAAACTGAGCTTTAAATAGTTTTCCTTTGAGAACTACTTGCTTTTTGCTGCTCTGCGTTGAAATCCAGATTTGTGACTGATAATTATGTCAGATTCTTCTAACTGAGCCTCTCTCCACAGCTCCTCCAGAATTACCAAGCAGCTGCTTACTTTAATCAAACGGTCAATCAGTTAAAATCCCAATAAAATGCATTCTTTGCAAGGTGCTGTAAATTATACGAAGGGCAGCTTTGACTTTAAAGTAAAGCAGTGTTGTACTAATGTATACAGTCGTGGACAGAAGTTTTGAGAATTACATAAATATTGGTAATTGGAAAAGTTGCTGCTTAAGTTTTTATAATTGCAATTTCCATATATTCCACAATGTTATGAACAGTGATCAGATAAATTGCATAGTTCTTCTTTGCCATGAAAATTCTACTGCATTTCATTACTGTCATTAAAGGACCTGCTGAGATAATTTCAGTAATCGTCTTGTTAACTCAGGTGAGAATGTTGACGAACACAAGGCTGGAGATCATTTTCAGGCTGATTGGGTTAGAATGGCAGACTCAACATATTAAAAGGAGATTAAAAGGAGAAAGGAGGAGGGTGATGCTTGAAATCATTGTTCTTCCGTTGTTAACCATGGTGAGCTGCAAAGAAACGCGTGCAGCCATCAGTGAGATGCATAAAAATGGCTTCAAAGGCAAGGATAGTGTGGCTACTAAGATTGCACCTAAATCAACAATTTATAGGATTATCAAGAACTTCAAGGAAAGAGGTTCAATTCTTGTTAAGGCTTCAGGGCGTCCAAGAAAGTCCAGCAAGCGCCAGGATTGTTTCCTAAAGAGGATTCAGCTGCGGGATCGGAGTGCCACCAGTGCAGAGCTTGCTCAGGAATGGCAGCAGGCAGGTGTGAGCGCATCTGCACGCACAGTGAGGCAAAGACTTTTGGAAGATGGCCTGGTGTCAAGAAAGGCAGCAAATAAGTCACTTCTCTCCAAAAAAACAGTCCATCAGGGACAGATTGATCTTCTGTAGAAAGTTTGTTGAATGGACTGCTGAGGACTGGGGCAAAGTCATATTCTCCCATGAAGCCTCTTTCTGATTGTTTGGGGCATCTGGAAAAAGGCTGGTCCGGAGAAGAAAAGGTGAGCGCTACCAACAGTCCTGTGTCATGCCAACAGTAAACCATCCTGAGACCATTCATGTGTGGGGTTGCTTGTCATCCAAGGGAGTGGGCTCACTTACAATTTTGCCCAAAAACACAGCCATGGTCCTGAATAAAGAATGGTACCAAAATGCCCTCCAACAGCTACTTCGTCCAACAATCCAACAACAGCTTGGTAAAGAACAAAGCATTTTCCAGCACGATGGAGCACCATGCCATAAGAAAAAGTGATAACTAAGTGGCTCGAGGACCAAAATGTTGAAATTTTGGGTCCATGGCCTGGAAACTCCCCATGTCTTAATCCCATTGAGAACTTGTGGTCAATCCTCAAGAGGCGGGTGGACAAACAAAAACCCACTAATTCTGACAAACTCCAAGAAGTGATTATGAAAGAATGGGTCGCTATCAGTCAGGATTTGGCCCAGAAGTTGATTGAGAGCATGCCCAGTCGAATTGCAGAGGTCCTGAAAAAGAAGGGCCAACACTGCAAATACTGACTCTGCATAAATGTCATGTATTTGTCGATAAAAGCCTTTGAAACGTATGAAGTGCTTGTAATTATATTTCAGTACAACACAGAAACAAAGATCTAAAAGCAGTTTACCAGCAAACTTTGTGAAAACTAGTATTTGTATAATTCTCAAAACTTTTGGCCACTTGTATATTCCTGATGAAGAACAGCTTTCATCTTATTTCCAATGATGGGCGTTCACACCTTTGGACACAATCCAGCGGCCTTGTAACAGCAGCCTGGCTTGCAGGCAGGATTATGCCTTGATCTTTTATTCCCTGTATCTCTGAAGGTGAGAACCTGCTTCAGGTTGGGTACATCTTTTTATCCAGTGCCGACTATGAAATATTATTGGAAAGGTCTGTTTTAACACATGCTTATATGCCCTCTTCACTTAATTTTATTTCAATACTATAAAAGGTACAGAGAACCATGTTTGAACACTCTTACCTCTCGAAAAGCAGTGACTACATTGCCCCTCTCCAAAATGGAAGAAAAAAACTAGTGTTAGGATAAATAAGTGCAACATTGCTGCTTTTAGAGTATATTATTAAGGAAGGAAAGTGTTAAAAAAATGAACAAGACTGATAATTAGCAGAACGCAAGAGGTTTGGCTGTTTGCTATGCTAGATTATACAAGCAATACTAAAGTGCAGTAAGTGCTGCTGACCATTTATCTCTGAATGCTTAATAAAGGCATTTTCAAATAATCTGAAATTCATAATTCTACTTTGGTAAAGATTTTTCACAAGTAGTAAATGTAATCTTTGCAGCCACCGAGCCAATGCATCTTGCATACATTGAATTGACCTAGACATCTGCATGCACTTGACTTGATTCTGGGGCTGTTTGTAAGATAGCTGTAATCGAATGGGCAGCCACCGTAAACACAGCCTAAATGTACAACTGAAAAGATGAAAACAAAATGAATTGAGCGGCCAAGCCAAGTCTAGGCCTCAAATCGAAAACTCTGTAGCAGGACCTTAGGAAAGGTGTTTAGAGGTTATTCTATGCCAACCAATCAATGAACTGAAGCAATGATGCAAAGAGGAGCTACAAAAATATAATTGGAAAAAAGTTGTGATTCTACAAGCTCTTAATTTCTTTTTTTTCTTAAAAGTTTTGTGGCACTAGTGGCCTTTTTTAGTTATTAGCTGAAAAAGAAGGGCAGAGAGCGAAACGATGACATCTAACTGAACAATAGACTGTAGCATCCGTATATGGTGTGCCTGCTCTACTACTGAGCCTTTTGGCACCACAAACTAAATGATTGAAACAGAATATAATCGCACCCTTGTATAACTGTACATGATCACAGAGTAAACATGCCAAAATCCATATGAAACAGATAAAACCCAGAGATCCTACTGAAAACACTTTATTTTACACAAGGTTCAAACTTTGGTAAAGTTCATTTGAGAAAAAACTAATCTATTTACCAGCTTATGAAAAACATTTGAATTTAATATCGTTCTCGTGTGACCCTAGAATACAATAACACCATAAAAAGGAAATCATACATTCATAAGCTCTAGGTGCAAAAAAATTAAATAAAACATGCGTTTGCAGAAGTAACAAAATGGGTCATGCCACAGTAGAAGATACAGGCAAAGGCAAGCAGGTAAAAAAATTATCTTAATCATTACAACTGGAGCAAAAAAGACAAATGCTACAATGACGAGACAGTAAGTCAAACCGTGAAGTTTTATGTAAGGCGCTTTAGTGAAGATATGTTAATAACTGATGTTTTTACAGTTCTTAACAGAAAATTACACACAATTACCAGGAGCATTAACAGCATCATTCATTTGGGTCTTTTAATGATGCATTTGAACATTTAGTTTTTCCCCAGGAGAATTGGTAAAGGAGTTAATTTCAATTAAAATGTATTGTTTTTCTGACAGACTCTGCTTTTTTGGACCGCAATTGATAAGATCAAGGATAGGTTAAAGGAACGCCCATTTAGAAGCTCAATACTGACTTTGTTCATATCCAAATCAAGAGCAGTTTTGAAGTGTGTTTGGGGTAATTGTCCAAATAGCACCCAATTGTTTAAGTTTAAAAACTGATCAGATAAAAAGTGTCATTTTTAACATATCCTAAAAATGTGGTTTCCAAACTTTACAATCACATCAAACACATGGAAATTCAACATTCGAATGTTTGCACTCCAACTAGTTCTGTTTAAAGAAATAGACATGTAGCCTCAATTTTCTAGCATCTAAGAGAGCCCAAATGAGTTCATCAATTTATAAACCCCTCCCCCCGCTTTTTCATGAAAGCTGGAGGAGATTCTTTGTGATTTTAGCTTGTAGCTTTTCCACAAAAATATTACAGAATACATTTTCCTAGATAATGCTTATCGCTTCTTTTCTCTTTGCTTCTTTAGAGTTGGTTAGGATGTTGTGGAACATCACAAGAACTATAGTGGAGGATATCATTTCAATATTGAATACGTCAGTCATGTAGCACAGTATTAAACGTGTCATTACGGTTTTGTTTTTCAGAAATGCACACACTGACAAAAAGAAGGTAAAATTCTCTATCAGATCTACATCTGGACCTGGAATGTCAGTCATTTGTTATCCATTTTGTAGGGGTTGTATTCATTGACATCAACGCACTGCACAAGTTAGAAGATTAAGAGGGATTTCGTCTGAAGGGGCCGCACAGGTCGTTTGGTTTGTACTGCAAGTTCTTTCAACTAGTTAAATGAAATGCCACTGCCTTCTCATTATCACTGTCAAGCATGGTGGTGGCAGCCTTATGATGAATGCCTGTGTTTTGGCAACAGTGGGTTCTGATGCATGCAATAATAAAGGAATAGGACTAGTGATCCCAAACAAATGGCTGAAACTTAATTGATCTTTACCAATTCTACCAAGAAAAATGGCAGGTTAACACTAGGAACCTTGTTAATGGCTACAAAAGCAAAAATGTATGCTTATATGGATAATTGTGATGCTCAGTATTCACATAAATGAGTGTGTGTTCGCTTCTAAATATTTTAAATGGTGTTTTTGGTTAAAAGTGATCAAAACATTTACATGCAGACATTTATTTGCCACTGTACGACTGTCTGATTGTCTTTAGGAACAGGTAACAGTGTAAAATTACAGCCTCTGAATGATGGATACAAACTGTCACAGTTAAAACCGTAAAAAAGGAAAAGAAGTTCACTTTAGACACAAAGACTTGCATGGAGCTGTCACTGAAGAATATAAGTTATCATGCAAAAAGAAACATACTGATCTCTTTTTGGGTGAGAAGTAAAACTGACCTGAAAAGAATAATCATACTGCGGTAATGTGCCATCACCTTAATAATAATAATAATAATAAACACACAGCAGTGTCGCTCTTTTTAAAAGCATGCTGTGAAACTTTAAAACCAGACTGATAAAAGACGACATTTCTGAAGGAATCATAATCAGAGCAGAGGGTTAAGGTGATGAAAATCAGATAAATCGGTGAGATCTGCAACTGAAAAATGAAACCACCTTCACAGCTGAGATCTCTTTATTCCCTCCTGTCCTGTTTTTCTAGCAGGTGTTTTTTTTTTGGTGCTCATTTCTCGCTCAGGATGGAAGCATTTTAACACCGTCAAAAAAGCCGTCCTCTTCGTCGGAGCTCAACACGGAAGAGCTCAGCGCTGTGCGATGGGTCTGCTGCGACTTACGCCTGAGAGGAGGAAGGCGTCAGACAAAATCAATCAACACCATACATTCCAACATTCTGCGCAGATGTGTTTAAAAGCTTTGCAATACAACTAAGCCTTACTTCAGGTCATTCTCCAGTGCTGTGACTTTGGCCTGCAGTGCTTCCTGGAGCTGCTGTTGCTCCTCCAGATCTCTGAGGACCTTACGGCGGACTCCCTCCAAGCGCTCCACCTCGCCCTCACTCTCGTCCAGCTGCCGCTTCAGGGCCTTAACACGGAGGGTCAGCTGGGAGGGGAAAAGAGGAAGAGGAAGGGGGTTAAAGGGGAACTAAGGAAGTTAAAGGTGGGAACACATGAACGGTAGGTAGGGGGCAGGGACTGATAAGGGAGACACTGTGGCTGTAGATGATGTGGCAGCAGAAATATGGACGACCACGACAGGTCAGGGGTCAATCTAGTGACTAAGGGAGGTTGGGGTTGGGTTAGGAGGAGAGCACATATAATTAGTCTTATTTTAAAATAAAAAAAAGACCACACATTTTCTAAACTTGAGAGTCTTGTTAAGTTTCTTTTTAGACTTTGGATCCTTTTTCCACTCGTCCATTCTCAATTCTCAGACCTAACCCAAAAATATCCCTAACCAGCAGGGACACAACTCATAACAAAAAAAAAAGCACCATCTTTTGAGATTTCCACCAATTACACTGTGGGAATTATTGAAGACATCTAAAAAAATTTAAAAAAAAAATTAGAAAAACAAATGAGCAATTTGAGAGATACAACCTGTTTAAAGAGCATTTAACTTTTTTAACATTTAACAAAAAAGTGGGGATATCATAGGAAAAGTAAAATAAAAAATAAAAAGAAGAGCTGACGTCACAGCAACAGAAACTCATTCTGTCCCTACAAATAACAGACTAAATTTTAGACCCTAAAACCTAAACACAAGCGATAGACAAAACATGACCAGGTGCACTTTATTTATTCACTTTTTGAACATAATTTTAGATATGCCAGCACTCATGGGAGGAAAAAAGAGAGAGCAGCCTAATATTGAACTAAAATTGTTGAATGCATTTTTCTATCTATCAATTACACATCATTGACTTCATTTAAATTTGCATCCAAACCATAATATTTACCTGATCCCTCTGCTCAATGTGCTGGCTTCTCTCCTGGTCTAATGTGGCGTTCAGCTCCTTCAGTTTTCTCTCCACTCGCCTCTGGGACGCTTGGATACTCGTCTTCTCCCTACAAATAGGTAAATAAATCATTCAAAGCCTCAAATTAGGTATAAATCTTAGAATGTGGCTTCCTAAGGTGTTTTTTGTGGTTTATCAGTGCCTCATGTTTAATGCTATACAGCAGATGTCTTTTAGAGTGAGGATCCCATTTGCTTGGAAAACACTTTATGATCCCTAAAAAACCCAAATGAATTTCAATTTACATTTTAATTAAATTAGAATGAAATATAGATTGGATTTTATGACAGGGTATCCTTAGGTAAAGAGCTATCTTGCGGTTAAAATATTTATTTGATTACAGCATGCCATTTCTCTGTTAACAGCACTGGAAATTATATTCAATTATGTTACTATCATAATATCAAATATTAATATGCTTAAATGTTTCAGCTTGGATATATATAGTAGCATGAGTAGATATAAATATCCGTTTTCAAAGGAGGATTTCAGTTAAGCGGTGGGAGGTTATCCAAAACTACTTGGTGAAATGTGTAAATGTCATTTTCTTCTGTGTTTCCACGTCTTGTACTGCCGCAATCAGAAATTACAGTGAGAAACAAACCCATAATTTTTTTTATCCGTTTTTGGTGCATTGGTAAAAAATTGTTCACTTATTTTTTTCTCCTCGTTTTTTTTCTTATTTGGTCTTCAATCTGTCATCTTTGAACTTCTCACACAAGCTGAAGAAGTTATGATTGAGAGGAAATTGGGAAGAAAAACCTCCGATTAAGGAGAACCTTCATGATTTGAATGATTTTTCTTAGATTTAGTTACTTTAAACTTGATTGCCATCTACTGGCACAGCACTGACCTTACAACCTTATGTTTGTATAGTTCAACATTTTTTGTTAAACTAAAGATGATCATATAGCACCCCTTATTTGTTGAAAGGTGAACAAACAGAAATTAATAATGCATTCAGCCATTAAAATTCCCTTTGTCACAAATCATTTCCTGTTCTCCACATTTATTCATTCAACTGTTTATCTGCTCATTTGTCCAGTCACTTCCATATTTTTATACCTTAATTTCATCGTGGTTTTTTTTTCAATCCATTTGCTTCCCTTTATTGTATCTTGTAATATTTTCTGCAAAGTACCAAACTTACTCTGCTCCACTAGAAAGGATCCTAAGCAGTTGCAGGAATGCTTTGCAACACTTGTGAAGAACTAATTAAAAAAAGTCATTAACTTGATGGATAACATTTGCTATTGTTAAATATGAGCTCAAAGCTCTGTCCATAAACTGGTTTGTTTGGAGCTTTTATTTGATCACAAACACTGATCAGAGATTCTAAATAAATAAATAGATTTAGTAGAAAATATCTAGATATAGTTATCTATTTATCCAATAGATTTTCTTTAAGAGTTAAAGTTGTGTGAACTAACTGAAGTGGCAGTGGCAGACTGTTGCATCCTGGGTGCGTGATGACGCGTTACTGCAGGTCCTTCCTCTATGATCCAACAACAGTACGCTATTTTTATTTCTCATTTAGAACCGCAATGTTATCCCTACTGTAAATATATTATCTTTTAATTCAGTCTTTTTTATATTCTTTCGTGTGATTCCACATGCTTCAACTGCCTGTCACTTTGCTACTGCTACACCTAAATTTGCCCTCCGTGTCACAATTAAGGATTTTCTAGAGAAGCATTGTTTCATGTTAGTTTCAAGACCGTTCTTCACTGCGCAGTCTCTCCTCCAGCTCTTGGATTTTGGTCTCCAGCAGGGTGATTCCAGCTGTGGGTCGAGTCTGTCCCTCCATGTCAGCCAGGCGGGACTTCAGCTCTTTTAACTGTGTGGAGAAGTAGAACATTATTGGAACAACCCTCCTTAAAGCAACTGTTGACCATCTCTGAGGGGGGCCGAGCGTACCTGTCTCTCCAGAGCGCTCTTGTCCATTTCCAGGTCATGTCTCTCCGAGCGTTCCTGCATCAGCTCCGAGCGAAGCTGGTCCACCTGAGAGGAGGGAATTGAAAAACAATCCGCGACTAGAGTTAGCAGGCTGTTAAGGCCTTCATGCCTTCTGCTCATTTGCATGTTTATTCAAATGCCATCCTGCACCTGATCTCTGCTTCTGGTTATCCGATCATTCAGCAGCTCCACACTACTCTTCTCCTCATCCAGCTCGATCTCCAGCGTCTTGATCTTATCCTGTAAACAAGTTCAAACCTCACGATCAGTATATACTTCAACTCACACATCTCCCTAATATTTTAGCTGTGAGCACCAGTTGTCCAACAATACCCATACCCTAGATTTACTCCCATCTAACTTTAGACGCCACCTGTCATGACCTTTGACCACAGAAGTCTCACCTCCAGGATCCGGATCTCCCGGCTGCGGTCAGAGTGGGAGCTCCTCTCGGATTCCAGCTCATTCTCCAAGTGTTTCAGTCGGTTGTTCAGGAGGTCTCGCTCCAGCTGAGCGCTGTCTCTCTCCTCGCTGCACGTCAGCAGCTCCTTCTTAAGGCGAGAAACCTGGAAAAGCAAAACAAGATTTCCCACTTTGTTAAATCTGATTCCCCAAACATGACCTGAAAGGGTCATTTATTCTTCTAGTGGTTTATGACTTGGTAGAATTTGAACCAACTACAACTGGGTCCAAAGCACAGCACTTTTAAGGCAAGTTTATTTGAATAGCACACTTTCAACATGGTCATTCAACGTGTTGTATGTGATTCTGTGATAAACAAAACATAGGAGAAAAGCATGAAAAGTAAACCCTGTAAGAATAAAGCATGAAAAGCAAAAGAACAGAATAGAAAGAAAAAAACAAAAACAGTTGGGTATAAATAAAAATATACTAAATGAATGTCTCAGGCAGAGGAACGTGCAAAAGAAACCATAATGGTGGGAAATGTTTTTGCACAATCTTCTGCAAAGATGACACAGAGACAGTCCAGCACATACAAGTAAAGTAGACTTTCAAGTCCAGAGCAATAAGCAGGTGATGGCTAATCAACTGGACACAGCAGTGGTGGACAAGAGGGCTGTAGTTATAGATGCAGCAATCACAATAGTACTATCCACAAACAAAACGGGAAGCTCAAGAAAAACCAAGGGCTCAAAGATGAAATGGAGAATTCAAGGTCTCAGTTGTGCCAGGAGATGCTGCAGCAGATGCCAGGAAAAACCTCTGAGATCTTCATCCATAAAAACCAAACCTAAAAACGGCTATGATGCTGCAAAGAACCTTAATCTTACAGGCCCCTGTAGGGGACCTGATCTTGAAGTGGAACTGACATTAAGGACATATTACAGTAGTATTTACTTCAAAAGGTTATAAGTGGGCTAAGCTTGGTATTGCCTTCCGTGGTGCAAACAAAAATGTAAAGAATCAAAGAATAAAACCAAAGAGAAACACTCTTAAGGTCTGACTGAGACTTAGGTGGAAACGGCTTCATAGTAATTGTTTGCGGGATCTGGTCTAGCTCCACACAAAACTAGTTTATCATTTGCAGAATTTATTTCATCATTATTAATACATGTAAAAGTCTGCAGGAGCTGGTAAACATGTCAATTAAAGCAGCAAAAGGAACTGGTCTGGTCAGCTCTCAATTATTTAGAGGCTGTCAAGTAGAAAAAATGATGCAATACAGAGGTAATCATCTCATTCCAACTACATTATTACTGGGAAAATATTTACGTGCATTAAAATTCAGTGTGTCTTTATGACACACATTCAAATGCAAAGGTTTTACATAGAGTCCTGATACTTTTTACATTTTTCTATAAAGGTTTGAAACAGACTAAAACAAACACCTACAAACCCTCCTAATGTTAAATGTCTGTGGTTAAATATATGGCTTACAGAGCTTAAACAGTAAATAACATTTTAGAGCCCAATAAACTAAAACAAAAAAAAAATATTTTCTGGTGTGCTTTGTCTTAAGTTCTAAGTCACAAATATGATGCACCTCAGTTTAAATGACAACTAATTATGTACATTTCAACCGTATTTGTCAAGTGGTTTAGAATTTATTTGATTGCAAAATTTCGCAATTAAAATGTCTACAAATCAGAAGTAGCTAATGCGAGCTAGCACTAGCTATAGCATGTAAAACACTCAGTGACTTTGCAGAGCTTCTCCTCCATGTTGGCTCTCACTCCACGGACTACTTTATCCTCGACATAGCTGCTACTTTACACATGGTCAGATTTATAGAGGTTTTCTATGTGTTTAATGCTCCTTTCTTCGTCCTGGAGGTTACGATCCTCGCTTTCCTTCTTTTTCTCCAGTTGTAAACGTTTTTACACAAAACCTAAAGTAACTTTTGCCACGGGTCGAAAATCAGCGTTTTCTCTGCACCAAAATTAGTTTTTAAAATTCATGGACATCACATGTTCGATCCATGGCGCATTTCAAACTGGATCATAAAATAACTTATCGCTCCAATGACTCACATTCATTTTTTTTTGGTAGTAGGGAGCCATGGACCGGAAGTAGAAGGGCGTGACTTACCCCTCCTTTCCCCCGGACGTGTCAGCAGCACGAGTTTGCCCCGTCACAGGGGCGTCATGTTGGAGCACTTTTCTAAACATTCACAGCAGTCCTATTTTCTAAGCGCTACACCTGTGAAACATGTAAATTTCGACATTTTGGATAGGAGAAGACAGGAAATCAGACGGCTCGGCATCCAGAAACTTTCAAAAATAAAACAAAAGTGCTTCTTTACGGTAGCTTTACTTTACTACCTGTGCAGCCCCGTGAGAAGTCAGTAGGTCACGGGAGGGTCATTTGCGTGACACCATGAATGACGAGAGGTTGATCATCAAAGTGGAGAAGCAATCAATCATATATGACCCCAGTCATAGTTTTTAGAAGGACAAAGTCAAAAAGGATAAAGCCTGCAGTGACATCTCTGCTGTTTTGGGGCAAAATGGTGAGTTTATGCTACTTATTAATGTAATAAATGGACAGAACATAAAACGCAGACCTTTTGGAGCCATGTTGTAGTCTTTTTCCTGCTTGTTGTTGCGTTCACTGACAAATCCATGCGTGATTTTGCTGATCTCGCATGATTTCGGGCTCTCATGGTGACAGCTGCTTCCCTGCTGCTGACACCACCGGTGAAAAGGGCCAAGCAGCAGAACACGCAAGTAAAACGTGCTGTTCCTGTAACGTGCTGCTCCAGTGGAAAGCCCGGGTTAGGCTTCCCGTAGAAAAAGTCTGAGTTTAAATAATGCGAACAGTTCACTGGAGACAATGTTTCCCCAGGTTATGAAAGAAAAAGATTAGTTAATTGAAGAAAACAAGCTTTTTTTTTTTTAACCTATGTCGGACATAGTCTGAATTTTAATTTTCGATACCAAGATAAACCAGTGCCGCTAATAGACATCAGCCTGAATATTCAAGGTTGGCTCAGAAATAGGATTTGCCAAATGAACAAAAATGTCTCAAGAAATATACATCGGATCTGTCATATTTTGACATTTTAAGTGAGAGGAGAAGTAGCTGAAGGGTTTTATGTACAGTATAATATATGCATGGAATGAAAGTTAGGTATAAAATATGTGCAATTAAAAAAGTAAAGAGGGATACTTATAATTTCTGATATTGCAGTTTAAATAATATTGGTAAAAGAATAATATCAGACATCTCTATACCTTTAACTTCTCTTCCATCGACCAGTTGTGTAGTATGAGGTTAAACTGAACTTTTGGTGCTAAACCATGCTTTCATGGGAAAACTAAAAGTTGATGGAATTGTAATCGTTATCCAAGGTTAAAGGCAATTTTATTGGAATAACCTTTTTGGAGCACAATGAAATCCTCAAAAATAAGTCTCAGGTAAACCCTCAAGATTTAAATGGATCCAATTTAAACGGCGTGTGCCTCTGTTTTAACCTTATTTTATTTTTTTCCTCTACATATAACTTGTTTATCAGTTTTAAGTTGTTTGCTAATCTCATCAGCATTGTTAATTTTCTGGATTGTTTTCATTTACATTGCTTCATCTGTCAGAGAGGAAATTATGAGTCTAAGGTTATGATCCCATCTTTTTTTCCCCCTCTACTCACCTAAAAATAAGATTTGTTGGTAATTACATTTACATTTCTATGGTTGCTTTCGAATCCCCCCCCCCCCCCCCCCCACAAACTAAGACAGTCAGTCGTTTTTCTTATATGTAATTATAACTAAAACATGTTGTTCCTGACCTCTTCCTGCTGTGCCTTCATGTTATTCTGAGCCCTTTGAAGCTCCGCCAGCCTGTCTTTGTTGTTACGCTGCGCCTCCAGCAGGTCCTTTCTCGATCGCTCCCTGAACTCATCCAGCTGTGTCTGCAGGGTGGCCACCGACTGACGAGAATCTCCCATCATCAACTCCATCTGAGAGCAGGAATAGAAAAATGAAGGCACTGAGAGCTGATAAGCGCATTAAGACCTTAATTTAACCTCCCCACACACACTAACCTCCTTGTTAACCTTCTCGAGAGCTCGGTCCAGCAGCCGTTTCTGCTCCTCCAGGTCGCTTTTGCCCCGCCTCAGCGCCTCCCTCTCCAGGTCTCTTTCCTCCAGCCGCCGGGTGAGGTCGTCCCGCTCTTTGCTCAGGCGGCTGGCGCCTCTCTTGACCTCCTCCAGTTGAGACTTCAGGGAGCGGTTCTCGTCTTCCAGGGCTTCCAGCTCCTCCTCAACGTCTGAGCTGCGCGGCAAGCTGGACTGAAGCTTTGTTTACCAAACAAGAAAACAAAATAAAAACCTGCATTTATTGCACTTAAAAAAAATACATACTCTAAAGGTACCAAACTTCTAAATATGCCTTGTAAAGTTACTCATACCCTCTAAGGTGGTTTCCTTTTAGTCATAAAAAAACCTCATTTAAAAGTGTTTTATTGCGTTGTTGGTGGTAGAGAAACATAAATTAACGCAGAAATGCAAAGTGGAAGGAGAATTCTGATTTTGTAGATGAGGTTTATCTTACTGCAGGAAAATAACTTTAAACATCCAGAGATTTGAAGAAAGGGTTTAGATCAAAGAATATTGAGGTGTTAAAATGGTCTTGTCAAAGTCCTGACCTAAATCCAATTTAGATTCTCTTAAAAATGTAAGTTCCTAGACACACTATCCATCCTAACGGAGCTTTGAGCTATGTTGCAAAGAATGGGTAAACATTTTTATCTCTTGATGTGCAAAGCTGTTAAAGCCCACCGATTCCTTTCTGACTTTGGGTTGACAAATAATACAAAAATTCAGTTTTGCAAGGCTATAAATAAATCACCGTGATTAGTTATTTTTACTCCAAGAAATGTGTAGAATTTTCTCAGAAAAAATAATATAAAGAGATGTTGAACAAATGCAACATGCTGCTTTTGCAATAAAGATGGAGAATAACGCACTTCTTATGCAAAATCGTCTCAGAAGGATTATTTCCTAAGCTCAGTTTTCTCTGGATAAAATCTACTTCACATTTCTAGGCTGAAAATAGAGCCCATGTAGGAGGACCTCTTTTTGTTTCCTGAAGTATTTGCATTTACATCATTTTGCAAGGATGTCTTTTTGTTTCTTGGTTGTAAAGTACCATGCGCGCGACCCTCTCTTTGAGGCGATTGTTTTCCTGCTGCAGCTCCTGATTGGTGCTGCTGTCCACCACAGTCTTTCCTGCAGGTGAAACAGATGACTGCAGAGAGGAGAGGGAAGAGAGTGAGGAAAATAAATGTTAAACTGCTGTTTGGCACTTCTTTCTTTACTGTTTTCCACAATCAACAACAAAAGAGGCCCATATTTTCATCCCTACAAATGGTATCATCAAACTCATTTGTACTCCACAGAACCCAGATGATGTTTCACCTCTTTTGCCTTGTCGAGAGCCTTTTCCAGCTCGGTCTTGTCCCTCTGAAATTGCTCCTTCAGCTTGCTAATCTCCGACAGAAGCTCAGCCTTCTTCTCTCCGCTCGCCTTCTTTAGGGCTTCAAGTGCCCTGGACTTCTCCTCCTTCTCACCCTTTTGTCTCTCCAGATCGGCACGGGTTCGCTTCAGATCGTCATGGCAACGCTGAAGCTCCTAAAGATAAGTAATCAGAGACGGATAATGTGTTTGACTAAAGAGGAAGATGTAAAGGTGGATAACGATGCTTTTCACATGAATGATTTTGTTTGTATACAAAAAAATAATGAAGAAATGGAAAAGAAAAATTAAATTTTTGGCTGAGCTGATGGAAGATTTGAAAAATCTTAATTAAAAAACAACAACAAAAGAAGACAAATTCATCCACAAAAAGAGAACAATCATTTAACTTCATGACTGATGTCGGAATTACCTCTTTTAAAGAGTTGGTCTCGTGAGACGGAGGCTTTTCATTCTTAATGGAAAGCAAAGAGTTCTGAAGATCTTTCAAGGAGCTTTCAATCTTTTCCTTCTCCAAATGAGACTTTTCTAGTCTGTGGACAAACAGACAAAAACATTAAACTGCTGAAACATGAAGTAAACCATACAACGGTTAACTGTCACGATAAGATACAGCTTAAAGGGAAATTCCGATTTTTTTCCAACATGGACCTTATTTTTTAGCAATTCTTATGTTTCCTTCCGAGATGTTCGTTAATCCAAGGAGAATATAAGCAAGGTAAAATTAAGGCATTTGGGGCAGATTAATCCTTATTATAAGTGGCATTTGTACTGCCCCAAGCACTCCCGTTTAATGGATTTACGCTGATCAAGACTGGATGCAGAGATGCTGCTGAAAGGCTCAAACTGGCTCCAAACTTCTCAGGATGAGTAAAAAAACCGAATTGCTAAAAAATAAGGTCAAGGTTGGAAAAAAAAAAACTGAGTTTCCCTTTAAGAATGATATCAAAATGTGCCAATTTAAAAAAAAACATAAAATATTTAAAGCACACAAAACACAATCATTATTTATTAAAATAAGATAAAGCCAAAAATAGGAAATGTCCTATGTGAAAAAACCAAGCACAGCTAGAGAACAGGCAATTGCATGCTAGTAGATTCAAGGCATCATGATGCGATAGTTTAAGAAGGAATGCCAGTATTCATGTACCAGGTTCTGATGGGAAACTTTGGATCTGTGAGTCATTCATTTGGGAATCAATCCCCACTTTAACATCTTGTTGGATCATTACACTTTATAGTAGTGTTAATGTTTAACTTGCCTGTTCAAAATGACATTAAGATCTGACAAAACCCGAACATGAAGCTGACCAGGCGCAGGATGTATTTAGAGTTTAGAAGAACAAAAACAACATGCATGCTATATGTGGGTCTCCCCAGAAGGTAAAGAGATGAATGTTCACTGTTTTAATACTGCAGGTGATTAAACTGGAAACAGTCAATGATGCAACACACTTCAAACCACTGTCAAAAGCACCACATTCAGTTTTCAGCGTATGTAGAAACACAAATCCTTAAACTAAAAAAGTTCTAATACAAACCGAGTTATGTCAAAAAAAACATTGAAATGCTCTTAAAGAATACATTTAAATAAAACATGATTGGTCAGGAGTAAAAATAATGTATAAAGTTGTGTTTGAATGCAGAATTCTTTCAAAAAACAAAAGGATTGGGTTTTTTCCATTCATATCAGCCTACTGTTAGTAAGGGTTCACTAATGATCAATACAGACACAGCTTTCCACACACCTACTGGTAAAGATGTTCAAAAACCTTCTAAATAAATTCATTCAGCAGTAGCATAATCTCACAGTGGAAATTTTAGATCAAATCCAACAATGCAATTAACATTATACAGGGTATAAATATGAGACAGAGGCCCGTTTCTCTTCAAAATTGAAAAGACAAGAGAACAAGGCATTCAAGTAATATGTTCTGATCTTTATGATTTAGGTAAACTCTACTGGTCATTTAAATATCTCCCTTTGGGTCAGATGTAACTTTAATTATTGGCATTAAATGCTGCAGGTGTATTTGGGTTGAATTGAGGGGGAAAGCACCTAATAAGGAACTGTTTGAAATACCAGAACAATTCAAAGAGAAATGCGGTGGCCTCTCCAGGAGAAGTGAAAATTGGTCATGAATGAATCTTTCAAGAAAGATAATGATCAACAACTCATGGTCAATCAATACAGAGAAACAAATAACCTTATTTTATACATCTAGGGACTGAGATGGTTAATTCATATAAATGATTCATGTTTTTGGTGAGATGAAAAGAGGACTTTAGTAAAAGACTTTAGGCAAAGATGGACAGCAGGGATAGCCTTATGTAGGACTAGTGATTTTTTAATATATATTAAAAAAGGATTCATTTACTGAATAAATTAATAGAAAGAAAAGTTTCTACTTCTCAATTTTTTTCATTGTGTGATTATACCACTGCTATAAAATGATTATTTTTTACCCAGGGGTACAAAGTGTGAAGGTTGCTTATTAACCGATGTTATTTTCATTGGGATAAAAATCACAGGTTCTGATTAAAATTGTTCTAAATCTACTCAAACCAAAACAGAAGAACATATTTTCTCTCTCACATTCTGCTGCTGGAGTGATCTTGGTTCCTGCCAAATTAAACATCAGGTCAGCGAGTTCAAACACAATAAAGAACTCATGATAAATGTGTTTTCAAAAGGCCTGAACAGAGGCCACAAAAAACATGTTTTTTTATGTTTGATGCTTTGCTAAGACTGAAATAAGATGCCAGAATTGCTGCTACAACATAGAATCATTGCAATGGAAATTTAAGATCTGGATGTAAAAAAAATTCCAAGATCAGAGGGGGTCATTTCAGCCAGATTTCTGTTGGAGCATCTTTATAAAAGTCTGATTTTTTCTCATCTTCACACAGTTAAAACATGATATATCTCTGGTAAGCTTTCATTGATCAGGATTTCATTTCGCTTTAGTGACACTAACTCCTCTGTGGTGTTGTGCAGCTTCTGTGTGGTGTCCTCCAGCTCTGTCCTCCACTGTTCCCCCTGATCTCTGCTGCTCTCCAGCTCCTCCTCCAGCCTCAACAGGGAGACATTCACCTTCTCGCGCTCCTCCTCGATCTGTTCCTGCGACTGATCACATAAAAAAAATACACATACGCAAAAAAAAAAAAAAGAATAACATGTCAGACTAATTGGAGGCAGTTCTTATAGGGAGATGTCGAGTTGAAGCTCCAAGAGGAACAAGAACCTAACAATTGTGTTGTGCTGTCACAAACAGCAATTCAACTACTTTTATCCTGCTACTGTCAAACACATCAGCTCTTCAGCAATAAAAAAAAAAAAAACTTCTTGCAGTTTTTTCACTCTGCTCTCTGGTTGCTTTTTCAACACATTCATGCTTTTAGGATCTCCATCTATTCCTGTACATTTTCTTCAAGTTCTTTCCACACCCCAAACTGCAGTTCTCCAAAAATACCTCACCGATGGAAACAGAAACATTTCTTAAAGAAAAAGTTTTCCATCGCAATCAGAACTTGCAAAGTTTTCTTCTCTCTCACAGTCTGCTCTGACCTCAAGAGACCCACATATTCGCAGCTCGAATGCGGACCGATGCATTAAACAGAATGACAAGAAGCGCTGATGTAGAACGGGGTAGATGCAACATTAAAGCCAGAGCTAATATTCATGGTCATGCAGACCGTAACAGCCAGAACTTGACAGTTGTCCCTCACCGCATGAGCAAAAAGTTGATCTGAAACAGTTTAAACACTGACACACATTGATGTGATAATAGATCAAAATCTGTGAATTATTAATTGCGATTTTGGCACAGCAGCTTTTCAGACACAATTTACTATTTTTAAACTACAAAACAAGAGCAGAAATCATACAAGCATGTGCTCATCTAGTTAACGAGCGTGTGATGCTTTTCATTGTTTTTTTTTTTTGGTTTAGCTCTCTGCCTAAAAAAACTAAAATTAAAGATCAGACATTTTCATGTAAAACCCTAAAAGGGTAAATAAAATATCTAAAAAATTTACATTGACGAACGCAGTCAATGAAACGATGGCTAACCTGTTTTTATAAACACCGTTCAGACGTCATTTAGGGATGAACGTAGCTCACTAACTATTGATGTCAACCTGTTTCATATCCGCTTTTTATTTCTTTTTATATGACTTCAGCTAAAAAAAAAAAAAATCCACTAATGCCTTTCTGCTCATCTGGTACTGTTGCTTACATTACCTTCCAACTATCCACACTATAGGCTGTATTTTTTTGATAGGTCTGTAATTTTAGCCGCTTGATCATTGCAATTCTGAGATGCCGTATACACAGATCATACAAAGAAATCATATCAGGAGTCTGCAAATCGAGTCTTCGAGTGTCACTGTCATGCAAAACTTTTAGTTTTATCCCTGCTCCAACGTATCTGAATTAAATGAATTCCTGGCATGACTTTAGACAGATATTAACCACTACAGGCAGGGGTCACCCCAGAAAACCTGGAATTTTAGCCAAGTTTTGAATCACAATTTGCCCCTGGACAATCCTATTCACTTTGTTTCTCAGTGGTCATAATGCTTTACCTGATTTATACAAGCTATATAGATCACACTGCCGAGAAATATCCTTAAATTCTAAGATACTGTCACAACACTGACTCGATAATGCTACTTTATCTCATAGCATGCTATGCAGACACTTACGCCGCATTGATGAAGAGTCAGTCCTCAATGTTGCTGTCTTTTCAGTAACGCAATTACTATTTTTGATCACTTTGAGCCACTCAGACTGTGTACAGAATATTAAACTTTCAGTCCAAGATGGGGAGAAGATTATAAGGTTTAAAAAAGGAAAAACAGAAGTGACAAAGATGTTAAATTCTAAACTCTTATTTTAATGATACAAACATACTTAAGAGTTTCAATGTTTATAGCAGGGGTTATTCTAGGATCAGAGGTTTAGCGGTGTTGAGCACCCAGACTGCTGCCTGGCCAGGCAAGATAAGTTATACTGTTTTGTAAATTTTAATACACGTGCACACACAAGAGATATGTTAATGGACATCCAGTAAATTAGCTAGTCAGAAGCACATGCATCTAACATAGGTTTGGACAGGCACTGTTCATAAAAAAAATAATTCAAATATAAAATAAAAATCAAGCTAGAAACAGAAATTTTCTTTAAAAAAAAACAACTAAAAAAAGCATAGGAGAGCTTGGCCCTCTGTCTAAACTCAATCCCTTGCTCCTTGGCCCATTTCTGACATGGATATTGCATCGAAAACCATCTACAACTTTTTGTTAGTTTGTTAACAGCTTTATTTCTATTTTATTTGATATCTTACTCTATACCTTACTGTCTGCGTTTTTACCTGCCATTTATTGTTATTAGTTTTATGTGTGTGCTGTCTTAACATGAATTTCCAAACTGTGGGATCAATAATCTTAATTCCTTCATTCATTATTGTATTCACCATAACCTCTTTGGCAGATTTAATTTGGTTATATGATACAAATATTTGTGATGATAAGAAATATCTGAAACATATTAAGGCATTAGAATTTTTTTTAAATATTGAAAAATTGTATTGTCTTCAGCAGTTCAGAGGATTTCTGATGCCTAAACCAATCAAAATGCTTTAAGGAATGCAAAAAGCAGTTTTTTTTCTCAATTAACTAAACAAATGATGAATAAAAAGCTATGTTCTTCTGGAGTTTGATGATTTCTGAACTGGTGTTTTACGAATAGAAAAAAATATTAGCTTAATAAATACCAATGCAGTGTTTTTATGAGATGTTCTATATGTATAACTAAAGCAACCAAGAGTAGGCCAGCTGCAGTCCAAAGTGACAGATACACCTAAACACTCTGGGTGCCTCTCAAACAGCAAATCAAAAATTTTGTTTGTTTACTTAAATTCACTTTTACTTAATTTGAGATTCAGATACTGACAAATACTCATATCTAAAATATGTAAACCGTTTTAAAATTGATCTAGTTAATTCAGAAAAAAAAGATCATTTTGCAATATGCTCCAGTGGGATGTAACAGGAGAGTAACTAGTTTAACATGATTTATTGACATGTATTAACTAATCATTTAGCTAACATTTACATGTCACAGCACAGCTTAACTTGTAGTTTGTTTGGTAAAAAAAAAAAAAAAAAAAAAAAGTTTGTTTCCTTCTGCTGGATTGCTGAACATGCAGCTCTCGCAGCAGATTCCCGCTGGCCAGAGATTTACCCGATGCAAGCAAGTACCAAGTAGCCTACGTGTATTATGCATTTAATGAATGATCGGAAAATATATTACGCCGTGAAAACAGATTTTAAAGAAACGTATTCGCTGTATTAAACGCAAGTACTGTAATTTTTTTTTAACTTTTCTAGTTTGGTAGAATTAATTTTTTACTGTGGGCTGTATGTGCCTTTTTAACACTTTAGGGGGTGCTTTGACATATTTTTATCCCCAAAATGGACTAAAAACCCATATGGCGTACAGGCAGAGTGACTGTTGCTTAATTTTCTGCTTTCTTTTTAAATCCAATTGATTAACCCTCCAAAGCATCTCACAATTAAGCAAGCCATTCAACAGCAAAAACATTTTGGTTTACCAGAGCCAACCATAGATTGCCTTTGGTTTTATTCTTGTGGGGTCAGAAACTATCAAAACAAACGTACAGTATAAAGACAGAAATATTCATTTATCCTTCGCCCCTCAATGTTTTTGTTGTTCAAGACCAGTCTCTCTACAGAGACTAATTAAAAGCAGTCCCTTCTGATTTTTCTTATTCTCATTTCTTCTTTCATCCTTAATTTTGTTGAGTTTGATCTCTTTTTAAACAATCTGATTAGCCCAAGCTCTTAAAATTAGATCAGTTGTTGGACACATTTCCTTTTTATTAAAGTGAAATATCAAGTGGAAGTCCTTGGTTTAATACTTGTGGAAATTGGAGAGAAGGAAATAAATTCAGACAAAGATTCAGATTTTTGTGGACGTAAATTTAGGTTCTGCAAGAAGGATGAAGTCTGTTAGCTCTGAAATAGCCGTTGTTATCCAACACCTTGTTAAAAACCTGCTGCATAGCACCTTTTGGAATTTTTGACAAAACATCCTGTATTTTATGAGCTAAAAGAAAAAAAAGGCGTTTTCTGACAATCACCTGCGTGAACTCCTCCATGGTTTTTCTAAGGTTCTTCATGTCCTGGCCGAACTGCTCCCTCAGAGCCTCCATCTCTCGGTCATGGCACTCCACCTCCTCCTTCAGCGCCCCCTTTAGGGCTGTCAGTTCTCGCTCTCGCTGGTGGAGCACCTCCTCTTGTCGCTGGTATAACATGGTGGCTTCAGCCAACTGGGCCTGCAAATTCATCACATCCTGCAGAGAGAAATGCAACATATATATATGCCATGGAGAGAAGTGTCATTTTGCATTAGCTGGTGTGTTATTGCACAGTGTGCATACCAACTGAAATGAGTCTGACTGGGGTAGGTTCTCTGAATTCCTCCTCAGCTCTTCCTGAAGCTGAGCCAGCTGATCTTCCTGGAGGCGCAGACGGGACTCTGCCACCTCTCTGGCCATTTGCTCTGCAGCAAGTCTGGACACAAAAAGCCCATCAGGTTTTTTTTATTGTCTAGCTCTACACTCTGAATAAATCCACTTGGTGAGATAATTGGAAAATCTAAACATAAACAGTGGCAAATACTAAAACTTTTCAGGTTCATATTTTCAATTAATATGCAGTTCAGTAGATTGTATTTAAATTTTAGACAATTATTATATCTTTCTTTAAAAATAAGGCTTTCAAAGAAGGAATGACTGAAGCTGTAGGCAGAAAATAATTTTTGTAAGACTTCAACTGGTCTAGAACCTTGTACCATGATGCTACCACCACCATGCTTTTCTTTCCTACGAAAATTCTTGCACATAGAACCCATTGCAGATTTATTCCAATAGTTGTGTTGTTCAGTTTGTCAGTCTGATTACCTATAATCCAGTGAGTGTGACAATTGAGCTTTTACTGTGAATGGTAGTCTCATAGCTTTATAAAAAAGATTCAAATTAGACTTATTGTAGTTTTTTGGTTTGTTCCTGATCATTTGAAACAATTTTATAGATAGCACTTCTACACAAACCATTTAAACTGACACCAATTGTGTTGTATATGAATAGCTGCATCATTCTGTCCAAAAAGATCACTGAAACTTCAGTACAGCTGAAATTTTATAGACTATGGAAAAGGGATTGAATTTTTTTTGGTGCCCTTACTCATCCTGTGCCTGCTCCAGTTCCTTCTTGTAACGTTCGAGTTGCTTCTGAAGCTCCTCAAGTTTCTCCTTTTTGATGTTTCCATCGGATCCTCCCTTCTGCACAAAATATTCACAGAAAATAAGGAGTATAGTAGGTTCAAAGTGAGACAGAGAAAAAGGAGCTCAAGGCCAGTGAGGCGGAGTGAACATCTTCCAACAGAGGGCTACTGTCGACCTTGCAAATATAATGTAGACTGTATTTTTATCTTGTAATAAAAAAGAAATAGCAAACCTTGCTTGGATTCTTTGCCCTAGTTTTTGACAGTCAAAAAAATCTAGCAGAATAAACCCTGCCAGTGTTCTCAGAACCATAAAAAAGAAAAACGTATGGCTGCGCTGACAGCAGAGCAAGAGAAGAAGCTTGTTCACCGCCCACCTCACACCGCTGTACGGAAGAAGGCCCACTCTTAGAGAAAAGCAGCTATAAGCTCAGCCTGCCCATAAAACCTCTGTCTTTATCCTCCTACACAGTCATTATAATGAAGAACACACAGAAGAATAAAAGAAGTGAAGCAAAGGCTCGCAGATGTTTCTCTTCCTCCGATTATTTCAGGGTTGGTTTTTTATGGCTTATCATTGACGGATTACAAAGATATATTTTACACATATTTATTTAACTTTCTTCTCATCCCCTAAAGGACAGTTTGTAGATAATCCTGTTCTGGGACATTTCAGTCTCTCTCTGGGAAGTGAGATAATTAACAGAAGATAACATATGAGGGAACGAGAGTAAGCTCGCTGGAGCAGTTTGTATAAATTGCATCAGCTGTAATCTCATGTGAATCAAACAATAGAGACTGCTGCTAGGCTAAAAAGAGTCCTAGTTGAATGAAAATCAAAAATGATTTTGCATCGCTTAAGTGGTGGTTAATTAAATGGTAAAAGCAGAAAACTTTCCCCTCATACTGAGGACATCCATCTGTTCTATATAGAGTGTGGTACAAATGAAGCACATGCAAAAAATGACCTTGACTGGTCAATTTTATCATGCAACAGATGGCAAATTCAGGATATTCTGGGATGCCAATACATTTAAATCCACTTTATACACCAACCAAGGATAGTGCATGTTAAATAGCATTCTCAAACCCACTAGGATATTGGAGAGTTTCAAAGTATTCCTGACTTTTCTGCTGAATATTTCCTACACTATGAATTTTAAAAAAAGTTGCATGTTTTTTTTTAGTTGTTTGGCATTCATTCTTTAAAAAACATGCAACTTTTTTTTAATTCATAGTGTAGGAAATATTCAACAGAAAAGTCAGGAATACTTTGAAAATTTTCAGAAACACTGCTGAAATGCAATTCTTTATTGTCTGACCCTCAAGGTAACACGAATGGAGAGATGTGGCCCCAAAATCCGCCTAACTCCCCGAACTTGGCTAGTAAGCCATGCACAAATTATACTGTTTTTACCATTTAAGAACATATTTCGTATTACTTAGAAAGCAGTATTTAAATTCTATATTGATATCTTGAAGTCATTTATGTTACTTCTACATTAAATACCACAAGCACCTCCATCTATTATCCAAAAGTGCCAGATTTAGTCACCCCCGTCAGGTTGATGTTATAAAACAAGCTCAAAATAATAAATCTTCTGAATTCTTAAATAAAACAATAACTAAAAATATATACTAAGCACTATTAGAAAACTGTTCTTAATATGTAATTGTTAGAAGTAGGGATGCAACGATACCACTTTTTTTAAAAACAGATACGATAAAGATGCTTGGATTTTAGTACTTGAAAGATGCTGAGTACCAATGCCAATACTTCTGCCACACACACACACACACACGCACACACACACACACATGTTGGGTTTCTATGTCTTGTGGGGACTTCTCATTGACATAATGTTTTCCGTAGCGCCTTACCCTAACCTTAACCATCAAAAATTAATGCCTAACCCTGACCCTTACCCCAACCTAACCATAACCTAAGTGTAACCCTGACACTAAAACCAAATTTTAAGCCTCAAAAATTGCTTTAAACTTGTGGGGACTGGGATTTTGGTCCCCACACGGGAGGTCGGTCCCCACTTGGATAGTAAACTTCCAATTTTTGGTCCCCACAAAGATAGTAATACCAGGTCCACACACACACACACACACTATAAAAGTGAAATGAATTGGAAGACAGGTTTTATTTTCTTCACTAGTTTGTTACAACAAATGTTGGTGAATTGGATTAAAAAAATTTAATTTTTGATTAAATATGACCACAAAACTATTATTTGAGTGAAAAATAAACATTTTCTGTGAAATTATTGCAGAGTTGACTCATTTTAAGTATCGGTTTACGGTACCTGTTAACTTTAGCCGATACAGTACATAAGAACGGTATCGACACCGATACCCAATACCAGTATCGGTATATCCCTAGTTAGAAGTATACTTATAGCCAAAGATTTGATTATTCAACAGCAACTGCTTTATTGATTTAGAGGAGTGTTTGCAGATGTTTGCAATGCTCTCCGCTTGTTCATTGTTTTAAGTAGCAGCATCCTAAAATGAAAACAGATTGCTTAAGAAATGCTTTTCTGTGTGTGATCTTGGATTCTCCTCTGGTAAAAGCTTGTGTGAACAAGTTTATTATGTTTGAATAAATCATTCAGTAGAAGGAGGAACATTGCACCATCTTAATTATTTGTGAAATATCAATTAAACAAATGTAACTTGTTTTACCCTGATTTTTCTATCCAGTATTTTTAAAGCTTGTTCATATAATCTGTCTGTAGATCGTATTCATACATATTTATGTCCAGCTGGTGAAGCAGGTTCATATGTTACTGAGTCATGATGTTTACATGCAAGTACATCTGCAGTGGATCTATTATACCCCAAACTACTTAAAAACCTACAACAGTTTTAGTACGAAGCACGAGTTAGAAAACCAGTCAGAGTTATCGTCTAGATTTGTCTCCAGCCGGCTGCTTGCTTTATACATTTAAGTATACAACTGCATACATCTGACAAGAAACATAAAGGTGGATAAAAACTTTAGGAAAATTGGTAATATATACGAACTAAAATGCATAAGGATTAATTGAGAGCCCAAAGATTCACCAATATCACCATCAAAATGTATCATGTATGAAAATGAAGTGTTTTTTCTTTCTTTATTTTCATTTCATTGCATTTAAAGACAGCTCATATTCATGAACAATGGAATGTAATTAATCCCTATGAGGGACAGACAAAACAGACTTAATGTCCTCTCCTAGAAATTCTACATCATTCTGCTTCCACTGATCATCCTGATGTTTCTACAGCCTAACCGGAGTCCACCTGAGGGCAAGTTAGTTTTTTAGACATGATTTAGAAAGGAGGAATTTTTTTTCTTCATATATGTATCAATTAGGTCTCCATTATTTGGAAACTGAAAAAGATTGGAAGCACCTCCCTGGTTCAGGCTGCCTGACTAAATGATGAACAAAGAAAACCCCTAATCAAAAACGGTGACCAAGAATCCAAGTGTTACTTATGCAGGGTGTTCATGTACATCTCTACCATCCAAAAGGTTGATCATTGCTATACCATACTATCAATTAGTCCTTTATAGTAGAGTCAGCAAATCAGCATTGCAGTGGGCTTGAATTTTGTAGGATCACCTGTGATCACCTTTGAGATAGTCAGAAAAGGAGAAACAAAAGAACTCTGATCTGATTAATACAAAATGGAACATTTTAGTCTGAGCTTCCAGTGCCATGCCAGCGGAAAAACAGCACTACTCCTCTCTAGACTGCCACCATCCATACTGTGAAGCATGATAATGGTGACATCATGCAGTGAGATTGAATTTCTGCAGAAGGAACTGTAGTGTTGCAGTGCACTCAGCCTCAGATCGAGGCAACAATTCATCTTTAAACAACACTGACTGAAACAACACAACCAACAACTTAAATATGTGACTACAGGAAATTCCTTAGCTGCCCAGCCTGTGTCTGGATTTAAGTCCAACTGAACATCTCTGCATAGAGACAAAATGTCCATTGATCAAATGTAACTGAGCTAGAGAAGAAGAATGGGAGACAATAGTTCAGGACAAGTGTATCAGGCTTGTAGAAAAATACCACAATAAAGACTATAAAGACTAGACAGTTTTTGCTACCAAAGATACTCCAACAAAATATTACGCAGTGACTAAGAATATTTACAGCTAGGAATTTTTATTTTTTATTTTTAAGAAATTTGAAAACATTTCAAACAAACCATTATCACTCTATTCATTTAAAAAAAGTGTTCATTTCATCCCAAAGGAAAATAAAATAGTCTAGTATTAGGTGTAGAATATACTTGGGTGTAGAACACTCTTCAAAAATAACAATCTTGTAATTGGCTGCTACTGGATAAATAATCAATTTCTTGTTTTAAAGCCGTGAGTTTTGAATGTGCAACTTTTCTAACGTCCTCTAGCAACTAGCTGTACTACAGTCCTAATGCAAGGTTGAAAGTATAGATTTGTAGTAGAATTTCAACAGTGCTACAAAAACACAAACAGAAACTTTGTCTGTATGCATGATAAACGCCATTCCCCCAAAAAATATTCTTCGTGTTACCGTTCTTTAAATTACTATTTCCGCCTGGGTCGGGTTACTACCACAAGGGGGCCTGCTGACACCAATACCCCAACATTTGCATGACACAATATTATGACGTTCAAATATTTTGATTCCTTAAACATGAGTCAGCTGAAAAATTTTGATGACTATTATTATTTACCTGTAGTTTACAAGTCTGTTCTAATCTCACCAATCAAAAACTACCCATCTGTATTTCTGCATCCAAAACCAGAAATGGCCTAAAAGATAGACTATTAAAATTTTTCCAGCTTATTTAAATGACATTATTCATCTCTGCTGAACAGGTATGTCCTTTGTTTGCGTTCTACACAAACAAGCACTGATCAGCAAACTTGGACGCGGATTACTCAACACACCAGTATCTGATTCAGAGTGAAACTGGGACATTAACGAGGTGAGAGAGCAGTTTGACATGCATTAGTCTTTAACACCACAGCCAAAAAACATCAGCACAGTCAGGGGGAAAAGCAGACGGCCATTTTAAGGAATTCATTCCTCGTTTTATATTTCCATTTTGCATTGGTGTAAAATTTAAGAAAACGCACTTAAATATTGAACTTGAAACATGAAATTCCACCCTGTAAAATATCACATGAGCTTTGTACTGTACTCACGTGTTTGTTGGCTCTGGTTTCATGTTGTTTTCATACAAACAAAAGAACAGTTCATTTATAGGGGCTGTACAGGACAGAAACAAGCCTCTATCCCTTATTTGATTTCATATAATACGTGATGTGAAAACCCAGAGATGCTACTGACTGTTTTAAACATAGACAGTTTGGTTTATGTAATGACAAACAATGAGGTTTTTGTACAACAAGACCCTTGGAAAATAATCCGTCCCATCTTGCATGTCAACCCCCAGCTGGTGTAGGGTTCTACTCCAACTCAATTATTGATGGCTCTCGACGACTGAGCTCTCATCAAAACGCAGCTTTCCTCTGCTGGTGCAACGTTGCCAAGAGACGAGACGGGCAAAATAATTCACAAGGTATCATACATAATCAAGAGCATGCATTTTTAGTAAGTAAGGACGGAAATGAATAATTTTCGCATGTAGATTTATGCAAACAGATGTTAATTTAAAGCAGGAAGGGTAAGTGATCCTATAACCGTGCCACAAACTCTCTCAATGAGGCGTCTTGGGAGCATGAAGAAGCCAAACAGAAGAGCAGTCCGCATGCTACTTAAATTTCTCATTTTTTGGCCTGCTTAAGCAGAACCCTTGGAGACGATGTGAATGAAAAAGTAAATTCATATGCTCTAAAAACAGGACTGGCTGCCAACCATCTGTTGGCTTCATTGCTGCTCCTAATGAGAAGGCAACAACCATCCTGAACACCACTGAGACCACTATGATCAAGCAAAGACTAAATATCAACCCAACAAAACAAAGTTGGCCAACACTATAGTTCAACACAGGCTAATGTAGACCATTTATTAACTGTATAAAGTAATACCACTATATGTGCAATAAATCAGACAATTTTCTTGATCATTTTTAATATATATTTCCCAATCTGAAATTACTGAATTTCTTTTTCCATAACATAATCAAAAAAACTATACATTCAAAAAGCCAAGGAGTTGACGCCTTTTCAGCAATGTGGCCTTTGTTCCAGGTTAGACGAGAACAACTCATTCACAGTAGAGGTGGGCGATACAGACTTTAGATTTTCTCAGAATATTTTGTGGTATTATTGTCATAATGACAAAAGTGATGATAGAAGATGATTTATTACTATTTTAAGTGATTTTATGTCTGTGACAGCATTTTACACTAATCATAGCCTCACAAAAACTGCTCTTGAAAAACCTACCCATTTAAAATAGGCTAATTCAGTAAACAAGGCAAATAAAGAAGTGATTTGTATCACTAAGCAGCACTTAGTAACTGCGTTCAATTTTGTATTTATTTATTCATTTCTATTGATGCTCAAATGAAACTAAAAGTAGAAAATAAATAGTAAATACATTTGAAAATTCTTTCACTTTTAACGTTTATTGAGAAATAATAGAGGTGTTGTAATGAATTACATTTTCATTAATTGCCCATTTCTGTATGCAATATTCATACATATTTTTCAGTTCAAATGGATTTCAATTAATGACTGAAGCATTTAACCGATGGATTTAAAAAAAAATGTCTACCTTAATTTAGTTTAAACTTGGATGTTGTGGCTTTATTCTCAAACTGTGTTTCATCTGATCATACATACAGCTACATTCAAGGTGTGTTATTGCAAAAAATAGCACGTTTACACTTTATTCTCTTCTAAAAATCCTACAATGGCCAGGAATTTTGTACAGTCTCATAAGTACACTTTTAATAGGCTACTTCTGCATATTGTTGCAGGATTTTAAATTCCTGTATGTAGTATAGAGTAAGTTTCTTAACCCATCACCCTTCAGTCTGAACCAATAAGTAACAACATAAATGTTCTTAATTGAAAACACAATGCCATAGCAACACTGATATTCTCTGGATTTAAAATATTACATGGTGGTTTGTGTAAATATCAGTTATGAAGTTTACTCTCAAAACCAGGGGTCACCATGCTTTTACTCCTGTTATCCAGCACTATGTAGGTCACAGATCATTCACTTGCAGTCAGAAATCTCATATTTATTAATTGAAACACCAGTTCAAGGGTTTACAGTGGTTAAATGTAAACTTTCTTGTGTAATTTTTTTTTTTTTTTGGGGTGGTAATACCTGATTCGAAATGAATGTGTTAAGGCCCAGCTCTATCTTAGATAGGAGAGCAGTTTGATCTAAAGATGACAATGACCAACTCCCAAACTAAGACTTAACTAGACCATAGGTGCCATTTCTGTGGCTGCAAAGTTTTTTCTGGCCAAGCATGCATGTCTGATTGTCCGTCGTTGTTTTATACACAAACAGCACTCCAGAATCATGCAGCATGGCTGTGAAACAAAATCAGTTTCAAAGGTAGATAAAAATTAATAAATTTAACGGAAGTGGGTGTAGACAGAAGTTAACTTCAATTTGGGTGGGTCAAGAGTGAGAAAATTATAATTATTTTGTTTAATACTTAAGTAAAAATCTCCCAAACCACCAGGTGCTGTGGCAACCTATCTATAGTTCCACAATGTCAGGTAGGCTTAATTTCAAAGAAAATGAGAGCAATGCTGATGTCATGTTAGCAGCTTGTAAACAATATCGAAACAGAAGATATAAATCTTGCAGAATTGAGCCCAGCCACAGAGGGAGAGAGACTTTTCTGCTGGATTTGCAATTAAAGGATGGAGGAAACATCTTAAAACAGGGAATGTTGACCGCATGTTGCTTTTCAGCTTTCTGCTTGCTTTGAATGGAGATCTTTCAACCAAAATGCCGAATCAAACAGTACTGAACAACACGAACAGATAAACTGAAGCTCTGCTGACTGATTGCAGAGATCAGCAGCAGAAGATCTAGCCCTCTAAAATCTTCTATAAAACACTGTGCCTCGCTCATTAACAAAGACACGCAGCAGGATAAGGAGAGTTTTATATAACTACTGCATTCTGTCAGTGTGCAAGTCCCGGCTGGGGTCGCACGTTTTCAAATCACCAACTCAGGCTGATGGGGGGGTGGGTCTATGTGGTCTACAGTCAAACTGGTAGGATATTAGCATAGGTATTTAGCTTAATATTTAAAGTAAAACAAAACGTCTTGTGTAATATTCAGAAATCCAAAAACTGAGGCAAATACAAAAATAGTTCCAAATACCTAAGGCTTTCAGTACAGATTGATTAAAAAGCCCCAATTTGGCTCACTTTTTTTCCTTTTATATCATGACGAGGAAGATAGTGACATTTCTTTTTTTTTTTTTAGAACCATGAAAATTATATGGTTTCTACAGTGCAGGCCAAAAGTTTGGACACACCTTCTCATGCAATGCGTTTTTTTTTATTTTCATGAATACATTGTAGATTCTCAATTAAGGGCATCAAAACTATGAATGAACTAATAATGTATGGAATTACTGTAAGTACTAAAACAAAAAGGGTGAAACACGGTGGCGTTACTAGACCTTATTCACTGGGGCACGTGCCTTAGTAAAAAGTAACCGGTGTTCCAGTAAACTTATAATACTGCTCTCACTGGAAACTGCATTCATGAGCGCCTGTCACTTACCAGCCAAAACGGAAAAAAGAAAGGGATCACAATACCCAATCAGGAAATAACAATTCTGTAGCTGGGTAAGCTTGAACACAACAACCAATGAGAATAATTCACATGATTCTTGCGAAAGTTTCATTTCACCCAAACAGTACACGGTGGAAACCCCGCTGGAGCTCGTCACATCACTTTGAGCACAGAGTAAGTAGTCTACTGTTCACAACTTGTTTGACAGAAAAAATGACAAGTTGATCGCTGTTAGAGAATATTGCATAATTAGCATCTGTCTTTCAATGCTTAGCGTCACTGTGGCCTAAATTTAGCAGTTTATTTAAGTTTACCAGCCTGTGTCGTCTCCCTCATACACAAACTCACGCCATGTGTAGGCTGCATGCACACATGGGGACAATTAATAATGATTTATTGGTATACTGTAGAGAGAGCCCTGTTAAAGTAGCTTATACTGTTTGTGAAGCTGTCCTACAGTAAAACTAAACTAAAACTAGCCTTCTGATAAACTATTCAGAGATTGACATCAGAAAATTCTTCCTTAACAGAAGCAGAGGGAGAGGAACAGAGAGGAGAGATGAGGACAAGGGAGTTATGATAATTGTTCACATTAACAGTAACATAAACATTTATGCTGTGATTTGATCAGTGGTTTAATGGCACATTTAAATAAGTTTGATGCATTTGCAAATGTAGCCTATAATAATCTACACAGAGTCAGAGTAGCCTATAGATCATAATGTGCTTATGATGTAGCCAAAGTTAGAAAGATAATTTTTGTTTTTGTTTGTTAGTTACTTTCTTTCCTGAACTACTTGTTTTAAACTTGGACTGAGCTTTCGGTAGTAAAGACTGACTCTTTCTAATCTTAAATGGTTGCAGTAAGAGGAAGTTGTTTGTAAATCTTTGAGGAGTGTATGTGCAAATAAATATCATTATATTGTACCCATGAATCCATCCTTGTATCTTTACCTGTGGTTTAATATCGCCTACAGTAAGACTGTGACAATGATTTTGAAGCTTGTACCCATAGGCTAGCCATTTAATTCATATAGTGAACACATTTATTTTTTAGTTATTGGGAGTTGGGGGCCTGTGCCCCAGCAAAGCTCTAGGTCTAGCATCGCCCCTGGTGAAATATCTGAATATATGTGTTATCTGTAACTGCTTTACATTCTCTTGAGCTTCAAGAGGTAGTCACCCAAAATGGTTTTCCAGCAGTCTTGAAGGAGTTCCCAGAGATGCTTAGTACTTGTTGGCCCTTTTCCCATCACTCTGCGGTTCAGCTCACCCCAAATCATCTCGATTGGGTTCAGATCCGGTGACTTTGGAGGAAAGGTTATTTCACACTTTTTTGTAAAAGTACTACATAATTCCATATGTGTCGTTTTCAAGCCTTCAGTGAGAATCTACAGTGTAAATAGTCATGAAAATAACGAATACGCACTGAATGAGATGGTGTGTCCAAACTTTTGGCCTGTACTGTATATTTTCATTTTTTGTAATCAGTAACAAAACAGCGTTTGCATACATATCTAAAATGACATGCAACATCTGCAGAATGTGTTAAGAGAACAGCAACCCCGATCTTACCTGTAATCTGTTGGGGGTCTCATAACCGAGGCTGGCTTTTCTTGTAAAGGAACGTTCGGTCTCACTGGAGCTGCTGAAGATAAAGAAGGAGAATTATCCTGAAAACTGTGACTCAAAAATATCTTGATCATTATGTTGAGCGATAGGTTTGTATTTTCACCAACCCATTTTTTAAGGTGTTGTAAATAGACTGTTTGACGTGAGCCTCTTCTCTTTTAACACCCTCAGTGTTTTGACTCAGACTTTTTGAAAGCGTTTCCTGAGAAAAAGAAGAAAGCGAAGTAAAAAAAGGAGCAATACTTATAACATGGTTATTTGGTTACCCCTTTTAAGTACTTACGTTTTTTTTTGCAATAGTTGGAGTACTGTCTTTAAAAACAAACTTCTCTGGTGACTTGAAGCTTGCCTTGGGGGCATTTGGTGCCGTCACCTTGACTGCGGTTGCTGGAGCTGATGACAAACTGGGAGCAGCAGATATGGGAGCAACATAAGGATTCAGAGTGGGAGATGAAGGAGAGGCAGGGATGGCTGGAGACTGAGCATCTTTTCGGGCGTCAAGGCTTCTCGACCTCTTGCGTTCATCGAACTGGAGCCGCTGCCTCACTCCGGTGCGGCCTCTCGTCTGTGGGGCGCTACCCGGCGTGCTGTTGTTGAACTTGTTGATGAGTTTGTTGATGGGCGCCAGGGAGTTGGTGTCAATGGCTGGGGCGGGCTCGCTGCCAGCTGGTGGTGGAGGATCCCGGAAGGACTTTAGGGACGAATCTGTGCTATGTTTCCTGCCCAAAGAACCGGTAAACCCAGAAGCAGTTCGGTTGAACCCTTTGGGTCCTAGAGATTTTGATTTAACAGGTTTCAGTCCTGCTTCGTTATACTCCTCGTCATCAGTCCCGTTAACTTTCTTCTCTGTTTCTCTGGCGATATCGAGTAGGGGTTCAGATTTCGGCCTCTCCACCTGACGTTCCCTGCCAGCCCTACCTTCCTCCTCCCCCTGAGTCCCTGCTTGACCATCCCCTGGAGGTCTTCTGAGAGGACTCCCAAATATTTCCACAACTTCATCCTCTGCTGGAGAAACAGGGGAGTGGGAGGGATTTACAAAAGGGCTGAAGGATTTTGGGAAATCTACCGGCTCTTTTTCAAGCTTTGGGATGCTGTTATATGGAGACGTTGGCCCAGAAGTGGTATTTGGATTAGACAGCTGAACTCCATAAGAGTCACCTTTCTCTCCATCTTTTAAAACGACATATGGCTGCCCAGAGATCCCCTGAACCCTGACGGCCACTCCGTATTTGTTGGAAGGGGGTGTTGCACTGTTGTTTCCTCTTGATTTTTCGGGTTGTACCCCACCTGTGTCATGGAGGTCTTTGATGAAACGGATCTGAACGCCGTAATCCAACTGTGCCTTCCTGTCAGTGGACGGCGTTCCCATTGTCGCTTCCTATTTCTGAGCAACACATGGAGGAAAAAAAAGCAAATTAGATGATCTAGTGGGACAAAAGAGCATCCAGGATACACCCAGAAGTGTAGATGGCACGCAACTATTTCATAAGGTTCATTTTACAGAAATGGTTACTTCTAAGAGACAAGATCTGCTAAACAAACCCTAGCAACATTCTGACTTGTACACTCCGTGTATGTACAAAAGTCTTGCTTTAATCTTTGTATATACCCTTAAGAAAGAGTTAAAGATTGATTTATGGGTCTTATCCATCATCTAAAAAATATTTGTTTTACCTCAGTTAAAAAAAGGAAGGCAAAATTATGTCATTTGAATTGGTCTTCAATCAAGTTACATACATTTATTTTAACTACAAATATGTTTATTCCATTTAAAAAGATACATATTAAAAGTAACTTTCTTAAATAAAATATGAACACAATGAAACGTTAAAAACATAAATTATTTAACTTAAGATCGTAAATAAAAAATAAAGAGTCAATATTAAGACATTTTCATGTATACTGTATATCATTTAAAAATACTGTGTGTCAAACTTTTGTTACAGGGCAGTTAAAATATTTTGCTTTATCTACCAGCTTCTTTTCAAGACATCATTTCAGCTATTGTATTTCAAGATATGCCTATCATTTAGACTTAATGATTATTTGCTTATTTTTTGATCATCTACCATTATATTTTTGTGTAGCGGTATAATGTTATATTACATCAACTTAGAATGTTTTATTATCAAAACCTTTTATATCCAAAGGCCAATGGTTTGCATAATAAAACAGAAAATAACCATTGATTTTACTTCCCGACTCCCACAAGTGATGGTAACAATAATGACAGAGAAAAATACGAATGCCTCTCTGAATTTGAAAAACTTTAAATGACTTTATTACCAAATGTACCATTTTTTGTGCTAATATTTTGACACTAACTGCTATAAATGTAATACAACTGATTATTTCCTTCAAAGCCATTTTTTCTTTAATTCCATTGACCAAATCTCATTGTTTCCACACTTCCTCCACTCATCTCTTCACCCAGCAAAAACATCAGTCAATGGATTTTCTTTTTCAATATAAAAGCTTTTTACATAAAGGTAGCACCAAAGACAGTTTTTTTTTTATTAATAAATTATGTCATTACAGCTTTATTTTTATGACTAAATGTTATATTTATTGTAAGAAGTGCTAAGGATATATAGGATTTAGATTTTAAATGATAGTTTTTAAATGAAGACCTACATTTTGTATGTAGGATTGTAGTGACAGAATTTTTGCAAAACAGTTTAATTTGAATAACTGCAATATAAATAAGCTTTGCTTTTTTACCTTCCTTTTATCCCAAGCAGTCTGTATTTATGTTAACTCTAAAATGAATGAGTATTAAGCTAAATAAAGTGGTTCACAAGTCTGCTACCGCAGGGGTTTCCGCCTTTTAAAAATAATTTGTAGCTTTATTCTCTTACTTTCTGCTTTTTGCCTTCTCATTCCTGAACACAGTCACTCTGACCAGGCTAAAATATCCAGTTCAGGGTATATTACGATAAACTTGTCAACTTGTCTCACTGTTCCACAGGTTAAATTCCTTTTCGACCAGAAGGTTTTGTTTTCATATCATGCCAAATATGCCTCTGAGGCAATAAGAAGCTCTTTGTGCAGGCTTAGTTTGACTTCGCCTCAAGGGTGTGGACAGATGGATGGAAAGTCAAAAAAGGACAGTTCACATGAGAACTCAAATATGGTTGTTACATTTTAGGTCACAAAAGGGATTTTTTTTTTTAGAATTCTTTAATTCAAATAGTCTAAAAACAGTAGAAAAGGAAGCAGCTAAATGCATTTTATGGCCTTTAGGAAACAAATCAGCTAGTTCCATCAGAGGTTTCTTGGCTGTAGCAGCAAAACCCTTAAATCTCAATATTGGGTGTTTGCTGCACAACCTTTATCAACATTTAATACTTCGCAAAAGAAAGATGCTCCCAGGCGGTTTATAAGGTCGTGAAGAGTGCTTCAACGTGATAGGAAATGTGTGATGTCTCAGGAGCGCCTTTTATAAAATCAGAGAAAAAAATGGTGTTAAATCAGTTTGGGCTTGAATATCAAAAATGTATGGAAGACGCTGGATCACAAAACGAGGACATGCAGTTTGAAAGACATTAAAACCCCTCGTATTTTCCTAGATGGGATATGGATAAAAATATGAACGCTAAAAAGAAATAATTTATAACCGTTCCTCTTATGTAAACAGCAGTTAGGTTAATAGTTGAGGCCTGTTAACCAAACATGCATGTTTCTGGACTGTAGAATGAATCTGGAGCCTCTGCAGAAAACTAATTTCCAGACTCCAGGATCTTGCAGCTATTCGGGAGCACCTCTAGCCACCGTTCTGCACCAAATTTATATCAGAGTTTAAAATATATGCAGTACTTAGCAAAAGTTTTAGGCAGGAGTGGAAAAATATGCTGTAAACAAAGAATGCGTTCAAAAAGAGTAGTGTTAATCATTACTTTTCACTGATCAACAAAATAAAGTGAATGAACAGAAGAGAAATCAAAATCATATCAATATTTGGCATGACCACCCTTTGCCTTCAAAACAGAATCAATTCTTCTAGGTCCACTTAAACATAGGTTTTGAAGGAACTCTGTTGGTACGTTGTTCCAAACATTTTTGAAGGGTACCCATAAGAATTGATGCTGGTTTGAAGACAAACAGTAGTAACTCCAAATATTGGTCCCGTTTAGATTTTCTTTTTGTTTGCACACTTTGCATTTTGTAAATTGACTTTTTTTAATCATTATTTATATTTCAGAAATAATTATTTGATTACAGCATTTTTTTTTTCAACACCTGCCAAAAACTTTTTCATAGTACTGTATATCCAGTTCTGTTTTTTTCTATTATCTTTTCAACCTACCTAAAGAAAACCACTCCCAACTTCACGTCTGAGATGACCCAAAAACAAACAAAAAAAATAATCTCCTCTTACAAATAGCTTTTCAATTTTCTTTCGTTTTCAGATAACCTACCCAGCTCTGTCAGCTAATATATTAGTATACCCTGAGCATGTCCACCCAATATGCTAGTGAGAGATGAAAATGAGTAGGCTGGTTCTGCTGCCATTGTCCCGGCTCTGTGGAGCATTAAAACACTAAGAGGCTGTCTCAGGAATGGGCCTCCCCTTCCCTATCTTCCCAGCCACTAAACTTCAGAACAGAACCGATCAACCATGGACTGTTTACTTTGAGCTGGACACACACCAGATCAAGCATGCACGGCATGGCTGTACACATGTATGTTTTTTTCCACCTAGTTACTTTTTTTTTTTTTTTACATTTTCTCCCTTATTATTCAAATTTTATGTGACTGAACACTATAAACCAGTACATATTCGTAAAAATGGAAGGACCAATGGTTTTCAAAACTTTTCAAAAGTAGAAATGGTGTGCATTTGTGGTAAACCCCGTTACTATTGTAACCTTACATAAAGTCCAGCACAACCAGTTGTCTTCAGAAGTCAAGCAACTATATATTTAAAAAAACAGTCCATTTGCATGTAATTTTATCTCGGTATAACTCAAGTGGTGCTGTGAAGGCCTTAGAGGTTTGTTGGAGAACATGAGTCAACAAACGGCATCATCAACACCAACGAAGACAGCGGAGAGTCCAGGGATAAAAAATATTGAGAAGTTTAAAGCAATGCCATGTTATAAAGCTATATTCTAAACTGTGAACATCACAGAATTGTTCAATTTCTCGTTAAAAAATGGACTTTTAAGAAAGATGGCAAGAAGAAAGCCATAAGAAGACTACTTTGCTCTGAACCTTGCAGGAGATAGGAAAAATGCAGAAGAATATGCTCTGATAAGATAGAAACCTAAGAGGATGTTTTTGATGCATATGTCAATTGCTATGTGTTGGAGAAAACCCTGCATAACTCCCCCATAATAAACCGTGGCATTTGAGGCTATTGTTCTTCAGAAAGCAAAGGGAAGCTAGTCAAGCTTTAACAAAGTAAAACACAAGGCAATCCTGGAGTAAAACCTGATTTACTAGTCAGAAAACACCTGAGACTGAAGTGGAGGTTAGCCTTCCAGTAGAACAACAACCCTAAACACATCAATTGGTTTGGATCAAAGCATATTTATCAGTTAGAATGGTCAACTCAAACTCTAGACCTAAATCCTATTATGAATCTGTGGTTACGTCAACACTAAGCCGATAAGGTTATACGGGGAGTTAGACGCCTAATGTTATCCACTCAACACGAGCATTTACGCCCCGTTTAAGGTCCCATGATTGCGCAATCCCATACCGACCTGTGCAAATACTGGGCATGCTCAAAAAGACGCACGAAAAACGCGTGACGCCAGCGCCTACATAATATATACAAGAAGCTCTACAGCACAGTACATATCTGCTTGTCCCGTTAACCGAAGAGAACAATATCTGCTCAGAAGAAGAGAGAGTTTTTGGTGTGGACAGACGACGAGATCGATTTATTACTCTTCGCTGTTGTCTTTGTCTGTAGTGTCGTATTGTTATTGACGCAGCATTCATTGACGCCACTTCCTTTCATTATCCGGGGAAGCTGTCCACACTGGCTCGTTTAGCAGTTGAATTAAGATTTACACGGCTCTCTTACCCGGCTAATAGTTATCCGGCCACAGACCTTAAACGACGCCGGGTTAGTGTGGACGATAGGGGGGTGTAGACTAAATAATTATACGTTTAAGGCATTATCCGGCTTAGTGTGGACGTGGCCTATGGCACGACTTGAAAATTCCCACTCAGAAACTTTCTGTCCAATATTACTGAGTTTGAGCTTTTCCAGTTCTGGATGTGTAGTGCTGGTATACAGAAAGACTCGAAGCGGTGACTGAGGCAAAACATGGTTCTACAAAGTGTTGACTCAGTAGGGTCGAAAGGCACGTTTTGTTTGTAAAACAATTTGGGATTTTTTTTTTTTTTTTAACATCATTTTTTGGTTGATCTATCACAGAAAATCAAAATACAAACACGCAAGAGTTTGTGGTTGTGACAAAACGTTTGTAGAGAACTAATAATTTAGCAAGGCCCTTAATGGTCAAACTGCTATTAGTGAAATTGTATTATAAAGGATCATGTTTGTATTGGTTTTGGCTTAGCAAAGTTCACCTTTCTCTAAGTGACCTTCGTTTTCTCTCTGGCCCCTCACAAATGCAGCTCTTTCCGGGACTGAACTGCAACTCTGGTTATAGTATAACACACTGAACCTCCCATTAGCAATCAGGTTAGTCTAGCAGATCAAAGTCAGACTTTGTCTTTACCAAAAACATTCTTTGGATTCCAGACGTTCTCTCTTTCAGCACTGCGCGTGGTTTGCATTTGTATAATAGGGACAGATTAAGAGGAAACTGAGTGGGCTAGCAGCTATAACGTCCACACATGTCGAGAACTGTCCATGAGGGCAGAGAACAGAAGACAGAAAATAAGCAAAAGGTAAAACACATGCAAACATGGCATTATGTTTCTGCCAGTTTTTAAAAGAACAGGGCTGATGTTTAGCTGCTGATCTCACTCAAAATCCAAAGAAATGAATATGTTCCTTAAGTAAACACACATCTCCACAAAGGCTCGGTTGTTATTCAGCCAGCAGTGGCTGTGCACCTCTGGGTGACAACGGCTTCGCCTTTCACGCCGCTTCTCTAACTCGTCACAAGTACAATCTGAGTCAACAGAGACAGGAATGTCACCCAACAGGCCAATCAGCTGTCACTCGTCCTCACGGTCCAACACAGCCGTCTCATTTTTAATACTTACTGCTTTCTCCTCATTAACATTGACACCCAATTACAAAACTTTCACTACACACCTTATGGTTAGATCTAGAGTTATTTATATACCTTGTGTTATTGTGTTGCTTTATGTTCATGCAAGCATGATGGACCACTTTAAGAGGAATCAATTCAAATGCACAGGATTTATGTAGACAGAAAATAAAGTTTTCTATTTTAATTTCTGTTTTAATATAAATTTTATGTGTTAATATAATTTGTGAAGAATTTAGCAAATAAACATACCAAATCTTTAAAACTGTCTATTCTGTAGGAAAATATGTTAAGATCAGTTTTGTAGTAGTTAATGAGTTATTTCTTTGGCATTTATATACCCAGCTCTTTGTCCATTTTCTGCAATATAGGTAAAATATTTTTGAGATGTTAAAAATAAAATGGGTTAGAGTTTAGTTACAACTTACAACTTTTTTATTCTTAGTTTTATTAATTGAATTTAAACGTTAAAAAAATTGAATTTAGATAATTCTGACTTGTAGTAAATTAAATCAGAATTAAAATCTTCATTGAGTTAAAGTAGCACATGAGAACGATTACTTCTTATACATTAATATATCAGGAAAGGTCACTGATTTGACTGGCACTGAAAGATCACTGTTTAGAGGCTGGCAGTTGAGAGTTCTTTATACACGTATATGAAGGGAAAATTTAGTGGAAGGAAAAAGTACATCACAAAAAGAAAGAAAAGCAACTGAGACAACCAAAGCTTTGAGAGGATGGTGAAGAAAGTAGGGATGCACCGATACTGGTAGTGGGTATCGGCCCCGATACCGCCTAAAGTACTCATATCTAGGGATGGGTATCGTTAAGGATTTATCGATGCTACTACTCTTAACGATACTCCTTATCATTTCTTTTTTTTAATACAAAAAAAAGGGGGGGGGCACAAATAATGAACTAGAATTGTTTTCTTTTTTAACAACTGGAACAGCAAAGCACAGAAAATAAATAACTACAAAATAATAAGTACAAAATTAATAACTTGATAAAAACACTATATAAACAACTTCTTTTAGATATCAAAAACTAAAAATACTATGTTATCTATTTAAAAAAGTTTAAGGTATTCAAATAAAAAAATAATCAAAAAAATATCAAATAAAAAATATCAAACATGACTTCCCTATAAAACAATGCAATTACGAACCAAAATGAAAGATTTTGAATGCTAAAGTGTATAGTGTAAAATAAGCGCTGAGAAGATTGAGAACAACAATATAACATCCACCCATCCATTTTCTGTTCTACTGCATCTTAATGCTGCAGCACTCAGGCAGTCAAAAACTGTGCATCTCTCTGTTTGTATTTGGTGTATTTCAGGCAGGTGTTTGGTCAAATCACTCGTGTTCTGGCCTTTGCAAGAAACGCTTTTATTGCATTTGTGACAGCGTGCACTGTCGGCTTATTTTTTTGTAAAACGAAGCCAAAGTTGGGATTCTTTCGTTCGCTCTGCCATCGTGTCTGTGTACGTACTGGTCCGTGGAGCTTCTGTAAGAGCGCAGCAGTCGCTCCTCCCACCTTCAGTTCCCGCGGCCTGTGTGCTTGTTAAGGGGGAGCGGGGTGCCAATACAGTGTTTGGCTTGCGTTTATATCTCCTGCAAAAGATGAATACGACCTTAATTTGACCGTTAAGAGGACCGATAAGGCTGAAGCTTATCGGTCCTGGTGGACAGTCAGAATCAGCCCCGGGGCTGATTTATTACCGGGTTTCGGTACCCGTCCCTTCTCATATCGTTATCGGCTAATGTTAACCGATACCATGAAACGATACTTAAGATGTGGAAAGGCAGAAATAATTTCACAGAAAATTTTGGTTTTTAACTAAAATTTAAGTTTTGTGGTCATTTTTATTAATATTTTATTATTTTATCTAATTCACCATCATTTGTTGTAACAAGCAGAGAAGAAAATAAAACCTGACTCCCGATAGCACTTTTTTTGTGTGGTAGAAGTATCGGCGTTGGTACTCAGTATTGTTAAGTACTCAGGTCCAAGTATCGATATGGTATCGATTTTGAAAAAAAGTGGTATCGTTGCATCCCTAGAAGAAACAATTTAAAGTTAATTCACTAGGTGTCGATTGCAGCTAAACTCAATGCTCCAAGAGCCACGATATAGACATATTCAGGACAGGAGCTACAGCTGTCATGTTCTTCAAGTTTAACCACTCCTGAACCAGAGACATCAGAAGTGTCTTACCTGGGCCACGGAGAGGAAAAAAAATGAAGTGTTGCTCAGTAGAAAAATTTTCCTGAATAAATTTTATTGTATGCCTCATTCTGAGTGTGGTGGAAAAGTGGAGAGGAACAGAATAGAAGCTGCTTAAGGTCCAGTTTGAAGTTTTTTACATATCAGTGTTAAATTGAGGAGTCCTTCCATCTGCCAATACTTGCTATTCATTGGTCAGCAATTTGTCCTAACACCAAAGAAAGTATTTAGGATTGTCAGAAGGAAAATGAGAGACCAGACTCAACAATGCAGAGAAACTAAAGGCCACTATGAAACTAATTGGTCTTCCTTACTAGAGCCACAGGCTCATGCAAAAGGAGCCCTGGCAAAGGATTGAGTGATATACTGTAACTTATTGTACTTAAAAGTTTCTGGTGCTCATTCACTTTGTCAGCACACTTATTCCTTCCACTCAGTTTGATCGGGTATAGGTCCCATCCCTGCTCCCCCTCTCCTTCTGGAAGGGGCTGCAAGCCGTGTCTCATACCGCACAGAAAAGGCAAAATCAACAGAGAAAGCATCACTGTTTTGACTTACTCTTAACAATGGAGATTTCTTTCTTTTTTCACCAAAACACCAAGTTGACTGAGACGCGTTAATCTGTAGTTCATGATGGGAACTGGGACGCATTCTGATCGACTGCTCCGTTTTGTGGAGACACAAATCTATTGGTCAAGGCTCTAGGCTCGGGTAAATAATTCATTTTGCCGTCAAGGCCAGGGAAGGGACTTAGGAGAAATATACATTTTTAAAGACTAGTTACTTTATAATCATAGAACAGGGTCAGAGTCAAATTACTAATTTTAAAGTATTAAAATGAAAACGTAGATTATACAGCAATAACATGTGAAATCTCCTCAACTATCAATTAGGGAGCCTTTCCTATTATTGTTTAGGCTACAAAAAAAGTTCTTATGCAATATTTTAATTTTCAGAAAAACTGAAATTTTTGAGATTTTAATTAGCTTTAAAGGTGTAGCTATTCAAAATCGAGAAATAAAATACTTGAACTGTATCATTCTGTGTGTAATAAATATATATAAAATTCGAGTTAAATTGATTTAAATGAATTAGGGAATTAAGCCACATTTTGGATTCTTTTCCTTATTTATTGAGATGGACTTGTACTTAAAACATTAACACAGGCAACAACAGAGTAGCTTAATTAGAAAACCCTTTACAGTGTCACTGATTTATACTTTTATTAAAAATAAAAAATACAAACAAGATGTGCCAATTAGTTTGTTGCAAGAAGTTACTTTTCATATCCCTTATCAACTGAACTTAAATAAATGAATTCACACATAAAACGTTTGAACTTTTTATGCGGATAAATCGTACAAAAGAAATGTAGGCTAGATTTGTAAACCTGACTTTTGCAACAGTTAGGGGGCTCTTGGGAGCCCCCTGTTGGTTCCTTTGGCCTTTGCAGGCGCTTGCTTCGCATATGCTGTGCCATTAAGGGGAAGTTTTCTGGCTAATAAGATTATAATCACCTGTATGTGTTTACCAAAACACATTGAAATGAGCATGAAGTGTAGCTTCAGGCATAAATTTTAGATCAGGGCTATTTCTGTAGCCAATTCCTGTAACTCTGAGAAGAACTTACTATAAAACAAAAGCTTGTCAGATCGGATTTACATAAGAGTTACACGATGATCTATATCAGAAGTAAAACACGCATCCTGCTTACAGCATGGAAGCACCTGTTTGCTCCTGTGTTAATTGCGTCACACCCACCTATCCGGTCAGTCAGTATCGGTGCGCGTCGAAACCTCCCGGCTGTTTACACCTGCCACACACACACCGAGCACCAACAATAAAAACATCTATAATCAGCCGAAATAAACAGCTGCCATATAAGCTACCAATGAGACGCGCCGCCGCCGCATCCTATTCGAGGCGTTCACCTGCTCCAACAGCCCCGCATATCCTCTTTACGCAGCGCAGACAGATCCGATTAAAACAAGAGTGGATATAGAGCGCAGAAACAAACCCCCATGGAGACGGCCAACAAAAGGTGGTTCATTTACAGCAGCAGCACAGCTACAGGTGGACAAGTATTTTGTTCCAAGTGCTGGGAAATGCCCGCTCAGCTCAAAAGACCGCATTACTCATACTTTATGTCCAACTCAAAGTAAATAAGGAGCTGCTGAGTAAGTACTACTGCACCTGCAATGATGGTCCAGTTTCCGAGCTCCTCCTCAGCCAATTTCTCGGCATGTATGAATCGACAGCAACTCCGCGCAGCGCTAAGATGGGGATATGTTATTCCAGGAGCTGAGGACATTGGGGAAAATTACCCCCACTACCAGTGGAACCTGTTGCCAGCACGTCCGACAGGCCGTCCTCTCGCCTCGGCCGGGATCTGATTGGTGGGATGCTCCCAGTGGGGGCGTGGCTTCGCGTTGCACTGACTCTCATCTCACCAGCTACACTTTAAAACACAATGCAGCCACTGTGTGACCCACTTCAGCTGTGTAATCAGTGAGAGACGCTTTGCATGGCAGTATCATCTACATAAACAAAACCAATTGGGAAAAAGAACTGTAGCTCACTGGTATTTAAGAATATAATGGACTTTAGTGACAGTGGCTTGCAAAACTATTCACTCTCCGTGAACTTTTCAGCATTTTGTCACATCACATTAGTAAGTAAAGTTATAATGGATGCTCAAAAGAGTCTGACTGGTGGAGTTAATTCATATTCAGCCCCATTTGCTCTTCTACCCCTAAATAAAATGCCGTACAACCAACTGCTTTTAGGAACTCTCCTAAGTGAATTAAATCAACGAATTCTGTTTTTTAGAGATCGGAGGGAACAAATCAGCATCATAAAGATCAAAGAACCGGGCAGATGGGTTAAGGAGAAGGTGGTAGGCGATACCAGGGTGACTTTATACAATGTTCCAAGCTTAGAAAATCTCAGATTTATCTAAAAATGGAAGAGGACACAATGCCAACCTACCAAGACATGGCCATCCACCAATATATATCTGTCCAAAAATGATAAAGAACAAACTGTTTTTCGAATAAAGATAAAATAAAAAAGCTAATTTTAGCAGTTTTTCCAAGGTATATCATTCACCTAAATTGTTCCTGAACTAAAGAGCTCCTTCAGCAGACTGCAGGTTGGCAAAGGAGCTTTACCGCAAATCCCTCTTCCAGCACCTGAGATTGTATAACTATCACTGCTACCAACAAACTCTATAAGTGTTTACATATCCTGCCTATTATTTGCACTGTACTTTCATTTTATTATTGCAAATCACCCCCTCCCCACCCCCTTTTTTGTCTTGTAAAAAGTCTGTGCAATGCACATATATACTTGGACATTTTGTGACTATTTTAAAGTTATCCTGCTCAGTGGCACCGCTCTTGAACTGATGTTATTTTTAGTAACTTGAGAGTATTTGAGTTGTAATATTGTCCTTACTTTAGGCTAAAATATATTGTTTTATACTTTTACCTGTGTGAACTTGTTACTTTGCTGCCGATACACATGATTTTCGCCAGAGGGACAATAAACTGAATTTCTATTCTAAGTAACTTCCACAACAGGATGAATCTAAAATGTAGCAGTAATAATATGGTGGATCTATTTTTCGTGATAGTTTGGGAACTATATCATTTGTTTACATACGTTTACACCAATACCATCCCATTTCAATCTTCTTTTGCAAAGGTTTTACATTCTTGTATTTTAAAATCTAAACCAACAAGGTAATTTTTAAAATGCTGATATCTTTCAAAAAGTTATAACATTCCTGCATCTAAACCAGTTTTAATAATAGACTTTAGAGGGCAAAGATGACTGGATTGTACAGCTCGCAGAGCCCAGAACTGAACTGAAAGGCCATAATAATCCTGGAGACGCAGAGATGTACAGCTCAGGTGCAAGAATCTGTCGACATAACTCAGTCATGCAATCTACAAACCTGATCTGATGGGAAAGCAGCAAAAATGCTTTTCTTCAGCAGAGGCTGTGAGCAATCCTAGAAGAGAACCTTTTTAGAAGCTGCCAAATACTGTGGACTTTGAGTCACTTTGAAGCAGGGCAACAAATACAGGGTCAAGAATGGACTGGTGTAGTATTTTCATGTTAAAATTGGTTTTGTTCAAATTTAGACCTCATTCCACCATAGAATCTGTGGTAAGGTTAAAGTTCATAGGTGCTCTTACCTCCATTCGGACAGATCTTAACCCCATTTTACAAAGCAGAATTGGAAAAAAAAATTGTATCAAAGTGTGTAATCCCAATAGAGAAAACTTAAGATTTGCAGCTGTAGCTGCAGTAAAAGGTGGTGCTAAAGATAGACTTGGGGAAGTTTTATAGTTTCTCACAAGGATGCAAATTCCCTTTACAATTTTGCATTAGTTTTGATACCCTCATAATTTCCAAATAGGTTTAAGGGAGTAACATGATAAAAAAGCAAAACTGTTCAACTTAGAGGCTTTGCTTTAAAATTGCAGTCATGATTTAGTGAAATTGCTGACCTATTTTACCCCACTTTTGTGTTCAAACAAAATTAATCCTATTATTCTAATTTCAGGGTACTCTCAAACTGTAATACAGGCACCAACTGTGGTACTTGTACTGCCTTTAGAAGAACACATTAGAAAATTTGGTCAAAACGGTTCACCTGTGGATACATTTTCTATCAAAACTGACTTGGTTCCAGTCTGAAGATAGGAAATCAGTAGTACTTAATGCATATTTTCACTATGGCAGCATGTTCTCTAAATGGTATTGTAAATCAAGCTTAATGTGATGAAAATCATCAGAATAATAAAAAACAACAACTGTTTTCTCATGGCAATCATATGCCATAATGCAAGGTAGCTGTGTTGGATTTCGGGTTATGGACTTCTCTGTACACTTTATAGCAACCAGTCACACAATAGCAACGGATAAGATGGTTTCTAATTTTCTATTGATGTAAAAATGTCAATTTTTTCCTACAGTTTCAACATGTGTCAAGATGGTGGTGCTGTCACCTATTTTTAGGCATGTAAAGTGGAGATAAAGAAGTCATATATCCCGAAATTTCAGCCAAATGTTATCTTTTTGTGATACTAAACTATGTTAATGGTTTAAAACTAAAATGCAAATTTTATTAATTTATATAATTGAGAACCCACTTGGTATCTGCTAAAACATGCACCAACCAATTGGCCAACTTTCCTTAAATTGGCTCTGACTGGAGGAACGTGGGTCAGATTTGATTGTTAAAATGATTTAACTTTTATGGCTAATGTTCATGACAATTGTTTAAATAAAACAAATTATACACAAATTAGTTTGCAGGCTATAAAATTAACAAACCAAAGCAGAAAACTGGTTGGTCAGACCTGATATATAAAACAGCCTGATCATTCCATCTCCTGCTAAAACCATCTAAAGGTGTCTTAAAACACCAGCATCTTTGGCTGAACAATATTCCATGGGTTTGGGTATTTAGAAAGAAATCAAAAAAATCAAATAAAAGTGATAAACCAGACTTAGACAAGATAACAAAAAAACGTTCTTTACTTCAGAGTTTAGTACCTCGCCTTTCCCCACCGCATGTAGTACTCGCTGGTTCCACCAGGAGGCACCAGAGCAGAGCAAGAGCACAGCACAAATAGTACAAAACGAAAAAGGGAACGACAGAGAGCATGAAAATAAAGGCAACTTGGACATGTAATAAAGAAAAAAAGCAAGAAAGAATTTGATATAAACACCTTATACCGCAAGAAAAATGTAAAAATTTGTATTTTTCTTTCTCTTTTTCCTGTTTAGTTATTTGGTCTATTTCAAGGCTTCCTGCAGAGCAGAATCCTGAAAAGAAATGACAAATACTGCATTGGATCGCATGCATCTCCCGCCGCTAGTTTGTTAAGGACTATGCACATTGTGATATGAGACATGACGTCACTACCTGCTATGCCAAACCCATCCAAAAGGACTGGATTCACAATTTCATGAGCACTGCAGATAAAAAACAAAAGACTTTATAAAAACGAAATTACCATGTATACAACCAAGACACAACTCATCTTTTTTTGTTCACCGAATCGACTCCGCCACTTGTTCACAAGAGATGGGAACTCTAGACAAATATTTTGTCCGTATATTTACAAGTTTGTATTATTTTCATTTTTCTGTTTCTGTTTTTTGTTTTTTTTTGGGCGATGAGATCCTTTGTGAAACGTGGATGAAATCCCGACCTCGTACTCCTTTGGAATACCCAGCACAGGGTACATGATGCAGTGAGTAGGGTTAAAGCGTGTAGCCTACATGTAAGAATTAGGTTCCACAAACCGCTTAATACTGACAAGTTTTTACCGCCATACACCGATAAAATTTTCAGTTCTTCCCCTTGCTTGCGGTAAAAAGGCCAACCATGTGAAAGGGCAGTGGTGAACTGAATCGTTTCGGTAAAAAACTAAGCTGCAAATTCATGAGACTGTTCTACAGGGTTCCAAAATCCTTTTTTCAGGTAAACATTATTTTCCAAAGGTCCAAGTCTGTTTAGCCCATCTTAAGAAATGAGCATTAAACTGTACTTTTAATTTATGGCAGATGTTTTTTTGTTTTTTTTCCAGGCATCAGGCTTTAGATAAGGACATTTCAAAAACCACAGAAAAACAGGAAGGGCAGAAAGAAAAGAGGATACAAGTAAAGATGGAGCCAAGTGATGAAAACAAGGGACAAAAGAAGGGAGGATACAAGAAAGAACAGAAGTAAAGAAGCAATGATACATGGTGCAGGGAAGGATGGAAGGTGTCAAATCAGAAGAAAGGATAGGATGACAGGATAAATTTGAAGGAAGAAAGAAAGAAAGAACAAAGTAGAGAAGGAAGGACATAAGGAAGGATGGAAGAAAGACGAGTTAAAACGATAGTAGAAAGGAAATAAGGAGTATGGCTACAATGGACTGATGGAAGGAAGGAAATACAAACGTTTTTCCCCTACTCTTTTTTTCAATTTTCCACACCAACCCGATCTGGAAAACAGTTAAACCCCATTCCAGACTGTGCAGGCTCCCTGATTACTATTGGTAGCTGTTCCAGAGCTCTTCCTAATTAAGATCAGTATTCTGTGGACTCGTATCAGTACAAAGTGAGTATTTAAACATCAAGTTCCACCGCCTGATGTGAATTTCTGAGTGTGAGCTGGAAATATAACCACGCACATATGATTCAGTCGAGTCAGTGCGGGAGTTTCGGTGCCAGTCAGTCACAAGCTGTTTGAGGTAGTGTGTTGGTGTCAGTGCTTAGCTAATTGGCAGGCGGATTTCTCAAGGACCATGTGGGTTAACATTCATCATGATTTTAAACTCTAATCGGGGCGAAAGGAAAATTGATTTGCCTAAAGTCACTCAAAGTGCTACGTATAAGCCTGAAGGTCGATGAGTGCGTCGCTTTTGTGTAGTGAATGAGTAAAGGGCTGGCCGAGACGGAGCTGACACGGCACACAGGTCATTCACTTATTTCAGAGTCTGTCTGTCTGTCTGTCTGTCTGTCTGTCTGTCTGTCTGTCTGTCTGTCTGTCCAATCGATGCTGCTCAGCTCTCGTTAGCCGCCACCAGCTGGCCTAAACCCTGGCGAACAAACACGGCCTGTATGTCCTTGGTCTTGATGCAGAGGTCACAAGCCCAAACGGCAGCACTCTCTGTGGTCAACATCCCGTACGCCGGTTCCGTAAGCCCCGTACAGTCACGGTGGAACCAGCGCTGGCAGGAAGCCTCGCAAAGGATTGCGTCCTGGTCGTCGTGTACCTCCGCCATACACATGCCGCAGGGGAAGACCATACCGGGTCCACCTAGCTTTCCAGGACCTGAACTGGGCCCAGTTGTTTGGGCAGGGGGCCCAGGAGGCAAAGGAGACTGGGTATTAGGAGTTGAGATGGAGTTTGACAGGGGGTTGGGGTTGCTGCCAGGTGTGTTACCCCCATTGTTGTTGGTTATGTTGTTCTGATTTGAGTTGGAGGCAGCGTTGGACAGGGGGCCGCCAGAACCAGGAGTGTTGTTCTGCTGGTTGTAAGATGAGGACCCTGCAGAGTTTGGTGGAGTTGACTGCTGCTGCTGCTGCTGATTGGAGTTGTTGGAGTTTGGGATATTTGCGTTGTTGGGGGGCTGCAGCTGACTGGACTGCGGATGCTGGGGTTGACCCGATCCGTTCAGGGGACCGGTGGGAGAAGAGTTGGGGTTGGGCTGCGATGGGGCTGACGGAGGCTGACCAGGTGTGTTTGCACTGGGCGGGGGGACATCAGGGTGGCCGGGGAAGCCTCCCCCTGGTTGTGAAGGCCCAGAGTTAGAAGGAGGGCCGGGTGTAGTGTTATTTGGGGGGCCGTTAGGATTCATGTTAAGCTGCTGCTGTTGTTGTTGCTGCTGCTGCTGTGGAGGCCCAGACGGCCCCCCACCTCCACCAAAGTTCTTTCCATCCTCGCTGCCTGGCCCTGGTGGACTGGGGCCAGGATATGGGCCATCCTGTGAGGGAGGAAACTGTCCTTGAGGGGGCATACCTGGCAGCCCTCCTCCCACCATGTTGCCACCAGGGCCACCACCCATGCCACCCATCATGTTCATTCCAGGTCCCATGCCTCCTCCCATGGGAGGCAAGGGCCCTCGTGGACCTCCACCTCCAGGCAATGGTGGGCTGTTGAACGGGTGCCCGCCCTGTCCGTGCTGCTGCTGTGGGGGCATGCCAAAACGAGGATGGGGAGGCCCACCTCCTCCTGGACCCCCCATTCCTCCTGGAGACAACATGGAGGTAAATCCTGGCCCAGGATGCATGGGTGGACTGAAGTTTGGCTGCATATTGAACTGAGAGGGTCCACCAGGAGGAAATCCACCTCCTCCTCCGCCAGCTCCCCCTCCGCCACCTCCACCACCAAAGCCGCCCATTGCTCCGAAGCCCAACTGGTGGTGGGGTCCAGCATTGGTCGGAGGGCCGAAGGGTGGCCTGCGTCCAGGCTGAGCACCTCCCGGTCCGCTCGGGCCTCCCATAAAGTTCATGCCTGGACCCATTCTGCCTCCACCTCCATACCCACCTCCTCCACCGGCACCTGGACTCGGGAGAAAAGGAGCCCCACCTGGTCCACCTGCCCCACTAGGTCTGGATGGAGGTCCAAAGTCATCGTCAAATGGGTTGGAGGCGACCAGATGGTCAACCATGGGCGTAGGAGGCGGCGCAAACTCGGTGAGGTGGGAGAACCCCGCCGCCTGAAACAGAAGAGGTTGCAGAGTGATTCTATTTTCATTAAAATATGATAAAGGCGGCAAAGCAAACGTGTGCAAAATAACCTCCAGAGAAATGCACACCAAAACCTCTGATTGATACAGTAACATATTTATGGGAAAAATGGACAATAAAAGAGCGGACTGTATATCAGACAGACTGAGTGCACCCTTCTTACCCTTTACCTTCCAAACGGGGTAAGTAATGATGATGCCAAGTGCGAACAAATATGGGGATTTAAAAATTTGATGCAATAAATCATTAGAGTAAAGCAAAACCTGGCTTTTAATATGACCTCTCCGAATGCACAGAATGTGCTCATGGTGTTGGAACTAATTATTTTTGGGTGTATTACTCCAGTTATTTTTTTTTATTTTTTTTTTTTTAACGTGTCCTGTCTAGCAGTATGCTACTCAGAATTGGTGTCTGAGTACCAAGTACAAGCCCAACAGTTTTACTTTCCCAAGCAGAGTATTACAGCTTCGCTGTAGTACGCCACTTGATGTATATGTATGAAAAATCTTTATTAGTGATTACTGTGGGTTCAATTTCCTGACGTCATGGACATTAAACTGAGACAAGAAGGGAGAAAGGAAGAAGGTGAAGAAAAGAAACCGGACCAACAGAGGGGCGAACCGATGACACACGACAGGGAGGTAAATAAAGAACACAAGAAAACATCCCAGTCCTCCACCTCTGCCGGACGGCAGAGAAACAGTAATACAAAAACAACAAAGTGTACAGAACCAAACCAATAGTTCGGATCTGGTAGAATAAACAAAGAATTACACATTCACTACACACAAGCATTGATTAATGAACATAATACAAATGTTTCTGGTAAGCTCCTGTGAACAACTAACTAATGATGATAACCTCAGCTTAAGATATGTCCGTCCTCACCTATGTCCCCACACCTATGTGTGTGCGAGCATGCAGGTCGGAATAAGGTTTCCCCATGCAAGTGATTGATAGCTGGTGTAAGGAACCGTCAATCCGTCCTACAGGAATCGGCACAGACATGGAGGAGGCAAGAGATGTATGCATCCAGCGTCCCACAGAGTACAGAGTCCACAGGCGGATCAGCGCAGGGTCGATCACCCGCCAAGAGGGGAACAGATGGAAGCCCCAGGGGAGCACCCACCAGCCGCGATGCTGGGGCCCGAGAGATCGCAGTGACGAGCCCACGGGCTCCGCCGGTAACCGGCTACGCCAGGGCGGGCCCGGACCAGGAACCGGAGGCCACGGGGACCAGGGGCACCCCACCCCCCAGCGGGGCCCCAACCAGTGACCAGCCGACAAGGGTCCCCCGCCGCCGCCGCAGGCAAGGAGGACCCGCAGCCAACCGACGGACAACACACGCCGCCGCCACCCCGGACCAGTACCCACCGCCAACAACCCGGCCCGCCCCCACACATCCACACGCCAGGGAGCCACAGCGGATGTACGCCCTCCCCAGGCCGCGCCCAGCCGGCACCTGGACATCCAGATCTTCCAGCTCCAGGGTCCAGATCCCGCCCCACGTGGGGCGCCAAGATCAGGGGCCCAGCCAATGCCGGACAGCCCCACCAGGCGAACAGACCAGCCAGCTGAAGTCCTGGAACCGGCAGGAGGATTGGGCGCCAGGCACGGTCCCCACCGATCCACCGGACGGCACCAACCTATTCTACAAACCCGGCACCCCCATAAGAGGTGCCCCAGTCAATCCAAGGAGGACATCGGCCCGAAACAGCGGCCGCCCGACACACCGGACCACCCAGGACCCGCCCGACATGCACCAGGACCGAGCCGGGCCGCAACCGGGACCCCCAGCCCCAGGCATCGAGAGTCATCATCAACCAGCGGGCAGGAGCAACCATCACCGACGGGGAGTGACGGGGAGGGAAGAAGATGCATCAGGCCAGAGAGCAGCCAAACACCCAACCTGACAGGTAGACATAGACAGACAGAGACACTCATACGTACCCTCCCTTTCTTGTGTACACATTCTTACAAATACAGGACATACGAAAAAAGGACGCTATACCCTCATTCATACCCCCCATACGTACACTATACTCCATACTCCCAGGCCCAGGGACAGACACCCCAGTAGAGAACCCTGCCCCTGCACCCAGGAGACAGACCCCTTTGCCCACCAGGACGGGGACAAGTAGACCGCCAAGGCCCCACACCGGCAAGAGCAGCCCACCAGCCCAGGACCCCGACCAGACGGCGTGATGTTCTATCCGGGCTCCGACCCCTGATGGTCCAACGAACAGGGGTGTGGAAAGACCCCCCAGCCTCTCTCCCCCAGCTCAATGTGGTGTTGTTGCGTGTTGTTCTAATGTGCACTTAAAACAGAGGGGGGGGACATGGGAATACTGCCGGGTACCCCCATCTCCCCCCCCGGGCCCTCAGTGTCTAGATGCGTTTAACCAGTGGGTGCCGGCACCACAGGCGAGGCCCCCTCAACGGGGGGGTCTCGCCTGTGGCGCCACACCGCCAGGTCCCTACATGTGCGTTCCCTGTAAATGTTGCAAGTGTAGTGTCTAAATTGCTCAATAAAATCGGGACCCAGGCCGCCACCGGGTAGCGAAGACGGAAGCTCCATCCCGCACCCCTGTGACGTGCCCACGTCCCAAGGCCTTGTGAATGGTAGAATGAAGGAGCAGGTGGACAGAGGCATGGGGATGGGGAGAAAATAACTGGGGTGACCATTGCCAACCCCAGGGAGCCAGCTCCCCTGCTGACTCCAATAGGCACCCCCGTTCGGCCCGATCCACCAGGGGTGGGAGGCCCCAGCACGTCCAGTCGGGGCCCACGGCAGCGGTACCGCCGAGCCCCATGGGGGCCCCGGCAATCCACCAGCCCCCATGCCAGGGGCATATCTAAATCCTCCCCAACATTCACACTGCTAACAAAACACATGTCACTAGACACCCAGGTTGAGTTTAGCCCCCCCTCACCCTCAACGCCCTCCCCCCTCCCGTCCCAAGCGCACCCCGTTAAAAAGAGCGCCTGTGCTAGATGGTAAAAAGCCTCCCCGCCAATAAGAGACGCCCCAGGCACCGCCAGCGTCCGAGGACCCCCGGGCCGAGGCCGGAACCCGGCGCACCACCGACTCGGGTACCCCGGACATGCCGCGCCAGGCCCGTGAGCAGACCGAAGTCCCGGGCGGCCAATCCCCAGGCCGACATCCTCCAGCCTTGCTTCTACCGCCCGATGGCCGGGTGGCAACAGAACCCAGCACGTCCACCCACCAGCCCACACCCCACCAACTGGTCTGTCACTGTGGAGGCCGACCAACAACGGCCAGAGCCCCCCACCCCAGCACCCCCGCGAGGGCTAAGACCAAGACCCAGGAGCCATGTCCAGTGTGAATATAGCCGATCGGGCCCGGAGACGCCGGCCACCCGCCACGGCCTCTCGCCGACGCCCGGACGCGGCAAGCGGCCACCGGGGAGCAAGCGACAGGAACCAGCCCGGGGAGATGGAAAGGGCAGCAGCGCCCGCCAACCACCGGCTGACCACAGCCCCCCCCCAGCCGGCACCGACGGCAGCGGCCCCCCCCGGCCAAGCCCCGCCAGGGCCCCAGCCGGGGGGCGCGCCGCCCCAGAACCCCGAGCCCCAGGCCCAGTCCAGACCCCCCCAGAGCAGCACAGCACCAGGCCAGTAACCCGTGTCCGCCAGCACGACCCCTCTAAGGCGCCGCATGCAGCCACTAGGAGTCACCACACAAAGACCCCAAAGTCCCACCCCAGGCGAGGGTCTCGGCACCTATCGCCGAACCGCAAGCGGACCCACCCCCAAGGACCTCCCCGCAGTCACCACCAACCCTTAAGCTCCACATCGGCAACCGTGTCCCACAGAACGGAATCAAGGGCCCGACCCCACTAGGTGATGGAACTGATCAAGGGTGACCAGAAAGATTGATCAGATGTGGAGGCAGATGCCGTTTCTAGACCAATGTAATCCAGAAGGAGATCTCTATATTGATTAATATTCAGAGTATTTTTATTTTTCCAGTTCAAGAGGATATTTTTCTTAGCGATGCATAAGGCGATGTAAAATAATTGCATAGACTTTGTATCCATGGTAACTTCATCTATATTTCCCAGCAAGCAAACTCTGGGAGCAGGTGTGATATTACATTTCAGACACTTTGATAGATCTTCACATATCTGGTACCAATATTTCTTAACAGGTGGGCAGAACCAAAGAGCATGAATATAATTGTCTGGTAGATTGCTTGTACATTGTAAACAGGTATCAGACGGCGTATAACCCATCTTGAACATCCGTTGCCCTGTATAATGCACTCTATGAAGGATTTTATATTGTATTAATCGTAGATTAGGATTCTTAAGAAATTTGAAGGTTCTTAATGAAATTTGAGACCAGAGGTTTTGGTCTATTGAGATGGACAAGTCCATCTCCCATTTTGAAATAGGAAGGGCTATTGATTCATCTATTCTATTTAATGTTTTGTATATTTTAGATAGCAGTTTGGGAGGGTTAAGATTAAGGAAGTCTAAAACTTTTCCTGGAATTTGTAAATCAACTGTATTGAGCCTAAATTTATTTTTTATAATTGATTTAATTTGTTGGTATTCTAAGAATTTATTCTTGTTAATTCCGAATTGTGTAACCAATGTATTAAAGGGGATAAAGTCTGTTCCATCAAATATATGCTCCAGGTATTCAATTCCTTTACAACTCCAGCCTGGAAAGTTAATCATGCATTTTTTTTGTAAGATATCCGGGTTATTCCAGATGGGTGTACGCCTGCATGGGACTAGTGAGGTCTTTGTCATTTTAAGAAATTCCCACCAAGCTGTCAGAGAGGAGCTGATATTTATACTTTTGAAACATTCATTTTGTTTTATATTTGAGCTAACAAAAGGTAGATCTGAAAGTTTTATCTTATTGCATAGTGTCTGTTCTACATCTACCCAGCACTCATCGATATAACTGTGTTTTACCCATCTTGATGTGTATTGGAGTCTGTTGGCTAAGAAATAATGACGAAAGTTTGGTAGGTCTAGACCTCCTTTATCTTTGGACTTCTGTAGTGTTTTTAAGCTGATACGTGGGGGTTTATCTTTCCAAAGGAATTTAGAAACAGAAGAGTCCAGAGATCTAAACCAATCAGGTGATGGTTTGCTTGGGATCATTGAGAATAAATAATTGATTCTAGGCAAAACCATCATTTTTATTGTAGCTACCCTTCCAATAAGTGATATTGGAAGGGATTTCCATCTTGCCAGATCATCTTCCACTTTTTTTAAAAGTGGGACGTAGTTTAGCTTAGATAAGTCTGCCAGTCTTGGTGAGATATGGATACCTAGATATGTAATATTTCCGGACCGGAGCTGTAAAGCAACAGGACTCTGGTAAGAACAGTTGATTGGAAGGACTGTAGATTTTAACCAATTTATGGAATAGTCTGAAACTCTTGAGTAAGATTTTATTAACTCAATTACCTGATACAAGGAAGTTTGTGAATGCTGTAGAAAAAGTAGTACATCATCTGCGTATAAACTGATTTTATGTTCTATTTTGTTGCATTGTATACCTTTAACATTATTATTTTGCCTGATTGCTGCTGCTAATGGTTCAATAAAAATAGCAAAGAGGGAGGGAGAAAGTGGACATCCCTGCCTGGTACCTCTCTGAAGAAAGAACCTTGATGATGTTTGATTATTGGTCCTAATACATGCTGTTGGTGAGCTGTATAATATTTTTAACCAGTTTACAAAAGAATTACTGAATCCGAATTTATTTAAGGCTGCAAATAAAAATTTCCAGTTAACTCTATCAAATGCTTTTTCTGCATCTAAAGATAATATATTGGTTTGGACGTTTTTACAGTGGGAATAATCTATTAAATCTATTAATCTACGTGAATTTGTGGAAGAGAGCCTACCTTTTATAAAACCTGTTTGATCCGGGTGGATTATTAGAGGTGTTATTTTCTCTATCCTTCTTGCAAGAGCTTTGCAAATTATTTTCAGATCCACATTGATAAGAGAAATCGGACGATAACTGGTAGGAGACATAGGGTCTTTTCCTGGTTTTAATAGAAGATTGATGTAGGCAGAATTCATGTTTGGTGGTATTCGACCATTTTCCTTTGTTTCCTGTAACATTTTGTAAAATGTTGGTGCCAGAATATTCCAGAATTCTTTATAGAACTCTGCTGGAAATCCATCTGGACCTGGAGCTTTATTATTAGGCATAGATTGGAGGGCCTCCTGGAGTTCAGACACTGTTAGCGGTGAATCCAGGGCCTTTGCTTGACTGTCTGAAAGTTTAGGAAGAGTTATTTTATCCAGAAATTGTACAATATCATTATTTGAAGGGTTTATCTCTGGTGTGTATAACGTCTCATAAAATTCTTTGAAAGTGTTGTTTATTTTTTCAGGGTCATATATTATATTCCCAGTTTTGTCTTTGATTGCAGATATAGTTGTTTTTTCTTTATTTATTTTTAACTGATTAGCTAAGAAGCTACCTGATTTATTACTATGTTCAAAGTTTTCTATTCTAAGTCTTTGGATTAAGAACTGCGTCCTTTTATTAATAATTTCATTTAACTCTAATTTTGCTTTCCTTATTTTACTTAAGCTCTCTTTATCCAGGGAAGGTTCTAATGATTTAATAGTTTCTTCTAATTCCTGAACATGTTTATTTTCTGTTCTCTTTTTATTTGATGAGAATGAAATTATTTTACCTCTAATCACAGCTTTCCCTGCTTCCCATAAAGTGGATGGCGACATACCAGGGAGATCATTAAATTCCATGTATGAAGCCCATTCTTTTTCAATATATTTAATAAATTCTTTATCCTTAAGTAATGATGTATTACTCCAGTTATAGCTTTTACAAATCTGGCATAATCAAAAAAAAAAAAACTTAATAAAAAACAACCTTTAATGTCATTATGGCAACAGATTTATACAAAACAACAACTGAAAATATGTAACATAAAATAAATGATTGCATAAATATTCACCCCCTTTGCATTGACCGTTTATGGTAGAAAGAGGATGTGTGGGAGGCAGGGATATGATCCAAAAACACCTGAGCACATTTCTACAGAGAGTGGGAATAATAAAGTGTAGATTGTCTGGAGCTGTGCGTACTCCAAGTTTCATAGAATGAAAAAAACTTAGTAGACGTAAGAAAAAAAATGTCAAAGCTTCAGTACGATTTAAGTGAGGATTCTAAGTAAAGTTTTATAAATGAGATCCCTGGACTTTACGTTGATAGCACTGGTGCTGCAGAGGTTGATGGTGTTGTAGTACTGAGTAAAAAGTTATACCATGGCATAAAATGTAAATTACTACCTTTACAAATGGAATGCAATGCAGTTTAAGACTTAAACAACAAAAATTAACCTAATGTATAAAGAATGAATGCATAGATTTACATATTCTCCAACATTTAATTTTAATTAGAGGGAAAACAACAACAGGGTTTTCTCAATAGTGTTTATCCAGTAGGGTAAAAAAGTTTTTGGCAGCCAGTGATTGTGCAAGTTGTCCCACTTAAAAAGATGAGAGGTCTGTAATTTTCATCATCGTTACACAATTGTGAGACAGAAAGAACAAGAATTTATTTGTTTAATAGTGCAGAAAATACGTTTTAGCACCTACAAACAAGCAAGAATTCTCATCATCACAGACCTGTTACTTCTACTTTAAGTAGCTCTACTATCCGCACCTCATTACTTGTTATTAATGACACCTGTTTGAACTTGTCATCTGTATAGACGACAGCTTTCCACCCCTTCAGACTCCAAACTCCACCCAGACCAAGACCAGAGCTGTCCAAGGACACCAAGGAAAAGACTGCAGTAATGGCTAAATGCAGCTTTCTGAATCAGATGAAGCTTGTATCAAAAAACGGTTCATTACTGGAAGCTTTCAAACAGTCATCTTGGATGACATCTAGTGGCCTTTAATATGAATACCAACTTTGATAAACCTGTTAGCCAATTGATGAATAAACTGTACTTATACTCATGCCTTTATTGGTGTCACTTTCCTGTCGAATTATTTGTGTATGTAAGAATACTGGAGAAAAATACAGTAATCTATTTGCTTTTGTTTTTGGCTGAAATAGATATGAAAAAAGAAAATACCTCTGTAGTCCTTATCACCCATCTACCACTATAACCATGCAATATGTTGTTTTACTCGATCAGTCACGTATTCTCTAGATCACTCACTAATTTGCTACTCACCTCCAAAATATACCACAAATTTAGCCAGTGATTCGGCTGTTTTTTAACCATTTAATTGGGTAGCAAAGCAGTGACGTCATCAATAACATGACTCTGCTCTGACAAATTAAGAATCAACACAGTGCTTCTAAAGCATTTATGTCATGTGGTCAAATGAGACCACAATAAAATGGTAAAAACGGCACTTGTGTTTGGAGGGGAAAAAATGCTGAACACCATACCAACTCTGGAGCATGGGGGTGGAAACATTATGCTTTGGGACTCATTTTCTGCAAAGAGGTCAGGATGACTGATTCATATTAAGGAAATGATGAATGAGGCCATGTATTGTGAGATTTTGAGGAGAAACCTATCAGCGAAAGCATTGAAGATGAAACGTAGCTGGATCTTCCAGCATGATGATGATCCAAAACAACACCGCATGGGCAACAAAGGCGGGGCTACGTAAGAAGCATTCCAAGGTTCTTGAGTTGCCAAGCCAGTCTCTAGACCTCAATTCAATGAAGAAACTGTTGAGGGAGTCGAACGTCTGTTTTGCTCAGCAAAAACCCCACCAAAGAATGGGCCAAAATACCAGCTACAGTCTGTAGAAACCTTGTGAAGTAGTACAGGAAACATTTGACTTCTGTTATTTCCAACCAAGTCTAAATTACAAAGTACTGATGTGAACAAGTGGCTCTACAGATTTTTGATACTTTAGTTAGTATCAATTTTAATTCAATTAAATAATAATAATAATAATACTTTATTGTCCCACAAGGGGAGATTCAAAATAGATGTATTTTTACATTATAGAGCTGCAAGTATTTTTAGAATACATATTATATAATTATTTTGGTACTCAATAAATCTGTCAATTATGGCATCACAACCATGCCAGCTAAAAATGAAACTGAAAAGAACTATTGGCATTGAAAATAAACATTTGCATTGCAAAATATATTTGTAACTGAAAATATAATTCTGAATCTGAAATAAATGTACTGAAATTGTCTGCATTGAAAGTCAAACAAAAACTGAAAGTGAAAAAAACTATGAAACTCAAAAGAGATACATTGAAAAAATAAGTCAATCAGGTTTTTGTTATGCCACTGTTTTGTCACTGCCTTTGACACTCATTACACGCAGAGCGGCAGGGCGTCAGAGTCGTATGCTTTCAACTGTTGGGGAGTCGGGCCGTACGACCCGTTTTCTAAACCAGCAAATGAAGGTCCCTTGTAGTTCACTTTAGGGCTGTCAATTTTAGTCGTTTGGTCGACCAATTGGTCGGTGTTGTCTCAGCGGACCGACATTCTCATTGGTCGACCAGTTCCATGATTCTTTTTCCAGAAGTTGCATTATTTTTTTTTTCAATAATAAGGATATTTTCATTGATTTATTCATTTATAAGCAGTTATATATTACTTTATTCTAAATATAATGCTCATGTTTCATCCCCAACTTTAAATGCTTTAATTTACGCTATTGTGTAACGGCGCCACAGTTCAGCGCACCGGCTAGAACTCTCTAGAAACGGGAACCGCACCTGTGGCTGACTGCGCTACGCATGATGCTGCTTCGCGCTCAGTAAGGAGGAATATAGTTCGGGTTACTCTGATTCAGTTAAAACACTACTTGTTTTGACTACAGCCAACAAAACGTCCAGCAAATCTAGATCTTTTGTCTGGCTGCATTTTAAAAAAAAAAAAAAAAGACTGCTCAGTGTAAGCTATGCAACCTTGAGCTCGCCTACCATACCCCAACGACCAAAATGGCCTTAAAGCGGTAAGCGATATATACATGTGTCAGAAAGCTTGCTTTGTCTAATGTCTAAAAGTTAATAGATTTTATTTATGTGATAGGCACATCCCCAGGCCACAACATAAAAAAGGTGGACTAAACCTGCAGATCTGTAAGTAGCCTTAACGGCTTTATTATGCAGACTCAATACATTGTCTTTTAGTATTAGGTTTTTGTTTTAATTGATCTACACTTGAAATAGCCTTTTGTTAGGATTATTTGGTATATTTTGCAGTTGTATTTATTTATAGGTCAAGTGTGCGATTGTGACTGACTGTCACCCACTCTACCTACCTAGGATGGAGCTCCTTACTTTGGAGTAAAAAAAAAAGAAATCATTTAAGTTTCAAAGAATTGTATTATTATTAGTTTTATGTATCACTGAAGTTTTCTCGTTGCTGTTCTCCACGGCAAGCGTCCAGCAACAAATGTTTAATCAAAACAGTGCGGTTCTCTTTGCTCTCTCTCTTTTTTTTTTTTTTTTTTTTTTTTTGTCGACTGGTCGTTGCACAGGGCAGGACTTTGGTTGACTAAGCATTTCCTTGGTGACTACAGCCCTAGTTCACTAGCAATTATATATATATATTTTCTAATATATCAGCATTTTATAATTATGCAAATTCCACCAGGTGTCCTGATCCCTCTGATAGGCTGATAGTCTGCCAGCTGCACAAAGTTTTAGCTTTATGAGCTCCATCAGCAGCATCCTAAGCCTTGTGCTTAAAAGCGTGCTTTACTTAGTATAACATTATCTCAGTATAACAGTATAATGGAAAAATGAAAGTATAAAAAACAAAACAAAAAGAGCACCTTTGTATGAAAGGTCCATTTTCACTGACAGTATGTTTCTTTTTTTATCAAAAAAGCCAAATGTTATTGATCATGTTTGATTTGTAAACAACATATAACACCCAAGGGAGTGAATACTTTTTAAAGGCAGTGTACATTTTTTAAGACAACATCAAAGCCCCCCCTTCTCACCTGAGTGGAAGATTTCCGAGCCTTCTTCTTCTCCGGGCTCTTCATCTGTGAAGCTGAAAAAGGAAAACACAGAGGCAGGGCAACCATGAGTAACTAAAAAGATCATCTTCGTTTCTCACATTATTAATCCACCACCAAACAGGTGCACTATCACATTTGGATCGGCCAATACCCCTTAGTGACAGAGTGGAGCAGCTTTAGACCTAGGGCCTCTTTTTCAAGTCCAACAGTTGAAATGGATTCAATGATGGGACATAGACTGGCATGAGGACAAAATGCTTGACACCCAGGCGTTATCATCACCAACGTTATGAAGCCTTGAATCGCAAATGACCCAGGCAAGAGGAAGAGAGGCCACAAACAGAGGCAGAAGAGGTAAGATCAATGAGGGAGGCGGGAGAAAAGACTTCAGACATGAGAACAAGGAAACAGTATTGAGGATACATTTATAGCAAGATAGACGTAATAACCTGTTCACAGACTCACTCTGTGAGAAACAGCCACCACCGAAGACAGTCGTGAAGTTTACATATGGGGGAGGCGAAAAGTGATTTGCTAACAGCACCAGTGCAGCCCATTGCAGCGCAGTAATGGATGATTCCGATCTGATCGGGAGATGGGTGAAGATAATTCCTACCTTTTCGCTTTCCTTGTCCCGCCAGTAGTCTCCCCGATTCGGAAGCCATTAGCTAATATGACTGTTGGTGAAGTGGCAAATCACCGTTCATATGCAAGGGGAAAAAAAAGTTAAAAAAATGACGACGTCTTGAAGGCTACATGCCGACAGGCTGAGTCTGCCACAGAGGGCCAGAGGTCCAAAACACAACATCAGGGTTTTTAGTTTTCGTGTATTTTTTCTTAATCAATGCTGCACTTCATGCAACATAGAGTTCAGTCTAGTACTGTTGTGTTTTGCATCTCAGGTTCAACATCCCTGTCAGTACTGTAACTATAGCATTTGCTGACACTTAAAAGTGAACTGGATTAGCTGGTACAATAACGCCGGCCCAGGTCTGAAAATATTTTAGCCACGGTGTCTGTCACGCCGGGATTTGGTCACCAAATCAACGTCAGACAAAAGTGATAACACTAACGCTGTGTAGCACACATTTACGGAGCCCATTAAGTGCCACAGGCTGGAGAAAAGAAATGGAAAATTTAATGAATCAGATTAGTCAACAGTGAGCACAGATTTGTAATAACATTGATGTCATTGTACAGCAGGTATTTGCAATGAGATGTGCGTCCAGTTAAGGGATTGCACCGAAGGCAAAAATTTAGCCCTATATTGATAACCTATATTACTACTGCTGTTATGAATTATAATCATATTACCCAATATTATATATATTTCCCTACAGTTTTAACTCTGTGTTTAAGCGACCACACCACCTACATTTTTTCTCTGCTTCAGTTAAACACCCCACAATCCTGCACTGAATCACTACCACATGTCCAACCCCGAACAACATAGTTTAAAAAAAATAAAATACTAATATCAGCCAATATCTATGTTGGTGCGGGTTTATATCATGCACCCCTTAGATTTCACATTGCTTACATTGTAGAAGGACAACCACCCTGATCATTTCCTGTCCTGTTCTCATAATCATAAACTCCAATCAGACCATGGTACACAAACGTCACTGAGATGGTTGGAAGCATTACCAAGACATATGAGAAAGAAAGGAGTGAGGAAAATTTGGACCTATCATAACTAATACACTATTTAGCAACGGTATTAGTACTGCAGGGTTTTCTCATATTACGCAGCCCTAATTTTCAGATTTGCAACTATAACTTGGGCAGGCTGTCACTCTCAGACTCAGGCTCTGACTTCCTAAAGGGATAGATAAAATATTTTTTCAGGTGAAATTATAAGCAATTCTAACTAATGTTAGCAATTTAAAACTATGTTGGCAGGTATCATTAATAACTATTGATATTATTACATTTTTAGCATTGCGACACTCATGGTGACATGTTGGAACAGCTCTGTTACGTTAGCTCTGAGTTGGTCCTTACATAGATTTCTGTTCATTTTCATTTTTTTGGCGGGGACTTGGCTTGCCTGGAAAATTATTAATTCCGGTTTTGGTTGCTGAGCAGCTGAAAGGATTTTAGCTCTTACTTTTGGCTATTTGTTATGATGCTTTACCGAGGCAACAAGGCATGGATTTTATAACTGGGAGCAGCTGATTAGCATCTCGAAAGCTCAAATAAATACCTGAACTATAATAAATGCGTGAACTATAACTTCAAATCCCAGAGTAGTTGAAAAGGAGGCTTTAAGGATGCAGAGCGGGACCAAAGACAAGAGAGTATAGAGTTATAATGAGGAGAAGCAAAAGAGAATGAGGTGGATTAGCAGTGCTTGCTAACACTAGTGGAATATTGCCTCTGCTGCTCAGACACAGTAATAACACTCATAAACCAGTGACTGCTAGGATGATGATTTGTTTTATAAAACTAAGACAGAAACACAGAACGAATAAAACATAAACATCCCTAAAACAAGTTGGTCAGAGAAAGTGTCCTAAATTGGTACCTTATATACCCTACCACCCCTTTATTTGGGTAATATAAATTATACAGGTATCATTAGAAAGTTTAACTTTAATTAGTTGGTGTCATTTTGTATATCTGTGCGCACGTTTCCTAAACGAATGTTCCCAACTTCTATTTTTATGACTACATCTGGCACTTCCAGGGCTCCGTACTAATTCGTGTAGATGCAACCCAGCTCTTTTCTGTTGAATGATACTGGTTTTCGTACTACCAGTAGAAATACGTTACAGACCTCCCCGTCCTCCTCTAATCACTTGCAGATGTTTTGGTTAGCAATTTGCTGATTACTACGTTTGCTAACGAGTTAGCCACGTTACCCAATGTGGCTAGCAAGAAGCGTTGAGATTTTCACTCAACTGTCGTAAAAATCATAAACCAATCTCTACCACGTGTGTCTCTACAGTCATGCATGAGAGGGTGCAAATAATTTCAACACATATCACATAATGTATAGAGCAAAGAAATCGATTAGGTTTTGTGAACTTGTAGTTTGCTATGCTAACATTAGCGTGCTAGCTGCAGGTTGCTAGCCATCTGGCAGACTATCGTGGAAGCAAACTGTACCCTTTCTCCGATGCTTGCTCTGCTGTCCTTTAAAATGAACCTCGCTGGTGTGACATTGCCAGCAAACCAGTCCTCACACGATGTGTGCTTGTTGATCCACCATTTAACTGTAATTCATTCAAAAACACAAATTTCTGACATAATTATCACGGCCTTTCTGCCGCTACCGGACAAAGAGGGAGAAGCAGTGGCAGCGAGCAGCACGGACGGTTACATTTCATTACAAAAATAGGGGTGTCGGTAGGTGTTTACTACTGATTTTATAACCAAGTTTGATAAATAAAATGCAAAATTTGCTTGGGATCAAAATATAAAGTGTGATTAGAGGGTAATATATCACCCTCTTGAAGTAAAAAATAACATAAACTTATTCTAATGCATTAAAAAAAAAATCATATCCACACCTTCGACTGGTCTAAAATATGTAGAGCTGGTCTGAACAGTCCAGTTCCCAAACTGGAATTCAATATTATATTTGTGATATAGGAATAAAACCTGAGGTGGGTAGATTACCGGATAAAACTCAAGTAAGGGTAAGTCTATTTCAACATATTTATACTCTAACCTAACTTAAATGCTGCAGACCAAGATATTACTTAAGTAAGAGAACATAAAGTGTTTGGTTAAAAGGCTATTGATTAAGTGATCATAAAATACGATCATAGCCTACGTAAAATTATGTAACTCAATAAATATAACAGGTCTGGTTAAAACTAATATTCTGCTTTCATGTAAGTGAATTTAATGATTTTCATTACTTGATAATAATAATAATAATAATAATAATAATAATTATTATTATTATTATTATTATTATTATTATTATTATTATTGTTGTTGTTATTATTATTATTACTTCAAACAATAAACAGAAAACAACAACAAAAAATATTTGCCATTTGAGCATGAGAGCATTTGAGAATGTTTTTTTTTTTTTAAATATATGATAATTTATTTGCATATTCAAACAATGGAAATAGAAGTTCTATTGGAATGCGTATTCTGTAAAAACGACTTTGGTAGCTGTTTCTGTGGCTGTTGTCTGACCTGCAGCTTTTTTTGTCACTAAATAAAGGTTTGTTTTAAAGCTTTTTAATTCCACCCTTTCAAGGCGTGGCCATGCAGGCTGGACTGCTTTGCTACTCATCAGGTTCATCTGGACTGCTAGTTATTAGAAGCTACTTAATGGTCATTTAGTACCCTATTCCACCTTTTAGCTGTCCCAAACCTTTTCCTCATATTGTCTCTAATCTTTCCCATAATTTGTAATACTTGTTTTGTCTCATGATCTTTATGCAAAAATTCTTCTGTGACAAAGAACAGCTCCTGCAGTACACTCATCTGGATAACTCCCTTGCCTTAACGGCCGTCGTTTACCATCCAAATACTCCTAGCTATTCACCCTTCAATAAAATTTCTTTCAAAAAGTAGATGAGGCGTTTGTGTAATTATAATCATTATCTCTTTGGATGTATTGGTCATTGGTCATATTATCTAATTTTTTCCCTTTGTTTTTTTGTTTTTATTTTGTTATATGTTTTCTTCTGTACTTTTTGCATGGTTTTCCCTTCATAAATGGTGATGAATGATGGTGGACTACATTGTAGCTACAGCTGCCCTGGGCATTGGCCCTCTGACCACTGCCAGTAGACAACGAAGGGGAAGTGTCTTGCCCAAGGACACAACGTTACATAGCAGGCTGAAGCTGGAATCAAACCCATGATTTCTGAGCCACAGGCCAACAAATATATCACTGAGCTACAGCCACCAAAAAAAGAATCCTCCAATATGTGTTGTAAAATACCCAAAATATTTTATCATATTTTAAAACGTAAATATTTGTAAAAAAAAAAAAAAAAAAACTGAAGTCAACCTGAACATTTAGCCTATTTCAAAAGTGTTTGTACAATGCAAATTTATTTTCCAAGATGTAAAAAAAATTAATTTTATTGATAGTTCTTTATTTCATTCATAGTCATACATTCATTTACTGATTTTCAATTAAATACATATATTATAAAAAATTCTCAAGAAGTTACAGAAAGCAAACAATCAAGCAAAAAACTATCAAACAAAGCACTTTTTAAATGTACCTTTTTAAATTGTACGGTCTTATTAGTATTTAACAGGGTTTTATCCTTGGTTTCTGTAAAACAGTTGCAAAGTAATTAGTGTAGGAAAAATGCTTAGAAATAGAGATTTGTTTACTGATGTTTGGGGAGTCTGGGTGGTGAAGGAGGGGCCCAGGGCACCAATGAAGATAAAACCGCCACTGATCTCCGCCCACCAGAGACTTCCTCCCCCGGTTAACCGCAGATACCTCATTCATTTGACTTTTTTTTTGCTATAGTGGACGCTTGTAACAGAGCCATCAGCTGCTCTGGGAATGGGACCAAAAATCACCATCAAGAAAAACTTTGAATTTTTGCGCAAGATCCCGCTTCTTTTTATCCAAAGAATATTAACGTAACCAAGAGGAATACAAGCGCAAGAAAATCAAGATTTTTTTTCAGTTATCAGGCTTTCTTTTTTTTAATGAGGCCATTTCAAAGGACCTTTAAAGTGAGGTGTGAAAATGTTCTTTGTATTAGAATGAAGCATCGGAAGTCTATTGTTGGAGAGATAGTGGTATTCTAAAGGTGCGTACCTGGGGCCCCATTGCATGGCGCTGAAAAGTGTAGGACCAGGCAGGGAAGTTTGCTGGTTTCCAACTGAGGGGGGGATGGCAAAGTGGTTCAAGGATATTCCCATGGCTCTGAAGAACGGTGCCCACAAGACCCGCTCAGTCTCTGAGTCAGGCTCGCAGCAGAGAGCAAATAAAGCTGGGTTGGTGATAAGCATTGGGACCAAAGCGGGCCATCGCAAGAACTCCTCTGCAGGAGACACAGCGGGAGCTGGAGGTGTTGGCTCCCTGCTGCCCGGCATGAACCGTAAAAACTCCGGCGCAGAGGTGAGCAGGAACGGCGTCAGTTCCCAGAAAGATGGGAACGTGTGGGACACGTTGATGTCTGGGAAAACTCGCAAAAACTCCAAAACAGAAGCGGTGCTGGAGGAACAGCACAGATTCCCGAAGGCCTCCTCGCCGGCCTGCGCCTACATCAGCCGGATGATAAGAGTGGAAAAACAGGACAAAAGCCCCAACTTCTCTACTGTCAGCAGCCCAGTGCGCCCTGAAGCAGAGGAACCTGATGCCCAGTGCAAAACTGAAACCGTGAGTTTTATTCTAAGGGCTCATTGTTTCACCCTAAGTCAAAATAAAAGAAGTAAACGGAATCCTACTGAAATGTAGGTAATTTACGGAGCTATAGTGGTAATATTAAGCATCAGAGCTTAATATTAGTGAGATCTGAAGCATAATTTAATTTTGTGGCCTATATTGTTCTACGGTTTAAAATGATAGAGAACCCTGAGCCCAAAGTGCCACAAGGAAACGATGCTAAAATATTTTAAGTATTTTGTAAATTAGATAAAAGTGCATTAAATTAAACAATGTAGCTGTAGCTTATGTCAACGTAAATAACTAGCCTAAATGTTGAAATCAAACAAAAACATTATGCATTTACGTATTTATATAATATTTTTGTGCTGTAATTTTAATTAAATAATTGCAGCTGTCTTGGTTTGTTAAATAGAATCCAAACTTTGATTGGTTAACCTTGCACAGCCATTTAACTGCAGACCAATAGCCATGTCCATATGTGCTAACTTACTGATTTTGATTAGGTAATGCTGACAGAAAAAAAAAAGAAAATAATTCCCAATACTCTTCAAGACAGGAATAATTAAATAAATATTTAAACATCCTTTTGTGCTTTTACTAGCCTATTCGATGAATTCAGATTTTATTAAATACTTTTAGATTTACTTATTTATTAAATGTATATCCTTCCAATTTTATTTAGATGATTACATAAATACGTTTTTTAAAAGTAGCATTTGCTTCAAGTGAATTATGGCACTATTGATCTTCCGTACAAAGCTGTGCTGGTTTCCAGCCTCTTCCCCTGAAAAATGTTGCATTCTCTAAGCTTTTCCTTAAAGCGGTAGAAGTGTGAATAGCCACAGACTCACCTATTTACACTTGGCCATTTGTTCTTTGGCAGCAATGTCCGGTGAGCAGACAGTAGATGTGGTTTTGAACAGAAAGGGCCAGTTTTATTGCTCCAGTAGATAAAAAAAGGTTATAATTTGCTGATTGTTTTAAAGCCAATTCAGTTGTGAGTGAACTGTTTTTATATCACATGGAAAGTAATTATGACATAACTCTCAAAGTGTGAAGATTTTTTAAATATGTATAGTGCCTGTGATTTTTGTTACCATATCCACTTTGAATTGAAGTTCTTTTAACTTCTACACACATTTGCTGAGTTCACTTGTAGCTTTGGCTAACCCTGGCGAAAGTAGACAAGCACAAGAGAACACTGTTGATGGACAGTTTTCCTGAGTTAAAAGCATATATAGAGAATTTCATTAATATTCCCCTATATTTTTTGTATTTGTTAATAGTAATTAGGAATATAAAAGTCTTTCTTTAAATGTTGCATGCTAATATGACTGTTTCTCCTACCTTACCTATCTTAGCAAACTGTGTGATTGCAGCTTCAGAAAAGGCATCAAATTTGCTCACAATGAAGAGGCCTGGATCTAGTCCAAGCTCTGAAAAGACTTATTATTGTTTCATTTCCCCTCCTCCCCTCTTTGTCTGTGCTTCCCATTGTGTCCATACCTCCCAGTTTTCGTCTCTTTGCTTCTCTCCACTGTTTGATCCTTCTACCTTCATCTTCCTCTGCCTCGATTACAAAGCTGTTGGCAGACATACAAGGTCATCACCTTCCTCTAATGCATGTAATCTGGTTCAGTTTTGACCTACGCTTAGGCCCCTCCCTGCTTGGCTCTGCTCCATCCCTCTCATTCATAACATTCAGCCCCTCTGGTGATCATTTTCATGTCATACCAACACAGAACCATTTATTTTCAAGTCCGGCCACATAATCTCAATTGGATTTTAAACTGGACTTTGACTAGACCATTCTAACACACGAGTGTGGTTTGATTTAAACAATTAGGACCTCTGGATGTTTAAGGTTGCCTTCCTGCTGGAAAGTAAATTACAATTTTCCAAACATTTCCTTTGTCCCTCACATGGCTTGTAACAAACAAGACTTTGTATAGCTTTCTTTCAACAATCTCTTTCTTCTTGCTCCTCATCAGTAAAATTTTCACTTTATGATGAAATTTTAAAATGGGAAGAAGACTAATTTAAATGCAATCTAGTATACAAATAATCCTTATAGTTATTACTTTTTTCATTTTAAAAGATTTGATGTTATTTTTTGAAAAAACAATTTTTTTTAACCTATTATAATTTCTCGTTAGACCACTTTGAACCTTATCATTATCTTTGTTTAAAATTAATTTAATTTATTTGGCAGTAGATTCTTGTTTTGCTTAGTACTTTTTAGTACATTGTTAAAACTGTCAGCTTGATAAGTTTGTGTCAGTAACATTTTTCTACATAGAAGTTACACTAACCAAATAAAAACCTAACAAAAATGTACCAAACAGAAATTCAAGCATTTATTTATTTTAAATTTAATTTCTTTTTATTTTTTATCAACTTTCTTTGACAAATTCACAGTTTAAAGCATCTTACTACCCCTAAATAAGTGTTTTTCATGTGTTTTCCCAATGCAGCTGATCATTCTGGAGGATTATGCTGACCCATTTGATGCTCAGAAGACCAGGGAGCAGAGGGATGCAGAGAGGGTCGGGGAGAACGATGGCTACATGGAGCCGTACGATGCACAACAAATGATAACCGGTAGGAACTCTCCTCGCTCGTGGCTGACAGCTAGTAAAGCACGTTTGACCTCCCAGGATTCTCATTTTCAGTCAGTTCCATCATCCTTGTGAGAATGTGAAGTCCATCTGCTCTCTGTACCCCATTGCTTCGCTCTCATGACCGTATTGCATTTGGACAATGGGTGTAGCTTCCTGTCCTCACTTCCTCTTTCCTGTCTCTGTTTCCTGGGGCTATTCTCTCAAAAGGAAGTCGGCCCTAACTGGCTCCCAGGATCTCGGATGCAGCTTCCCATTCATCCCTACATGGACCTGGCTGACTATTATTTAAAACTTCTCGGTGTCAAAGGAAATGTGGTGTGCAATCAGGGATTCCGATGCTGCCGGAAGCCTTTTAGTTTATTGTTTTGACCACAAGAGTTACACAATGGCACTAAAGGTGATCAGGCTTTATTGCTCTGCTGTCTCATACGTCTTTTTTCACTGAGACGGTGAGAAGTCAGCACAGGATTTGATGATGTGAATCAGTCAGTTTAAGAGGCTAAAATTACATTGAAGGGAAGTCAGTAGGGCAATGAACAGGGCCCAGCATTATTATGGGGACCTTGTCAGTTATGAAATCACAGCTTAGCAGGCTTGCTGTTTTTGATTGTTGTGGCCTGTTTTCCTGATTTTTAAAAAATTAATTTATCAAAAGACACCAGCCTCCTCCACAACCCTACATAGGATAGACTGTATTGATAATAATTGCTCATTTGAATCCTTTAGAGGAGTTATAGTTTGCAGTCTACAAAGGATAAAAATAATCTCATTGTGGATTAGAATGGAAATGGAATATATCAGACAACAGGGACGACTGATTAAAAAACCAGATTGAAACTGGCCAGTGATCCTGTAATGAGGACAACAACACTAGGAGCTGTAGGAAATTTATAACCGGGTTGTGTTATGCATGTGAGAACCAGTGGCAGATTTAGCATTTTGGAGGCCAAAGGTAAACTAATCACGAGGCCCCCTGCAGCTGTTGTTCTTATTTTCTTTTCACTCCTTACTTAGAAAAAAAAGTCCTATGTGTAACTTTTTCACTGGTCCAATGCTTAGACGTCACTAATTTCCAGAATTCAGATATCTGGAACTGCATCTGAATAAAAAAACAACAACAACACATTAAACAGTTTATAAATGTGTTTTCGATATATGATAATATTATTTTATGTAAGAGTGTGTCAGGCAGGAATTTTTGGGACAAGGCAGATGTATTTGCATTGCACACTTTCAGCCACAACGCAGGTCAAGGAGACATGTTCAGCAGACCTTTAATGCTGTTTCACATGGGCTTCAAGTAGTGGCAGCTGGTGGAAAGAAAAAACATCTTGTTCCAATAGATTTCCGTTCCAGCATTAGCATTTAAATGAACAGTCAGAATATGACAACAATTCCGCATGATTATTCATACAGCAAAATAAGATGAAGGACTATATTAACTACAAGGGAAAATTCTGTTCAGTAACTTGCAGAATGTTGAACGTTTAATCAGTGCCAACAGCGAACTCTGAGTCAAAGTGAAAATTATGAAAAATTACAAATTAAAGTATGATTACCTAGAAGTTTAACTCTTAACAAAGAACAGGCTAAATACTATAAAAAAAAGACAGAGTAGATGCTTTCCTAGCAAGAAGAACTAAAACACAGTTGTATAAATTAAACAATCATGACTAGAAACTTAAAATTGAGAAATCGGAAGGACTTAAGCAATTTATCTGACAATCAGGCGCTTAGCAAAATCTACAGATATGAAAGTCAGCAAACAGCACTTCTGCTCCTCCTTGTACAACACCAAATTACAATGACCATCTTACCCGGCCGACATTTTATATATATATATTTTAAATGACGGTATGGAATCACTTTGTAGTAAAAAAAAAGTCTTTAACATCTCTGTTCAGTGTTCATCTTGGGGTCCTTCGTGTTTGGGGCCGAAAGCAATCGCCTACCTTTGCCTAATTGTAAGTCGGTCTCTGGTGAGAACAAGCTTTTGTATGTCTAAAGACAAGATGTCTAAAATTCTCACTGTGGCAGAGAGATATTCAAACAAAAACCTACATCAGACCACAGTCTCCAACATGGATACCAAAAAAAAACCAAAACATCAAAAGGACTTGTTAACACTGAAACATGGTAGTTGTGGCATTATGATATGGGTTTGTTGTTTTGTCTTTATTGAACGGAACTGGAATTTTTGTTGAGTTGGAAGAGAATATGAAGTTATTTGTGACCTCAAATCTTCAGATGTCTGCTAGAAAGTTAAATGTGATTCCAATCAAAAAATTTAGATGAAGAAGATAATGTATTTATGAGGGGAAAATGAAAGTGTTTTTAATGGGAGAACTAAAGCGCGGAAGTAAATCTTACAGAAATGTATGGGGCCGTCCGAGGAGGGCCGTGGACAACACACGTCCGTACAATTTCAGACTAGTACCACAGAAGGATTATTAGAAAAATTATTCTTTAAAGGTATTCACACTTGTACAAACAGGTTGCTGCATGTTTTTATTGTATTCTTAAACCAGTTTTTTGTTTTTCAGTCAAATGGCTCAGGATACGTCATATCAGGATAAAGTTTTGAAATTAGTCGCCAAGGTCTTATTTTCATACGTGTCCAGCCTGCTTGTCATTCTCCCATGAAGTTACCCTACAGCTGCTGCAAGTTTTTCATCACACCAGCAGAGATTTAAAATTTTAATCCCTTCTCGTTAATCTGCCAGAGATCAGACGTCGGGGATCTAAAGACCTGCTGAAGGTGTGTGTGTCGACGGATGGGAGCGAGGGTGCCGCTGAGAAAGGTCAGCCAGCTGCCATCTATGATGACCCGTATGAGGGGAGTAGTGACGGCGAGAGGACAAAAGTGGGAAAACCAGAGCTGGACCAGCGTCCTGCAACTGAGTACGAGTTGCCCTGGGAGGGGAGGAAGGAGCAAATTTTCAGGACTCTGTCAGGTACAATAAAGCACATTTTTGTATCACATTGTTATAATCTGAGTCCGGAGTATGATTATGTTTCAAGCTTTATAAGATTAGACGGCCGCGTTTATCCTGCCTCTGCCTGGTTTACCCTCACATGCATTTTTTATAAGCTGCTACACCGACCAACAGCCTACTGAACATCTTGTATAAAACATCAAAGTATTCTGCTGCTATTTTTTTCTTCTTCCGCTAGACTTCAACAGAAAGTTCAAACTCAAGAAGAAGTGTATTACTTTTGGTATATTTTATTTAGTTTGTGCTCGTTTTTTTTTTTTTTTTCTAGCACAATTTGACAACCCGGTCAAAGAAGAGATGTATCATCATCATACACTCACCAGGCAGGCCCAGACGCAACAGCATCAGCATCTGAGGCAAAAAAGCAGAAGCCAAAAGATCCTGAGATCCTCTCACCCGACCCTGCTGCCATCTTCGGTTCCCTGCAGCAGCTTTGATGGTGAGGCCTGCTGTGTGGACCCCTCTCTGCCCCTGGACAAACAGAGGTAGTACTATATTGTTGTATGTATGTTTTATGTACAAAAACACCAAATATACAGTATCTAACAAAAATATTCATACCTTTTAGATTTCCCCCCAAATATTTTGTTACATTACAAACACAGATTTTTTTGGATTAGTTAGATATCACAGAGTTGACCAACACGAAGTGGAACAGACCTAAGAGGCAAGGCAAGGCAAGGCAAGGCAATTTTATTTCTATAGCACACTTTCAACACAAGGTAATTCAAGGTGCTTTACATGATTCAGTGATAATGAAACCACATGATTACAAAGCATATAAGTTTAACAGTAATCAATCAGTAAGAAAAGATATTGTAAGGAACAAATCCACGTAATTAATACACAATCACTTAAAAATAAAGCTAAAAGATAGAATAAAATATAGAAATTAAAACGACAACAATAAAATAATATAAAGATCAAATGTTTACAAAAAAAAAAAAAGCAGTTACTCATAAGCAAGTTTAAATAGATACGTTTTAATTTTAGACTTAAAAGAGTTCAGTGTCTCTGCAGCTTTACATTCTCCTGGTAGTTTGTTCCAGAGATGAGGAGCATAGAAACTGAAAGCTGCTTCTCCATGTTTGGTTCTGGTTCTAGGGACGATCAGTAAATTAGAGCTGGAGGACCTGAGTGATCTGGATGGTTTGTACCATGATAGCAGATCTCTAATGTACTCAGGTGCTAAACCATTAAATGATTTATATACCAATAAAAGCACTTTGAAGTCTATTCTCTGAGCTACAGGGAGCCAGTGTAAGGACTTTAGAACTGGGGTGATGTGTTCTACTTTCCTGGTTCTAGTGAGAACACGAGCAGCAGCGTTCTGGATCAGCTGCAGCTGTCTGATTGATTTTTTAGGTAGACCTGTGAGGATACTGTTACAGTAATCAAGGCGGCTAGAGATAAATGCATGGATGAGTTTTTCTAGGTCTCCTTGTGTCATCATTCCTTTAATCCTAGAAATGTTCCTCAGGTGATAGAAAGCTGACCTTGTTATTGCCTTTATGTGACCCTGGAGGTTCTGGTCTGAGTCCATTATTACACCTAGATTTCTGGCCTGGTCAGTAGTTTCTAGTTGGACCAACTGAAGCTGTTTACTGATATTTAATCGATCTTTTTTGGGTCCAAAGAGAAGCACTTCAGTTTTGTTTTTGTTCAGTTGTAGGAAATTATGGGACATCCAGCTGTTAATTTGCTCAATGCATTTATTGAGGATTTGGATGGGTTCAACATCATCTGGTGACACTGAGATATAAAGCTGAGTGTCGTCAGCATAGTTGTGGTATTTAACATGGTTGGCGGTTATAATCTGGCTAAGCGGAAGCATATAGATGCTAAATAGGAGGGGCCCCAGGATGGAGCCCTGGGGGACCCCACATGTTATTTCTGTGTTTTGTGATGAGAACTGGCTAACTGATACAAAGAAGTTCCTGTTCTTGAGGTAGGATGTGAACCAGTCGAGTACTGTACCAGAGAGTCCGACCCAGCTCTCTAGACGTTCCAGTAATATATCATGATCAACAGTGTCAAACGCCGCACTGAGGTCTAACAGTACCAGCACTGTTGTTTTTCCATGGTCAGTATTTGTACGGATGTCATTAAAAACTTTGACGAGGGCTGTCTCTGTGCTGTGGTATCTACGAAAACCAGACTGATAAACATCAAGGCGTTTGTTCATTGCTAGGAAGCTGTTTAGCTGCTGGAACACAACTTTTTCAATAATTTTACCGATAAATGGGAGATTAGAGATTGGTCTGTAGTTTTGCATCAAAGTGCTGTCTAGGTTCTTCTTCTTTAGTATTGGTTTGATAACTGCTGTTTTTAGGGCTTTGGGGAAAACACCTGATAGGAGCGATGAGTTAACTATTTTGATAAGATCCATTCTGATGGATGGGAGGACCTTTTTTAGAAAATTTGTTGGTAAGATATCTAAGCAGCAGGTGGCAGAGCTTAGTTTGTCAATAATTTCATCAAAGCTTGATTGATTTATTGTTTGGAAGTGAGTCATTTTCTCTGGGTGAGTGTTAGTTGGGCTCATAGTTGGTACTGGGGTTTGAACTGATGTACTGATTGATCTTCTGATGTTCAAGATCTTTTGAGTGAAGAAGGTGGCAAAATCATTACAGGCCCTGGTGGAGTTTAGTTCAGGGGGTATTGTCACTGGAGGGTTAGTTAGTCTCTCCACTCCCCTTCCCAGTTGACCCAATCTCTAAGATAGGTTTGCATAGATTCCTCCCTATGGAGGAAACGTATATCAGCCGCTTGTATCCGTGCGTGGTCTTCTTCTTTCAGTTGCTACCTAGTTGCTGGTGACCATGGATGAGGGTAGAAAAGTACTTTGCAGGTCAATGCAGATGAAGCTCTGACATCAGTTATGGGGAGTTAAAAGCCTGTACCAAGGCGCCTGGTACCCCATATTTACAGAATACCTCCTACAGGACTCCCAGAGGCGCAGCAACCCTAAACATGCAGCCATAGCTACACTGGGATTGTTTAAATCAAAGTATATTCATGTGTTATAATGGTGCAGTCAAAGTCCAGACCAAAATCTGAATGAGAATCTGTTAGAAGTATGAAACCAATTTGGATTCTTCACTTTTATCTCTTCCAGTTGGTACCATGGCTACGTGACCCGGCAGGAGGCGGAGTTCCAGCTGCAGTCCTGCAAAGAGGCCAGCTTCCTGGTCAGAAACAGCGAGTCAGACAACAAGTACTCTATCGCCCTCAAGTGAGTATTTTCAGAAGTGGTAGAGGCAGTATCGACTGGATAACATGCCGCTAACTGGATGCACATTTCCTCTTAATGGCATGCTCTAGTCTGTGTTTGAAATAATGCAGGTTAAGTTTGTGGGTGGAGAAAGGAATACAATTAAAAGACACGTTAAAATCAAAACAAATCTTTGTAAAATATTGAAAAACAAAAAAGAAAACCCAATTACAACCATGCATAACATAAAATGTGCATTGGCATACTGTGTTCGAAGTGTCAGCTTCTCCTACGTTTAACCTCCACTTTTCCCACCATAATGCTCTGTTCTGAGTTTTTCCAGTAGATGAAAATGAAAATTAAGAACAATCTTATCATCTTCAGCTCGGATATTTAAATCTAAATCTGTTTTTTGGCTATACGTCAAATACAATGAAACAAACTCATAAATTTATGTAACCTGAGACTAAATACTGGTTTTATTGGACAGAATGTTTAGAACTGATTCTATTTTGGCTGTAGGTATAATACTAATAGTAGATCAACAAATACATAAATAAATAAAGAATAATATAAAGTGAACTATAAATAAAAAACTAAATTAAAAAGGGGAAAAGCTGAAAACCTTACTTTCTTTGGACATTTGACTATTAATACCACTACTTATTCAACTACTACTATAATGATGTGGTAATAATAATAATAATAATGCTTTTATACTAAGTAAAGCCTTGGTCAGGGGTCTGCAACCTGTGGCTCTTTAGATGTTCCACAATGGTTCTCAGGAACCTAAAACTTAAAAAACAGAAATAAAATTGGGGCTCTTTATGAATGACAAAACATTTTACTTTAGTAGATAGTAAAAAAAAAAGTTAAGTTAATTTTTTCTAAAGGTCATGTAACATTTGCAGCTGGACTAAGAGCAAAATGGCTCTTTGGATGGTAAAGGTTGCAGACCCCTGGTCTAGATAAATACATTTATGGAAGCTAATTACGATACCAAGGATGAATCATCCTCTTCCCCTTATCTGGGCTCGGCTCACAGGAACAGAAGATTAAACAGAGAGACTAATAATAATAACATCAAAAATTATAATACATGAAGGTAAAAAACTATTGAAATAGATGAAACAAAGAAGGGTTAGATAAATAAGTAAATGTGGAACCCTAACATAATAATCACTTTTGGCATTAATTAATTTTTCTGCATTCGTTTCTATTTTATTTTCTTAATGTCTCCAGTGTAGTTACTGTGCTAATCAGAGGATGAAAGCTTGGATCAAATGGTGAGTAAATGTAATTTTTTTTGTTTCTTGTTTTTGTCTCAGGACGAGTCAGGGTTGTGTTCACATCATCGTGGCCCAAACCAAAGAGAACGGCTTCACCCTGGACCAGAGCAGCTGTGTGTTCCCCAGCATCCCAGAGGTGGTACACCATTACTGCACCAGGCGCCTGCCATTCCATGGAGCAGAGCACATGACGCTGCTCCACCCTGTACCTCGCCTCCACTGACTCTGACCTTTAAACCTAGTAGGTATATGAAGCAGAAATGTGACAAAATAACCAGAAAGTTATGTTTCCTTCGTATATACAACTACAGCCCTCTCCAATGTGTTATTTTTGTTGATTTGATATTAAAATGTCCTCAGAGCGTCTTTTTTCATTTGTTTTACTTTGATGTGCAGCTGATGCAAAACATCAAGGCTGCTATTTTGCATGTGAACAAGCTCAGCAGAAATGATGAGGCACTTTTTTCTGATTTAAATGTGACCTGAATTCAGAAAGGACTAACAAGTGAGTTATTAGCAATGCCTTTAATTAAAGCTGCTTTTGCTGTTTTATTTTTGTTATGTTCAATTTCCAGATATTGGAAACGTTTGAGTTTGCTACTCTCTTCTGCCCTCTGGTGTACAAGGGCATGCACTCCACCTACCTACAAGGACAAAGGCTTTGTGCATAAAATCACATAATTCCATATCTAAAGAAATGAAAATCCATTATTCTTGGAGTACTTGCATACCATATTAATTTATGAATTTGGTTTATGACACAACTGTCCAATAAGGATGTTCTTTCTGTTAAGTAGGGAGCAGTTTCCACTGGATTGTGTGCAATGTGAAGACTAGATGATTCCCCCCAAAGCAATGTGCTAGACAGAGTTCCAGCGCTACAGTAATTATACTTTTACTGACAAGAACTGATAATTAGATTAGATGATTATATACATGTCTATTCATTTTGTGACCTTACAGTGATTCCCAACTTGTAGGGGAGGTAGAGCGCTGCTAGGTGAGCGAGTGGTGTTTGGGGGGGGATGGGTTGAAGCTTTCATGGTGAGCTGTTAATATGTTGTGCACATACTTACTGGTCAAAGGGGCTGGAGCATGTAGAGAGATCATTCTGTTTCACCTATAGTCCTGGCTTCTCTTTTATGTTATCTTCTTTTTTTTGAGTTTTCATCAGTTTATTTTTTCAAGATTTGCGATCTGGCCATAAGAAAAGGTTGATTTTGTGTCTGGTGAACCATTTCTGTGCCAATTTGGACATATCTTTGGTTCGTTTTGCAAATGTTAAAATGTTTGAATTACTCTTAAGAACCAGGAGAAGTTTATTCAAAATGTTCTTGTATTTCACAGACTGCCGAAGGCAATGTAATATTTTTGGGGCCTTTGAAAGGGAAACTGGCCCACAGCATCATAGAACCTCCATCACAAGAGTGGGAATGAGGCAGGTATTTGCCACCATAGTCCTTCATTGCAATACCTGTAGTATTCATTGGAGGAACGCTCAGTCTTCATCCAACCCAACCAAAATTCAAAGTCATTTCTACAATTTATGATGATTTGCAGTCCAGATCTACTTCTTTACACATCCTCCACTGTAATTAGCAGAGAGCATAGTGTGTTTTCCCGTTTGTTCATCATACTGAATTATTTGATGCCAGAAACTCCTTTTTAGTTTAATCTGAAAGGAAGACAGGGTGAAGGTCAAAGTGGTGTTTAAAAAAAAAAGTGTTTACATTTGTGATGGTTGGAGAGAAAATGTTATTTTCTGGCATGTCTCCTGAACACAACTGGTATATAGTTAATTTTTTTGTCTAGAGACTTGGTTATGTTAAGGTACCACTCTTTGCTGCAGTTGAGCTTGTGTCTAGTGCAAAGATAAACTGGTTTCCTAATTCAGCCTTGTTTATTGTTGATTTTTTTTTTACTTTTAAACGACCAAAGATTGCAGATATGGGTAGGAGAGGTGACCAGCTGTTTATCTGCCTTTACAGAAACGTATAGAAAATAGATATGAGTCACTTTGTCTGTACTAATTCCTCAAAACTCTGATTACGTATCAAAATGTAAAATATTCCTCCAGTTAAAACTTGTTTTAAAGAAAATTGTGGGGCTGTGAATAATTGTGACACCAGTATTTTTGCTAAAATATTATAATGTGAATTAAACTGGGAATATAGTTGGAAAAATTACATTTGGGAAGCAACATAGTAGTATATCTTTGAGATGTAATTAAAAAAACATATAAATTCGTGCTGTGGTGAACTCATCTGATATTCATGTTCAAAAAACTTCTGTATTACTAAAGGACAAGATGATATGTTCTTCTCATCCCAGATTGAGGATTACATTTTTTTGTGTTGCTGGTGCAAAAATGGAGGCCAATCTTTGAAATATTTGTATTAAAAATATATAGATAAAAGCTTGAAAATAACAATATATTGGAAGAAGCCTCTGTCTTTTGAAAGCTACACACCAAAGTTTTGTGTAAAATCAGTCACACCCTCAGTAGATCTTGTTTGTCACAAATGCAACAGCATGTTATGTTCAGTTTGGTTGTAACAGATTATTTGATCAAGATAAAACCTGCCCTTCACACACACACACACACACACAACACATGCTTCTAGGTAGTCCCTGCATCTAGTGTCATCACACAAGGCATAAGGCAACTAATTGTATTTATTTTGGGTATTTCCATTTCTGTTTTAAGTTCTCTTTTTATTTGCTCTTTATCATCAGTTTTTAGTTAAATTCCCTATTTAAATGTGTGCCTTTTGCAAATGTCATTCTCATTCTGATTCTTGTGCCTCTTGTGATGTTGTCAAAGAATAGAAGTTTTCTCTTCAGTGAGTTTTCTTTTTTAAACCTTGTACATTTTCTTAAACCCTGCTTTGAAAATCAAAACCAAACCAAAATAAATCATCATGGATAGTTAAAGTTTTACATTTTAGTTATTCATAAAGCCGATGTCTACAAGTAAGGCTGTTCTCCCTTAAGGTAAAACAGTTCTGGAGCATACAGGGAGAAATCACAGAAAGTTGATGTGTGTTTGTTCTCTTAAAGGCTTCAGATTTTACTACCCATTAGCTCAAACATGCAAGCCTTACATTTTATTTAAGTGGCATGCTGGAGACTACAAATATGCCTGAAGCTGTGTTCGAGGCAGATACCACTGTCTTAAAAGCTTGAAAATTAACCATTCACATGCCACTTCAACATTTTTTGTTGTAATCAATGTGTTTTTGATGCAATTTATATAGAAACCAAATTAATGTTCCTGAATTTAAGTGTAGAAGATTTGTGTGTGTTTCTCTCTGATCTTAATCAAACAAGCAATGAAAAATAGTGGGGGAAAAAACTGTCTGTTTCTGCTTTGTGTATGTTAAAGGAGCAGGATAAAAATTTTCTTATATCTTAAAATTCCTGGGCAAAAATGGAAGAATTAGTTTCTTTTTTTTAACTTGATCTGCATGTTTGCTTTTAGCTATTGTTCCAAAGATTGACAAGGTCAGGAGGTAAAGTCTTGGATAAAGGATTTTGTTTAAATCTGGGGATTATGTAGAGCACAAACAGTTTACCTAGCTGTACTCCAGATAGTATGGATTAAAGTAAATGCATCCCTAAAAGGAGTAAGAGTCGTATCATTAGACTCATGTCAAGGATGGTTAATGTGAAGAGGGTAAAAAAGAAGCATTTGACACCATCCCTCTCTTCTGCCCTTCTTTTCTTACGTATCTCCTTTACCGTCTTCGTTGGTTCTGTCACCTGAGGCCGGTGACTGTCTGACTCGCAGAGGAGGATGCAGGTACTTCTTATGTATGTTTGATGCCAGGAGTTTGTGCTTTAACTCATGATGGGAGCTGATCCAATGTGTACAATCTTATTACTTTAAACCCCCAGATAGCTTTCAGTCTTACGAAAGCAGCGACACCTCTTGTGGTTTGCTGTCTGGTGACCTGTGAGAAACCCTTTCCTGAGCTTTTACTATAGAGAATAGATTAAAGATGTAAAATGAAATGAGTACAGTTTAAGTTCCAAAAGCTTTTGTTTATTTTGAGGAAAAAAACAATGAATTGAAAGAAGATAAGAAAAAAAAAATACAACACAAAACTCTTATACAAAACAACTAATTGACTTTATGTTTGGATACATCTAAGTTGATTGGCTTGATGGCTTTCAGAGATGAGAGTATATATTTCAGAATTGTAAAGTATATGAAGATTCGATTTTATCACAAACTTATCTCTTTTAAAGGTAAATTAAGATTATTTAAATGTAGCTCTTTTTGGATATTAAATATCAGATTTTGGTCTGTGATAGAGTTTTTCAGTGGGTAGAAAGGCAAATTCAAAAGGCATTTCAGGTCCAGCTGGCTCTGATGCCAGAAAAAAAACTTAGATAATCAGATATAACATTTTACTTTTTAGCTGGGTGGACTGGGTTCTAAAATTAACACAACCATAAGGGGTTACAAGCCAGTGATTCCTCGTGCTGGTCCCAAGTCCGGGAAAATGCAGAGGGTTGTGTCAGGAAGGGCATCCGACGTAAAACCTAAGCCAAATCAACTATGCGAATCACGAACATGAGACAGATGATTGGCTGTGGCGACCCCTGAAGGGAAAAGCCGAAAGACAAAGACGAGGACTGGCTTCTAAAACCGCGATTCTGAAAGGTTAAGGAAGGACCGTATATTTTCATCTGATACTGGTGTACTTCCTCTCTTTGAAAACTGAGTCAAACCAGTTACCATGCAAAAAGTTATCTTTCTGGATAAACAAATTCTGGTCTCTGGATTAGGCACATTAAGGTTAAACAAAGCAAATATTGGAGATATTTAAGATCAAAAGAAGAAAGGTTTTCTGGTCTAGCAAGTTTTGATTTTAACTGCCAAATTTAGATGTTAGGGTCAGTTTTGTGGATCAGGCTGGTGGTGGTGTAATGGTACATTTTTTTTGGCACACTTTGGCTACATTAGTACCAACTGAAAATCATTTATACACCACAGCATTTCTGCTGACCTTCTCTGTCCCTTTGGGACCAACATATATCCATCTTCTGATATCTCCTCTCAGTAGGATGATGCACCATGTCACAAAGCTCAGATCTACTCAAACTGGTTTCTTTAACATGACAATGAGTTCGGTGTGCCTCATATACCTCTACAGTAATCACATCTTAGGCATTCCACCACATCCAAAAGATGTGGTGGAATGGGACCTTTGTTCGTGACAACCTTGTCTGATCTGCACCACCTGCATGATGTTTTAGCTTATAGTGGATCAGAATCTCTGAGAAATGTTTCTGACATCTTGTTGAACCTATTGTACAGATAATCTAGACTGTATTGAAAGCTAAGGGGAGGCCAAGCCCATTACTAGCAAGGTTGGCTGGGGGCTGTATCTAGTAAAAGAAAGTATTGAGCAAGATTGACCCAAAAATTCCTGACAGTCCTCCAGGATCCTATGGCAAAACAGTTAAAAGTGAGTAAGTAGTTGGCTAATTATCTCTCTTAATTATGACTCCAGTATTTGCTTGATTACACTAGTAGATCCACTCCTGCCAAATTCCTGGCCTTGAATTAAGATTTGGGTCAGCAGCAGGAAACCAACAAGATTAATGGAATTCCACAAGCTCTGCCAAGAGGAGCGGTCAAATAACCAACCACAACAATACCAGAAGTTCATGTCCTCTATAGAGCATCTGTTCAAGGTAGGACTTCTATGCAAATTTTAGCTGTGGAAGAGGATAGAGTATTTTAGAATTGCAGTTTGCAAGTGTATCAGAAGCAAGATATTTTTCTGCTAACAAAAAAAAAAACTTTCAGTTAAATGATTTAGAAATCCAGTAAAATATTCTGTTCAAGTGTAAGGAAGTGTTTAAATGCATGATGTTTTTTTAGAGGGGCAGAGTTAAAACTCTTTATGAAACAAGGATATCAAAACGTTGTCTTCTTACTCATCTCTGGCAGCCTTTCAGTGTCCCTGAGGACTCCTATCAAGATTAATTTCCTGAACACCACCAAATCCACCCTTCTCAAGTTCTCCAAAGACAGAGCCAGCTACAACTGGAACGGGTTTAATCATCAGATGATATCGAGCTACAGCCTGTTCTGCTGTATACTTGAATGAATAACTTCACTTTGTTCCCATGTATAAGTCATCCTACCCCTCTGTCCAGCCGCTGCCCCCTCTTCGGCTTGCATGACAGCTCGACACGATCACCACCTCGCTCCTCCTGATGGACGTGCCGCCTTGACATCTTGGTTTCACTTGACCTGCCCTCTTGGTAACCGAAGTGTTCCTGTCGACGTTTTCAGACGTGTCAGGCTTAGTGCCAGTCACACGACACGGCTCTCTGTTAGCTCTTCTTTTCCTCATCCATGCAGGCAACACCTGCCGTGCACGACCCCAGCCTCCCTGAGGAGCTCACTGTTTTCAGACACTTTGAATGGTGTTCCTAAATCTTTGTTAGTGCACATGAGGATTTAAAGCTTCTTTGAATTAAGGGACTGCTTTGGAGCATAAGTTGTGTGTGTCTGTGTGTGTGGTTGGGGTCAGGGGGTTCTGTTTGCACTTGTTTTACAACTGACACCAATCATCCACGAGGCATATTTTACAAAACAACATCAAGATTGTTTCTCTTATAATATCACAGAATGAACAGAATGAACTTCTGAGGTTTTTATGATAAAATCTTAGTGATAAATCAGAATGAATTTCTTTTGCCAAGTTTGTGCATGTAAAATGAGGAATTTGACTTCGGTTTGGTTGTTATCTAAGTGAAGACATTTAAAATAACACGAAAAAGGGCAACAAAAACTTTCTGGTAAATATGTATATATTAATATATATTTTTATATTCTTTGCAAGGATAAATAAATGAATCTTTTCATAACCTATGTACATTGAAGTGAAAGGGATTTAGGTCCAGAATTAAGGAGAATGATCTTGCAGAATTTATAAAGCGGTTAAAACGAAAACGTATCTGCAAGTTTACATTTAACTAATAACTAACTAATAAATGTAATCGTAAAGGCTGATACTGTGCTGTGAAAAACTGTTTTGTAATATTGATTTTCTTTATAAAGGGATCTAAATTGTCCAAGTTAACCTGGTCTCATGTGAAAAACTAATTTCTATCCACACTGAGAATCAAACAAATAATTTTAATGTTTGATATCTGACGTCATGCATTAAACTAAAACATTTTAAGAACTAACACAGCACGCTGTGTATAGACAGTATAGAACAGATTTAAAACCAAAATTAGTGAGATCTAGATAGATAGATAGATAGATAGATAGATACTTTATTCATCTCCAAGAGAAATTCACAGTTCTAGCAGCTTACGGGAACACAGGGGCATGCAGGGAAAATACAATATAAAAATTTAAAAGAAGAACTAAGGTAAAATATAATGGTATAAAAAAGTATAATGTCTGCCAGTCCAGTTCAGTGCAGTTGTGCAGATGTCAGTATGCAAAAACAGTTGAGTAATGGTCAGTTTGTACATACTTAGAGTCCAACTTGTAGATGTATGTGTATGATAAAGTGCATGTGTGACTGAAGGTGCATGGTGTGATTAGCATTAAGTCCAGTGTTCTATGGTTGATTTTATCGCCCTCCCCCTAGAGTTGTTGAAGAGCCGCATGGCGTGGGGGAGGAACGATTTCTTCAGTCTGTCAGTGGAGCACGACAATGACAGCAGTCTGTCACTGAAGCTGCTCCTCTGCCTGGAGATGGCGTTGTGCAGTGGATGGTGTGGACTGTCTATGATGGACAGTAGCCTGTTCAGAGTCCGTTTATCTGCCATAGATGTAAGGCTGTCCAGCTCTGTGCCAACAACAGTACCTGCCTTCCTCACCAGTTTGTTCAGGCGTCCAGCGTCTTTCTTCTTGAGGCTGCCCCCCCAACACACCACTGCGTACATGAGGGCGCTCGCAACTACAGACTGGTAGAAGATCTGTAGCAACTTCTTGCAGATGTTGAAGGACGCCAGCCTTCTGAGGAAGTACAGACGGCTCTGTCCTTTCCTGCACAGGGCGTCTGTGTTGGCAGTCCAGTCCAGTTTGTCATCCAGCTGCACTCCCAGGTATTTGTAGGTGTGAACCACCTCCACACAGTCACCTTTGATGTTGACAGGCTCAAGGTGCGGCCTGATTCTCCTAAAGTCCACCACCATCTCCTTGGTCTTGGTGGCGTTTAAGAGCAGGTGGTTAAAGTCGCACCACGTGACAAAACGTTGGATCAACTCCCTGTATTCCTCCTCCTGTCCACTCCTGATACAGCCAACGATAGCTGTGTCGTCCGCGAACTTCTGCACGTGGCAGAGCTCCGAGTTGTACTGGAAGTCGGACGTGTACAGGGTGAACAGGACCGGAGAGAGCACAGTTCCCTGCGGTGCTCCAGTGTTGCTGGTAACAGTGTCGGACCTGCAGTCCCCCATTCGAACGTACTGAGGTCTGCCGGTCAGATAGTCTGTAATCCATGCCACCTATTGGTCTGGAAAGGGTTACAAGCCATTTCAAACTCTTAAGGAACCAGAGTGAGAGCCATTGTCCAAAGATGAAGAAAATACGGAACAAATGTTAGCCTTCTATGGAAAAAGTGCTTCATCAAAATTGCTCCAGGAATACATCCTCAACTCATCCAGGAGGTCACAAAAGAACCCAGAACACCATCTAAATTATTACAGTCCTCACTTGCCGCATGTATTATCCCTTTGTCACACTGTTGCATATCAGCCAATTTCTCCAGCGCTCCCCTTGGTCTGCCTCTGCACCGCTCCCCGCATGGTAATCATTCCAAACTCCTTGGGTGTCTGTCGCTCGCCTGCCCGTCCACCTGCCAATCAATCATTCATCTCAAGTAAGAAACATCCATCCATTTTCTGAACTGCTTAGTCCTCCAGGGGTCGCAGGGGGGCTGGTGCCTATCTCCAGCTGGACACCCTGGACAGGTCGCCAGTCCATCACAGGGCCACATAGAGACAGACAGGACAAACAAACATGCACGCACACATAGTCATGTTTTTGGACTGTGGGAGGAAGCCAGAGTACCCGGAGGGAACCCACGCATGCACGGGGAGAACATGCAAACTCCATGCAGAAAGGCCCTGGGCCGGGATACAAACCCACAACCTTCTTGCTGCAAGGCAACAGTGCTAACCACTGCACCACCAAGTAAGAAACAATCTCTCTCAATAGCTTTGTGATTGTTCCATTTCTCATCCTCACCTCCTTCTGGATTCTCACTCTTTCCACCGTCAGTGCCTTCATCTGAAACCAAACTCAAGAGCAGTCAGTATCCGCTCACAGAAACTCCAAGCTGTCAGAATTCTACAAACCTCTCTTCCAAGCTCTGTGATCCTCTCACCAACTGTAAGCTTTATAGTAGCATCATAACCGCCACTCTTCTAAGCAATATTCTAATCATCTACTTACTTCTTCTGTTGTAGAATCTCATCAGCAAACATTTCACGTGGCGGGGCCACAGGGGCGCTAGCCCCTTGTGAAATCTTGGCTCCCTGAAGTGCACCTGTCCTTTCACTCATCTGTTCTTTACGGGATGATTAGGTCATAAGTGCGTCCAATCTAAGTCCAAACACTAGTGCCGCTAAAGAGCCAAATAGTAATTCACCGATATCTATGAAATGTCTGGTTTATGTTGTGATATCAGATTTATTAACTTAAAATATTGGAGAAGAGTCTTTCTGCGGTCCGAAAGTGTATTTAATTTAATTGTTCTTCTTAATTAACAAGGAGCATCAGAGCACACAGAGCATTGTGTGAACTGATCTGTTCCCCCCGAATCTAAACAAACATTTTATTCTGATAAAAAAACAATCATTTGCTGAAGATCCTCCCATGAAGTTTCTGGATTTTTCCACCAAGCCTGGGTCGCAGACACAAACACATGAACCAGCCTTGCTGGGTCAGAGTTCTCAGTGGCAGGTGGCATCCTTGACGCTCTCTCTACTACAATCTGAAGGAAAAAAGTCATAACAAAGTTGTTGTTTTTCCCCCCATTAAATCCTTGACATATAATGATCAGTTGATATACTTTCACATCACATGTTTTGTAGATACTATATTTATTGAATATTAAATGAAATAACAATAATGTGGAACACAGACAATTTAAGAACAAAACATTTGACCCATTAATACATTCAGGAGTCACAGTCAAATGTTAACTGCATGTATGCAGAAATAGCAATAGGGATGAACACTGTACAATTAAAGACAACATACATTGCTATCATATAATCTATATAAGATATATATGTCTTTCTATATCTTATATGTTGTGATAGACCAGAAGTGTAGCTGTAAATACCAGAAAATGTCCTATTTCGTCTTTTTTATCTAGTTGTAGATTAGATAAGATCAGGTAAAAATCTTCCCAAGAGATCCAGCATACTCAGTTGTCAAACATGACATTATTGGACCTTCTCTTGGTTTCCTGTTCACATTCTTTGTTTGTTAATACCAGACATAAATAGAGAAAATGCAAATACAAAGATGTAGACTAAAAGTACATGCAAATTTATATTAAAGTGTTTCAACATGGTGTAGGTGGTGAAATGAATCTGCCTTAACAAAACTGGGGATGGTGTGTAAGGATGTTGGACTAATACTTGGCCCCTATATAAATATTGTGGCCCCTTGATGGCCCCACACTTACAAAATCCTAGATCCGCCACAAGATCAACACGTATTTAAATCTAACCAGAGCATTGGCATTTAATTCTCAAACAATCAGTTGATTTTTATTGCAAGACTTACATATAATAGAGAATCGGTGACAAAAGCTTACAGAGACTTCTTCAGATACGCCAGTGTTGTTGACAAGGGTGAAACAGACAGTTTTTAGATTTAGGGAGCAATTACTTTTTACGTTAACATAAAAAAACAACAATGATTTGAAAACTGCTTTTTGTATTTCCCTATGTTATCTTTGTGCAATACTGGAATCTGTATTAGGATCTGAATCATTTTAAATGTCAAAAAAAGCAAAAAGTGACAAAATCCACATGAGGGCGAATATTTTTCCTAGCATGTTCACAGTGTTATCAGTTCATGCTGCTTTTCAGTGGGACGTCTTGTGTTCTTCTACTTATACTGTATGTACTTGCCATATGTGGTGCAGATGCTGGGCAGACTGATTGTTTTTGGCATGAAGGACATATAGAGTTATGATTTTAGGAACCTAAAGAGAATCTAAACTTCATCTGCAGTTGGGAGACAACTGGTATTCAAATACTGCATACCAAATAACAACACTGCTTGTTATCTGAACTGTTTTGCTCAGTGTGGAAACAATTTTTTTAACCGTTTGAAGGTGACGGAAGATTATTACTGAGGCGGTAAATGATTGTAACATGCTGCTTGGCTCTCTTCAGGGTCACAGCAGGGTTAACAGTTTTGGACATTGCTTCGGATTTGGAATCCATCAGCAGGCTGCACAAAGTCAAACATTCAAACAAATCTATCAAAGGACACCTTTGGAGAACACAGATGGCCAAGTAATGAGAGCAGATCGGTTAAGCCCCGCCTGGGGGAAACCAGCTGACCTGGAGGCAGTTTCTCAATAGTGATAAAGGCAAAAGAAGAAAAAAAGAAAAGAAAAAGTTAGGTTAAGGTAAACAGTGTACACCCAGATATGAAGAAATCCCTCCAGATAATATCTAAGTTTCACCTGTTTTACATTTGGGTTTTTTTTAATTTTCAGTTTGATGCTGATCTATGAAAGCCAACTTGGTGAAGGAGGACGTGCTAAGTCACTGATATTCATATACGAGAGACAGAAAGACCTGCTTGTTGTAGCAGCAACTCCAGCATTCCTGACTGATTTTATCCCCTGCTTTCCAAGCTCTGCACGTCAGTAATGCACCTCATTATCCGGATCCCCTCCCAGTCTTTGCTGTCCTTTATTCACACCATACTGACACAGGCATGCACACATATCCTCTCACATCTCACACCCTCTTTCTGTTTTCTCTTTTTCCCTCGGCTCCTAAAGGAGTTTTCTATGCAGATTCAAGTCAAACATCTGGGTCAGCTTAGATCAAGCAGAACAAGACTTGCAGGATATTGTTGGCAGGATGTGATGTGTGAGCTGAAGCAGTTTACTCAGTGGGAATCCCCAACACAAAGAGACACAGAGACAGAGAGAGAGTGAAGAGCACGCTCACACCACACACACTCACTGTCGACATCCTAACTGCCCAATCCCGTTTCCAGGTGTAGCAACTCATACCAGACATTTCTTTGCATACTTATGAGGCACACCATTTTTAAAAAAATTTTTCAAGCACAATCTGAGTTTCTAATATGTTGGGGTGCCTGTTTCAAATCTCTGTGTTGCATCACATTCTCTTGTGGAGACAATCTAAGTGCTTTCAGAACACAGGGAAAAAATATAGTCATTCAATACTAAACAAAAGTCTTAAGCAATCATTTCTTTTGTTTTATTTTGCTTCAAAGAAGGCTTAGTTCTCTACATACTGCGTGCCTTTCTGAACAGCTTTCTAGCCTTTGCTCTGAACTTCAGCTGTTTTTTAACACTACGTAGATATCGTTGCAGTACGTGGGCATTTTCATTAAAACATTTTTTTGTGTTTATTTGACAGACCTGACTGTAATGGACTGGGGACCTGTCCAGGGTGTACTCCGCCTCTCGGCCGTTGACAGCTGGAGATAGGCACCAGCCCCCCCGCGACCCCTTGAGGACTAAGCAGTTCAGAAAATGGATGGATGGAGGGATGACAGACCTGAAATAGCATTTTAGCACAACAAAGGGATTTTTAAAACAGCAGTTACTGAAAAACAGCTTCACAATATAATTATGAAGTACTGCACTAAGTCTTCATTGGATTTCTTTTGTATTCAATAAATTGCATAAATTACCATGGTATCAGCTATTCCTTTTCTTTTTTTAAAAACGCAATACAAGAAGAAAATTGTGCAAAAAAAACAAACAATTTGTTACACAAATGGGTGCTGATTTGATGAAGAATTATACAGCAATATTTCCTGTCAGGAGAATTGTTATTTATACACGGTTAATGGGAAACCTATCAGACGACCACCCTACCCAGATGTTTAACGAGTAGCTCACCCCCTAACAGATTCAAACTCCGCCCACATTTTCTGTTTTTAAAATGCCTCAAAATGAGGCATTGCCCGGGGAACTGGGAGTGCGAGGGCTCGGCGTGGTCTGTGTTGTCACTGACTGCCTGACATGACTGTCTGCAGCTATGGAGGTGTGGCGGCGGGATGCTGTCCTCAGAAATCCAGACTGAGCTGGTAGTAAAGCTCAAATCAAATTCGAGCTGATTGTAAAGCTTTTACCTGAAGATTGCAATTGACTAACTATATTTTTTATTAAATGTACAAAAATACTAAATATTGGCGACCGTTCTACCTCTGAGTCGCCGAGCAGCTGATTAAGGGAGTATGCCGACGCGCCGGCTGATTGCAACCAAGTCCAAGTTTCAGTTTAGCATCCTTTGTTGGTTATCAAAAGGTTCTTAAGAATCCATGTTTCACCAAAACAAGAGATGAGGAGATCCACCAGTTAGAACAAAGCGTAAAAAGGGAGTTCAAGCGGTCAGCAAAAGTTGACCTCCCCTATCACCTGCTCACTCAATACTTTCCCTGCAGGTGAGCAACAGGTGATATAGCAATCACCATTACTAACAACACCACAGTGGCTGAATAGTAATCCCAGATTCAAATTCAAGAACAGAATAGAGTTTTAACCTGGAAAGTGTGCCATACTGTCGGTTTTAGGCAGAAAATCTGTGCTTTTACTAAGATACACTAAAATACCCAGTTTCCAGAAAACACAGGATAAGATAGTGACTTCCTGTGCACGCACATGTGAATGACTGGTGTACTTGTTAGTAAATGGTAGATTCGCGGGAAGAATTGAATTTAAGGGAGACATCATCAGTAGTGTTCCTCTGGGTCATGGGGTGTTTCGGCCTTATACACCCTCCCCAGAGGCGGCGAGCTGTAGGTTGATCAGACCTCAGCTTTCGTCCCAAGACATATTAGCTATGAGAGACACCTTATTGTCAACACTACTGGGTTCGTTCCTCTTCAGCCAAAGCCACAGGCTGCTTCTTTCTGCTGCCTCTAATGCACTTTTAATGGCTGTGCACTGGTTCTGGCCTTTAATTCCCAAGTCCCTCAGCAGTTTTCTGGTGGATGTTCCCAAAAACCCTCTGCACTCAACTTCCACTGGGCGGACTTCCGCGTTCCAGCCACAATGTTTTGCTTTGGCAGCTAGGTTGGCATATCGCAGATGCTTCGGCTCATATGCCTCCTCCATGCAATCCTCCCAGGGTACGGTGAGTTCGATTACATGTACTTTCTTTACAATTTTGCAATTTCTGAGGGGAGCACCAGCTGTTTATCAATGCCTGCCAGCATCTTCCAGTGGCTTTGGCAGTGATAGGGCGTTGATGGTGGATCGTTTTTCCTCCAGTGTGGCAGCAAGGCTCTTCAGAACTTGGTTGTGGCACCAAGTGTAACGTCCTTGGGTAAGGCTGGTTTTAAATCTGGTGAGTATGTGCCAGAGGGAGGCTGTCCTGGAGCACAGGACGCACCCAGGATCTTCACCAAACAACTAATGGAGATTAGTTGGTGTTGGGAGGACGTCATATGTGGCTATGATGGTGAAGCTCAAGTTCCTCGCTTCCATGGCCCATACATCCCTCAAGCTCAACCTCCTCCTTTCAACACTTTCCCATAGTGTCCACAGTCCCTGTTTGCCGAGGGCGACTGCCTTGGCCCATCTTGCCATCTCTTCATGATGCTGCACTGTCTCCAGCACCTTCTTCCTCTGTGCTGGAGCAGTAGCGTTTCTCCAGGCTGGGCGGCTAGTTATTTCTTTTAGCTTATAATCTTCTTAACCTGTTCAACCCTGATTTTAATGCTGTTGGTTGGATTTTTTACTTTTTAAAGCCAGATCGGAGGGTGTAAGAGTCAATGCTCTTTTTTTTTGAATTAGCTGAACTCTTCTACTAGTTCAGTACAGTACCTTCCTACTTCACAGGCTAACAGGTATTTTAACAAATATTCAGATTATACAGGAATTTTAGGTGTTCTTCATGGAGAAGAGCATAAAAAAGATTGCGGATGAGTTTGTTTCTTTGTTTGATCATTCAGTTTTAAAGTTGAACAACCTGAAAACTAAGGACATGGTAAATGACTTTAGGAAGTCAGATCGTTTAGAAGTTAGAAGAATTGGTGGTTGTTCTTGATTGTGTTTTGACCATTGTGTTAAATTTTGCTTCGAAAAATGTAAAAGGTCCAAGAAAGGTTGTACTTTTTTAAGATGTAGAGTTTTTAATGCCTCATTTGAAATGATTATCCTATTTTTCTAATCGTTGCTTGGTACAGTAGTCCATCTCTCATTAGTTAAAAGCTGGCTGGTCAGACTTAAGAGGAGTGTTATGTTCATACCATCCACAATTTATCATGGGTAGAAAGTTCCTACGATGAAGTCCAAGACACATTGCTTGTGTCAAAATTAAGACGCTGCATCATTCATAGGTCGCATTTGAAGCCTGATTATGTCACAGCTATGTGGCGAAGGCGGTCGCAATTCGAAATGCTCCTCGAAATACAGCCTACAAAACGCATCCTCCTTTACTCATATTTGAAGGACTGGTTTGGTGTATTCTTCGTGGCCCACCCTATCCCAAGGTGCATTGCGGGTAGACCGGGCAGATTTTTGTTTTGTAACAAAGGAACAGCCGAAGAAAATGACAGTTTCTCCATTTGCAATAAAGACAATAAAGATCCTTCAAAGGATTCAGCCCCTGAGTTTGGACATGCCTTTAGAGTCTCTTATATACTTGCTGCTATTGTGATGCTTAATACCACAAAACCATAATCATTGCTGCCAAAACTTTTGTACATTGCATTTTGTCGATGCTAATTGATAAAACCTGGGCTGCTCTATGTTCTTATTTTCAAATACATTGTATGTGTGGTTTGATGAAAGAAGATGCTACAAATCAATTTCCCTTCAGATAATTAGCACCATAAAACAAAACACACTTTTGATTTGCTGTTAATTTACTTTTCCTAAGGAAAGAGAAAAAAATGACATCCTAATAGTTATGGAAACAGCCTGACGTGGGGAAAAACAGACTCCAAGTTACCCTGGTTGGTTAAATGCAATGTTTAATATTTTGAAGCATTGGTTATTTCAATAAAATATTTAAAAAGTAGGTACATCACCTATCTTTCAAGTTTGATTACATACAATAATATAATGATCTGCAAATTAATATATTTATATATATGTTCACAGATATTTCATGGTGCAAGAAAGGATAAAACACACATCTCCAATCTGGTGCCTTCATCTTCTAACCCCCCCACCCCCTTACTGTAAAACTTGGATGAGTCTGAGTGGAAACATGATGATATTAACCCTGATGTGTACATTGAGTCGCTCTCTCCGCTGAGAGGAACTTGATCCGGATTAGCTGTGGTATGAATAACATTTGCATGGGGAAAACAACACTCCCCCTGAATTCCTCATGTTCTGTGAACCCCACAAACTGAGTCCTAGACATCTCCTCTCATATGTGTTTGTAGTGTTTAGAAATTGTGTAAGACGAAAAGTGGAAATAAAAAGCCATTCGTTTTACAGTCCTTTGCCCCCTCCTTTTTCTTTCCCACGTCCTCCTCCTCCGCCTCCTCGTGTTTTTACTCTGTCCTCTCTTGCACAGTTTCAATCTTTCTTATCTGCCCCCTCTTTCGCCTTGTCGTCTGTTTTGAACTCGAGGAAGAAGTCGTTACAGGCCACTGTGAGGGCACCCATCAGGATGATGAACTCTGTGAAGTCCACCTCGCCGTCGTTGTTGGCGTCCAAGTCGTTCATCACCTTCTCCACAGCTTCATTATCTTTGGAGTTCTGTTAGTGAGAGAAACACAGACAGAGTTAACAGTGTGAACTTTTTAATGTGTATGTGTGCAGTCATACACGGCTGCACAGGCTTGTCAAAACGCGTTCAGGAGTATTAGCCTGCATTCCCTTGCTTGTGTCACACATGTTTGCCAAAATGAACACTGTTTTTTCTTCACAACCACATATTTATCCCCTGAGACATTCCACACTTACCCCTAGGTAACTCCCCAGCTCCTCTGTTAGAAGCTCCTTCAGCTCGCCTCTGCTCAGAGTGTACTTATCGCCCTCCTTCCCTGAGTATTTATGGAAGGTTTTTATGAGCATCTGCATGGCACTCTCCAGGTTGGAAGTGGGCTCCTTGGACATGCTGTGAAAGGAGGATGAAGTAGAAGTAGTCAAACTCTTAAATTAAATGCCCGCTCCAGCCTCCGCTTGCATGCATGGTCACATGGCATTCAGAGGTGAAGCAACCTCAAAGATGAAATGATACAGGGACAAGTAGACTGATGGGTAGAAGTTTAGGGTCACATTTTGGAAGGAAAGATGAAAACAAGCATAAGAAAAGCTTTTCTTTTGCGAACAATCTTACACACATTGTGTCCGGCATCTTGAAGCGTCTTGTGCTGGACTCGTGGTGAGACTGTGCACACACAGACACAGATAAGTCACTGTCAATAATATAAAGATGGAGCATTTGAATCATCCAAGCAACTAATGCATGCTGTTTGTCTGGGGATCTTTCATGTAGGCTGAATTGGTAATGCATGTAACACTTTTGTAAAACAAGTCTCTGATGCGATACCTAACACATTCAGAAACTAAGGAGGTAAGCAACCTGAGGTGCCTGATCAGACTCTTACCAAACCTTTCTGTTACACGCAATCATTAAGGTAACAAAACAAATCCCTTATAAAGTTGTTCAAAGTGGCAATTAAACTCACAGCATCCTTGTGCGGAAAATTAAATCCAATAATGTGAAATGTATAATTTTTGATACATACAAACACTAGCCTTAATGTCTCAAGATGATGTTAGGAAATAAAAAGACTATAGTATTAGTAAAGGAGACAATTAAGTCTCTAACATACTTTTGACTAATTTCAGCCCCATAACTTCAAACGTATCATTTTAATACGTATTTCTCAAATATTTGTGTCGCAAAGTAATGGTAGAAAAATGTATAAGCCCCTTATAAAGTTACCAGAAGAAGCAATTAAGCTTCCAGTATTTCTGTGCAGTTTTAGCTAGAATGTCTACAGTTTCAATTTTGATACAAGTAATTGTCAATTATTTTCACCTTCAGGTAAAGTTGAAAACATTATAAGTTTATAAAGTTAACAAAAGAGGCGGTTAGGCTCCTAGAATTTGTGTGCATAATTTCATCCCAATAATGTATTTCTTGACTATTTCTGCTTTATTTTTAAAATTTTCTGCATGCAGATAGCTAAAAACCAAAACCTTTGAAAGATTTTAATTTGCATACGTTATGTCCAAGGCCTATATGTACCGTCTAACAGAACAACAGGTGTTCACTCGCCCAGGGCTGCAAGAACAAAATGGTATCCTTCTGTTCTTGCTGCCCTGGTTTGGGACTTCTTACCGCTTTTTTCTGGAAGCATATTCTTGGCTTAACCTTTTACTTGCATGGTATCATATACTGCAGTAGGAGGGACCTATGCAGACTTCCCACGAGATCTTCAGCCAAGTTCTTGTGAAGTTAAAATGTCTTGACAAGAACTTGATTCTTGCTACTAACAGTGAAAGAACAAACTTTCCTTTTTCTTTGGTGTATTTACAGGCCTTTAACATATAAAATAGATCCATTTAGAAATAAATACATGACTAAAAAAGCTTAAAGTATAAATTACGATACATTAAAAAAACATTATTTTGTTAAAAGTATCCAAACAGTTAACTTTTTTAGAACATTAACATTTTCTGACATCTAATTCTTCCATCAGGCGGTTGTCAGTTAATGTTAATTAGGTCTGATTATGCTGCAAAGGGTTGAACAGGCACCGGATACATGGCTGGCTTGCTGGAAAATCTATATGGTCACCTGTCTCAATGGCTGACACAGTACAATAGATGCAGATCCTATCTGTAACACAATCCCAGAACTTCTGGTAATGGACATTACGTTTAATGATGGAGCGATGTTCAAGCTCAAGGACTTGAGTAATTTGCCGTATAAACATTTAGGCTGTTATAGGATGGTATATTAAGGTATAAACTGGTTTAACTTTTTTTCATCTCTCAATATGCTATTATTCTCCTATCATCTCCCCTGTTCTCCACGTCCGCTGCTCACATATCCGATCTGGAGCAGTTCTGTTATCTTCTTTGGCAGCACTGAATAGTTTGCAAGAAACCCTTTTATCAGCTGCAGAGGAGAAAGTCCAGAAAAGCAACATGTCTCTGTGTCTGTCTTACCTGAGTGCTGATGGAGGGCCTCCTTTGTCTTTAAAGAACAGCAGGGGACAGAGCCAAGGCAGAGATGGATGGGGAGAGAGTCTGCCAGTGGCTTAAATATCACCTGCTCCTCTCCCTCCTCCTCTTCCGTCTCCTGCTCCCCCCAAACTATATCAACCCCTATGGACCTAAAAATATCCTTCCTGCCTTCTCTCACTCCATTCAGTGAAAAAGATGACGGTCCTAGAAAATTTTACCCTCTAAATTTGGATATTTCGCGTTCTCAGCGTATTTTATTAGGATCTTGTGTGATAAAACAGCTCAAAGCTAATGAAGACGAAAGAAAAACAGAACTTTTATATGTAAAGTTCTGCAAAATGTTGCATCGAATGTATCCACCCCATTTTCTCTTATGTCCCTAACTCAAGCTAAGCCAGAAATAGAGGGAAACATCTGTGACCATACATTCTCAATTCTTGACAACAGGTTTTATGTCTACACTTTGAATAGGTCATTCTAACACAGGGAAATCTTTTAATTTAAATCATTCCATTGCAGCTTTAGTTTCATGGTCTTAGTTGTTGCCCTACAAGAAAGTGAACTTACACCACAGCTTCATATTTTCTTCCTGCACTATTTAGATCTGTCCATTGTCATATAAACTCTGATCAGTTTCCTTGTCACTGTCTGATGAAAGCATTTCCTGTAGCATGATGCTGCCACCAACATATTTTACCACGGGAAAAGTTTGTTCAGGGGATTAGCAGAGTTAGTTTTCCATTTTTTATACATGCCAAACATAGGAAATTCATAAATCATTTTTTTCTCTCCAATCAATTTTCCTTCAGAAAAAGGTCACATTTGTGGAGTGCATGATTGATAGGTTTTGTCTTTACAGATTTTGCCACCAGGAGTCCCCATGATTCTGATTCTGTATTCCAGTCTTGCAAGGCCTTTCAATTTGTGTGTTTATTATTTTATAGCCTAAATCTGTTTTAAAATATACCACACTTCATTCCTGACTCATCAGTGTGTTTTCTTAATTTATGCAACTGTGAAGCACCTTGAATTGCCTTGTGTATGAATTGTGCTCTACAAATAAACTTGCCTTGCCTTCCTTGTTTTTGTGATGCTGTTTGTTCACTAATATACTCAAACAAACTACTGGGATCGTCACAAAGAAGCTGGATTCATGCTGAGGTTAAATGAAGGCAGAGTCCTTTTAACAACTAGATGACTTCTGAATGCATTGCATTTCATTAACATACAGAGTAAACTGTATATAAACTGAATATAAATGCATGGCACTGAGTCATATTAAAATTTGAAAACCATAACTTACAACTTTTAAGTTTAAATTTTTGGTTAGGCACTACATTGTGTTGGTGTATAAAAGGAAATCCCAATAAAACACATTAGTTCGTGTTTGTTAGCTCAAGAATAATGAATAGATTTGCAAGAAACTGTATGAAAAGAGCATGCCACACATTAAAAGTATTTCAGTTTTATTCTATATTAGCCAGTACATAGATTATAAGTAAAAAAAAAAAGATACAGCGTTTCATATGAAATATAGGAGCAATGAAGCTCACTGGAGCTTTGACAGCGGACTGATGTGAGTCCTACTGCCAAACACACACACATGCACACGCACACACCCACACATGCACACACACACACACAGTCCTTGAAAATAAACAGATGAGGGCCTGCACGGCATCCTGGGAAATATCCCATTATCACAAACATTTTGACCCAAGGAGCCATAAAGGCACACTAGTATATTCATACACTTTTAATAACTTTTATCTTCATCTACTACATCTGAGAATGAATGAGATTTACTGTGGGGCAATGTGAACACTCCCTGCTTCATATCTGCTGCACTCCAGTTCTAGCATGTTTTTATAATCATTTAAAGTAGGCTTGGTTTCATTTCTACAGGACATTAAAACATCAGCAATATAAACAGTTAAAAGGAAGATGACTTCAAATGAAGAGTATTGGCATTAAATCATCTTCCAAAGGATGATAAATCTAAGTGTGTTCACACAGGGTTGGAGTTTGCAATCTGGCAAAATGTACATTCCCTAATGTACCTTAACTGAGCTATCACAGACCCAGCTGTGGGTGCTTCAGGAAACTGATGTCACCATTAGTCCAAAAAAAGTACCAAAAAACATAAAAAAGAAATAGATTTTAATAAAGATGTTAAAAGCGCTTCTAAAAACTCCAGAAAGTTTGTTAGAGGTTAATGCAGGAAGCATTGTGCACTGTGGGCATTAAAGCTGCATAGAGTAAGCGTATTTACAATGGGAGTGTCTCAGTCAGGCAAAGTGATCACATGATCTGTGCCCATTTATCTTTCCGTTTTTGCCGGGTGCCAGTATGAAGTGCTGTCGGATAGGGAACAAGGTGCAACGTTTAGTATTGTGTGCAGGAACAGACCTGCAACAGTTGAACAGAATTTGGCACTTTTGGCAAGTATTTGCTGCAGTGGTCAAACCACGAGTTAGCAAGAGATTATAAAGTTAAATGTAAAGAAGGAAGACAAACTTGAATAGTGGTCAAAACAATTATAAGACAAAATGCGACATGAAGCACTCAGTGTTCCTCTTTGATTAAAAAAAAGCATAATTGCCAACAGGCATGGAGAGCAATCCCTTATCTAGGATTACTTTCATGCAATTGTTTGCATCCCTGGGTGTGCTACTTGTGAAATCCCTAATCCAGTAATTTCCCAATGCCCAAGGATCCAGTTGCAGATCAAACAGGGTGCTTAAAAAGGTACAAGGGTGTGACCGACAAGACACAAGAACAAACAATAAGTGTTCAAAACAGCAACGAGTTCTGACCAGTTTTAACAAAAATAAAGGTCAAGTTTTAGGATATATGCCTCATTAAATGCTTCAAGATGTGGGTCACTCCAAGAACCTTCACTGGTTCCATAACAAGATAACTAAAAGAAGATTTCCAGTAAGAAAAGTTTTTAGACTGCTTGTTGGTTTGTTTCATTGGATTTTCTTTCAACACTTTCACGGGGGATAGAGTTGCACAACTGTCTTTTCTGACCTGAGCTGCTAGTCCCCAGCAGCTAAGGACTATTCTGGGCTTCTTTTTTGACCTTAATGGTCCTTTAGGTGTAGATTCCCTCTCCGTGCCTTAATTATTTAGATGAAGGTCACACCCAGCGTTCCAGTTCCCTGTTAACGTTTGAGTACCAGTTAAGGGTACATTATGTAGGCAAAGTAAAAGAAATGATAAAGATCCCAGAGTTCACAAGAACAACAAAGGGGGTCAATGAGAAAACTTTTAAGATAAGTTCAAGTATGCAAAATTTTAGTAAATTTGTTTATTTATTGCAAGCCACAGCCACAGAACTACACACAAAAAAGTCATTTAAGTGCATCCAATAAAGGAATATTTGAACATTTTCACAGAGTCAAGTTGAATAATAATAAAAAAACACTTTTAGGGGAAAATGAAGCTAAGCTAAATGTCCTTTGTTACGTTGGAAGTCAGTTTGACTGAGTAATGGTTTCACAACCAACTTAATCCAGCTGCAGATCGAAAAACCAGTGAAATTTGCACACATCTTGTATGAGGGATTCACACATTTTTGCCATGTTTGATTTTAAAGTTAGGTTTTGTAAGAGGCATCTGAATTTTTAGCCAGGAATACCAAAATCAGGATTATTTTTTAACGTGAAATGCCGTAATCTCTACTTCCAGTCTAGCAACACGCCCTGCTAAAAGAGGAAAGAAGCAATTGGTGGCCCGTCTTACCACTTCCTGCTAACCTTATAGGGTAACGTGTAAAATTTTTTGTCTGTTTGTGTATAGTGAAGCAAAGTTAACTTAACCACTAAGTTTAAAGGAACAACTAATAAGTGGCTGATTTAAGTTAACAATATAAAAGACTAATTACGCACTCTTATAAGTTCCAGTAAAAGAAGGACAAAATTACCAAAGCCAAGCAAATGCAGTCTCAATTAACCTTGAAAGTTTGGATTCAGAAAAAGGAATAGCATCACAACCATAGACTGTATATAATCCTATAACCCTATTGATCACCACAGACTTAACATGCTACAGTTTTCCTAAACAGTGATGCAGATTGTTATTAGCAGTTAGTAAAATTTTTTAAAGACAAACTGTGCAGTATCAAGCATGGGTGTGGCCTAAAGTCCAAATCATCAGAAGCCAAATGAAACACACCCACTTTCGCACGGCAGCCACAATGGATTCTGCAGGTTATGAAAAATCTTTGACTTCAACGGACATTCTTTTTTGGTTTCTTTAAAAAGTGGGAACATAAACATTTCACTTTCCAAATAAAAATGAAAGGTGACAGTAGACCATGTTAGCGGAGAAAAGCTGCTGTTTTGTATCTGCATTACCACTCTGCTATACACATAAACTAATTTTAAACATTTTTTGTGTGTATCTTTTAGTCTACTGCCAGGCTACTGAAATATATAAAAATTATATTTAGGTGTACTAAATACAGGAATATGTTGAATAACATAAATATAATATCTGGGTAAAAAATTAGCTAAGGTACCAAGGAACCGCAGCCATCCTTAATGTTCCCTTTACCTTAGCAAACAGTACTTAAAGTTCATTTTCATCAAGTATACCTCTGCATACTAAATTGGAAAATTTCTATGCTTAAGGAAGTATAATTAGGCCTATACTTGATAAAATGAACTTCAAGTATACTAATTTTTGCTAAGCGTTAGCTTCATAAAATAACACAAAATTGTGCTTGTATGGAATAAACCCAAAGAGCTCATAATGTATTTAATAAGTTTAATGGATGCTTGTTAATTTTTGTTATTAAACATTTATTTTTAATGTAAAATTTTGACAGAATCAAGCATTTGATGAGTTCATTTTATGGAAATTTTGGTTAGCAAGTTCCCAAAATGTCCCCTTATTTCTTTAAGTCACATATGTCTGGCAAAGTTATTATTGCCAATGTTTTACAAAGTACCTGTTTGAATCTGCTGTTAGTGGAGAAGTGACAAAAACAGAAAAAATTCCCAGCAAGAGAAAGCATCGGAAGGCTTTTCAATTGTAGTGGTGTTTTAAGATACTTCAGTCAAGTGTGCAGGAAAATCATAGTTTCCAGGGAAGCTTTCACATGGATACTGCATGCACATCATAGTGTACAACTGCATGCTGTCATAGTATAGGATCATAATGAGGTAAATGTACTATAAAGTGGGATGCACATGCTGTACATATAAACATAGTGGTAAGAGTAGTTCAAAGCTACTTTCATGTACATAATCATATATAAGGAATATTGTTTCTGTAGTGTTTCAAAGTATATTTGTATTTAATGTATATAAAAATAGTGGCTTTTCAAATTGATTCGGAATTAATGTTATGTTCTCTGAAGGGTTAATTTCTGTAGTGTGATTTTTATGAAGAAGTAGATTGTCCCCTATGAAGACGCCTCTTCTGTCTTCTCCGCTCCATCCACCTCCTCAGCAGCAGCAGGCGACTTCTCTGTTGGTTCCTCCACCTTTGGTGCTTTCTCTGGCTCTTTCTCTGGAGCTTTTACCTCTGCCTCTGCTGACGCTTCCACCTCCACCTTGGCTGCCTCGGGCTTTGTTTCCCCCTCTGCCTTTGCTTCTACCTTCACCTCCACGTTTCCGTCCGCTTTTGCTTCTACCTTTGGCTCAGCAGTCACGTCTGCCTTTTTTTCTTCGTTTTCACTTGGACTTGCCTCCTCTTTCGGCTCTGCGTTCTCTTTCGGCTGCTCGGCTGCTTTATCTGGAGAGCTTTGCGCCACTTGTCCAGATGCATCATTTTTTGCAGGTTCCTCTTTGCTAAGGGTACGTTGCTCACTAAGAGCGCAGGCCAGGTAGCCTATTAGCTTCATATACTCCTCAAAGCCAACCTTGCCGTCCTTGTCGGCATCTAGTCCCTGGCTCATGTTGTTGACTGCTTCCTTGCTGTCTGCACCCTGGATGTTGGACACACAAAGCCACAAGTCAATCAATGATGATGGTGAGCGAAAGAAATCACTATTTTTACAAAATTTAACAGTAATAACAAAGCTATTATACCCTGGAGCACTACCTGGGACCGATCCACTACTTTTACACTACAATTCACACAATACCAGTTAGAACTGTTGAGTCTCACAATAACTAGTGTGGGGAGGTGGTCACATACTAAACTGTTCAAAGATGTTAAGAGAGATCCAAGGAAGACTGTGCTAACCGTAAGGATGTTCCCGAGTTGGGACGAGACGAGGCTTTGAAATTCTTTCTTTCCCAGATTGTCTTTTCCTTTGGCGGACTTTAGGAAGGTTTTCACCACGACCTGGATGGCACCCTCCATTACTCCCCTGTCTGGGAAAACGAGAAGACAGATTCAATAAGAAAACAGATGAGACTGATATCGATCTACAAGCTCAAATTAGAAGAAGTTGGGACAGTATGGAAAATGCAAATAAAAAAAGAAAAAGTATTGATTTCTAAATTTACTTTGACTTGTATTTCATTTTAGACAATATGAACACAAAATATTTCATGTTTTGTCTGGTCAACTTCATTTCAACAACTTTTCTGCCATTCAGACCTGCAACATATTCCAAAACAGGCTGGGACAGGAGCAATTTAAGGCTAATAATCAGGTGAATAGTAAGGGTGGGTAAAAATATCGATTCATCAATGCATTACAATTATTTTTTTCTCAATTCAATATTGATTCATCAAATCTCATGAATCGATTCAGTCCATCGGCCAGTGGTGGCGCTGTGGGCAAAACTCTAGTGACAGCATACAGCAATGTACAACACAAGTACAATATTGTACAGTTTGTTCTGCTAAATAAACAATGATAGGAAACAGGAAAAGAAACATGGTAGGGTCAATTTGTTCTTAAAAATTGGTACATCTAAACATATTATTTAAAAACATACTTACATACTTAATTATTTGGGTATTTATTTATTATTGAATCAATATCAAAGCTAATAAATCAATATCGAATTGAATCGAAATTGATTCGAATCAAGGCCCCTAGAATGCAAATTGAATTGAATTGTCAAATTCTTAACAATACCCAGCCCTATAATGATGCAATTTAAAGAATGTGATTTCAACAGGTGATTGTACAAATTGGTTTAAAAGCAGCATTTAAGAAAGGTTCCTTTCCTAAACATCCTTTAGGAGCAAAGATGGGCCGAGGATTGTCAGTTTGCCAACAAATGCGTAAGAAAATTATTGAAATGTTTAAAAACAAATAGGAAGAGATTTGGACATTTCACCTTCAACGGTGCATAAGCTAATTAAAAGATTCAATAAATCTGGAGTAGTTTCAGTGCATGAAGGACAAGGATGACAGCCTAGGCTGAACAACCATGATCTCTGATCTCTCTGGCAGCACTCCATCAAGAATAGTCATTCATCTATAAGCCATATCACCACATGGACTCAGGACTACCTTGGCAAACCTTGTCAAGTCCCACCAAACGTACGGGATTGTGTCTATGCCCTAGGCAAAGGTAACTTTTACTTCTGTAAGGACACCATTAATGCTGAAAAGTCCATAGAGATTTTGGAGCACGATATGCTGCCTTCAAGAAGACATCTTTTCCATTGACGCTCATGCATATTTCAACAAGACAATGCAAAACCACATTCTGCTCACATTACAAAATCCTGACTGAGGAGGAAGATGGTACGGCTACTTGACTGGCCTGCCTGCGGTCTAGACCCGTTTTTAAAGTTTTTAAAAAATATATAATTTACCATGCCAACTTTTTCTGGTCTGTCTGTCTATGGTATTGATGATGCTGTCAGTTACCTGCTTTGCTGTGCATTCTCAACTCTGTTGTGTGTGTGAAATGAAATAAGCTACTTATCACAGTAACAGCAAACAAATTGTTTGTAATAGCCATAACTAACTTTTATATGCAATAAAGCCATGTTGGATTATGGGGTTACAGTAGTTGGAAAAAAAGGAAACCGCAGACTTTGAATTTCAACTTGATGGGAAATTGTTGCGACATTTTCCAATATGTACCTTTCATTTTTCAACTTTTGACTGCATATGGAACATATATTTAACCACATCCTTCAATCAGTAGAGCAGTATAAACTGATAGGAATGTATTTTCCTTTTTGCTTTGTTTTTATGACCCATCACAACAGCCTTGCTGTACTTTTTACTGTTTTACCATGTCTGTCAAGATACTTTGCAGACAGAAATTGCAGCTTTATAGAAAAAAAATATGGGAATCGCTACTCTAAGAAAATATTGAGATTTAACTCATATTTTTACAGTGACTTGTTCTGAGAAAACTGAAACCAAGGATCTCTCGCATGCCTGCAAAGTTTTTTGTTTCAGTTGTCAGACTCCTGAGCTGCAGCGAGGGAGAGACATTGACGTGAGATAGGTGGAAAAGGTTAGAACGAGACTGTTTGAGAGACGAGCTGTGATGCACAATGGAGGTTCTGATCTTTGATAGGTCATCTGATCTATTGAAGCTACCAAGGGGTCTGTGACTCAGATTACCTGAGGGATTACCTAGTCCTTGTCTGCCCTTGTGTCGCTCTCCCTCTCCATCTACACTCGCTATTTCTTCCTGTATGAGCCAGTACCTCTGTCCCCAAACTGTTGTACTGTGACAGCCTCAACCGGCTTGGCCCAGCATGCAACTATACAAATGATTGAGAGTCTTTCTGACTTTGCCTGTGACACCACCAATATTTTAAGCCTTGCACCAATGCAAAGATAATGCACAGATAATTCTTCACGCAACTGTAACTGTTGCTGTCTGCAGATATCACTTAACCAGGAATTTAAAGACTACCTCAGAGCTTGTTCTGCCCCGAAGCAGCAAGACGACGTTCATTGAAAGCAAACACGCTCAGCAGTCAGTTTCAGCATTCAAATGCTGCAGAGCAAATAAACTATGTGGGGAGAGACTGTTGACTCTTTGTTTTAACAAGGATGCAGCCAGGCACAGACAGACAGCCTACTAACATCTACATTACTGGTGTGCATGTCAGGCTGAAAGACAAGCAGCTTCCAAAGCACACATTAAATATTACCAATTAGTGACGTTAGACCTGTAGAGTGACATGGATCTGTCAGCCTGTTGAATCTAACATTTCACGTCTGTCTTTTAGGTATTTTTTAAAAATGTTTAGCAACAGAGTCACCTCATTAAACCAACAAAGTCTCCAGGTGTGACCGATAAATGACGTGGTTCACTAGTGAGCCAACAATTACATTCCTCACCCTTAAATTTTTCACTTCATATGATATAATAAAGCATTGTTAGTATAGACACGTTTAAATCAGTTGGTCAAATGTACTCATTTGGTCTGGGCTTTAAAGTACAGTGCTTAAATATAGACCAAGTAAAGCTGGGAGGAAGGGACCCATTTAAATGTTTGAGCTTACAAGCAAACATGGAAATTTGTAATTTGTTTTATTCCCTTGCAGGTACAGTCTGCAATCGAGGTCAGATATCAGATTACTGTCAATATCCGTGTGTAAAACATCATAGGAAAAACAAACTACTCCAATCTAAAAGGTTAGTAATAACATGTGCCTCTTAAACATTTAGTTGGGCAAGCTGGATTGATTTTGACTGTAATTTATGCACTCTTTACTTTCTTGGTGATCAATGGAGATGGGCTGCGGTTAGGTCGAGACATTGTAATATTTCATGGGGGATTAAAGAGGCATGATTAAATTTACATCAGTTGAGTTTTGGTATACTCATATTTGTAAACATGAAATTAAAGATGATTTGGTTATTCAAAAAAGAAATCAGAGGAAAGATAAGGATTTTAATCCAGTCATAGCTAGGCATCTGATCAAAGTTTCAAGGTAACTAAAAATCAAACCTCCTGAAATTCAGTTAGCCCACTGGCTGCATATGGTTTTGGTGAGCCGCTTCAACATTTTAAGTGGGCCCCAAACTTCCCCTCCTTTTTGACAAGATAACAACGTTTCTAATATTTTTTTCCAAAAATAAAACAAAAAACCAATATAGAACAGCAATGAATAAACACATAAATGTCCCTAACAGAGCACTTCGTTCTCAGACTGCAGATCTACTGGTAGTTCCTTGGATTTCTAAAAGTAGAATAGGAGGCAGATCTTATAGTTATCAGGCTCCCCTCCTTTGGAACCAGCTCCCAGTTTTAATCTGTAAGGCAGATACGCTGTATATTTTTAAGACTTCGCTTAAAACCTTCCCTTTTCATAAAGCTTATAGTTAGAATGGCTTAGGTTATCCTGAGTTATTTTTGTAGTTATGCTGATAAGCTTAGACTGTTGGAGGACAGACTGACCCCTTCTGTTCACTCTTCTTTTCTCTTCTACTACTCTCCATATGTATTTTATGCTGTTATTTCAACTATTAGCCTTGTTTTCTCTCAGTGTTTTTCTCTTCATAAAAGCTCCACCTGGCCTGGTATCTTGCTCAGCTACAACGCCCCGTTGGATGGGGAGCATTGGATCGGATGATGCCCCCAGTGACCGAACATCATTCATGTCCTGTTATCAACTTTTTACTTTATTTAATATATAAAGAACTCTTACATCAGTTCTTTTGCTCTTTCTGTGTCTCTGCTCTGTTTTTTTTTTCAAATCCCCAGACGTGGTCGGTCGGCCAGGTCGTGGCAGATGACAACTTGTAATGGCCAGGTTCTGCTGGAGGTTTCTTCCGGTTAAAGGGGAGTTTTTCTTCTCCACTGTTGCTACATGCTTACTCAGTATGAGGGATTGCTGATGGATTGCTGTGGTTGGAGTCTCAATGTTCCAGGCACAACCTCAGGTCAACGAGTCAATGCAATCTGCTTGGATTCCTTACATAGAAAACTTTTAACTGATTGGAATGTTTGTATAATTGTATTGAAATTACTTTTGTTGAAATTTGTTGTGAATTGGCGCTATATAAATAAACTGAATATAAATAAATATAAAAAGAAAACAGTCATAGTTTGTTGGTACTTGCTTTTAAAATAACCATTTTCAACATCCATCCAATTTGCCTGATATATTTCTGGCATGCAGACAGAGAATATATGACACTTGAAATATATTACTCAATATTCCGCAAACCGAACACAAGAAACATGCTCATGAAGTAAAAAGCATACGAAGTAAGTGCTGTTTAACCACTCATAGTTGTCAAAAATAACAATTCAAACCGATCCTTAATACAAGCCGATCCTCAGCTCAGCTGGGACTTTAGGGGACTTCTTCATGCGCCTGACACGCCCTGTGCAGCCCTGAGTACACAGGGGCCTTAATGGACGACTTCTACTCTATCCGCGTTCCGACACAGCTGTGCACTCTCTATTAACAATAGATAAACATATTCCCTATATACTTAAAAACATTGTATCTAATTAAAGATACGTCATTACTACCAATCAAAGCAAATCAACACCCCCCCCCCCCCACACACACACACGCACAAATAAAACACATTATGAGCATTGCGAAAAACGAAAAAACAGCGCAAAAATAATTTAACGCAAAGTCCTACAACCAAAGGTTTCCCGTTTCCTCACAGAGACCTAAAGGGGGGATTGGGTGTTGCCTTTCAAAAAAACAGGTAAACGTGATACGGTCCCTGCGAAAGAGTAATGACAATACTACCGCTGGTGTGGCATGAAATATTAACAGAGGAACAAGCCCGGCTGTGGCTATAAACAGCGGGAAGAGTCCCTGTCTTCCACTCAAGTATAATCTACTAATCTGACTGGTGGAGTGCGCTAGGACTCATGATTAATAAACCGGATAGCTGTAAAAACAAGCTATATCCAGGATATAGCTGAGCAGGATACCAGACCAGAAAATTTATATATATATATATATATTCACTCTCTATATATAGCCTATGCATGCAGCATCTTGGTCCCGCAAACTTGTACATTAAAATACAAGCAATGCACAAAGTTGCGCTTTTACGCACGATCGGAACACCCATGGGTGCGCTATGTTCACATCCCTGTCACCTGGATTTTAGATATGCTGTTTGCAATGGATCACTGAGTTAGAATTGATAATAAAACATACAGTATCTTCACGTGAAACCGATCTGGAAGCAACAGTGAAAAGAAGTCTAACACAAATGAAATAGTATTTTTCCTTCTATAAAAGCACAACTTTAGCCCCAAAACTTTGTAGGACAGCAGTCATTGAACGCCACTGCAGTCAGACAAGAGCAGAGAGTCTCTTGCGGGAGTTTATCGAAACGTGGCAACAGAAAAAAAAAGAAAAGAAAAGGTAAAGTAAAAAACGCCGCTTCCACGCAGGGAAACATAAAAACAAAACAAAAACAAAAGAATAGCATCCAAACTCACCGTTTACCGTCTATGGGATAAGAGAACTGTGTTAAATGTGCGTCAAATGTGACTTTCGGTCCTCTTCTCCGCCTTTTTCTGCGCTGCTTTGAGCCTTGCGAACTTGCCAAACTAGTAGGACTGCAGAATCTCTTCCGTGATTTGAGCTCTTTTTTTCCCTGTCCTTAAAAGTTTCTCCCCTTCGCAAGTCAAAGGGCGTGTACCTGGGAGAGTGGGGAGGGAGAGAAGTAAAAGACAGCGACCCTATAAGCAGATAAGGGGGTAGAAATACAAGCAAAAACAATTCAAGCTGTTTCTTATCAATTATTTTGACGTTTTAAGTTTACGTTTGCCTGATAAGACAGCTGTTTCACTTTATGCGCGCTTTTCTAATTTTTCGGCTTGCAGCTTCATCTGCTGGGACAGGGACACAGAGCGGGTGGGGTGACTTCATCCAAACTCTGGCGCTATTTCATTTCACATTTTAAATGAACTTTAAAACAGAAAGTCACAACCCAACATTGTAATCTACACTTTTAACTATAAGAATCTATTTTAAAACTCATGAGATGATAAATATGGAAGAATCAAAGCTGAGAGCACCAAAATTCACATGCAAAAACATTCTATGCAAACTTAATCTGAATGACAGCAGATTTTCTTCTTGCTTTTTCACAATTATTGGCATAACAAATGGTATACAGAGTGAAGCCTCGGAAAAGTATTCTCACCCGTTCAAGTTTTCCAGATTTTGTCACATTAAAACCTCAAACAGTGTGTTTTATAGAGATTTTATGGGATAGACCAACAGAAGAAAGTGGAAAACTGTGCAATAAAAATCAGCCTTGAACTTCAGATTCTTTCAACTCTGATAACCCTAAATAAAATAAAGCACATCCAATCGTTTCATAAACCATCTAATTAGGAAAGACAGCCTTTCTGCAATTTGATCTCAATATAAATCTTGATGTTCTACATGTCAGCATAGCAGACAGGCAAGGGAGAAAGTTGTATACAAGGCAGGATTATCCAATGGGCATTACGGGCACATGCCCAGGGGCCCAATCCCACTCGGGGGCCCATGCCTACTGGGAGTTCACTTGAGCAGTTTAAGGAAAAAAAAAAATTGTATTCAAATTTCAAACATGGTAGACATTGGGGCTGGTGGAGATAACCAATAAGAGCCACAGTTTTTTAAAATGTTCCCTTAACAGAGTTGCATAGTTCTTAAGGAGCAGTTGGAGAAACCATGGTAACAGGCCCGCCCCTAACCCCTAAAGTATTGCGTTGGCTCTACTGACCGTCACCCGACAGTGGGAGTAGTGGTAAAAGAATAAAAAATGCTCGAAAAAAGGCGGTTTCTATAAATGAAAGAGAGAAAAATGAGAAGAGGTGTTTATTAAGAAGTCTGTGATCTACTGACAGGTTCTTTGTAAACTGTATGGAAGAAAATCAGGAAAAAGAAGATGCTGTGGATGAATGTGAGCCAATTAACCAAGCTGTTAGGCTGCTGCTACACAGCCTGAAGCTAGCCGTAGCAGCAGCCCAGATTGGATTTATCTGGTATGTTTTGCAGCATTGTGGGGGACAGCTTTGTGGTTCTCATTTTTTTAAACTTTGCATTTATTTTCAATTTATGATCAAATGCTTTAAATTAAGTCAAGTTTACTTAAACTGTAAGTACAATTTTTAACAAGAAGAAGAAAATATGAGGAAGACAGGTAAAGACATAAGGAGAGCAGGACTGGAGAGCTGTGAAGCAAAAGAACTGAAAGAGAATAAAAAAACGAATGATGAGGAGTGAGACGGGAAAGGAAAATTAATTGGTATGAGTGAATCTGGTTTAAATTATGCTACTTTTCTCGGTGATGGGGGGCCCTTTAAATACTTTCTGCCCAGGGGCCCCTGCTATCATAATCCAGCCCTGGTTGTAAAGACGTTTAAAACCGATTAAGGCGATAAAACATCAGAAACTCTGACTTCAAATATTTTTGGGCATTTTGTGACACATAAAGGTAATAACAAAAGGTTTTCCTTATAGGTCTCTATAATTTATAATAATTTGCACAAAAGAAAAGTATTAATGGCATTTTACAGAAATATGTAGCATTCCATGCAAGATAATTTTATTATTATCTTAAAAGTTTTATGTTTTCCCTTTTGCTGTAAACCATAAAAAAATGTGGTTCAATTACACCTGAAGGCAAGCAAGTTTTACAGTGTACATATATAATTTATAAATCAATTCGCATTTTTCTTCAAAATGTGTTGGACTTGCAGCTCTATACAAACACTCGCAAATAAAAGTAAGGTCAAAGATGTCTCTTTGGAATAAAAAGGTTGACGACCTTCGATTTAAACAGAAATATAATTAATATTAACTAATGAGAGATATTGTAAAAAGGAAGGCATAAAAATACCATTAAGGGGAAAACGTGTGGAAGACAGTGCTCCGGTCAGACTGAGATCAAAAATGGCCCATACACAACAGTACATGTGTTGACGTAGATTCTCAATCATCTCAATACTACAACACTTTCAACACTACATGTGGTGTAAAACAAGCACTAGCCTCAGCCTGAACACGTGGGAATATCATGCTGTGGGCATGTTTTTCTTGTGCAGAAACAGGCAAGCTGGTGAGAGTTGAAGGAAAGCTGGATGGAGCTAGTACAAAAACACTTTTATTGGAGGATTCGAAAAAACAACCCTAAACATATGGGGTAAGGAAACGATAAAAAAAAAAAAGCATATTCACAGGTTAAAATGTGTGACAGTTTTCTTCCCCATATAAACATACATTAAATGACACTCAGAGATTTACATCAAGAGTGTCCAGCTCCAGTCCTCAAGGGTCGGTGTCCTGCAGGTTTTAGATGTATCCTGGTTCCAACACAGCCGAGATGAATAGCCAAATGACCTCCTCAACATGTCTTCAACTTCTCCAGATGCCTGCTAATGAACCAATCATATGATTCAGGTGTGTTGACCCAGGGTGACCTAAAACACATTGTAGACTGGCCCTTGAGGCATGACTTTGGACACTACTGGTTTAAATGAAAGTTTATTAATGTGTTAGAAGAGCCCAGTCAAAGTCCAGACCTAAATTTGAGAATCCACAAGTTGTTCAGTTGTAATTGCAGCAAAATATGGTAGGAAGCTAAATACAACTGTAAGTCACAGTTTTTGCTTTTTCATATATAAAAACCTAAAAATCCATTAATACTTTAAGTTTCTCTTCATAATAATACACTGCTTTGTGATGGCCTATAATAATATTACAAATAAAATTTGAAGTTTATGTACGTAGATGGAAAAAATGTGGAAAAGTTCAAGGGTCATGAATATATATATATATATATATATATATATATATATATATATATATATATATGTATATATATATTCAATGGATTACGAACAAATGTTTTGGAAGTAAAGTGAAGAACATGTAATTCAGCTAAACCCTGATGTTGATTATAAGTGGATGAAACAAACCAGAATGTATTTCATGTACCGATCTTGCCGGAGTCGTTTACATCTTTTACACCTGCAGATTTGATCTCAGTCAGTGAGGTGGGGTTAACCAGATGCTTATCTGCAAAATCTCCCGACTGCAAAAAAACGGACGTTCTCACGTCATCGGTTTTGTGACTCATCCGGCCATCGTCCGTCCCTCCCACGCTCGCACTGTAACACAAGCGGGGGGGAAGTGAGGGTGTAATTTGGATACAAAGGTCACATTTACCTATCGGTTTGAAAAAGGCGCACTCTCACACTCAAGCCATCAGCAAATTAAAACAGGCCTGTAGGCGATAAAACAGCAGGAGAGCATTCCTGCACATATTACTCTGTCTGGATGTTAAGAGTGTATACTAAAATCACCTGTTTAAGGACACAATAGGATGTGTTGGGGCCACGTGTCCCTGTCAAAGCTCATGCATCATAATGCTATAACAGCCACCTTTATGAAATCCTGTGGAGCATTATGAGGACAGGACAGCAGCAATCTTTTTAGGATCACTAGCTCCTAAATCAGGGCTGTAACACTCTACAACCCAATTGTAGGTTGCTGGAAATCATATAATGTGGTGAATGAATGACAGCAGACTGCAAGCTGGTGGTTCAGGGTTTAAAACAATAGAGCCTTTAATTCAAAGTTCCTGCCATTAAACAAATGGTTAACTATGCAGTAACACATGTGGCACTGGCACAGAGAGATAAAAGAAATCAGATGGCCTTCCGTCTACAGCCAGGGTGTAGGAATTAACCAAGGCGATTGGGTTGGGTCCACTAGCTGAAGCCCCCCTGTTTGCTCGCCAGTTTTCCAATCAGCTGCCAGAACTCGGAAAAGGTCAACTCCCCATCGTTGTTTTCGTCTAGGGAGCTCATGAGCTGGTCGATCGTGGCAGGGTCGCTGGCGTTCTGTGGGTGATCACAGACGAGACACAAATCAATGTTCGATCACTAGGAGGCGCAGCAAAGACTGTCCTGCCTAAGAAAGTACACGATTTCACTATGCTCAGCTACACTTTATAATGGTTTATATCCACCAATCATGGGTATGGATGTGAATTAGTTCTTGGTCTGTTTTACTGCATTTGAAATTTTATTTTTCAGGATGATCACACAAATTTAGAGGCTTTGAAAAAAACTTAATGTGGTATAAGAGTTTAGATTTAGTGTGCATTTTCTCTAATCCACGCAGGATCAATTATCTTACAACCAAACCAACAATATCTGGTTAAACCTATACCACAGTGACAAACTTTCTACAGGCATTAACAAGTTCCTGACATGACTCTGGCCTGATATTTGACAAGAGGGAGCTGTCTTTTACATATAATCAATACGTTTTAATCAGTGATTCGTTGATGAAGCTTAATGTTGGTTTATCAATTCCAAAACCACTTCTGATTTATTATTTTGGCTCTTTGTATCAACCCTCAGAAGAAACAACATTACTTTGAACCCAGGGACAACCTGCTGGACCACCAGTGTCACTGCAACAGCAACACTGAGTCCACAAAAGAAGCTTTTGCAGCAAAATTAACACCCATTAGCGCCTGTTAAATTTTCATCTTAAGACGTGGACTAAATAGCGGTTTTGGGATCAGACAAGACAAAGATCTGAGCTATTTAGCCTAAACAAGGACTCAAGGTGAAGGTCTAAATCCGACTAAAGCATGGTGGTGGTAGGGTCATGCTCATGGCCTGTTTTGCTACAAGTGGTTATTGATGCATATTAGAAAGGGGAATGCATAATAAAGAGGGACTACGTAACTCTTAAACGTAAATCAACAACTAGAAAGTTGGACCTTGAAAAACACCTGGTGTTCACTGGAACAATGTTCCCAAACATATCAGAATTAGTTCTGGAAAGAATAAAAAGGGTGATATTAAGCTTCTGGATCACTCACTGACTTCAACTATACAGAAAATATATGAACTATATGCTTTAAACCCAGATCGGTGCCGTGTGAGCAACCTGTTTAAAAGAGATCTACCAATTATGAACGTAAAAACAATCAAAAATCCAGTTGGAATTAAACCAGGAGATTGTTGATGGCGTTTGGTAGAGGTCGAGTTTGTTCAGGGACATTTACCTAAATATTAGTGTCGTAGGTTTATATTTCAGCCTGTTTGTATAATCCATCCCAAAAGTCAAACCTGTAAACTCAATTTTTACTTTTACAATTCTCTCCAGTTGTTTGTTGCATCATAATCCCCCCTTTGCAAAAACAGCAATTCAAATGCATCATTTGCAAAACATCTGTGCCTCGTCCAGGCCTATGATGAGTAAACTTTCTAACAGGAAATTAATGTCAGTACAAATAGGAAAGGGAAATTAAACCACCTACAACAACCCTTTGAAATAAATTAATCTAAGAAATAAGATTCTGTTAAAAAAAGTCATATTACATTAAAAAGCTTACTCAATAAATGTAACATAAATACATATTTAAACACATTTAATTTAGTAATTTTGATCTTTCAACAATTTTGATCTCTTACAACGAAATAAAAATAGGAAAGCAACATCAGGAAAATAATAAATAAGCTTGCAAAATTATAAATCAGAGACTAAACCACACATGTAAAAGTATTGCATATAAATGCATCCATTTGCGTCAACATCTTTGCAATTTCTTGACAATTTTGCACATGATATTTAAGAAAATGCTGAAAACTTGCTAAATTAAAAGACTGCATATAAAAAGCATTCAGTGGTGGATACAAGTCAGTTTTTTTCAGTACAAAATATCAGCAGAGACAAAAAAGCAACTAAAGAGACAAACCTTGACTAAGCTGGAAAGCTGAGATGTCACCAGTTTATGGAACTCATCTTTACTCAGCGTGGTTGAGGATCCTTCATTACCAGCATACGCCTTGAACTGGGAGACAATGGTGGCGATGGCAGCTTCCATGGTGGCTCTTGCTGTATAAAATCAGTCAAAACTGAGCATGCATTCTCTTAAACACAGGTAGATAATTGCAGTCAACAGGTGATGTGTTACCTTGATGCGTTAAGACCCAGTCTGGTGAGATGCAGAAGGTGCGGAGTCCTTTCCTCCTTCATCTCTGATCATCCCCTCTAAATATACGCGCTTCATCTCCATCACTGGTGCACACATCAGCAGAAAACACCTCCTCATCACTCCTCTCCTGCAGGCTGCCCTCATCGCTGTCGGATTTCCATGACATCAAAAACAAAAAATGAAAAAGCAAACTTCCACGCTGACCTACAAAAGGTCACAGTCAATACTGACGACTGGACAAAACCCTGTTTGAGTCAGTCTGCAGAGTGCAAAATTTAGTGATAGCATCAGGCGAGTCCAATCAAGTGACTGAATCATGCTTTTCTAAGCAATAATTAGTTTATACAAAACATGACTCAAATAATGGTACTGAGGTCAAACACACCCTCTGTTGTCTAAATCCCAAGTGCACACACTAAAAGTACAGACATGAATGATGCCTTTTTATGTGTTTGCAAAACTCTCTAGCATTTATTTTTTATATTGGATATTGGGACTCAATTTTTTTAAGTCAAGGCAGAGGTCTTCTCAGGGTGGTAGCGCAAATCTCTACTAAATCTGACAAGTAGAATTTAAAAAATGCCAGGCTCTGTCTGCGGTTTCGTAATGAACGACTTGTTCTCGTTCATCAGCATATCAGCTGGGTGATATCAGCGGAAGCCAAGATGGAGTACATGCCTTTGTTAAAGCGAAGGCCTATTCACAAAACCGAGCCTGGGTGTAAACATTTCGGTCTGGCATCACAGCTGAGATAAAAGATGCCAGTCATGCCATCGGCTCCTGTTCCCAGCACAGAGTGAGTCAGATGCAGTGTGTCACACAGGGCTGGACGGCTTTCATTTTCAGAGCTAAACCTAGAACACAGAGATGATTCAGGGTTTTTATTATTAAGAATTAGGGATGCACTGATACTGATGCATTCTGATGTGCTCGTATCGGTTGGTTAACCGATACCATGAACCGATACTTAAAAAGTGGAAACGCTGCAATAATTTAACAGAAATTTCTTTTTCACATAAATTGTAGTTTTTTGATCATTTTCATTAATATTTCATTTTGATCTAATTCACCATCATTTGCTGTAACAAGCAGAGAAAAAAAAAAAAGTTTCTAATTTTTGCCGTTATATAAATAAAATGAACTGAATTAATTCATTGCATCTTTTTGTGTGGTAAAAGTATCAGCATGGTATTCGGTACTGGCAAGTACTCCTATCCAAGTTTTGGTATAGTGTTGGATGGAAAAAAGCAGTGTTGTTGCATCCCCAATAAGAATTATAACCAATTACTGTATAAATCAGTCACAGATCTGGTCAGAAGTTTACAGTCTCCCAGCATACATAATGTAACATAAAGGTGGTTCAGTTTGGGACTTTAATGATTAATGCCAAGCATTGCTTCCAGTTTTGAGTAAATACTCAAACAAGATCCGAGTGAATATGCAGGAATTAACCGGGCATGTCATCTAATCCAAACACGATAAAAGTTTTACATACTAGCTCAAATAAACATGTACATCTAATTCAAGGGGTCTGCAAATGCAGTTCTTGAGTGCAGCTGTCCTGCAACTTTTTAATGCATCCTAGCTCCAACATGCCTGAATCAAAGTCTGAATTATATTTAGAAAGTTCTGCAAATGCTGGGTAATTTACATTTATTTGATTTAGGTGTGTTGCAGCCAAAGTTTGCAGGACAGAGGAGCAGAGGACTGAAGCTGCTGACCCCTGATTTTATTATTTTAGCTTGACCAAAACAAGGCCTGGTAGGATCTTAGTAGGTTCAAGATTGGCTGCAGAAGATTTTTTTTTTCTTTGCCAGCATAATATATATTTAAAATAAATCAGAACAAGCTTCCTGACAATTGGAAAGTCTTTTGAAACCATTTCTATGTAGGCTAACAGCTAATATTTCATTTTATTATTATTTTTATTTAGATGTGTTGGCACTTTGCTTAGGTCTAGAAGAAGACCCAAAGTATAATCCTCAGGTGAAAGGGTATTTGTAAGGATGTTCAAGAAGAATTGAGGGGTCACCAAAGCTGGAAACATCTGGATCACCATGGACCTAGTAGATATGCCCAAAGTCTCTAAATAAATAAATAAATAAATGGATAGTTGAAGCAGACATTGAGGTTCTTAGCAACGTCAAAAGGAAGTATCAAAGTAAGGCTTTTAAACTCAAAAGATTGTATTAACTATCAGACATGGTGCTGGCAGCGTCATGCTGATAATAAAATGTATTCCCCACTACCTTCAGATTATTCAACCTCACCTCAAATCAACAACTAGAAGATTGAAACATTGACACGGAAATAAGAAAAACAAGCTAATATTAAGATCTTGGAGTAGCTTTCCCAAACTCCTGAATTCAAACTTGGGTTTAAGAGTAGAACAGTTGTTGTTTAAATGAACTCTACAGATTTTACTAAAGAGGGCAAATATTTGGTTTTAACGATGCAAGAAAATTTGTTGGGCCTTGAAAAAGTGTGTAGTATAGTGGCAGTGTGGGTTTTATGCACATATTTAAGCCCATTTGTGTAATTTGGAACAGACGTCTCAAGCTCTCATGCTTACGACCCACACAACATTAAAGGAGACTATCAAACCACTTACCAGTATGTGAAGAGGAGTAAAAAAATAAATAAAAAATGGGACTGATTCCGGAAATCTCACTATTGTTTTTGTTACTCTGTTTGAAACCCAACGGTTGTTGATTTTCAAACCCAAGTCGCCTCACGAAACAAACTTCAGGCTTAGATCGTGTGTGGAGAAGAGACCAGAATAACTTCAAATATGTGGGCTCATTCTTTGGTTTTTAAATCAATTCAACTCAGTTGACACACTGGAGGGATTCTTGGCTTGCCTCGGAAATATTTGGGATACCCTTGGAGGAGCTGGTCCAAGTGGCTGGAGGGAAGAGGGAAGTCTGGGTCCTTCTGCTTAGGCTGCTGCCTCTGGGACACAGATAAGTGGAACATTTTGAAGGGATGGATTAATAATTTTGCTCTCGCAGAATAATTCTAACCTGGACAGAACCCCCAAAACTATTAAGCTGTACATTTTTTGAAAACAAAAAGACTTCAGACATAATGGTGAAAAATTTATAGAACTCAACATTTATTTCATAAAAACAGGACACAATTGATGAAAGAAATTGAATCTGCCTAGGGGGTCAATAAAGTCACATCCAAGCCAGGTCCAGCACTAACCATTGAGCCCTATTGTTGCCCCACAGACACAGAAACACTTTCAACGCTATCGATTTAAACTCTCACTTCGATTCGTGCTTTGAGGATTCCTTCAAACCCTCTGGTCGAGAAGATCTTAAGAAATAAACCAGGACAACATAAACTCTGCAACATTCACTCGGTCCTGTAAACAGCAGGACAACTTAAAGTCGTGGAAACTCCTTCCCCCTCTAGTAGAAGCAAGTGAAATTGGAGGGCTCTGGTCCAAACTGCGATGTTCATATCGTGATAAAGGCACATAAGCAGCAGCTGGAACACAAAGTAAACAAAAGTCGCTTTAACATTCAGCGTGAACAGCCTGGGACCAAGTCTGTCGCTCCTCTGATTAAAAACTAAAAAGGAGACAGGAGCAGAATAAATAATCACGACAAAGCTTCTCTGAACAATCACAGTCTGCCGACTTAAACTTCACGTCAACGTAACAAGGAACGGGCGAAAGTAAAAGAACACATCATGTACTTTTTCAGGCTGGACTTCGTGCCATTTTTTCCTCCACTTCTATCCAAAAAGTCAAAATAAAATGCTTCCATGTCTTTTTTATTCTAAAGTCCGGAAACAACATCTAAATCACCTGCATGCAAGTCAACTCAAACTTCTGAAAAAAAAAAAAAAGGAAGGGGGAAAATTACCGGTTTGGCCGCAGAACTTATTCTGCTGCATGAAAAGATGAACCACAGGGAGTTCCTCAGGGATTACTACACGTTAATAAGTGTGCTTTCACTCAGAGTGGTCTGGGAATCAGAACCCTCTTTATGCGTTACTGACAAGTTTGAGGAAAAGTGCTGAAGTGGTTAAGAAGTCTTGACTCTGTGCTATTGCTTGTTCTCCAGGAACAGAAATCGAGTAAACAGATCAGAGGTGAGTCAGGTCAACAAAAATATGCTTGAGGCTCGAAAAGAGCTCTCCCTCTCTCTCCCTCTCTGGGTTTGTTAGCTGAACACAAAAAAAGAGAATGCTGACAATGAAACCGGTCGGACCTGATCTGATAACGATCTCAGAAAGCAGCAAAATCACCCTCACTTCGACTGGAAAATCAGCGAGAAAACAATACACCAGTTAGGTTGACTTTCTGGGTAATACTGATCGAATTCATGTGGTCTTCGGTCTGATCTGGGTTTAAATTTACATCACTGCATCATGCATTGATTAAGCGCAGGAAAGGCAAAAAATGAAAAAACAAAATCACACAGCAGATTACTCTGAGGCAGGGGCCATGACCAGGACAGAGGTAGGTAACAACAACTAAGCCCAAAATGACAAACACCGTCTAGCTTATAATTAGAGACTTTGAGGGACACATTTAGGAGTCCGTACCAAAAGCTACAACAATTACAGCTCAGAGGAGGAGGAGAAGGTAAGGAAATGTCCTACAAAACCACGTTCAGTATTGTTCTTCTTGGGTTTTAATGCTTTTAACTCCTTCTTTGCTTTAAGCTGTGGCTGCAAACTTCCACAGGGCCTCCCGCTCAAACTCCTCCATCTCCTCCTCGAGGGAGTCACTGTTCTTCCGTCCACCCGCCTCCAATACGTCCACCATGTCTTCCAGCACGTCTGCCACATCTTCGGCGAAGTCCCCGAAGCGCACCCTGTCGTGGATGAAGACGCCGTCCTCGAAGAAGTCTGCGGTCAGCTTGTGGATCTTGTCTTTGCTGTCGGAGGAGCCCTCCAGTTTGCTCAGGTAGCCCTCCAGCAGCTCCTCGAACTCGGACAGCTCCACGGGGTAGAGGCCCTCCTTGGTGGCACAGTCCTCCACCGAGGTGCAGCCCAGCTGGGGACGGACGTTACGATGGAGCTTGAGCTCCTGGTCTCTCCAGAAGTCGTTGTGTTGGTGCTGATGAGGCTGCCGGGGCTGATGAGGATGGTGGGAGTTTTGACCCGGCCGGCTGTGCCATGGCTTCTCCTTCCTTCTTTCCTCTCGGTCCATCCTGCGCTCGCTCTTCTTCCTCTGCCACTCGTCCTGGTGTTTCCTCCAGGCTTCTTTGTGAGAGTTGTCCTTTTGGGGTTTCCACTCCTTTTCCTTCTTCTCCTCTTTGCTGTGCTTCCACCCCTTCTTGTCCTCCTTCTTCCAGTGGTCCCGCTCCTGTTTATTGTCTTTTTTTCCTTTCCATTTTGGCCCCTGTGGCTTCGTCTTCTCCCACCTCTCCACCTGTTCAGAAAGTTTCTTCTGAATCCCTTCTAGGTTCTCCCAAACTTGTTTTCCATCACTTCCATCCTTTTTCATCCCTTCCAGTCTTTTCTTGCTCTCGTCCAACAGAACCTTCTGACGGTGGAGCTCCTCCTTCAGCTTTCCATCCTTCCTCCACTCTGGTCCGGCTGTTTTAGGAGAATTCTGAGCCGCTTCGGCATCAGGCTGAGAAGCTGAACTGGAAGCAGATGACACCATTCCTGCATCAAAAGAAGAAAAATCAAGATAATACCAATTCAGAGGTAGTCTGAGTACATTCCTAAACTGGATCTATACAATCATTCTAATGCTGTATGCAAACATTTTTTTTTTTAAGTTCCTGAGGATTTTCAGTGTTTAGTCTTCTATAGTTCACCTCTGACAGTTTGCAGCAAGCTTACAAAAGGACCAAAAAATTCTCAGTGTGAAAATGCAGCACACAGAAGAAGGCTACAAAATAAGCCACAACAATGTCAATAATATGTTTCAATGTGAAAATTTTTGTTATATGGTACAGTGATAGCGCCATCATGTTTCTCCTAAATTAATGAAAAGACATGAAACTGGTGTAGGAACTAAACAATTCATAATCTCCTTTACTCTCCATATAAAGTCATATTCAATACTAGAATATTATTGAATTGTTTGTCAGTAACTAAACTCTGTGTAAGGTTTGTACAGCACATTTTTTAGATTAGTTACACTTTTTAAGTATGTATTTCAGTTAATTATAACAATTTTCCGCACAATCAAAAAAGCTTATGTTTGGCTCAAATTTGTCACGGAGTCATTCCTAACCCTAAAACGGGGTGGGATTGAGTCGGGGAGCTTTAATTGATCAGCGCGATGTTTTGTCGATGACCTTTCCATCCATTGTGCCAAATTGGGACATTTGGAGACCTGGTCCGACATTTCCGTATAAAAACCATCTAGAAAATTGTTGTTCTTCAATTTATTACAATCAGGCAGACAGAAAGATTAGTTGTTTTTTTTAACGTTCATTTCTGCTTATATTTAAACATATTAATTCACACAAATGCTCCGCTTAACAGTTGTACCAAAAGTAATAAAATAGACCTTTTGGTTACAGAGATATACAAGTTTCATAACGGGCATGTCATTTTCGAGCAAATCTCTCAAAATGAGTCCTAGGTTTTAAACCATCTCTGTAACCTTATGCTTGGTTAAAGATGAGGCCTTATAAGCCACTGTATAAACACAGTTCAGTGTTATTTAGTGTTGAGGTACTTGTGACCAGTCTAAGTCCAAGATCTTATCTCAAACATCCCTGGATGCATTCAAATGCAAGAAATAAAATGTTATTTTATCCGGTATGGACCTCAGACATTGAGGACAAAACGATGAAATCACCTGATGAAAGTTAAATCTTTTGAAACCAAATCCACTTGGAGAGGGGTGATGCATTTTCACAATCTGACAGATTAGGAGACTTTAGCAAGTAGGAAAGGGAAGTAAGTCAAGATGTGTCCCAAATAAAGATTGAATTCTGTAATTAAATCTATACGGTGCTTAAACAACGAATTAGCTTAAAGGCACAGTGTAATTTTCGGCCAGTAGAGGGCAGTGCATACCTAAATTATCACAAGCATGCAGTATCTGTGTCTTCGAGTAAGAAACTCAACAACGGAGGTCCAACTAGTGCTGTTTTCAAACGGTCAATTCCCTGAGAATTATCGATTTGCAGCAACATGACGAGCAAATCAGTCTATCTTTCATCGCTTGGAACTAGCGAAGAAGTAAAAATTTATTTATGGCGAAACTTTTTTGCATTTTGAGGGGAAATCAGTGTTTTAGTAGCGGGCTTGTTCTGTGCGCTTTGTCCGTCCGGGCTCTTGTAGAAGTAAAGACGTCATCTAACCTGCGCCTATGTATTTTAAAACTGATTTTTAAAGTCATATTTTACAATATCACCAATATTTTGCAATTAATGTGCTTTACGTAATCATTATTACATCATATTTTAATGTCTATTTTCAAAGATGTACTGCAAAAACTACACACTGTCAATTTAAGGGTGAGCAATCATTTTAAAGCAGCTTTGCAAATGTATTTTTCCATCTATACGTTTGTTTGTTTTTTTATTTGTTTTTACAAAAAAAACACCATTGTAATAGGAATGTGTAGATTTTTTCTAGATAACAGATTTAAATTGAGAACTCAGCAGTCGTGCCTGTGAGCTGGCTGAGTTCGGTCACTCGGGCCCTCAGACCCTCCAGCTCCTTCTTCAGCTCCGGCAGAACAGACAGCTCCACCTTCAGCTTTGAATTCTCCGCCTCCAAATCTGCTTTACCCTGCTCATCGCCACTCTCAGCCACCACCTTCAGCTCTGAGTCCAGTTCTTCTTTCTTAGTCTGAGACAGAGGGCAAAAATGAGATGCTGCTGAAAACCAGAAGCTGCAGCAATAAATTAAAAGCTTTTATTGAGATAACGACACATAATTTTAAGAAAAGATGATGGTAGATAATTAAAACCAATAGGACTGCATGCTGACCTGCAGTTGAGCCTCTATCTGAGTGATTTGCTGGTTTTCCTCTGTTAGTTTATCCAGCAGCTCTTTCATATCCTGTGGATCACCGCTAAGCCAGTCCTGAAGAGAAATTCATGGGTGTGTGAATAGAACGCATATTTTTACAATAAGTTGTCTTTTATATTTTCTTTATTTATTCCGGTCATCTTTACAGGTTGAAATCATATGTTTTCTTGAAAATATTGCTCATATTTGTGCTGAACATTGAGGATGTGAGATCACAGAAATAAACGGACCTGGTTTTGGTCTTCATCGCTCAATTCAGGGCTGTCAATGTCCCCTGAAAGAGAAGGAAACAACCTTTACAGAAATTGTGTCAGCATACTGAAGTAGCTCAGTTTCATCCTTTTTATAGACTTTTGATCACATTTTTTTTTTTATGCATTGCATGTTTGGAAAATTATTTTCTTTATAATGATGGTGGTCAGCTGGAAGTATTTTAGCCCTCATTCACTTTTGGACAGTTGTTATGATGTGTAACCATGTCAACCAGGGTTTTTTCTTCTTACAGCTGGGAGCAGCTGATTAAATCTAATAACCTCATAATAATTGAAGTACAACCTCAGTCCCAGAGGAGCTGAAAAGAAGACTTCATGGATGCAGAACAGGACCAAAAAGCAGAGCGAGATGAAGGAACTTCAAACCATTTCTTCTCTTGATCAAAACATCCAAGGATCACATTAATGAATCCATCGTCTCTGCCTGGCTTTCTAACAGTGAGCGGCAATAACCAATGATGTGGATTAGCAGTGCCTACCAACAGCTGCTATAGTCATTCAGGATGTGGTACTATGAAATATCCTCTCTGCTACCTGGACAGTAGTGGGACTGTAATACAGCAACCGTCTTCAGTCAGAAGCATCTTCAGCTTCTTTGCTACAGGAGATTCCTCCTCCCCACAGTATCTTCATCCACAATGACTATTTAAATGCCATCATTACTCATATCAACCATTTTATCTTCACTTTCCCTTTGGGATAGATAAAATTTTTTCTAACTTTAAAAAAAGATGGTTTTAATAAAACAAGTAATTTCCACTTATATACAGCCAGCACATATTTGCCCTTTTTTAAAATTATTTCTGATTCAGACCATCAGACATTTTTCCCTAATGTCAGAACACACCCTCATGTTTTGGTGAATCCCTCCCTAACCAGCAGGGAATTGCATCACTCTTCTCTTCGGGGAGAGTGTTATTTGCTTTGTTCCTGCTGTCGCGGCAGGAACCGTCAGGCCAGATAAAACCTCAGGCAATCCACAGAAAGCTACTCAGTGAGGGCAAAAGCTTACGCTGCGCTCTTATCTGTGATGCCGGACCTAGCATTTTTCAGGTCAGAGAGGAGACCTGTTGACATAACGCAGCTTAGTCAACAAGATTCACAAACGGACATCAGAGTGTTGCTGACGACTGTAAATAAATATGCTTATGTGACTCAAATACGGTCATCTGAAAACAAGCGAGAGCGTAAAACTTCAGAAGCGGGTCAACCTTTGCTGTAACTGGTTTAAAACCAGTTCTGATAATTACTGACACCATAAATTATGCCCAATAAAAACCAAAGGCTTTGATGTAAGATGTAAAAACTTACAAATTTAGCAGAGGTTTTCATAAATCATGGTAAAAAACTGAAGCTTTAGTCTATGATTTGGCTGAAAAGAACCTTACTCTAAAATAAAACTGTTCTATCTTGAAACCCTAAAGATTTTCTTATTTCTGGTTAACAATATAACGCCGGAGTGTACAATGTGTTCCTGGTTTTTAAAATAGCATGAAAACTCCTTCCAAAGTCTAAGACACGGTAACATGTACTACCAAACAATACTGACTTTATTCAATTATAACTATTTAATTTGGTGTCCTGCAATTTAAAAAGAATTTCACAGTTACAGATTGACTGGATTGATTTTGAACAGATTTTTACAGCTGGATACAAACCAAACCCATTTGTCATGCAAAGTGCCAAGAGATGCCATTTTTTGTCAGTTCGTCCTAAATAAATTAACTATAACGAATAGAGTGATTATACAACAAAGGTTTTGAGAGAAAGGATGCATGTTGTTAAAAAATTTATGGTTTCCTGAACAAAGGAGCAAATGACGTCTGCGTGCGCTCATGCATCCCAAAGCTGCAGTGAATATTAGCTCATCAAATAACAGCTGAGAGCAAAAATATTTTCATTTTCTCTTCATCTCAAAAGTTACACCACTGTTGATTTCCACATTTTATATTGTGAAAATAGAGAACTTCTTTTTTTATTAAATATATTTTTCCCGTTATTTATCATCCAGTGCTCCTACCTAGTTCCAGTTCTGGACATTGTGGACAACTGTGGGAGGGCCCTGCACTGACGCTCAAGCCTCCTTCTTGCCTGAGGAGGTGGCAGGCCCTTCTCGTCACCTGAGGGGGCAGGGTTTCCCCAGCTGGACATTGTGCGTGGAAGGATCACGTTATCCTCCCCAACCCTTCAGGCGCCCCAGTCAGCCAGGAGGAGGCAGCATATAGCCCAGAACTGATGCATGTTTTTGTGGGAGTAGCTCACATTAGCTACTCAAGGAAGCATGGTGAGAACATGCAAACTCCACACAGAAAGGCCCTTTCACCAACCCCAACCAGGGTGTGGGTGCTGATGATATGGAGGAACAAACACACCCTCAGCGTCCCTGGCAGGAATCGAACCCAGGACCTTCTAGATGTGAGGTGAGCTGTGCTACCAGCTACGCCACCATGCTCCCGAAAATGGAGAACTTAATAAAGTGTTGTTTTTTTTTACTGCTAGAGCTGCCTTACTCTCAAATTAGCGTCTGATACAGAATATGTGTATGGGGTTATTCAGAAAGTTTGAAAACATTACATTAAACATTAAATTATTGTGATCTTCGGTGGTAACAATGAATTAGAGATTCACTAGTGAAAATATCCATCTAAAATGGAAGAAAAATCAGACAGTCACTTCATTACATTTGTAGAGCCAATTTTGTTCTTGTACAGCCAGTTTTAATTAGGGTAATTATTCAACCAGCTTTCTACATCTACAGACTGAAACCTTTTGCCGATCTTCATTGAATTTTTTTAAATTCAAAATTACATTACTTAATCTGCAAACTTCACATTTTATGACTTGACATTAATTTTCAACTATCCATTATAACTCATGACTATGTTTTGACATAAACCAATTAATCGTAGTGCTGGCTTTATGTTTAGGATTGTTGCCATGGTAAAAAGTGGGCCTCTAATGCAGTTTCTGGTCTCTTGCAGCCTTAAGCATTTTTTCTTTATTTAGATCCATTTTCTCATTAATCATGAAAAGCATTCTTTCCTAGCTGGAGAAAAGCAACCCCACAGCATGATGCTGCAAACACACATGTAGGCAAAAAAGATCAATCATGGAGCTCAATGCTTCAGCAGTAGGCACACCAACCCTGTCTTAATGGTCCCTTCTCCGGTCACCAAAAGATGGGATATCCATTGGCTTTACTTCCTTATTATTCTCAGTGTCTTTGCCACATTTTTACTCTTTTGGAGAGTAAAACGAATAGTCGTCCGATCGACACGTTTGATACCAGAAGGAAAGGGGGCTAAATACAACTGGATGTGCAACTTTTAAGATTTTTACTATAAGAAAATGCATCATTTTCCTTCCAGTTCAGATTTGCACCACCTTGTGTGGATCTGTGACATAAAATCCAAATAAAATTTGTGGTTGCAATGTGACAGAATGTTAAAAGCTCCAAGGGGCAGAAATATTTTGTCCAAGCCGTATGAAATTCCTCACAAAAACATTTCTGTGGAAATGCATACAATAGTTTGCTCTTGTAGTTAAAACATAGGATGTGGTAGCTGTAGAAATCATTACTTTTTACTGTACAAAGCTCTAAAAAGCAGAAGCATCTATGATTAGTTGTGCATGAGGGGAACTCACCTGACAGAAACAGGGAACCTAGGAAGAGCAGGACCAAAGCAGCCACAATGCATTTGTTCATGGAGAACCACGGCTTCTCCTCCTTTTTCTCCGCCATCTTAAACTCAACCTCCTCCTCCTCATCCTCCTCATCAGAGGTTCTTGGCCTTGGCGCTTCAAAGGAGGGAACATTCCTGCGTCTCAGTCCATCATCAAAGCCGCTAGCGTCGCCCAACTCCATGCTGCTGGAGTGCTCTGGAAAGAGGCAGAAACGTAGCGGGTGCAGACCATTAACATGAAAACAGAACACAGTGACAGCAGAGTCTTTGTGCCCTTGAGCTTGAAAGTAAACCGCAAATACTCCACTGTGCCCCCCCACGCAAACCACTTCAATTAATCATTTAAATATCTCTGGAGGCTGAACTGTCAAGTGTTGAAACCATTTCCAAAATCATAATTATCCAGTGGCAGCGTGCCAGGGTAGATATTTTACTGAATACATGCCATGCAAAACTAAAGGAATTTGCAAACACCATGTGAGGAATGTCCGTGACAAAAGCAGACTGCTGCTTGTGGAAATGGGTGACATTATTTTTTCCTCTAAATTACAGCAGCAGTAATTTCATGCTTGAGGGTTTATTCATTTTCCCAACGGGGTGTGGGCCTCGCTGTCAGAGAAATAAATCCTACTCCAGATGATAACATGACACAGATAAGAAATATGGTCATAAATCATCTCTAAGTTTATCTCTTCTTCTTTCAATTTGTCTTACATGGACATTTTGGGGATGTTTTTGTCATGCTAAGTAGTATTTTAAATGTATATTTATAAGAAAAAAAATTATAGCACAATTGTTTTATAATTTAATTCTCTACAGTAGATATTAAAATCATGAGCTAAGTTTTAGCTGAAAGCTTATTTTACATTTCTGAATATACTAATCTTTTCATAATAAAATATTTTTTTTAGAAATCCTGACTAGATACTAATATACCTTCATCTTCCTCCTCATCCAAGTTCAGAGACTCGGATGGCATTTCTTCCTCCTTGTCAGCATCAGCCACATCTTCTTCTGTCTCCGCAGAACCGACCGTCTCTGATGCAAGACCTTCCTCAGCTCGTTGCTCTGTGGTTTGTCTCTCTGGGACTGGGCTTGGAGGCCCAGTGCTTTCTGGATCAGATCTGATCTCTGCTTCAACATAAGGCGGAGTATCAGCAGCTGTGAGGGTTTCCGTGGGGACGCTAACCTCAGGTTCAGCGCTCGAGACGTCACTCCTGGCAGCGGGACTCGCAGGCGTCAGTCCAGAATCAGCAGGCGTGAGGAGCGCAGGCTCAGCAGAGGCGGTGGTCTCTGTCATAGGAGGCGCAGGGGATAACATTGCGGGGTCCTCTAGGGGAATATCAACAGCTGGGATGTCTAGGTGAGCTGCCAAATCAATGTTAGTGACCAAAGGCATGGCACCCTGAGGCTCACTGTCGCTGGGAGAGGTGGTTACGATATCGTGGATGACTGGGGGCTGACTCTCCGTGTCGAGTTGTGAGCAATCGAGAGGGTTGGATGGAAGAGGGCTCAATCGAGAAGGACTGGAAGGGACAGGACCTTCACTGGACTCTGGGGAAGTCTCCTGACAAACCTGGACATAAAAAAGAAAACAATTTCTGACTTTTCATTCTAACCGAACTCAACATATTTCTACGTTTTATGACCAAAACTCATGTTTTCGATATATGTATGCATCCTAACAGCTGAAACCACCCTTAATCACAGTACAGTCTGCACAAACCTGATGGCCTTCCTCAGACAGGACAGTTTCTACTGGAAGGTCAGCTGGTTTGTACTCAGCAGCAGTTCCTGAAACAAAGTACACACTCGTTCAGAACAAAAACAGAGACTCATTTATGCCCCCGCCAATGCTAAAGTCTGGTCGGTACCTGCCACCTCCTCAGAGAGACTGGGGGCATCGCCCAGACTCTCAGTGCCGTCGTCTGCAGGCCCGACATTCTCAATGGCAGCCTCCTGTGGAGAGAGAAGAGCCAAAAGGATAAGGGTTGAAACATAAGGAGCTCAAGGGTAGCGTTGAAGTAAACCACTGACAGACACAGCCGTTAAGGTTAAAATTGGAAGTACATATTAATAAAAGCTGCAAATTCTGGTAACCTAAATTGTACAGTAATTGCTGGAGCATTTTTATTCATAAAAAGAATTTAGTAAGTAAAAATAAATTAACATATTGACAGGAATAACTGAAAATCGCATTCCAGGACCTAAAATTTTAATTTTCTGCTAATATCTTTACAAGTAGATATTAAAGTTTAAGTTCAAGTAAAAGCTTAAAACAGACGTGATTCTACAGTGAAGACAAGAAAGAATTCAAACAATAATTTCCTAATATAAGAAATCAGCACATTAAAAACTAAAACCTTTCTAAAATTTTTGTGAAAATTTTTTCAATGGTAATAAAGGGTTAATTTCATTTAAAGCCTTTAATGCATCTTTTTTAATTCATACAAAGCACCATAAACACTTTTTTGATGAGCAATCATCTTTCAGTCTTGTTTATTTCAACAATAAAAAAGCATTAAGCAGGTGTTTCAAAGAAAGCTTGGAAAGTTAAACACGCAGCAGAATACATGGCATGTTAAATCCTTCCCACCAGAGCAAAAACTAGCAAATGATATAAAAAAAACTTTATATTACTAGATAAGACAATTTTAGATATTGTAAATCTAAACTATATCTAATTAAATGAGCAAATATTCAAAACAGCATATACATTCTTAAAGTACATGAAATATCCTGAGATATATTTTACCTCTGGATTTTTTTTATCTACAAATGCTTGATTAAATTAACTTCTGATCACATTACAGATGATGTCCAACCTGTGAGTAAGTTTTGCGCTGCAGATTTGAACAAAACACGACCAAGCAACAATCCCAGTGTTTTGTTCCTTAAAGGCAAACCTTTGAGGCATGTTTACAAGTTAGACAAACAGAACCAACACGCAATTACATAATTTTATAGTAAGGAGGAGCAGCTTTCATTCAAACTCATTCAAAACCTTTTGTCGGGCTAGTGACTCATAATCTGACTTCCTGCAGAGGATTAGAATTTTTTAAATAAGGCTCGGGGTTACAAGTTTAGACAGGAAATGCTGAACTTGAATTTGTATTCACGAGCCAGACTGACATCCACTTTAAAAGAGATGTTTTGATAAGCATCTCAAAGATTTTCATCTCCACCATGTTTGGCATGCAAATGTTTCCTATTGAAGACAGGGCACTTAAAACAGACTCCATTGAACAGTTTTCCTCATCAAGATTACAAATTTTAGCTCTTTAGAGTGTATTTCATCTTATTCTCTATCCACCTTTTGGGTATCATGGAAATGCTTCAGTGTAGAAAAAAATACACACATTTGAAACACAATGTTCAAGGGATATACTTAACACATTACAAGTGTGCACATGAATGGAAAAAGGAATGCCATTTACTCTCTGAAGAGTGACTGGAGGAGGAGATTTCTGCATTCATGATTGGGGAGAAAAAAAAAAGAGCCTCTCTGGATTATCTTTTCAAGGATTGAGATATGGATATCTGCACTAGACATCCACTGCAACTATTTAGTAATAGTAATAGAATATACTGACCGTAAAACTACAGGACATAATCCCAGGTAGACAATTTGACCTGCTAATCCTATCCGTATTTACAAATAGATATTTTCTTCACCACACAACGTAAAAAGGGTGATTGAGCATGTAGAAAAACAGGTATGCCTAGGACTAAGTAAGACTAAAATATTTTCACCCTATAGTACAGTAATGGTAGTCATAGATACAGTCAGAAAGATAAAGCTACAACAGTTGAATACTTTTTGTTTTTCTTTTGTAATATATGCATGAAAACATTGCCTTCATTTATAGTGTGTTTATTTTTTGCAAAATGCTTCTATTATCTGTCACTTTGTTGCTGTTACAGCTGATTTTTTTTCCCCTTTTCGAGATAATAAATGATTATTCTGTTCTATTAATTTATATTCATTCAAAAAGCTCAATAAGTCATGGCCTTGGTAAATGTGTCTTTTTAAGTAGCTGGACTTCTTTATTTAGTGTTTGTGCATAAAATTCATATTGGTTTTAGCTAAAAGAAAAGAAAAAAAGAAAAGGCTGTTGCAACACAACTTGTTTCGATTCCAAATAAAAAAAACAAGGACCTTTTCACTTTCAACCATCGCCCCCTGCTGGCTATTTTGCTTTTGTCATAGACGTTTTTTGTTTGGTTGTTGCCATACCAGTACAATACCGTCTCTGGTTAATTGAAAATAAAAATTTAAAGCTTTCATCAGTTTGGATTAGGGCTGTTCATTAGGGGGTCATAGTGGGACTCAAGCAAGATGTGTGGGGAGTTGTTGGTTTAAAGATTTATTTTATAACCTCAAGACACAGATGTTGGAAAAGTAATTTTCAGTGATTTCTTTTGATTCAATACATTTACATATTAAATACTTTTATTTGTTTTTTGACAATGCTACCATATAGAAAATCATTCTGACTAAGTAAGTAAATCCGAGTAAGGTTCTAGACAAACACATTTAAAACAATTCAATTTATGAATGATGTTAAATTTTAATCCTCTTAAGTTGCTTGAAATAATCACAACTCTCAAATGTTACATCAAAAGGCTCTTTACTAAAGTGATTTTCTTAGATTTATACACTGAATCCTGAATGCCCCAACTAATTTCTGCTACTACCATAATGGAGCCTGCTGCAGGCAGGGAGTCCATCGAGGTAGGTTTTTAGGCACCACAGAGAGCAGAAGAGTAAAGAAGATGAAGCCTACTGCATTACATCTCTTCTTAGATTTATTCCGACCATCATTAAGGTGTGTAAAGTTACGAAAAAGATACATAAATTGGATTAAATTGAACGACAAATCTACATACACCATTTAAGAACACAGAACCCCTTTTCTTCCTGTCTGAATCAGTATAAACATTTTGTTTTCTGCACCAGTTCGGATTACCAAAACTATTTTTCTACACTAATAATGAGAGATCACTTTTTCATAACTTTCTACAATGTCAGATGTTTACATACTGTGGGATTAAGATGCCTTTAAATAATTTAGGAGAGCCCAGATAATGAGATCTTGGCTTTGTCAACTTTTTGACAGGGTAATTAAATGGACACAACAGTGGATATGTTAAAAAAATTACAGGACCAAAAATCTAGATCTAAACAACTTGGGTTCATCCTAGGGTACAATTGCAATTAATTATAGTCAAGTTAACAGCAAGTGCATTGGTATGGGCCAGGTCCACAGAGTGAAAGAAAGACAACAAGTTTGATAGAAATGCATGTGAATCAGACCCCGTGGTTCTGTGGACACCTGATCTTTTAAAGTTTCAACTAAGATCTTTAACAATAGTTGGAAAGAATGCATAGAAAATAGGAGGGGGGAAAAATAAATTATGCTTATCAATAAATAGTTCATTTTAAATTGCTATTTTAAGTTTAGCTCACTCTTCTAATGAAGCTACGCCAAAGGAGCTAGACTTCCTGTCCCAGTCAAAGTTTGGTTCTTACCTCAGGGGAGAGGAGGGTCCAGCTGTTGGTGGAGGAGCCAGTACTGCCTGTGCTATTGCTGCTGTCAGACATCGCCCTCTGGAGGCTCAGGTTGGCGCTGCACCGGACAGATTCACCTTTATAATATCCTGCACATGACGACAACAACAACGTGTCCTCAGTGGACGTGTCGAAACGAGACAAATTTCGTCAAACAGATGATCCTAAATCAATAAATTGGTTTCAGCTGTAGTATAATTTTATCCTAAGATTTTTTTTTTTTTTTTTACAGAGTACATGGCTCTGAATTATAATAATGTGACAAAAACAAGACCTTCTCCCACAATGCATGCAGTGTTTGAGGGGATGATTATGTAAACTGCTGTTTATTAGGACACAATTGTGCAACCTAAGTAAGGTTTAAGCAACAATGCGGAGCGCAGACGGTATAAAGAGCTGATTGTGCCTGATTATTCCAGTTATGTAATGAGATGGTGGCATCCATAATACACAGCTGCGCAGTAAAACGAGGAAGGCAAAAAACAAGCAAACACCTGACTTAACATCCCCAAAACAAACCCTTCAGCCACATCTATAGGGTCAGACACTCTGCGCGCCAGTTAAATCACCAAAGATGGTCAAACCTCAGCTAGCAGAAGCTCATTGATCCAAAAACAGACAAACAGAGACACATACTCACTAACCACCAGGCACAGTAGCACTCAGTTTCCGTTCAAATCACATAGGAGACGCACTTTAGAGGCTGCGGTTGTTGTAGCAACTAATTTGAAGGTACACTCGTGATGGTAAACAAAGGATGGTAGCCTGAACATTCCCACTCTCAGTCTTCCGCGTTCCCACTAAGGCCCTGCAGCTAGCAGGAGCGCCGAGCACGCAAAAATAAACCCCACAAAATACGGTTTATTTACACAAACCTTCTTGTATTCCACTCGCTCGCTGTTTTTTCCTTTAAAACCTCTTGCTTACTCCTTAAAAATCAACGCTCTTCTCCGGTGAACTTGGGAACTTTGGGAATTCCAAGCTGCGTCACGTCAACCGAAGAAACCTCTCGTCCAATGGAATTTCAGGATTTGCCAAGGAGCGCCCGCCCCCTGGTGAAGGCTAAACCACACAGACAGAAGCGCTGTGTCAGGAAAGCGACGTGATTGACGCACGCAGGTGAAAAAGCTGTGGGTGATGAAGGGGCGCCTTTTCCTGGGTTTATAATAATGCAGCTTCATGTGTGACCCCTTGTCGTATGATGCATGTGGGCGCACATATTTATACACAAGAGGGAGAGGCTGCTCAGACCAGCCGCTCGCTGACACGTCTGCACAGCTATATTTGACTGTGGGACTTACCAGAGTGGACAACCACACCTCTCCGGTTGCTGCAGAGTGGACACTGGTTTCATCATCTGATTCCTTATTCTCTATTATTAGTGTATTTTGTGTTAGACTGTGATAAGTAACTTACAGAAAAATATTCTTACAGATACATTCATATTATATTTTGATCTGAATATATATATATATATATATATATATATATATATATATATATATATATATTACAGTCCAATTACTGTAAAAGGCCATTTGTAACTACACCATGAAGGGGACAAAGCAAATATACAGATATATACAATATACAGCAGGTGCTGTGGTCACATAAAGTGTGAACTTTTTGGCAGAAAAACTTTAGGTGTGATGGAAAACTAATAATGCAAATGATTTACTACTTGTATTAATGTGTGGTGGTGACAGAATTATGCTGTGGGAATGTTTTTTCTTCTTGAGACAGCAAACCTGATCAAAAGTGAAAAGAAGGTTGGATCTGTCTGTATGATTGGATACATTTGAAAGGTATTTCTGTGGAAGTGCACAGAATTCTGGCCTGGGGGGTCTTTCTGTATGGATTTAGAGTTTGCATAGAGTGTGATCTGAATTGCCCTCTGGTATGTGGTTATTTGTCTTATGTGCTTCAATGTTATCATTGTAATGGACTAGTGACCTGCAGGTAATATGGGATAAAGAATAGGGGAAAATTGGCTTTAAAGGATACTGGCTTGGAAGGAACTTTGTCACTGTAGATTTCATTTAAAGCATCAAAGTATAGATTGCTGAATGCAATTGCATATCACTTCAGATTTCTATTTGCCCAAAAAAGTATTTGCCTCAAATTTTCTACTTTGTGTCAGTCTAATGAAATATATTGCAGTTTGTTATTATGATATGACAAAGTGGGAAAAAAGTTTAACAGGTAAGACTGGGGATTGCCTGCAAGGAGTTTGCATGTTTTCCTTGTGCATGTATGGCATCCCCAATGGTGGCCTAGCTTCCTCTCACTATAGGTTCTAATATGAATACCTTTAACAAAAAAACACATCATTTGGAACCCCACTATATTTCTTGTATGTCACATGGGCCTTTAAATTCGAAATATTAATCAGAAAATACTAGTGGCAAAATCCAGGTTTGCCAACCTGCCAATCAGTGCCATAGACAGAGCAGTTAGATTTATACTTTTAAGTTTTTAAGAAAAAAAAAAAATCTTGTTTCTTATTAACAGTTTTTGTTAATATTAGCAGAGAACTGTGATCCAGTTTTTGTAGAAAACAACTTCTTCTGTATAGTATATAGTCTACTGATCCAGCTGAAATTGACAATGAATTAATTAATAAATAAATAAATAAATAGGGAACTAAGTACATCTATTCATTAATTCATGGAAATCACGATAAGGCTAAAATACGAAAGTTAACGTTTTTTCAACAGTTTTAAATTGAAATCGTAAAGAGAAATGTGTGGGGTTTGCGAATAAAATAACTTTTAGTCCCAAAATAAGTTTACAATAGACTTTATACTACATTAGTTTAGTATTCTGATAATTTATGACTTCATCCACCATTATCTATTCCGCTTGTCCTCGAAGTAGCAGGGAAAGGGCGAGTGTTATCTCCAGCGGTCAACGAGCGAGAGCCAGGGTAAACCCTGTGCAGTTTTCCAGTCCATCGTAAGTTTAAAACAAAAAACAGGAACGAAAATTCTAGAAGTTTTTAGCAAGTTTCTGGCAATCACCGACTGATGTTGTGTTGGCCAACAGGGAAGCACAAAGAAACTAGGTCATTTCCTGCGAGAGAATATGTTAGCCAATGAAATTGAGTTCTACCTTGAGAATACCCAATGACAGGCAAGCTGTTCCGGTGGGTTGACCAATAGGGGGAAGCCAGGTCTTTTTGAACAGAGTCAAGCGGGCAAGAAAACAGTCGGGAGGGAAACAAAGGCAGAGTGAGCAAGTAGCTGTTGTTGAATGTGAACAACTACACAAAGTGATTATTTTCTCGATCAGAGTGTTTTAGACCTTCCATACGGTAATTTTAAAACTTATCTCCCAGCGTTTTACAATGGTTGAATGTTTATTTCTATATTTGCATACCTGCTCTCGGCTAACGTAAAAGCCGCTAGCTTAGCTACCCTTGCTTTGCTAAAACTCGTTGCTAACACACGCTACTCTCGACCTAGTTTTATTCTGGATGCTAACTAACTGTTGAAACCTCTTCCCAGGCTTCCACCATGTCTCACAAGCAGATCTACTATTCTGACAAATATGACGATGACAAATACGAGTACAGGTAGGTTTTACTCATAAGATAGAACTTTTCTGATTGACGTGTGTTGCCCTCCTATTACATAAGTAATGTAAGATGTACAACCGACACGCAACGAACGGGTATGGGTTATTCTGACGCTTTCTTAATGTATGTGTTCTACAGACATGTAATGCTGCCCAAAGACATCGCAAAGCGCGTACCGAAGACCCATTTGATGTCTGAGACCGAGTGGAGGAACCTGGGAGTCCAGCAGAGCCAGGGATGGGTACATTACATGATCCATCAACCCGGTATGTTAGGCCCTACCTAAAACGAGCAGAAATAAGAAAATACACATTTCAACAACTGCCATACTTCGTATAGTGTCAGTACTGCTTAACGCAGAAGTTTGAGTCACTTTTTTTTTTTTTTACACTCAAAGTATTTAAGTTTTTACCTGGAAAAAATATTTTAAGTAGATACCTCTTCAATCTAATGAATGTTTCAGAACTTTTCAGTCGAGTGTACAGATGAAAAAATTAAGACCCCCTACTCAGTTTCAGAAATGAAAGTTGTTTTTTTGTGCTGGTCACTCACATTTAAACCTGTAAAACCTACAGGGCTTTTGTAAGGTTTTAAATGTAATCTTTTTTTAATTCTTAAAATGAAACTGTATAGTAATTCTTAAATTCTATTTGAGTTTGACATGAATCTGTTTGATTTGATTTTAACTTTGAGAAAAATATTTTTGTTAATATTCTGTAATGCTGTTAAACATTTGGTTAAGGCACTGTGAACAAGCAAACCATAAACTATTAATGCAAGAAAGTGATACACCCTGTCAGCCAGGAATTTACTTTCATTGTTCCCCAAACACTTACAGATAAATTCTGCTTCTGACACTGGCTTATTGTGTTATTTTTTTATTTTATTTGGGTCGAGGTAAAAATAACATGGGGTGAAACTGAGTTGGGGGAAGTGTTAACACTGGGTGCAATGTGTCAAGAGCCAAAGAAATGTTTAAGCATTCAATTATTTTGGCTCTATCAATTTGGTAACCCAGCAGCATTTATCCATTTTTGAATTGTACAAAAAAGAAAAAATAATCTAGGGTAGAAGTACAAGCAGTATCTTTAACAGATGTTTCACAGTTTTGTGTGAAGCCTATAAAGTTGTTGCCTAAATGAACATTTGTTCCAATTTGCAGTTTTAAAGATCGGCGCTACAAGCCTCCAAATGGCTAAACTCATCTATAAAAAACAGTCTTTCATTTCTTTAACTTCCCACTTCATCCTAATTCTGAAATGTTGGATTTAAATTCATTAAATAAGAATTCAGTCATACACATCTTTAGATTATAATTGGTTTCCATAGTTGAAATTTTTTTTTTTAATAACCCCACTGCATCACGGTTTCTTAAGGTTTGTTGGATTTTTCTGCTGCGTGATATTGAATGTTGTACTAATAGTTACCAGTGCGTGAGTGGCAGAATATAGTGTAAAGTGCTTTGGGATCCGCAGGGACTAAGTAAAGTGATATACAAATGCAGGCCTCTTTTGGTTGTGAAACTTCTTTGAAGGAGAAGATTCTTTTTTTTATGGGAGTTTCTAATTAAGACTGGGTGAGGTGCTGTGCTTTTTGAATGCTTTTTATATCCCAACCAAAACTGTTGCAGAGCAGGTTTGGGTTCCAATAGAAGTTCTGAAGCCCTCCACTCAACATTTTGTCTGGCGCTTCAAAAATGTTAACCCTTGTGTGACCTTGATGCATTACTGCAAATTATAAGGTCTGGAAGGGATTTGATCTTGGCTGTTTTTAAATGTACATTTGCATTTGACATCTTGTGTTCTGCGTTTCTACATCCACAGAACCACACATCTTGCTGTTCCGGCGTCCACTGCCAAACCCAAAATCTTAAAGACGTATTTCTGGGGTCCTTCAAAGATCAGCCCTTATGTGCCTCCAATAAACAGTCCCCATCATGCTGTAAAAACCAAGCTCCTGTTGGATCGGCTCTTTGGGCCACTGATGCTGGACCTGGAGATGGACTATCATTTATGAACAATGGATGTGAAGTGATTGTGTTGGTGGGGGTGGGAATAAAAGGATCAGCCTTCATGTAACAAAAGGAATCTGCCATAACATACGGTCTGACACACTCAAACCCCTTTTTGACATTTTAAACCAGCTTCAACATCTCTGAACCTTGGATCTGCAGTGAAAGTGATTTCTATAGTATGGCGAGCAAAGCTTTATCATTTTAACTTGCAGTCAGGAAGTTCCACATGATTGTGGCTTTCTAGATTAGTTTGATTCCAGCTGACTTGTTGCTGCTTGGTTGTATGAGACTGTAAATTGGCACCAGATGATAATCTGCATCTGTCCCTTTAAACTAGAATTTTTTTTTTTTTCAGTCTGATTTAGAGGATTTCACTTCAGTTGGTCTGAATGTACCAATGAGCTGCTCAGTATTTATGAATTGTGTTGCCCTTTCTTAAATAAATGTAAACGTTAAATTTTTACTGATGGTCTGTTTTCTTTTCTGGTAAGTTTATAGTTGTGACATGAAAATTGATTTAGCAAATCATGAACGTTACAGTATAGCTGGTAGTTTAGGGCCATTCATCTGGGTTTTCCTCAAAATACCATCATCAAAAACGTGTGTAAATGCAGATTTTTGAGGTAAGATTGCAGAAAATACTACAGATATCACAGTACTGTTTGAACTGCACTTTTTTTTAAAGAGGCTAAAATGAACTTCTGAACTTAAGTCCTTATTGAAAATGCTAACGATCAGCAATGTAGGAAGCACTGAAATGGAAGTAAAAAAATTGAGATGACTTCATTACAATATTTAACAAGACTAATGTCCAGCCTCATTTTAGACTTCCAATTACTCAAACAGCTTATGTGCTAACATTAGGGAAATGCACCATTTAAAGGTTGACAAATGCGAAAATGTTCTCTAGAGCAGTATTTTTGTTCCCCTCAACCCTCCGAAAATCACACAGCCCTGCATTTTTCAGATGTTTACCTGCTTCAGTTTTCAGTTCAGTTTATCTATATAGTGCCGATTCACAGCAGATGTCATCTTCAGGCACTTTACAAATCATTGCTCATTGCATTACAATGACGTTTCCCTGAAGCAGGTGTGGCAGAGCAAAGAAACATCTAAAACATGCAGGGCAGTCAGTGTTGAGGAACGAGGTCGGGAATCACTGGTCTAGATCTGAAACATCTCTACCTTCTAATTGTGTATTCAGAAATCGTGACTCATTGGGTTGGATTTGTTTGAGGCAGTGACCTTTAAAACAATTGTTTTATCTGCAGAATTTGTAAATGTGTAGCATCACTTTATGATTGGGCAATCTTGCTTCCTGTACATAGAGGTTCGTTTTGCTTCAGTGCTCAGAAACAAACTAATCCAAAAAACTACTGGAATACAATCTGTGTATACATGTACATATAAAATGGCATTTTTTCCATTTCTCTTTATTTTTGAAGATGTACGTCTTTAATGTGTTCCAGAAGTTGTCTTTTTGTTTTGTTGCAACATGTATTTCATTTAGGGTTGGGCAAATAATTTAGCATGGTCTATCACTGGCAGCTACTGGCTTCTTGACTCTAGTTTCTTCATTTTTCTGTCCGTTTTGTATCTTGTTTAGATTTTCCGAGAATATGCAATTACATATTGGCGTAACGTGCCGTAGTTTTACCTTTGGTGTGGGCATTTTCAGACCGTAATTGTAATCCAAAAAATGATGGGGACAATGCATAAATCTGCATTTTTGGTCTGAAAACCAAAGATGAGAACTGTTCTCTAATAAAATGTTACATTCAAGGAGAGTAAATAATTTTAGAATTGCAAAACCTTATTGACCTATTTATAATCTGCTACTGCACTTAGTATTTTTTTTTTATCACATCCTGTTCAAACTGCAGTATTCATTTATTAAATGCAAACTACTGAAAGTTTGATGTTTTTCATCTTTGGCCAAGCCTCCTCTGATTAGTGAATTTAATTGGATGAAAAGGGTTAGTATGAATTTGAGAAAACTTCAAACATCTGAATTTATGTGGACATTTTTAATACTTGAACTTGCAGGGTGTATTCTGCCCCTCACCCAGCAATTAATGGAGATGGACATCATCTTCCCTGCTAACTTACACGGATAATCAGGAATGGACAATCGATTGAATAGTTCCCAGATCAATATTTTTAACATGATTCAGTCATTTGTGGATCAAGCAACTGTTTTAGCTGGGGTAAAATAAGCACATTTTAATGTTAAAATGGAAATTATTTGTGGAGTTTAAAATAAAATGGGTTTGTGCCTTTTCAAACAGCAGTATCCTGCACTTTAGACAAAAACTGTCAACATTTTATAGGGATCTTTCTGTGCAGCCAGACTTTTGGCTGTAAGGGCAATTTACACAAAGCTGTGATATTTCTTTTATTGTATGTAAATGAAGATTCAAGCAGTCTACAAACATACAGCTAACTTTGAATTTCATATTTTAATTCTTTAAAATTTATATTGTTTTTATTAAACTCTGAAATTGAGTAACTGTACACCCACATTCAGGCTAAATGAAACCATTTGATTTCTGCAGAACGAGAAGGTAAACTGGGGGGAAAAAATCCTCGGAGGGTTCAAAGAGGAGTTATATCTGTGGCCCTAAACTTTTAAGCCTCCACCTGCATTTCTTGATTTCTTTTAAATAAGAAAGATTAAAATGTCCCTTATTTGAGAACTTTTCCTGTCTCTGCTGCCGTTTTTCACCGTGAACTATAGAGGGCAGTGCAACACCACAGAAATCCAAAAAAATTTAATTGAGTAATTTTTTTGCATAAATTCTACAGGGAAATCAGCAAGTTTACTTTTTGTTTTTATGTTTTTTAATCTGACCTGTAGATACTTAAAAAAAACTGCATTATGACTTTACATCACAATTTAAAGATTTGGCATGTTTAGGTGGCACGTAGAAAACGGGAGAGGAACATGTTGCTCTGTGTTCAAGATGCTTGCAGGTTGACAGTGGGGGCAAAACGGCTTATGGCGACACTCAAACACCGTAGGTAGTAACTACACGACTTTGTAAGCCTTCGGTAATAGAACAAAATAATGTTTTGTGAATCACAGGGAGATTTCTTACAATTTCTGCAAAGTGTTCCCTAGGTAATGATCAGGCTGTTTTGGACAGCAACCTGAGCCGCCTCCTGTGATGCAGAGACGTATAGAAGAAGGAAAAAATAGCAGAGTAGACATGTTTGAGGTGGAAAAAGCGTGAGAGAACAAAAATCTGGTTCCTACTGAAATCCTATAAATGAAGCATAATTGCTTATTAAACAGAGGAATCCTTACTGAAACACTTAGTCTCATTTCAAATAAAAACAGATTTTTTTTTACATTTTTAATGGTGTTTAGTTTGTTAAACCTTGAACTGAAATAAGTGAGTTTGGTCGTTTTCTCCATGTTTAATATCTCTGCATGCTGTTTTGATTTTTTTAAATGTAATAAAGTGTTCATTTTTTGGCCTTGAAGAGGAATCCACACTAGCTAAACGTTTGATTTATTTGGATTTTATGTGAAAAACCAAGATGTACTAGTTCATAATTGTGAACCAAAAGAGAAAGTTTCAATGCTTTCTGAACTTCTTTGCAATGCAGTCCTAAACGTGTGACTTGCATATCTATTTAGGTCCCTTTTCATACAATACCTCAAAATAAAATCCAGTGTGACCAACTACATCAGGAATTTAAATTTGCCTCCACGGGGAACTACAAATCTGAAGACTCACTGAAGGTAAGTCCATAAACAGACCTATAAACAGCTTAAGTTTTTCCTCGTAACAAGATCACAAGGGGCTGATGTGACTAGGCAAGGCAAGGAAATTGTATTTGTATAGCACACTTTAAACAACAATGTAATTCAAGACCAGGATTGTGGTTCAAATCTTTTAAAAAAGGGAACCAAACTGTTTTCAAGCAATAAAAGGAACTTATTTCTCTGCCTCCCTGAGAAAGCTTTCTCCAGAATCCAGACAATTTTTTTGAATTTTACAGGAGCGCCCTAATCAAGTGGTGATCTGTTTTTAGTAGAGTTACTGCTCTTGAGCAATGACACGTCCAACTGGATGGAGACCCAGAACTGGTTGGACAGACTAAAGTTTCCTTGGACGTATTGAATCTGCTCCACATTGTTAAAACTAAGCATAATTTCTGCTTCATCTAAAAATACTTTCTTAGAAAATCTGAACAGTCGTTTCTATAAGACTTATTTTTGAAGTCTCAAAGCACTAGAAAACATGATTAAAATCTAGATTTAATACATCGTTACTCCTGTACAGCTGCTCTGTTGCTTTACAACAGGAATGTCCTGGGTTTGATCTTCCTGCATGGAGTTTGTATGTTCTCCCTGTGCATGTGTGGGTTCCCTCCAGGTACTCTGGCTTCCTCCCACAGTCCAAAGTGTTGGGTTTATTGGTCTCTCTAAAGTCTTCTAAGGTATGAGCGTGTGTGTGCATTGTTGTTTGTCCCTTGTGACTATTATTGCCAGATTACTGGGATTGTTGAGAGATTATGGTAAATATGTATTAAACTCTGCATTTGTGTTTGTTTTAACTTTAAAATCAATATCTCAAAGTCTTTAATTACTTTTGTGCAAAGGAGACAAAACAGTCTGCATGAGCTCAAACAATATACAGCACTTTGCAGAAACATTCTTACCACTTGTGACTTCTGAATTTTGTCACAAATTTCAATGTTTCTCTTGTGATTTTATTTGATATAGACCAACACAAGGACAATAATACATACCTTTTTAACATTTGATTTTGCAAATTGAAATCTGAAAAGTTGCTCTTGTTTGTACTGAACCCCCCTTACTGAGTGTAGAGTTCTAACCTGAAAAGACCAAGCAAACATTTAGAAATTGACCATTGAAACAACATCAGTCAGAGACGTCCCGTCATGGTTGAAAAATGGTTCCAAAATGAAAGTTGAACCGGCGGCTTTGAAGTCGTCCACATTTTTTCCCCGTGTCCCTGGATGTCAGAATTAGTCTCGCTCTTGATGCTGATGAGGTGTAATTCTGCATAAGAGTAGGCATATAAGCCTGCATATAAATAATAATACACCCATTGTATTAAATCGTGACTGGCGATCTAGATGTTTGCGCATATAAACGTGACAAAGGTTCTAAAAACGCCCAAAACCAGTCCAGTCATACCTGAACGTCTATAACACGTTATAATCACATGTAGATCAAACACTTTACTAAGAAATTTAAATAATTAATATAATTAACTGTTTCTGAACATACGGTTTAATGCATGTAATTATGCATCATTTATAGTATTCCAGTAACTGCATGTAACAAGGACATTGTACAAGAAAATGTTATCTCATTTATATTTTAGTTCATTTGTAGATCAAAGATAACGTGATGAAATAAAAAGCCCCCAAATTTCACACCACATTTATTTATTTTACGGATTATACAATATAGATTCACCCGGGAAAAATGAAAAACATGTTCATAACTTAGTTAACACAGCCTCTGATGGAAGTCAATTCTGGACACTTGCTTGACCTAATTGTGAAGACAATTGAAATAATGCTTAACATCAGCAATTTCAGTGCCACAAAGCATTTAATAAAAAAAAAATATATATATATATATAATATATAATAATATATAACATTTAAATTCAGGTAATTTACTTTCTGAATGAAACTTTCAAACGGCTACATTAATAAGTTATAGTTGTAACTGACTGTGTCATTCAACTTACTTTATACTATGGTATACTGTTGTATAAGTTCAAAGTTCCTCCGTTTAGCCTACTAACTTTGGCTAATTTTAGCTAAACTCTGTACATTTCAGTTGACAATGTCGGCATCATTTCTTTTGGTTCATTCATGTCAAACAAGTAAGACTAAAGCATGTTATAAAATGTGCTTACCCAACAGTAGATTTTTGATATTGACAGAACTGAATTCCTCCTCGCTTGGTGGTTGATCTGAGTATTAAAGTTCTGGTAAGATCATATGTAATATTGCAATATCTTTTATTAGTCTTGTTGAAATAATGACTGAAATGCAGTGGCTTTGCATCACTGAACCACACTGGGCACTGTGTAATTATATTTTTTTAAACAAGAAAAGGTAAATATATATACTTTGTATACAAATCATATATTTCATAAAGATAATTCCTGTTTTTTTCAGTTTTTCTTGACTACATGTATGGGACGTCAATGGACATCTTAACAACCTCTTAAAGGAGGGGTGGCATGTAAAATCCACTTTTTAAAGCTTTTCATCAAATTCTTAAGTAATTTCCTCCTTAAAAACATGCCTAAAGTGTTTGTTAGATTACTTTATGTTTTCTAGAGTAATCTTTTAAAGCTCTCACCGCCGCCATGTTGAGCTCTGAACGCCTGAGTCCTCCTAGCTACGGCCCAACATTTTGATTACCGTGCCCGTCATTCCAAAGCCCTCCCTCCCTCACTCCCCTTGCACAAAAACAGAACAATGTTAGCAGTAATCAGCTATCACCTGTGGAAATCAGTATATACCTAGTTACTTTTCCCAATTGCGCAATGCCTTCTTGGGAAAAGAAAAGTCACACACTGAAGATGCAACAGTACTGTAGCTGTGACTGACACGAAGTCACGTCATCAGCACAACATGGAGGAAATACTGATAAACACTGTGGCTAATCACCCTAAGCTACATGACACCAGTTGTTTTCTGTACAGACACACGAATAAAAACAATAATTATAAAGAGGTTAAACAATTTAGACAGGAATGCTCTTGAGAGTTTTGTTGGTGGCTCTTAAAAGAACCGTTGTGGTATGGTATACTGTTGTATAAGTTCAAAAGGCCCCGCTCTCTCCACCAAAAAGTGAGCAATGAACAGCTTCCTCACGGGGACAGCCTCTATGGAGGAGTAAACACGACCCCGGCCTGTTAATGGCTCCACCACAGCACGTCCCGCGCCGCTCACATACATTTTTCTAACCGCAGATAGATGGACAGCCGCTCAGCATTGTGATTAATAGTTATTAGGGTAATTAGGGTAATATTATAGCTGTACTGTACCATATAATTGCTCTATATGCCTGAGAAGAACGTGCTACCTCTCCTTTAAAAACTTGGCAAATTAAATTAATTATTTACCATGCAAGAATTAAGTGCAGCTTTATTACAAATTATTTCATAGAGGGTCATGATGGACTACAAATGCACGTGTAAAAGACGTCGCCTAGTGGACGTCCACTTAACAACTGATTCACAACATGGTACATGTTGAACTACATGTAGCGAAATGTCATAATAGTAATTATACATGTAAAACCAGATAACTTTAGTTATGTACAAATGTATCTTAATGCATTTTTAGGAAAATGTTGTGTTACATATTTTTATTGATTTAAGCTGATTTTACCACGGCCAGTTTTGGCCAGGAACACGATGTTGCCTTCGGACCAATGCTGGGGAGCACCATACTTATAGCTTTAAGTAGAAATTTTACGTTTTACTGAAATGTTATAAAATGTCACAATTTATGACCAGACATGTAGATGGCACAAATAGACACTCATCTATGCTGTTTTTCAGCAAAAAGGTTGATCTGGGTGTGAGTTGTCTCCCCCAGCTGTTCACATCTATAGGCTGAAAATATTCCCATCAACTAGCTTTCCTCATCCCTTCTGAAAAGAAAGCACTCCACAAAATGATGCTGCTATGTTTTTCTGTTCATCGTTTATGTTTGTTGTTTCTAGTAAGGTGTTGCCATATCAGTTTCCTCTTACATATATACTTTACTTATTATTGTGTTCTTTTCTTTTTGCTTTCGGATTTTGGTCTCTTAGATTAGTGTTAGTCTTTTCCACTTTTCCACTGATTTGTAGTTTCCTTGTGTCACAGTCTATCTCCAATATTTATCATTCATCATTCCTCAGTTAGCCAGTTTCCTCCTCTTCACAGCTAATTTCTCTCTGCTGATTTTCCCCTGCCTGCACCTGCCTCAGCTGTTTCTATTTACCTCTGATTATTTCTCCTGGTTGCTTTGCCATTTCCACCGATACCTCAGTATATAAGCTTTTCAGTTCTCACTCTTCTTCACCAGATTCTCCAGTTATTTCTTCCATTAATTGCCTGTTTTTCAGTCCAAGCTTCATGTCCTGTTCCTCTTGTTTCTGTTTTTATAACTTTTCAATTTTTCATTAAATCTTTTTATGGATCTCAGCTCTAGTTCCTATCTGGGTTTTGGTCTATCTTCAAATGCACAACAAATTTTTGCACGGGTCTCAAACTCTCCTTTGAGGGCAGGTGTCCTGCAACTTTTAGACATGTCTCAGTTTCAACATTCGTGAATCAAATAATTAGTATAGGCCTATATGTAGGACCTTGTGGAACCCAACTGGCTGCAGAGGGGGCTTTTTAACAATTTGAGTCAGGTGTGTTGGACCAGGAACACATCTAAACATTGCAGGACAGCAGACCCCTGAATTACAGTCAATAGATTCTACAAAATGATTCTTGCTTTGATTGTCAGTCTAGATCAGGGCTGTCCAACTCCGGCCCTCAAGGGCTGGTGCCCTGCATGTTTTAAATGTGTCCTTGTTCTAACACAGCTGATTCAAATAGCTAAATTACCTCCTCAAAATAGAGGTGTTTATGCTATGGGAACTTCACGGTATGCGGTGTGTCTCCATTTCACAGGGTTGGCCCAATATAGCTGTTTTGGGGCCATTTCAGGAACCAAACACGTACAAGTCTTGAGCTATGTAATCAGAAATTATCTGCTAATTGCTGGGTGGGAGCTGGGGGTTAAGTCATGCTGATGAGCAGAATCGGTCAAAAATTTGTAAAATTAGAAGAGCTGCTGGCAAAGCAGTGCATAACAACATATCAAAGAGAAACGTGCTAACTATTCCTGCTTCTTCCATTGTTGATCTTTTATTTCTACTTATGTAGGCGCCTTATGTTTCTTAGCAGTGACACTATGCTGAAATGGTCGTGATATGTGGATGTCGGGTGCAAACAACATCCACTGTTTTTTTTATACTGGGCTGGAAAGATTTGTTAACTATACTTAGTTATTTTGCCTTCAGCTCTGTCTAAAGCCTTGAGATTGAACTGATATAAGCTTTATTGACTCCGTTTTTGTGCGTGCTTTTTTTATTTTACAAAAAAGATAAAAATAAACCAAACGTCTGAGCACTTAATATGACAGAGTTTCATTGTGGTACTTTTTCTGCTTTTGAAATTCACGGTCAGAATACTGTTTGAGATAAAGCTCAGCACTGTTTTTCTCATATCTGCAATGGAGAAGAGCGTGGTAGCGTAGCAGGGTGGTATGCAGGAGGCGGGATTACAGCGAAATGAGCCATTTCACTCCATGGTCCAACATTAATTACAGGATACAAGTTAAATTTTAGGACAAATTAATACTGTATAAGACCAACAGTAACATTTTATCATATATCTGTCTATCCCAGAAGTTGAAAGCTGTAAAATAGCATGATATAGTCCCTTTAAATGTAACCATATAGGGCTTGCAAGGTAGTTTGTCCGAGTTTAGATACCATTGTGTGACGTTTTCTGCAAGCTCAGGCCCCCAAGCAGATCTGGTACCTACACCGGACTTCGAGGACTGGAGTTGCAGACTCATGCTATATACCATCACAGCATGAGTGTTAAGGTCCAGTCCTGCTTCCTGACGGTTTTAGATATCTCTGCTACAACAACCTCATCATGCCAAAGTACTGCAGAGCTAAAGGACCATTATGTGGTTCAGGTGTGTTGAACCAGGGAAAGCGCTAAAATAATGCAGGATACTGACTACTGACTTTGGACAACACTACTCTGAAGGTATTAGCTGGAACACATAAGCAGTTTCAGGGATATGAATAGTTTATCAAGAACATGTACGCAGAGGTTTAGTCTTACTCTGATTAGATAATAAACCCTTTTTCAGACATCCAATGCTGAGCATACAACACATCAGAATCACAGCTTGGTTCTGCTGTTGTGTTTGAGTGCCTGACATTGTACCTCCATTCAAAAACGTAAAACCTCCAAAAGTACTCCAGACTGTTATTAAGTTTGGCCAGGTGTATGAATAATTTAAAGTTTAAAAAAAAGCAGTGAAAGAGAAGTGTGATGGATGACAAGGGAGTGTGAAGATGGGCTCAGTGAAGTAAGAGAGCAGGAGGCAGAAAAAAGAGGGGAGCCACAAGGAGACAAAGCCAAACTGGGCAGGCGTTCATCTTCAAAGTGAAAAGGTACAGAAGATATTTGAGTGAGAAAGTAATAAAAGAGGGATGGGAAAATGGAGAGACCGAATGAGAGAAGTGAGAGAGGGTTAGATAAGAAAATGAAATGTGCTTTTTGAAGATGGCATATTTATTGGTGTTGTCAGCACAGTAGGACACCTTCTAAACCGAAGCCAAGTTTGCTGCAAAGTGCAGGAGGGAATATTTAAAAGATGGCTGATGGAGCTTAGAGCCATAAAACTGGCCCCATTAGACCGTTCAGAGGACAGTATTCCAGAAATGAATTTTAGAACAGCTTAAATAATTCATATCATCAATCTTTCACATTATATATTTAAAAAAATGTTGTCATATTCTACAGAACAAGGTGCCTGATAAATTAATCCTTCATTCATAGATTTAACACAATAATTAATTTAGTTACAACATAGAGGCATTTTCTCTGGAGTGGCCATGTTGAAGAAAATCTAAATATCTAATGACTTGCAATCACAGACGCAAGAGATGTTTAGGTTACAGAAACAGATCTAGCAAACATGTCAAAATTAAACATCCTAATGGAATTAAAAATAACCAGAATGGATATTACTAAGAGCATCAACGATAAAAGACGGAAATTGTGTTTTAGGTGAATACTGTTGTGGAGGTTTAGTTTGCACTACTTCTTTCAGGCTTAACAGTTAACAAGATGGAGTATCGGTCAGGATACAGGAAGGAGGACAAAGGCTTGTAGTCAGCTGGTTTATTCAAACAGTGAAGCTCAGTGTTCCCAGCAGTCTGTAATAACAAACAATTCCGATCAAATTAAATATATATATATATTTATAATCCAGCAGATGACCTGACAAGGGGGAAGATCTTACTTGAAGTTAAGGTGCCAAACCGGTGGTCTAATGGACCTCCCTTTCTGCTCAATAGTCCCGACACCTGGCCAGAAACCCCAAGCTCTGAGCCCTGTGAAGAAGCTGAGCTTCGAAAGACTGTGTTCTGTGGGACAGCTACCACCTCCATACCTACATGCTTGGCAGCAATGGGATACAAGACATGGCAGGAACTCATGGATGCTACTGTCAAGGACCTTCGTAGGCCAGTGGGCTCAACATCTCTGGCTACTGCTGCAGAGTACCAAGATGCTGAGTGAGCCATCCTTTGACGAGCTCAGCAGGAGTCGTTTCCGGAGGAGTGTAGTTTGCTAAGAAGCGGTGCCATATGCTTCACATATAACGTGCAGCTTTCTTCGCTACAACTTGAGAGAAAGCACTTAACTATGCAACGTCAGACCAAATCCAAACTAAACAGACGTAAGGCAAGGCAAGGCAATTTCATTTATATAGCACACTTTCAACACAAGGCAATTCAAGGTGCTTTACATTATTCAGGGACTTAAAGTAACTTAAGAAGGCTGATGAAGGCTGATGAAGCTTATTTGCATCTCAGGTATTTAACAAGTTCTATGGATGTCACATTCTATCAGTTGGTGTACACCTCAGATTGAACAAAACAATAGATGAACATCTTATCTAACATGGAAACTTTCGTTCAGTCATTAACTCAAACACTCGGAGCATCACCATTCAAGGTTGAAGGAGGGAAAGCAGTGCAGCCAACACAATGAGGCAACAGAAAAAAAACGGATATGCTGAAACTTCCCTCCAAAGTAAAAGCACAACACATATAAAGATATGGATTCCCTTCCTACCTACAAAAATAAAACTAGAAAAAGACAGAAATATTGAAGCCTTTTGTACAAATACTCTAAAGTCACTGTTTTGATTGATTTAAGCTATGAAGTGCTTACCTTGGCCTAAACACACCATCCCCACAGTAAAGGACAGCGGTGGCAGTATCGTACTAAGGGGAAACTTTAGGTATGTGGAAAGTGGTTCTTTCAGAAATTAAGCTAATAAAAATAATGACCCAAAGATATCTTCTGGTTGTATTGTCTTGTTTCTACATATAAGTGAATAAATCTTTTAACCATTGCAATTTCAATATATTCAATATTGCAAGCCAATATAAACTGAGGATAAAGAAGTAACTGCACTGCATCTAGCATATGGGGGTTAAGTGTGACTACATTGCAAAAACATACCCTTACTTGCTATCTGAGACACCTGATTGAATCCCTTTTATGCAAATCCTTTTAACTTCCAGGTTAAATACCCTATAGATTTCTTCAGTGCTGGAGCAAAACATTGAAAAAACTGACATTTTCTCATCTCCTTATTATCTTATCACGGAAAAAAGTGGAAAAAAAGACAACTCAATGAAAAACGTCAGTGGATTTATAAGATTTTCAGCCTTTATTAGATTTTAAAGTGGAACAGATCCAATCCCTCTGAGACATAATGTATTTTAACATTTTAACCTCACCTGATGTACCAAAAGCCTTTAAAATCTAATTAGTAGGTAATTAATTAAAGCTATTTGTCCTCCGGTGTGAAACCTGGCATTTAAAAACCTCATGTATTGTATTTTATCTCTGTATGTGCTGCACAGCAGAATTGTATAACAGGGTAAATGGAGATTTTTTAAAGGCAAACAGTTAACATTCAGTGGTGGCCCTCGGTTAAGAAACTAAACATGTAGGAACTGTTTACATCATAGTTTCTGGGGTGAAAACAATAGTGTAGGTTTCATCTACTATAAATAGCTTTTTTGAGTCACTAACCTCATGAGTTGCAATTAAAAAATGGAGATTCGACTTCTTTTGTCTTCAAGAAAATAAAGTTTTCACTCGTGTTCTTGATTTGTTAAAATATTTTATGGAAATTTCTAAACTCACATGATTGGCCTTCTCCCCATCTCTCTTTGATTTATGTAACCTGCTATTGGGACATCTCTGCGCCCCCAAGCCTTGCCAAATCGGGAAGTAGGTGTGAAGCAGTGGAGGCAATGAACCAGTATAACCAGAGGCTCTATAGTCATTTGCCATTTCTGCTTGACTTATGCTTTGTCCACATGTAGCCGGGTAATTACAAAACAGATATTTTCCTATGGTTTGGCCTGTCATCCGCATGTAAACACAGATTTTCATTACCAAAAAATTAATCTTTTTAAATACTCCGGCCTAAGTGAAGATCTACGTTTTCTCTGTTTCAGTGTCTGCATGTGGACAGATGAAACCAGAGTTTAAGTGTGGTAACGCCACTGTCCACAACATAAAATGCTCCAAAATCACTTGCATGACGTGTTTTCACTCAGAAACACCATTTATGCTCTCATAGCTGTGTTGGCATTGAGGGAAATCTAAAACGGAGTAGAGACATCTAAACGGGGATACTCTGCAGATTTAAACAGTATGGATAAACACAGAAGTTGGTTATAGCATTACTGAATGCTGGAAATGTATGAAAACTTTTTAGTTTGCCATAAAAATGTGTTTCCAGAATCTGCTTCATGCCTAATTATGTTAATTTTACTTAGAATAATCCTTATAATGATTAGTAATCAAATTTGAGTTGGTCTTGAGTTACACCAAGTTTGATCATCCACTAACCTCATCATGACACTAATAATAATCTGTAACAGTAATGCAGTGGTCTATGATTGGTTGCTTATTGCTTGAATGTCATCTTGAGGAAAATGGAGACTTCACCATCATGGTTTCTTGGTAGAAGCAGTAACCCAATTCTTGCAAAAATACAAGTTCTGACTTTTTGGAATAAACAGAAACAAACAGCTATGATAACAAAACTAAAGCGGAATCCCTCTTCCTTTAGAGACATCTGTGCTGTGACAGTTGAGCCTAGTTTATACTTCTCCATCTCCATTTAAATGGATTGACAGAACCATTATCCGTCAACACAAAGTGTCTCCATCTCTTACCCAAGGACAGACAAAGTAGAGCCCCATTTTGTCTGTCTCCGTCAACAACGAGCAAACGCCTGTGATTGGTCAGCCCAGCAACAGCGAGAGATAGTTTCACCAGAAAGGTTCTCTATAGTTGCTGTAAACAGTAGTCAATGCAGGTTATGGCACTATATGCTTTATGTTGCAAGGACAGTTTATCTAATGTGGTCTTTTGGTGATTTTAAACACAAAGACGGGTAGAGAAACAACAAAACAGAATGCTGTGTTTGTTTACATGCGTTCTTAGAGTATTCTATGAGCTGCACTTCTAGTAAAAAGCTTTCCAGCTTAAACAAACCTTACTTTCTGTTGTCCATTGCTCCTTGAGGGGGGAATGCGTTCACAAGCTGAAGAAATAAAAAACCTCTAGTTAACCAGAAACAACATTGCAGTGGTTAGCAGACCTACCATAAAAACTAAGCACCCTTTGCATTTCTGGTTGGGAATCGCTTTGCAACACAGAAAAATCAACGGAGGACTATAAACAAAAAGCAGCTTCCTCAATACATCTGCACCTGGATGCAAACTTGCTGTCAGAGATATATAAACTAAGCTTTACACCCATACTGAATGTCAGCTTACATGTCATCCATTGTTGTCTTCTTATTTGAGATTGCTCATATAGAGAAAGAAGTTTAGGAGGGAAACCAACACATCCCTTTCCCCATCCCAACACATTCCTAGTTCTAAAAACATTTAAAGTTCTGGGTTTGCACTATGGTCTTCTGCCTGAAAAACCTTGAAAGGGAGCAGCCTAAAGCGTAATTTATGCTTCTCTGATCGCAAATTTGCACTCAGAAGCAGACGTACTGAAAGAGATGTTTTTCGTTAATAGTAGTCCGTTTTTTCCTCTCCACTCTATTGATTTTTCAGCGTTGCTCGACCAGGACAGCAGCGGGTGCTAACTTTTCATGGCGTCTCTGCCTACTATCACAGCATTGTTCAGTTTTTTTCCAGGCTTGCGAACGCATTTCTTCCTAAAGGAGCTCTTGAAAACAGAAAGTAAGTTTTAATTAAGCTGTAAAGCTTTTTACTAGAAGTGCAGCTCATAGAATACTCTAAAAACACATGGAAACAAACACAGCAGCCTTTTTTGTTGTTTTCCTACACTTCCTTGTGTTCAAAATCGCCAAAAGAACAGATTAGATAAATTATCCTTTCAATACAAAGCATATAGTGGTGAAATACTGCATTAATTATTGATTACAGCGACTATAGAGCCCTGTTCTGGTGAAGCGATCTCTGGCTGTTGCTGAAACTGACCAATCAGATGCATATGCTCTGATTAGGTAGGAGACAGAGAGCCCTTGCGTTGACAGATAGTGGAGGTCAGAGGTCATTTCGTCTTCGTCAAAACGAAGAAGCATAAACTAGGCTTAAGGGATCCTTAATTATCCCAGCCCTTTCAATGCTGAAGAGCAGTGGCTTTACTTAAAGCTGCACTGAGATGACTATACTCTTCAACTAATCTCTTGGGTTGAGTCCAGCCACCTTACAGAGGAAGCTCATCTCACATTTTGTATATCTCTTGACCATACATAAGGGCAGAAGCATGGAAGTAAATTGAAAGCCTTAGTTTTACAGTAGCTCTGTCTTCACCACAAAAGCCACACCTGCATATCAGCTCTTTCCCCATACTGCTATCTCTTATTAACAAGACAGACCTCCAATCTAGATGGAGCATCATTAAGACTTTACTGTCCTTCTGCTTGTTTAATACGATTTCAAATGACTTCATCAACTTATCTTATAACAAATGTTTAAGCCTGAGACCTTTTTAAAAGCAGAAGACTCTTAAAAAGGTATTTTTAAGGAGTCAGCTAGTCAGGCATTGATCCAGTCCCAGAAGCACCTCTAGTGATACTGATTTTAAGACTTGTGCTTTAGGGCAGGAGTGCATCTGGTTGAATTGATTGACCCTTGCAGACTGAACTTCATGACCTGTTTGTGTAAAAGCTTGTTCTATGAATTGCGGTATTGAAAAGTGTAATGAGGTTGGGAGCAGGAGGCTTTGAGATGTTTGGCAGACTCAGTCCTGCAGCAGGAAAATCAGTAATGTCTGTCAATACGAGCAGCAGAGGTCAAGCCTCCTGTCCTTAAAAATGCTTTACTGTAAGGTAAGGGCATTACAAAGCCTTCCAAGGCCTCACACTTCTCTCTACATCACTCCACGGCGGTAAGGGTTCAAACATTTTGCTGTATCATGTCTTTGTCTTTTTCCGACTCAAAATTAAATCAACCTTAAACGTGGAGACACTGGCTCATATATTTTCAAAAGCTCTTTGTGTGAGGTCGTTTATAAATCAATTGTAGAGTCAAGCAAGCACTTTATCTTGATTCTCAGCCTTGGCAGATCTTTTAGGGGGTCTTTTAAACATTTGTATATTCCTGGCACCGGCGAGAGTCGGCCGAGACGTTCACTTCTCTCCGTATGTAGAACAAGGCGACTCAATCTGGGGTGATTTACTGAGCCACTCATATAGATGAGGCACATTTAAATGCACCTGAGGTTGAGCACAAATGGTGTGTGTGTGTGTTGTTTGTGTAACTATGGCTTATTGATCCAGCTGTATGAGACCTGAAGAGGACTTCCACATGGCCTTGCTGTGTGAACTGCCGTTTGAACATCGAGACAATGCTATTGATCAGCACGCTGGCCTAAAGTAGCCTCCCCATTCAGGCCCTCTTGACAATAGCACTCCAGAAATGACAGTAATCAATGAAGATGGTAAAATGACTCCTCACAAACCAACTGTTATGAACAGCCTTGGCAGGGTTATTTTTGGTGGGTTTTGGAGCACTCTATGACTTATTGGCCACTCTTACCCTCCCTTAGGATAGCCACTGTGTCAAACTGGGGCTTGTTGTTTATGAACTGTACCAACAGCAAATCAGTGAATGGTTGCTTCCTTCCCACTCCTGTTGCAAAAGGCTCTTTGTGCATGATGGATGGGCAATATAAGAGCTATTTTCCCCTTTGCACTCCTCACTACTTGTAATCCAAACACATTTGAGTCTGATGGTTTTCAAATGGTAGTGGGTAATCAGACAGACAGAAATGAATAATGCATGGAGGTATGTCTGGATATCATTGTGCTGATTATTGTCAGAATGAGCCAAAACACTCTTGTTGGAATAAAAATAGACATACAGCTTGGCTCTAATCCCCCCATCTGAAAGCAATATATACATTTTCATTCAAAAAATGCTGTCTACAGTTCCATGCAAATCTAGTTCAACCCATTCAGCTTTAAATGTTGTTACATTGCAGCAACAAATCCTTGTGTATTAATTGGGATTTTATTTGGTACATTATCAAAAAGTAGTGCATAGTAAAAAGAGAACTAGTGTGACATGCATTTGTCTTTGTATGTAGAGCCGCATGTCCCTTCCAGTAACAAATGCAAGTCTTTTGGTTATGACAGAGAGATGGCTTGCCCATTCATCTTTGCAAACAACGCAAACTCAGTCAGAATAGATTGAAAATGTCAATGAACACCACTTTTGAAGTCTGGAATTCGACTACCAGACCATTCTAACATGCATGTTTGATCTAAGCTAGGTTTAGGGTTTGTTATCCTGAAGGAAAGTGACCCTCTACCACAGCCTCAGTGTTGTTTAGCCTCTTTCATCAAGGATTACCTTGTATTTACCTCCATCCTAGCCATTAACTTAGATCAGCTCCAATACATCTATTGAAGAAGTTTCCCCACATCATGATGCTGCTACTTCCACTTCACAGTTTTGCTCTACTGTAAGTTGTACTATCACAGAAGATACCAACAACATAATCTGATGTTTACAGCTGTCTTGTTACAAAATTATAAAAAAATACAAAAAGTTTTATGGGTATGAACACTTTTGAAAACTGTGCATTAGGTAGTGTAATACTAAAATGTAACAAAAAAGCAAAGTAACTATCATTACCAGTCATTTCCTGGCAAAGAACAAAGTAAATCCCTCCCGCATTTCACTTAGCCCCAGCAGTATAGACACATTGACAGCAGAACACAAGCAATTGAGATTGATGCAACTGCAGAGATGCACAGAGAGCACAACACATAACTAAGCAGTTGGTAGCAAAACACTCTCCTCTCCTGAAGCTTGAGAAAACAACTGTTAACGACAACTGGGCTTAAGAGCAGAAATATACACATATCCACACTCAGATCTGTGTGGAGAGGGTGAATTTCAACAAAGTTACAGCAGCTTTTTTTAAAGAGGAGGTTGTCTTAGATCTAACAAGTGAAACTAAGTTATGGGGCTGGATAGTGTTGTGGTGCTGTAGATCCAGAATTACTTCTCAAGCAACCCAGTACTCTTAACAACTCCATTTAGTTTGTTCATATAATTTTTAACCACAGTTTGATTCTAAATTTAGTGATATACACGTATCAGAGTTAAGGTTAATCCATCTACCCATATGCTCTAACTACTACTGGATGTTTTTCGATCATAGTGAGTCCAGGTTATTCCCCAGTGTCTAGAAAACCTCCTAAAGAACTTGTGCTAATCAAATAAATCAAACTACTGTCATGATCTCTAGGTGTTTGGGCTTTTGTTTTCATTTGTGTTTAGTTTATTTCCTTGTTGTTAATTGATGTTAAAAAAGTCTTGACATACTCGTTCATTATTGTTAAAAATATTATGAACATTTGTTAATTCCTTTGTGTGTAGTTTCTTCTTTGTCATTAATATCATTTCTAGTTTTAGTTTCAATTCTCTCTGTGTTAATTAGTCTTCCTCAGTTTCCCTGCTTTCACTCTACCACAGCTGCTCCACATCATTTCTGATTAGCTCATCTAGTTATTTTGTAGCCACACGGAACAGGGAGAATATGTAAACTCCAAGCAGAAAGACACCAGACTGGGATTCGAACCTAGGATCTTCTTGCTGCAAGGCAATAGTGCTTCCTACTGACCAAATTCCACAATGATTTTTTAAAAAGTGGTTTCTTAAATGCGAAAGTTGGTTCAAGTGGATGGTGACGAAGGTTCGTTCCATGTAACTTTTATTCAAGTAAATTCTGTTTCATAAATAAAATTAAAACCATTGGATTGAACGCTCAGGTGAATGTTCACAACATGCATACAGAAACTAATGTTTCCTGGCAGAACGGACACACGGGTGTTGCTATCATGCTTTCCAGAGTGTTACATGATGACAAGCCCTCTCCACTTTTATATGAGGCTCCATGCTTTTCGCCTCTCTTCCTGAATTAGCTGTCAGAGCTCTGTGGTATCCTACTCAATGCTTCTTCGGGAAGATCAAATGACTAATTTAGGCCTTACCTTTAAAGATAATTGCCTAATTGGGCTCTTTTCATATACTGTCGGTGGCTGAGGACCTGAGAAAGGCTCTGATAACTCTGTAATTATGTGGATAAGGCAGATATATACGCATTAGCACCAGGATGGGGAAGAATGAGATGACAGCCTAGTGCTCCTTCTGCGTCCACATTCCCTACTTGGACTTTGACGTGTGGATGAAATTGCCACTTTCATTGCAATTAAATGAAAATGTTGCTGTCTGAATGAGTACAAGTCAAGAATCTTGAATGCAGCTGGCCGAACATGTCTAAATTCAGCTATGAAGGTAGTAACTTGTTTGGTTCGGCTGTTGCTGAGTCTTAGTGTTTATCATCCTGTCATGCCACTTCAATGTGCTTTAATGTCTTTTTTTTAGATAAAGACATGTAAAATTCTACAGAAATTGTAAAATGGAAGGATACAGAGGCATCATTTTTTCGTTTTAATAAAAAAAGTCTAAAAAGTGTCAAAATCTCAGGTTTAGAACCATACTGTGCTGCGATTATAGCTGCTAGTCTTTTGCAGTATATCTTTGCGCACCTAGAAACTAAATACTCTGCCCATTCTTTTTTGTAAAGTAGCTCAAGTTTAGCAAGACTACTATATGCCATCCTACTACATACTTAAAATTAAACAACGTATCTGCGATGTGCAGCTTCAGAGCTTCTTCATGTCTTTGCCAAATACCAGTGTAGATCTAAAAAGTGTTTTCACATGTAAAGTGAATAAAAGAGGCAGTTCTGCAGTTTTTTAAGAGTATCCATATCATGTCATCACAAGACTTTCTATTATTAGCTTGCAAAAACATGTTTTTTTCCTCATTTTCCATACATTTGCAACATATTCCTTAAGATTCTTTGATCCTCCTGTGTAAATTGAACAGAGTGGAGACGTATCGCGTTGGTAAGACGTATCGCGTCATTTCCTGTTTTGTGACTAACTCGTTTGTAGCAAGTCGGTGTTTCTCTCTCTCTTGAACTGATCTAACTTTCTCTGTCAATAAGTTTTTTCTGAGTTGCTTAACACACAAACACATTAAAACGTTAAGTTTCTTCACGGTTTAGGACTCTTTAAGCGTTTTACTGGGTTAATTACTTTGTTTTTAGGTAAGGTAAGGTACCGCTTGGTTAGCTTAGCTTTACGGCTAGCATGGCTTCGGCAGCTTTCTCTCTTGTCCCTCCATCTCTCTCTACACCTCCTCCTCTTTCCTGCTCTCTCTGTCAGATGTTTAGTTACTCCTCCGCCTCATTTAGTGAAGTTGGTAGGTGTAATAAGTGCAGCATTTTTGTAGCTTTGGAGGCGAGGGTTTCTGAGCTAGAGGCCCGGCTCCGCGCTGTAGAACAGCCAGGCCCAGCAGTAGCTAGCGCGGAGTCAACTAGGACAGGACCTAGCCGTCCTTCAACAGCTCCCGTGCAGCCGGGACCTCAGGCGAGCTGGGTGACTGTTCGTAGGAAGATTAGCGCCAGACCCCAGTCCGCGGCCAACCTCCAGCCCCTTTCTCTGAACAATAGGTTCGCCCCGCTCAGCGACGCACCCGCCGAGCAGGAGAGGCCGATTCTTGTAATTGGCAGCTCCATAGTTAGGAATGTGGCTCCAGAGACACGAAAGACCACCGTCAAATGCCTTCCAGGGGCCAGGGCTGCGGACATTAGGTCCCATCTGAAGCTTTTGGCCAAGGACAAACGGCGGTATAGCAGGATCGTTATCCATGCTGGTGGCAACGACACCCGGCGACGGCAGTCGGAGGTCACTAAAATTAGCGTAGCTTCGGTGTGTAGGGCTGCCAAAAAGATGTCTGACTCTGTAATTTTTTCTGGTCCCCTGCCTGATCGTACTAGCGATGACATGTACAGCCGTATGCTTTCGTTCCACCTTTGGTTGTCAAGGTGGTGTCCAGAAAACGATGTGGGCTACATTGATAACTGGGGGGCCTTCTGGGGAAAACCTGGACTGTTACGTAGAGACGGCATCCATCCCACCGAGGACGGAGCTTCGCTTCTTTCCAGGAACATTGATAGGGTTATCTCTAGTTCCCCAAAGCCGTGACAACCCAGAGTCCAGCTCAGGGAACCCAGAGTCGAGCTCAGGGAAACCAGAGTCCAGTCAGGGAACCCAGAGTCCAGGTCAAGGAACAGGGACTGCCACCCACCCACTACCCTATAGAGATAGTTTCCCGTCCACTACCCAAAACTAATGAATTAAAAGTTAATGCTACTAGAGCAAAGTATAAAAATCTCATAAAGATAAATAAAACTCGGACTGAACATAAAAACAAATCAATTAAATGTGGTTTACTAAACATAAGATCTCTCCCCTCAAAAACACTCTTGGTAAATGACTTAATTTGTGAAAATAATATTGATTTGTTTTGTCTTGCAGAGACATGGTTGCAGGAAGAGGACCATGTCACAATAAATGAGTCAACTCCCCCTAGCTACTTAAACTTTAGTGTCCCTCGAAGTACTGGTCGAGGAGGTGGAGTAGCAACTATCTTTCATTCCGATTTACTAATTAATCTCCAAAAAAATAATAGTTACAGTTCCTTTGAGCATCTAGTTTTTAGCTTTCCTCATACACATAACAAAGCAGTAAAGCCACTTTTGTTTGTGGTCTTATATCGTCCACCAGGACCTTATTCTCAATTTTTAGATCAGATTTCAGATTTTCTATCTGACTTAGTTTTAAACACTGATAAAGTCATTATAGTCGGAGACTTCAATATTCATGTTGATAATGAAAGTGATAGTCTAAATACAGCTTTTCACACTATCCTAGACTCAATAGGCTTTACTCAAAATGTGCAGGGACCAACACATTCTTGTCACCACACTTTAGATCTTGTGCTGACTTATGGCATTGACTGTGAAGAAATAACAGTCTTTCCACATAACCCTATCCTGTCTGATCATTTCCTTATCACTTTTAAACTTACTCTAATGGATCATATCAAACCTGAAAGAAAACTTCATTATACCAGAACGTTATCAGACAACGCTGTAGCAAATTTTAAAGAAGCTCTTCCAACTTTAATTTCCTCAGTTTATAAATGCAGAACAGAAAACAGTGATTTAACTCGTGACCCCTCACAACTTGACATTTTAGTTCATAGCGTTAATTCCTCCCTGCGTCGGGCAATAGACAAAGTTGCCCCCTTGAAAAGGAAGGTGGCTAGCCATAGAAGATTAACTCCCTGGTTTAATTTAGAGCTACGTACCCTAAAGCAGAATGTTAGAAAACTAGAGAGAAAATGGCGCTCCACGCATTTACATGATTCCTTTTTAATATGGAAAAATAGTTTATTGCTATATAAAAAGAGCCTTCACACAGCTAGAACAGCATATTATTCATCTTTAATCGAGGAGAATAAAAATAATCCTAGGTTTCTTTTTAATACAGTTGCCAAACTCACACAGGATCATAGCTCTATCGAGCCAACCATTCCCCAAGCTCTAAGCAGTGACGACTTCATGCAATTCTTTATAAATAAAATAGACTCCATAAAGAATAAGATAATTGGGAACCTTCCCAATATGCTTGCTTCCTCCTTAGTTAATGAGGCAGCCTCAAAAATGGTGGAACCTAATATATGCTTAAACTGCTTTAATGCAGCCGAACTTTGTGATGTACTAAAATTATTAGCTTCATCTAAACCTTCAACTTGCGTTTTAGACCCAATCCCAACTAAACTCTTAAAAGAAGTTTTCCCTCTGATCGCTGCTCCAATTTTAAATATAATGAATCTATCCTTAGTCAATGGATATGTACCACAGGAGTTTAAGATTGCTGTAATTAAACCTCTACTTAAGAAACCCTCTCTTGATCAAAACGACTTAATTAACTATAGACCGATATCTAATCTTCCCTTCTTATCTAAAATTCTTGAGAAAATAGTTGCACACCAGATATGTGAGCATTTAAACAATAATGAGCTGTTTGAGAAGTTTCAGTCAGGCTTTAGAGCTCATCACAGCACTGAAACAGCTCTGGTGAAGGTTACTAATGATATTCTCATAGCCTCAGACAATGGACTGGTGACCATTCTGGTCCTGTTAGATCTCAGTGCTGCCTTTGACACTGTTGACCACAATATTCTCATAGAAAGGCTTCAAAGTGTCGGTATAATAGGAACAGCACTAGGTTGGTTTAAATCTTATTTGTCTAACAGATTTCAGTTTGTTCAGGTAAACAATAGATCTTCCTCAACCTCAATAGTTACTTGCGGAGTACCACAGGGTTCAGTGCTTGGGCCGATTCTCTTTACTATATATATGCTTCCTATTGGTAAAATAATTAGGCAGCATGGGATAAAATTCCATAGTTACGCAGATGATACACAGCTATATCTATCCATAAATCCTGATGAATCCAATCAGTTAGGTAGACTACAGGCATGTCTGGAAGACATAAAAACTTGGATGACTCTAAACTTCTTGCTTCTAAATTCTGATAAAACAGAAGTTGTCGTCTTTGGACCAGAAGCTCTGAAAAAGAAACTACTTAGTCAGCCCCTTCACCTGGACGGCATTAAATTAGCCTCCAGTAATAAAGCAAAAAACCTCGGTGTCATTTTTGACCAAGATATGTCATTTAGAACTCACATTAAAGAAGTCTGTAGGATTTCCTTTTTTCACCTTAGGAATATTGCAAAAATTAGAACCATCCTGTCCAGGAATGATGCTGAAAAACTAGTCCATGCCTTTGTTACTTCAAGGCTGGATTACTGTAACTGTCTATTATCAGGTAGTCCACAGAATACAATTAAAAGTCTTCAGTTAGTTCAAAATGCTGCTGCTAGGATTCTGATGAATATTAAAAGAAGAGATCACATTTCCCCTGTTTTAGCTTCTCTTCACTGGCTCCCAGTAAAATCTAGAATAGAATTCAAGATCCTCCTTCTGACATATAAAGCCCTTAATAATCTAGCTCCATCATACATAAGAGACCTGATTGTTCCATATGTTCCTAACAGAGACCTTCGCTCTCAGACTGCAGGTTTACTGGTAGTTCCTAGGATTTCTAAAAGTAGAATGGGTGGCAGATCTTTCAGCTATCAGGCTCCCCTCCTATGGAACCGGCTCCCAGGGTTGGTTCGTGAAGCAGACAATTTGTCTATCTTTAAAACTAGGCTAAAACTTTCCTCTTTGACAAAGCTTACAGTTAGAGATATGTTTATAGGTAGTTAGAGTCAGGTCAGACAGGTAGATAGGAAGAGACAGGTTAATGTTAGTAGTCAGGCAGAGTGTCAAAAGTTAGGAAGAGATAGGAAGAGGTAGAGTAGCTAGGTAGAGATAGATTAATGTAAGCCAGGTAAAGATCCGGAGCCGGTCGCGGCTTACCGCCGCGGAAGAAATGCGCCCCACAGGGGCCAGCCAGCGCCGGAGAGAGGTCCCTCAAGGGGATCCTCCCGCACAGTGCGGCCGCCCATTACCTGCCGGGTTGAATCCCCCGGGCAGACTGTGCGGACCCCACCCGTTTATCTCTTAAACGTTTCTCGCCCTCTTCAACTCTGTCCTCTCAGTTCTGTCTATTTTTCCTTAAGATAGTTGTCGACTATCGGTCTCGTGCCGGTATTTAGCCTTAGATGGAGTTTACCACCCACTTTGGGCTGCATTCTCAAACAACCCGACTCCGAGAAGACCCCGGCATGACGGGGGCCGTTACCGGCCCTACACCGTCCACGGGTCAGGAGGACTCAGACAGAGTGTTGGTAGCCAGGTCTCCTAGTAGCTAGGAGACAGGTTAATGTTAGTAGCTATGCTGCTTTAGGCTAGGCTGTTGGAGGACATTATTAGGGTCTGTTCCTACTTTCTCTCCTACTTCTCCCCAACTGCATGATGTGCTGTCAATTCAAGCACTAACCTGTTTTCTATTATAGTAGGTGCTCCGGATTAGCCCTGCTTGACGACCCTGACTAAGATGGCATTGCAGTGACGGAAAATTCTCCACGTCCTGCAACAAACTTGTGCATCAGTTCTATTGCTCTTTCTGTGTCTCTGTTATGTATTCTCCAAGCCACAGACGGTCGCGGCAGATAACCGCTTGTGCTGAGCCTGGTTCTGCCGGAGGTTTCTTCCTGTTAAAAGGGAGTTTTTCCTTCCCACTGTCGCTGCATGCTTGCTCAGTATGAGGGATTGCTGAGAATTCCACGACGCAATCTTCTGTGGTTCTGTAATTTCTACACTAAACATTGTATTGTAATAACTCTTTTTGTAAAGTGCCTTGAGATGACATCTGTTGTGAAATGGCGCTATATAAATAAACTGAATTGAAATTGAATTGAATTAAAAGGCTGACGTTTTTACTTGCTTTAAAGGTGGGAAGATGGATGGAGCCAAATACAGGACCATTCTGGAAGAAAACCGGATGGAGTCTGCAAAAGACCAGAGACTGGGATGGAGATTTGTCTTCCAACAAGACAATAATCCTAAACATAAAGCAAAATCTACAATGGAATGCTTCACAAATCAACATATCCAGGTGTTAGAATTGCCAAGTCAAAGTCCAGACCTGAATCCAATCGAGAATCTGTGGAAAGAACTGAAAACTGCTTTTCACAAATGCTCTCCATCCAACCTCACTGAGCTTGAGCTGTTTTGCAAGGAGGAATGGGCAAAGATTTCAGTCTCTCGATGTGCAAAACTGATAGACATACCACAAGTGACTTACAGCTTTAATCGCAGCAAAAGGTGGCACTACAAAGCATTAACTTAAGAGGGCTGAATAATTTTGCACGCCCATTTTTTCTGTGTTTTATTCGCTAAAAAAGTTTGAAATATCCAATAAATTTTGTTCCACTTCATGATTTCGTCCCACTTGTTGTTGATACTTCACAAAAAATTACAGTTTTATATCTTTATGTTTGAAGCCTGAAATGTGGCTAAAGGTCGCAAAGTTCAAGAGGGACGAATACTTTCTCAAGGCATTGTATTTTAATGACTATCAAAAATGTCCTGCAAAAACTACACACTGTCACTTTAAAAGCTGAAAGTAGACATAGACACACATTCTTACATCACATTTAAAAAGAAAAGAAAATATTTTCTAAAAGTAAATCCTATATATTTATAGAGAATGAAGGTACAAATAAACCCAGCTTTAAATTCTGGTTGCATAGAGTTCTCGCTAGAAAATTTGTCCAGCTTCTTCTCAAAGTCCAAAATAATTTGAGACCATGGTCTTTCAAATTTACCCTCAGAGGGTTAAGTTTGTGTTTTTGTGTGTGTTTGGTTCATACTTTGTGTTGCCTTATGACATACTAGCAACCTCTATTGAAATTGATTAATTGATTCTGTATGTTCTGTGTTATTATCTTTGCAAGAAGGTGAACCCTTACTCCAGTTTTAGATCTTTTACAGCTTCCTGACAGAATTTCATCATAGCCCTTTATTTAGCCCTCTTTGACTAGCTTCCCTATCCAAGCTAAAAAAAGAAGCATTCCCCACTTCATAATGCTGCCAACACTGTTTACAGGAGTGGATGATGTGTTCAGGGTGATGTGTCAGGTGAGTTTTCCTCAAAACAGAGAAGTTGGTTTGCAGCAACAAGATTAGTTTTTATTTCAGGAAATAAACTAAATTTCTCGTGCACTTCCTGCTGTTCTCTTACTAAAAGGCAGAGGAGCACAATTAGGCAGCACACCTTGATCATCTTAGTAGAGCTTCCAGATCCAATGTGTCAAATAAAGTCCTTTCCAGTAGGATATATTGGGTGGTAACATAACTTTCAGGGCAACGGTTTTCATATGAGCCTTTTTCTTGCTTTTCCAGAGGCTTGCCTGTCATTATAACTTGGAGAACTGCAAAGAAGTGCTCTGGAGGTGAAGGAGCAGCAAGATAGGTAAATACAGTTATGGTTTGAGGTGAATAACAGTAGGATGTCAAAGGGAAGAAGGAAGACCTGGAGTGAGGAGTACAAGGGAGGTAAGCTAAGAGTGCGTCGAGAAAAGAAGGAAGATTAGTTTTGGTCTGGTGGCGACAGATCATAAAAACGCGAAGGGGAGGAGAGGGGAGATGAAAAAGAGAGAAGGGTGGGAGGATTAGTGCCACTTCAGGAATGACAGAGCGTGGGGGGGAGTGAGAGAAATAAGAGTGGGTTGGGAAATGGGAGGAATCCTGGGAGTTTAGTTAGGATTAGTTTTGCTTCAGGGATCGGGGATTGAATGAGGAAGTGTGTGTGTGTGTGTGGGGGGGGTGATCTGGTTGGCGTCAGGAAAACAAAACCTCTTATCAATCAATTGTTGACAGAGGTAACACCAGAGCAATCTCTCCTTCATTTATCCCCACTCCCATTCTCCTGGGTGGTGTAAATCTACTGGGCATCACAGACAGGGCACTTTCTATACCTGATGTTCTAATACGAATAAAAAAAAATTAGCCTTTTCATATAGAAGAAAAAACCTTCAATGAACGTTTCTTCCTCCAACTCCATAATGGGCTGACATTTATAAAACAGTCCTGACAGCAGTCTGTTTGTTTTAGACCTTCATGGTCCTCAGATGATGAATTCCAATGAGTTTATTGATTTCTCTGACCTTTGTTTATTGCACTGTCACAACTAAAGCCTTTTCCTTACAAAAACTGTCAGGAGTTTTAGGTCTCTTTATTCTGTTTAACTCTCTAATGTGATTATTGTTTTGCCCTCCATGTGCTATTTAGATCAATCTTTCTTATTATTTATGTAATTTACTTAATGATTAGTCACCTTCCCAGGTGCCTGGCTACACTCCTACATGAATTTTTAAATAGATATTTTTTTTCTCTCAAAATCACATTGTCAATACATGGTGATACAGGAAGAAAAAAAACATTCCTTAGCTCTGCTCCCAATAAAAACTATGGTTTGAACTAGGAGCATCACAAAACCAATAAACAAACAAAAAAAACATTTACATTTACTCACATACTTCAGGCAGTCACGAAATAAAGAACAATAGGCAGTGGGGGGGTGTTTGGTATTGCAAAAGGAAGAAGCAAACTGCGGTGTACGGCTGAAAGCGAACTTGCGATGAGCACATGCGTTTCTTTGCTCTGGGGCAATGCGAAGCTGTAGTGAAACAGGTTAATGGGGAGACATAGATAGACGTAACAAAGTGGTTTTATGGCAATTTACTGGCATGGTTATGGGAGAAGCAGGTCAGTCAACATGTCGGAGGATTTTAAGTTTTTTGCTCTACAATTTTTACTTATGTCGGTTATGTCCAACATGTTTTACACTGCCACTTGTCAACCAATTAAGTGATCAGAATGTGATATGCTTACCTTTGTTGGCAATTAAATGGTGTGCACAATACTGCTCTTCTGCAGGAAAGTTAATTCACTGTCCCATTTTTATAGACGATTACATGACTTCTTAGTTGGATTTTTTAGTCGGAATGACTTCTCCTTCATAAGAACTGTAAGGAAACAGCCCAGAACTTCACGGTGGAAATGGTGAATGGCCTAAAGAGAGCTTTGATGTAAGAAACAAAGTATTCTATTAGCCACACAAGTCATCATGAATAAAATTTCTGCATTGGTCTAAAGGTCCCCCTGCTGAAGCAAGCACACGTTCAGGCCCATTTAAAGTTAGCCAGGTACCATCTGGATGATCCAATAGAAGAAAGAACTCTTTGGTATGGAAATGCAATTTTTGAAGGCAGAAGAATTCTGATTTTCATCCCAAGAACACCATACCCACTGTGAAGCATCATACTTGCCAATCCTCAGGATTTTACCGGTAGATATTCCCAAATTTCAGTGCCCCTCTTGAAAATCTCCTGGAGCCACCATTCTACCGAATGTCTCCCGATATCTGATGCAGTCAAATATCATGTACACTCTTATGTGAGAGGTATTGAGAATAAAATATGTTCCATTTGCATTTTGCCAAGGAAGTTGCTATGGGGTACAGTTTCCACGTTAATGACACAAAATCCATCACTCGTTGGCAAAATTTGCCATTTTGAATTCAAAATAGGTCACTTATGTGATTCATATATGTCCGATGAAGAAAAGAATCAGCTGTAAATAGTGACGCATAGCACAACAGCGAGCTGAAAGTATTAAGAACATTCTTTATGTGACTGACAGAACCTGTAGTTTCTCAAGTCTAGTTTCCTTTTATTTTGGCTGCATGATGGTGACTTCAACAGGGGATAAAGGCTCTTTTTCCATGTCTTTGAGCTCGAGAGCGCAGCTGGTCATGCTTCTGGTCTGGCACAAAACCAAAGTTACAGTGTCAAAATCAACAAACTCAATGTTGCGCTGCGATCAAAGTGAGAAAAAATACTTTCTCACTCTATCCTGACAAAGAGACTCTTATGATTTTTATAAATGATTAATGAGCGACTATTCCTAAGTGTTCACTGTTGCTGAGCAGGGGCTTTAATAAAGGGACCCACTTTTATAACCATGGGGTTAATAAAGAGGGGCTAACAGGGCCCAGGATGGGTCTGGTACTGTAGCACCCAAATAAAAGCAACGATTTTCGTTTAGCGGGGATCCAATCTGAGCTGGTCCCATTTTAGAGTTTTCATCTGTTAAAATGGCATTTAAAGTCATTTTATTTAGCCAAGGTTTATGTGACAATGTAGCCTCAAACTCTGCTTGCTTTTCAAACAATTGAAGCATCTGGCAAAAAAAAGAAAAGAAAATCACAAATAAAAATATTGCAACTTTTTACAAAAGCTTTTTCGCAAACAAGTGGAGGGATTCAAATAAATAAATACTGTAAAATTAAAATATTAAAATGGTCTTTTTTTAACCCCTCTGCACGGCACTTTTGAATGTCTCCCTAATTCTGAGGTCTCAAGGTTTACAAGTATGTGAAGCATGGAGCTGGAAACATGCTTTGGGGCTGCTTTTCTGCAAAGGTGATAGAACGACTGATCCCTATTAAGGAAAGGAAGAATGGTGCCATGTATCCAGAGAATTTGGACTAAACAACCTCCTTACATCATTGAGAGCATGGAAGATGGCTGGAACAACCCTGCAATGAAGGAGTGGTAAAAAGCATTCCAAGGTTCTGGAGTGGTCTAGCCAGTCTCCAGACCTCTAATTAATAGAGAATTTGGGGAGGGAATTGAAAATCTGTTTCCCAGTGACAGCCCCAAAACATTACAGCTCCAGAGAAGATCTGCATGGAACAATGGGTCAAAATACAAGAAACAGAGGAAACCTGGTGAAGACCTACCAAGGTTAGATTATACAAATAAATTCTTTAAAAAAATCATACAATGGGATTCCCTGGAATCTTTTTTTTACATTGTGTCTCTTACAGTTGAAGTGTCCCTAAGATGAAAATTACAGATATGTCTTATTTTTTTTGTTTTTGTGGGAAAACTTGCACAAATCGGTGGCTGCCAGTTTTTGTTTCCATACTGTATATGTACATAGAACAGGAGTAGCAAAAAAGAAAAAAAGTATGTATTGTACCACAAAAGGAACGTTAAAACACTAAAGGGTTATATATAAAGACTGAACCCCCCAGCTAAAGTCTTCTGGTCTGGGCACCAGTACATCAAACGACAACACAGAAACACAATTAGCAATGCACACACTCACTCATACCAAGGAGTGATTTAGAGGGAATGTAACTAACATTCATATTTTTGTACTATGAGAGAAAGTTGGAGTACCCAGAGAGAACTCATGCATGCATGAGGAGAACATAAAAAATTCCATGCAGAACGATTCAAGACTTGGATTTAAACTCGTGACCTTCTTGCTCCACGGCAACTGTGCTACTAAACCAATTGTGACACTTTGCAGACCACAAAATAAGCACAAAATAAAATGTTGCTAAATATTTCTGTTAGCAGACAGGCTGGTGCCTATCTCCAGCGAAATTTAACACCCCATGATGATTGTTGTCCTCCACACTCACTGGTGCACAAATCTAGAAGAAGTACAGAAAGGACAAAAATCACTTCTATTACTGGGTGGATCTGTGCTCAGTTGATCAAAACATTATGACAGGATTAATATTTATACTTAAGAAACAGGTATCTTTCACCCGCTGGAGAGGTCTGCAGGCTGTGGCTGTCACCCGCTGGGCTGGACCAGGCGGATCTTTCAGAGGATCAGCAAACATCATGTTTGTGAAGAACTGTTGCTTAACAGTAACATCAGATTTACAACTACGTCCACTTTGCAAGAAAGTATCAAAAGCACATGGCGTGATAAATATAGATGTACTAATAGAGGCGTCAAGATATAGAAGAATATTAGACTTGACAACCAATCATTAACTAACCATTTAAATTCCCAGTTATTTGTACATCTAATTAAAGGTGTTACTGACTGTGCTCAGAACTGTTGTGCACAATTACACTCAACAAATTATCACATTTCTAATCTTCCTGCACAGTGGAAACGGAACTCAAGCAATCTCTTTATAAAAATATTTTAGTATGGATAGAAGTACAATCATAGGAAAAATAATGCTTTCATGAATGCAAACACGGGCAGCAGAAACGCTAAGTACAACCTGGTGTAACACAAAGAACCACCTTTAGTTGCAATAAGTTAAAGCCAATTTTCTTTTTGACTTTATTGACTTTGTGGAATGGGAATCTAGTTCTTCTTTACAACATTCATTTAGTTCAATTAGGTATGCAGGTCTTAACTTGTGCACAGGAATTTGAAGTGATTTTGTGTACAGAGCTATGTTAGGGAAAAACTGCCAGCCGAACATTACTGAACTATTTTAATATTCTTAGAAAAAAAAAAAAAAAGATACGTGTTGACCAACCTGCTTCTCCTCTAACTTTGCAAACATACTGCAATTCTAAAAGAACAATCCTGAAAACACAACATTTCAGTAGTTGACAATCCATTTGGTTATTTTTTTCAATTATACAAAGATACCATTGTCACTTGTTAACTGGCTTCTGTAGTGAATTCTTTCGAGCATTTGTATTAGTTTACATAGACCCTGAAGGGCTCTTTTTACCTACTTCATATGTAACCATAACTTCTTAATATTTAGATTACATTTTCTGATATTTCATGATAATTCATTAAAAATGATTTTTCATTTAGAGGTCGGCAGCGCAGAACCTTGGGACATGGAGGCCGACAGTATACATTAAACTTTATGTTGGGGTGGTGTTGAGGTTGAGAAGTGTTGTAGTTGGCATAATAGAACTTTGTTTATAGAAGACCGGCAGCAGTGAACTTTGCGTTTAGGTGACTGGCAACGACACTGAACCTTGTGGTTTGAGAGGGGATGACAATGAAGCTTGTATTGAGGTGAAGGTCGGCCGAGCTGAAGCTTGTGGTGAGTCGAAGACTGGCAAAACTGAAACTTCAGACCTGATCCCTCTGGCTTGAATGCTGGCAGGCATGATGCCAGCAACAGATGGAGGAGTTTCGTTCCTGACACTGGGGCCTGAAGGGTCTCCACCCGGAAATCCTCAGAGGAGAATGGAACCTCAGAGAACCGAGAACCAGGAGACTCCATGTCCCTGAGCCCACTGGAGAAGTCTGCGGGCTGCTGCTGTCACCCGCTGGAGAGGTCTGCAGGCTGTGGCTGTCACCCGCTGGGCTGGACCAGGCGGAGGCTGACTTGGGTGGTTGGAACCAGGCTGCTGATGATGGGTGAGACGGCTGAAATGAGGCTGCCTGGGAGCAGACTGAGGCTGGTTGTGGTGCCTGGGAACATAGTAGATATTCAGCAAAAAAACTGTAATCGTTTTTGTCCCTTTAAAAAAACTCAAAACGTTCCTCCTCCTTAACCTGCGATGGGTCTGACATTATACTGGAGGATGCTTGTGAGGCTTGCATGGTAGGCAATTATATATTTTTCTTGCAGTGACTTTTATAGCGTGGCTTGGTGGGTGAAGGTGATTCTACAACAGTGGAGGAAGACAACCTGTCACTTGATGAATGCTGGGAGTCAAACAGGTAATGTGAAACAGTGATGGGCAGTAACACATTAAAAGTAATGCGTTACTGTAATCCAATTACTTTTTTCGAGTAACGGGTGAAGTAAGGGATTACAGTGACAAAAAGTAATTAAACTCCCGTTACTTCTGCGAAAAAAGGCAGCGTTACTGCGTTAGTTAGTTGAGCAGAGCATGTCTCAAGCGTGCAACGTCTCCGATAGAAAACAACAGACAACAATGGAGTGCAGGATAGAACGCGGGCATTCCGCGTTTGATGGTTGGAAGTTTAATTCTGTAAAAAACGACAAAAATATTAGTGTCCACTGCACACACTGTGTTGGAAGGAAACCTTTATCTACAGCGAAAAACTCAACTTCCAACCTGAGCAAGCACCCAGCTAACTGCCACGAGAATGTGAAGCTCCGAGAGCCCGACTGACATCACAGCTGAATCTGCTAAAGTGGATTCTACGTCAGATGGCACTACTGCTGCTAAACATGGGGGAAATGGAATAGTCTTGGATTTGATCTATTTTTAATTTATTTTAGTGATATTTCACTTGGATTTACACTTAGAAGTGAGTGTAAACATCACAAAATTATTTTATGCAGGTATATGCAGAAATATAAGAACAAAAAAACGTCATTAATTTTTCTTAAACTGCAGTGAAATGTCCAATAAACAGGTTTGTATGTTAACAAATTTCTTTGACTGTATCAGAGGTTGTTGCGTTCATTTATTTAAATTTTTTTCTTGATGCAATGTTCATAAAGGAAAAACAATACATTTTTTTAAATAATAGACTGTTTCATATGATTGAATTTTATATGACTTAATATACTTATAGCATAATCAGTTTGTGTTTCAAGTTTTTGAAAAGTAATTAAGTAATTAATTAACTAATTACTTTTTAAAACAGGTAATTAGTAAAGTAGTGTGATTACTTTTGTGGGGAAGTAAACAGTAATTAGTAATTAATTACTATTTCCAACACTGACATTGAATATGGATAACTAAGGGAACTAATGAGGTTGAGCTCGGTGGTTGAGAAGTCTGTAAACTGATGGATTAAAAACAGTCTTGTGACAATTGCACTAAGCATCCTGCATTTCGTCCAACCTCAGGCTCTGTAGATGGAAGGCCACCTCAGAAATTGTACGATGGTTTGTTCAGCTACCCTCTGTTCAGATTAGTGGGTCATGGTTCTCAGCCATTGTATCATAGTGTTTTACTGTAATATGCAGCCTGTACCATACTTGCTCCGATAGATCTTCTGCGGAGTCCATTTTTGGCCATTTTCTTTCTTTCACGGTTAAGATAAAGGGGGACCCAAACGCAGCAAAAATAAGATGAGTGGATTTAATGAAGAAAGCCAAAAAACGTTCAAAAGAGAACAGGACGGCAAAACTAACAGAGATCCAAAACGGGGAGCAACAACGACAAACTGGCTGTGAATAGAGAAAATCTGTGATCTTACATTCTCTGAGAAGGGATGAGGAAATGACTGAGAAAGGCTGAGAACCTAATTACTGATAAACGGAAGCAAGTGAGTGGAAGAAATAGTTGGAGGCAATCAGCTGGGCTGGAGCAGAATGGCAAGGAGGAAACAAGAAGTAATAAACACAAAATCTTCCTAAATAAGAAACTACAAACCTAACTGAGAATGAAATATCTGACAGAAAACTATCTAATTGGAGAATATAGAACTAACACAGACTGCTACACTAAGGAAATATAAATTAAATGTAAAACAAAATACGAAGGTGAAAACATCTAAAAGAAGAGGAGAAAATAGTGAAATAAAAAAAAGTGCCAAAATCAAAACGCAAAAGTTCTAAGTTAAAACACTGACACCAAGAAATAAACTAAAATGATAATTTAAACTGAATAAGGAAAATAACTAACTAAAACTCCAAAACGAAAACCTGAAATCACAACTCAGCCCTTGTTAATCGATAGATAAGTGAGAATAGAAGGAAAGGAAAGAGCTGCGTTCTTCTCCCAGACTAAGAAAGAATTATTAATGCAGCCTTTGAGAATCACATATACACCATGACAGATAAGGGGAACACCAGCTGCAAAACTGCTTGTGAGGCTGCACTGAGTCATAATATGAATTAGGTGGTGTTGTTGAACAGACTGTTTAGAGTGTCACACATAGTGAGTGCTGAGAAGCGCTTACTTGTTGGGTAAGGCAAGCTAATCAGGAGCCTGTTGTGTATCATTAAAACTAGCATATAAAACATGGCAGAAAATAGCTGACAGGTTAAATGTGTTGTAACATGATTTAAGGAAGAATGTAAGAATTTTTAACAATGAAATAAGAATGCTTTCAAAGCTCCAAAATATAAAGTCACATCAATATAGTATTTCCTTTTAGATGCTTATTTTGTCACTAGTTATAAGGTACTTTAAGGTTATTTTAACCCATATTGGGCCTGATTTATCAAGATTCCTGATGATGACCGCAAAATTGCATGGGGTGCTAAAAATTTGCGTGAGTTAGTTGTCCTTAATTTGTTTGTGATCTAACAAGATTGCGTGAGCAATTTATAACAGGTGCAAGGAGCAGTATTCAAATGAGGAGCTGCGCCAGAGCTCCTCCTCCTGCGGTAGAGAAAGGAGGAATATACACAAGGATTCATTATGCATCTTTGCAAACAAAAAGGGGGGTGGGGGTAGACAACATATATATCAATTCTATGGCTGTTACAGAATTAATTACTATTAGGCTAGAATGTTGTGAATTATGTTTTTCGTTTGTCAGTAATAGATGCAATGCATGCAGTGTAAATGTGCTGCTCTCTGCTCAATGCGCACAGCGTATTCCAGAGTCAGACTGATTAAAGCTGCAGCATGTCCAGAACAAGGTTGCTAAAATGTCCATATTCTACTAATGTTGTTGAAATGTACCATTTATCATGGCCTCTATTAAATGTCAAGTTGGAGTAGAACAAATTTTTATGTTGAAAATGTATAATCTGAATTGTATGAATTTTGTTTTTATAATGTCATATATGTAGCCTAATTGTGATTGTGGTATTGTAAATGAATACTACATTTAATTAACTGGAACCCAGGAAGGTTATAACCACTCGAGGATCATAACTCGTCAGGAGCGACATGGGTGGAACAAAGCGTTTTTGGTAGCAAGGAGAGATTAAAAACAGTAATGTTCTTCAAAATGGTAAAAATGAAATCTAATTAGAAATGCATTTTAAAGGATAAAATCAATACTGCATAGCATAATTTAGCCACCAAACATCAAGCTGCAGCTGCGGCAACCACTGTAATAACTTTATACTCAAGGGTGGGTAGTTTGAGGAAGAGAACAGCAGCAGAATACTAGCCTGCAGTGTCACCATCCAGCAATATTCATCAAATTAAAAAGAGCCTCACAACTAACCTGCCATCAAGCAGGCTTTTCCAAGAGCAAATGTTGCAATAGTGAATGAGCGGGGCTTCAAGTTTAGAATTTTGGGAAATTAAACCGGGATTGTGAAAATAAGCCTGGTTTGTGCGATTAGATTGATTCATGGAATAGCCCTCTGGGGTCTCTTCTGTGGTTATATTTTCACCTCTCCTCTGCTGGCCAGCCTGCTCTAATCCCAGCTGATTTACATATCCTAACTGTTCCATGCTCCTCCTTCCCCAGGTGTGTTATGTTACCTCCCGATTTCTTTCTCAGGTTCTCTTTCTCTGTGTTCTTTTCTTCTTCTCAGTATTTAAGCAGTCTTCTATCAGTCATACCTCGCTAGATTCTACTTAATTTTTCCTGTAGTTTTTGTACCCTATTATTCCACTTAGTCTAAGTTTCCTGTTTTTTTCTCTCAATAATTTCCAATTAGCTGTGAGCAAAGAAACATATAGGTGACGTAACTAATTCCCAGCGTCTGTTCTCTGTTGCAATGGCTTCACCTTTTCTCCCAAATCCTGTGGACATCTCCGCGCAGATTGACGAGAACTTCGTAGAGAAAGAGTTTTTAGGGACAGACAAAATCCATTTGACTTTCCTGATGCTTACTTGTATGAAAGATGCGTTATCTTTGTGAACTTCTTGAGCCGCACATAACAAATGTGACTCGTCGAAGCCATGCCCTTACTGTACCGCAAATGGTATGTATTGCGTTGCGGTTTTTTGCAAGTGGTACATACTTGTATGCGGTCGGGGATGCAGAGAATCTAGGGAAAAACACAGTCTGTCGAACCATTCGAAAGGTGGTCCTCGCTCTGCAGGGGTACATAAATAGTTTCATTGTGTTCTCTGAACATTTATTGACCATGTCCATAAAAGAGGTCTTCTATAAAATTGCCGGTAAGATATCTTGATAGGGTGACATCACATGAACAAATTTAACATTTCACACTCATTTTTTTTCTTCTTCAAAAAAGCATATTTCACACTTAGAAAACTATTATACAGTAGTCTGCAGTAGCTACCTGTTAATAATGATTTTAAATATATATTTTTAATATGATAAGCCTACATAAATGTACATTAATTGTTTAACCTACGCATTAACGCAATCAGCAATCATCCTCCAAGATTGTTCTCTTGTTTTGGCAGGAGATACAGTGTTACTGCGTGCTTGAAAACACTTCTATATTCTTCATTTTTCTGAAGAATTATCTCTTGCTCCTCCGCTGAAATATATATACCTCTCGCTCTATCCATATCGAACGCGATTGGTTGTTCAGTGTCGACGTCACTCTTTTATGTGCACACACGTGTGGATTAATCATAGCTTAAGGATCAAAGCCTGAGTTGACAGAGAAAGTTGATGAGCTGCGTTATGGTACCAATAAAGCCTGATTGGATCTGTTTGGTTTTGTCGACTCAAAATCAATCCTGTAACCCCGAGTCTGTTCAGCTACCTTCATGGTACAGGCTTCTGGTCTCCTGTCTGCGTTTCGCTCCGATCCCAGCACACACCATGAAAGGTGTAGATTGTGAGTCATCCTCTTGTTACAGGTCATACTAATAGGGACATTGTATAATTGTTCCTGATTAGACCTTATAAGCATGATACCCTCAACCAATTTTCAGAACTAAAGAAGCCTTTTGGATAAGAAGTGAAACATCTTCGGGATAACAAGAGAAGTCCAGTTATCTCAATTTGTTTTACTTTCAAGACAAACATAGTCACTGTTTACATTATTAATTCATGTTTTAAACTGTATAAAAGCAAAATACAAGAGAAAGACAAGTAGAATTAAGAAAGGAGCACAGGAGAAAATAAAATTGAAGTTGAGGAAGATGTGGAGCCTGGAACTACGGAAGTTTAAATCTTTTTGTGTCTGTGGTATTGAGGGCTTGACAAAATTAAGACGAACAGCTACTTCTGGCTTCAGTATCTCTCTTAAGTTGTGCTTTATGGTAGGGATTCACTGATACAGATACTGGTATCGGTTATCGGCCCAGATACCGTCTAATGTACTCGTATCGGTTAAAGTTAACGAATTCCATGAAGCGATACTTAAAATGTGGAAACTCTGCAATCATTTCACAGAAAAAAAATTGTTTAACTAGAAATTTTAGTTTTGTTGTCATATTTGTTAATATTTTATTTTATATATAATTCACCTTCTTTTGTTGTAACAATTAGAGAAGACATCAGAGCATCTCGTCTCCATAGCTCCATGCATGAAAATGCTGCTGAATAGTTCACTATTTCGAAGTAAACTGGTAAATAAATATGTTATTTAATATTAATCCAACTTTCACAGTTGTCTTTGCATCTATTATTATTTTCTTGAAGTTATGCACTCTGATGAGGACATGATGTTCATAAGAAACTGTTATGGGATATAAAGTCCAAAAACTGCATATCTCTATACAACAATTCTAAAACTACTGAAAAACACTTCAATTTAAACTTTAATAAATCTGTGATGAAATGACCAGAGGTAGTTTCAGTATATGTGAGGTGAGTGAAACCTGAATGTAGACACAGATTGACCTGCTCTTGACCTGAACAGAACACATAATGGGTCGTATGAAATTCTGTGTAGGTGATTTATAAAGCATTTCTCTTAACGTTTAGAAAACGTTAGAGAACAAATCTGCGTTTCAAAGGTTCTCCACCATACATGCTCATACACCCTTCAGCAAGCATCTAGCAACAAATCTAATAAGATTATTAATCATTTCCAGGTCTATGCAAATCTATCTGGAAGGGTTGACCCCCAGTTTGGCAGCCAATGTCACACATTAATTTTGCTTATAGAATGGTGAGTAAACGGAGTGCAATGGACCCTCGTCAGAATACTCAAACATTCTTTTTTTCTGAGTTAGTCCATCACTTAAGCTGCTAACTCCATAAGTCAAACAGCAAGCAAGTATTTAGACTTCAGCACATACATTTTTGATAAGAATCGGTAGATGTTTCTTTTTTTCACCTGGCATTAATATACGACATAGCTGCCACTTTCTACATGGTCAGATTTATAGAGGTTTTCTCCATGTTTAATGCTCCTTTCTTTGTCCTGGAGGATACGACCCTCGCTCTCCTTCTTCTTCTGCAGTTGTAGTCCGCTAAACGTTTTTACACAAAACCTATAAACCTAAACTTTTGCCACCGGTCGAAAATCAGCGTTTCTCTGCATCAAAATTAGTCTTTAAAATACACTGACATCATATGTTCGATCCACGGCGCATTTCAAACTGGATCAGAAAATAACTTTTATTGCTCCATTGTCTCTCAGTTTTTTTTGGGTTTTTTTTGGCAGCAGGGAAAAAGGGCGTGACTTAGGCTCCCCATAGTGGGACCAGAAACAACAGAATACATTTTGGGAGTGATCCGACATGAAGCGGGTATCCTCCCACTGACCAGTGGTGCTATCTTGGACTCCTCTCCCGTCTCAGAGAGCTCTCAGGGTGCATTCACAGCAAGCCATGTTTAGTCCGCTTGAATCAAACTCTAGTTAGTTTGCTCATAAAGTCCGGTTCGTTTGGGAAGGTGTGAATGGGCAACCAAACTCTGATTCAGGCCATACAAATAAACCCAAGTCTGTCTAAAAATGTAGGTCTCGGGTCGATTGAAACAAACTCTGCTGCGGTTTGATTGCATGTGTGAATGGCAAGCGGACCGGGGTAGCAACAAAAGCAGGTAGTGGACTATGCTACAGGGCATCCTGGGTAAATACAATCTAAACAACCGTGCATGCTGGATAGATATGCTGGATCTCGTAAATATCTGGCTAAACGTCTGTATAAGGAGGACATATGTGCTGGCAGTCCTACTCATTGCACACTGCCTCTAAATGAGCCGTCTCACTCCTCTTGTGTAAAAAAACAGCATTCTCTATAGTCCTCCGCTTTAATCTCTGTTCATCCTGAGTTGCTCGCAGCAGTATTGATCCATCACATTTGCCAAACACAAAAGAGCAATCCTAAAACCGTTAAAATTTGCTGCCTCTCCATGTTTGTCTACATTTCACTGTACTGGAAGTTTCCCCGGCTGCAAGAAGAAGTGCAGAACCACCACAGCGCCCCCACAGGCGGAGAGGTGAAGTTGTCGCTCAAAGCTTGGGAACTTCTGACAAAAAGGCAGTATGAATGCGAACAACACCAGCTAAAATCAGAACAATGTTGCAATTTTGGTCCCCACTCCAACCGAGTCTATCGGACTATCAGATGTGAATGCGGCCTCAGATGACTGAGCTCTCTCTCCATCCAGCGCTTCCAGAGATTCAGGAATGAGCAATCTGGACTGTGGACAGTGTTTGCTTTCTACACAAATAAGTTTCAGGTGCAGTATCCAAATAATGAAAGACTAATAATTCACTGCACTATAGTTTACTTCCAATAATGGATCAAGCTTTTTTCCTTTTTGGTTTGTTTTTCCACCTTTGATGGAAATGCTGTCCACTCCCTGGTTCTCTTTTCCTGCATCGCAGAAGGGTCTCTGGCAGCTGGATGCGAAGATAGTGAGAATTTTTTGCCTTCAGCACAAAGTAGTATTCTGTTATGCCCTCTACACAAACGCAGCATGTCAACATATTAACTTCTTGAACGAGCAAAAAATTACACAAATATTTTTTCTGGCAACCCACCCGTAGTAAAGAAACCACACCCATTAAATTTAATTTGCAATGGTCCCTCATTCATTATTAAAATAACGTACAACAGACAAATTCTGCAAAGTAGTCATCTATATTTTTTTTACAATCATTATGTTTTAAGGCTTCAAACCCCCTCGCCACACACTTTTTTTCACTTTACAAAAAATACTTTAACATTTACTTACATTTCTCACTAGTTTTAATACTCAAACCTTTGTAGATATAAAACATAAAAGTATTAATACACAGTACGGTCTCTTTCACAGCTCGGGTGCGTCTTTCTCCACTGAAGGTCTGAGCAGGTGTTGTTTCCGAGTGAGGAACATAATTACGGGCAGTGTTTGTAGCTACTGCTTTTTCCTCTGGATGAGATTTTTATAACCAGACATTATAAATTTGGCAAGCACGGTGGACATGACAGGAGGTAGATTGACAACTGCCTCCAATCATTTAGGACGCAGAACACAATGCGTGTTAGTATGCTGTAAAGAAAGCATTGAAATTATGCTTTTTTTTAATCCACCAAACAACGAAGCAGCGAAAGATGGACCACGTTATAGCAAGTGAACTGTATAACTTTGTATTTTTTCCATCTTGAAACGGGTACCAGTGACATTACAGGACTCTGCCCTGTAGCTGAATACCAATCTTTTAAAACATGACATAGCTGCAAAGAATGCTGTAGTATATGAGTAGAAAGAAACATGACTGCATGAGAAAGTGGAGTGATTTAAATAAAATTCTGTTCAGATACTGATGCAGAAACTTTTCTGGGAGCACAAGTGGCTGTTAGATCAGTGCAGGTAAAGAATTTCCATATCAGGTTAGGTGGGGACAAACCCGTCAATCATAAATATTGGTGGGGACATGTCCCCAGCGTCCACGGTTAAAATGACACCTATGAATACAAGGAAACATAAACATTGGCTTTAAAGATTCTTAATTTCAGACAGATCGAGGTGATTTTTTTTAAACCTTTACATGTTTTGGCCTCCTCTACTGCCTTCCTCTGAAGTATACATACCTATGGACCAGGTTAGTCACATAACAGATAACTGAGCCCAGCTAAGGAGCAAGGCGGATAACAAATCATGACACGGTATAGTTATTGATTAAATTTTACAAAGCATTCTGTATTCAGCAGCAGATGTTTTGTACTAACAGATAATACATTAAACAAACAACAACAAAAAGACACACAAAAATTAGAATTGTTCTTATCCAAGAATGTTGGTTTGGCTTGTGAGTTGTATGCCCTCATTGTGACATGAACTATATAGGGTACTCGTACCTCAGTTTTGGGTTTTTCTTTTTCTTAAAGAGTAGATTTTATGTTTTTCATTATACTGGTGCTAAATGGGCTCAATTTTTTACTTTCACAAAATGTAATTCACTTTTCATTTGTACCAGGATTTTTTTTTTGGGGGGGGGAGTAAAAGAACTCACTTCATTCTTTTCCTTACTGTCTGTTAGAAAACCACACATCTGTTCATCTCTGTCTTAATAAAAAACTGTTTTCTGTTAACAACAAAAGGCAGTGTGACTGTATAAATGGATAAGGAGGCACAAAAATTTTAAACCTGTGTTTTAAAGTTATCTTTAAAAATCTATGGAAAAACTGATTGTGATTTATTAATGTTTCATACCTTCAAGAATTTTTAGCTCTTCTGGAATGAAGCATAATATTTGCCTTTTATTCTGTAGTATAAGAAAGTGCTGTATGGTTCCTTGCCAAGATGGAGAGTAAAAATATTATGCAAAGACAAACATTTGTGGTCTCTGGTGGTAAAGTAGGATAAAAAAAACTGCCAAGTTTTCTTCCCTGAGTTATTATACTAGCCGTTTGCACAGAAGCCCAAAACAAATATCAGTGTTTAATGAGAATAAACACAATTGCTGGATCATATGTTTGCCTAATCAAGTTTCCTGGATAAAACCCATTATACAAAAATGTGGCAGCAACAGATGCCTTCTATTTTTCTGTGCCAAGATTTACATGCGGAAAGAAAAATACAAACTGTTTATCAGGTGAATGTTTGTGTGAAGCTGCAGATATTTAATCCATGGTGGTCTGAAAAAAAGTGAAAAAAGTGAGCAGAAAAGCAAGGCTACGGCTGGCCTAATAACAGGACTGACTGTCAGTGTCAGTGGGCTCAGCTGTGGACAGCGGGAACCAGCGGTTCTGGGGGAACATTGTTAAAAGAGAGCAGCACTGTCAGATCTGGATTTTCTCCGAATGTGAACATGAGGTCACGGGGTGCACGGTTAACACGAACAAGAAGGGGGATAACAAGTCCTGTGCTTTGTACAGATTGACTCTAAAGACTGTCCCAATGTGAATATCAAACCTCTGCCGTGACAAATAGGCAAAGAGGGCGAGGAATGGAGCGTCGGGTGAGAGTTGTGAAGAGAGGGGAACATGAGTGGAGTGATGGAAAGAGGTTGCTGTGGGGGAGAGAATGCGAGGCAGATGGAGAGAGGTGATGGTGCAGGGAAAGAGAGGGGGGAGAAAGAGACAGAGAGGAGAATGGTTTGTGTTTAATTAGTGGCCCTGGAGAGAGTCTTGGTTGAGCCAAGACAGAACACGGGGTGTTCCTTAATTGGCCCTGCTTTGTGGTGAGCGAGGAGAGCAAAAAGGAGAGGAGACGGGCACAAGAAGGTGAAGAAATAGGGGAGAAAAATGACTGAACTTCTGTCTGCTTGCTTTTGTTCACAGAGGCATAAAACCTTAGTCTCAGCCCTCATTACAGCGTTTTGGTGCTAAATGACCAAGATTTTGAATTAATTAGCTGCTATAAATATTTTTATTTTAAAATTTACCACCCTCCCCTTTATTTTAATGTTGAATGTGAATATTCACAGTAATCATTTTCATATTAGAAACTGAAAGCTTAATTATTTGAGTATTTTTGCAGTACAACTGTGCAAAAAACAAAACTGTTTGGTTCACTGGTGGTTCATAGAGCCTAGTTGAGGGCATAAAGGGTTGTCTGTCTCTGGGTTGACTGAAGTCCTACAGTTGTGGTCATAGAAACCTCAACTTAAGCATAACTATAAAATTAATTTAGGGCTTTTAATTATTTAGTTGAATGGTTCTTTCACACCCAATGGCTCCATAGGGTGTAGGGTTAGAACTGTTTTTTTTCTTCTTTTTCTTGAATGGCCTGACAAACTATTAGAGCATGGTTATCCAAGGTACTAATAGGTTAAGACTCCTGTAAAACACGAAAAGCATAAAGAAACAACATTATAGAGAAACACTTGAACGCTCTATTTTCTATGCTGCTTATCCTGGTAGAGTTTTGGGCGGGCGACTGGGGGGCTGGTGACTATCTCAGGCAGTCTTGGGTGCAAGGCAGGTTACACCCTCGACAGGTTGCCAGTCCATCACAGGGCAACATGGAGACAGATGGAAATAACATCCCAACAACCAGAGTAAATATTGTAGAGGTGAAACAAGAAGAAACCTTCACAACCCACAGTTTATTCCCCACTGTAAGACTCGTCATGCACTAGAGTGTGTTTTAAAATGAACAGTTGCTGTGTGGGAATAAGAAAGTTGATCTGGATTAAAACCTCTAACTTTTCAAATCAAAATAAGCACTGCTGAGAGAAGCAAGAAATTTGTCCTGGCATGTTTCATGGGGGTTTTCATCGGGTTTTTAATGGGAAGGTGACCCCTTTTAAAAGGAAACCAACTGAGACAGCTCAAACTTGCAACAAATAGGATGCCATGTGTGTAGTAAACTAAATGCCCCTTAGCAATTCCCCTCATAGTCAGAAGGGCAATGTTGGAAATAACCAGCTTCATTCAGGATGACACCAAATTGCCGGCAACAAAGGGAAGCTACAGAGAGTAAAAAGCACCAGCGTTTGTTCTTCTAGAGGCAAAAATGAATCGCTCAAGGTCTATGGAGGCAGATGCGAGTTCTTTCAAGTTGTTTGGATTGTGATTAGACAAAGACATCATCACTGCTATCTTTATTCTGCCGTTAGCATCAGTCCAACCCAGATTGCAGAGCCTCTGGGCTCCAGCAAGTGAGCCTGACTTCCAACCCTTACCCTTTGCTTACTAATTGTGTACAGCCCCTGTACACCTGTGCAGCTATATCTTGTGGGTCGGAACTTGATTTCTTAATTGGTCATAATTAGCTCCAAAGCATTTTAACTATTAATGATTATTTTAATGAAATAATTGTCTCACAACACTAAAACCTTTACTAATTTTGCCATTAGACTCATTTATCATGATGTGTAATTCAATTCACACAACTTATTTATAAAGCACTGATTCACAAGAGAAGTTATCTCGAGCCACCAATCATACGAACATCCCAGTCAGTTTAAAACATTTCTGTTTAAGGAATCCCATTGAGTCATTGAGGTATAACTGCTGTTGATAAACCCAGTCTTCCTACCTAATTCCAGTCCTGGGCATTGCTCTCCCTCTGCCAACCCCACGAGGGCCCTGCACTGAAGCTCAAGCCTCCTTCATGCTTGAGGAGTAAGCAGGCCCTTTTCACCTGAGGGGGTGGGGTTTCCCTGGTTTGACATATTGCGTCGAAGGATCGCGTTATTCCAGCCAGATCCTCCCCAACCCCTCAGGGGCCCAGTAGGCAGCATACTGGTGCATGTTTTTGTGAGAGTAGCTCACTTTAGCTTCTCAAGGGAACACCAGGAGAACATGCAAACTCCACACAGAAAGGCCCTTTTACCAACCCCGGGGGCCCTCAGCACCCACAGCGGGAATTGAACCCAGAACCTTCTAGCTGTGAAGTCAGCTGCACTACTGATGAGTTGTGGCAAGTTTTATCCATTAGCAGCAAAATTAAGGTATATCCAGATTTTAACTTTAAAACAGTCTACATGGTATTATATCTATATATGTATTAGGGGTGTCACAATCTCAACTTTTTATCAAAATTGATCAAAAATATGTTACAAGCTTGCACATCGAAATCTAAAAGGGGATTGTGATCACCTCCTCCAGTGTTTACATACTGTGCGTCCCACTCGACTTTCGTAGCAACAGTTAGCAGGTAACCGTCTATTTACCCAGATTCCCTAATCTCAAGGAACCGCATGTTGCATTTTCCCTAACGAGCAACTCTCACCAGTTCTCCTACAACTCTGGTAATATATAAACCTGGTAATATTATTAACCGCTATATCAACAAAGCACACGTCTACAGAGCACATTAGCTGACACTAGCAACTAGCTATTAGCTAAGCTACAGCTCGACCACGGCTGGACTGATGAAGCAGCAGGAGTGGAGCTCCTACTACTCTCAATTCACTGGTGAGGAAATTTTGAGTTCCCGGCGAGTTAAATCCACATTCCCATTGTAAACTGTTTGCGGCACATTTGCTCGGTCCTATGAGCCATCCGAGCCATCGCGTCTCCAGTTGTGCTGCAGTAACTAAAAAGAGTCACTAGATTGCAGCCACCCTCTGTTACTAATCATTTCTGTTATTTAAACAAGACAGATACACTCTTATTGTAAATAATATATTTCAATTTGACCATTAATGCCTAATGTGATACATTACACAAGAACAATGGAAACTACATTACTTTTGTCTTTTGAAATAAGATTTACTGTACCAAATCTAATGAATAAAACCAATGATCGTGGACTAGACTAGTCTAGTAGTCCATAAAACATTGGTAATATATCAGATTTTCCAGAGTTTTTATTTTTATTGAATTGGTCCTAAATCTATTGCAAAGCTAGAATAATTGCATAATCTCCTTAAAGAATTCATTTATGTTGACATTTCACAGAACGCAAGCACCATGGTTTTTCGGCAAAGGGTCAAGGAGAAACTTGGTTGCCGTGACACACAGCGGAGAGGAAAGCTCAGAGGATATGAATAAGGGAGCAGGAGAGATGGATGAGGGGAGTGTGAAGAGGCAGGATCGAGACAGAGATGGATGGAGTGAAGAGCCTGCCTGTACAGGGGCAACGCCACGGAGAGAATTCACAGATGTGCAGAGGAGATCCGGGAGACGCTTTGGAAAAATGACAAGTCAAGAAGTTGGGGTAGGAGGAGATAATAAACAGAGACAGCAAGGAGGGTGTGTTTGTATGCAAAAGGGAGAAATGGGGGGAAAGAGGAAGGCGTGCAAGAGAGATGAATACATTTATTGCAGGGAATTAAGAGGCTAAAGAATAAAATATATAAAAAATAAGATATTCAGAAATGAGACAGAACCAAGAAGAAAAAACAACTTCCAGAAAGAAAAAAAATCAAGCCAGCTCAGCATGCTATGCTCCATTCACCCTATTTAGGATACTGGCATTATTCTAAGCATGGCACAAATCAATACTTCTGATGACATATTGGTGATCAATCAAAGTGCCAGCAGAGGATTGATCACGCTCCATCAAATTTGACATAAACAAGGCCTCAGGATCGATATTATGTTAGTTTATTCAGTCCCAGACAAACACCGTGTATCTCAATTAAGTGTTCGTTCTGAAAGCATATACTCTGATCAGAAGTTGTTTAAGCACACCTACGAAGCGTCAGAGTGAAAAATGTTGCGTCGGAAAATCCACCCACCCACAAAAAAAAAAAAAAATAGGGCTTGATCCAAAAGTATTCTGATCACTTGAACTTAGAAGTATAATATCATAGTAATGCCATAAACTGCATGAGTATGGGATTGTAAGTGATGAAGCAACACAAATAATTGCTTAATTTTCAAGGCAAAGGAAAATAATAGTTCAGCTTTCTTTTTATTTTACAAAAGAAAATGTAAAAAGGGTAACAGGCATTTTTACAGCCTGCCTAAATCAGTGCTTGTGGAACCACATTTTGTTACATTTGCAAGTCTTACAGGACATGTTTCTACCATAGTTGCACATCTACAGACTGAAATTTCTACTCATCTTTCCTTGTAAAATAGTTGTCGCTCAGATTGGACCCCAGGAAGATTAGGAACCACTCCTGTGGAAACTTATTGCGATCCAAGTAAATAAGATAAACAGGAGGTACAGACACATGGAGCATGCAGTGAGGTGTTACACATCTTTTAAAAATAAAGAGAAATATCGACATAACTGTCAGGTTAATGGCCATTAGAGTGTGAAATACTATTAGGTTAGAATTTGTGTGAATTATATTTTTCTTTTATTATTAATAAACGTATGTTGAATCATGGTGGACCTAAGTTAAGACATGCCTAGGAGAGGCGGTAAAAATAGGTGCTAGAACAGCTGGTGCAAACAGTTTAAGGTTTAGTAAATCACACTGCACATGGAACACCAACTTATTTCCATGTTCTCCTCGAAATATTTTGCGCCTGCTGACAGAAATGGCCACATTACATATTCATCAAGGGCAAAAGCGCTAAATGGAATGCAAGCAGGTTTAACAGATGCAATGGTCTCTGTGCCTGGTTAGTAAATCAGTGACAGCATGTTTTTGCAACACTGTGGTTTGCGGCTGTTTTAACAAGCGCAAACCATTGATAGAGCAGGCCCATAGACTTTGAATTTAAATAGGATGTAAGCTGAATAGGAAGTCAGTGGAAAAGCAGGATCTGCCTTTTCTGTGTAAAAGGTAATAACATCACAGTGAAACAATCAGATAGTGCTCAGACACAAGACTTTCCTGAATTACAAGCAGGAGATAATTATGTGAACTATATGCTTACTGCTCAGATGTCACAGTTTAATGAGACAGACTGGAACAAGACTCATAAAGTAGTAGTGCTTTTTTTAGGCAAAGTATTACACACCTTGGTGCTGAGGTCAGCCCTGCTAGTGATCAAGACTTTAAAAAGTTTGTAAAAGCATTGATGATTCTGCCGAATGTTAGATCTAAACAAAGCTTAAAGTTCAATGCGTTCAATAGATAGGGGGAAACAATTCCATCTAATTTAGAATGAGTTGTGTGATACATTTTGAAAATAACTCTCCTTTCCATTATGGATAACCTGTCCTGAACCCTTGTACCAGCTGTGTTGGCAATTAAACAATAATACCTTCGGGAGATAATTCTAGAAAGAGACCCTGCACTCAAAGCACACATGCTTCTATCACTGTTAAATGATATTATGGCTGACCTCGTGTGCTGCTCACTGCAGCTTTGGGAGCCCTTGGAGCTGTTAGACACCATTATGATATTGAGCTGCCGATATCCCCCCTCCTTTCTCCTTCCATAATGTGACCACAAACCAAATATATGCGTCTTTCCTCAAAGCCATTTGTTGCAGCACTTCGATTTTCAGTAATCAAAATCCCCAAGGGGCTGAGGACTATGGCTAAATTGGCCTAATTGCCAAAACTAAATTGTTCAACAGTGATTAAGTGGCTAATTAAGGCAAATAAGCAGATAACAAAGGATCGGAATAACTGATGGTAAAAAATTGCTTTCAAATCCTTAGAAAAAAAACACAAGACTTCTGCACATTTGTGTAACCCAGCTACACACTTAGCTTCTTACCCCAAGATTTAAACTATACTTGCAGTCAGTTTATATCATATAGCCTTAGAATTTCTGATATGTATTAAAATATTGAGCGTTATAAGCTTTTCATTATGGACAATGTCCAGCAGGAGCAATATTGATGTAGACCCCTATCTGTTCTTGGATGCAGGTAGCAGGTCATCAAGGAAAAAAAGGTTGGTAACCACTGATGTGGAGGAACAAATCTACATACACGTATTATCTCTGCAGGCTCATGTGGTAAAGTTCTGGTGAAAAGGTAGGTAGGTAACATGAAATTTTGAGGTGAAATAATGATGCAAACAGAATCTTCATTGAGTTATACAAAACGTGTTGATATAACCAGTCTGAATTTATGATGGATTTTCTCTCATACTCATAGTATCAGAATTATGCATACAGGTTCAAATATTTATTCACACCACCAATAATATTTGATAAAATGTTCCTTAGCAATTTGCAACTCAACCATGTGCTTTTTGTAGCCATCACAATCTTCTGGTACACCTCCTGCAGGATATTTGACCACTCTTCTCAGCAGAATTTATCAAGATTATTTTAACTGGTTGATTTCCTGGTATGAACACCGTTGGTTTAAGCACAGTTTTTACTTGACTGACGTTGGAGCTTTAGGAAGGCTATTAAGAGAGCTTAATCTATGCCTCCTTTCAAACTCACTGTCAGGTTAGGCCTGGTCTGCAGGCGCAGTGGTTAGCACTGTTGCCTTGCAACAAGAAGGTTGTGGGTTCGTATCCTGGCCCAGGGTCTTTCTGCATGGAGTTTGCATGTTCTCCCTGTGCATGCATGGGTTCCATCTGTGTACTCCAGCTTCCTCCCACAGTCCAAAAACATGACTGTCAGGTTAATTGATCTCTCCAAATTTTCCTTAGTGTGAGTGTGTGCATGGTTGTTTGTCCTGCCCTGTGATGGACTGGCGACCTGTGCAGGGTGTACCCTCGCCCGTTGACAGCTGGAGATAGGCACCAGCCCCCCCGCGACCCATTAAGGATTAAGCAGTTAAGAAAATGGATGAATTTTGTTCAATGAAATAAATGTAAACATGTTGGGTCAACCTACTACGTTTAGGTTGCACAAAAATAAACAGCAGGGGATGGGACTCAGACAAAGGCCTCTGTTGTCTGAGCACCTGCACTAACCACTTTGCTACAGAATCACTGAGAACCTTTGCATATAATAATATATATATGACTTCATTTCCATTGTTAACAAAAAATTATTATATCATGAAGACCTGCCAATTCCCTTTTTTTTCATGGAAAAAAGTGAAGGAATTGTATTACTGAAACCATCATAATCATGTTTATTTAACACTGGAAATGAAGTCATGTGTGTTATTATTTACAAGTTTTCTGAGTGTTTTTTTTTTTTTTTTTGGTGTGGTTCTAATTCTTGGGATGATTAGTAGACCAGAGTTGGAGGACCTGAGTGGTCTGGTGGGTTGGTATAGTGACAACAGATCCATTTAATGATTGATAAACTAGTATAAGTATTTTAAATTCTATTCTATTCTATTCTATTTAATGAATCCTTAACTGAGACACCATCCATGCAATGGTTATTGTTTCTACTTTTTACAAACTGGTACATTTAGCTGTTTTTTTAACTTTTGGTAGTTTTTATTATTATTTGACTGGAAAGTTGAATTCTTTTGTTAATCTTGCATTTTGGAAAGGTTTTGGTTGTTGTTATTCCATATACATGTGTAGTAACTTTAATGTTTGAAGAATGCTGCAAACTTACTCCTCCATAATTTTTTTAAACCTCGGCCTTATTTACTTAGTATTTTATTAAACAATTCACCTAATCAATTATTCATAGTTATTCGCAGTCAAAACAAACTGTTGTAGCACAATAGTCCCCATATAAATAAATTGAATTGAATAAGCGGCGATAGCGAGCTGGTTTTTAAGCTGTCTTTTCAAAAGCATAGACTTTTAATAGCTTTATACAGCAAAATGCATGCATATTTAATTCTTTTGGCATTCTGAGTTGTTAAATGTACAATTATAAGTACATGAAATTCATCTCGTCCAGTCTCAAAACAAAAGTCTGTGTAATTTTCCTTCTGCTTTTGTTCACACGTGTGCATCTTCTTGGTATCATGTTTTGTCGCAGTGTACATGTTCATGCACAAAGTTACAAAGATTTGGGCTGCAAGGTTTAGTCAGGGGAGAACCCACAGAAGGATCCCAAATAAAGTGCAAAGTGTTAGGTGCACTTTGAAACCATAAATCGCTTTCCCTGTTTGTCCCACCAGCACAGCTGCAACTAACACAGGGGCAAGAAGAGCATTAATCAGAGAAGCAGTAAAGGAGGAGCTCTAAAGATCAAGTTGTAGTTTTGCACTCCGAATATAGCCTTTATGTAACACAGCAACTATAATATGTTGTGGAAATATGTGGAAGAACTTCCTCTTGTGGTCAGGTTTGACAAAAATATAGCTATAGCTGTTTGTGGCAAAAAAATTAAATTGCGCACGAGCCTGAAGACACCATCCCCACTTTAAAATATGACCATGGCAGCATAATGCCATGGGGATGCTTTTCTTCAGCAGGAAAGCGGATCATAGTTTATGGGAATACGGATGAGGCTAAATGCAGGGCAGTCCTGGAAAAAAAAAAACATCTACAAAACAAAAGCAGAGTCTTTCCTTTCAGCACTACATCAGAGGCAAACGAAAGAATTATTCAAAGCTGAGAAGCTAAATCTACACAATGACTGAATGAGAAAGTACGCAAAGCATTATGACGGTCGGGTCAAAGTTCCGACCTGAATAAAATGGTTAGTTTAGCTGATTAAACAGAGATTGTATTCTACAAGCTTATCTTGTAATTTGTGAGATTCAATATGATATTCAATTATGTAGGCCATAGTTCAATATTGAGCTGTTTTTCAATTACATATTTCCAGCCCAATAAAGATGACAGCAGAGGGAGGAGAATTTTTCCTCGTGCTTCAGGCCTCTGTCGCTTCATTGCTCCTACATCCCACTAGTCACCACTCCATCACGGAGTGAGAGGGAGGAACGGAGAGCCTTGCCTGAAGCTAACGGATCAGCAGAGCGAGCAAGTGATGAAGAGTCAGGTGTGAAAAAGGGAAAAACACAAAGATAAAGCCTGAAAGCATAAGAGAGACACAGATGCTTTCTAGAAAAGTTGCCCTTCTCTTTGGTTATACTCTATCACTCTGCCTGTGTTTTGTTCATGCCTGTGACTCACTTTGTGGCCCTGTGACCCCTGTGTCGGCTACCATTTCTGAGCCCTGCCCTGTCACTCTCCTCACTGCTCACATGCAGCCCACGCTGGAGGGTCAAGTGTTGCCAGTAGACCTTGAACCCCGCACCATTGTTGTAGGATGGAGCAGATCCTGTGACGGACTGACTGTGACAGTTGAGCTGCCAACCTTTGGTCCAGAGACAGCAGACAGGAAACAGGATCCGCAGCTGGTGCACCGATGAACACTCAGGTGCTCCCCTGACACAGGAATGTACATCAAAATCAACAGAAAATGGAAATTTGTTAGTTTGCGACAATGAAAGGAAATGCTGAATCACAGGTACATACATACAGACAAAAATATTTTTTAACAGTAAAAGACTGTAAAGTAAATTTTTGTACTTGATAACAACTCAGTTCCAATAAAAACAGAAGAGATTTAGTAGTGTATTTTTACCCATCCAGTTAGGTCTTTTGACAAAAAAAAATGTGAGTAGGGTTCTGAATAAACTTAAAATTCTGAATTTTAAGGAAAACATTTTCGCCATTACTGGATCATTTTGAATCCTTCACAACTAAATAAGCTAGATGTAATGTATTTTAAATATAAATCCAAAGTCATAAGAAAGTAATAGGACAGATTTTTTGGTTTAATTTTAACTCCAGTTATTCTTTGTTTTTAGTTATTTATTTAAAAAATACAACTAAAATAACCAATCATAATCCACAATCGTTTAAAGCAAGTGCTCTGCAAAAAAAAAAAAAAATTGTCTCCATTTAAAAAAAATTAACTCTTGGTGGTCCCTATACATTTTGGTCTCTGTCTCGACCCCTGAGAGACAAAAAAAAAAAAAAATGCTTTCGGGGCACTTTAACACCGTTTTAAAAAGACTGGAGTTTAAAGAGACCTGGGAATTTGTAAAAGCTTATCTGTACTTTAGTGCAGATCAAACAGATAAGCTCAGGTCATGCTGGAAAACTGGGTCTCATTTAGTGTAAAATTAAACCCTGTTGCACTTGCTTTAAGCCATTGATTGACTGATTGATTGAAGAGATACATCTCTTCTATGCATGATTTACTGATATCCATGTGATGTAAAACAACTATTAAATCCTCACTTGGCAATTGAGTAATCATGGAAGCCTTTCACGGTCTTAAGCTCTCTGTAATCTTATTCAGTACAACTGCTACCAACAGTACTACCAACCTATACTAACACTGATAGAATTAATTTAATCCCTCCAAGTGACTCTGTCTGAGAGATTCAAATACTTTATTGATCCAGGAGAGAAATGAAGAGTTTGTGTAGCTCATGCTATTTAATGGATATTAGATCCTGATGGCTCTGATGGAGTATTAGATCCTGATGGACTTAAGAAGCCTCTGATTAATGTAAAGACACTCTGTTGTTGCAGGATAGTCCCATGAAGAGGATGCTCAGGGTTGTCCAAAACTATTGAGAAACAGTCAACTTTACAATCAAAAGAGGTTAACCAGTTAGTTTGCCTTAGCAAATGGCTAAAAGATAAATAGGCTAAAACGGCCAAGTGTAAATGTGATGGTAGGATTCAAAACAAAAGTTCCATGCATCTTTCCTTAAAAAAGCAACATCATCTGCTTTAAAAAAAATGTACATCTAAAATTGTACCTTGTTAATTGTATTAATGTTAATTAATCACAATGAATTCACAGTTACCCTGTAGTTAGATAAATAATTTGTTTTATCAATTTGTCACCCCTAGTTTTTATTTATATTCTTTATTTTATGTATATTTTAACATTCATTTGATCTACTCCCGCACATTTTTTTTATTTACACATAAGTTCATTTGCACTTTGTTTTTCTACTTCAACAAAAGGTACCAGTTTTGTTATGCCGTTATTACTTACGTCTTTGCTATTAATAAAGCAAAGAAAGTTTTTTAATTGTACACTCTCAATTTAAATAATATTATGTTCAAAGTCAACATATTCAATTTGATTATAAAGGAGATTTGACCTGTGCTCTATCCGTTTTGATTCATATAATATTGCATAGAGAGAGAGCGGGACCTCTTTTTACTGAGCTTTGTTTACGTTCAGGAATCTCTGCAGTTTAAGTTCTGATCTCTATGAAAAAGGAGTACCGGAACTTCTTGTTGTCCATTTAAAGCACTGGATTTTTCTTTGTAAATTCTCTACAATTTATTTTGAAGAAATTACAGTGTGTTCACTTTGATTCTTTTCCTAAAGCTGTTTCATGGCCACTGCGCACAGCTCTGACTGTGTTTCACAATCTCCTTCTTCCTCTGTCTCTCATGGACAAACTTTGTGTCTCTCTCTACTCCTCTAAGTTCATGTTCACTTCTCAAACACTTGTTTTTTCTCTGCCACTCTTTCTCCTTGTGCTTCCTTCTTTTACGGGCATCCTCAGTCAAGTAGCTTTAAAGATTTTAGTCTCCATTCTGTCAGTGCCTTTTGGATGCGAGAGGAAGCAGCAAATGTAAACTGGGGCACAGAGTAGGGAAAGCCAGGAAAAAAAGTATATTCTTAGTTACACAGACAAAAGTTGTTAGGCAAAACAAAGAGTTTTTGGATGAATGCTGTCATCTGTAAATGTAGTAACCCACAGAGAGCAGAGATCGATTTACCCTATGTTCGAAAAGAGCAGGTTCAGGATTTGAATGCTATGCTTGTTTTAATATTAGCTACTCCAGGAGGTTTTAAAATGAAATTTTAAAGAAATTACAGTGTTTCACATACCTGCTTGGAGCATCAATGTTGTTGTAATTGCAAAATATAGCCGGGAAACTACACTTTTATCTTTCAGAACAGAAAAAAGCAATTTTTAACCATGTACTGTAGCAATCATGCTTATTTAGACCATTGAGACTATAATGTGTGAAGTTTTTGAGGCTGACATTAAGGCTGACAGAGTTTTTTCAACTCTCACACATTCATAAAGGAGTGAAATTAGGTTTCTTAAGTAAAAAACAAACCATCTCTACTTTTCTCATTTGCATGTGAATATGTTTGAACTGGATCGAGCAGGTTTCCTGGGAATTAGTCAAAATGACAAATAACATTGTGGATGAAACTGATTGGAGAAAATCTATGAATAATTAAAAATGTGCTCACAAGGGAGCATTTCAATAAGCCAGAACATCAGCTTTATTTTTGTTGGATTGCTCAGAGATAGAGTGATATATTTAAAATGCTTATTCCTCTTAATAGGTCTAAAACCTATAGGTCATTTGAACAATATATACTATTACATTATACCAATAATAGGATTTTTTAATACAGAAATGTTATGTTATGGCTCTTCACGATCGTGGGGTAGTGTGATGAATTAACAGTAACTGGCTTCCTATACAAGGAAAGTAAGCAAAAAAGTGAATTGCTTAAAAAGCTGGCTGTAGACAGAGTGCTGTTTCCAAGCATATTATTGGAAGTTTGGTAAAAGGAAAAAGTGCAGGAGAAAATTATGCAAAACAACAGGAATATCTGCTACTGGGAGGGGAGTGTAGCGTAAAGCCCATTGTAGGGGTTGGGATGGATCCACTAGTTATACGCCTGTTTCAAAAGACACACCATGGTGGCATATTAGGGTAATATTGCCAGCAAGGTTTGTCTTATGCACATATGGTGAAGCGCAAATATTGCAGCATTCATGCCGACAAACTTGATGATGATACTGCAAAACAACAATGCACTTATGAATGAAGGTCTTGTCTTGGTGCAACAGAGGGTGATATCATGATGTCCTGAATGTGTGCTGAGCTCGAGCCAGGGCTCAGTATTCAAAATGCAACTAAACATGGGACATTTTTATGGAATTTGTAAACTGTATCAGGTGAAAGGGCAAACTGGAGTGATACAGAGTTCTGGGAGCTTCTGACCATTAGAGCTGAAGACCAGATTGCCATGGGGGCTGTAAGGAAAGCCACCTTTTGGAGCGGCTCACAAAAAGACTTGAGGAGCGGGGGTTCAATCAGGATTAATAAACAAGTTATGTCCAAGCTATTTTGTCTGTATACTGACTCTTCTGTCTCACGGGTTATACACGTCGACAGCCTCAAACCCAACCCTAAATCCCCCTTTATCCAGGCATGTCATAATCTTTTGTGAAAAACATCTGATCACACTGCATTGCTGCCAAAGGCTGAGAACTTATGAATGACAAAAAGGCTCACTGATGCTGTTATTGATAGCAACGCTGATGGCGACATTGTCTTTTGAAACAGCCTATAGACTGCAACACAGGTGCTTTCAGGATATGGGCTATGACTGTCACATTCCTTGTGTTACGGCAGTCCTGAACCACAGCAAAGAAAGGAAATGACTGGACTAGCCATCAACACTAAGTCCCACTTTAATAATCTGTTCTTTTAGGGTAAGTTTGAACACAGTATTTAAAAAAGCACATGTATGAAATCAGAGAGAGAAAAACCAAAGCCAGCATATGGGTTTTCCTTTATGCATTCATTTCTTTAACTTCACAATAACTACATTGACAAGTTGTTTTCTGGTAAATAATTGATTTAAAAAAAAGCTGCTTATGAAGTACACATTTATTATAATATCAAATTGTAATACAAATCTGCTGCTTGCTCACCAGTGAGCAGCTTAAAGCTAGCGGCTTTTTCCAAACTTGCAAAGACTGTACTCAGTTCTTCTTCAGCAAAACTGAGGTAATTTTGTTCAACAACCAATTCCCAATGTCACTCTTGTGTAGGTAGTACTCATGTCTCCACTTTATATGTGTTCCTAATAAAGAGAGTCTCTAAGAGGTATTCAAATATCATCTAATTCCACTACACACTAACAAAAACACATTTATGCTTTTTCACACCTCCAGAGCTCATGCTCTACCGCCATCATTCACTGAAAGCTAAAACACTCTGTAGTTTTATAGAATTTAGTGTATTTTTGCATTTTTCTTTCAACAGTTCTTCCTCTCCATCTGGCAAATTATACTATCACTGGCAGTAATAAATTATCCTCTGTTCCACAGGATTTCATGGATCTGGCTCCTTTCTCGCTGTATACAAACTGCTGCACCTCCAGTCACCAGTCCGTAAAGCTGATCAAGTTTGCGGACGACACCACCCTCATCGGACTTATCTCAGACGGTGATGAGTCCGCCTACAGGAGAGAGGTGGACCGGCTGGCTTCTTGGTGCAGTAACAACAACCTGGAGCTGAACGCCCAGAAGACAGTGGAGATGATCATGGACTTCAGGAAAGTCACAGCCCCACCGTATCCCCTCACCCTGATGGACTCTCCCACCCCCATCTCCATCGTGGACTCCTTCCGTTTCCTGGGCACCACCATCACCCAGGACCTCAAGTGGGAGCCAACCATCAGCTCCCTCATCAAGAAGGCCCAGCAGAGGATGTACTTCCTGCGGCAGCTGAGGAAACTCAAAGTGCCGACCGAGATGCTGGTGCAGTTCTACACGGCCATCATCGAGTCCATCCTCACCTCCTCCATCACCGTGTGGTTCCCCGGCGCCGCAGACCGGGACAAACACCGACTGCAGCGCATCGTGCGTGCTGCTGAGAAGGTGATTGGCTGCAGGCTCCCATCCCTCCGGGACCTGTTCTCCTCCAGGACCCGGAGGCGTGTGGGTCGGATCACAGCTGACTCTTCTCACCCTGGACACCGACTATTCTCCCTCCTCCCCTCAGGCAGGAGGCTACGGTCCATCCAGACCCACACCTCCCGCCACCTGAACAGTTTCTTCCCCTCCGCCATCAGACTCATGAACAATAACAAGACCCGATAGTTCAGTTAAAGACCCATGTAGGATAGAACCATCTGCACTATGTAACTTTATTTTACTGCACTGTGTGGTCTGATCACACTTAGATCTGCTGCTGTCATTCACCTGCACATCTGTGAATGGAACCCTGCTGCTGCTCTCATGTTAAAAAGGATGTTTATCTTTTCATAGTTCTTTTATATACATACAGATTATAATATTTAAAAAGACTTTAGCCTTATGGCTCATTCTTTTTATTTTATTTTTTATTTTATTTTTTTATTTTATTTTATTTTATTTTATTTTTACTTATGTTAAATGTTTTATGTGCACAACTGTACCGGAAAAAATTCCTAGTTTGTGAACTTGTTCTACTGGGTTTCTAGCTTTTTACTGTGCTCTAGTTTTTGACTGATCAAAAGAGCTCAAAACACTTCCTCTGGTCCGTGTCGAAGAGGACAGAAGAGTGGCATGGGTTGAATCTATTTTTGAGGGTAAGATGCTGGTGGTAAGGGTGGGGAAGACTGAAAACATGTCACCACACAGGGCTAGTCAATCTCCGGGCAGAAGATAGGAGACGAGCCGTCGAAAGGAGGTACTCTAACTCCGGGGAAGAGTGAGGACGTGCAGCTACATGGAGCTCAAGGAGCAGGGAGAAGACGGGAGACCTACCACTGAAAGGAGCTCAAAGAGCAGCGGTGCTAGAGCTGGAGTAAGCTAGATCGAGCTGGAAGGCTTTAGAGTCGGAGTCGCAGTGCCTGGTAAGCAGTAAAATATGTTCTTTTAACTTAAAGTCATTTTTTCAATAACCATTCAGAATTATCTTGCTGAATTCTCTGAGTCCCGGGTTCTCAGAAGACTCCCTTCCTACGGGAGCGGATTCTGGTTCAAACATGTATGGTTGAACCTTTTTTTTACTATGGTTGAACTACTGCAGCCATGTCCATAACTTTCACACATAGTGGTAACAGTCAATGAGGGGGACATGAGCAATGATTCTAGAAGCTTTGGGTGTGGTCAAGTTAACAGCAGCTCATGTAATATGTAATGAGCAGCAGAAACAGCACAATCTGAAAGGGACTGAAAGAGGGTAATAGAGGTTAGTAACAATTGTTTCCTACAAGCTATTTCCACCAAAAAGCATGTTTTCTGGAACTCACAGGCCTATTTCAAGTAGTGGAAAAATAGTCATAATATGTCTCCTTTAAGTCCCCGTGATTTTGCATTGCAGATATTGAAAGATGTTTGATATCTCAGCCTCTACAGAGCCAGGCACAGTCATTTCTATTCATTTGCGTATTTGTTTCAGTTGCCTATTTGCTTGTAGTTTCAAAATGGCAGGAAGCTGTGCTAAGAATAACTACTATGGCTTCAGGCTACATATTGCTGTCTGCAAAAGACTGAGTAACTTAACCTTACCAACTAACTCCCACAAGTCCACACATTTGTACAAAACTACAAACCCTTTAAAAAATTTTAATTGAACGTTAAAGTTACTCTCTCAAAAGCCTATTGTTTAAATTACCGAGCCAGCAGAGCTGTGTTTACAACAGAGCAAACATGAGAGCACCCGACTGTAGACATTAAAACTAATGCAGCGTAATGAAACAATCTCCCGATCAAACTCAGATTCCCGAAACGTATGAACTCCCTCTGGAACCCAGTCAAGGTACAAAAACATATTCAACAAAATTAGTGATGCAGTTAAGTGTTTTTTTCGCTCAGGCAAGCATCTTTCATTGCTGTGTCGTAGCTGCATCAGTCACCTGTTTTACCTTCTCCTATCCCCCTGACTCCCGGACTTCATCACTCACTAACTCACATGCACTGCGGTCTTAGTAGGAAACACATCTTTTTCATATAAAGTTTTCTTGTTCCTGAATACAAATAGTTTTATAATATATTTGTTTGAAAAAAGTATTTGTAAAAAACATGTTATTTGTGCTTTTCAGAATACTGTATTAGGGCTTGGCTCCACCCTACCCCCTAAAAACGACTAAGCTCTGACATTTTCATCAATCTATGTACCCCCCTTTGATATCCCAGACAGCTCATGAAAGTGGACATGTTTAGGGAAAAGAGGATGACTGGTCACCCTAAACTATTATAAGCACACAGCCCATGATATCTCTAGTTTAACTTTTCCTCTTTTTGGTCTTAAAAACATGTCTTGTTTGGGGTCTGCTTTGAGCTGTGGTTGTAGTCCTATTCTGGTTATTTAATTAGTTCCTTTTTCCTGTAGCATTTGTTTCTTTTGATCTTCTATTTATTTTGGTGTTTAGTTGTTTTCAGTTTTGTTATTGTGTATTTAATACTCAAATCATCTGTTATGCTAACCAAAACGTTGTCCTTTTTCTTAGCAGCCCCCTTATTCCTTGTCTGTCAGAATCCTTTCTTACTTAAAAGTTCTGTATTTTAGTTTTCCTTACTAAGTTTTTTTCAATTACCTTTGTTCTTTGTACATGTAAGTTAGCTGTGTTGGGGAATAACAGAATACATGTAAAGCCATTACGTATTTAGAATACTAATTATGAGTAATGTTTTAGGATCGATTTTAAGGTTCTTTTAATTGTCTTTAAGTGTCTTAATGGTCTTGGGCCTTCGTATCTGTCAGAAATGCTTTTACCGCATGAACCCTCGCGGTCTCTGCGCTCCTCTGGCAGCCGTCTCCTTATCATCCCCAAAGTCAGGACACAGACTCATGGTGAGGCGTCTTTCCATTATTATGGCCCTCACCTCTGGAACAGGCTGCCAGAGGACCTCAGAGAACATTAATGTTTTTAAGAGCAGACTCAAGACTCACCTTTTTAGCTTAGCCTTTAACTAATTATTATTTATTAATATATTTTTAATCGCTCAGCATGTTTTACCTGATTTAATTTTTAGTTCAGCTTTTAACAGTTTATTTATTAATCTGCTTTGCATTTTTATTATTTGTTTTACACTTATTGTTTTATACTTTATATTTTATTTACTTTATATTTTAATGTATTTTAATCTTTCTTGCCAGTGTTTCCTCTCTGGGGAGCCCCCTGCATCGGGGGCGGTGGTCGACTGTGGCTGCCTGGGTGCCCCCCAGGTAGCGCTTGGGTGGAGGTGGGGGTACCAGCCCTCCCTCCTCTGGGCGCCCTGGGTGGGAGCCTTGGATGCTGCTGTTGATCTGCTGCTGCAGATGCAGATGGCTCCATGATGGCATTTCCTGGCTCATCTGTACTCAGCCCGCTTTTTGTAGCTTCTAAGTGTGTGTGTGAGTGAGTATGGTTGATGGGTTGGGTTGGGAGGGGGTTGTATTTGCACTGATGATTTTATTTTTTGAAGGGGGGGTTTTGGGGTTATTTTAAATCTGTAAAGCACTTTGAGTAACTTTCTTTGTTTGAAAAGCGCTTTATAAATAAAGTTTGATTTGATTTGATTTGATTTAACTTTATACCGTTACAGTTACTACTTTTAACGATGGTATTCAGAATATAGTTACTTTCCTAATACCATCAGAATACTTGTGTGTTTTCTACTTTCCTGAAAGATGAATATATACATTTTGGGAAATGTGTGTCTCAATGTGTGCACAACATGCCGTCGAAACCATAAATGGGAAACACTCCCGATTAGCAATCACCAGCGTTAACGTGAGTGGCCAGGTATGGATTCAGACCAGGAACTGGAGTGGTTCGAGCCACAACCGCAGCTGAATCAACCTACTAGCAGTGAAGGAAATAATGCATTCACATTCTGGAAATTCAAGCAATTTTTCATTCTAAAAAAAGAATGGGGGGTCGCGAAATCTGACGGTGCAGTGCAGTCTTTGTCTGCCAGTTAACAACCTAGCTGCGTCCAAAGATTCAATATTTAATCTGAAGAAACACCTTAAACTAAGTTATTTTTCTAGACTGTGTCTGTCTAGTTTTGCTGTACCCTGTTAGGTCATTTCTCACAGTTACAGCGTCGGTGTTTGTTGCATCTAAAATGACGTTTGCTTGATTCTATGTTGTTGCGATAGGTTTCCCACATAAGGATAAAAGCTTTCCATTTGGAGTGCAATGGACGTCAGTTTACAATACTTTGCATGTTTATAACAGAAAGTCACAAATAGCCTAATTGGCTGTGGCAGAAAAACGGCTAAACTTAATTTCAAATTACTAAATATTAAATCTGATAAAATGTAAATAGATATTAATGCTAAAATCTTGTTTGTTTGTTTGTTTTTTGGTCCCTGAGAGGTAGCAGTGCTCTGCCAAAAATAATTACATGATTTTATTTATTTTTTCCCAGTCAGTACATATGTTTATGTGTGCTCTATATTTCCCTCCGCGAGTAGTTACCAGCACATTTTGTGACATTTAATAGACTTAAATGTTGTTTTTAAGCGATGTATTACAACTATTTAGAATACAGTATCAGGATTCAACAAAGTAACGAAATACGTTACACAATACATTTTAAAGCAGGTATTTAGTATTCTGTAACTCAATACATTTTAAAAAGTATTCTCCCCATTACTGTCATTTAGTTAACATGGTTATTTAAATGAACTTATGTGAGTGTTTGGGCCCTAAACAACAAAAACACTTTATAATTGTAATTTTTGGTCATTAAATATATAATCAAGTGGCATAACAATATTAGGCTAGTGATCAGTGAGAATCCAAAAGTTTGTCATCTCATGAAAAAAGTGAAACCCTATTATCTCAACACAGAAAGAAATACATTTCGATCTATAATGACGAAACAAAATGTAAAATAAAGACAGAAAACTATATATTTATATTATAAACATTTACAATGGAAAATATAGTAGATGTCCTCTAAATTAATTAAAGCTCCTGGTTGTTCTAGGATCATTACGTTCTTTAGTAAGCCACAAATACCCCCATCTCTGGCCTGCACCAAATGTTACCATGGTTACAGATGCTAGTAATCCACTAATAATTGGGAGCTAACTATGTTTACCTGTTTACATGCATGCAGTGCTCATTTTATCAACCCTTGAAGAAAAAATTAACTAAATAACTCTCATTAGTATGGTAATTAAAACAGTGACAGCATGTATGTTGCTTCAGAAGCTCAACAGGGTGCGAATGGGAAGACAAACAAAGCAGAAACATGTATTGCAGAAGAGACATTTCCTTGTGTTGTCAGAAGGTCCTTTGTGACATAATCAGATGCCACTGTTAACTGTTTATAATCCTGCAGGAGACAATGGAAGATTGGTGCTTTTATAGAATTGATTACTATCCATATTTCTTTTAGATATCTGCATTTTCAGCAAAGTATAGATGTCTTTACAGTGAGGATGGCATCATGGGCGTCTAAAGAAGTACCTGGCCTTAGCCTGGGCAAGATATTATATTAATTTATGATAGAGGTGTTAGATTATAGACTAAATTATAATTCATTTTTCAATGCATGTATGTCAAAACTGTGTAATGTGTCATCTAAAGTACAGAGGGAGATACTTTTGTATCAAATCTTCAATTTAATATGGAAAGTTTTCTTTTTTGGAAAATTACATCTGAAAAACCAAACAATAATTCAGTTCGATCAATTCTTTTTCACCTGCTTTTGGTCTCCCGTTTCTCTTCTTTACTGTCCCTTCTTTCCCCCCTTTGTCTTTGCTTTTTCCGTCTAGCATTAGATTTCTAACAAACATAGTGCACATATTATCATTCATACACTATTCACCTATGGCTCACTCTCTATGTCTTTATCAATGTATCTCCTCTTCTATTATTATTTTAAAACCTTTCAAAAATCTAATTCAGCAAAATAAGATACATATAAGAGCTATTTTGAAACTGGACAGAGTGAGTCCAACACATTCAGGTCATAAAAACATTAATGTTTTGAAGACTTGGGATGTCAATTGGTTTTGGATAAGAGGGTCTTAATCTCCAAGTCCTGAAAGGGCCCGTGGAAGGGCATTGCTAAAAGCATTTGAAAGGTCTGATTTGGTGTGTTCATCTACATTAATTAAGTGCAGAAAACTTCAGCTTGCTGAAATAAAAATCCGGTTACATAGTTACACAGTTGAATCTAAAATATGTGTCTCTTATTCTCTGCTCCTTTTCAGTTTGGCCTTATTCTATCTGGTTTTGCCTTCTGTTTCAATTACTTTGTCTTTCACACTTCCCTCTTATGCTATTGTCACTATCTCAACCTCTGTTGTCCCTCTTGGACATCCTGTCTCTTTACCTGACCAGATGGTTTCAGTGACTCCTCTGAGTCTTAATTATTCCATCAATTACTAAAGGGAAAATGTGCAATTAAACTAGACAGTTATTCTGTGCTGTGTGGCTCCATATTTATTAGGCTTGCACCTGATTTCAGGAGCTTAGGGGGGTTCATAAAATGCTATGCCATCTTTCTGTCACCTCTAGGTATGTTAGAGGGACATCCAGGGAATTAGCACATTTTACCTCTTCCTCTGTTGGGATTCTAGCTAATGAATGAAAAAATACCCTGAGTGGATTGGAAACTTGCGAAAAGATGCCCTCTTTCTGAATTGATCGGTATTGAATAGCTTGGATTGTCGTTGAAATAAAACCCCTTCCATTTAATTCTGTTTTTGTTCTTTGTAAATGCATTGATCTGTTTCCCTGATGTGCCAGTCCCACTCTGATTCAGTGTCCAATGTCTGGCGTTGCAGTAACCCAAAGAGAGAATTTACTTTGGATTTAGTTTCTCAAATAGTGTGTGGGGCAACAAAAAACACGTGTCCTGCATTAATCCATTGGAATACCATCCTTGCCCAAACCTTCAGCTCTCTCACTCCCTAAACTCTTCATTACAAGGCTTTAATCCTGACAGGACACTCCCTGCTGCAAAGGGGCAGCGAGAAGACACACACATTACTGGGGATCTACTTATTTATCAAAAGCCGAAAGCAAATGCTGGAGATGCCATGTGTTTGGATGGTGCTGACAGGTAGTGGAATGTGTGGAGACTGCAGAAAGGAAAACATGGTAACAATAGGTACTTTAAGTGTGGGATATAGGACTACTATAAATGTAACGTGACCTATGCAAAAGTATATCAAGCAGCAACATGAATAAATTAGTTTCTACTGTCACGACAAACAACCATAACCATGGTGCAAAAAAGGAAGAATTAGATGAAGATGCTTCACTGCTGACGAAAAAAAGAGAACCAAGAGGAATACTGTGTAAAAAGAAGGAGCTCGGAAAAGGATGGTGAAGAGATGAGCCAAAGGAAACAAGAAAAGTGGGAGGAAGGGGACGGAGGAGATGGAATAAGAGTGAAAGATTAATGGTGAGAAGATGGAAGTGGAGAATGATGGAATAAAGTGAAGGCCCCATGGTTTCACTCTAATTCATCCAAACCATTGAGGACTGCTATGCTGAGAGGGCTTGTTCACAGCAGGCAGCTGCATGTCATTTTTGAACCCTCTTTAACATTCCTCTTCTCTCAGTTATCCAATCTCCCTTGCTTTATTTTACCCAGGTTGCTCTAATATACAAAACGGTTACTTATTTTCTTGGTTTGTGAATGTGAAAAGTGAACTGCAGGTAGTGAAGAAGAAAACTTTAAAACCACAAATTGCAAAGTACCAATTCTGCACATAAATACTGGAAAAACTCCATGGGCCACATGCAAAATACAACTTAGAACTGTTGCTATGGTAACTATTAAAGGCTATTATTAAAGAAATCTCACCATCAAAACTAATGTTCACACACAACAAAAACCTGAAATATATCATAAAATCTCACTACTTGATCTGTATATTGTTTTTGTTTGCTAGTTAAAGGCTATTTAACAAAGTATAAGTTAGTGTTACATTTAGCAAGCTAAAAGCACAGCTACATGTGCTACTTACATATGTTAAAGTAGTTCATTTATGACAGAGGGATCTGATGAGGACTGAAAAGAACACATACAGATTGAGGAAATCAATAAATGTAAATAATGTATTTCTTACTAAAAAATGAGATCATTAATTGACAGGAACATTTTTTTCAGTAACTCAATTCCTGAAGTGAAACACATAAAGCAATTCCACATAGACATGTTTTTAAGACATTATTTCTGATGATGATAATCTCCTACTTGCAGCAAATGGAAACACAATATTTAAGATAACAATGTTACATCAGGCCAATTAAAAATACATTTGACTACCAAAATGTGAACTTAATGAAAGTTTGCTTTGTACATTCATTGTAATGTAAAATGTTCCTGGTATTGTTAATTTTAGTGAACATTAACCAAATGAGAAAAACACAAAAGTGTTTATTTGCACTGAGAAGCCACTCAATGTTTCCTCCAAGCATTTTCTTTTGTCTGTGCTGTTGAGTTCAGTCTAATCACTGTGACTGACAGATTGACGGGGGCTACATTTTGTCACTTCACTGCTAAGCCCAACGTTAGGTTCTTACCATCAATCCACTGCCATTCAATAATGAAATACAGGGGGAAAATGTATCACAAAGTGATAATTCCCAGTTAATGGGAGGCAAGAACAACAACAGGGAAGCTTATCAGCTGCATGATGTAATGTTTACCGGCTTTTTAATTAATTATGAAAATTAGCCAAAGCAGTAGGCAAACTGAGAAGTGAAATCAGATCTTTACGCTTATCTCAAGCTTGCAGCTCTCACAGTGCGCTATTTGAATGACATCTCAAACAGAACACACACAATCCCACACACCACCCCTCACAATACCACGCTCACATATGCACAGGACGTGGAGACAATTATAAAAGCATAAGGAGATGGAAAAAAAACCTAGATAAGGAACGTTTAAAGGTTAAAATTTAAAACGAGTGCAAATAACTCAAGAAAAACAAACATAATTGATTGGTTTTGTAGTTGCAGAGGTTTGAATAAATTTAGATAGTCTACTTTTATCTTAGAACAATGACAGAGTTCACCTCATTAAATTCATCTGTCAAGATGGACGACAAACGCAAGCTTGCCTGATCTATATTTGTAAGCATTGATCTGGAGAAAAAGGTGAACCAAATACGTACAGTTGAACACAAACAAGCAATTACGCCGATGGCAGACATGACATTTTGATGCTGTTAGTTTATTCAAGAAAACATTCTATTCTTTGTGCTTTACCTTCATCAGCAGATGATGTCAAGAGCAGAAAAAATATTGTTGAGAGTTTGAGACTTACATTTTAATTAAAAAAAAAGCCCAATTCAAGTGAGACATGACGATATTAGAGGACATCTAATTGTCATCAATTAGTGCCTTATAAATACTGAGGAACATTTATATAGGGTTCGTTATTAATTCCATTCAGTTTATTTATATAGCGCCGTTTCACAACAGATGTCATCTCAAGGCACTTTACAAGAGTTATTACAATACAATGTTTAATTTAGGAATTAGAGAACCACAAAAGATTGCGTCGTGAATTATCAGCAATCCCTCACACTGAGCAAGTATGAAGCGACAGTGGAGAGGAAAAACTCCCTTTTAACACGAAGAAACCTCCAGCAGAACCCGGCTCTACATAAGCGGTCATCTGCCGAGACCGTTTGGGGTTTGGATAAGTTCAGCAGAGACACAGAAAGAGCAACAGAACTGATGCAGAAGCAGAAGTTGGTAGCAGGACGTGGAGAACGTTCCTCCACTGGAATGCCATCTTAGTCAGGGTCGTCAAGCAGGGCGGGTCAGGAGCACCTACTGTAGGAAGAGACTAAGAGAAAACAGGTTAGCGCTTGAATTGACAGCACATCATGCAGTTGGGGAGAAGTAGGAGAGAAAGTAGAAACTGACTCTAATAATGTCCTCCAACAGCCTAGCCTAAAACAGCATAGCTACTAACATGAACCTGTCTCCTAGCTACTAGGAGACCTACCTACTAACTGTCTACCTTAATTAATTAATTAACATTAATCTATCTCTACCTAGCTACTCTACCTGACTACTAACATTAACCTGTATCTTCCTAGCTACCTGTCTAACCTGTCTCTAACTACCTGTCTAACCTGTCTCTAACTGTAAGCTTTGTCAAAAAGGAAAGTTTTAAGCCTAGTTTTAAAGACAGACAAGTTGTCTGCTTAACGAACCAACCTTGGCAGCTGGTTCCATAGGAGGGGATCCTGATAACTGAAAGATCTGCCACCCGTTCTACTTTTAGAAATCCTAGCAACTACCAGTAAACCTGCAGTCTGAGAGCGGAGGGCTCCGTTAGGAACATATGGAACAAGCAGGTCTCTCATGTATGATGGAGCTTGATTATTAAGAGCTGTATATGTCAGAACTGCATAATCTATATAGAAAATTGAGGGGTTAGCCAAATATGATAAGGCTTGACTGTTCAGAGTGAAGATGGGGCTGGAGGGTTGCGCCTGTGTGACCATTGCTTCCAACAATAAGGGTGATAAGGTTTGCCCCTAAATGGGGTCTTTCCTCTATCCAGCCTTTTCCACTCATTCCAGTTACATGTGTGCTATAGGAACTGTCCAGTGAGCAACAGGCACAAATTTATTGTTGAGTCATGTCATTACCTTAGATATATTTAGCTAAAGTCTTTAGACTTTTTAAATATAAGAAAACAATTAATAGTACAAATTAAACAACATAATTAGCTTCATAGCTGAGAGAGAAAGTTTAAATTTAATGAAATGTCTGAATGTCTTTGAATTTGTTTCACAAGGAAAATAATTTAAAATACTGCAAATATTTGGTTAGCCTGATTATCCCTTAATTAACAAACTCCATCATTATTTTACTATATACTGTATGCTATTTTATCTTGGTTTGAGATTAAAATTAGTTCAGTTTGAAATATAGTTGGAAATATTAATAGTAAATGCGACAAATGAAAGCTTTATCTATGAAGCACTTAAAAACACTACATGAGATAAAAGTGCCATACGTAGTATAAAAACACCAACATGAATAAAAAGAAAAGTCCAAACTTAGATGGTATTCATATAACCACTAAGAAACATAAAAGAGGAGACACTGCTGTACCTTCATTTGGCCTATCAACTTTAATTATGTTCATGTATAAAATTATTATTTATGGTTCAGTTAGAGCATTTTTGCAACAAATGTGCATTAATTTTGGGTTGTACATGGGTTTACAAAAAAGTTCTTATCTGATTCTCTGAATTGATTACAGTGATAAGACTTGAGTTAAACTAAACCAAAAAGACATGAAGATACAGAGCCTGTACACTGACCTTTAAATAATTAAAGACTGGTAAACACAGGTATTACCAAGACATTCTCCTTGCTCCTATATTTCATATCAACCTGTTAACAAGCTCTTAAATTAGGTTTTTGTTATTCCTCACACAGAGGTTCTCCTAACAGTCAGGAAGCAGATAACAAGCAAAATACAATGTTCCACCTTGAACGTCAACCTACCTTATTTCCCACATCTCTGCTAGTTTTAGGGTACAGGATATTTTTGGAAAAGAGAGGAGCTGAACTGCCAAGTTTTTTCCTTCTCCTTTTCCTCCCACCGGACTGGACAAGTGTTGCAAAAGAGAAACTTGGGCAAGATTTTTTTACTCTGCAACTTTTGATCAAATGAGGGGTGGTAAGAAACGAAAAGGAAAAGAAAAGCAGCGCTGCTCAATTTTCCTCAATGCCACACTGATAAGACTGGGCTCTATTGGAAATGTAGTGGCCGCCAGCTGGGGCAGATGAAAGGAGTTTTCTTAAAGCAAAATTACTCTGGACTGGCTTCAACACAGAGAGACGGCTGCATTTAGTCTCTTCCTCTCACTTTTTTGTTTATCAATAATAAAAAGGACACACTTTTCCTGTCAGGTGCAATAAAATCTAGTTTGGGTCCACAAGGAGGTCTTTTACTCTCTGTTCTTTGGAGAACTTCTTTTTAATCCTTCTACAGCAGCTTTTTTTTGCATATGTAATATTATAAATCTTGATTTTTTTTTATAGGCTGAATCTCAGCAGGGAGTAGAGATATTAATATAAACACTGCTCAAAAAAATGATTTATAAAGTGTGGGAGAATCACAAAATAAAATGAATGAATAAGGCATGTAGCCCTAACATTAAGCAGTAATTTATTTGCTTTAACAGTCTTGTGAGATGGATTTTTTTATGTTTTTAAAATAGAATTTACAGTATAGCCCCTTTGTTGCAGGTTTAATCTGCATAAGTCCTCTGTGGCTGTACTGCTCTATTTCAGCATAGTGCATGTATAAACATCGTGGCCGAGGTGGTCTCAACATTAATTTCCCTACATGTTGCCTAGAGGGTTCCCCAGAGAGTAGATTTCCAGAACTATATCTGTTAAAGAAATCAGAGCAGATCTGGGGAAAACAAAGAACGAATCAGTAAGCAGAAACAGAGAAAACATATAATGAACAAAGAGAAAAATGAGCAAGGAGCAATTAAACTGAAATAATTTGAGAAAGGGGGAGAGGAAAACAGGTTTATACCATGCAACAGCACAGCTGAGTTTTAAAGTGACTGGATAACTTTTACATGAGACTATGTCAGCGGCATCGCTCACAAGGACAAACATGGGACAAAGCAAATGATTTTCCCACCGAGCATTTTTTATGCAATTCTGCGTGGGTTTGCATACTGCTGTGAGGTGAGTTGACAAGGGAAGATGTAAAAATGGATATGCACCACTGTTGAGCAATATAGTTCAGTGTGCTGGTATAAGATTCTGCATATGTTTGACAAAAAGCTAATATTATCCTTCAGACATAAAGTATTTATATGTCAAACAAATGGATTTATGAAGACATTAGCCAGAGTGAGATTCTAACAGCATGGGTGTGTTTCCACTATCAGAACTTCAGGGTAAGTTTACCAGATTTTTATCGACAGGGTAAATTGTTGTCCTGGTTTTCTCAGTCGTCATTTTGCCATACAGAATTGGCCTATTAAGAAATTTGCTAAAATGTCTGAATATCATGACCGTTTTGGTGCTTACAGCAGTAGAGAAATACTGCCGTGGTATTAAGGGGAAAATTGGATCTAACTACCCACAGCCCGAGAAGGGAGAGGAGCCCATGACAATTCGATTTTTTCCCCTAATGTTTCTATTTTTAAATTATTAGGCCCTCTAATTAATTTGGATCAATTAATTTCATTAAATCATTCTTACCAACTGGAACTGGGAGAATTAGCCCTAACTTTATGTCAGTGTCAGTTCTCCAAATATTAGGAGTCCCTAATTGCAGGCACAAAAGGGTTTATTTTGCCAAAAGAAACTGTTAACGTCAGCTAGCACAGGCTATCCAGACTATAATAGCCTTGATGCAAGTCATCATGCTGCCCAAAAAGCACAAATTAGGTATTCAAAAGAAGAAAAAGACAAGGAAGAAAAAGAAAGAAGGCAGAATGAGAGGAGATAGCTGTTGACTGCTTTCTTTCCGAGAGGTGAACTAGTTTGCTTGTTGTTATGCAAAGTCCCATTAAATTTAACGAGTGTAGCCTACATGTGTGAAGTATCTAGTTTAGCTAGTTGCCAACCAAGCTTTGCGGTGAAGGGGATATAAGTCAGTACGTTTACATGCAGCAAGAACTATTCAAATTATTGCCTTAGTTCGACTGAAATCAGGCTTTTAAAATGCATGTATACACCTTAGTCAGAAGCTCGGCTTATGGAGCCGAACCGAACAAGAGTTTCAGAAGCTCGGCTACTCTAGCTGGATAATGTGATTCAAATCGGACTACTCTGCAACCAGCCCCCTTGCCCGCACTCGCACACCGCCTCAGGAAGTTAGGATGGCTGGTGTAACACCGGAAATGCGACCCAGCACTAACAACAGTAGTGTTATAAGAGGCATATGGCGTCTAAGACAAATGTAAGCAGCCAATCAGTGCATGTTTGGACTCATGAAGAGGCGATGCATTATGACTGTGAATATCATGCTTTAACTCCATCTGCTTCACTCCCGCCAGCCTCAGTTCACTGCCTGAATGTAGCTGAAAGCTAACTGCTATTAGGCTAACACGTAGGGGCGCATATTTAACATTTAGCAGTTTTAACAGCGAGTTCCACCCTCGGGCTAGTGCTGTGCAATATATATATTGTAATACTGTATGATATATATATTATAACACTATTGAAATTGACATACATTTTTATGTGTTAAATGTTTTAATCAAATTCTAAACGCTTTCTTTAACTGATTTTCATGTTTTACACTCAATTGCTGTTTTTAATTTTCATACTTTTACGACTACGTTTTCTATGATTTTATCATGTTTTTGCTGTTTTTACTTTCTTTGCTTATCATATGTTTGGTTTCTTTACCACCAAATCATGTAAAGCACCTCGAATTGCCTTGTGTTGAAAGTGTGTTATACAAATGAAATTGCCTTGCCTTGCTTTGCCTAATACGACTGAAAAATGTATATCGTACAATATGATCCTCAACTGTTAATATAAAAATTTTAATGTGTGGGCTGTGGTTGATCTGCTGATTCATACAAATTGATATTAAATTAAATTGAATACATTTTTATTTGAATTAGGACAGTGCACATTTATCAACAAATTGGACGTGTCAGCAGAATGTTACAGGAGCAGCACGTTTTACTCGCGTATTCTGGTGCTTGGCCCTTTCCACAGGGGGTGTCAGCAGCACGTAGCAGCAGGGAAGCAGCTGTCACCATGAGAGCCCGAAATCATGCGAGATCAGCAAAATCACGCGTGGTTTCGTCAGTTAACGCAACAACAAGCAGGAAAAAGACTACAACATGGCTCCAAAAGGTCTGTGTTTTATGTTCTGTCCATTTTACATTTGCCAATAAGTTTATATTATGTCAGGGAATATACAAAATCCCTTGAAGTGCAAAAGAATAATGTTAGTGGCGATCTGAGGTAGTGTAGACCCTCCCGCAACCTACTGACTTCTCACAGGGCTGCACATGTAGTAAAGTAAAGCTACCGGAAAGAAGCACCTTTGTTTTATTTTGAAAATTTCCGGATGCCGAGCCGTCTGATTTCCTGTCTTCTCCTATCCAAAATGTTGAATTTTACATGTTTGACAGGTGTAGCCCGTAGAAAATAGGACTGCCGCGTATACTTAGAAAAGTACTGCGACATGACGCTCATGTGATTGGGCAAACTCGTGCTGCTTTCGCCTACAGTGGAAAGGATTATATTGATTACAGCGGTGGCTATGACGTGCTGCTGCTGTAACATGCTGCTGACGCGTCCGGTGGAAAGGAGGGGTAAGTCGATGATAACTAACTTGTTGATTAGTTCAGATAATGGCAGCTGCCTTGAACTTAAATTGCTACAAAACCACAGTTTCATAATTTGTATTTAACACCACATTGTTGTTGGAAGATAACTAGACAATATTCAAAATAGAGCCACTATAAGAAGATATGACAAATAAGGTTATGTATCAGGTTTAACATTTTTGTTTGGTTTTATTAAAGTGATGAGCGTCCTCTTGTGATGATACCGTGTTTATGCTTTGAATCTGAATAAATGCCTCTCCTTGAATCATGTGCTTAATGGGGCCCATTGACATTGAGAGTGTACAGGGCCCAGAATTTGGTGCTATGCCACTACCCCTAAATATTAAGTATTTCAAGCTAAACTGGATAGCTAAATATATAGCTTCAAACAAAATATTTAACTCAAAACTAAATATTTAGCTGATATGCAAATTCAATTGCTGAGAAGCAGAGGTGAACTGTCAAAAAACTTGCAAACCTCTATTAAAACTCTGCTGCTGGTGCAGTCACTGTTGCTGTTAATGCAACGGTAAACATCTGTATTCCCATTAAAATGGCTAATCCTATGTTTTAAGTATAAATGTTGGATATTGATATTTGTAAGCGAAATATTTAGCTTATAAGCTACATACATAGTTTTAAAATTGAATTTTTATTTTACAAATAAAATTAATTAAATATTTAGTTTTGGAATGGGGCATTTATAAAGGGGTAAATAATACTGATGGAAATATAAAAATTTTATTTTCTCCTATGACAAGCTCAACAACCCAAATAATTCCTGTTAATTTTTGACTGTGTAACTCTACAAATGGCACCCCATAGAGTTGTTCCACTCACATTGAGGAAAAAGCATTTGCTTGCAGGAGACAGCATAAAATGATTCACTGACTTGATTCCTTCATTTAAGACATTTCAATCAAATCATCGAAATAACCCTGGTAAATCCTCAGCTGTATGAGTGGGCAAGAACCAGAAAAGAAATCAAACTTGTGCTTGGGGCGCAGCTGGTTTGTGGGAGTCGAGCCGCAGTTGCTCTGGCCATAATTATTCCTCCAGTCCACATGGTATGTCAGGAGTCAAGAATGCACTGCTATTCATCTGTACCCCAGTGAGACCCCTCATGGAGCTCTCCCATTTGGTCTCTTAACACAAAAGCATGCTCTTATTGTTTACTGCTGGCACCTTATCTGCAGTCTTTTTCAGGATACTTATAGAGAAACGGGAAATTGGAAAAAGGAAAGCATTTGTTCTCCTGCTTTCCGAAGAAAGATTAAAAGTAACAGAGTACAGCCTCCCATCCTAGCTCAGACAGTCCAGGTTAATGTAAACTGTCATGTACTTGACAGTGAATTAGCTTTTTTCCCTCTCTCTGAAAGTCAGAGATGACACCCGATGATACATGCTGTGCCGATATTAAACCCTGCTGTATGCATGTCAGATATGCTATATGTAGATAGATGCATTTTAGAAATTTACAGTATGAAGTGGCTGTTTAGGCTCCTTCTAATCCCACCAATGCTTGGAAAAAAGTATTTTATGATCTGTGTGAATGTGAAGGAGAGAATGGCAGAAAAGATACATACTGGAACAGTGAAAGACTCTTAGGTACAGTACATTGGACAACATTAAGCTACAGTAGAATGGTTTTGATGGTTTGAAAACAAGAACAGCAAATGCCACTCTAACAATTGGGAAACCAATCCAAACACCTTGAATGTTTCCTTTTTTACAAACAGAAATTTTACTAAATACATTACTCTAGAACTTACTTAAATTACTGAGTACACATTTGCAATTTAATCTCATTATAAAATCAAATTTTTAAGAGTAATACATTTGTGGAGAAGTGTAATTTAAACCAGGGTTAAGTTACGGAACAATATCCCAAGCTTTCTCACAAAGAACTACCAATCCATTCTTTTTGATGAACAGTCTATGGCACAACTAGAAATCACTTAACACCTAATTCACACCGGATGTGGTACGGCTGCGGTCCGGTTACTGTACAGCTACTGTATGGAACGCAAATTACACCGACAGTGGTTTGTATGCGGAATGTCTCTGGACATGTGGTCCAGCAAGAGTGCCAAATCTTTGTGGGTCACCCAAGTTAACAAGATAAATGAATTATAACTATATATAACTAGTGGATCTGGTAAACAAAAGCCGCACTCGCCTACTTGTACTTTTGTTGAACGTTGTTATTCACTTGGCTTGTTTTACAATGGGTAAGTTCACTACGTTTCTATAGAGTTTAATGCTATCTTGTTTAATTAAATAATGTTGTGATTTTATCTCTGAAATATCCAAATCCTATGGAGCAAAGTTACGTGCTTTGATAATTTCATATTGCTACTTATTATTCAATACGTAAATTTAAGTTTATGAAACTCTGCATGGAGCGTTAGGAAGAAATAGACTTGATGCGGAAAGTTAATGGAGCTCTGGATTCACACAGCAGCCAAAGTGAATGCTCTGATTGAACTCAATGTTTTTTCATCTTTGAGGAATCCTTATGGAATCCTCATCCGTTCCACACACGGGTTAATCAGGTGTAAGATATAAACATCCACCTATTCAGAACGGCTTGGCAAAGATTGGTAATCAGAATAGCAGCCATGGTGCCAATTCTGTAGGAGCAGCAGAGATTCCCAGCTCAGGTGGGAGAACATGTTGTTAAGAAAATTTCACTTTAACGACAATAAGAAAACAAAAGATGCACTGATATTCTTTGGTCCAATGGAGTTAAACAGAGTATGAAAACCGCCCATGGTTGTTTGCAAGGTTCAGAGGGGCTACGAACACTAACACTTAAATTCCACTGCATGCGCCCCACCTCCGCTCCGCTCCACTTCGGAGCCCAGATGTGCTCAACGAAGCATGCACGGGAATTGCGAGATATCGCGATATAGAGGAGTGCTATATACACGGAAGTCAGACCAAAATCCTTCATTCCAAGGAAAACAAACAGAAAAGAACAGCTGATCTACTTCTATTTGCAATTATTCTTTGTCAAGATATCTCCACGGACTTTCTTAAACAATGGGTGAGTACATTTATAGCAGATAAGCTGTATTTATAGCGTATTTTTTATCTTAAAAAAAAGAAATCTGTCTTTACTGATTTATTTTGAAAAACCGGATGATCTGCATTTTCAGCATCCTGCCTGGTACTTTTTTATTTGTGTAGATTTACTGCGGACTTGCTCCGGTGTCCGGCAAAATTCAATTCATTCCTATTTTTGCCGGAGTGCGAAACGGCGGCCGGTAGTGGAATAGTTATTTTTCATTACAATGGGATCGGATTTGTTGCAGCGTGCGTGGCGTAGCGGAGCGCATGTAGTGGAATTTAGGTGTAAAAGTATACAATACTCTGAACACAGCATCTCTATTATGAGCCAAGGTGGCAATAGTATCATGATGTGAAGATTTTCTTTCAAAAGAAGCTGATCAGAGTTAATGGGAAGATGAACAGCGTTACATACAGGACTAGAGCCGTATGTTGAGAATGAGCGACAGTCGACGCTACAGACTCCGATTTATGGGAAGTGTGTGCCGTCAGAGAATACTTTGCTATACTTACACTGTAACAAACAAACTGGGAAATTCACAGTAATTAACTGGCAGCAACTCACAAGTAAGTTACTATAAAATAAAATTTGTGTTTTAGCTGTAGAACTGAACACCGTAATTAACATTTACACTATGTGTGATTACAGTAGTATTTTGAAACTGTAAAATATAACACAATTAATGTTATGTATTGTTGTTTATATTACTGGTGATGCCACATTGTAGCCACAGCTACCCTGCAGGGCACACTGAGCACAACAACCAAGTTAACTGGAGCTGGGGATCAATCCATCAATCCTCTGGTTACAAGACAAACTCCTAAATCCCTTTGCCACAATCACCCTAATAAAAAAAAGTGTTGAAGGATATTTATCTGTACCGCCATTCCCTACCAAACACAATATGTTACCACACATTTTAATTAATTATTGTGAATTATTACAGTACTGTAATGGTTACTGTGAAATTTTGCAGTCCTGCACATGTTACTTCAATTTCCAACAGTAAATAATATATTACTGTAAATTCCAATATATTACTGTGAATTTATACAGTACTACTGCCATTCCCTAACATACACAATGTTATGCAAATTTCTATTTATTGTTGCTATTTCTACAGTACTGTTATGGCTGCTGTGATTTTCTACAGGTACACAACATGTTACTGTTCCAATTCCAATATATTACTGTGAATTTCTACAGTGCTGGTGCCATTCCCTACACAATGTTACTGCAAAATTCTGTTAATTATTCTACAGCACTGTTATGGTTGTTGTGATTTTCTACAGGTACACAGCATGTTACTGTGAAATTTCATACTGCTGTAAATTTTGGCTTTGTTTTTTACAGTAGTGATGAAATTACTGTGACTTACTACAGGTCTGCTGTGAGTTTATACTGTATTGTGTTTATTACTTTGATTTCTACAATATTTAGCTAATTACTACTAAATATATAGTGTTTTACTTTACATTCACTGTGACTTACTGTGTTTTTCACAGTCATTTCTTACAGGGTAGGTTTAGTTACATCTTTGGACGTAAAAAAGCCAAGCTTTGTGTGTGTTGTTTGTAAAATAGATGACTGTTCAGAGATCATTGACGACTGCCTACAATTTAACTCTAAATAACTCCTGGATCATGTGCTCTGATTCATAACATTGTCCTGTTTGAAATAAATTCATCTCACATAGGCCTTTTGTAAGGTGAAAAATCAATATTATGACACTTCAGGGGCTAAATACACTTTTTTTGTAATTAGAAACAAAGAAATCCTTTCCTTCTACTTCAGTTACACACTACTTGTGTGTTGTTCAATAACATAAATCCCATGAGATCATTTTAAGACTTTATTTGTAACAGGACTTGTACTACACAGTGTATGCAGACTTATGCCACAGCCAGAGGGCTATCGTATAAAGTGCTGCAGTTCTCTGTACAGTATGTGAAGCACGTTCCACTACAGAAAAAAATGACCTCTGCGATCCACATTCATGCTCTCACCCTTTGTCTTAACCAGCCCAATATTATCAGCTACCTGCCTGCTGCAGTGAAGGTGTGCTGCGACTGATATTAAACAGACAGGCCGAAAGCACCAGGAAAGCTCCTCACAGTAAAAAAAAAGAAAAGAAGAAGAAAAAACAGCATCGAATCTCTCCCACGGCCTAGTAAAAACCACAGAGCAATCATATAATTATAGAGCCCTTAGGAGCACCACCTGCTGTCTGCTTATATTTGAAGAAGAGAAATTAGTTTGAGGCTCCTCTTATTTATCCTCTTAATCTACAAGTATAAAATCTCTTTCTTTCAGTCTACTTGTTCCAACATCCTTGTACCTTTCCCAGCGTTCTACACCTCCACTTCTCTCTTCTCTGAAATAACCAGCTATGTTCTGGTAAATGGTGTCGCAGTTTGCCTCCCCGCCTCATCCCCCTCTTCCTCTCCCCCGTGCTCCCACTGGTGAAATTACCAGCTGGTTACTATAGAGACATGTTTATAAATGCAGTTAATGGCTCCCTTTTTGCTCCTTTTCTTGCAACATTTACCTCCTAATTTTCCTCGTGCAGTGTGCCTTCACCTCTAAATGGACATCTCTCCTTTATTTTCTGACGTCACTTCCATTTGCCTTCTTCCACCCAACTATGTTTCTCCTTTTCTTTGTTAAAATCTCATTATTTTGTTCATTTAGTTATTAATGTTGTTGGTTTTAATTACATGCAAAACATAGATATAGATATATAGCTATAATGAAGACTCAGGACAACACAGCTTCTGTTCTAGAAAGTAGCTTCAGCCGGGTTTTATTGGATCTTGGTTCTCAATACAATGCTACATAGGTCATTGACCTCTATATCTAACATTCTATATCCATTGTCTATTAACAATTGACATACCTTATCTCTGAGCAGACGTCCACGCTGAGATCCCAGCAGACCAACTAAAACCCTCTCTTTTCCTCTAAAAGGAGCCCTATCTTTTATACTTGATCACTGCGTCACTTACGGGAACCATCTGGTGTTCTTGGCCAGCGGCTTGATATTAGTTTATCTTGAAGGCGCCTAATTGTCTGGTTCTGAAGAGGCCAGAAAAGCTAGGAACAAAACATTTCCTAGAATCGCTTAATGACAAGTCTTTCGTGGAAGTACCACGTGCATCTTGTCAGCTTCTGAGAATTGATGCACGTGTTGATTACACGTGCCATGCAGGCCCAAATTTTGGCTTCTACATTCCCCGGTTTGATGCCATTAGGCATCACTAATTAGCTACCTATAAATGCAGTTAATATGAGTATTATATGGTAAGTAAACATCAATATGGTAGGATATACTGTGGTAAATAGGCATATGACAGACACATAAAAGTAACATTATAATGGGACTTATGCAGGATTACACCTGTCCAAAGCAATGGTGAGTAACAATCAAACCTATGTCAGTTGTGGTCCGTTGTGTGGGATCAAAAACCTGTCGCTACAAGAACAGGGAAAATTATCCCACTGCCCCTCCGGCCAGGCGACAACCTTACGGTCCACCGGACCTTCAAGCGACATGAGGCATAATCCTTAATATAGTATTACCAAAATGTGATTAAATGCAATCCTTAATAAGTCTGACACAAGTGAGAGTAAATGGCACAAATGAGAATAAATGTAAACATTAAAACATTCAACTTAGTTATAAATTCAAATTACCAGCTGGCTTATTTGTTGTAACATACTAGAAATAACATATGAAACACATAACATATAACAGATGAGAAAATGTTGATCTTGTCCATCCGGGAAGGTATGATCGATATGGTGTTAAACAGTCTCGATAGTCCACATATAATGAACACAATGAATAGAGTAAGAGTATAAATCCTTCTTGAAGGTTACGATGAGGGATGAAGGGGTGATGAAGTGATGGTGTCCTGGAGGGGACTTGTAGTCAGAAAGCACTTAACTGAGCTTGTTTAACAGTCTTGGCTTAGATACTTAGACATGTTGGGGGGCAGAAGGATTGTTCATTGCGATCACTTCCAACTGGATCAGCTGGGTTGCAGCAGCCAGGTTCATCTGTTTGATCAGTGTCCTTGTCCATACTCTCTTCACCACAGGTATGACGAGACATGTCAATAAGAAAATTACAATTAGAACTATGGTCGCACTAATTGCCACCTTAATTAGCATTGCTTTCCAATCTCCTAAATTTAGGTCTAACCACCCCCCAGACCAGTCATTCTTCCCAGCATTCAAACTAAGTTCTTCTCTAAGTGTTCTAAGTTTTGTCATTGCGGCAGTAAAGGATCCTTCGTTAGAAGTGTGTGATGGAATATACGTGCAACATTCTGTATCTTGAAATAATTCGCAGAGTCCTCCTTTATCTGCCAACAGCCAGTCCAAAGCCTGTCGATTTTGTAGAGTCATCTTACTAGTCTCATGTAATTGTTGACCTAACATTCCAAGAGCATCTCCAGTATAATTAAGGATTCGCTGTTGATTATAATAAATATAATTAATCCATTCTACATTCTTATTTATGGTAATATGAGGAATTATTGACTCAAATCCTGCTTTTATTTCATGTCTTGCCTTGAATTCATTTGGAATTCCTTTGGGTTGTCCTATTATATCAAGATAAACACTCTGATCTGGCACATACTGTCTCTTTACTCTAGGATTAGCATTCAAACGATCAAGGTTAATTATCTCATTCACACCTTCATACAACATTGTGACAGGTATTTTCAATCTTACCATGGTGCACAAACCTATCCATCGTGATGGCAAAGTGTTTCTTAGGATGTCATCTCCACACATAAAATAACTATCTGCTATTGCCCAAGTTTGTTCACTCAGAAAGTATAGAGGAGGGAGTGTCATAGTCATATTATCACAGGTCTGACTCAGGGGTTCAGGTTTTTCATACCAAACTGGTGTGTTAACAAAAATAGGTGTCACGTTAGCATGTGGAAACCATGATAGAACCCAAGTTACCTTACAGTTGACTGTTGTGTTACCCATCAAGGTTCCTCCATTCTCAGAGAAGCCTCCGCTAGCAAAACATTCATATTCAGCATCATAGTCTACTTTATACGTAGTTGGAGGACCATTTTGTGCTGTTGAAATGTTAAATTCTGCACATTTATCTCCTATTTTGTAACCTCTATGTTCGTCTAAATAATTATGAATTCTTCTCGACCCATAGAGTAATCTGCATTTAATTCCACACATGGAAAATCTGAAAAATAATGGTGTACCACTTGCATTGTTGAATTCTCCTAATTTACAAGCTTGTTTTTGTACTGAAGCACATTCCTCAAAAGTATATTTTTCTGGAATTGCAATTGGAGGAATTCTTGGTGAGCCAGAACATATAATACATTCTTTGGAAGTCATTTCTCTTGCTGTATACCATGCCCATAAATACCAGCTATTTTGATTAGCTTCTTCCCAAAGTTTATCTGTTGTTAACTTTGGCCTTTTTGCTCTGGGGATGATCACATTAATTGATTTTGTTCTAATCGGTTTATAGCTAGGATCATTTGTATTTTGATATTGTGATCCCTTAATTGTATCTAGTCCCCCCTGACGACGGTCAGAACTGACCTCGTCATCTGGCTTAATCATACTTTGTGTAACTACATTGGTTGCCTGTTTCATGGAAGGCTTATTATTAGCTACAGGTGGGGTAGGAGCAACTGGCGCTGCTTGATTAGTTGTTAGCTTGTTAATTGCTGTTTGTACAGGTGTTGTCTTTACTATTTCAGGTAGCACAATAGGTGAGAGTTTTTCTGTTACCAGTGTAGGTGAGTCTACTAATATAGTAGGTGCTTCAATAGGTGGGGGTTCTGTTGGTAGCTCCCACACGATCTTAAATCTATCCTCAGGTTTCTGTGCTAGTGTAGGTAGTTTAACTTCCTTAACATTTTCTGTGTGTCTACGTGTTCGTGAATGAAGTGTGTGTTTTAAACTATTGAATACTGGTGTCCTGACTGATCTGGTGCGGTGTAGTGACATGTCAGCGTCATACTTAACTTGTGGTGTTGTGTCTTCTTGCTGCCGTCTTCGCGAATGCTCTAGTGACCGGGCGTTGCCTTCTGCTCCTTTGGGAATTGTCTTCACCTCCTCCAGGACTAAGTCCTTCATCACCAGCATTCCTGCCACCATCCAAGATAGTACAGTTATCAGACCCACAATCTTTTTCATGTTTTTCAGTTTTTTCTTTCTTATTTTCTCGATGGGTACTCTCCTGTTTTGTTTCTCTGACTTTGGTGCAGTGGCTCAGATGATACCACATTGAGGAACCGTCAACCTGGATTGCCGTGGGGGTTGCCTGAACCACGAGAAATGGTCCCTCGCGCCTTGGTTCATGCCATTTCCTCCGGAAGACCTTAATATAAACCTGATCTCCAGGAGCCACTGGACCTTCGATATCTCTGCTTATGGCAGCCTCTTTTTCTTTTTCCTGGAAATAGATTGCTTTGTGGATACTAGTTAGTTGCCTGACATAGCTTTTGAGATCTTGCTCTGCTTGCTCAAGTGATGGTCCCTTATGGGGACCTCAAAACTGTGGGACCGGCATTGGCCTGCCTGTTAGAGCTTCATGTGGAGACAAGTGAGTTACTCTGTTTTCTTGCATGCGGTAAGAAAGCAAAGCAAGCGGCAACGCATCCACCCAGTTTAGTTTGGCACATGCACACACCTTCCTGATCTTAGTTTTCAAGGTCAAGTTTACCCGTTCTATAATTCCCTGGGATTGGGGATGATAGACTGCTCCTAATCTCTGTTTAATCCTCAACTGCTGCAAGACTCCCTTAAATACTTTATGAATGAAAGCTGGGCCATTGTCTGATGAAAGCTCTGTTGGAATTCCAAACCGAGGTATAACCTCTCTGACCAGAAATTTCACAGCACTTTCTGCGCTCATATCCTTAGATGGGATTGCTTCAACCCATCGGCTGAATCTGTCAATCACAACCAACATGTATCGCTTTCCCTGCACTGTTTATCATGTCTGCATAGTCAATGACAAGGTGTCTGAATGGACCTTCAGCTATTGGGATGTGTCCTGTTGGTGTTTTTATGCCTTTGTTTTAGATTGTGTGAGTTGTTGCTTTTGTTGTTTCTTTGGGACTGACACTACTTGTGGTTTTGCTACTGCAGATGTTTCACAAAGGATTTTTATCATGGTTGAATCTTTAGTTGTGAGGATTAAAGGGTTGTCTGTTGTTTGCCAAGAGGCCTGTGTGGCTGCCCGCATCATAGGCCCCAAGTCTTTGGATTCAAAGCCTTTGTTGACTAGTAACGTGATATGAGGTACAGATTCTGGTACACAGTACCATCTCTCGATGAATGGGTTTGTTTTTACATTTAGGGCTGCCCCTTGTTTTCCTATCAAAATGTAACCTATTTCTAGCTCAACCTGTAGGTCTTTAGTTGCTTTGTCCCATTCTTCCTCGAATATCTCACTGCACGATGGATCATAGAACATAGTGCAATGAAAACTACTGAATGGTTTGGTTGAATTAGGGATCTGTGCTTTGATGAATTTTTCCCATTTTCCAAAAATGTCAGTTACTGTTTCAGAAATGTTACCTAGCCAGTAGACTTTTGTCAGCTCTGTGTTAACATGCATCTGTAGATCCAATCCAGAGCTGTCAATGTATATCCCTTGTGGTGAACACCAAATTTTTGCATTTAGTTTGCAAAGTGCATCTCTTCCCAAAAGATTTACTGGTGTTTGATTTGACACAAGGATGGGACTCTCAATTTCGCTTTCGTCAATGCTTAATTTTATTGGAGCTGTTACTGGATTGAACTGTGGTATGCCTGAGAATCCTACGGTTTTGATGAACTTATCCGTCAAGGGGAGGTGTTTTGCAAAGCTTGTGTTTACACAAGTGTAACTAGCTCCAGTATCAATTAGCATGTTTGTCGGTTTCCCTTCTAATTTTACTTCAATGAATGGATCACGTTCTACGTTTAGAGAAACTTGAAACTCCCCTGCAGAATTCTCATGGCACCCCTAGCGTGAATTTGTAAAGTGGTTCACTGGACCTCTAAAATTGCCTCTCTGTCCTGTACGGCCCCGCCCGTTCCACTCAGGGGCAACAGGTGCATCCTCACAATCTCGGGCCAGATGTCCCGGCCGATTGCACACCCAGCAACAGTCTCCATAAGGCCTTGCGCCTCTGCCTCTTTGCCCTTCACTCCAAGTTCTGCGGTAAAATGGACGTCTTTGGCTCATTCCTCGACCACCCCTTCGATTTGGGAATATATTAATCACAGGAGGGGGGATTGGTGGGGGATTAGGCGGCTGTGGTGTCATAACCATTTGTGTAGTATGTCCTTCAGTCTCTAAAGCAGTTGCTGGTTTCGTTTGTTTTGCTTTAGCTTTATCTTGTAGTTCTGCAATGTGGAGCTGTGTAAGTTTTCGTTGAGCGTTTCTTTCATCTTCTTGGGCTTTCAAAAGCTCTTTTCTGTATATTCCAATAATATGGCACACGTTTTCCCTGAACATGACATGGCTCATGGAGTGAATCCCAACTGTTTTTTCAAGTCTCTCCTTCACTTTTTCTGGGAGAGCAGCCATTAGGGATGACCGAAACAATGTCCGCATCACGGCATTTTAATTAGGGTCGCTTTCCGTTTCTTCTTGCCATCTTTTGAGCTGTCGTTCTACGTACGCAGCTGGATTCTCCCCTTCTGATATTCCTTCGCCTTTTAAGACGGATGGGTCAACATTTGTGGGGTATTGTTTCCTCAGTAGGTCCCATACCCTGTTTCTGTAGGGGTTGAAGGTCACCCCATCATTGTCGGAGTCCGTTATAAAACAAAGTTCTCCTTCATTTAGCATATTGTTCATGGCAGTCATGCCCATGACTCTTGCTAGTATCGCTTTAATGTCCCCCAGGGCGAGCATCAGTCCGGTAGTCTGTTCCTCGAATGCTCTGACCCACCTTGTCGCCCCGTCGTGGATATCGGGCAGACGGGCCACCAAGCCATTGAGATCTAACATTTGCCAGGGAACATAATTTATGTTATTGCCCTTTACCAAAATAGGGCACATTGCCCCATCAGGGAACCTTTGGGGTTTTTTAATTTTTTCTCTGTCGCGTAAGTCATGCTGCTTTTGTGCATCCACCACAATGTTTGTTGCAGTTTCCGCTAGGTTCTGATGTGTTGGCTGGGCTGTTGAGGTGGTTGGTGTTGGTGAGTAGCAATTGGGACGATAATTAAGGTTAAAGTCCTTTTGTTTTACTTTTGTTTCTTTTTGTTGTCCTTTGTCATCTGATTGTTGTGGTTCTATAAATGTATTGTAACATTTATCAATCTCTTTTTCTAATTCATTTATTATTGTTCGTTTAACTTCCCTGTTGGGATTGAGATCTTTATTTTGCAGTGTTTGCCAGAACTGATCCTTGACAGTCTCAGGGTTTTGTGTCTTTATTCCTGCATAGCAGTCTCTGAATTCAGGTTTCTTAATGGTAGTACTGCAATGGACAGGTGATCGTAATTGTTGTGGGGATGGAAGTCCATTCCCATCTCCTCTTTCTTCTGATAAGCTGGTTCCTGTTAATCTTAGCAGTGGTGCGTATTCTTCCATATCATCTTTCTTTATATCAAAGTTAGCATTTATGTGTAGATCACCTTGCAGGCATGGGTAAATGCCTTGTGTAGGATCTTGATTTACAAGTGGTTTTGTTTCTGTTTGCTTTTCAGGTAGATTTAACTCTCCCTGTTTTTCAGTCAGGCTTGTCATTATTGCTTTGAGATTTCCTCTGAAATTATCACCTTCAGTTCTGAAAAGTTTTAGAATCTGTAGTTCTTTTTGTCTTTTTTCTTTTCTATTTTTCCTATTTTGTTTGGCTTTGTAGTCAAGAATCCTTTGTTCCATTATTTCATTCAAAAGTAAGTCGAATGATCCTCCTTGTGGCCAGGGGTTTGTAAAGTTTTTGGTTCGTTTATACCATTTCTGAGATATTTTATCGATGTCTTTTGCTAATTCAGGATTTTTTACTGACAGAATGGAGACAGGGTCGGCAGCCATGATGAACTCTAGTGTATTTGTGTTTCAGATTTTTAAAGTGTTTTAGTTTAATCAGAATATTTTATTTATTTAATGGCAATTCCACAAATTATCAGTTGATTATGAGCCTTCTTGCTGTTCTGAAAGAAGGGAGGGGAGGTTAAGTCCTGATCTTTAGATCTGTGTATTTTCTATTAACTTCTGTTTTTGTAAGCAGTAAGTTGTTTTATTATTTTGAAAATGTCCTTTAATTAGATCCTTTATAAAAAGACATCAAGGTTAATGCTTCATCATTGGAATAATTCAACTATAGAACAAAAAGTCAGGAAAGGATTTTCCCTTATTGTTATCTCAGTATGGGTGAAGCAACTGTGTAAATAATCAATTAGTTTTTAACAATATACTCTCAAAGCTCAAATGATGTTGTCTATTTTATGTTTCATTAATAGGAGTAAGCTTAATAGGCAAAGCAATGTTTAAAATATAGTTTATTTCAATTTCATGGGCACACCACACTGATCAGTTCACAGCTGTGCTTGCTGCTAACTTTTTTGACCAAGGGTAAATTTGGAGGGCTGGTCCCTAGGAGGGTCTTCAGGCAGAATTATGCAGTGGAGGAGGAGAAGAGTTGGCTTAAGGGCGACGCCCCTTCTCTCAGTTTGCTTCCGCCTGTTGACCAGAACAGATCCGAGGTTTCTCTTACTTGCTACCCCAGCAATTCAACTTATAGCCTGCAAACTGAGCAATACAGTCCTCTCCGGTAAGTCGTGAATTATCTTTATCTGTACTTAGTTAGGTTGGTTTTAATGCGTATGTGTCTGTGTGTATATGACAATCCTTGTTATAAGCTTGTTGGTGCGATAGTTTTAACACTTATAACATCGATTTAAGCTGTTCACTTTTGTTTTAAAACAGAGATCAAACGGTTTTCTGGCTTATATTTCCTTTGACGTCTGCAGAGGGTTGCGCAAAAATGTGTGTGCGTGTGTGTGTGAGCGTGTGTGTATGTGTGTGTGTGAGTGTGTGTGTGTGTGCGTTTGAGTGCGCCTTCAATAACAGGAAATGCCTTTCTTCTCTTGCAAGCCAGAGAGTTAAAAAGAAAAAATCAAACCAGATTTTCAACAACAACCCAACAGAGCTCTGTTACTTTCTAAAAGCACAAGCTTTTGTACTTAAACTAAAGCTTTACATAAATATTAGTTATTTAACTGTTTGCTGTTTTACAGATGTTTAAAGCTTCTCGCCAAATGTGAACCATCGACCTCTGGGCCATGGGCCCAGCACGCTTCCGCTGAGAGAGGAAAAAAGACAATCAGCTCCACAGTTTGTGCAACTCGTAAAGTATAATCCACTCTGAATTCTCAGCACAGTGCTAATTACAACATTATCAATCTTCTTCAGCACAACAACGTATTCTAAGTAGTCTCCTTCAGCAAGAATATTCAAAGAGACCTCAACACATCTCAATTGAACTAAAAGTGTAAAATATAACAGTGAACATATCAATCGGCACACAGCACAAAACTTGTCATTGATTTATATGCAATTTATAAGCAATTGAATCAACAGCATGCAATGTCATTCAGAGCATTTTTTTGCAAGCAGTGTGCAGCGGCAGTTATACACACAAAATCATTATTATAGCAGATCTGTCAAACCATGCATTTGTCAAAGGTCACGTCAATGTCCGTGTCTATTTACTTTGAAATAAACTTTCCCTATTCTCCCAGTTTGGTCTGTTTTTTATTTGTTTGATTGTTGTACTTTAATGTCCTAAATTTTTAACCTGCAGGGTTTTAAATCCAATCCAAATTAATTTATTTTTTATTTTTTTTATAATATGTGCACTTTATAGTAGTAATTATTATCATTGATTATTATCATTACTACTCTTTTTACCTTTTTACAGTCGACTGTCTTAATTCTTTAACTCACACAATAGCACACTACTGCTATTTTCTCTGTATGAAGCTTCAATTTAACTCTTTACTCTTTAACTCTTAACTCTTAGCGCTATTTTCTTTAACACAGTTTCACACAGAGTATTCTTTTTCACAAATACTTCTCAAGAGGTTTTTTGTGTTACTCTAAGGGTTTTTTCCTTTTTTTTTCCAAAAGTTCTTAAAGCAGAACTTTTTATTTATTTATTATTTTCTCATTTATACTATTTTTTTGTTCTTTCTTAAAACTAAGGCACAGTTTCTTTTACCTCTATTTTCATTTACTCTGTTTTTCTTATATTGTCTCTTTTATCTCTTCTTTGTCTCTTCTTTTTCTCTTTACAGCTGTCTCTAAGTCCAATTTTGGGTCTCGTATCTGCTCAGGGTTCTTTTTCCTTTTTAACACTTATAAGCAAATTTTAGACAGCTCTATCTCCCGGGAGATATTTGGCTGCAGCGTATTTCCAGATAAGAAGCTGATAATGCCTAGGAACTTCTTCTGACTTTAGCATCCAGACAAACTCCGACACCAGAGGAGAAAATGTAAAATTATTTTACCTTTAGAAGGATCTATTTTGGCCGGCCTTTCTCCCCTGAAGCCGGGGTGCGTTCGGCTGCTGTCAGACCCTGGCTAGCTCGCCAAATGTTGTTGGTTTTAATTACATGCAAAACATAGATATAGATATATAGCTATAATGAAGACTCAGGACAACACAGCTTCTGTTCTAGAAAGTAGCTTCAGCCGGGTTTTATTGGATCTTGGTTCTCAATACAATGCTACATAGGTCATTGACCTCTATATCTAACATTCTATATCCATTGTCTATTAACAATTGACATACCTTATCTCTGAGCAGACGTCCACGCTGAGATCCCAGCAGACCAACTCAAACCCTCTCTTTTTCCTCTAAAAGGAGCCCTATCTTTTATACTTGATCACTGCGTCACTTACGGGAACCATCTGGTGTTCTTGGCCAGTGGCTTGATATTAGTTTATCTTGAAGGCGCCTAATTGTCTGGTTCTGAAGAGGCCAGAAAAGCTGGGAACAAAACATTTCCTAGAATCGCTTAATGACAAGTCTTTCGTGGAAGTACCACGTGCATCTTGTCAGCTTCTGAGAATTGATGCACGTGTTGATTACACGTGCCATGCAGGCCCAAATTTTGGCTTCTACATTAACCTATATCAACTTTTGCTGTTCTCTGACATTTTTGTATTCTATAATTGTTTTTCATCCCAAATGTTTGCACAGGAGTTCCATGCTTCTCTCTCATAAGTTACTGTACAGCCTTTCTTTATGATAATGTACTTGTGTGAGACATACCATATATATCATTGTTTGGAAAGCTCTCTCTTACCTTTGCGGCCGCAGAGGTAATGTAAGGGAAAAAAGCTGTGGGTTGTCTTTCTGCTCCCTTCTGAACGGCTAATGGAGAGGTGATTTATGCACGTATCTACTCGAGAAGCCGATGAGCGTTTAGGCGTTTCTGTTGCACTCAAAGAAGAGTGCTGCTGAGGCTACAGTTTTCCTCCTACTGGGTTCAGGTGTGGAGGGGAGCTAATGCACAACAAAAGGTTTCTGTGCTTACGCAAAGACCAGCCTACCTCAACTCAAGCTCCAAGTGAAGCACTTAGGTCCCGTTTGATTCCTCCACAAAGTTGTAAAAGCATTAAAAATGCAGTCAGAAACAACTGTGCTAGTCATTTGTTCATTTATATTTTACATCAATGGAGCTTTACTGTCTTGTAATCTTCAAATCTTCAAATGTAGTCTTAGTTAATAGATCCCCAGCCTTTCTGGAGGAGTTTTGCAACTTTTCTTTGAACACTGGCAGCAAAAAACTGTTATACTGTAGCTCCACATAAAAAAACTATAACTTCTCTTGGATCACTTTTATCCCTGGTTGCGCATATTTTTCTGCCATAATTTTTTTCTTTTCACTAAATATTTTCACTAAATATAATGAAGGATAGCAATAAATATAATGAGGGATATTTTATTTAGCTATGTGTTGATTTGAAGTGTTTTGTATTTCAGTTTACCTGCTGTGGAGATTTTAAACAGAGAGCTAATCAAATGGAAACATTGGGCCTCATTTATCAAACTTGCGCAGAAAACGGTGTATATTTTGGGTGTATATTCCAAATACACAAGACTCAACGTGGGATTTATGAACGTGTCGGATCCGCCCAGATTTGTGCATAAAGACCTGCGCTTGTTGATAAATGTCACGGATGAAACGAGCGTATTTATGAAAGTCACGCCTATAAACATTCACCAACCGCCTCTTCCACGCCTTGTTTTTGCGACATGGCTGAACGCCCCTTGTTTATTTAATATGAAAGACGATCATGACATAACCCAAACATAACTTCATGATATTGCATATTTGTAATGTGAGAGGTGTAGGCATACTTTTTCCAGCACGGGAATGTTTAATGTTGTCTAAATTTTGAATGTTATGCATGTTTTTTGCGTGTTGCGATGAAGGTTGAAATGGGTGTAAAATTTACACCACCTCCTGACTTGGTGTATATTTTTTGCGCATTATACGCTCACGTCCAGATTGATAAATGCAGAAAAGTGTAATTTTATTGTGTAGGCAACATTTACACACTGATTTGGTCGTACGCAAGTTTGATAAATGAGGCCCATTGGCATCATGAGTAGACACAGTACACAATGACGTTTCATCCAGGAAAAAATAGTTTTGTTTTCACAACATTTCTCTTGTATCTTTTTCATACCCTTTTCAAAACAGCTGTATTTGGTCTTTTTCCTTTTTTTGGGGGGCGGTGTTATAAAGAACAGAAGGTAAACTTTCAACACTCAATTTGTGATTTTTCTCTCAAAGAGATGGAGCTATTTCCATGTTTTCCAAAATGAATTTCTGTCAAAGAGCTGACATGCTCAAGAAAGGGTATGCACATTAAATATTAATGCAGAATGCTAATAGTCATTGTTTACCAGGTTGGATTGCGTTCTGATGTATTTTTCTTAAGACTGTGACAGATGTTCTCTGCTTATTTAGTGTCCAGTCTTTGAACATGACAGCATATTGTGGAAAGGAAAAAGAGGAATGTTGACCAATGGAAGACAAAAGAAGAGTTGCTTGGTCTAAATAACAACCATTTCCAGGAGAAGAACAGTAACTGAAAGTTATGAACACAAAAAAAGAAAAGAGAAAATGAAAACAAATAAATCAATGAAAGACCTGGCACGGCAACTTAGAGATCCATAATTGTATGTAACAAGCACCCTCTTTAGCTCAAGAATTCTGGAATCACGTTATTGGTGGTTAAATATTACATAAAAAACTAACCCCCCCCCCCCCCCCCCCAAAAAAAAAGCAGGAAGACTAATTGCTAACAGTAACACAATATCTGAAGACCATGTACCCTCATTTTTACAACTTTTCCTTTTCTCCAGTTTTGTAGCTGACAGTATGCCTGTTTTTACTTCTGTGTCCACAATCAAGTAATTTGTAACAAAGCCCAAAAGAAGATACAGTTATATTTTGGAAAACTGAACACTGATAGCACAATGGCGGATTGCGGCCCAAGACAAAAGCAGTGATAGCAAATTCTCTAGATCAAATTTAAGCTCATAAAATGAAGATCTTTGTAAAAATGTATCCATTTGTAAACACAAGTAAAGCAACTCATGAAAAATCCCGTTTAAGAGGTAGTAGCCTAGAGATCTAACAGTCTAGCACGATAAGGAGTGACACTCTGTGTAAGCCTAAACTGCCTGTATTTCTCTACAGTAGTGACACAAACTAGCAATCTCACGGCATTCAGGTTGACTTTTGAGTTTTGCTCAGTTCTAATCAATATTTGTACTTAAAAATAAATTTATATATATTTGGCAAAAAGGACAATAAAACTTGAAGACAAAGTTGGGAAAGAAAGAAGCAATAATGTTAGTTTATAAGCAGCAATCAGATCCAAATAGTCTAAGTAACATGATAACAGGTCTTGTACTGCCAGAGGACAGATAAAAATGGTAAAACTACAAACTACATTTTCTCAGAAACTTCATGCTCACAAACGACACCCTTGCAATGGTTGTTCAATCCCTGTTCAAGATTTTCCATATTAACTGCATTTTGGCCTCTTCCCTCAGCTGTTGATTGTTCGTTCCTTAAATCACAGATTCAAAGTCTAGAAAACTGTTGATGAAAACCACTTTAAAGTATCACAAGAATGTCTGAATCCTTGAAAGGAAGGGTTTTTCTTGTATGTTTGACAAATCTGCTCTAAATAGGACTTAGGTGTACCAACACAACACATATTCACCCTGGAATAACAAGAAGGCTACTAATTAGAAGTCAGCTTGAGCTGAACATTAAGCGTGTTTGGACGGATAAAGAGCATTTGTGTGATTATATCTGCCTGTTTGGGCATCTGGCTGCATCATGTCTCTGATTTTCTGCCACTTGTCGTTGTGTCTCCTTTCCAAGAAGACACATTGGCACGCCGGGGAGAGCCTGTCTAACACCAGCGTTTGTGATATTATACCGCACACGACAGCGGGACGAGCTGCCATGACATTGATGACATGACGCGTGTCACCCCTCCGCTGCCTCTCTACGCGCTGCTCTGTGTGGGCCTCTGGTTGTATTTTTTTTTTTCCCACGGCCTTCTCTCCTTGTGTGATTTGATGAGGTGCAGTAATATATAAGAAATGACTTGGTGGCAACTCATCTAATATGATTTGTGTTGGAGCTCATAAAACCTGGCCAGGCGTAACTTTAAAAGAATGGAATTGGAGGACCGTGCAGATTCAGCTGCCTCTGTCGCATTGCAGGCATCGTAAATGTGTTTAAAATCCGGTTCCGGGATTATCAGGGAATTTCTATCAGAGCTAATGACATCCACGTCATTTTCTCATAAAGTGTGTATGTGCACAGTGTGTCCCAGCCACTTTGAACACTACTCCACCTCAGAATGTTGCCTTCAGTCTGTAGAGAGGCAATGAGGCGTCTGTCTCCCCTCTGCCTCTCTCCTGCAATGACTCTGAAAATAAATAATAAACACATTTAATTAAAATGAAAATGCGCTGCATTTCTGTGTTAATCCTAATTTATTCGCTTTAATTGAGCTTCCATTTGCGTTGGCAATGGTTGGCAGAAGTGTTAATAAATGTGCTATTGTCTGTATGTGGTGAAGCATTTAGCAGAGCAAATTCTAATATGGCAGTCCTTCACCTAACTAATCAGCAGGAAGAAAAACCAACTCAGGGTCATAAACTTAAAGAAGGCAGCAGTCAAGCCCACAAATACACAAGCAACAATTAATACCTGACTAAAGGTTGATCCACAAGAAGCTGAAACCTCAAACTGACATAATGAGTGTCCTTAGTACTTAAAGTAAGTGAATTAAGCAAAACAGCTTAGAATAAGAGAAAAACATTTTAATTTTAGCAAGGATTGTTTTACATTATTTACTTCAAACATTTAAAAAGCATGGAAATAATTTCTAGTTAGAAATACATTGATTAGGTTTTTCTGATGTATTTTTTACCCTAAGGTCTATAAAAGATATAAAAGAGAAAAGCACACGCATCAGGTTCTTTAATATGTCCACAACCTTTATCTGAATGTTATCATGGTCATCAAGATACATATATATAACCACATTTGTAAAGGTTTTTGTAAATCCCCAATCTGAGCTAATCAAGGCAAAATCATAATGACTCAACTCGATCTCTGGTGGATTGATGGTTGCCTGTCCAGATTTAGTGATGAATTTAGAATGTTTCCATCATAACCACTGAAATTCTTGAAAAAAAGCATTTTGTATGTAAGTAAAAAGGTACCAGGGATTGTGTGTTAATAGTTTAGTCACCTGTATAAGTTCTTTTCAAATATCAAATTGTTTGTCAAATTAGTCAGTAAAAAGTTATTTGATGAATACGAAAAATAACTAAATTGAAACTATTTTTTTGGGTTCTCATTACATTTCTAGCTGCCTGTCTGCCCACCTATTTAACAGTCTTCAAACAAAAGTGTGTTTGCTATATGTTGCAGACCAGGTCAGTCTCTTTTGTGCTTTATAAGTGTCTCAGCACATTTCCCATTTTCCCACTTGGCCCTGTTTTTTTAACCTCTATTTGTCCCTCCAGAAAACATAATAAGCACAAGTTTCCATCAGCGGACTGATGACATGTAATCATATTTATCTTTATATTCAGTTTCTTCATCTGTTAGGTCTATTCTTTTTCGCATTAATGATACAAACACAGTAGATATGTAATATTTAGTATGTCTTATGCTTAAAGACAAAAATGAGAATACTGTGAAAAAAGCCTGTTGACAATATTGGACCATCTTTCCATCCATTGTTTTTCACTTATCCATGCCCTACATAAAGGTATATCACATTATTTTGTTATAAATTATTTTAACAGGCATAATTACTTCCTGATTCATAGACGAAAAAAACAACAACAAAAAAACAAAAACAGGTAGAACATGCCTGACAATATCAAGAGGACTAAAATGTCTTGTTTAGCTAAACATCAATATAAAGAAATAAAGTCAAGTTATTTTGTATGGAACATTTCAGCAGTATTGCAGCTTAAAGTGCTTTATATGATAAAAAACACAACACAATAAACAAAAAAATATTGCATTGCATTGGAAAAATCTAAAAGTATCGAACTATAATTAATCTATGTTTCACTTATTATTGATCACAGGCAGCCCTAAACAAATGGGTTTTTAGAAAGAAATTCAATAACAGATGAGAAATAAAGTCATTGACTTCTATAAATATGGAAAAGTTTGCCATTTCTAAGTCTTCTGAAGTCTTTCATCCACAAATGGAGAAGATGGTGGCGAACATTCTGAGGAGTGGCGTTTGTACCAAATTACTCCATTTTACTGCATATCCAGCAGCAACAGAACCCTGATTAACATCCAAATCACTGCAGGCCTCATTTCATGCAGTAAATTTAGCTGTTTAATGATTCAGCAATAATAAAGAGACCAGACAAAAATGACAGTGATGGATTTGGATGGTTTTTCCTGTTATTTATGAAAGACAACTGCCAAGGCATTTGAGAAAAAGAACGTCAAGATCCATGAATTCTGCCCTTTAGCAGAATACCTTTAAAGAGAATGTAATGTCGCCAATTCAAGACCTTGAGCTTTTTTGCACCAGCGTAATGGAGGGGCAGGACGATAATCTGAAGCATGGCAACAAGATTGCCTCTGAATAGCTCAATGATATCCCACTACAATGTAGGTTTTGGAGTGGTCAAGTCAAAGTTTGGAGTTAGCTTATTGAGATGCTGTAGCATGAACTTAAAAAAACCCTTTGTGCTTTAAAACCTTCTGTGTATGAAAAAGTATTCCTCTAGGAGGCCACAGTTTTATCTGCAGTGATGTAAAAGACCCATTACCAGTTACCACAAATGTTCAGTGGCTATTATTGCTCCCAAGAAGGACACTACCTGTTTATATTGATTTAGGGAGCAATTAGGTTTTTTTTTTTGTCATAGGGACAGTTCAATTCAGATAACTTTTCTCTTACTAAATTCAATTATAATTATAAAGTGCCAAAATGGAGCGCAATTGGGATTCTTGTCTTGTTTCTCAAAGATGATTCACCTAGCATCTAAAGCTGAATGAGAGGTTAATGTCCAGGAAAAGCGAGAACCTGCATCAGCAAAATACAATCTTAATTTTAACATCTTTTAATTTAAATTTTTTTTTTTGATGATCTGAATCATTCAATTGTGACAGAGGACCAAAAACAAAAGAAAACCTCTAATTGGGGGATACTTGTATCATGAGACTACCTTTTAAAGTCAAAAATATGTATCCTAAGGTCTAATACAATGTCATTTTTCTTGTTCCATTATGAAATCCTTGAATTAACAGAGCATTGTGATATAATTGTGTTATGTTTCCATTGTCAGTTATATTTTAACATTTTATGTCAGCCTCTTGAAACCTTCTAGTTTCATGTTACTGAAAATATATCTAATATCTCTAATTGCAGCCTATAAACCTCCATATTGCTGCTCTTTTTATCCCCTTTTTGTCTTCCAACTTTACAGTTTTCATTTTTGCAGAGAGTGATGAAAAGATATTCTATTTCTCAAGGCAAGGATAATAATTTTCTTAAAGCAGCAGTTTAATTGCATCTTAAAAGTGTACTTCTTCCGTGTCTTTCACCGTTCTTGAACTCTGCTCTTTCGTCTGGCGTGAAACCAGCGTGGAAGTAAACTCTCTCTCCTCTGCTCTGTGTCTCTCTTTCTCATTAGCGGAGTTTTCCCTTCATTACCCTAATGTCATAATTTTCTTTTGAGAAAATGTAATTGGGCCTTTGCTTGTCAGCGATTGTCTTGGTATTTGCTGCATGTAAAATCAAGTGAGAGTGAATTTGCACCCCGGGCGTATTTGAGCTGTCTCTCAGCGTCCCACTTGGTGAATTCAGAGAGCATGAAAGAAAATGTTGAACAGGGGCATGTTTCTATCAATCCTCCCTCTCTGTAGCCTTCAATGTCCCTCCAAATATTACTTAGTGTGAGGCGGCCAAGCAAAACATCACACCTCGTGCATTCGAAACGATGCACATTTGCAGTATCTGATTAGACTCCTTGTGTTGTCTAGGGGGTAAAGGAAAGCAGATACCAGCAATATATTTAAAGTGCCGTTGTCATCCTAAGTGTGGCCCCAGGTGAGGCATCTGCACACATCTGCAGCATGCAAAAACATCCCCTGTTGCATCGTTATCTTCTCCAGAGCTACTAAGTGATTTATTTACCTGCTCGCCACATGTCACTCAGGCAAAAGGACGAAGGCCGTTAAAGAAGAGAAAATGCAGTGAAAGAGGTGGAAATGGTGGGAGAGGATAGGCATCAGCGAGAGTAAAGGTGAAGAGCAACAGAAGATAGGAAGAGGCAATGAGCAAACAAGTGCTGAGACGATGATAGCAGTCTGACGATGAGGGGGAGCAGGTGGAAAGACATGTTCAGTCGTCATTTACAGACTGACACAGCCGATGAAGGTCTAGGCGGCAGCGGGGAGTAGAAAATGAAAATGACACGACTGAGACTCAGTAAAGCCGCTGAGCCTTGTGCGTCACCCTCAGTCAGGGGATTTTATTTGGCTAAAATAAAATCCATGCAAACCCCAAGGATGCCACTTCTCATTCATTTCGAGCCTGTCATCAATAAGAAGACATCAGCAGCTGAGGGACATCAGGTGGTGGGAGACGAAAGGTATTAGTCAACTGAAAGTGGCTGCCCTGTGTTGCTGCTTATGTTTGAGCACATGCACCCAGTTACATTTCCAGGAGACTAATTCAATAAATGTAGGAGGAATACTTCAATTGGATACATTAAAAAACAAGACTTGGTTTCAAACAGGGTTGTAAACTTCATGTTACCAAACATTGAAGGACCCGCTTTTAGGGAATCAAAATGCTATTGAATACATAATACCAGTAAACATCATACAACAAAGCTGTGGGTAGCAAAAAATCTATCCATTATAAATGTAGTGGTGAAGGACAGAACAGTTTCCTTCAGCTGTGTTTACTCAGAACCACATGACACATGGAAACGTGTTGGTTGCTTTGTTATTGTGGAGAGAACTAAATTGATACAGAAAAAACTGAAGCCAAACCTCTGATCACTGTTACTCATTTTCATAGTTTACTATGCAATAAGTTAATATTACTGTGTAACAGTTAAGGCATAGAGTCCCCAAAAATGTTTTGGATGTTATGCTAGCATTGTGTATCAAGATTTATTTTGCTTGATGTCCTTTCACAAACTATATGAACAGTTTTCACTCCTACCATCTGACCTGAACTTACTGGGTAAAAACTGACATTTAAGAAATGGCTGGTAGAGTTTTTGGGGACAACATAGGCTAAAGCAGTGTTTCCCAAACATTTTCTTCTGGGCCCCCCTTTTGGTTTACATAACACCAAACCCCCCCCCGCGCAAATTCTCTCACTCACACACCTTGTCCAATCAGAGTACACTGCAGTTTATTTCACTTTCACCCTTTTATTAAGAAAATTGGACGAATTAAGGGCTGACTGCAATAAACAACGGGTTGCATAACAATAAAATACAACCTCAAGTAACAAAACAACAAACAGTCTTACCAGTGTAAAAAATGTAAGGGTAAATTTTTAATTGTAGTCTGTACAACAGTATTTTTGCTGTCAGTGTAATTTTTTCAAGCATCTTAACAACGTAATGCTTTTCTTTTTTAAATTTGTTGTAACAAAATTCCACACTGTGATCCATTCATTCTTTTAAAAGAAAGGTTCTCTGTTCAAAAAGGGATAATAATTATGAACAACTCCCTGAGAGGAAAATAAATTAAAATAAAGGTTTGTCATAAAAAATGACTTAAATCCTGCCATCTTCTCAGTGACTGGTGTGAGCCTGCTTGTTGCTGCAGATCTTCTCAAATCTGGGTCTTAGTTGTGAGACTGCCACCCTGAGTTCAGTTTCAATGTCCAGCTTTGACCATTTTGCTAGCTGTCAAGTAGTGATTTTGTTATTTTGTTTATCATTCATTTGTCTCGCGCCCCCCCTGCAATGGCACGACGCCCCCCCTAGGGGGCGCGCCCCACACTTTGGGAACCACTGGGCTAAAGGATGTGGAAAAATTTTGTGATAATTTTTTTCCAGTAATTGTTGCTTTAAGAGCCCAAAATAATTAAAAGGATTTTAATGATGTTTATTTAATACTAATCATCCCCCCCCCCCCCAGCAATAATATTTACTGTTGCTGAGACCGACCTGAAAGTGCTTCAGGACTGGACCCAGACTTTTGTTTTAAAAATGTTCATAGCGAGGTTTGAATGAACAGTTAAATAACTTCAGCTAGGCTTTCACAAGTACAAAACTGACTTTAAAATCTACAGAAATTAAATACAAACTCTTCTGAATAAGAAAAACAATAACAGTTCATGTTTTAATTCATAATGAAAAAAATAGACAATCTGAAAATAATGTTGACAGAAATCAAGCATTGCCTTTTTTCAAAGTAACAACTAAAGGTAAAAACTAAAAACTGCGTACTCCAGTCTTTAGTTTTCATCCTCATACTCCTCAGTTAATTTATAGATGAACTTTCACTTTGTACAGCATTATTGTAGTTTGTGTCCATGCGACCTGCAGGATCTTTAGCATTTTTGTAACACATAGTATGCAACCTTTGCCAGCTATGTTCACCAATAAAGCTACACTTGCACTTTGACATCTTGTAAACAGCCGCAGTACTGTGAAATACTGCACAATAAGTAGCAGCACAATGCAATGCGGCATATTGCAGCATAGCACAGCCTGCTGTCTGTTCAATCTATGAACGGATCAGAACTAGCAACTATACAACAGCTCGGGGAGGACATCAGATGAGAGAAAAGCTGTCATATTGTATGCATTGCACCAGTCAGTTTATGTATGCTCATTTGTCCCCCTTAAAAAAATAAAACTCAGGCTTCTTCATCAATTTATGAAATCCCCCCTGGATGCACCGGACAGCAGGTGAAAAGTGGACATATCCAGGTAAAAGAGGACCATTGGTCTCCCAACTATAACCATCACTCCACTCCCTCGTCATTTTTCATGGATTGTAATGGTTGTTTAAGCTTCTGGCAACAACAGTTCTTGCATTAACAGCACCCTGGCGGAGCCTTTTCTCAACAACACCAACTCTCTGTTACCAAGTCTTTAAATTTCCTGGCTTTGAATAGCTAAAGGTTGTCCTCATACATGGGGAACCCTCTGCTTCACTCAACATGAGCTTAGTGTGGTTGACAAACAGATCATGGGATGACGGCACATGTAGAAAATAAAAAACTTCCTCAGAGTGCAAAAACGTATAAATAGTTCAGTTTATTTATGTAGCCCAAGTTCACCACATGTCATCTCAATACATTTAACAAAAAAACCCATTCCAGTCAAACACATTCCACTTTAACCCAGTTATCAAACAGTACGATCAATTTCAGTGTATTATTTTGATAGGTCAAAATGTTTTTTAAAGAAAACCCAGCAGATAATTTACTTGCAGCATTCACCCCACATGGATGAGCATGCAGCGACAATGGACTATCGCTTGCATTGTGTTGCTGACTCTTTAGCAATCCCTCACACTGAGCTGCATGGAGAGACAGTGGAGAGGAAAAACTTCCCGTTAATAGGAAGAAGCCTCCAGCAGAACCTGGGTCACCCCTCCTTTCTATAGGACGCGTAAGCGGTTCTTAATGAAATAGAAAGGGTTTGCTCGCAAAAGCAGCTGTGCCTCCCTTCCCACCAGGAACATTTTAGACACATATCCCTCACGAAAGTTTCTTCCAGCTGATCCCGGGAGATCACGGAATCAAAGATGAATTGCAATTGTATAACTTAAACGGTAGCATGCAAGGGAAAAAACGTAATTCTATGTTCATAAGTAGCATAAACTCACCATCCACTCCCAGAACTGCAGATATTTCTGTCCATGCCTTCTCTTTTTTTTGTTGTCCTTATAAAAATAATCACTGGCATCATATAAACTGGGTGATTCTCCACTTGAAGGGTTTACTACACCTCATCTCTGTTAAAAACCGACAAATAAGACCCTCAGACCGACTGACTTCCACCCTGGTGTCATAGGTAGTGATACTTTGTTGTTATTTTTTTCATAGTCAAGCAGTTAGGAATATGTGTCCTTTATTTCTAAATTTCCAGGTATTTTACTTCCCCCAAAATGCCTGATTTCCTGTCTGGTCCGAACTAAACTGCTGAGCTTGACATGTTTTAGAGGCGTAGCACATAGGAAATAGAACTGCCGTGTAGAGGTTACCACAGAGGTGAAATACTAAGCCGTCAAAGATGGCTCAATGAGCTGCAGGTGTGTGTGGAGCTCCACAGTACAGCTCTGCCCTCAGCTGCAGGGGTGGATCTACTGGGGTGGCATACCCTGAAAGAAAGCCTTGCCACCCCAGCTGCCACTCAAGCCAGCGGCTATGAAATCAATAAATGGTTGTTAAATAGTTGTCGATGTGCCCCTGGGCAAGGCACTTAACCCCAAAAACATCGTCCTACTGAGCCATGTTGCCTGTCGGGGTATGAATGTGAGTGTGAATGGGTGAATGTGGCTTCAATGTAAAGCGCTTTGAGTAGTCAGTATGACTAGAAAAGCGCTATATAAGTTCAGTCCATTTACCATTTGTCTGAAGTCGGACGTTTAGCGAGAGAGAGATGCCGACCTGCACAGAAGGCAGGAGCACACCAGGAAAGAGGAAACTATGCCATCTTACAAAATAGAATATAATTTCTAGCTCAATGCTGATAGTTTTGTAACTATTTGAGGCGATAAAAATTTAAAATCCTAATTTTTGGAACATGTAAACTGAGTCAGAGAAGGTGAAATCTTTACGTTTGTCCAGAAAAATAAGTAAAATGCTCTTTGTGTGACAGCTATCTCCTTTGTTGTCAGCATATTATGATAAGAAAGTACAGCTGCAATACGGAAGAGTGTATATATATATATATATATATATATATATATATATATATATATACACTCTTCCGTATTGCAGCTGTGTATATATATATATATATATATATATATATATATATATGTACGCTTCTGTATTGCATATATACAGGTGCTGGCCAGTAAATTAGAATATCATCAAAAAGTTGAATTAGTTCAGTAATTCCATTCAAAACGTGAAACTTGTATACTGCATACTTTCCTTCCACACTTAGTGATATATTTCAAGTGTTTATTAATTTTCATTTTTATTATTACAACTGACAGCTAATGAAAACACCAAATTCAGTATCTCAGAAGATTAGAATATTCTGAAAAGGCTCAATATAGAAGACACCTGTTGCCACTCTAATCAGCTGATTAACTCAAAACACCTGCAAAGGCCTTTAAAAGGTCCCTCAGTCTTGTTCTGAAGGCTCCACAATCATGGGGAAGACTTCTGACTTAACAGCTGTCCAAAAGACAACCATTGACACCTTGTACAAGGAGGGCAAGACACAAAAGGTGATTGCTAAAGAAGCTGGCTGTTCGCAGAGCTCTGTGTCCAAGCACATTAACAGACAGGCGAAGGGACGGAAAAAATGTGGTAGAAAAAAGTGTACAAGCTCTAGGGATAACCGCACCCTGCAGAGAATTGTGACAACAAACCAATTCAAAAATGTGGGGGAGATGCACAAAGAGTGGACTGCAGCTGGAGTCAGCGCTTCAAGAACCACCACGAAGAGACTCATGAAAGACATGGGATTCAGCTGTCGCATTCCGTGTGTCAAGCCACTCTTGAACAAGAAACAGCGTAAGAAGCGTCTCGCCTGGGCCAAGGACAAAAAGGACTGGACTGCTGCTGAGTGGTCCAAAGTTATGTTTTCTGATGAAAGCAATTTTTGCATTTCCTTTGGAAATCAAGGACCCAGAGTCTGGAGGAAGAGCGGAGAAGCACAGAATCCACGTTGCATGAGGTCCAGTGTAAAGTTTCCACCGTCAGTGATGGTGTGGGGTGCCATGTCATCTGCCGGTGTTGGCCCACTCTGTTTCCTGAGGTCCAAGGTCAATGCAGCCGTCTACCAGGAAGTTTTAGAGCACTTCATGCTTCCTGCTGCTGACCAACTTTATGGGGATGCAGACTTCACTTTTCAACAGGACTTGGCACCTGCACACAGTGCCAAAACCACCAGTACCTGGTTCAAGGACCATGGTATCCCTGTCCTTGATTGGCCAGCAAACTCGCCTGACCTTAACCCCATAGAAAATCTATGGGGTATTGTGAAGCGGAAGATGCAATACGCTAGACCCAACAATGCAGAGGAGCTGAAGATGACTATCAGAGCAACCTGGGCTCTCATAACACCTGAGCAGTGCCACAGACTGATCGAGTCCATGCCACGCCGCATTACTGCAGTGATTGAGGCAAAAGGAGCCCCGACTAAGTATTGAGTGCTATACATGCACATTCTTTTCATGTTCATTCTTTTCAGTTGGCCAACATTAAAAAAAAAAACATATTTTTTCATTGGCCTTTAAAATATTCTAATTTTTTGAGATACCAAATTTGGAGTTTTCATTAGTTGTCACTTATAAATATCAAAATTAAAAGAAATAAACATTGGAAATACATTGGTCTGTGTGCATTGCATGAATATAATGTACAAGTTTCACGTTTTGAATGGAATTACTGAAATAATTCAACTTTTTGATGATATTCTAATTTACTGGCCAGCACCTGTATATATACTAACATATGGTGCCACCCCAGAAATGTCCTTGCCACCCTCCTGCCACCCCAGAAATATTTTTCTAGATCCGCCCCGGCTCAGCTGTGATAGGCAGGTCTTGTTCTCAGGCAGGTGCCCTGGAAGAGATCACTGTAATGGTGGAGAAAAATGAGACAAAATAGACAAACAACCCAGACTCCTAACAACTACCCATATGGCTCATGTCAAAAACTAGTGGTTATCAGCCTATATGAGCATGGGGAATGCTTAATATGACTATGTATGGTTGTGTGTATGGACAGTTGTAAGTATCAAATGGTAAATGGTAAAATGGGCTGCATTTGTATAGCCATTTTTCAACCAAAAGACCATAAATTGTTTTACACTACATTTAGTCTTTTACCCATTCACACACTGATGGCAGCAAGCTATTATGTAGAAACACAGCTGCCCTGGAGCACACTGACAGAAGCGAGGCGCCACCGGGTCCTCTGACCATTACCAGCAGGCAAGGCCGATGAAGTGCCTTGCCCAAGGACACAACAACAAATACAGATGGAGCTGGGATTCGAACCAGCAACCCACTAACAGGCTTAATTCCTACCATCTTGAACCACAGTCAACCCAATGGCAAGTGGAGAACAAAAAAAGTACATTTTAAGACATAAAATAAACAAGAAATAATAAATAAGACATAAAATGGCTTAAAAGTGACACATTATCAAGAGCACTTCAGATTACTGTTTGTTTATTGAAAAGCAGACATCTCTGAGATACAACAAACTGATCAACTAAAAAACCTTTTGATAAAAAAAAATCTTTGATGCCTTTATCTATTTACTTCATTAAGTGTACCCAAGGCTAGACACAGCTAGTAATAGGGACGCATTCACGAATGAAGTCACCTTCATCATTAATGTAACTGTCCACATCACCATTGTGAGGTATCAAGAATAACAGCAGAAAACTTAGCTGAAGAACTTTACAATTTGTGGGATGTTAGTAGAACACAAGATATTTTCCCAGCATGCAAAGGACTTTTTGGACCTTGATTAATGAACAGAAAAAACAGGAGAGTTGTGTATTTTTTTATGTAAAAACACAAGAATTGCAAACCCCAAGGCTAAATACATTATCACAGCATCATTGTACTATTATGCATATTTTCACAAACTGCCTGGGCTGGACTGCAATGTATGTTAGCTAATTATTTAAGTACAATGCTTGCAGACTCTCTGTACCTGTAATATATTTAGTAACACTACCTGTTTAATGCAGCATCAAAGTTTTTAGAAGATAAAGAGGTGATCAAGTGATTAAAAAACTACAATAGAGGTTGAAACTGCAGATGTCAGCCAGGAGCAACTGTCCCATTGAAAGTTATCTTTCTTGATAAGATAAAAATAATAAATGTTATGTTTTTCCACTATGGGTACCCAACTCATTATCAGGGGTCTATCTTTGTTAGGAACCCCAAGCAGAAAGAACATATTTTATATATATGTTGTTCTTAAAGCAAATATATTGTTATGCTGGCATTCACCAGTATTATTCTATTACAAATGTTTTACTAATATTAGCACAGAAATAATTCACCTGACATAAATTTAATTTTATCCTATGGCTTTAGTTTCCATCTAGGGGAAAACCTGTAGACCGAACTGAAGAGAAGACAGTATACGAGAGGTAAGAGGCAGTGCCATATTGGTCAAAAAGGGTTGTAGGAAATATTCACAGGAAGTGTGCCAATAATGAGGTCTTTATTATTTATTATTTTATTATTTTTTTAAACATACACTTTTTCCACATTCCATAAATGAACGCACTCAAAGCTGATTTTTCTGGGTTTTTTTGCATATTCGTCTAGATTGCCAAATGAAGTTATAACTATAATGAATGTACAGTAATTATTTATATAGGCCTCATATGTTGTTGAATTAAATTCAAAAATACTTTCATTAGCATGGACCACGCTTACAGAGATTAGATTTGTTTTGATTAGTTCATTTATTGACAAAGGTTAGATAGATGGAGTGTCTGGAAGGATGCCCCGATGGAGGCTTGTTGACTCTGTGTGGGGGTGCAGTCTTCAGAAGTCGGTCTTCTTTTCGAGCCTGCTCAGGACCCCCCCAGACGAAGAACATGAAAAAGACAGAGATTAGTGCTGGAACTTTGAAAAGCAGATGAGGGGATGAAGGGATGAGAGAGGGGATGAAGGGATGAGGGAGGGGATGAAGGGATGAGGGGATGAAGGGATGAGGGAGGGGATGAAGGGGTGGATGAAGGGATGAGGGAGGGGATGAAGGGATGAGGGAGGGGATGAAGGGATGAGGGAGGGGATGAAGGGATGAGGGATGAGGGAGGGGATGAGAGGGATGAGGGAGGGGATGAAGGGATGAGGGGATGAGGGATGAAGGGATGAGGGAGGGGATGAGGGAGGGGATGAAGGGATGAGGGAGGGGATGAGGGGATGAGGGAGGGGATGAAGGGATGAGGGAGGGGATGAGGGTGAGGGGTGAGGGATGAGGGAGGGATGAAGGGTGGATGATGGGATGAGGGAGGGGATGAAGGGATGAGGGAGGGGATGAAGGGGTGAGGGAGGGGATGATGGGATGAGGGAGGGGATGAGGGGATGAGGGAGGGGATGAAGGGATGAGAGAGGGGATGAAGGGATGAGGGAGGGGATGAAGGGATGAGGGAGGGAATGAAGGAGGGGATGAGGGAGGAAACAAAGGGATGAAGAAGGGGATGAGGGAGAAATGAAGGGATGAGGGGATGTAAGGAATGAGGAAATGAAGGGATGAAAGAATGGGAAAATGGGGATGTAATACCGAGACAAAGTAAAGGATCAGGGGGAGGGAGGGTGAGGTTTACGAGATCAGAGTCTGAGCGACGCTGATGGCTAGGTGCTCAGGGTTTAAATAGATCATGGAGTAATTAGGGATGAAATTCAGGTGTGAGATGCCAGGTGAGTCGAATCCGAGTTCATTACTGAGAGGATACTGAATATGGGGTGTGGTCCAGCTCAAGAACCTAAGTTAACATATTAACTTACATTTATATATTCAGGAGAGAAATTAAATGTCTTAACTTATATCATTCAAGTTTCTCAAAGAGTAGTTGTAGATGTTGATGCTGCGGGCAGAAGGGAAGTCCAGTAGCATTCAGTCTTCTGACAAAAGACAATGCTGTAGTATGACACACATGCAAATAGCTAAATTTGTGGGCACCAGAGACAGTATTCAACAGTAACATGTTCTGGATAATACTAATTAGCTGCTCACAGTTTTAAAAACAATACATTGTTGCTGCACTTACTGTAATAACAACTGTCCCAAAGTAAATAAAAGAGCAAAAATCAAAAGACAGAGGGCATAATTATACACCCATACAATTTCTCAAACAAAAGACATATATAAAAAAGTGTAGAAAAAGAACAAACCAGAGCGCAACAAAGCTACTCCAACATAATACCACCATGACCAAAGCAATTGTAGCCTTCTACTGTTATTGAGTCTGCACCCTTACACTAAATTAAACTTAAAGCAAACTTAATTGAATCAGGCAAAAGATGCAATAGTGATGATTGCTAGTTTCCAATGGAAATGTGATAGTTACGACTGTTACGACTCTATAAGAGGAAGATGCCTGGAAACAAATGCTGTTTTTGCCAAGGTCAGCCCTGGGGTGCTCAAAGATATTAATGCCTGTGAGGCAGCACTTTTATCCACAGCCAAGATTCACTCTGCTCCCTCGAGCTCTGCCTCTCCGTGCTGTGCCACCCTTCCTCTCTGTCCCCTCTGGATCTGCTGGCTTAACCAAGTCAACCGTGTAAACACATCTCGCCCACAACTGGAATCAGCCTCCGTCAGGGACCTGCTTGCTTTTCCACACAGCATGGTTAAAGCACGCACAGTCAGTTACCGATAGAAGCCAGACAGACGTTCATAGAGAGTCCCCCCCCCCCACACTGCCACCCTCCTGTGCTCCGAGAGAGACCTTTTCCACCTCAGCATGTTAGTTTCAACTCAGAGGTTCAGTGCCATTTATAACACAAGATGACTGGCGATCCAAGGCCTTTCTTCTACATTCCACTAACTCCTTCGTGTTAGGGAGGGAAAACTTGTCCAACGCAATCAGGGATTTTAGAGCGGGAGTGCTAAACGGATTCTCTTAATGTCACCGTGGAGAAAAATGGGAAATCTCTCAATTTGGCAGGAGCCGTGCCATGGCAGGAAGGCGAAAACTTGATGGAGTGGGAAGGTTTTAAGCGGCAGGAAACCTGGTGACCTTTCTCTGTTTTCTGATGCCTTGACTCAATTGCCCTTTTGAAAATGCTAATTCCAGACGGTCCTCCAAAGGGCCCTTGGTGTGCCAAAAAAAAAGACTAAAAGAAGACCACAGGCTGGGTGTGTTATAAAGATACAGTTGTACATTTAGAAACCTGTAAAATGGGATACAGGAGGAAATAATTTCTGAGTATCTTTTAGCAGCGCCCAACTACCGTAAAGACTTTAATAAAGAAACAATAATTCCTTCCTTAAATTTTAAAGGTAATCTTATAAATAAGAGACTTTTCTGCATCATCTCAAAGTTCCTTAAGACAGTCATCATAACCCCTTAACCCAGGGGTGGGGAACCCTGGTCCTCGAGGGCCGCATTCCTCCAAGTTTTCCAGGCAACCCTGATTCAACACACCTGACTCAAATCAAATGGATCCAACAGCCAATGAAGTTTTGCACAATTAGTAGTTCATTTTATTCAGGTGTGTTTGCGCAGGGAAACAGGGGAACCTTGCAGGATGAGGGCCAAGGTTCTCCACCCCTGCCTTAACCCTTTGTCATTTTGTGACATTGCAACTATAAACTTTAGTCCATTAGGATTTAATGTGATAGACTAACATAAAGTACACTGTTGTGAAAGTGACCACATTTACATGCAGCCAGTATTCGGGTTATGGTCAGGTTAAGATCTCTATTTGGGTTTCTGAAATATTCAGAATAACCTGTTTAAATTCATGTGCAGAGAGAGAGAGCAGAGATAGTTACTTCCGTATACATGGTATTTGTATGCCAGAAGTATACAAGAAGTTCCTCTACTGAAAAGACCAAACTTCCTTGCAAATAGAATATGCGCAGAACACAAATCAATGTTCCTTTTGTTGAGGAGATGTGTATACGCATTTACATGACGAAATGTTCAGTTTAGAAAAGGGGTACCCCAGGGGTAATATTCCGTTTTTTTTAAAAACCCAAACATGAGCACTTTCAGGGTTTTGGCTGTATTAAATAGCTGTGCTTGACCGGGTTATTGTTAATATTCCGGTTTTGAATGGGTTATTGGCTGCATGTGAACACAGTTATTGAAAGACAGTATTAGAATTGAAAAATCTGGAAAGTACATTTGCGTATTTTTATTCAATTATCTCGCTGAAGGAAATGCTACAACCACCTTTTGCTGGAGTTGCAGCATATTTTCACATCTAGAGATAGAAACTTAGGTCCGTTCTACTTTACATCAACATATCAAGCTCATTCAGATTGGGTAACGAGTCTCTGTGAGCATCAGTTTTTATCTTGTGAGTGAAGAAACTCTTAGTAAAAGAATGAGAGAAATTCCTATTAACCCTTGAATTGATCAAACAAGGAGAAGAGCATTACATCACAGAAAATGCAGAATACTGACCTGTCTCAATTTTACAACAAGTTTATCTTGTTTCTAGTAACCTTGCCTCTATCTACTCTATTTATAAAGTAAAACTCTCAGGGTGAAAATAAGAAACTTGAAGGCGCCTTTCTCCTCGATGAGAAAGCTGTGAACTTTGTAGACCTTCAAGGGTGTCCAGTTAGAAAAGCCATCTCCATGGTAACGCAGGATGTGGATCCTTTTTATCAAAACACTCTGACCATGACTTGGGTAAAAGCGTCACTCAGTAAGACTAACTTTCAAACTAAGACTACAACATTGAGTAAACATGCGTCACAGTTGATTACAAAGTACAGATGAATCATAACACTAAATTTTCCCACCACAATCTGATAGGAATGTTTGTGCAATTGCATTGAAATTACTTTACTTGTAAAATTTTTGTGAATTGGAGCTAAATAAATAGACTTGGATATGTTTTATTTATTGTAGTTCTGGCTCTATGTTTAGAGTAGGACATGTTTTTCTTCCATGATTACCCTCAACACAACCATCTATCCACATTCCTGCTCAGGAAAAGCATCCCCGAAGCATACTCTCCCACCACTGCTCACCAGTCGTTGTCATTGCCGAATGCAAGTTGTATGCAGGCCAGAAATTTAACTATTACACACTATTATTTCATGATAATTTTAAGAATAGTTCTAATTAGTGATAAGTAATTTTTAGTAAAGGGATCAGGGGAATATGGCATAATTCTTAGGACTCAGTGAAGAGATTGAAGTTGAAGAAGAATTATGGACGTTCCACCCTGCTCTTGTCTAACTGAAGGACTCCTCTTATTATCTATAGCGTAGACCAAATCTATCTGATAGAAAGCCCTGAAAGATTTGTCAGGCAGAGATGCTATGTTAGACGGGAGAGCAATGATGCCCAAAGAGGACTTTTTTGTACTTCTATAATAAATCTTTTTTAAATGGTAATGGAGACTGAATCATCCTTATCTTCATCCCTATGCCATCTCTCTGCCTTATCAAAATGTTTTAGACTTCCATGGAGGTGGAACCCAAACTGCAGCAGTTTGTGTTTTTGCAGTCTTATGCAAGACATACAGTACGTCCTCTGGTCTTAAAGCTGGTCTTAAGTATCATGAGGAGATTCTGGCCCGAGGACCGAAGCACAGACTGGCAGTAGATCACAAATATATGTAGGGACCTGTCAATGCAAGTCTTCAAAAGTCATTACTAAAATTTTTAAGTCAACTCTGTATTTGACTGGAAGCCAGTGCAAGGAAGATAAATTTGGCATGATGGAAGAAAACCTGGAAGATCCTGTTAAAAGCCTTGCTACAGCATTCTGCACTATTTGAAAATGCTTCAGGGAAGATTTGTTAAAACAGGAAAAAGGGGAATTACAATCATCTAAACAAGACTTTGTGCAGACCAAAAGGGTTACACCGAACCAAAAACCAACATGAACAATTGACTGCTTATATACAATTGGATCTATATTGGGGGAAAAACAGTCCTATGGACAACACTACTGCTACAGGCTACAAGATGGAACATACAGCAACAATAATTAGATTAAACAGGGATTAAACATTCAAACTAAGGAAATTTGAAAATACTTGTATTTAATTTCAGTAATCATTCCAAATTTAACACATAAAGCACAGTATTGCAAAAAACACCACTCCTTAATCAATTTCCGATTTATTGTCACAGAAAAAATAAAGTTTACAGAAATCTCTGGGGAAAGTGTGGTCGGCGCACACCTGCTGGGAGATGGAAAATGGCAACAGTAGGAAATTGCAAGGAAACTGTGAAATTTCATATTTTAGTTCCTTAAAACAGTTTTATTTAGTTTTAACTGTAGTTAAAACAATTCCCTACTGAAATTCTGAAAATTTAAAGTTAACAGTTATTCTTTATGTGGCAAGGTACACAAAGAGGGACTAGGCAGAATTTGATCCCATGAGTCCCAGGTGAATCCCAGAGTCATGTGTGTTAACCATTCAGCCAAAGGGGATACCAAGATTAAATCCGATAATTTAGTGGAGAAAGCCAGAAACACAATCACTGAAAAGCAGACTGGGAAAGCTGCCTACATAATTGTAGCAAAACTGAAAACAGGACTTCTTATGTCTTTCTTACCTGTTTTCTATAAATCCGACATTTGTTGAGGGCATAATTACTAGTTGTCCTGTCAACAGATTCTCCAATCTGAGCTGTGGAACTCTGCAGTTCCGCCAGAATCACCACAGGCATTTTGGCTGCCCTGATTAAGGGTGTTTTCACATGGGACTCGAGTCCGTATTCGGATACCGTATTTGCTGAAAATCCACTTATTTCGTACCATGTGAGCCGTGCCAGGATACGGTCCGAGAGACCTGCCTTTGAGGAACATAGTATCGGAGTCCAGGCACAAGCGGATAAGGATCATGTGAACACAAGCCGTACCCTGGCCATATCTAAGACAAAAGACACGCTCCACATGGAAGTGACGACGCAGATGGCCAAAGTTACCGAATCGACCATAAAGAGATTAAAAAAACGCTGTTCAAGCATCCTACAGCAACACACCAGGTTACAAAGTGGCGGGTTTACTACAACACTCACCCTGTAGATGGCTTCAGGTAGCAGTTGACCAGTAGACCAATGTGTTTACATTCTAGGCCATCACTCATTTTATGACGTCTATACTTCTCACTCCCTTCTTTGTTGGATAGGCTACAGAATTATTTGTATACCTCCACCTGGTGTTTGGTGTAGTCGGTCATGTAAAACACTGGACTCCAGTAAAGGCTGAGGCCTGCACCATGTGAATAGAAAAATAAGCATTTTTCTCTGGCTGTTTTCTGACACGACCAAACGTAAAAATGCCCTAAAGCTCTCATGGTCTGGCTTGTCAGATTTGGTGGACTGGCATGAGGTTTTTAAATCTAATTTTGCTTTAATCTTCTGCCCAGATTTATCCCTGACTCATCTGCTGTTTTTTCATTTTTTTATAATCCAATTTGTTTACAAATGTTTACTGAAAGGCCTCTAAGACCTTCACAAAACAGCTGCATTTATACTGAGATTAAATTACACACAAGTTTAGAGTATCTTATATTTAGATGACTATTGCAGTCTGTTGTTTGTATAGTTTTTTAGGGGTACTAGAGTAAAGGGGGGCTATACTAATGCCACACTTCTCAGATTTTTAAAAACGTTAATTTTCCCTCAATATCACAAACATGCACTACCTTGTGTTGGTCTATCAAACAAAATAGGAATAAAAGACAATAGAGTTGTAGTTCTAACATGACAAAATATGAAAAAAGTTCAAGGGGTGTGAACACTTTTCCAAGGCTCTGAAAATTTGCATTTTGGGAAGGAACACATTTTATGTGGCACCTGTCCAATCGTGGCAAATAGCACAAAACTGTTCAGTTTTTTGAGCTCTACAAGTACACATGAAGAGCAACTTAATTATTTGCGATTTCCTTCATTCAATGGGCCGCAGAGGTGTGCAAAAAGGAATGGAAAGCATAATTATCTTAATGGAAGACTGAGATGCATGCCCTTTGTAACACAAGCACCTCTTAACAGCCAAATCAATAGCACACTACGGCTGTGCCCTCAGCACAGGAGTGGATCACCCCCATCTCCAGTATTGAGCTCTGATGATCATAATAAGCAGCTTTGATGCGATTCACATCACCTCAAATAATGAGGCATCCTCGTCCTAGAGAAAGCTATATTAGCTTTCTGCTTCTCTCTCTCTCAACAAAGTTCAATGTAAATGCAGCCTAACAAGTTTCTCTTCAGTCCTCTTCAGGGTGTTGAATCCCACTCATTTACTTCCTCCCTTTCTCTTTGCTTCCCTTGCGCCTTGAGTGGCGTTTTTCAGGAAATTAATTAACAATCATTGCTTCATGAAGAACTCAGTTTGGCAGCATGATGGGAGCAGAAATAGAACAGAATCTGATAACTGTGTTGGAGGAAAAATCAGCAGTTTTAAAATGGGTGCCATGTACTTGGAAAGATGCAGAGCCGCCACCTTGCAAAAATAGTCCTAATAATAATACTAATAATAATGGATGCATTTATATCTTATATCTTTTGACTCTTTTTACATTTTGCCATGTTATAACCACAAACTTCAATTTTATGTTATTGGGATTTCATGTGATATGCCACACAGGGTAGTGCATAGCAGTGAAGTTGAAGGAAAATTATACATACCTGAATTTGTATTTAGGGCCCAATTAAGTAAAACTCCTGTGGAATCAGCTGTCACCGTACAGGTTAGGGGTAAAATGACTGAGAAATGATAGCAAGGTAAGGTTATAAAAGAATGTGGAACACCTGCAAAGCTACCAATGCTTAGCTGTCCACCGAAACTGGATGGTTGGGCAAAGAGTCCAGTAGGGATAAAAAAAAATTTGGCAGCCAATGATTGTCCAAAAAAACAAACAAAAAAAGAAATCCAGGAAAATACATTGTAATGGTGTAAAAAAGGGTGCTGCTTAGAGGCACAGTTGGTACCACTGTTTCCTTGCAGCAAGAGGGTCCTGGGTTTGAATCCCAGACCGGGTTCTTTCTGCATAGAGTTTGCATGTTCTCCCTCTGCATGCATGGGTTCCCTCCAGATACTCCAGCTTCTTCCTGCAGTCTAAAAATATGACCTTTATGTTAACTGCTCTCTCTAATCTGTCCTGAGGTGTGAGTGTGTGCATTTATGGTTGTTTGTCCTGTCTGTCTCTATGCTGCCCCTGTGATGGACTGGCAACCTTTCCAGGGTGCAACCCACCTCTTGCCTGACGACCACTGGAAATAGGCACCAGCCAGTACAATGTCCATTACCATCTAAAATTTGCCAGAGACCATCTGGATGATCCAGAGAAGGATTGAGAGAATTTCATGCGCTCAGATGAGACCAAAAATATACAACTCTTTTTGTTTGGAGGGGAAACAGAGTATGGTGTCTTTGCATCCCAAGAACATCATAACAGCTCTGAAGCATGGGGGTGGAAACATTATCCTATGGTGCTCCTTTTCTGAAAAGGGGAGAAGGCAACTGATCCATATTTAGGGAAGGATAAAGTGAGAGCATTGAAGATGAAAAATTGCCAGATCTTCCAGCGTGACAGTGGTCTCGAACACACCACCTGGGCAGCAAAGGAAGGTTATGTAAAATGATCTCAAGGACCTGGAGTGGTCCAGCCAGCCTGCAGACCTCAATCCAATAGAAAATCTGTGAAAGGAGTTGAAAGTCCATGTTGTTCAATGACAGCCCCAAAACTTCACAACTTTAGAGATCTGTATGGAAGAATGAGCCAAAATACCAGGTAGTGTGCACAAATCTGGTGAAGACTTACAGGAAATGTTTAACCTCCGCTGGTGCCACCAAGAGTAAATTAAAAAGTAATGAGGTGAAATTTTGTTATAAGCCAAATACCTATTTTCTGCACCATTACACAAATAAATTCTTTGGAAATCATACAATGTGATTTATTTCCTGGAATTTCTTTTTACATTCTCTCTAATACAGTAGTTGAAGTGTACCCATAATGAAAAATACAGACTTCCCTCATCCTTTTAAGTGGGACAGCTGTCACTATGGGTAGCTGCCAAATACTTTTGTGCCCCACTATAGGTGAACAATGGTAACTTTGGAGGAGCTGCAGCAACAAGACAAAGTAAGCAAGGATATAAACATGTGGTCTGGCCTAGTACTAAGTCTTTCTAGTTTATGGTTATTTAATTAAGCAAAAGGTAAGATAAAGAAAAGAGCTGACAGATGGAAAAACTTTTTCTCATCACATGAGGCCATAATTTCATTTTTGAGCCAACATAAAAAATGCTATCTATAATTATCTATCACAAGATAATTATGTAGGTGCCAGTATCAGTCTGGGAATGCTACTCCTTAGCAGGGGCAAAGAAGTCAAAGTTGAAAGCAAGATGAATTGAGTGAAATGCAGAATAATCCTGGAAGAATGTGTTAGGGGCTGCAAAAAACAAAGAGACTGTTGGGAAAGCTTGCCTTTAAGCAGGAGTGCAACTAAACAAACAACCAAGATTTAAATGAATGGTGACACCGAAGCATTTTCATACATTAAATGGTCCAGCCAAAGTCAAGATGTTAATCCTGTTTAGAATCTGTGGTAAGACTTTAAAATTGATGTTCACATATCTTCTCTATCAAAAGTAACTGAGCTTGAGCTATTTTGCACGATAAAGAAAGTCTGTTTCTAAATATGCAAAGCTTGTAGGGTGTTACTTCGGAACACATGCAGCAGAAATTACATTAAAATGTGGTTCTATACACAGTTCTGCACTTTCTTTTGGGAGTGCCCATAAAAGCCCAATAAAATACATTGAAGTTTGTGGTTTAGGTCTGATGAAAAGTGAAAAGGTTTAAGGGGTATGGAGTATTGTAACTCCATAAGAAGCCCTGTCAGCAAGGTGTCACCTGGGTATGAACAAGAAATGCTGATTTTACTAGCACATCACTCCTCCCTACCAGAGTCCTGACTAGGGATAGTCCTCGGAGGCACCACACCTCTGTACATGATGCAGACTGTATGCATTGCTAAAATGACTCTGAGCATCCACTGAATCCCTTTTGGCTCATAACAACGTTCAAGTAAAAGGAAAGAGCATTGGTGGGGGAGGATTCATCCTCACATACAATCAGTGTCGCAATGAATGCAATAAATAAATATATGGACAATCTTTTAGCTGAATGGAGATGGGTTTTTTTTGTCTTTCAAGCACAGCCACCATTATGCAGCCGAATATGTTGTGAAAGCACTTAGAGCTAGAGTGCAATGGTATTTTGGTTGGTCATGGTCAGATGTAGGTAGTTTGAAATTTGTCCCACATTTTAAGATACATTTTTCAGGTGATTATTTTTATGATTTACAATTAACATTATGAAATATTTGCTGAATAGATCTCAATAAAGGCGTCTTAGGTATATTTTTGTGCAGAGACACCATTCTCTGTTTATAGCTTCCCTTTTCATGCCTATTTTGCCACGTTTGGGTTGTTTTTAAACTTAAGCCTTCATCTGGGGACTGATAATAAACAGCAACCAATCACAGATCGTGTCCAAAGGGACTATAAACAAAGCTGTTCCCTTAAATTGCTGTTACTTACAAATTCATGCTTTGTCAGCAGAAGATGGACTTTCACATAAAAATCTGTCGATACAGCAGCCTCCCGTAGAGGTGTGGTTGTAATTACGTTTGGAACGATCTGTAAATTATGTTTTATTTGTCTGATTTATCGCTTTGTGAAGCCAATACCCGCTGTCCTTTTTTTCCTTTCTTGATCGCTGGCGCAAGGAACAAAGAAGATCCCATCAAAAACTCTTGTGGAATCCAACACTATCTATTTTCCTTGCATAGATCATTACTTTGTTAGTAATAATGAAGCTGAAAATAGTTCAAGGTTCTAAGGTTTAACCAAAACGTTTTCCCTCACTGAAAGTAATAATAATGTTTTGAGTCATGACTTCAAACTTACAGAGAAGGGGGGGAAGCTAAACATCAAGCTACAGTCACAAAAAAAGATATGTTTATACGAATCTCCCAAATCATATGAAATCTGGTTTGTAAAGATTCTGAAGGGAACATAGTTTCCTACAACCTTCTCAAAAAGTTAGTACAGCTACTGTTCATTTTGCAAGAACAACTTGAGGCATTCTTGAGAAAATAAGGTGATTTTCCAACATGTGCTGGCTGTTGAGTTCTTATGTTCTTACTAAGGGTGCGTTGAACCCTTCCTCTGGTACACTTACAGCCATCTAATGAAAATTGCCAACTCATGACTATCTTAAATTGTTGCTATAAGAAGATTCTACAGCTTTTTGTAACATTTTGCTGGGACAGTGGCCATTCCAAAACCTCCTAAAGTACATGTCTTGATTATCACATCTACTGAAAAATTTGTGAAATTGTCTGTAATTTTGAAAATGACAATAATGCCAAGATTACAACTGCTGAACCTTGTGCAGGTGCAGTTACAGGACAAAGACAAAGAAAATGTAGCGGTTGCAGCCGCTGTATGTGTGTGGCACCAGCAGGAGAACCTGAAGAGAAGACAATTACACTCCTGGGTTCTGGCATGGATACTGAGGCGGCACCTGTATGGCCAGTATGCGTATCAGGTTCTGCTCCAAGAACTGGATGACCCAGATTGTTTCTTTCTTTTTTTCCAAATAGAATAACAATGAATAAACAGAAGAAATAAAATGACTGCACGTTCAAACTTTGGATAATTTTGGACTAAGATAAACATTTCAATAACACATTTTATTTGGATTTTGAGTCAGATGGTAAAAAACAATGACCCAACAGAAGGTACTGTGTTTGAATCCCTGCCTGGGGACTTTCTGCATGAAATTTCCATGTACTCCCTGTGCATGCCTGTGTTCTCCCTGGGTACTCTGGCTTCCTCCCACTGTCCAAAAGCATGACTGTTATGTAGATTTGTCTCTCTAGTTGATCCTTAGTTACAGTATATGTGTGGTTATTTGTCCTGTGTGTCTTTGCTGTTGAAATCATGGATGGATGGATGGATGGATGGCATAGTGTATCTAAAATACTCCAAAGAAAATGCAGCTTCAGAATCCTAAATACCTCAGTAAAATGCTAATTGTCATGCTACTGGCTGTCATTCGCAAACCAGTCAATCCAGGCACACCATGGATTTGCTTTGGCACTGACTGGTTGTACACCCAAGAGCAGAGATAAGGAAGATGGAAGTGGATGTTAGCTACTTTGGTAGCATCAATGTGGTTTGCGTTGTGTGTATTAATGCATATTAAGCTATTTGTGGTGTTTGAACGGTTAAAATAGGTGTTATTAGAGTGCATTTTTACTTCACTGGACACAACATACCAGTATGATGTGCTCAGGTGTTCAGCTGCTCATTCAACTCAATGCTGTTGTTGTTGTGACTCAGACAGTACATGTCCCCCAAGACAAAAGAATCACCAACCTCTTAATCATTCCCAGCCTGACTCTGAGGAAATCCTGGCATTATCATGGTTATGGTTTTCTCATTGCTATCTTTTTAGCAGAAAGTCATTACGTAGCCATGTACATCTGAGCTCTCTACAACCATAGGCAAGAACATTGTATTTAATAAACCAAAGCAAAAAAAAATATTTCATTTGTGCCAAAACAAAATATAAATAAATATAATTTTTTTTAAACACTTAATATGCTGAAAAAAAGTGGTGTCCTCTTTTAACTGCGAAATTGGAACCAAGTTGATTGCCAGGTTTATGCTTCCCACAACAAAAATATATTAAAGCCACAGAATTTGGGCAAATTAAGTGAAATTTAGATTATCAGGATAACAACAAAACTTGCATACACATCTGAAACTATCTGTGCAAAGTGAAATATTAGGAGTTCTCATGCAAACTATTTTTTCTACTTCTGCAGCATATGTTCTCCAATTGCATGTGTTATATAAAGCACTTATAAAGAGTCACAAACTGCTTTCTACACCAAATTATGTAATAATATGAAGTCTGAAAACAGCATTTTTCTTAATCTTATGTATTTGAACCTTTAGAAAGCGCTGTGTGTCACAATCCTTCTACGTTGAGGTTTTGTATATGTTTGATCATTATCTTTGTGGGTGATATATTCTCCATAGTCTCTGTCTTATTAGTAATTTCCTTCAGGTCTTGTTTTTTTATTCTTGTGTTCTGCATCCAGTATATTCTTTATTATTTCCTTTAAATTATTCCTATCACAATCTTTTAGTGATTGTGTTTTTGTTCTCTTTTGTTTTTAATCATAGTTTTTTTCTGGGTTCATTATTGTCACGTAGGTTTGCTCTGTGTGGCTCATTCCTCTGTGATCACTAAGATTTTTGCCATGTTAGTTTATTCCTTAATAATATGCTTCTTTGTTTATTCTTGTGCTGTTTTTTTTGTTTTTTGCTTTTCACCTTCGCAAGGAGGTAAAATTTTCCCTAGAATTTGTTTGTTTCTTCTTTAGCAACATAGCTAAAACATTTAAGACATATCTTTAGGATATTTTCAGGAATTTTTTTTTTGTTTTCTTGCTTTTCTCAGTTTTGCTCACATTGTCTTCATGCTTCTACATCACACTGCTTCACCTGCCAGTTTTTTTCTGCTCAACAGCCCCATTGCATCCACCTGTATCTAGCCTGATTGTCTTTCTCTCTCACACCTGTTTCATGCAGTATTTAAGTCTCTCAGTTTCGGTCATTCTCTGTCAGATTCTACATTTTTGCTTGTGAACTCATGGTTTTCCATTTTTACCCTTGCGCCTTGTCCTGGTCACGTTTTTTCAAATCCTGTAAGCTGTTTTCTTTTCATAAAATTGTTCATGATGCACCTCACAAGTGGTTGTCTGCACTTCAGATGCTTAAAACACCATGCATTGTTTTGTGAGTGCTGTTTCCTCTATACTTTGTTCGGGAAGTCTCCAAAAATAAAGTGGAAAAAAAAAGAATGAAACAGAGAACACATTGTGCTGAAATTCCATAAACTGACTGAGAAGATTCTCGAAGGCATCCAATGTAGGTAGATTGAGCTAGGTGTGCACATTGGTAGTACTGATGCCCTGCACCATAAAGGTCCTGGCTTTGAATTCTGGCTTTGGTTCTGGGTTTTTCCACATGAAGGTTGCATGTTCTCCCTATGCATGCATTTTCTTTCTCTGGATATTTTAAGGATCTTCACACAATCTAAAATACATGACTGTTAGGTTAATTGGTCCCTCTAAGTTATCCTTAGGTGTGAGTGTGTGCATGTTTGTTTGTTCAGTGTGTTTTAAAGGCGTTTTCATAAGACACACCATGACAGCATAGGGTAATATTGCCAGCACAGTGTCTCTTAGGAATGCTCCATGGTGGCTTGGCGATGCGGGACTATTGTGGTATTCATGCCGGCAAGCTTGATAGTGATATTACTACACTATTGTTGCAACGCTGGTCTTATGCATGAAAATCATGCCATGCCGAGACAGAGGGTGATGTCATGGTGATGTGTTGAATTTGTGCTGAGCCCTGCCAACAACAATATTAAAAACGCAAGTTAACATGGGGAGTACATTCAGCGTTTGTAAACTTTATCAGCTGAAACGGCAAACTGGAGTGATGCTGAAGTCTGGGAGGTTTTGGCCTTTAGAGCTGAAGAGCAAATCCCCAGACAGTTCCCATGGACTGTGAATAACAGCCACCTTTTGGAGTGGCTCGCTAAAACAATTGAGGAGCGAAGCTTCAATCGGGATAATACGTTTTTTCTAACTATTTTTTCTGTTTACCATGGAATCTTTTGTCTCACAGTTTAAACGTAGCCTTGCATGTCAACAACCAGGATACCCCTCCTTTGACCACGGCAGAAGGGACCAGCACCTCTGCCACGATGGATGGATGGACGGGCGGACGGACGGACGGACAGACGGACGGATGGATGGATGGATGGAGAACTACAGGAGCTCCAGCACGAATAAAAAAAGAAAAAAGGAGGACTTACAAAGCATAGTTGTTTACTTAGGAGGTTTCACAGAAATGTAGACCTTAAAGCATATGACCAAAACAGCTCATAGTTACATATTTAGGGTCTTTTAACAACACTTACCTTACCAAGATTGCTTAGTGTTTAGCTAACATAACCTTGATAGCCTCGTTAGCAATTAGAATAGCCTCATTAGTGAGTCTTGACAATGCTAACTTTAGACTCTAAAACGCAATATTACCAATCCAGTTTTCTTAGAACTAAAGAAGCCTCTTGGATGAAAGACGAAATGTTTCAAAGAAAACAAGATCAGTCCAGTTACCCTCATTAAAACTCAAGATTATCATGTCCTGGATGACTGAGAATCTAGATCAACGAATCAGGAGGACTGAAAATCATGTATGGAGAAATTGATTTCCTCTCAGCTTTAGAGCATTTCCCTCCCTTTAGCCTGCTCTTTATTGAGCTCAAGAGTCTGGTTTTATAATGCTAAGAAAATAACAGCATGAGTCAGTAACCAGCTGGAAACCTGCGGCTCTGACTGACCACAAAAAAAAAAAAAACATTTGGTAAGGCAGACATTATGTAATCCTCCCTGCATATTCAGGTTGATCGCTCTGCTTGACACGCTTCCTAGCCACACCTGTCAATGGTTGTTGGTAATTACAGTTAGCGAGTCAGAAATCCCTTATTGATCAGTAATTTGGCTTGCAGACAGGCAACATGGGTGAACACAAATTCCTTGTTATTGTCACTTTACTGACTAAATGACACTCCCCAAATGGCAGAAGATTTCACTTTGCATCTCATCACAGTGTCTGCACACGCCTCTAACGAGAAGCCGCAGAGGTGGAACTGCACTGGCAGAGAGAAGTGATCCTGGCAGAGTGAATCATAGTCAAAAGGCAGCGTTAGTCACTGCCACCCCAGGGGCTGGCTATACCCTGCACATATAGGCCCAATAATACACTCCAAGAGCAGTTATTATTAGTAGAGGCACTACTTTGTGGTAATGGATTGTACAGAGCATGCTTCTAAAATACAGAGATCAATGTATGATGAATTACCCTTGTTATCCCTTACCACTATGTAAAGAAAGAATGTTGTGTTGTCAGAAGGATTATCCCTGAGCGCTCCCTCAGTCGTCTGTCCATCCTTCATCCAAAAACACACAGCTTACTAAACTTGCTGCGTCTTCACATTGACAGCTATTTTCTGCCTCCTCTGTAAATGTTAGGTCGAAAGTTCGCTTTGAAATAATGGAGCATGTGACCTTTTTTTCTCAGCGAGCAGAAGATATTGCTCCTGAGAAATCGGAGCATTTTTGATGAGAGGGAGCCACAAAGGAGGAGCAAAGCCCTGAGGGAGAAGGAGAAATGTCACAATCGCTACCAGAGCGCAGCCTGGCATGGACATTTCGCTGCGTGTGTGTGCTTGTGAGAAAAAAACATTATCCATATTGTGCGATCAAATTAGGGAATACAAAAATAATTTAGAAAATGATTGAGACAGAAAAGAAGTTATGGAAGGTGATTCTTTAGAAGGATCAATTTCCATCAAGCTATAACTTAATAGTGTGACAATTTGGATGTTTATGATCTAAGAAACAACAGGATGGTTTGCATGTAAAAAAATCTTCGTCCAATCAAAATTGTGTTCAATCTAGATTATGATTTTCTGCACTGATTTTTGGACCATTAAACTCCAGGCAGCATTTTTCTTCTCCTTTGCTGACAGAAATCTGTAAAAGAACCAGAAGGGAAACCTAGACATCCCATCACCCAGAAACCCTCTCTGTTAATTTTGTGTGATCCTAACTGTGTTTTACTGCTATAAAGGGTTCTCTTTTCTCGACCTGGTTATATCCACAGTCTGCAGTATCTCAGTGCAATGGATGGCTGGGTGCCCAGACAGTCTGCACTCAGAATTGTAGTCATGGATCCAACTGATGTTCAGGTCTCTCAGCCCTTGGCTCTGGATCAGTCCCAGCTTGTGATTTGCAGACTGGCTGTCATCAGGTCAGTATGTCAGGTCTGACCATCTTGTACCTCACGAGCGGCATGAGCTGACTGACCTAATTACCAGCTTGACTAATTGCCCTCCGATCCAGGACGCCTGATTTGGATACAAGACATGTATGCACGTTAAAATTTTTGCTAAAGTAGGAAAAGTTGAGACAAAAATCTATGAAGCTGGGATAAAATTACAAATTATATAAAAGGAAATTAGCCCTGCGACAGACTGGCGTCCTGTCCAGGGTGTACCCTGCCTTACGCCTGTTAACTGCTGGGATAGGCTCCAGCTGCCCCCGCAACCCTGAATTGGATAAGCGGCTAAGATAATGGATGGATGGATGGATAAAAGGAAATTATGATATTACCACAGCAAGAGAATGATCTTTCATTCTTACGTTGGGTGTAATCAAAATGCCTTTTTTCAAAGACTTTAGGGATCTAGATGGCTAATAAAACATAAGTAATTTAGATGAACATATGATATGAGGACTATTGATGACTTTAAAAGCCAATTGAAGAATCTTAGATTCAGTTCTAATAGCATACAGATATCCACTGTCATCCATCTGTCCATCCACTCAAAGTCAATGTCTTTTCTTCTGATGCTGTTCCACTCAATGGCAGCATGTGTAAATAAAAAAAACACAAACTAAATATACAGGGAGGTACAAAAGAAGAGCACGACTTTAATGAGAACTAATATGACCATAGGAGTCATAATAAGGTTTAGGACCCAGAGGTAATTTGCAGACAAGGATGTTTTAATGAAAAAATCAACAAGATGACTTACAGCAATGCTCAATAGGAAACACATAACTGAGAGAAAGAGTGAGGTGCAATGAGAGAAGCAAGCGTATATACAGAGGAAGTGGAGTGGAGCCTGAGATGTGAACTGGAAGGACTAATCAGAGGTAAGTAGAGACAGCTGCGAGAAAAAGCATGCAGAAGGGAATCAAAGAATGAGAAACAATTGTGCAGAGAAACAAGCGTGCAAACTGAGGAATGGTGAAGAAAGAATGGTTCAGAGAGGGCTAGTGGAAGGGCAACCATACTGTTCAAAGAGAAACTAAAATGAAACTAAAACCATGACCATGAAGTAGAAAGGAAGAATAATCTAAGTAAACAGTCTAATACTCAAATAATAACAAACCAAAAACTGAAACACACGGATGAATGAAAACTAGATCTAAATAAGGAGACAGAAAAAGATCAAACCCAGATGAAACTAAAGCACAACACCGCCAGATCATGACAATAGGTTACAGAGCAAGAGTTTGACAGGATAAAACAATGGCAATGTATTAAGGAAAAAGTTCCTTAACATATTGGAAAATATAACTTTTAACATAAACTCTCAACAGAATAGTACTAGAATAAATTAACACAAATTAACACAAAGAAATAAGTTGTTCTTTCATGTGAGTGACAAAAAACAATGACAGGAGCCACAAGAACTAGAATCTATAATCACAATAATAATAAAAAAACAAGACTAACTGAGAACATAAAATTGTAAAAATAGGAAAGTAACACTATGATCTTCTCTGTACAAAGTTCTAAATTGTTAAAGTTTCATCAGGCTTTATTATTCTTAAAAGATGATTGTAGGTACAAATGTTTTACCATTGTTTAATGAGAGGGCTCCATTCACACACTGCTAACCTTTTGAGCAAAGTCAAGTTTGCCAACCATTATTTATTTATTTCCAATTTTCATCTAAATGAGATTATAATTCTCCAAACATATTAGTTAAAAATAATATAAATTCATAATCACGTTAGTGTTGAAACAAAAAGTTATTGCAACTTTCTGAGTGATTTTCAAATGTGATTACGTTAAAATGCATTATGACTGGATTAAACTGGGCTCTTTTTAGTTATCCAAATGTGATTATGAAGGTTTTAACTGAAATCAGCTGTATAGCTTAAAATGACTTTGTATCAAACTTTACTCACTGTCTATATATAGACAGTGAGCCATGTGTCTGTATTATACAGAATGTGTAAATGTTCTTTGAAATCTAAAGCCCGTTTTGTTTACTCTTTTTCTCTGTGTTTAGAGTTTCAGTTTGGGAGCAAGAAATAGTTTTCCTTTCACGGAAAAAACAATTTATCTCTCAACCAAAAGATCAATATACCAACCTAAGTTATCTGTGAGTGTATCACGACATATTTTGTTTTTCTGCCAGGCTTCTGGACTTACATTACTAATAGTGACACATTAATTGGTACACCAGACTCCTGTTTTTTTACTTTTAGCTTGAAATCTCCAAATACTCGAGACTCACTTTGCAAAAGCTTATAACTTCTTTTGTTAATACTGTAAACACCAAATATAGCTTAATTTGCATTAATATGTCTAGTGGAAACCGAATAAGCACTACTAAAGAAACTAATGTCAACAATCTTTAATTTTTTTTCTTTCTTATCTTTACTCTTGGTGATACAGCTGATCAGATGCAAGAAAACAATGGAAGACCCTGGAGTAGCTGCTTTGCAATGCCAGTCAATGGTGAGTCAAGTAGCATTGTGACATGGTGTTTCAGCTTTCCAAGCTACATTTCTTTGGATATCTTAGATATGCTCTGCATAAAAATCTGTAAACAGGCAACATTTCTGCAAAATAGTTTAAAGTCACATCACATGTCTACACAGGTCTACTGTACTCTTAGCCATTATATCTTAAACTGATGCTTTTAAATAAGAAGCAGCTATTGCTTCAGTGTTATGAAATAGTCATCAATGTTTTCAGCATTGCAACATTTCTGTTGGTAACTTTTTTTAAAGTTTGGTCCATGAATGTTAATGAAAAAAAATCCCTCCTTCCTGTTATATTTGCTAATAAATCTACCTATTTTTTGTCTGCTCATCAGACACATGCTGCTCTGCTCTTGTCTTTCCTCCCCCCTCCATTCTGCTCAATATTTCATGCCACTGTAAGTGCATCTATTCTCATCGTTCCCTTTGCCCTACCACCTTCTGGCTGTCAAAACATAATTTGCCATCATCCCCATCCACTATCTGAACCCTGTTTGTGCCTCTTGGTCTTTCAATCTCTTTTATCATTCATCATAAAGCGACTCATGGAGTGCTAAATAACCTAAAGATTTAGACAATGTTTAAAAAGGGTAAAAGCTATAACAATTAGGTAGCTTTTTCTCTTACCTCAATATGGGATTTCAGCACTTAAATGAGCTGTCATTAAACATTTGGCTTTTTTAGGATACCTTTTGATCAGTTTAGCCTTTTGTATGTGGAAGTGATGCATCATTTTGTGAGTGCAACCTCTGGCTAATTTTAGATGCAAGCGGATATCTTAAAGTGAGCCTGTTCACATTCTACATTAAAATTCAGTTTCTGTGATACATCTCAATGATATGCATATAAACTTGCAGCTTAATCGTTTTAATAAAATCACCAATACATTTAGAGTCAAGCCACAGTCTGTTTTCTCTATAGACTTTAGTCTGCTCAAGTTAGCTCCAAGGGGATGTGCGTCAGAAGTTAGAAGCTTGGGCTGTCCATCTTTGTTGTGTACTGTTGTGTACTTTGTTGTGTAAGACACTTCACCCACTTTGCATACCAGTGGTGGTCAGAGGGCTCGGAGGAGCTAGTGTTTGGCAGCCCTAAATAAAAAATACTCTGATTTCTTTGTGTCAATAGGTAATTTCTCTTCAGAAGAAACAGAAATTACCTGTGGGTTCCCACAGGGTTCCATCCTGCGCCGCTTCTGTATAGTATCTACATGCTCCCATTAACCCAATAAATTAATTGAGCAAATCAATAGCTGGATGTTCCACAATACTCTCTGACTGAACAGAAACAAAACTGAAAAAATTATTTTTGACCTAAAGAGAAAGGATCAAGAGTGAGCACACAGCTTAATTTAATACAACTAGAAACTACTGATCAGGCCTGAAATCTATGTGTAATAATGGACTCAGACCTGAACTTCCAAGGCCACATAAAAGCAATAACGAGGTCAGCCTTCTACACATGAAGTCCTCACTATAGAACCAGGAAGGTGGAGCACATCACAACAGTGCTAAAGTCCATACACTAGCTCACTGTCGCTCAGAGAATAGACTTCAAAATACTCCAACTAGTTTAGAAATCATTGCATGGCAAAATATGTTGAAGACCTGTTGTCACTAAATCAACCATCCAGACTATTTCCAAGTCTATTATACTAATCATCCCTTGAATCACAACCAAACACGGAGAAGCAGCTTTCAGTTTCTATGGTCCCTTATAGAACAAACTTCCTGACGACTGCATAGATTCTCAAACACAGAGCTGCTTTAAATGAAAACTAAAAACTCATCTGTTTAGAGCTGCATTTGAGTGAATCGTTATGATACTTAAATGCTATTTGTTACTCTCTCTAAAGTTGTATATTTCATGCTTTTCATGTTTTATTCTTTTTTGCCATTTTTACTTGCCATGCCTTCTCATATGTTTTGCTTGTTTCTTTACCACCGAATCATGTAAAGCATCTTAAATTACCTTGTTGTTGAAAGTGTGCTATACAAATAAAACCGCCTTTCCTCAAACACCCTGATATCTTTTGAACAGCTTCACAATGTGTAGTGATCAAGTTACAATTATGTTATTCTTAATATTAATAACTAATGATGGTAGGGTTATGCAGAGTAGGAGAGACCGGGGCTGGTGTTCTCACTTTTTACTGTAAGGTAAATTGCTTATAATCCAAACGTATTTCAAGAGACATTTGTACTTTAAATGAAAGCCTAGGATGTTGGCTTGAATTTAGCCAACCTTTCTTTTTTTTTTACAATTTATTGTGATAAAGAGATATTGACGTCAAAGATACTCTCATCCACTCTGACAATCTGCCCTATTTTTTTAGTGTTGTTAATTATTTTCAATGAGTTTTGCTTAAAAAACAACAAACATATATGCGCAGGTTAAAGATGCCAGCTCTCAGACCTCACCACCAAACTTCTCATTGAAAGATAACCTCTGGATGTCTCACGCCGACATGATCACCCACAGCAGCGCTGCCGTCCTCAAACCTCAAACCCCCTTTTTTCAGGTCCAAACAATGTCTCATAAGTCACTAGCTCCATGTCAAGTGGAAGCTCCTCAGAAATCCAAGTCCTCATCGAACCTTGCCTACACCACCTTCAACCACAATCTTGTCTTCCTCTCAGCATCCACTTATCTCCCTAGAGCAGTAAGACAATGCATTTCATTTTTCCTATCGAGATTCTTCCTAAAATCATCCTCCAACTTCTTGTCCTGACGCCTCTGCCCTCAAAAGACAGTTTCATTATTGTAAATACATTTTTTATGTTCTAGTTTCTGTGTCCTGCTTGTGATTCTTCATGTTGGCAGGAAATTACACGGAGACAGGACATCATAAGGTGCTTATTTGGTCTGCTTAGCTCTGTTTCATTACTAAGACATTACTATAACCCATTGTTTCCCAACCCTGGTCCTCAAGGCACACTGCCTGTGTTTTAGACATTTCCCTGCTTTACATACCTGATTCAGATGACTGCAGCCACCAACTGAAATCAGCTATGCTGAAGCAGTCCCAGTGTGTTTCACAAAGAATACCATTCAGACCACTATAGCTGTAAATAGACATTTACTAAAGCAGGTACAGTGTTTTGAAATATGTTTTCCTCCCTTACTTCTGTTACTAAACACTCACATGTTTCACATCAAACAAATGTTGATATCAAAGATAACCTGATTAAAAAGAGATTTTATTTATTAAGAGAAAATACCTGGCATAACCTTATGTGACAAAGCCATTGTCTCCAAAACCCAATCATTTCTTGTGTCATTCTTGACAGCCACATCTGGCATGTGCAATAGCTGACAGAGTCTCTTAATTTTCTTTTTAAATTCACCCACATTGGATGGTTTTAGAGCATTAATAACATGTTTAAGGCCATGCCAAGGCATTTCAGTCAAATTTGTCTGGACTTTCCACAGGCCACTGCAAAACCTGTTTTGATTTTGGAGTTATTTAGACATAGACCTCCTGGTGTAAAAAAATGTTTCCTGGATAACATGAGCATTCTTCAGCTGAATGGCACAAACCGATGGCTCAGCATTGTCCTTCAGGGTTTTCTGGTAGAGAAGCTGAGTTTATGGTTACATCAGTTATGGTAAATTGCTCAGTCTCTACAGCAGCAAAGAAGTTACAGACCATCACGCTGCCACCACCACTTTAAACGGCTGCTGCATTTGACTGCTCTCAAATGCAGTTACATTTAATCCAAATTCAACCACAATCTTGTCTTCCTCTCAGCATCCACAGTTACATTTAATCCAAATTCAATAGCGTCTTAATAATACCAAGTCCTACTCAGTCCACAGAATAATTTAAGGATCATTAAGATTTTTGAAAGATTTTTTTGATGCTAGTGGCCTTTTCTATAGCACTTATATAGGTGAGGGTGAAGAGAGAAAATGGGTATAGGAATCAAGTTCTGGACAGCAATGTCCAGGAAAAATAGCTCCTAAATATAGGGCTTTGGTTTTTGTTCTGGGATCTTTGTGATCAGTTGTCATAGTGCTCCTAGAGCAATTTTGTTTAACCAGTCACTTATTGGAGTGAACTCCTTTCCTCAAGGGGACAGATTGGGCTGGATAGCATTTTTCAATCATATGTTAAAGTTCTAAGCGAGAAAAAAAAAAGAGCAAAGAAGGCATCCTGCTTATTTTTTAAACCCTTGCATGACATAGCAATCCATGTCTGTTCAATTGAACTCTAGTTCTCTCTCTTTCACTAAACACTTGCTTCTGTCGTTTACAACCTTTAACCAAAACATTTTTCCCTTCCCCTTAAGACTAAGCACTCATCCTTTTTCTTTTTAATCCAGAGGAGCGTTATTCTGGATTGGGTGGCACTCACCATTATCACATCAGCCATTTAAAACAGCTGCATAAGGAGAGCAGGTTAACTCCTAACACTCCTTGGGGACACAAAAGATGGAGTCCCCCATGACAGAACAACTGAACCTTCCTGAACACCATCATAAATGTGTCTCATTATCCATCTTCCTTTCCAATGCGTCCTATGATCATTCAGTCAACTTCTCCATGCCTCTTTGGTTTCACACTATCTTTCCACAATTAACTTGCTGCCTCCAGGCTTTTAACCCATTTTATTTTATTATCAACATAAGATAAAACAAAAAATCCCTTTCCCACTTCTTTTACTGTTTCAATCTTGCATGGATGCAGGGAAGTTTAGATCACGAGAGAATGTAATCTTCAAGTAAATATAGAAGAAAGAGAAAGGAAAGGGGGAGAAAATATGTGCTTATATCTCTGAGGAGAAGGAACCCGGCAACACAGTGACATACAACAGTTTTCACACTCCTTTAACTTTAAACCTGAAAACCAAAAACTCCATTGTGCTTCTTGTACACAGATCTCCTGATGTTGAATGAAACCACCAAACAGATGTGGTCAATGCATGAACTACACATTCCAAGGATCATTTTGGAGGTGTTCAAAATATGCCAATATATGCCAAATTTGTATGTAGTTTACCTAAATTTATAATTCATGTTTTGGTTTTATTCAGATAACAATTTCTACTTAATGTTGAATCAGCATGACAGCAAAATATGTTTTTGTTTCATACAATTATAAATAAATTGAAGCAGTAAATGTTTTTGTGGTGGATCAACACAAAGTAGAAATAATATTTAGCCCTCATTACGCTGATAACCCTGAACTTAAGGTTCATCTGCCCTCAGATTGGATGGTGAGTGTCTGTGAACATCCGACTTCAGGTTTGGACTTAAACTGGGCCATGAAAACACATAAAAATACTTTGATCTGATCCATTGCAGCTCTGGATGTGCTGGAAGGTAAACCTCCAACCCAAAACATCACACAGGTTTTCTTTAAAAAGTGAACTTTGTGGGACGTTGCATGGTGCAGCGGTTAGTGTGGGCGTCCCATATGCGGAGGCCTCAGTCCTCGATGTGGCTGTCCCCAGTTTGAGTCCAGTCCCTGTTTTGCTGCATGTCTTCCCCCACTTATCTCCCTTTTCCAATCAGCTGCCCACTGTCAAATAAGGGCTGCTGTGGCCTCCCTAAAAATAAATAAATAAATAACTTTGTTCAGGTCAAAGCCATCTTCCTATTAACTCTGACCAGTTTCCCTTTCCTTGATGAAAAATGCATCCCAATCCTAGAAATGTTCCAAAGTATGATTCTTCCAGATGTTTCACCATGTGGACAGTGCAATCAAGGCTATGTGGTGGAAAAATTTGGGATTTTCATATGTAACCTAACTCTGCTTTAAACTTCATAGAAGATCAATCAGTGTCTTTTAAAGGTTTTTTAATTTTTTTATTGGAATATCAGAGTGAAAAGGGATGAAAACAAATGTATGCAACATTTTTTACTTTTGCATGTGAAGAAAGTTAGATTTTCTTTTTCTTTTCTTTTCACTTACAAATAATGTGTAACTTTGTGCTGGTCTATGGCATAAAAAGGCCATAAAATCTTAAAAGAACATAATGAGTTTGGGTGTATACCATGACAACATGTATGTGTACTGGTAATTTTAACTATATGTTTTGAATCTTTGTGTTGGTAAATTTAAACTTTTTCTGCCTCTGTTGTTTTTTTTTTGCTCCTAATACTTTATATTCAAAGTTTGACATTTCACTTGATTAACTGATTAATCAGTGAAATTGCTGTTTGCTGACATCGCCACTGGATGCTAAACTCAATCACACAACCCTAATTTAAACCCATTAACACTAAAACCTGAGATAACGCCAAAATGAGAAGAAGGGAGAAGACAGGCAGTTGGTGGTTTGAAAATCAGTGAGGATGCCGACAGAAGGCTCGAGGAAGAATAAAGAAATCCCACAGAGGAAGAAACCGGCACATTTTTTCTCTTACAAGAATATTGCTTACAACTGTAATGAAGTAGGATGACGAAGGAGATCAATATTTAGCCAACAAGGATATATGAAGGTGTCAAGGCTGATTGATGAGAACAAATTATCTGAATAATCAATATGCCCATAGCTGGTGTTCATGAATTAATCACAAACAGATCCACGGTCAAAGTAACGAGTCAGGTTGGTAAAGATCTAACCAATGCCTGTAGCAAAATACATAGCGTGGCTTTGCAGAGGCAGGAGGAGGCAATAAGCATGCTCAGCCTTGGCGTCACGTGGTGCAAACTCCTAAGAACAAATGTGCTCAATAACTTATGACACTCAGAAAGCACATCATAAATATGTATTTGGACCTCTGCTGGTTCAGATGGGTTCAAGAAACATATTAAATGTAATTTCCTATATTTTCATCTCACTTTTATTGGCAAATGTGTGGTAGGCATACGCAACAGGAAGACTAAGATAATCGGTTTATGAAGAAGTGTTGGATTGATGCTCCATATAAGCAATGCTTTCCTCCTGAGCGAGAGGCGACAAAAGGATGACAAATGATAGCAAAGATGGGGGGAAGTTATGCGATGGTGCTGCACAGATAGGTGTTGGGACAGTGAAGAGATGGGGGGTGGTGGTGGTGGCGGTGGTGGGGGGGTGATGACACTTGCTTATTTCATCCGCTCCTTTAACTCCAGTCGCCACAGCAACATGCCTGGAGGGCACTCGAGAGAGGCATCTTCACCGACAAAAACAACAGAGAGGCGCAGATTCAGTGAGAGCAAATGGGAGCAAAGTAGTCATGCTAAAATAAACGAGAGCAACATAAAGTGGGAACCATATAAGCATGATACAACCACAAGCTTCAAAGTACTTTATTTGGATTTTATGTGAGAGCGGAACACAAAGTGATACATGACTGTGAAGTGAAAAAAGGATGCAATATTTTCTCTATATTTTTACAAATTAAAATCTGAAAGCATCGCAAACATTTGTATTTAGCTCCTCTGAGTCAATACTTTGTAGAACAAACTTATTTGTGATTACAACTGCAAGTTTAAAAAATATGTCTCTAACAGCTCTGAATGTCTGAAGACTAATATTGTGACATATTCTTTGCAAAATGGCTCCAACTCAGTGGGACTGAATGGAGACCTGCTGTAAACATTATTTTAGTAATTCTTGCGACATATTCTCTTCAAGTTTTAGGTCTGCCTTTTAATTTGGCCATTCTAACACATATTTATGGGTTGCTCAAAACCTTTTCATTGTAACTCTGGCTTTGATTGGGATCATCGTCTTGCTGGAACTCCCCAGTTTTTTGTAGCCTCTAACAGGTGTTCCGTTAACGCTGACCAGCTCCCTGGTCCCTTGTGAAGATTAGGATACCCACAGCATGATTCTACCACCAGCATATTTACAAAACAAGGCAAGGCAATTTTATTTGTATAGCACACTTTCAGCATCAGGCAATTCAAGGTTCTTTACATGATTTGGTGGCAAAGAACCCAAATATATGACAAGAGTGTGAAATTAAAACAAAAACAGAGAAACAATCAAAACAATAAAGAACATTTAGTATTTGATAAAAACATTTTAGGAAGAAAATAAAAAAAACAGACAAAACACAAGACTCAATTAATGAAAATTTTACCGCTTGATTAAAAGCAATAACAGTATCCGTTACTCATAAGCAAGTCTAAATAGGTACGTTTTTATTTTAGATTTAAAAGAGTTCAGTGTCTCTGCAGTTTTGCATTCATCCGCCAGTTTGTTCCAGATATGGGGAGCATAGAAACTGAAAGCTGCTTCCCCATGCTTGGTTCTGGTTCTAGGGACGATCAGTAGACTAGAGCTGGAAGACCTGAGTGACCTGGATTTCTTTACACATAAACCCCATACCAGGAAGTTCAAAGGTAGGGCAACAAGCCCGGCCTCCTCCTACACCACTACGTAAGCATGTAAAATCTCCACAGTCTGATGTATGATGTGTTAAGGGTCCAGGCTGCGTGGATATCAGCAGTCAGAACTTTTCCCAGGACAAGCTGGGACCCTGTTCATTAGAAGGTTCGATCATTTCTGTACTTATAAGTAACAGAAGGAATGCAGTTATGTCAAAACACAGAGCACTGCAATCTAAAAGGTTTTTAAGTAAAGTAAACACACGCTGTACACAGCCCGCCCCAAAACACAAGGGGGACAATAATACTCTTAAGCCTGTTAAGATGGCCTTATTAAATGTCAGGTCTATAGTAGGGAAGACATCTTTAATCAATGTTCTTATCACTGAGCATGGCCTTGATTTTATTTTCTTAACTGAGACTTGGTTAGATAAGAATAGCAGTGTTTCTCTTATCGAATCAACCCCTCCCAACTTCAGTTTTGTCCATCAGGCCAGACAGAACAGAAGAGGTGGAGGAGTCATAGTGCTCGTGCATTATTTGCTGTAGTCGACAGGCTAACAAACTGTCCTGTGTCAATATCACCTGAACTCTATTCTACTAAGGCCTGCAATGACTTTGCCAAATTCTTCACAGACAAAATCAAAAACATTAGACAAGCGATTGGTTCATTAACAGCAGGTTCAGATTATGTACAGTGTCAACAGAAAATCTGTTTAAACACCATGAAACAGTTTTATCTCATAAACAGCAAAGATCTGGAGGATATCTTACGTCAACTGAACTCCTCCTCTTGCTGCTTAGACATCCTGCCCACAGGCTTTTTCAAAAAGGTCTCAAAGATCTTGGAGTCAGATCTGTTACAGATTGTGAACTCATCTTTAATGTCAGGTGTTTTCCCAGAGCCCCTGAAAACGGCTGTAATTAAACCCCTGCTGAAAAGAGACAATCTGGACAAGACACAATTGAACAACTACAGGCCCATTTCCAATCTTCCATTTTTAAGTAAGATCATTGAAAAGACTGTTTTTCATCAGCTAAATGACTTCTTAAGACAAAACAATTGCTATGACGTCTTTCAGTCAGGTTTTAGACAGCACCACAGCACTGAGACTTCCCTGACCAAAGTCATCAATGACATCCGTTTGAATACTGACAATGGAAAAATGTCAGTGTTAGTTTTATTGGATCTCAGTGCTGCATTTGATACAGTTGACCACATTATTTTACTCAAACGACTGGAGAACTGGGTGGGTCTCTCTGGCACTGTACTAAACTTACTTAGAAAACAGGAAGTACTTTGTGTCAATAAATAACTTTACATCTGAGCAGACAGGAATTACATGTGGGGTTCCCCAGGGCTCCATCCTGGGACCTCTTCTGTTTAACATCTACATGCTCCCACTGGCACAGGTAATAAATAACAACAATATAAGTTACCATAGCTATGCAGATGACACGCAAATATATATTAGAATGTCACCAGAAGACCAAGGACCTGTACAGGCTCTTGGCAAATGCATTGAGGAAATTAATGACTGGATGTGCCACAATTTTCTGCAGTTGAACAAAAACAAAACGGAGGTAATTGTCTTTGGAGCTAAAGAGAAAAGATTGAAGGTCACCACAGGGCTTCAGTCCATACACCTAAAAACCACCAACCACGTCAGAAATCTGGGTATAGTGATGGACTCAGACCTAAACTTTGAAAAACACATTAAGGCAATCACAAAATCAGCCTACTATCACCTTAAGAATATCTCAAGGATAAAAGGTCTGATGTCTCAGCAGGACCTGGAAAAACTAGTCCATGCTTTCATCTTTAGTTGGCTTGATTATTGTAATAGCGTCTTTACAGGTCTATCTAAAAAATCAATTAAGAAACTGCAGCTTATCCAGAACTCTGCTGCTCGAGTTCTCACTAAGACCAAGAAAGTGGAGCACATCAGTCCAGTTCTGAGGTCTTTACACTGGCTGCCTGTCTGTCAGAGGATAGACTTCAAAGTTCTGCTGCTGGTTTATAAAGCTCAGAATGGTTTAGGACCAAAATACATTGGTGATCTTCTGACCCAGTATGAACCTACTCGACACCTCAGATCGTCTGGATCCGCTCTTTTATCAGTTCCCAGAGTAAGAACCAGACATGGAGAAGCTGCGTTCAGCTTTTATGCTCCAAATGTCTGGAACAAACTCCCAGAAAGCCTTAGATCAGCTGAAACACTTATTTAAATCAAGGTTAAAGACCCACCTGTTCTCAGCTGCTTTTGATTAGATATGTTTTTAAAGGCTTTTATTTTTTATTTTCTATTTTTTTTTCTCTCATTTTAAATCATGTTTTTTGCTTTTGATATTTTATGTAAAGCACTTTGAATTGTCTTGTAACATGAATTGTGCTATACAAATAAATTTGCCTTGCCTTGCCTGGATGGTTTGTACCAAAATAGTAGATCTCTAATGTACTCTGGTGCTAACCCATTCAATGATTTATAGACTAATAAAAGCACTTTGAAATCTATTCTCTAAGCTACAGAGAGCCGGTATAAGGACTGTAGAACTGGAGTGATGTGCTCTATTTTCTTGGTTCCAGTGAGAACACGAGCAGCGGCGTTCTGGATCAGCTGCAGCTGTCTGATTGATTTTTTTAGGCAGACCTGTAAAGATACTGTTACAGTAGACAAGGCAGCTAGAGATAAATGCATGGATGAGTGTTCCTAGGTCTCTTTGAATCATCAGTCCTTTAATCCTAGAAATGTTCCTCAGGTTATATAAAACTGACCTTGGTATTACTTTATTTGTGACCTTGGAGGATCAGGTCCATTATTACACCTAGATTTCTGGCCTAGTCGGTAGTTTCTAGTTGGATCAACTGAAGCTGTGTACTGATATTTAATCTATCTTTTTTGGGTCCAAAGATAAGTACTTCAGTTTTGTTTTTGTTCAGTTGGAAGAAATTATGGGACATCCAGCTGTAAATTTGCTCAATGCATTTTTTGAGGATTTGGACGGGTTCAACATTACCTAGTGACATTGACATATAAAGTTGGGTGTCGTCCGCATAGTTGTGGTAGTTGATATTATTTGTTGTTATAATCTGTTGTAGTGGGAGCATATAAATGCTAAATAGGAGAGGCCCTAGGATGGAGCCCTGGGGGAACCCGCATGTGATTTCTGTGTCTTGTGATGAGAAGTTGCTATTGACACAAAGAAGTTCCTGTTCTTGAGGTAGGATTTGAACCATTCGAGTGCCGTACCAGAGAGTCCGACAAAGCTCTCTAGACGTTCCAGTAATATATCACGATCAACGGTGTCAAACGCCACACTAAGGTCCAATAGTACCAGTACTGTGGTTTTACCACAGTCAGTATTTATACGGATGTCATTGAAGACTTTGACGAGTACTGTCGTGGTGTGGATGGTGTGTTTGGAGTTATATGCAGCATTAGTTTTCAGGTTTTCAAAGCATTTTTGTTGTCGCCCAAAAAGCTGAGACTTTTTGTGACTTTCTCCTTCCTTGAAGGACAAACCTGTGGAGACTGAATGTTTATACTGTGGACGTGAGGTGGACTAATAACTTTTTACCTGGCCCTCAGCACTTTTTGAGATGTCCAAAGCTTGGAATATTTTCTTATAATTTAACTCTCCAAAACTTTTTCTCTCAAAAAGAAACATTCTTAATGAATATGAATCCCTCCTCTGAAGTTTATGGGTGTAAATGTCACTTGCATTCCCTTTGAAAAGGCAACAGTAAGATACAGAATTAGAATTAGAGAAATTAGCAGAGCTGTTAATATAGCTGCTCGTATTTAGAATAGATAGATTTGTTGAACTACCAGCTGTAAAATTAAACAGGTTAATTAAAGGTTCCAAGTGTTCATACCATCCTCCCAGTTCCTATTCTACTATTAAAAACACACAGACATGCTGGCACACACATATAATGACTAACACATTTGGTATCACTACAAGTCCAAAAGCTTCCTACAAACAGTAGTAATTTCCAAAAATGTTAATCTGAAATTAATCTCAAATAACCCTAAACTTCCATTTTGATTTTATTTTTACCCAATAATGTTATCCATTCTTCTAAATACATTGAAAAACGAATTAAGCAGAAGAAATATGACACAAATCCTGGAGTGCCAAATGTTTTTAGAAAACAACAAGAGTACACACATACACAAACACAGATAGATAGATAGGCGCTCATCATCAGACGGTACTTGATGAAATTATGCGACCGCCTGTAAAAATAAGATTAAAGATGAAGCAGAACAGTGCACTGCAACATGACACTGGCACTGATGGTGGCATTGTCTTTTAAAACAGGCTTGAGAGTCAAACCTGAACTGCACTTAGTTGCTTTGTAAGAATCTAACACTGACTGTGTAGGGCTATGGACACACCGTAACAATTGGTTATCTATGTTAACATGGAAATCTTGGCTGAAAGTGCAAAGTGCAACACATACCTTAGAAAATACACAATTAAAGGAAATTAATTAAACACAAAGCAAACACAAATGAAGCAACAAATTCAGATAAAACTAAGCAAATAAAGCAATAATTAAAGAGAAAAGGTTTTCAGATGAGCCATGGACAATATTCTCTAGGATATCTAGAACCGTACTTTCATATTTCAATAAACTGGTAACTTTATTGGTAATAGTTCATTCATAAAAAAGATCCACTGTGTGGGGATCCTAAGAATATTGCCTGCGACCCGGACAGTAATGATTCCAAATTATTCAAATGTTAACACAATGAGTATCTTTAACTTTCAAAACAGAAGATATTTTGTCCCTTCCTCACTATAACACTCTTTTTTTTAACTTATGCTGGTATCTTCTATTATTATAGTGCACCCAAATATGAAAAAAGCAAAATACACCCCTCTAATGACTTCCAGTAATTTTTGAGGCTCAACCAGATTTACCACATGTACAGTAGACAAATAAACTAATGAATTACACACTCTCTCTCTCTCTATTGTTGATGAATCAAAGAAAAACTCCTTTCATGAAAGCAAGAAAATATCTTTAAAATGCAGAACAGGCCTCATCCGCCGCTGTTTACTTTGGGATTAAGCTGAAAGAAGAGAATTTTAGACTAAAATTCTCTTTAGCTCATTATCCAAGGTTAATTTTGATGTAGTTACACATTGGCACGCTGTTCAAATACTTGTCAACTGTTAGAAGAAAAAAGAACATTATTAATACAAAGGCTGGTGGCAAATGAAAGGGTAAAAACAACATGATGCTGGTTAAAAGTGATGATTCTTTTTTTATTTTTTTTTATTACGTGTCCTGTCTAGCAGTTTGCCACTCAGAATTGGTGTCTGAGTACCAAGTACAAGCCCAACAGATTTACTTTCCCAAGCAGAGTATTACAGCTTTGCTTAACACTCCACTTGAAGTATATGTATTAAAAAATCTTTATTAGTGATTACTGAGCGTTCAATTTCCTGAAGTCATGGACACGAAACCGAGATGGCCGGGAGGCAACCGAACCCAGCATCCCCACCCACCAGCCCACACCCCACCACCCGGTCAGTCCACTGCGAAGGCCGACCAGCACCGGTCAAAGGGCCCCCACCCCAGCACCCCGCAGAGTGTTTGGACCAAGACCCAGGAGCCATGTCCAGTGACAATTTGACTGATCGGGCCCAGAGATGCCGGCCACCCGCCGCGGCCACCCGCTGACACCCCGACGCGCAGGCGCGGCAAGGGGCCATCGGGGAGCCAGCGACAAGAACCAGCCCAGGGAGATGGAAAAGGCAACAGCGCCCACCGACCACCGGCCGACCACAGCCAGGGCCACATGCCGCGGGGCACGCCGCCCCAGAGCCCCGAAGTAATGCTTCCTTCTGGATTCAAATGGAAACCCAACCGTGCCACAATGCCAAAACTTATCAGTCACTTTACTCTGGCATTGTTCATACTTTCAAAGAAGGGCTTTTGTGCAAAAGTCAGTCAGCATAATAAGAAATACTCTGAAAATATTTTTTGTCTTATCAAAGATTGTCCTAATGCTGCTAAAATAGTGGCTACATGACCGTGTTTTTAACAGCAAATATATATTAGAGCAAGATTTTTTTCCATAATTTCCCTGTTCCTGCTCATGTTCATGCTTCTCTGCTTCACCCCTTCTGCTTCTGCTGAGATTACAGACAAAGTAACCTCTTACTTCCACATTGTGAGACCTTGGATTGATATGTCTGCGCCAACTTACCCTGTTACCGGAGCTTCCGTGTTCTGTGATGTCATCCTTTCAGGTTTCTAGTATGTGGTGCTCCTCTCTATTCAGTCCAGCGAGTGAAAAATCCCTGTCATACTTCTCCAGAACTTGCTCATTTTTAGAGTTGTTAATAACAATTGCTTAACCTTTCCTGGATTGTGACTTTTCATTCTGGGTCCAACTCATACGTACTCAACTATAAAAACATGAAAATCTTAAAAGTCTAAAATATGAATAAAAATCAATATCTTTTATTCAAATTAAATTAGTCAATCAAAGAAAACTTTCAGGGACATAAAGTCTGGTTCAGGGCAATGTCATACAGATATGTGAAAAGATGATGATACAGTAACTTATTAAATATTCAGTACTTTATCAAAAAATCTATTTTTATTTATCCCAGGAAGATAAGTGATTTAGCCAGCTAGATTTAAAGGGACTATATCATGCTATTTGGGTTGGCTATTTGGCTTTCAACTTGTGGGATAGACATATATATGATAAAATGTTACAGTTGGTGTTATACAGTATTAATTTGTCCTACAATTTAACTTGTATCCTGTAATTAATGTTGGACCACGAAGTAAAACGACTTGTTTCTCTATAAACCCGCCTACTGCAGAACATTCTTTGTGGGATCTGGATTTGGCCTGTAGGACCTAGCAAATTGACTTGGATTCAATTTGGACTAATCCAATGTGACTTGGACTTGCACTTGGATTACAACATTATGACTAGAGTGTGACTTGGACTCAAGAGATGGTGACTTAACTAGAACACAGGTTTTATGTCCGACTATCTCTGCAACACCACAATCTGTCCTACCCTATGACACTGAGCATGTCAGAGTCAGTGGGTCAGTGAGCCTTTTGGTCATTCATCAATGGTCAACATGTGGTGGCGAATTGGCATGATCAGGTATTTTTCACAAAAGATTACGCCATGGCGGCATGAAAGGGTGGTGTCCGGAAGAGTTTCTGGTAAACAGAGAGAATAGTTGGACATAACTTGTTTTGATGCTGATTGAAGCCCTGCTGCTCAAATCTTTTTGCGAGCCACTTCAAAAGGGGGTTGTCCTTCACGGTCCCAGTGAACCGTCTGGGGATTTGCTCTTTTACTCTAAAGGCCAGAAGCTCCCAGACCTTAGTATCACACCAGTTTGGTATCTGAGCTGATGCGGGTAACAAATGCCTAATGAACTCCCCATGTTCACTTGCATTTTAAATACTGTTGTTGATTGGGGCGCAGCACAAATTCCACATATCATCAAGATATTACCCTCTGTTGCGCTAAGGCGTGATATTCATTCATAAGTCCAGCAATGTGGCAAAATTGAGGGAATATTACTATCAAGCTTCCCCGCACCAATCCAACAATATTTGCACGTCTCCATGCCCCCACATTACATTCAAAGGACACGCTGCATCTCTAATTTTGTTGAAATCACATGGCCTTATCTGTTAAGAAGCTAAAATCTCTTCCAAAGCAACATGAACAAATGTGAAAGAAATCTGCATTTTAAATACTTCCTCATAGGGTGTGAGTGAAAAACTGAAAATTAACCAATACTGAAATCTATGACAGTAAACAACATTTTTTCCAATGTTGATATTTTCGGTATTTTAAGATAAGAAGTAAATGTGTAGTTGGGCGATGCTCATGTCCCTTTAAGATGCGACAAGCATACTACACAACAGGCTAGATGGATTGGAATCAGGGAGTTGTTGGCCTGTGACCTGGAAATTGTGGGTTCGCCTCCAGCTTCTGCCTGCTATGTGCCGTTGTGACCTTGGGCAAGACACTTCATCTACCTTGCCTACTTGTGGTGGGTAGAGGGCCTGGTGGCGCCAGTGTTAGGCAGCCTTGCTTCTGTCAGTGTACCCCAGGGCAGCTTGGCTAGAAAGCATTTTAGGGTCCTCTGGACTAAATAAAGTGCTTTACATCTACAGCCCATGTATCACCATGTATTTCATGTAACCACATGCAGTCATTTGACTCCACTACATTCCTGCAGAGTTGCCAACTTAGCTACTTTGTTGCTATATTTAGTCAGTTTTAGACCCTTCTTTCAAGTATTTTACAAAAAAGCAACTAGAGATACATCTGTGACGGAAAATTTTATTATGCTGGGACATTAGAAAGGTTCAATCCTCTTACTCAGCTCTTAGACAGCTGTTCTGATTCTAAGGTACAAACAAGAACCAATTGTATGTAACATCTCATCTTGACTTATGACAAACCTCGTTATTATCTGGTGTTACACTTATGACAGCTCCTGTGAATGTCTTTCTCAGCATTATACTAAGTGTCCCTTATTGTTATCTATCTCATGATTGTTTACTGCTGACGGCTGAAGTGAAACATCCACATCCAGTGTTTACCTATTCCATGTTGTTCTGTGATTGGTCTTGTGGTTATCCTATCATAACTGTATGATCTAATGATTGTAAAGAAGCTGATTCTTAGGGTGTGGCTAACGGTATATAAACTCATACATCTGTCTGAAGCTTTGGGGGTTCTCACTAGGAGACCCTCCTCTGCTCACTCCCGTCCCAGAGTTCTAGCAGGCAGCCAGTCCTACACGGCAAGTCAGAACAACTGTTACGCTACTGTGTCCAAAGCCGCTGCTGGCTGATCCTACCCGTGCTTAGATGTACATGTAAAACAAAATGTCTGTCTAAAATAAACGACAGCACACTAAATGAATGACCGATTTCACTATCATAACCTCAGTTACTTACCTCATCTCACAGGTTGCGCCCCTCTGTGACAGTTGATAACCAGTCATCATGTCTCATTCTAAACTGAACTCTCAGAAAAAAAAATCAAGAAAGGAGAGGGAATTTAAACCTGAATTAAGAGGCTGGTTGAAGCAGTTTATTGGAGATGTTTAAAGGTAGGGCTTGGCGATATGGCCTCACATCTATATTGCAATATAATCTGAAGCATGTGGCATTACAATATTTACTGCTATATATTCTTTTCCTTTGTTAATATATGTCAAAATAACTGTTTTTCAACATTCTGTACTTCAAAAGAGTACAAGATGCAATTTAAAGAACATTGTGCAAAATGCTTTTAAAAAACTTAACATACCTTTTTCTCAAAAATGTAACACAAAGATTCTCATAACATAAAGATGAAGATCAAATAAAATAATTAAATAAATGTATTTATAAAAATAAAATACAAGCTAAATCTACAAAATGGAGTGTAAATACGAACACTGACATTTCTTATTTGTGCATCCTCGTTTCCTTTCCTCGCTTCCTTTCCTCGTGTCTTAGCTCCACCTCTTCAGGAGGCGAAAGAAAAGGACAAAGGGAAAAGACGCGAGGACGGAGCAATGGAAGCAAGTGAAATGATATGTCCTCGCTCCCTTTAGCGTCACTTCAAAGCGTCGTCCAGGAATGACTCTACACCGCTGGATTTAGCTTGCATATCGGGATTCTTGAACATTACAGATAATTATCATTTATATTGTAACCGTTTCAACCTCCACAAAAGACCACATTTGTTCTTATTTTTTTATATTACCAGTTATTATTAACAATGAATTATTCACAGTTATGAAATGTTTTTTATTTGTAGTAGGCTATTTGGTTATTTGATATAATTCTGCAACTGTACTAGAGTTGTGATTTTTACATACATTTGGGTCTTGTACATGTAAACAATAATGATAATAATAATAATAATAATAATAATAATAATTAATAATAAGCATAATTACAGCTGTGCTGAAAAGTACACATTATACATCGAAATTAAAGGCACTGTCAAAAAATAACCCACATTCATTCTTAATACTCACATTTATGTGTGTATTAATTTTCTACCATGGTTAGCACTTGGAGCAGATGTGAAGGGGGAGGAGAATTTATATGTGCGTCACGTTAAGTCGATAAAAGACTTCCACATAGGATACACCTGTGTATCCTCGCTGATCGCTCCTCATGAAGCATCTTCCCTCCTCGATCCTGTCCTCCTCACGGTGCAATTAGAGAATTGAGATGTCCTTCAAGATGGCTGAGCTCGATCGGTTTCCGGGTCATGGGATGGAGGACGGAGGAGAGAGGAGACGAGGAGGGATATTGAGAAGCACCCTTAACATTAGTATTTATTCTCCTTGACCACCTACGTAGGCACAGCTTGATGACATAATCAGTATGATGACATCATCTATATGCGCCTTATTGCAGTAGGCTGGTATAATTAAAATTTCTACCACTGCCAAAATTTATATCGTTTCTACCTTATACTGTTTATATCGCCGACAACAATTTCAAGGGCCAACTAATTGTATTGTAAAGCTGATTTTTATGCAAAATTCAAATTCTACTTCTATAGTCTGTTTTTTGCAGCCCCAGCTCAATCCTTAGTGTATTCCCTTTAAATATCTGTCCTTCTACATCTTGTGTTTTTTTTTTTTTTTATTGTTTTTAGTGTGGACTGTTTGCTTTGTGGGACAATAAAAGATTATTCTATTATATTTTATTCTCAAAATTAGTTATTTAAAAAGCACATTACAACTCAAAACATACCAAACGGGCAAAACCTTATAACAGTTCCAACCCAACCACTCTACTATTAATGGTTAAAGAAATTATTCAGCAAAAAATATTATTATAAAAAAAAATATATAATTCCCCTCGAATACTACAATTACATTACATTTACACACACATTATGCAAATTAGAGGATGATGTAATTTAGTGATGTCTAATAATTTGTGGGACAGGCAATAACTACTTTCCACACTGCAACACTGGATGATAAAGACTGAGCAAATTGAGGAGATTCAAATATTGATGCAACGGCCCATCTAAAGAAAAAAAGTGTTTTGGGGGGGTGGGATAGTTATCGCCCATGTATCGTTATGGAGGCGAGCTCCTCAATATATTGTGATATTAATTTGAGGTCTTACTTCCTCATAAAGAGGATTTGCTGTATAACAACCGTATATAGCTGAAAATTCCTAGTACTTTGATGTTAATAACTTATCTAGAATAGAAAGGTTTGTCCAAATTGAATTATTGAATGAAGTATGTTCAACTCCCCGACGATAGATGGAGACATGTGCCCCAACGTATTAGCCTTATCGCTATTAGCTTAGTAAAAAGAGGCTGGCGGAAGTTACCCAGACAAAGTCAAAGGAGGATATTCACAATCACAATGCATTCTCTGCTCGTCAGTTCAAACATATCGGCCGCGTTTGTCTTAGCCGCAATATTCTCTTTAAAATACTGCTATGTTGTTGTTGAGTCGAATTTCTGCATCTCCATACATTTCAAAAGTCTGATTGCGGACTAAGGTAATAATTCGACTTTCTCTTGCTGCATGTAAATGTTCTAAATTTCTCTGTATAGAAAAAGCAACAGATAAAGTACTGACTTAGGACAACAAAGAAAGACTACACTAGTGGTGTCTAAAACACAGTCCTCAAGGGCCAGTATCCTACACATTTAAGTTATTATCCTGATTCAACACATCTGGTTCATTAGAAGTCCAAGGAGGTAGTTGGACTAGGCGTTTTGGAGCAGAGTAACATCTAAAACTGGCATGACACAGAAGCAATGGCTACATCATTGATTCTTTGCACAGCTAAACGCAGACCTGTGGTGCAAAATTGAGCACCTAACTTAATTATATACCTGTTATATAATACTATTTAGATTTCAACCATATCTATACATATTTAAATATGGAATTGGTGAAAGACTGACATCACCTGGCACCTTGCGTAGTAGCAAATTGGGTACAACAATGAGAGAATGTCTCAGATCTCGTTACTAATTGATGAGCAGTGCAGTACAGGCGTTTATCATTCTTGTTTGGAAAATGAATCACATAAAAACTCTCCCATTCATTTAAATTCAACCATATACCTTGCCTCTTTTCAGAATGGGGTTACTTTAGAAACCTGTTACAAATCTTTCACATGGAGAAACCGTATTTGTGCACAATATATGTTGTATGTTTTCCTTGTAGGCAATTATTTATATATGCAGTCCATGCACTCGCCGTGCATGAGATGAGGGGGCGTGGCGGCTGAGTAGACGGACATGTGCGCGTTTCTCTGCCATCAGAGGGCGGGTTTGTGTCGTTGTGTGCGCAGCGTGTGGCTGCTGCTGCGGCTTCTGGTGTGAGAAGTGGCAGGTACCCCAAAATACCTCCCAGCAAAGATCCAGCGGCTTGGATGCGACTTTAACACCTGACTAACTAACAGTAAATACCAATAGATGTGAACGCAGCAGCCTGCTTTTCCTTTTCACCAGCGGTTTTAAATGAAAGCTGATAAACAAGAGGACATAGGCTACTTAAAAGTACACAGATTCGGCTAAAGTATTCCTGCCTAAACGGGTTCTCTCGTCGCGATGGGGCTTGAATCGAGGAAACCGTCGCTTCACAGAAGTCGCTGAAGTTGGAGACGCTCTCTTGACCGCTGGGATGTTGTGAACAACGCCTCGTTTGGGACAGAAGGAGCAAACGAAAAAAAAGAAAGAAAACACACAAGGGAAGGGGAACCAGGCAGAGTTTCACCAGCACCCGGAGGGATTATGGCTCTCGTAACATTTTCTCTCAGCCTCATCACCCTGGCGCTTACAAACTTGCACCTTTCGAGAGCCAGCAGCCGTCATGCTGTGTATTGGAACAGCTCGAACCTGCAGTAAGTAGTTCTTTATGCCGCTCGAACGCAGTTGTACCCGCGCTGCTCTTTGTTGGTGCGCACCTGTGCTGCAAACTGTGAGCAAGATTGTGGTCGACGACAAGGGGAAAGCGTTTTATAACAATAAAATAAAACTGAGATAGAATAAAGTATTTTACACAAGAGAAAGTGAAATCGATTATTTTCAAAACTTGTAACGGCTAGATCACGGACAAAAAAACAACAAAAAAACCCCCCACAAAAAACCAAGCAAACAAAAAACTTGACATGATGAGTTAACATTCAACCATCAACCAAGTCTTAATAGATTTCCTAACAATATTAAAATATATAGTTATGAGCAGGTTTTATTGCGGATTCCTCCTCCGTGGGCAGAGAAAACTGTCTGAAGGCTTAAATCAGGACACGTCTCAATGAACGTTATTAGGTTATCTAAGAATGAACCGTCCGGAAAAATGATTCCTTGTGGAATTCCTGCTTCAGTCTTTTTGATAAACCAGTACAATAATAGGCTCATAATATACCTCTGGACACAGCTCTATTAAATCTTTAGTTTTCTAACATTTAATTTTATAGATTCATTAGACACAGGCTGATCTATTAAAATTCTTTATTTTTGTTCTTATTTAGCGATCAAGCTAATGAAATCCTAAAATAAAATGTATAAAAATGTTTATATTTCAAAGTTAAAAAAATAAATAACAGTAGGTTAATGATTTGTAACAGCCTTCACAATGAATGGGGAGGCTGCTGATTTGACAGTCAGTGAGACCTCTGCTAGAAATGTCAACAAATTGGACAAATACGACAACAGTCCTAATAGATCTGCAAACAATATTAAAATGTAAAAATGCTCCAAATGTTTCAAGAAGTACCTGATCTTTCATTGTATTCCTTTGACAGACAAAGCAGTCTGGGGACTAATAAGAGGACATACTTGGAGAATATAATTGACAGCTCCTGAAAACCATGGATCTGAAATGGTTCCTTTTGGAACTCCTGGCTTACTATTTTTAAAGAATCCACCCAGTGTTATTAAGTTCAATGCCTTGTTGGCTCTCTCTTTAAATATTAATAAATAAAATACTAGGGGTGCACCGATACAGCTATTGGTTATCGGCCCCAATATCGTTTAATGTACTTGTATTGTTTAGTTAACCGATACCATGATACCATTTCAAATTGAGTTCAACTCTCACTCAATGTTAACACTGAATGTTAAATAAATCCTTTTTGATAAACAAACTAAAGAGAATGTTTTTTTATTTGGTTCCCTGTGGAATTTATATTTTATATATTTTTTTAGAAAAACCATTTACCGTGCCACATTCAGTACTCTTTAGACATATTCTTATTTAAGAAGGCTATTAAAATGATTGAATATTTGATATGTTTCACATTTATGTTATTAGCTTTAAACTTCTGATGTTTATACAATGGAGCCATTTCTGATTCCCCCAGCCGCCTTTACAGAGATAAGCCATAACGTTATGACCACTGGCACGTGATCAGAAAAAACCTGTTTGTTCCCTCATCACAACACTTGTTAGTCGGTTGACTTATTTAGACACTCATGATAAGATAGAAGCAGGGAGAACTGCCAAAAATAGGGATTTGAGTGAGTATATGACAAGGGGCGAAATAACTACCTATTGGGTTAGGTTATCTCGAAAACTGTAGCTCCTTTTTATGTGTTTCCACTCCACTGAAGTCATCTATTAAAAGTGATTCAAGGAAGTAACTGTGGTGAATCAGCATAGTGTCAGGGGTTACTTGTGTTGCTTGATGTATAAGGGATTGCAGGAATAATCAGGCTGCTCTAATCCAACATATGCTATTTTTGCATTGTGGAGCTTTATAGCTTCAGATCACTATGGTTGGAAATGGTATGCCTTGATTGCTGAGACCTCTTTGAGCAGAAATAATGTTTTAAGAATGGATTGGAGGAGCACAATAAGAGTTTAAGTTGGCTCCCTGGCACACTGGATCTGTGTCTTATCAAGGTTTTGTAGGATGTGCTAACACCTTGGTACCAATTCCATCCCTTCATGGATCAGGATTTTATTTGCTTTTAAAAGAGACGCCATGCATCACTGGGTCATCATTTTGTGACTGGTAAGTGCATAGGATGACACTTTTGAAAAAGTTTGATAAGATATTATGACTTTCAATGTTGGTGTGCCACCTATGATGATTGAAACTCATCTGAGTGCACCATCCAAAATCTTTCCGCAGAGTTCAAAATGACATGCATGTTCCTTTAGTTGGATTTGTTATCAAGTAGGAAGGCTGCTTAAAATTTTACAATATATAATATCTGCCATGCTTTCAGCATGCAGACATAATTCCTGGCTATTGTTGGACTCCAGCATCAGTCTGCTTGCTTAGTTAAGCCCAACTCAGACATTTCTCTCTGCTTCTACCTGTATAAAAATCATCTTGCTGTAGGCCATGGATCGATGTGGATCTCTGTGCATTTGTCTTCTCATTAGGTAACGGCGAATCCACCCCCCCCCCCCCCCACACACACACACACACTCCTCCATCCCTGCTCCTTGTCTGTCCATTTGTATTCCCCTCAGATGCAGGTCTCTCCTACATCTCCTCTCTCTATCTCCTACTTGGTTATTTTCTTCCCTCTCTCATTTTTCTGAGGTCTCTCACCAGCTTTTCTGTCCCCTTCAATTACCTTTCTTCAGTGTCTCATTATTGTCGCCTCTCAGCATCTGCTCCTGGTCCCTCGTTCATCTCCTGACAGGACGCATGGTCAATGATTGGAATTAGAAACGGTAGAAAACTTGAGACGGTGACTCAAAATTCGAGACGAATAGTGACAGAAATGGCCATAAAGCTTAATCGAAACAGTCAATGCCGGATGCTGCAGGACTTTCACTAGCTAATTTATGCTAAAGTATGAATTTAAGATTTATGACTGCAGTAAATCCCATCTGTATGGCACAAATGGTAATAAACCTTGACAAAGTTGCATGTAAATGCTGTAAAAGTGCACAGTTTTTGAGTGATGTAATCAATATCAATACTACCTATCAATGTCAGTGAAGGCTTTTGGCAAATGCTCCTTCTGAAATGATTTTCTCAACATGAGTTTAGCTCATTTGTCAGCTTCCAATTGACATTTATGTGTTAGGGTGACAAATATGTGCATATTTTAATAAAACTGAATATTGCGTGCATGAAAAAGAGAGACGGAGTGATAGGAAAACAGAAGGAGGCAAAATGCAGGTGTTCATCTGTGTGCCTGCATGGGTAAAAGCCCCCTCCTTTCCTCCCACTGAGATACAGATCTCTAAAATAATGCAAAACCTGACCCAATTTACAGGTAGCAGAGAAATCCACCGAGGCTACGGTAAGAATACGGATGGCCGTCAGGCTTCAAAAAGGCCTTTAAGCTTTCTCCACAGCTCTGTCTGAGGCCTAACTCATTCAGCAAAGGGGGCTCCCTTCGTCATCCAGACCTCGTTACAGAGAAAAGCCCAGGAGAGAGAGACTAAGAAATGAAAGCGGTGATATACAGCCAGAAAGCGGAGGCCTTTAGGGCCAAACTTTGGTTGAAGCTATAATGTTTTACCCGTGAGCACATTGTTCAGTGCAGATTGTTACAGCACAGCTGCGAGAAATAGGATCACTTTAACAGCAAGCTGTTTGCTCAAAAGGCGTGAAAGCGTCGTTTTCTGGTATTTTAGTGAAAGTATGTCTTATTTTGTCATGTCGTGAAGGTAAAACAAATTATGTCAATCTGTTTGTTTAGAAAACAAGCTCTGAAGGCCATGTCATGTTGATACAACTGCTACTGTATTAATTCATATACATAATTATGCTGTTAATTGGGGACAGAAAATTAACACTGCTAAAAGTAAATATCTGTTGTTTAACCTGAAGCTAATGCTATTACTGCAGCACAGCTAAATGCAACAGGAAGTACGAAAAGTTGCAGTTTAACGTTCAGGTTATTAAACCCTTCTGAGTGGGATGGTTTTTTATCTAGTTGCAATTTTTAACAATTGCGACCGGTGGCTCAGGATTTGGGTGTTTGTGGTGCTTGTGATCGGAAGATCGCTGGTTCGAGCCCCAGCTCTGACAGTCTCAGTCGTTGTGTCCTTGGGCAAGACACTTCACACGTTGCCTACTGGTGGTGGTCAGAGGGCCCGGTAGTGCCTATGTCCGGCAACATCGCCTCTGTCAGAGCCCCAGGGCAGTTGCGGCTACAGCGTAGCTTGCCATCACCAGTGTGTGGATGGGTGAATGACTGAATGTATTGTAAAGCGCTTTGTGCTCCTCTGACTGAAAAAGCGCTATACAAATGCAGGCCAATTATCATTTTATGCTATTAGTGGTTTTACTGATTTTCAGTATTTATGTTACCAAGGACAAACAGATAAAGAAAACTACCTTTTAGATCACAGGAAAAGGAAATTTATTTAGATAATATACCCATCAGAGACCACAAAAGAACATGTCGAATTCCTTCTAGTTCTGTTTTTCTGTTTTGAGTACACATATGTTAAACACACATTATGCCATCTATTAAATAAGCTGTTGTTAAAATAGAGCATTTCTTATTTAAATGCTTTTCTCTGGGTCCTGGCAGCATCATGCTGTGGGGAGATCGACCATGAGCAGGAGTAGTTAAGGCCCCACTCAAAAAAAACAAAAACAATTTCCACCCCACTGAATTGGGTTGATTTAGCAATAATGACTTTTGTTAAGTGAACTAAACTGATTTAGGTTGATTTAGATATAATGATTTTTTTTCAGTGAAATAAACGTAAACATGTTGGGTCAACCTAATACAATCAGGTTGCAGTAAGGCACAACTACATTTCCAATGTTAACTAAACATGATTACAGTGGTTTCAGTAATACAATTCCTTTACTTTTTTCATGAAAAAAAGGGAATTGGCAGGTATTTATAATATTATAATAACTTTTAGTTTACACTGGAAATGAAGTCATATACGTATATTATTGTATACAAAATCTTTCAGTTATTGAATAGCAAAATGGTTAGTGCAGGTGCTCAGAAAACAGAGGCCCTTTTCTGAGTTTGAGTCCACCCCCTGTCAACCCAAATCAGTTATGTGGAAATGTTTTTTGTATTTTTTTTAATGTACTTAGACAGCCACAGCTATCATATGGAAAACAGTGTAATACACAAATGCAAACTTACCAAAACATGGTCACTATCTGACAGGTAGCAGCGCATTATTCAGAAAAGCAGCCAGGACACCCATGGGAACTGTGTAGGGGCAATGGAGATCCACATCTTAGGTTGTAGAGATGACAGAACCATTTTTAGATGTGCTCTCCACAAAATCTGAACTTCACTGAAGAAAGATTATGTTGAAAGAAAAACCTAGAGGAGTTCTGTTTGCAGTTTGCTTCAAACCATACAAGGGGCACATTAAAGAGGTTTAAGAAGATGCTTTGAAATCAAACTTCTTAGCCGTGCAAAACACTTTGCATAGCAGAAGAATCAACACTATATACATATGAACACATCCTTCTGACTGCAAAGCATTGGCAGCATCATGCTGCAGGGATGCTTTTCTTCAGCAGTGAAAAGAAACTGGACAGATTTGGTGGGGAAATGGATGGAGCTAAATACACAAAAATCCTGGAAAAAAAACCTTAGGGTGGTAAGGACTTGAGGTGGGGATGGAGGATAATTTTCCAGCAGCAAATTCCTTTCAGAATCTGTGGCAAGACATGAAAAACATCTTCAATGTTGCTTGTTATCCAATCTGACTGAGCTTCAGCAATTTTTCAAAGAGGGATGGGCAAAATGTTAGTCTCTAGATGTGAAAAACTGGTAGAGAGATACTTTAAAACACTTGGCGCTGTAATTGCAACAAAAAGTGGATCTACTGAGCCTCGACTCAAGGGGACTGAATACCAATGCTCTGGCTACACACTTTTAAGATCTTTATTTGTAAAGATGTTGAAAAATTATTATGCACAACTTTTACTTTTCTCATAAAATCAAAAATAGAAAATGTTTTCTAGTTGTATTGTAACAAAATGTGAAAAAAGTTCAAAAGTTAATAATATTTTTCAAATGTCCTGTATACGCCAAATATGTTCTGCTAGTGCTGAATTTGTGCAAATTTGAAAAAAAAAAGGTCTTCTCTTTTGCCAGTGAATTTACACAGCTTTTAGGAAGTAAACAATGTCTAACAACTGATTACAGCTTTTTCCTCTGCCTTGGACAATTCCAAACAAGATATTTCGATTATTGTAACCCAGAGAAATGCCTCAGAGCTCTTTGATCATCGCCCAAGTCTGTCAGTACCACGCTGCCCCCCCCCCGACTAGAAAGTGTTGGTCTCAGCTTCGGCTCTCAGCAGTGCGCCTGGCCAACTCGTTACAGATGTCCCTGCTAATGGCTGACTAAGGCAGGAAAAAACACACACACAGGCCATTAAATCATCTCGCTTCTGAGGCAATCTGCCAATTAGAGGGGGGAGATGCGGAACATCTTGAGAGTGCGCGGGAGCAGCGGTGCACTGCGGTAGCCTCGCCTACTCACAAGCACTGTCCCTTGCTCCTTCCACTTCCTCCCATCAGTTGCTTGGCCTCTCTGGATACACAGGGGCACATCTTTGTAATTGGGCACCCCGTGTCAGCATGATGGAAACAGGAGACCAGCCTTCATTTAATCTACTACTCCTTCCATAAGTCACGCAGTGTCCCTACTAATGTTCAGCTGAAAACAGAAGCACAAAGAAAATGTGCCACACATCTCTTTGCTAAATTACTATTCCCTTGCCCACTCAGCAACTGGAAGGGGATCTTTTTAGCTATTTGTGGCTGGTCCTGAGTGATTTACAGCTCTGTCTGTTTCATTCTGCACATTATAACCCTGTTTGGACCTGAAACGGTATCTGTCAGGCACCTAACTCACTCGATGAAAACAACCCAAGTCCCGACACACCATATCTAGTGCTAGAAAATAAATTATCACCTTGACAAATGGTTTCCCCTAGAGTACTTGGAATTTAGGCTTTGTGATCAATGTTTATTGGAGGTGTTGTCTTTCTAAACAGGCTCATTAACTGGCAGGCGTGTATATCTTGGAGGTTTGACCAAGCAGTTGCAGGATTTGGTTTCCTTTGGGTGAGAAAAAAACTGATGGCTTACAGATAACATTTGAGCAGAGGTGAAGGAAATTATATCAAGATACAAAAGTAAGTTAAGTTCTATTGTAAGGGGATGAATTAAGGGAATTTAAGAAGTAAAACAAGAGATGTAGAAATTTTTTACAGAGGATAAATGAAAGATGTCACCATGCTTTATTTTTTTTCTTTAGAGCATTTGTTTTGTTTCCAGATACAGAAGTTGAGTTATTTGGCCAAATGTGCTGCAGCAGCTGTTTTCCAAGAAGATGATACCCACAGGAGTTGATCCGTGATAATGTGAACACCGGCTGGGTCAATCATGTGGACTGGTGCTTGGAGACAATAGCTTCAGCCATCAGCTTGCCCCTCATGCCCCACACAGCTCAGCACAGACGGTACAAGCAGATTTGCAACCTGATTACATGGATGTTTGTCCGTCTGCAGCTCTGTCTCTAGGCTCTCTACAATTTTGCATACAAATGAATCCTATTCATTGGCATTTGATGTCTTTCACCGTTATTTTATAGCACAGGCATCTCAAACAGCCCTATATAGTGTAAAGCTGTGAATGAAGGGTCCATTCATTCACTCTATTGTGAGAGAGACATTTTGCAATGATGTTTAGCATCTCAGGTAATTTTTGGTGGCTAAACAGTGGATTAGAAATGCTAGATTAGATTATAGAAATTAGAAATCATCACAATGCAGAAATTTATTTTTCTTTTTTTTTTTAAACAGTCAAACCTTAGTCATGATTTCATCATCTCATATTCCCCATGTAAAACATAGACAAAAACATGGAACCAATAGGAGAAGAAAAAATAGGACACCCCATTAAATGTTTACTTTTTTTTTCAAAAGAATGCCCAGACACCCTGTGGAGGAAACTCATTTCAGCCACTTGTATTGAGATCTCGTTCTTTTGATCACTATTCAGAGTTTGTGACCATAGATGAGGGTAGGAATGTAGATCAATTGGTAAATCTAGAGCTTCGCCTTTTGGCTCAGCTCTCTCTTCACTACGACAGACCAGTACAGCGCCCGAATAACTGCGGATGCCCTACAAATCTGCCTATCGATCTCCTGATCCATTTTCCCTCATTCATGAACAAGACCCCCAGATATTTGAACTACTCCACTTGTGACAGGACCTCATCCCTGACCCAGAGAAGGCACTCTACCCTTTTCCAGCTCAAGACCATGGTCTCGGATTTGGAGGTGCTGATTCTCATCCCAGCTTGGCTTTGAACAGATCCAGAGAAAGGCAGTAGATCAAAACGGATCCCTCGAAATCCTGTCCATAAAAGTTATGAACAGAATCTGTGACAAAGGGCAGCCTTGACGGAATCCAACTCAAACCAGAAACAAGTCTGAATTACTCACTTTCCTCTTTGAGATTTTTAAGAGCTTTCTTGCATTTACAGTCTGTTTTTACTAACCCCATTTCATCTCAAATAGAGCAAGATCTGGGGTTTGTCTTTGCTTAGGACTATCCATTTTTCATCTATTAGTCAGCCCTTCGTTAATGTCAAAAAGCTGTATTCTGTAAGTCTTGCAGTTGGTCTATGCTCAGTCTGTCCTTTATTTTATTTTTGGAGAGCAAGAGTCTCCATTTCACTACCCCCATGAAAGTTGGACTTGTCTGAATCTGAGGAATGTACTTTTATTGGAAGAGCCCACTATAGACCTTGTGATCTAGAGATCATGTATCAAACTGAAGGCCCGTTGGCCAAATCCGGCCCACCATAGCTATTGTTGTGGCCCTCTAAACTCTAGAGGATCATAAAAATAGAACCTTTAAGTTATATTTATGTACACCTAAATAGTATTTTAGCAGTCAAATTGAATCAGTGTTTATTTGAATAATCCAAAATCAAATATTTGTTACAAAAATGCTAAATATTATTTAGTTTTGAGAAGTACTTGTTGGATGAGGGGACAAATGTTTTCTAATATTTTAATGATTTGTTTAAGATAGTTTTATTAATAGTTTCTGCCCCAATTGGCCCTTAAGCGATATTCATGATCTTGATGTGTCCCAAACTGGAAATGAGTTTGACAGCACCCTGATCTAGAGACTTCTTTTAGCATCTTGCAGTCTCATCCGTTTTCAGGTTAATGCGCTTGGATGGCCAGACCTGGACATGTTAGCAGTTGTTTTAAATAAGTGTAACCTATATATTAATATATAAAAGATAAGCAATAACAATAGTCATCGTGCTAAAGGGGAAGGATGAAAGTACAAGTGATGCATCTCTACTAGAGCATAGATCAAAAAAGGACAGAATGAGCTCTGCAGACTAAAGTGTGATGTAATTTCAACACATTCTAACCCTTCTTGATCTAATATTCTTATAACATTAAGCCAAAGTTTGCTAATGCTATTGTTAAAGGGCTTAATTCGAAGATCTACCACATATATAAAGCGCAGTGAAAGTGGCACTAATAAACTAAGAATTTATCAAAATATCAATAACAAAAAGTACTGTACTCCTTCTATGCAAGTTTCACCCTTTTTTCTTAAACCTATAGAAAAGTACAGAAGTACATTATATGCCCAATATTATGCTCACAGTAATTAGCCTTTCATTTGAGTACATTTTCCATACTACTTTCTACACGAGCACAATTAAACCCAGTTCAAACCTGTGAGGCAAATGGAACACAGCTTTTAGCATTCTTTTCAACACAGCATGTTGATAAGAAGCTTGTTTAACTTTAAAGCTATTCTGCTAATGCTAACACCCACCTTAACTAGATCTCACCACCTTTAGTTTCCTCTTTTAGTCCAATTTTCTTCATATCTTGTATAAATGATACAACTTGATGGAGAAACTATGAGAGAATGTTTAATGGTTTGTATGGATCTAAGAGTGGTTGAGCAGATCAATACATTCATATGGAGTGGGAAGGTGAATGGACCCTGAGCAGAACAAAAACACAACCATGTTGCTTTCTGAGCAACAATCAATCTGGGCACGTCAGGTAATCAATTTCTAAATGCATTTTTAATTTGATTTTGCGGTGTCAGTAAATTGCCATGAAGCATTTGGAGCATGGGTTGGGAAGCTCAGATCAAGTGTTGCCTAGGATCGACATGCTTGTGAATTGATTATTAAGGGCTTGTCAGTCACTGCTATGGGGTTGGAGCTCCTTGGAGGCCAGAAGTGTTTTTGTACTAAACTAGTAATTGGTATAGCTACAGGATGATAACATTTAGAAAATATTGGGATCATCTTAGATTGACGAAAGGTGTCTTTAGAGTAAATGAAACTTTTAAGTAACAGTAAAATGGAACATTTAATCATGAACATCTCGGATAAACATTCTGCTTTCATAATTGAGAGGGACTCCCCTTTTCCCTCCTACTCTTCAGTCAAGGCTATGACGTATATTCTACATTTTATCATACAAATCTTTATATTTATTTCTTCTTTTCACTTTAGACTTTATTTTCTCACTTCCAAACCAAACCTTTTTCTTGAAATGAAACACATTCATACAATTCGTTGCTTCTAAGACACCACTCCCATTGGGAACATCTCACTGAGCCGTATCAGTGTTTACATAAACATAAATATATGATGTTAACCCTGTTTAGCCTTCATTTCAAATAGAATGAGTCATGAAAATAGTATTTCCCACTTATACTACCCTGAAGTTTACTGAAATTACCCAAACTAACCTATGTGATCAGATTCTACTTTCAACTCGTATCCTGAAGTTTAATAAATTTTTCAATGCAAAAATGTTGAACACATCAACAGAAGTTTAGTTTTAAAATTATTTTCCTGTTCCTTTACTGTAGCTACACAATGTATGTATACAATTACATTTAGTTTTAATGGTCTGGTTTTGGACAAATTTGGTTGTGTAAAAAATAACACGTGTGTAATACATGAACATTTCTGTATCAAGCTAAGTAAAGTGTTTTCATTAATGATATTAACATTATACTGTGAGATTATGCCATTGCAATAAAAGGTTATTACAGGGTATTTTACACTTCTTAAGCAGGGCTTCCTATAGCTGTGACGGAGGTGCCTGTCTCTGGCCACATTCAATCCATGATGAGAACTAGTCAAATGTTAACTAGTTATATAAAAGAAAGAAACCATTGTTTACCTGGTGCCCAATTTAAGTTTGTTTTTAACTTCAACTCTGCCACATTGGATGGTTTTTGGGCAGCCTTTTTAAGGTTGTTTGAAAGCATCTCAATGGGATTTAAGACAGACCTTTTGGTTCTTTTGGGTCACTAGTGACTTTCACCTTGAACCTCATTGGTGCTATTTTTACACAACCTCCTTAAATCATTAAATCATGACCACTGATCGTAACTGAGGCAAATGAGGGCTGCCATACTTTAGATGTTGTTCTGCTTTCTCCTTTCACTCCTGGTTAGGTTAACTGGAGAGCTGAATTCTTAGAAAAGGCTATGCAACTCTTTCCAGAATGAGAGGCGTCAATGACCTTGTCTGTTCTTGAAGTCCTTTAGACCTGGGCATGGTGTGCTGCTTCTTGAGATCTTTTCATTTACCTTGTGTTGTTCGACAGCTTCTGTTTGAGCCTTATCTTGATTCTATTTGTGTAGCTGTACCCATACCTGGTTACTGCCACACATATAAACTTATGATGTGGTTGATAACATTTAATTTATGATTTAGCTTTTTCACTTAGGATTAAATTAATTTGGAATGCTTTTTTCCCTAATGAAATTATAATTTGACTGCTTTATTTTGCATCATGTTGTCTTTATCTAATATTAAATTTTATTCAACATGTAAGGGTGCAAAAATTAGTCAGTAAAATTAAGAAATCTGTAATGAGGTTAAAATTTTCTCTTAACACTTAATGCAACACCAAAACGTGATGCTCTAGGTCTGGGCAAAAAAATTTGTTGACTTACTTAATTAAAACATTGAGTTTTTGTGTAATGGCCTATTTTTGGGTCCCCGGAGCTTCAGTAGCAGAATTGGTATGGCTTACTGCGACAGACATGGAGCAATAGGCCCCACAGGGTTACATTTGCCTAAAGCCCATCCCAGTCAAAGAAAGCAGCACCACCAACGTATTCCAATACCCGAAACATAGGCAAGCTCAGCCCCAGATGCTCCTGCTACTTTTTATGATATTATAATTTCTGAATAGTAGGGATAGTGTCCCATGCTGTAGTTGATAGTGTTATATATGTATATATGTATAAATGTATATATATATATATGTATATATATATATACATACATTGGGGGTGGGACCTTAACGCGTTAATCACGATTAATTAATTAAATAAGAATTATCACGTAAAAAAAAAAAAAATCATGCATTTAATCACAGTTTTCATTCCAATCAATGTGGAACATTTGTCTGTGCATGATTTCCTGGGACAGGGATTACAGCGATGCACATGTGAGGCTATTGGTGAGGCTGGGAATAAACGGGAGATCATCCACTTTTCAAGCACTCTCAGGTTCAGAGGGGTTTTCTTTGTTTATCAGGGGACCATATTTAAACTGACTGCTGCCATGTATGCAGGACGACATCCCTTTTCTCATCTGACATCCTCCACGAGCAGCTACTTAATGCCTGGTTCTGGGCAGTATCGGGGGCAGTAGCTTTAGCAAAGAGACCCAGGCTTTCCTCTCCCCGGCCACTTGGGCCAGCTCCTCGGGAGGAATCCCGACGCTTTCCCAGGCAAGCCAGGTGACATAGTCCCTCCAGCAAGTGCTGGGTCTTCTCCTGGGCCTCCTCCAACGTGCCCGGAACACCTCACAAGGGAGACGTCCAGGAGGCATCCTGACCAGATGCCCGAGCCACCTCAGCAGCGGCTCTACTCCCCCTCCGGATGACCGAGCTTCTCACCCTATATCTAAGGGAGAACCCAGCCACCCTGCGGAGGAAACTCATTTCAGCCGCCTGTATCCGTGATCGTGACCATAGATGAGGGTAGGAACGTAGATCGACCGGTAAATCGAGAGCTTTGTCTTTTGGCTCAGCTCTCTCTTCACCACAACAGACCGGTACAGCGCCCAAATAACTGCAGACGCCTTACAAATTCCTCTATCGATCTCCCTCTCCATTTTTTCCTCATTCGTGAACAAGAACCCCAGATATTTAAACTCCTTCACTTGAGGAAGGACCCCATCCCCGACACGAAGAAGGCACCCTACCCTTTTCTGGCTCAAGACCATGGTCTCAGAATTGGAGGTGCTGATCCTCATCCCAGCTGCTTCATACTCTGCTGCGACCCGCTCCAACGAAAGCTTTAGATCACGTTCAGATGAAGACAACAGGACCACATCCTCTGCTAAATGCAGACTCGATCCTGAGGCCACCAAAACGCCCCTCAACACCTTGGCTGCACCTAGAAATCCTGTCCATAAATGTTATGAACAGGATCGGTGACAAAGGGCAACCTTGGCGGAGTCCAACTCTCACTGGAAACGAGCCGGACTTACTGCCGGCAATGCAAACCAAACTCTGACACTGGTCATACAGGGACCTAACAGCCCTTATCAAAGGGCCCGGTACCCCATACTCCCAGAGTACCCCCCACAGGAATCCCAGAGGGACACGGTCAAATGCTTTCTCCAAATCTACAAAACACATATAGACTGGTTGGGCGAAATCCCGCGCACCCTCCAGGACCCTGCTGAGGGTGTAGAGCTGGTCCAGTGTTCCATGGCCAGGACAAAAACCGCCTCCTGAATCTGTCGGACCCTCCTCTCCAGAACCCCTGAATACAGTAGGCCTTACCAGGGAGGCTCAGAATTCTCAAGTCATGAAAGCCTTTTGGAAGTATGCAATTTAACTATTCTTTCTAACCACAGAGAACGTATGCATTAAGATGATAAAATCAAAAGTCTAGGCCCAGTCCTGAAAACGTTTCAGAAAAGTGTTTCAGGACTGGGCAAAGTGTCCACTGAAAAAGCCAAGTGTCCATTAAGCATCAAAATATGGTCACCCTATTATTATTTAAAGATACCGTTATGAAAATATACTTAAAATGACACTTTGGTTTTAGGTCTGTTCAGTTTTGACCAAGGATATAAATTATTCTAAATTGACATGCATTTAACTACATTTTCCAAACATTAAACAACCTTAAGATAACAGTATTCATACCTGTGATGTTTGATAGTCGTCCTCCAAAATACTTTCATATTTAAATAATTGTGTTTTCATCGATAACGGTTTTTGTACTTTTAAAAAAAGCGATGAATTGAAATTTATTAATTACAAAGCCTCTAAATAATTAGATTTTTTTTTATCGTGTCCCACCCTTAGTCCCACCACTAATATATATATATATATATATATATATATATATATATATATATATATATATTGTATAAGCTTTAATTATTAATCCGTTATGATTCGGTTTCTTTATCTGGTTCCCATCCAATGTTTCCAAGCTTGCATCAATAAGAGGACCCGACTGGTGTTGTCAGTCATCATAAACTATCCACTTGCTCTTGTGAAAAGCTGTCCAAGTTCTCATCCAAGATTTAACCCAGGTGAAAGAAAATTGTCGTCAAAAAACATTAGCATTTCCACTTTCGGAGGTTATGAAAAATGCAGTTAACTGGCAGTGGGAACCCACAGGAGATAGTACTGATCCCAGACAGGTAGAACCAATTTTAGACTCAATGATTTGAATGCAAATGCTTCCTACAAAAAGACTGCTTTCCAACTTCTAAATGGTGGCTCCATAGTACAATATTCTGGGAGTCTGCACCACAGCAGCCCCACTACCCACTGGGAAATTACATTGCTGCTATGATGAAAATGGCTGCCATGTTGGAAAAAGATCAAAGGTGTTGATAGGGGGGCGGTCACTGGCTGAAGTTTGATTATTTGGGAAATGGGTCTTTTTATAGAACATTTGCTAGAAAAACGATCTGGCAGGCACAGCGCCTGCTGAAAATAAATATATGTTCCTTTATTAAAGCAGAAGGCCGCCCGCCTCTGAGCTGCTGCAGCTGCAAAGGTGGTGTGTTGGACCGACCGGTGTGATCAGTTATCAGTGTCTCTTCAAAAAAAAAAAAGTGGGAGAGGATAGAAGTTAGTGGTCTGTCATATCTTGTTCTCTGTTCATACCCTTCTGGTGTTGAGGCGTGACGGGTCTTCCCTCTAATGCTCTCGGCTGCTTTAAAACAGCTTTGTTTGGAGAAGAGGGTACTGTCCTCTCAGCTTAGCGGATTATACGGCTCCACTTTTCCATTTATGAGAGGGCAGTTTTGGATATGACCTGTCCTAATAATTAGATATTGTGTTACAATTGAGATTTTTCCTTTTGAAGATGTAATTATGTGGTCAGACGTAGGTCTGAGAGCCTCTGGCAGTCTTCACACTTGTAATAGGAATATTTGAAGAAAATTTCTCTAAATTGACCCTCAGCAACAGCCGGAGCACCCTTTAATAAGTTAATGTGTCTGCTTTGTTTTTGTTTAAAGAAACATTTTTAGTTTTCTTTAAAGCTTAAAACGTTGATGTAGCTGAACATTGCAGAACTTTTCTTTGGGCAAAAATAAAACTATATCATTGTATGAGAAACATTTGGAGATATTAAAATTTGTCCCTTAAGATACAATAATGGGTATATGATTCCTTGAATTGAGCAGGGATTTAAAGGAAATGGTTAGCCTGTCTTGCTAGTACTCCTCTTACATGTTGTAGTACAGTACAGTGCAAAAGTTTAAGGCAGGTGTGAAAAAGTCCTATAAACAAAGAATGCTTTTAAAAATTGAAGTATTAATTGTTTCATTTCATCAAGCAACAAAATGCAGTGAAAGAACAAAAACAATCTGAATCAAATCAGTATTTGGAGTAACCACCTTTTGCCTTCAAAAAAAGCATAAATTCTACTAGGGACACTTGTCTTGCACACAGTTTTTGAAGGACATTGGCTTGTAGTTTGTAATAAACTAACCACAGCTCTTCTTTGGATGTAGGGCTCCTGACATCCTTCTGTCTTTTCATTATCCCAGACACACTTGATGATGTTGAGATCAGAGCTCTGTGGGGACCATATCACTATTACTTCCAGGACTCCTTGCTCTTCTTTACACTGAAGACAGTTCTTAATGACTTTGGCTGTATGTTGAGGGTTGTTGTCCTGCTGCAGAATAAATTTGGGGACAATCATACACCTCCCTGATGGTTCTGAATGATGGATAATTATCTGCCTGTATTTCTCAGCATTGAGAACACTATTAATCCAGACCAAATTTCCGACTCCATTTGCAGTAATGTAGCCCCAAACGTTTAAGGAACCTCAACCATGCTTCACTTTTGCTGCAGACAGTCCTTGTTGTACCACTCTCCAGCACTTCAATGAAAAATCTGCCAAATATTTTTTTTTAATTGACTCTTTAATCAGTTCCTATGTTTTCATGTTTCTTGCAGAGTTTTAAGTCTCAAGAATAGCTATTTCTGCTTAATTTAATGACTGTTTTAACCTACACGTGACACTGATGATCATTAGCACCTGTTTAGGTGTAATTAGTTAATCATTCACCTGACAATAATCATACAAAATCCCTGACTTTGTGCAACTGTACCTATAAGAATTGATGCAGGTTTAAAAGCCAAAATTATTAACACTAAATGTTGATTTTATTTAGATTTTTCTTAATTTTGATTGATTTTCCAGCTGCAAAGTGAAACTTACTATACTGCTACAGAGAACCCCCAGCTAATCACAGTTCAGTATCAGTTTTTTTCAGTGGAACGTAACTCTAGATTATTTGCAGGAAAAGTACCTATTTTTGGTTGGAATTTTTCTGCAGTTTTTCTGCTTGGGAGGCTGGAACACATAGGGGTAGTGCTGCTTGACATGGTATTGGCTGCTATTTGCAAAGCAGCAAATCCAGGAGTAACATTCTTTATTTTTTTGGTGCTTTACCTCCACCAGCGGAAATTAGTAAATCCGTAGATGTTAGCTGCTATGGCAGGGCTTGGACGATTTCTTCTGTTTGTATGCATATGAAGTATTTTTGGAGTTTGAAATATTAAAATAGGGAGATATATGAACCTATAGACGGGATCTCAAGTATTTGGCTCCTTTTATCCCTAACCCCTGCGAATACCGGCGGTCCACTGTGTATGTATGCAGCAAACTGTCAAGGTCTTCTATCTAGTGTCACATTATTAAAATTGGGAGTCAGGCTGTTTCATGACTGAGTTTTTTTCAATTTTACCAACTGTCATTGCATTAAAGTCAGGTTCACACTCAAAATTTAGCACATAACAACCATTTTCACGTTTACAGCTACTTATGGTTTTGAGGCTTCCTGAATTTCTAAATAAAAAAAAATTAACCTCAATAAAGATTTTGAGTTGTCTCATCTCCGCAGGAACTTTACCTATATCTTCTGGTAGTTTTCATATAAACAGACAGCCCCAAAACAACGAGCAATGTCTTAAAAACATTCATTCGTTTAGGACGACTTGTCACCAAGTAGTGGGGAGGCAAGGGGAAAAAATGATTTCGCTTTGCTTAGATCTAAAGTCAATTGAAACCATCTAAAGTGAACTGGACAGAGAGAGTTTATGTAGGTTAAATGTCAGATCAAGCTGTTTGAGTTAAATGCTGGCCCAAGTTAGGGTTATAAGACAATATTAAAATTAAATTTGAAATAATATTTGACACATTGTTACAGACATCTAACTGCTTTTTCTAATTTCTTTTTCCATTAAACTGGAGAAATGAGGAGAGCTTAAAAACCGTGTGGTTGGAAGATTGTGTGAGAAAGTAATCTCATCTTGTCTCATGTCACACAGTACTGTCAACTTATTAAAGTCAGTTTTCAGCTCCAGTCTGTCATTGACAGTCCGGTTCGATTTCTGCTGGAGTTGGCTTCTTTTTTCCATCCAATTACCGAGACAGGTTTCTGCCAGAATTAAACATCATTTTCAGTTTTAGATGTTTGGTTAAACTATCAGCTTTACTTAGGGCCAGTAAGTTTTTTTTCTTAAACCAAGGAACCGTTATTTCTTGTCAAACTGTTTGACAAACCACCCACCTCTGGTTTGTTTAACAGTCTTCTTTCCTGTGTTTCTACCCGAAAGTTATTGTTGGATGAGACTCAGATCCATAAACCTTGACATAATCCTAAATACACTGATCTACCTAAAGTTCAAAATAAGATACAATACAACTTTATTATCCATTTACATGGCAAATTGTCCTCCTGTACCATATCCACAGTCTTAAAAAATAACCATAAAAAGTAAGTTTATACAGTAAAAAGAACACCTTGAAAAAACAATTGAATATGGGATAAAAAAGTGTTTAGATTTATTCATTCTGCATAAGGGCACTCTTGGTACTCTTTATGTTGGATATGAGAAGAGTCTGCAGTTATCATCTTTGCCTGTATGAGGCTTTGAGAGGAAAAACCACTAAATAAAGAACTCTCCACAGATTGACCCTCTCCCTTACATTAGATGTTCAGCAGTTTCAATATTTGTGACTTGGACTGCGCAGAGAGGCTGCACAACCAAACTGGACTTCCACACTGCTTGTTGTTAAATATGGTGGCATTGAAGAACTGGTGAAGGAACTTGATTTTGCCACCAAAGGACCTGAGTGTTCTTAAAAAATAAATCCTCTGCTGGACTCTCTCACAGATGTACGTAGTCCACATGGGGTGGCCATGAAAGTGTGTTATCTACTGTACATACACACCCAGTTACTTGAAGAATGAGGATTGTTTTATAGTTTTGTTGTGTATTGCTACAGGAATATGGCTTCATTGTGAGCGCATTCCGTTCACACCACTGCAGTTATTTCTTCACATTGACAGGAAAGACGTCCAGTGCTTCCGCCTCTGTCAGCAGGCTCACCAGAGCTGTATCATCAGAGAATTTGATGACATAGTGGTCGGGTGACTTGATAGTACAGTCATTAGCTTCGATGGAGAGCAGCATAGGTGAGCTCACACACCCCTGATGAACTCCTCTGCTAGTTGTAACTAGTGGGGAGAAGGTGCTATTTACCTTTCCAGATGTGGTCTGTAAGTAAGAAAGGAGTGTTACCAATAAATGAGATGAGGATTAATGTCGAGCTGCTGCATTTTATAGAGAGGTAGGTCTGTTGTGACTGTGTTGAAGGAAGAACAAAAGTCAATTAACAGCACTCTGGCATATGATTTACTGGAGTCCAGGTGTTTAGCGACAAGGTGGATGAGTGTGATGACTGCATCATCCATACCACGCCCGGACCTATAAAAAATATAGATAAAATAGGTGGCACTGTAATAAATAAGTAATCAACTTAATCAAAAAATGAAACAGCATTGTTACCTATTTAATTAATTTTCCTAATTTTTATCTCCATAAACCTTTTTGTAATCTTCTCACAAAATCTCCCCTTTAAGTCTCCTCCAGCATTCAGTAATCAACTACTTGTATTGGCAACGCTCCACAACAATGTGTGATAACTGAGCATAGGGAAATCAAGTAAAAATTAGGAATGCAAAATGCAAATTTTTTTCAAAACGATACGATACTTGGATCTGAGTACTTGGTGATACAGAATACCAAAGCAGATACTTTTTACCGAGAAAAAAAATGCAATGAATTTGACATTTTATTTTTTTGTTGTTATTTTTTCGCTGCTTGTTACAACAATTGATGATAAATTAGATAACAAATAAAATATTAATAAGAATGAACACAGAGCTAAAATTTCAAGGTGAAATTTTTTTTTCTGAAATTATTGCGGAATTACCACATTTTACGTATCGGTTCATGGCATCGGTTAGCTTACCAATATCAGTACATTCGAACGATATGTGCCCTTACAACCGATCCCAGTATCAGTGAATCCCTAGTAAAAAATTGTAACCTGGTACAAACCCTTCTCATTTCAGAACAAAGTATTTTTTTTTCAACTGGCTACTAAAAAAATAGTATCCACAATGTTTATTTATTATTTTGATTTCTATAGAGTGTGAGATAACAGGCTCTCAGTTTAAAATTGGAGTTAGCTAACACGTGCAGTGATTTAATAATCGTTTTTTTATATTTTAAAAATCAAAAATTGCATCCTTGAATAATACTTCAACAGTAGGATTAACTCTGAGATAGTAAGTCTGTGTTAAACACAGGGTAAAATTTAAAAGCATTTTTATGTTTAAACTTGGTAAACATGGTGGTACTTGGCAATTTGTGTTAGATTTTTTCTTTACATTTTCAAATGACAATAAAAAATGAATAAGTGAGTATGTTTTATTTGTTTTTGAATCTGATACAAAAACTATAAAGGTCTTGTCTTTTTATAATTTTTATTTGAGTATCGGATGAAAAATACAAAATGGAAATACAAGCCGCAGGACTGAATTTCATTGTAATTTTTCACTGAACAGTTTTTCTATGACCCAGAAATTGCTCTGTGGAGAAAGTACTATCTAGTGACACCAGATTTTTTGTTGAACATGTTTAACATAAAATAGGGCAAACATAACTCTTATAGCTTTGAAACACAAGTTGACAAAGTAACCTACCATATCCTTCATATGAATATTTTAAAAGGCAAAAGCGCGTTGAATGGTTCCTACTGTGCATATCAGTTTACGTTGAGGTATTTGGTGTTTGAACTATCAAAATAGGCATTTCTCGAATAGATTTAAAGTATTTAGAGATTTCAACTCTCTATTTATGGGGGACTGGGAAAACCGAGAATCCATTATTATACCACTAAATTATAACAAATATAATCTCAAAGCACCTTTATTTGTTTATATACAGGAATGTATAATCAAGTCAGTTATACATATTTAAATTCAATCACAATCATTTAATCCTAGTTATAATACATTGCAGTTAAAGTTATTAAAACAACCCACATTAAATATTTCCATTTGGAAACTTCGAGCAATTCATCATTCTGAGTAAGCATGTGGTGACTGTGCAAAGGAATGACTCCGCATTAACAAGTAGACTACTTACAGAGAGGGAAGGTGAAATTAATGACTGCAGTAATCCACTCCCTCCCTGAAGGTGACTCAGGAAAAGTTTTATTTATGATCTGACATATTTATACGGGGTAAAATACCTGGAAAAGGTGAAAGAAATCTGTAAGGGATGAAATACTATTACACAACATTCTGTTTATCAGCATTTTAACCGAATCAGCTGGGTGGGAAAAAAGTTGCAGCAGCAATGTTTTTGCAAAGTCATGTAACCCCCCCTGCTCAACCCCCCCCCCTCCCAACACACACATACACACACTTACATAATCTACTGTATAATCTTCAATCAGCAGATCATAGTGATATCACACTCCTCCCTTTTCATCCGCTGCTCCACATCTTCCATCTCATCATTTAAACAAGTCTCGTTTTGGCCTGCATCAAAAATCTATCCGGGAATTCACTTGCTGCCTTGATGTGTAAATTCAGTTATGATTAATACATGAGCTACGGCGCATGCATAATCATGTCTCTCTGTTCACACATAGATTTTTTTTGGTTTGCCCATCTTCCTGGTGTTATTAGTCATTGATTTATACGGACGATATGTTACACGTGACGGAATCCTCCGTTAGTTGAGGTGTAGGAGGAGAATCCTTTACCCTTCTTTTCCTCCTCCTGTGGGTGGTGTTCTGAATAGAAATAGCTCTACAGTGCAGTCTGTTATTTATATGTGGGGCTTGCAGAGAGATGTTTTTTAACAGGGTTAGAGAAAAGATGGAAAGATGGAAAGCAGGATATTTCTGCTGCATTACGTAGCAATGTGCTTCTTTTTGTGCTTAGTTATTTCGGCCACTTCCTTGTGTTTGCAGGCTTTTCAAATTGCACATTTTCACTCTAAGATGGTCCAAAAAACAAGATTTGTGTGTACATTATATGTTAAAAAAATTGCTTTCTATGCTTCATTTTAAGGATCTCTTTAATACAGCACAAGCCTGCGTCTAGACTAGTGCGTAAAACTGGGAAAAGCTGAGAGAGGAGCCCGGCACCTCGCCATGCTGTGTGTGGGTGTGTAGAATATCAATGTCCCACTGTGCTTTCACTCCTGTGTTTGACTGCTTTTGGCTATCATTTAAGGTATTTTCATGTCTTATTGTCAGTCTAGTTCAAAGCATTAGTGCGTGAACGTGCACAGGTGTTTGATTGATTTGTCTGTAAAAATGGAGTTACGATTCTGTCTGCACATCGTGGAACTTTCTGTATCTTTTGGTCAATCCATTCATGGCTCCTGCAGCAGCAGTCCTCCGTGACTTCCTGCCGTGTTGTTTGAAGTGTTTTTCACTCAACCTTCTGTTCCTGCTTCGTTCTCACCTTGCGTGGAGTCAATGGGAAGTCCCAGTAGACTGCTTCGCTCAACCGCCCATTGCTGTGCGTGGGCGGAGAGTGGACCCAATCGCCCATTTACCTCCATTTGCTTCATCAGTCATCACCACTGCAACTGAATGAGCCGATCACATATGTCGTCTAGCTGTTTAGAAATCCCTTTGTCTACTGCACACAGTGGTGGTTCTTACAATATCTGTGCTCTGACTGAGCCCTTCCTCTGTCTCCTTTTTGTGTCTGCTAAACTTTGTTTTAAAAAGAACCTGTAATCAGTGCAGAATTATTCAGTCATGGTTTAACAGTGTGTATATTCTGTTTGAATGGTCTTAAAGGCTTTTCAAATGTTGCTTTAGCTGTTTTGATTAATACAATGACATTTTCAATTAAAACCATGATTCTTTAGTGTGGAGTATTTCAGCTCATTTTTTCATGTTTTGCAACCACTGATAATTTGAGTATAGTACAAATGTACCTATAAAGCCAGCAAACTTGATTGATGCTTCAATATTCAATGATTATCTTTAGGTCCAGAAACACCAAGTATTTTACCGTTATTGACCACTTTTTGTCTGCTTTCATTTAAAATTCATAGTAAACTGGACCACAGACATTCAGCAACTTTTACTCAAAAGCAAGCTTTTAAACTTGTCTGAGTACTTTAAGTACAAAGAACTAATGTCCTATTTCCAGATGTTTTGCTAAGCCACAATAAATTTTACTAGACTAAAATGGTGAGCATTCAACCTAAAAGAATTAGAAGATGTTTAAGATTTTGTTTTTCTGGCCCTCAAATACTTTGACCTTACTTTTCCATTCCACATGGCAAAAAGTATACATGGTAGATATGCAAATAGTAAATACAAATGTGTTTTTTATTATTTTTTCTCGTGTTACCCTTTCCTCGTTGACACATTGGATTAAGACTCATGTTCCCAATATCAAAAGCAGCTACAGATAAATCATTAACTTTATCAGTACAATAAAATTACTTACTTCGAAGTCAGCCTGCCATGTACTGTGCACAGCAATATTTTCTTAAGCTGTGTACACCTCAAGGTGGCGCCCTTTCCCATAGACCAAAAATGCAAATTGTCGTAAACAACTAGTTCACAGAGGAACTGGTAATTCTTTTGGTATTGTGGCTCTCCCCAGACTATGACACCTGGACATATAACCATGTAGCTCAGATAAAATAATAAAAAAACACTACCACTGACAGCACATTAGCATTGACCAGTATTAGATTTTTTTTTTTAAGTTTGACAAACTTGAGGCCATCAAGGACCAGAGGTTCAGGTCTTAAGAAAATTTAAATACATCAGAGTTTACATACTAACTTCTAAAATACATTTGAAGATAATCATAAAATTATTTGATTATGTTTTGGATTCAAAATTAGTTTCTGCTTCGCAATTTTCTTTTGGGTGTTACAATAACTGAAATAAGATTAATCAACATCTGATCTAGTTTTCATAAATCATTTAGGTTATTCATTTTTATGATAATGGAGTTATAAAGGTCTTTAGTCATAAATCCAATTTACAGAAGCTTAAAAAAGAGTGGAGAAAACTGGTTACATTGGCACTTTCTCTGGCATCTTGTTGAAAGCCTTTAATCCATTGGAATGGCAGGAAGACAGTTCTGAAACCATAACTGTTTCAATATTGGCATACATTGACACTGGTTGCAGCCCCAGACCAATTTCACATGCAAATTGCTTTCTTATGCAGTTTATAAAAACATGAAAGAATATGTGATTTTCCTTGCAGTCTGTTTGTATGAGTATGTCTTTCATTACAAGGCAAGGAGATAAGATGGTTACGATGAATAGATTTTGCTTTTGCTGCACTTAAAGGGATTCTATGCCACTTCCCAGGAGGAAGAGGTAATGAAAAAGGAAAAAGCTGCAATGAGAAAAATAACCAAGAAGAGAGAAGCATAAAGTGGGGTTGGTGGAAAAGAGGGAAATACTCCCAAAAAAAAAGAGATGTGGGAGCGTGATACTGTATAAAGAAGTGCTGAGATATGAAGGCAGAGAAAGAGTGTGTGTGGAAGTCAGTATTGGCATAGGGGGGAAGGGGTATTCATATGAAGAGGAGAGGAAGAGTGTGTATGGAGAATATTAATAGTGTGGCAGGAGAAAATCTATCTATCTATCTATCTATCTATCTATCTGTCTGTCTGTCTGTCTGTCTGTCTGTCTGTCTGTCTGTCTGTCTAAAGTAGCAGAGAGTGAATTACAGATGTGTGTGTGTTTAAAATGGATTGTGCTAAAGGGGGAATTAAAAGGGGAAAGTTGAGCAGGAGCTTATATATTGTAACGTACCCACCGTAAGATAGAAATGACCTAAACTGGGCGAAGAACGGGAACCACAAAATAATGAGAAAGCATGGTAAATGAGTACGGTTCCCCTCACATGGCTAAGAACAGGCGTTTAGAGGAGCAGTGTTCAACGGCAGGGAGAACAGGTAGAGAAGCACATTGTTAAACGTTAAATTATGTAGCCAGTGGAATAACACATAAAACCTGGGGTTGTTGTGTATTATTCAAATAGCAGGGGTGACATACAGACTGTTAGTGCAATAGATGGATTCCCCCTGTGGAAAAAAGGTCTAATACTGTTAGTCTTATTGCCTGGACGCCTTGAATGCTGGTAGAAACATGGTGGCTGTGATTGATAAAAAAAAAGGAAATATGGTGAATAACAGCAATTTTGTCTGATTTGGAGTTTTTACAATAATGCATCAAACTTATACAGGGCTTTTGTGGACACTCAAAGACGCTTTACAAATTCCATTATTCATTCACTCTCACATTCACACACTGGTGGAAGCAAGCTACGATTGTAGCCACAGCTGCCCTGGGGCAGACTGGCAGAAGCGAAGCAGCCTTGCTAATAGGTTTGAACTTTCAATCATATTAATGGTTCCATCAGTATTGATTTTATCCTCAGTTGATTGTTATATTGCACTAAATTGGTGCCAATGTAATTATACCTCTTGATAATGCAAAGCATGACTGTAGTACATCCATTGTTGTGGAGTTACGGAATACATGTACTGCTGTTACGTATTTAGAATACTATTTATGAGTAACTTTTACTGTTACTATTTTGAAACATGGTATTCAGAATGCAGTTACTTTCATAATACTATTGCAATACTTGTGTGTTTTCCACTTTCCACCTAAAAGATGGATATATAAATGTTGGTAAATATGTGTCACTGTTTAGCATTAATATGCCCCCTGTTTTCCTGCGGGAGAAGCTACCAGTACATTTTTGCGACATTTAATAGACTTAAAAGCTGTTTTTAAGGGGAAGTATTCCAGGTATTTAGAATACAGTACCAGGATTAAGCAAAGAAACGGAATACGCTACAAAATACATTTTAAAGCAGGTATTCAGTATTCTGTTACTAAATACATTTATAAACTATTCTTCCCAACACTGAGTATATCATATTTGAGATTGTCATATATGGTATTAAATTTGCATATATAGTTCTTCAAACACTTTCTTATTACAAAAAAGAAGTTTATGCTCCTAAAAAAAGCTTAGTGAATAATTTGTTAATTAAATGTTTTACATTATATTTCTGGGCTTTACGATGGCCCAGTCAGCACTAGTGCATTGCAGGATAATGTCCTGAATTCAAATCTTGGCATAGGGTCTTTCTGCTTGGACTTGGCATATTCTCCTATTGCATGTTTTGGTTTCCTCTAGGTACTCAACTTCATACCACATTGCAGAAGCCTGGATTTTTTTTGGTTCCACTTTGATACACTGGAGCAAAATTAAAGTAAAAGTAAATTGATCCTACAGCCCATATTATTATAACTTTATTACTTAATATTAAAACTTTAATACTCATAATATTCTAGCAGTAGTACGACTAAAGGCTGCTTTTGCTTTGGTTTATGTGCTTTAGCAAGAATTAGGTTTTCTTCCCCTTTGGATTTGTTTTTGCCTTAACTGATTCATAAAAAGTATCTTAACTCATTTTCTGTTTTATGACTTTGGCTATTATATTCATATATCAGCATATCTAATTTTTCCCTAGGAGTTGCTTGGTTTTTGATGTGGAGGCAGATGGCTATAAAGCATGTCTGCCTTTGATGTGAGAGAACACAGTTTGACTCCTGAAACAAATTTGTAATTAGCAGAGCAGAAGAGTCCAACTAAAGGGTTTTGAGCCTTTGATAAAGAAGAAGAAATCTAATTTTTTTTGTCAACATTTACTCCCACAGTACCCATGGGCAGAGTAGTAGTGTGGTTATTTCTCAAGTGACTCAGTTTAACACAGAATACAGAACTGTTTTTTCTGTTGTTCTAACTGTGTTCTCTTGTGATTACTTGTTGCTGTTCTAACAGATACAGCAAAGAGTTTAAATGAAACAGAGTCTCACCTGGCAGTCTGTGCCTTAGGTTTGAAACTGTAGGGAGGAATTACATTATAACACTGTACACTCATTCTGACAAATGCTTTCCCAGCTCAGCAGTTGGCTTTAACAGTTTAAGTCACAAGTAGCATCTGTTTCTGGGTTATTATGATCATTTACAAAGGCTGCTATTAATAGATTATTTACCTTGCCTGAATACAATGACATGATGTGACAAAGTAGAATCACTTAAAGAAAAATTAGGAGCATCCTCTGATATCTTCCCAGGGCTTGTACAATTCAATATTAAATGCTCATTGCTTGATTAAAAAAAAATCCTCAAAACTTTTGGATTTTTAGCTTCATATTTTATTTATTAAGGGAAATTATACAAATTATGGTTTCTATCTCCAGCAGTCATCAGGTGCGAGGTGGGAGACACCCTGAACAGCTTGCCAGTCCATCGCAGGTTCAGTCAAAAGATTTCTACATTATTTTGGATTCATTGAATCCAAAACATTATTTTTTGTTGAACCATCTCTGTCTGGGACAACTGACTCTCCTTTTGCAGAGTTCCTATTTGCAGTCTTGGTTGCCATACTTTTAATTTAGTTTTCTGACATATTATAAAAATTGTAATGTCCGAAAATACAAAGGCTGTATTTACATCCCTTTATGTAGATTATCTTTGTCATTTAGTTTTGTGTTTTATGGGTGAGGCTTTTACCTTTAGATAATAAACCGTAAGGATTATTCGTACCCATTTGATTCTCATCTACTCAAATCATTGCATATCACCTTATTTCTCCTCTCTATTTAGACAATTTTTGACAAATAAGAAAGATAAGTATAAGTTATGATGGTCACATCAATTCTGTTTTAACCATAAAACAGACAGGTACTAACCATAGCGTCAATCTGATCATAGGCTAAATACAAAAAAGCAGTCTCTACTATAATACCACCTCCATGTTTCTAAAGTTCGTGATGAAAAGCAGTGTTTGTCTTTCTCCAAAATAAATGTTTGACGTTTAAATATAGCTTGTTCTTCTGCACATTTTTAAAGCTTTTTCTTTTTTATGGAAGACCACATGTAGTCTTCTATAAAATTATGTTGTTTACAGTTAAACATTTCAGATTTTAAGATGTTATTTTTCCATTAGCAGAACATATCACTAAGATGGCAGCCTGCTGCATCTTTGATCCTAAGCTGTTATATTCATCAAAAAGTGTCTCTAAAAATAGGAACACCTCGGTGTGGAACCCGATTGGTCAGCCACTTATACTTGCTGGTGATAATATGACGGTGATGAAGCTGAAACAGTTTAAAATGAAATCGACCCACAGTCTGTGCCTTCATTTGGTGACAAGCAATGTGCACACAAGTCACCTTGCAGATCAAAATTATAATACATCCCTCACTGTTTGCCTACCGTGTTGCTCTGTGGCTGTCAGATTGAGTCGTGACAAGCTCATCAGCTGACAATATGAGGGCAAGCACCTTCTCTTTGGTGCTCATGGTTGAAATGTTAGACTGTCAAAAAAATAATAACCACCAAAGTGAAGGGTTGAAGATAATATCTCTTGAAACGGTGGTTAAAGTGAAGATAGTGGGTCATAAAGAATGCTGTCAAAGTGCTTTTTTTGGATGACTCACCAGGGGAAAATTGACTCAAATGCTCAACCAGATTTTTCTATCCTAAAGATATTGTGCTATTTAATTTAAATGTCCTTAAAACGTTCATTGTGCTTTCTAATGTCGCAGATGTTCAGAAAAATGGTTGTTTTTATCCTGGTGAACTAAAAAAAACCCAAAAAACAATAAAGACTTTGAGCTGCTTTGAATGTTTGCTTTAATTATTACCCTTTTAGACAATCTCCCTAATTTTCTATGAGATTCCTTGTTGGCAAAGCTCTAATATTAGCCTTGGATATCCTCTTTTTTTTAACAAAGACTGTCCAAAGGTCCAAGGTGAATTGGTGCATTCAGTGGTGTACATGTTAGCACATCCTCAGGTATCAAAATCACCTCTGTCAGACCTCAGAAACAATGGCCTCAGAATCAGACCTTAGATAAACAGGCAACATATCTCAGGAAAACATTTGTCAACCTTCAGATGAAATGGTATCAGACAAAACAGCATCAAACAAAACTACCTCTGACATAATAGTCTCAGCAATACACAGCAATACACACTGCTTTCTTAGAGGATGTCTGTTTTTTTCTCGAGTTGATGCAGCTAAAATGGCAGAACGTCTGTTTGTGATGTCTCCATCACGCAGAATTACAAGGTAACTGGAACGCACCATCAGAAGAGCTGAGAGGAAACGTCGTAGCAGAGTGCGTGCTGCTGCGTTCTACAGTGAAAGCTGGCCGGCTTTGTCTTTGAGTTGGTATCCCTCTGGGGAAAAGTGTCTGGGGAAGTAAAAGATAAGCTTTATAAGGTTCCAACAGTGTCACAAATTCTGCACATAAGTGTTCCAAATATGTTCCTATATATCCATCAATTACACTATGAGAACTTTTTCCTGATGCTGTTCGGTCTGAGGCTGTTTCATGTGATGCTGATTTGTCTAAGGCCTTTGTTCTGAGGCAGTTTTGTCTGATGACCTCTCATCTGAAGCTGACAATTGTTTTCCCGAGACCTGATGCCTTTTAATCTAAGGTCTGATTCTGAGGCTGTTTTTTCTGAGGTCTGATTGAGGTAATTCTGAGGATGTCCTAAAATGAAAACGACTCACAAGGCATTCATTTAGCTAGAGACTACAACCCCCCCCCAAAAAAAAAAAAAAAAACAAACAAACAAACAAGTGACCTTTAAATGAAGAGCTCACCTTTGTTTCCCTTATGGCTCTTGACCCACATTTGTCCTTTTTTAGACATTCTATACTATGCTGTTGTGGTCATAAAAGAAAAAAAAACCTGTACATCTGGTGTTATTTCTTAGTTAGCTGCTTTTATGTTGAAGATGATCCCTGTCTTTTCTGTTCTTGGATAGCATTAGCACCCTTGTGTGTACACCGATGTCAACTAGAAAGAGATGGACTTATGCCGAATATGGAGTTTTTAACGATACAGATTCCTAAGTAGGAGCTCAGCGCAATGTTGCATCATTCCAAAACCAATTTACTCATTGATAATATTCTAAGACTGTTTGGACTGCAACGTTTGCTTGTTGTGATTTGCTGCTGTCGTGAATACACAATCTTCTTCATCATGTTGGATGGTGTCACGTAGCAGAAACTGCTTACACCTTACCAGTGTCATCTTTTGATTGGGACATGTGGGTAGTTATTGAGAGGTGCAGTGGCAGCAGGTGGATTTTTTTCCCCGGGAGGCTATGACTGTGATGGCTAGATATTAGGGCCGACAAACGATTACACTTTTTTAATCTTATTAATCAAAGGGTAGCTGTGAATTAATACTGAGATGCCCTTGGTCTTTTTTTTTTAAATTAAATGAAGGAGAGATTAATAGAATTTTTGTTTTGAACTTCACAATCACATTCTTACATGACTTTTTTAACCTATTTATCTTTTAGCCAGTTGATAAGTCAAGCTAAATGGCTAACATTTTCTGTATGTAAAGCTGACTGTTTCTTGTTAATGTTGGACAACTCTAAGCATCCTCTTAAAGGCACTATCCTACGACAACAGAGTGATTTCACTCAGAGGCCTCAACAGTTTTGCTGCAGCACAGACTGCTACTGTATTGGAGGAAACACTGAGTTGTCTATTGCGGTACTGGTTCAGGGATGGATGACTTTGTTCATACCAGGGTTACTTGCCATTGCTCCACTTTAAGCCATTCAGAGTATGAAAATATATGAGTTGGATAAAAGGCTGTTACATTTCTTCTGTTCTTTACTATTTCCACACAGATGCTGATACCGGTTTGGATTATATGAATGTGAGGAGGGTGATGAATATAGTTGTGATCTCATATGATAAATAATAACACTCATCATCTATGTAAACATTAGGAATGAATGCTCTTATTGTGAAGGAGCTGCCTACACAGCTACTTCCGCTAATGAGTTAGCACTAATTTAAGTCCGAAAACATGACTTTAACTGAGTAATGCGCTTTTTCAAGGCAGAAGTAACTCACCATGAGATATTCTGAAGCTATGGACTGAGCCAGCATACATAAATCAAGATAAATACGGTGCTTTTATACTCTTGTTTTACTGCTGATTGATCTTGATATTTGGTTGATCATATCCAAGCTCTTCTACCTCAAGCTTCTTCTGCGTCCTCAATCAGACGACACCAATGAGCATAACAACCGGTAACAACTCAACCAGCCATAAATTAGAAAATATCTATCTTGCACATCTGCGAGGAAAACGCACATTTATTTCAAAATATTTTTTATGTTATTATTTTTTTTAAATCCACGTTTTATTGACGGTAATGTAGCAAGTTGTGAGTGGTGGAGCAGCACCCTAGCGCCCTAATGGTGATTGAAGCGCTATTTCCTAATATCATTCAGCTCTGCTGTTAAAGTTTTATTTTTTTGTCAAAAGGTTATATAGTTCTGTTTTCATAGAAAAATTTCTTTTCTCAGGGATTATGGCCTGGATTAACACAATCAGTCTAAACCTACCATGAAATACACATTCTCATTTTTGGAAATTGTTTATTATTTACTGTATGATAATTTAAATTATTGTTCAGCTGCAATAACTACTATTAATAGTAGCCAAAAGAGAACTTTTTACATAGAGCATAGAGGGCATTGTGATTTTGAGTTGGCAATAAGAGTTAAATACAAGCATAAAGGAAATTATTTTAATTATCAGATGTGATGAACAGAAAAAAAAAGATATTTCAATGTCTACTTTCTCTGCTACTCTATTGTTTTGAATTTATTTATCAATGACACACGGAGTCAGATGCCATCCTCCAACAGCGGATATAATGTGAATAAAACTTTTGGACTCCGGGCAATGAGCTGTAATTTTACAGCAGCCAGTCTTGCTTCTTCAGTAGTTATGTATATAGCTAACTGCATGAATAATTTGCATACACCTTGATTGAATTGTATATGCTTTCCTCTTAGTGTCTTCAGATAATGAAATAGATGGAATTTAGTTTTGAATGCCGACATATTCCAATTTCCTCGTGCAGGTATGTGATAAATGAATGAGCAAGACTTTTGTTCTGGACTGCTTTTTTAAAAACTCAAAAAGTTTTAGGTAATTTATTTGCAGAAATATAGTAAATTCTAGAGTTACACATTTCTAAGCCCCACATGTGTTTAAACAAGGGGGTGCCATGCTCTGAAATTGGAAATAAGTGTTAAATTGTATTTACTTTTATTATGCAAATGTCTTCAGATTCATGTTGGGTAATCATGGCAATTTGATTAAAGTTTTGATTGGAGGGAAGCCTTTGAATGGTTTTAAGTTATCCGTAATGTGCTTTTATAAAACATCTAATCAGAATAAAAAAAAAAGTTGTGGCACAATCAGAATAACATAATGTCTAATCAAAGAAGAAAGGAGGTGCACAGACAGGGACGCGCACAGACAAATACACTCAGAAAAGCCACTAACTTTGATTCCTCCCTGCAAAGCTCCGCAGGTGTGGTCCGCTCCTCCTGCTCTGGCTATTAGCACAGCCTATCATTGGTATTCATTTCTCGCTCCTGATTCCCCCACAGTATTTTTTCCCCTTCTTACTTGACAGAGGACCGTAGGTTAAACGCCGGTGGGGGGCGCTTCATCACGACTCGATCTGATCCAATTAAATACAGATTTAATCAGCCAAGCAGTCGGCGAGTGAATACACAATGCGATCGGGCTGCCGGTGTCCAGGGGACCAGCGGTGACAATGTAGGGTTTGGCATCCTGCGTCCATCCCCTGGCTGGGAGATTGGCTTTGTGGGTGAGGAGGCACCTAGGATCCTATCTGACCTATCAGTTGAGCACATCATTGTATCTTCAGATGGCTTCCAGATCCATTTTTTAAATAACTTGTTGGAGCTAGGTGCAGTTGATGACCTCTAACCTGCTGATTTACTGTGATAAGATGCAAAAGAGGTTGTAGGAGATTTATGAGATTTGAAAAACCACTCAATTAATTACTGATTTATAGGCTGGATTGTATCCCTGGCTGAGGGCGACAATCTCTTTGCTGGTGTTTACCAGTCGCTCTATGAAAAGCACAGAGAAATTGATTGTTTAGTAAAGATTTTACTGTGCAGGGGAAGCAGTCCTGTGATATGAAGTAAAGCTCCCGAGTGCCCCATCAAAGTCCACTGTAACTGCTGTGTCACCTTCAGAAATCCAGAGGAGGATTTTACACAGGAGCTGGTGCAGAGCCTACTAATGAGAATTTATTGGGAAGGAGGGTTGCTTTATAGCATAGCTCCATGTCTGGGGTCATTTTAGTCCTGACATGAGTCTTAATTACTGATCCGACTATTTCGTTTATGTATGTGTTTGAATGTTAGAGTGAAAAATAGCCTGACTGACTGTCACTCAAATGTGTAACATAATCAAATAATGGCTGCTACCCACACAATGCAAACACGACACACCACAGCTCTAAGACTGCTGTTTATTGTCTGAGCCAAATCCAACCTGGCAAGCAGTTTGCCCTGGCTGCCAAATTGAACAGGGAGTGGTTTAGAGGGGGAGGTTAGGTTTACCTCTTCCAGGATCCCATTCACTCAATATAAGCAAGGTTCCCCGTATTCTATCGCATTAATTTTTAAGTCTGGGGGATTTGTGCTATCAGATTACAAATTTATTCAGTAAAATCAATACAATTAGTTAGATTCCTCAGAAAGATATTTCTTCAATTTTTCTAGGAAGAAAGTTCAGTTTACACAAAATAATTTCATAGACGGGATCGAATGAATTAATAATACTTTGATCCCATGGCGGGCAATTCAGTTTACAATCCGTCCAAGAACATATAACAACAGCAACGATAAACAAACAGGAACTGGTAGACTGAGGGAGCAGCCATGTTGCAGCGCTCCTAAATACAAGTGGGAAACGGTCACAAGAAGTGGAAGGAAAATTGGGAGGCAAAAAAATAAATAAATATAAATCTCAGACCTGAAGCCTGCATGATGGAGCATTGGATAGCCATGTTGCCTTGCAGCAAGAAGGTTGTGGGTTTGAATCCCGGCCCAGGGTCTTTCTGCATGGAGCTTGCATGTTCTCCCATTGCACGTTTGGATTCCATCCAGGTACTACGGCTTCCGCCAACAGTCCAACAACATGATTTTCAGGTTAATTGGTCTCTCTAAATTGTCCTTGGGTGTGAGTGTGTGCAGGAATGGTTGTCTCTGTGTTGCCTTGCGATGGATTGGTGACCTGTCCAGGGTGTACCCCGCCTCTCGGGCCACTTGAGGATAAGTGGTTTAGAAAATCGATGAATGGATCTCAGACCTGCCCCCTACAGGAAGCAGAGCTGAGGTGCAGGATTCATATGCAGAATAGAAATGTGGGAAGTTCATTCAGGGGAAGTTTACACTACGTTGCAATTTTTGTTTGAATTCGCAGAGGAAAACAACACTTCATTTACACGACAGGATGAGCAATCTGATCCAGTTGAAAACTATGTAGTATACACTGTACCTGACCTTTAGATAGCTGTTTTCCCTGTGAATGCAGTGTTCTTACCTGGAACAGAGTTGAAGAATGGCGGAGCGCACAAGTCCAATATGACATGAGCAGTTGGCAGTGACATCGTTTTCGAAAGCCCCTGGCCTTGCGTTTACATGGCAACGAATCACCCAGCGTTGTCAGAATTCTCCACACTTTAACCTGTTTTCGAAAGGTTCTGTGTTTGTTCCCTTGAAACCTCGTTCTCGTGTTAACAAGAGGCCAAATGCAGAGAAAAACCTTTGTTTTACTGAAAACAATATTTTGTAAACTGCCCCTAAGGCAGAGGTCTCCAATCCCCAGGTCCCAGACCAGTACTGGGCTGTGGGTCACTTGGTAGTGGGCAGAACAGCAAAATAACTTACAATTTATCAGCTTTATTTATTAATTGATCTTAAATTAGGTTTATTTTGAAAAAATGGCTGGATTCTTTTAGTTACATCAGGCTTTACCATGCCAGGATTTTTGCCTCGGTCATGTGATATCACTGCCTAAAACAAACCCACAAGCAGAGTGATTAAAACAAAGCTCTCTTATAAGTTTCTTTGTGAAAAGGAAAATGTCAAATAAAGAGACAGAAGAGCCTGAGACTTCCGAGGAAAAGACGGAAACATTTAACAGTTAATATCAGGAGTCATACTGGAAAAATGTATTTATTGTGAACCATGCTCAATATGTCGCAACTGGTTTTCAAATTAGGGAATAAAACCCTTAAAACTGCACCAGACGGTAATGTCTTGTTAAAGTGAAATAGCCACTAATTTAATGTTGTGGTGAGTTGTATTTTCTCATGCACTTTATATTTGTGGTAAATCATATTTTTAAATGCATGTTTAAATTATAATATAACAATCAGAGAGTGACGGGAGGGGTGGAGAGAGGATGTTACTCATATTACGATGTTACAGGAACACTGCTAATAAAGTCACAATCAGACAATGAATTTATATTTATAATATTTAAAAATAAACCTGATTTTTCTTCCCATCATTTATTCTATTGCATTTATAAGCCGGTATGAATATTGTCTGATATTAAACTGGTCTTTGGCAAAAAAACAAAAACAGAAAACCGACTAAAAAGGTTGGAGACCAATGCATTAAAGTATTTTCCAGGTCTGAATAATTGTGGAAAAAGGAAATACAGTATGGAAAAATACATGTATTGCCAGACATCCCATTGTTTAAAGTGTCTGTCTGTCTGGGATTTTGTATGTTCCATACTTGTATGAGAATATCTCCCATAAATTTATGACATTCATATTTTAAAATGGGTTAAATCGGATAGAAACGTCTAGGAATTTGAGTCTGTAAAAGTCTGCAATTTTCCAAAAGAAAATTGTGAAGGAAACCTGTATCGAGAGTGCCTGTAAACCAGACCTAAAGAGGTGTAATTTTTTAATTGCTTTGTGAGATACTCTTACCAATTGACACCTGGATGTTTTACTTCTTCTCCACCTCAGGTCAGTCGTCTTTAATTACTTCTCGTGTTCAGGGAGGACTGCTAATTTATTATTTCCATGTGTGAATGAGATGAAGAAAGAGGCCTCATCAGACTGCGCGCTCCTTCAGGATGGCCTCTGCTCGACGCTGCTGTAGTCTGACATCTCAAACAGAGTCGTGTTTGAAGTGCTTGGTTGGGTGCCCACACTGTCTGCACCAGGGTGACAATCGCTATGCTTCCATGGTTACTGTAGCCACTCCCCCGCCCCCCGCCTCAGTAAGTTGCTTCTTTTTTTTTATTTGCATACAGAACAAACAGGAAATTGTGTTCATTTGTATGCAAATGTGTTTGTCCCTAAGGCTGGGATTTTGAATTAAAAGTTTTACCGTCCCATTAATTCCAAATTACACTCCGGCACTGACATCGCCTCCTCCGCTCGATGTGGGGGTGTTCAACTCTGCGTCCAAATGCAGCTCAGTCGGTTTGGGCTGTTTAGTTTGCCATCTGCGAAATCGAGTCGGAATTTGGATTTAATCTGGTCTGCTGATTTGCAGATTGATCGTCTACACAACCTTGCAATCTTTTCTTAATTATCTCGGGAAAATATGCAAAGATTTTTGTGTGATTGATATTTGAAAGTTCTGCTAGAGACAGACGTGAGGAGGCCTTGAAGTGGCTGACTGACAAAGTTGTGGGATGTATGGTGAAATTAAGTGTACTGAAGGCCGTCCATGATGCCGATGTAGCACACCTCATCAGCCCAGCTCATTAGATAGCACCTTATGAAAAATTCATGCTCCTATCAGTGACGTGTGGCATGTATGGCCTGATGCTGACAGTCAAGGTAATGTGAAGAATTAGCAAGTGCACTTCAGCTTTTCAAAAATGGTTTCGTCCTATAATAATACTGCAGACAGAGCAGAGTTATTACATGAATTCTGTCATTTAAAGAATTGATTGTAGTGATTTGACAATTGTTGCTGCAAAATCCATAAGCAATTGCCTAAAAAGACAGTGGTTCCAATAATAAGGAGGAAGTCTTTTTACTAAATAAATTTAGTAGAACCAGATCCATCAATTATTGATAAAACAAAAAATAAAAATAAAAGACATGGTCAGAAAGTTGGGGCTGCACAGTGGCAAAGATGGTATTTTAGAGCTTTAAAGTTAAAAACGGGTCTTAAAGTAATTGGAACTAATGTGGAAAACTGTGATGGGAAGTATTTTTTGGTGAACAACACAAATAATCTCACTGTACCAATGTTCATTTATTCCTCTTAAATGTTTAAATCACCCGAGTCGGTTATTATTCATTCAAATAATTGCTCATCGCACTAATAGTTTCTTTCTCACTATATATACACAGCGGAAATAATTAGAGAAATTTATCAATGCAAACTCTAACAGACCATGGTAATCTTTTGTGTTTGACCTGATGAGTAAACGTCTCCTAAAATGAATATGCAAAAAGGATTAGGTCAGTGAAAAATGCACCACCCAGCAATGTTGTTAACAATGAATTATGGATTGAGCATGTCTTGTCACCATGCAGACTTTTGCCAGCCATCTGACATTAGTGTGTGTGTGTGTGCATGTGTGGTGTTTGTGAGATGAGTGTTGAAGGACACATAATTTATGACTCTTGAATAAAAGTGTTCAGAAGCCTGTTTTGCTAATAAAAAGAGGATATAGTTCTAATTTATTTTCAATTATGTTTTTTAGCTTCAATCTGAATTAAGCTCTCATCTCTTGATGAGAGCTGAGTTCAGTTGTAAGTCACTCAGTGTCGCACTATTTTCTTCTGGCTAGATTATGCCATGAAAGATGGTACGCACATGAGTTCTAACACGGCTTGCAACTGAAAGGCATGATCCTCATTTATGTGTAGACATGGGCTGGATATGAGCTTTCCATATATTATAAATATGAGTAATATCCCTCGCTGTAATAGTTTGAAGATCTAAACCAAAAATATGTAACATAATTGAATTGCTTTTATTTACAGCAGTTTTTACGTCGGCTTGTGCCTTTACCAATTTCAGTTTTGAGCAGTGCAATTTAGAAAAGGGAGCTTTTCCACCAGAGCCACTTGTCCTTATTTAAAGGTCTCTTTTAGTTGTTTTTTCAGTGAATTTCCAATTATATGCATTGAGAGCCATTTTATGTGGGAAAAATGCTGTCACAGACTTGTATTATGAGGTTGCAGTTTATTAGAGGACTTGGTGGGATGAGATGTCAGGATCACAAGTCTAACTCAGTATTATTCACAATATGCAAACGCCTTGTCTCTGATTGGATAACAGCAATGCAGCTATTTCACTGCCTTTATTCAAATAATTCAATAAATTACTTTGCTGACAGTGTTCTAAGACAGATATCCATCCATCCATCAACCATTCATCTATACCTGCTTATTCTAACATCGCATTGAGCGAGAGCCGGTGTATACCGTGGACCAGTCGCCAGTCCATTGCAGATCAAAACAGAGACACACAGACAAGCAACTATGCACACACACAAATACATAAGAGCAGTTTGCATAAACCATTTAGGCTAAGACTAAGAGTAATCCTTTAGATCTTTGGGAGGGAGCTGGAGTACCCGGAGACTACCTATGATTGCATAGGGAGAATATGCTAACCGCTTGCAGAATGAACTCAGGACCTTCTTGTTGCAAGGCAACAGTGCTAATAACTGTGCAAACCATGCAGCCTGATACCACTTTTGCTAAACCCAAAATATTTGAGTGCAACAAAAAAATTTTTTTTGGAGTGACTGGAAACTGTTAAGATGAATCTGATTTTAGTAGTCTCAATTAGACTTATAGATTTAAAATAATTAAGTCAGTTATGTGTTTTATGTACAATTAGGTGCCGGGTTTTAACTTTATTAACAATTTGAACAGCATTGTTGTAATTGTCATACTTTATCTGTGTCCCAAAACAATGTTTAGAACAACCACTTAAATTAATTTTTTGGCACATTTCACAAAGATGTGTCAAAATTAATGTGTCAAAAACTGATGGAAATTAGTTGAATTTTTTTTAACCTAAACAATAACCACTTTTTAACACCCAGAGAATAATTGTTCTCTTTCCATTAGCAGGAGTCTGAGTCACACTTTCTGATCAGCTCACATCCACCAAAAAATATGCTTACTGTTAAAATAAATGTTTTTGATGTCCTTTTCAATAACATTCTGCATTACTGAAAGCATTCGTTATATTGTTGCCTTTAAAAAAGTATTTTACACCAGTTGGATGATGTGAAACATTATTTCTTCTTTTTTTATCTGAGTAAATCTAAAATAATTACTGCTGTGCTGCCTTGTGGGAAGGTTATGAATTATCAAAATGAAATCTCAGTGATTGCATGAAACAGAAACTGCATAATGACTCATTCTATAGTTATTTGACCCAAGAACTTCTACCATTTCTTATTAATGAGAAAAAAACATCCTCTTATTTCCAGGATTCAAAACCAAATATCTTTGCTTACAAAAGAAAAGTTTCCCCCAGCAAACACAGACATTCAGACATTATATGCGCTTGTCACCTTTGACCCTAATTTTCTAATTTCAGATATTGGATTTATTCCTTTCTGTTGTCCTGCACAGACAACCCCCGCTCCTGAGATTTAATCCCTTTTAAATAATAAAACTGTTCAGAAGTTATACTGCTAATGGCGATGAGCCACCAAATACACCCAAACTACGACGATACAGCTAACATGTTTTATAGTGGAGCTTTAGCTTACATCCTTATTTGTTAAAAAATTATAATTTGTTTTGTTATTCCCAGGTTTTTCAAACGTTTTTGTAATTAAACTGTGTTCAGTTTAGTTTTTATAGCACCAAATTACACAACCATCATTACCATGAACTTTTCAGTACAAACAAGTCCAATATGCAAATAAATTCAGTCAGAATTCATTGCAAACCAGACAGATTCAAGAGCAGTTACAGCAAGTCAGTTCCTAGTTGTTTTCTGCTGATCACGTAGGTCCAATTACAGGAACATTTTCTCAGGATTCCAGCAGAGTGCATTGAATCTTCAACTCTGTCATCTTGATTGAGAGCGGCACACTATTTTGCATGGTGTGAGCCAATAAATGAAATGCTGCAAATGTTTAATGTTGTAGTATCCTTGTTCATCAGAAACAACCAGAATAAAAAAAAATAAAAAAACATCCCCACTTTTGTACTTTGAAATTGAGTCTGCTAAACAATACAATGTAGAGCACATTAAAGTTGCTTTTTTATCTTCCTTCCTAGGGTTTTACCAGCCAGGAATGAGGTGGATAGTTATTCACTGTTAATTATTTTTTTTGCACAGCTGAACGCCAACAAAATAATTGTAGTCTCAATGTAGAGAAAACATCATCAAACACTGTTGCCCACTAAAGTTTGCAGCTGTTTCATAGGCTTTACCCTTCGTCAGACAGGGAAAGTTAGGTGCTTGTCATATCCTTCCTTCACAATTCCATGCTTGTTTGATTTTGGCTTTTTCTTTCTCGAATTTTCCAGGTGAAAAATTGAGCCGGCAGTCACAGGACAACTGTTCCATCCATGCACAATTTTCATCCTTTATTGTAACATTTTTACTCGCTTTGACAACTGATGATAAAAATTATTTTTGCTATACTCCATTCATAGATTATTATATAGAAATGTGGCTATGTTGCTCCAATAATCCAGCAGGTCACACAGAAGGATCTTGGCTTGATCCGTGTTTAGAGGACATAAGGTACGAAATCCTAAAAAAACTGTTTATTCAAATATTAATTTTCAAAAAAGTTTTTCTAGTTTTTAATCTCCAAGAGAGATATGCCATTGTTAAGTGTATGTATAAAAGTGTTTTTCATGGGTATAAAATGAAAGGCTGGGACAAAATGTCAACATATGGATATAAAATGGTGGGAATTCAAACCAAAAGCTATAAAGAAAGCTAACATGCACCAGTAGCTTTAGTAAAAATATGGTCAGTTATTTATTTATTTTTTTGCTGCTCTTTTTAACGTAGATATCTTTTGTGGAGGTAAATAGTAATACGCATTTGTAATCATGCAGAGTACTCATAGCAGTTTACAAATGCACACACATTCATACACAGATACGGTGAACTCGCTGTATTTGCGAAGGTGAGGGACCACAGTGAGTTAAAATCTGCAAATACTTGAGAGCACCTTTAAAAAAAAATGCTTATAATGGCCTATTTAAATAGTTCATACACCATATATACCTTAATATGCATTAAATTACTCATTAACTCATTAACTTATCTCAGAAGCTAATGTTTTCAGTCTTCCTTATTTCTGCTTTTGGATAAATAGTCATGGTGTTCCAGGATTGGCTGCATTGCAAATGTAAGCCAACAGTGAGTCAAGAAGCATTGCGTGTAGGTATTTCAGCTTTCTAAGCTGCATTTTTTCTAAAATATTTCAGAAATGCGCTATGCATACATTTCTGAATAATACCGAATCACAAAAAGGTGGAGCCACTGTATCTTGCATATTAAGTGCCTAGCTCTGGGAAAAATGACATATGACAAGAGGAAGGTGGAATCAAACCCACAACTTTTTGCATTGCAAGGCATCTACTCTTCACATAGTTGTCTACTGAAGTAACTTCTGTCAAAAAAAAAAAAAAATGAAAAGAAATTTTCTAATTTTCAAACTCTGAACACCATAATGGCCTTTTAAATACGTTTTTGATAAAATAAAAATATTTATGGAATAAATATTAATATGTGTATAATAAAATATTTTACAAATGATGTTTAGTGGCTGAAGGAAAACTGGTCAGAAACAGCAGTAGTTTGGATGTGATACTTATTAAAGGGGATGCACCGTTTTTTTAAACCTGCACCTTATTCATAGCATGGATTATTTTCATTTACTCATCCAGACAAGTTTGAAGCGACTTGAAGTCCTTTGGGAGATGTTTAAATCCTTTAACAATTGGCATATATCCATATAATGGGAGTTGTTGGAGAAGGCAAAGTACAGCCTCTAAATAAGGCATTATCTGTCATAAAACTCCTTCATTTCAGACTCTGTTTTGCTTTTGAATGACCTGTCATAGAGCACAATGTAGTCTTTAATATACATTTTCTGTTTACAGCGTTGCCACAAGATATTTTCTTTAGAGTGCTTGGAGGAACATAATTCACTGAAAAAAAAATGTGGTCTTAAGGAAGCCCACAATGGTTCTGAAGTGTCAAGAAAGTGGAATAAAAAGAGGAGGCAAGGGAACATAGCATAAAAAGAACCAGCAGCATTATCAGAACCTTGAGAATGGGCACTATATCCACCAGTGTTAAGCTTTGAATTGGAAGAATTGAATTAGACTGACTTGTCTTTAAAGGTTTCTAAAATCAAGCTGCCAAAGGCTTTCTTTCTGAGAGCCAGCGAGGGTCAGCAGGACCGCCTGAGATGGCAACAGCTCTCGGTCACAGCTACTAAGAGAAACACTGAAGGTGGGGAGAGGAGAGAGACGAGCACAGCTTGGCAGCTCCACTGGAGTCTGATAAGCTTTAATGGTGCTGCCTCAATGATTCACACCATGGCACACACACACATGCGTACACACACACAGACCTCGAGCAGCCTTGTGGGGGAAAAATTTTCCGGACCCTGGATAAATTTGCAGTAGCAGGGAGTCTCTATTTACCAGTAATTGCATTTCTCTGCCCTCTTTTAGCCCAAACTTCAAAAATGTTCTCTGCCTCAGGAAGTCGAAGGTGGCTTGGGAGAAAGCAACAGAACATGTTGTCGGCCTCACACGGTGCTCCGCCACCAGTTGACAGCTTATAGGGCCAATCTGTACCACGCATGAATGCAAGCTGTGTGCAGTACATAACCTGTCAGACAAACATGCTGTATCATTTGCACTTCCTGAAAGCCTGTCCATCCAAAACAAAATATATTTAACCAGTTCATGTATGTGTGCTCTCCACACAATCATTTAAACAATCCATAGTTCACTCACAGATGCAGAGCCGTGAAAAGGCTCTTGCTCTTTACAGATCTCATCAGTGTCTGCTCTTTATGTCAGACTTAAATGTGCGGGAATCTTAGCTCACTCTTCTGTTGAGAATAACTTTTAATCCTGCAATAATGAAAGCTTTTCCAGCATTCCAGTTTGAGGTCATGCCACTGCATCCATATCATTCACAGGTGGACTTAAAGGTGTGCTTTGTGTTAATTATCCTGTTGTGTAGCCAAAGTAGTCTTGAAATTAAGATCACAAACCAATGACCGGAGATTCACCTTCAGGTGGCATCAGTTATGGCAAGTGGAACAACTCCTAATGTTTCTGAAATCGTATGATACACCTTGCTACATGAGTTGAGCTGCCATTTTTGAGAACTTCAAACTAAATGCCGATGCTTACTTGATGAACATAAACGGAGTAAAGCTCACTCTAATGTCATTTAACTCTGTTTTTTTTCTGTGGAGAACTTGGGCCACACAGGTGGACGTATGTGTTAGGTACATACGGAGAACTAGATAAGATTTCTTTGTTGAAAAATGAGCAAAGGTAAGGACTTTATGCATTTCACAATGGTAAAGATGTACTTTGTACTCCCTTTCTCCCAACTGGATTTAGCAAGAGTTTCATTTACCAGCTTGCACAGCTCGTAACTCTCTAGTGTGATTGGCTTAAGACAAATCCTGCTGGGCGGAAACTTGCTGCTGCGTCCTCCAATCAGCTCAAAATATTATATCTTATGGCCCTCCCTTTTTCAGTCGCTTTCTGTGGGAGCAGTTCCAGATCAGTGTGTAGACCCGACATGGGGCGGGGATACACATAGTTCTGTCTTTTGCCAGGTTAGAACTTTGGACTTTTAATGTAGAAAATACCAATGTGTTCTAACCACATCGGCTTTGTAGGCCTATGTATTTCGCCTCTTTATAAATGTGACTTCACTTTACGCATAAGATTATTAACTGAGGGAATAAGGCAAATACCCTTAAGACTAACAAGTTTTCAGTTTTTCTCACAATTGGTGGCTGTAGTGATTTTACAAAAAAAAAAAAATACAAACTATATAGCATTGGACCCCCCCCCCCAATAGTTTAAATACATTTAAATTTATTTAGCCATAGGTCCTTATGAGATCCAACATTTCATCTTTAAATGAGCCCCTACCAAGTAAAAGATTAATTTATTTTCAGGTTTTTACACATCTTTACCAGGGCTGTCAATACCTGCTGGATGCTATAAAAGGTGTTGGCAAATTACGGCAAGAACAAAAAGGTGTAATGTTTGCAGTATATTTTTTATTTTAGTTTATTTGGCGATGTTGTATCTTACAAGGTGAAAATATGGGGTCAAAACAGGATCAGTTCAACCCAAACTCAAAAGCAGATTGTAAACTTAAAAAAACTGGTTAACTAAAGAATTCTAAATTAAAAAAGATATGCAAACTTAAATAAAAAAACTATACACTTTATACCATAACCAAATATGAAAATGAAGACCAGAATTAAAAAACATATAATTTATCTAATTCTCACAACCCAAGCAATATTCATGTAATATTTTTTCCTTTATTTTTAAAACCTTCTATTTTCTGATTGTTTGACAGTTTTTACATACATTTCTTTTCCTTGTCACTCTCAGTCCTCATCTTACACTTTCAATTGAACCTAATTTTATGTGGGGGAGGGCTCAGAGCCCATTGGCTATCAAGGACATGACTGACAGAAGTTTGGTTCAACGTAAGTGCCGCTCAAGTTGCACTTCTGTTGTTGGCGCCATTGAGTTGTATAATCCTACCTCTGCTGGTGAAGCTAAAAAATTGCTGTGAATGCAGACAATCTTCATTTGCAGAGGCTTTAGTTATGTGATCATGTATTGTTTATTTAACTGCAAGTTATGTATTGTTTCATAAGCCACCTGTAAATACTAAATTATTTATTCTGGCTAATCTAAATCAATCCATCATAGGAATTTTTGTCATGGATAACACCAAAAACATCAAACATTGTTTTTCTTTTTAAGCAAATAAAACAATTTCATTAGATTATTCCAGCTGTCTTTAAAGTCCCAAAAGCATATAAAGATTACACATGTTGCACATTTTGGGTTAAGCTTTCAAATTTTAGGTAGCAAACTTCTTTTTCTTGTAAAAATTTGGCCAACAAGATCAATACCACCTGTCTGACTGGTTTCTGGCCGGCTGCCAGTTTTCTTAGCTTTGTACAAAGACTGGAAACAAGATGAAACGGCTACAGCAGTGTGTCTTTGTCAATAGAAAGCGTGTGGGATCATTCTAAAGCTGCAAAATGGATCATTGGATTATAGAGCTGTGTGAAAAAGATGCAGAGAGAGAAGCGTTTATTTTTATGACAAATTTCTTTCATTTTAAAAACAAATAGTCCTAATTAGGCTTCTGACAGTATCGTCCCCCAAGAGCAAAAATACCACCACTTTATGGTATTATTGTTATAAAACCTTATCTAACTGCTATTACTCAAACTTTGAAATGCAAGAGCGATGAAATCACAAACTGATATGTTATTAATTGGACATTATAATTCATATTTTTCATGTACAGTTACATAAAACAGTGATATCAGGAGAAAAAATGAGAGTCAACACTATTTGAACTATTTCAGACTATCTAACTACTCCTTAATTAAATTTTAGACCTTCTTATTTTGACAATGATTAAAATCCATATTTCACATCAAATATTGTGGTGAAATGTATATTTACTTCCAACACTGAGTGCCTGTCGTCCATTTTAAAGATATTGTAATGTACTTTATGTATTTTTTATGTTGTGGGACTTTAAGAAAAATACAAACACTGGATATATGGATTTCATAAGCAGTGATGTCCATAGCTAACAAAAAACAGATCAAAATCCTCAATTGGAAACTATTTATGTGCAATAAGCACTCATTGTTTTTTAACTTACAGTTTTTTAAGAGCAATTCATTAATACATATATAGGCAGATTTTTCTTCTCGTTTGTTGTAAAAAGGATCCAGAAATTATTGTAGATCTGAATAAAAAAGCAGATGTTGGTTGTTTTATTAGAAAAGAAGCATAGAGTCTCCACAATTTCTTTATTTGGTCTATGCTATTGTCCTTTCACTTAATTTCATTTTGTTATTTCAAGTAACAACAGCAGACTTATAATGCTTTAGAGTAGAGATGCAAAATCTATCAATTTACAACAATAATTGCAATATTACAATCTCTACGTAAGGTTTATATCTGTAGCCAGTTGAATGAACATTAACTGCCCTGTTGTATGTATATCTTTACTGCGTTACATGCTCAAGCTCATGGATACTTGTGGGGACATGATGTCATGGCAGAAAACGAAAAGTTTCCGTAAAATGTTGGTTAATCTTAGTTAATCCTTAGCAATAATGTTACCGTTAAGTATTTTGCTTACACTGTGCAGCTTTAGTTTAAAATTATCCCTAAAAAGAAGTTACATTTTCTTTAAATTCCAGGGTATTTCCATGGAATTCCAGGGAATCAGTTATTTCTTCCCTGCATACATATTTATGATTTATTATGAAATCAACAGACTGATGCAACATCTTAAATCAAACATTGTAAATATTTATAAAAGTAAGTATGACACTTTAAGAGATGCGTCTTTTAGGACAGGTGTTTGGTCCCCAAGACATGGAAATCCTCTGCTGTGATAAACATAATAGTTTTCTGACTAATTCAGAGACAGAACAAAGTTTTCCAGGAGAATATTGAGGGGAAAAAAGCGCACAAAAATTTAGAGTCTGAATAAGCTGTTATATCTTAAAATCTCATCCCTGCAAAGAATTATGATAGTCTTGAGGTTTTTTGTTGTAGAAAGAGTGGCTATATTACAGATAAATGGCTTGACTAATAATCTACTTCTGACTAGAAGTAATACAGTGGAACCCCTGTATTTGTTGGGTTTAGAGACCACAGCGTTTTGCGAATAGCTCAAATCAGCAAATACTTCCTCAAAACACTTATAACTGCATATTTTTACAGTTCAAACACTAAATATACTTTAATTGCAGAACTTAACATCCACTGTCTTACTTATTTCCAATCGGCTGCAAGAAAATTATTGGCATAAGGGTTTTAGCTGCTTGCAAACGGCAATCAGTAGCATCAAGTTGCAGTGCATGAAATACTCCATGAAAAACTAAGCAAATAGGAACAATTTGTATGAATAAATTGGAATCACGTTCCACCACAAAAAAACCCCTGAAAAATCTGCAAATAGTTGCACCCATGAATACTGAACAAAGACAGGTGGGGTCAACTATTTGATTTTTTTAGATGCACAGCCAAAGTCCCAACTTGAATCTGATACAGAGTTTATGGAGTGTGCAAAAAATTTTGGTTGCAAGCTTATAAAGGTGACCAAGATAAATCATCGGAGTAGTAACATTGAAAAAGACATTATAAGTCTTCAGTCGTTTTTTTTTTGACAGGTTAAAGAACTAGTTTTGATAAACCATTTTTAAATCCACTTTAAGTAAAAGCAGATGCAACTTATTTGAAAGCTTATGCCCTTTTTGGATAGTTTTATGCTTCAAGAAATAGCGGTTTTATTTCTCTTTTTAAAAAGAGACTTTTTGTTTAGGAATGAATAATCGTAGGCTTACCTTTAGACAACAGGTAAAAACCTGGGAAATAAAGGGGCTGTACTTTCATTTCACAAAGAATGTTTTAAAAGTGGTTCTAAAAACAATCATCTACTCAGAAGTGCCTTCTGTAGGGAACAAATGCAGTGCAGGCTGCTATCAAGTGGAGCAGACTGCTGCATTGCATATGACTCAAAATGTCCATCTGCCCCCCCATTATGTGAACAACAATGTTTTTTATTTCTTTTTTCTGCTTTCAGCATTGTTTAAATCAGAATCTCACAGGTTTCCGTTCTTTTGGGAGCGCTCTTTATATTGCTCCATATAAACATGCAGGAGGAGGCACTTTAAAAAAATAACAGGGAGGCTGCCTCAGTGCAACAGATAATTATGTGCCAAAGAATGAACAAGCATGTGGGGTCCAAATTGCATTGTGGGAGGACTCAGTGGGAGAGAGCGATGTCAACTGGAGTGGCTGCTGTTTTCTCTGTGCACCTCATCCATTGTTCTGCGCAGTGAATGGCAGAGGGCAATGTCAGTGGATCTGCATGTTTGACTGTGGGCGTATCTATTCACCCGAGAGGACGATTTAGCCCCTCACCTGAGAACACAAACTGCCTGTGAACAGGAACAAGTTTTAGGCAGTAATTCTGAACTCCTCTAGAGAATGACGTGGGGGTGAGTAGAAAGATTGTCGCCACATTTCATAATATGCAAAACAGAAGGTGGAGCATGAAAAAACCCCACAAACAAAATATCTACCTCTCAGCGCACTTCTCTAATTGTTCTAGGCGCATTCACCGGATTATTGGTTTCTTTCTGCTTTATAATCACTGCTTATTGTTCCTGCTCATTGTTTCCTTGCTTAATTTGTTTGTTTGTCTTCACACTTTCCCAACACAAATGTTTCTTTTGTCATTCCAACCAGGTGATTTTCTGTTTATGGGAGCTGAATTAAATTGAATTTAAAGAGCGCAGGGAGGAAAAAAAACTGGGTTGGTAGAATGAAGAGTGTACCTGCAGTCTCGCGAAAGAATACAACTAATTAAGGAATATAAAATTAAGACTGTTGTAGTTTCAGGCTTTATGGGCATTGTTTTAACCTGCAGACCTTACACAAAATGATGGATTAATAACAAAAGGACAAATTACCATATCAAGTTGGCAAGTTTAAATGTATGAGTCTGGCTGCTGAATATGGCGCTTATTCATCTAAAGACTAAGCATCCCTATCACTTTAGGATCCCCAGCTTCTACCATCTGAGATGTGTTTGATAATCCCAGGTCGAAGATTTATACTCGTCTTTTAAGATTAAAGTCCTGGACCCTATAATCCTCTGATCTCCTATTCATCACAGCTGCTACATCTTATATGATATAATAGGAGTTGCAGCTTTAAACAGATCATATCAGTTCTGACTTTGTCAGCTAAGTGTGCGTCAGTGGAATAAGCACTACAGTGCTAATACAACATAATGTCTCTCTCTTTGATAGAATAATAAAAAAAATGGATTAAATTTATGTCATACTGAATGCTAAAATCAGAATGTAATCTCTTAAATACCCGTTTTGATTAATAAGATCTTCTACTGTGGACCCTCACCTATTCATGGTTCAGTATTCACGGATTTCCCTGTGTATTGTTACACCTATTTGCATTTTTTTATTATTTAAGAAACACTGGCATAATGCTACATGACTCACTACTGGCTGGCATTTCTAAAGCAGCCAATATGGTAACACCATTAAAATTCTATGCAGTCCTTTCTTTAAGTTCTGTAAGCGAAAAAAACTGAATTGGGACTCACTTTGTTACATGATTGCCCTCAAAATGGGGTACACCATGGTGCTTAAATTGGTGACCTCCACTGACGAACACAGATGTTTCATGTAACAGCCTGACTGCAGGCTGTGGACACAGCAGACAACCAGGTCTACATTCTAATGAAAGTCTCTTCCTCCTTCTGTCAATCTTGTCCTTGATAGCCAATGTTGCAAAGGTTGTCTCAAAAGTCTTTCCATTTGAAGAACTTGTTTCCTCACCATGAGAGCACCTTTAATGTTGCTGGAATTAACATTTTCTGTTTAAGTTCCTCTGTTAAAAACAAGTTGTGCAGAGCACTGACCAGACCACCATACACGGTAAATTCTGTCTAGTTCTTTTTCAGTTGGGCTGTTGTGTGTTGCCGGGCAGCTAGAAAGGAGACATACCAAACAAATCTTAGGTCTTCTAACTTCCTCCCAGATCAATATAAGTATTAAACTGCTGCCAAGTGTCTGAAACCTGCTGCATATTTCCCTCCATCCTAGTTTTTTCCAGATTTTACATTAATGACTGAACACTTCGAAATGAGCCAAAGGCCCTTAGAGGCCAGAGAACACTGTCTCATGTTGCTTGCACACATTAATAATGCATTATAGCATGTTACATGGGATAATTAACTCTGCTGTTAAATACAAGCTGTGTCCAAAGTGCTATTCGATGTTGTTGCCGAAATTGAGAAAGCAGCGAGTGATCAGTAAGCCATCCGTCTTTGTTGTGAATGATTATAGGCTTCGCACTTTTCATTTGATTTGCGATTTGTTTCATCATTATGTCAGCAAGTGGTGCTACAATTAGATGGATATTAATCAGCTCTGCTGTAATTATCCAGAGGGAACTTTATTCTCTAAATTTTAAAATGTTTCTTTCAGAATAAAAATGTTTCTGCTGCGTTACATTAAAACATTTCTTTTGATTTGCTTTTTTTCCATTAATCACAGACAGCCTTTTGCACTCATTAAATGGCTCCAGCTTACTTCTGTTCAGTAATCAAACAATTTTAATATTTTCCTTAAAAAATATTCCATCAGCCTTTTAAAATGGTGTGAACATAATCTAATTTAGTCTTTTGGGATCAGTAATTATGGAAATGTGTAAGGTGACGATAAAATCATGTACAAAGTTGTATGCTAAACTGGTATTTTGAAGCCTTTGTTTTAGAAAAGTTGATTGATTCCTGGCTAGTGGCAATTAACAAAATAACAAACAAACTACTGGCAAAAAAGGAATACTTCTGCTCTAAATGCTGATGACAGTGATTCCAAACAGTCTTCAAAAGAAAAGTGTGGATGAGTATGGAAAAAAGAAATACAAGGTATGGAACGCTGTTTGATTTTCCTGCATTTCCTTCTTTACATTATTTATGGTAAAAATCCAACAAAAGTTGTGTAGCTTGCTGGTAATGGGTGACAAACGTGTAGACGGGTCATTAGGGATGAGTTTTATAAAGTAAACTGTAAAGGACTTCAGTGTCCAGATCAGGCCATGCCTAGTAGGAGAAAATAATACATCAGGACATCATAAATGTGCTTTTGTGTGATTATTTGTATACATCAAATAAAAATAAATATCTGTGAAAAGTCTAATTTTTTGTAGTCTGAACTTGCTACAACATTACTTGACCTGATATCATAAAACTAATTGGCAGACCCCCATGAATCTACTTATATGGCCTTCCGAAAAGTTGGACATTGTCTAAATTTTGTAAAAATGTAATTCAGTCAAATGTTTCCTTCTCAAGATAAAATCTTGTAAAAGTTTCCTTTTTTCTTAATCAAGAAAGTGTTTGGACTAAAATGTGCAACCAGTCTACACAGCATTACTCAGTTGTTTATGTCCTTAATACATTTTGTAGGTTCTCACCTTATTTTCTGTTGTATCCTTGAGCTGGAAGGGAAATGCTGTCTCGCTCAGTTTCACTGTAAAGTAAATAACCCATGTTACATTTGCTGCACATTACAAATAGACTGATTGCGACGCAATCTGCATTGTGCTGGCCCCAATCTAACTAGTGTAATAACGTAATTGATCACTTGCATGTAGCTGAGATCGTTCAAAGGTTTGTGCTCTAATTTACGTTATCCATTCTCGAGCCCCCTCTAACATGGTTTTTCTTTTTTTTCCATCCCTCTTTCCACCCTTGTTCCTTTTACTCTCCATCTATCCCCGGTGGTTCTGCTCCGCTGCTCTCCCTCCATCTCCCCGCGCTCTTTATTGACTGTTGAGCGCAAGGCGGTGTTAAACCAGCATCGATGTAATAGTAGGCATTAGCCCTTTGAACTGCCCTTAATCTGCCTGTAATAAACTCACATTTATTTTGCTGACTTGCAAATATCTAGCATGTGAATGGATGTCCGTTGGATGAGTGAGCAGAGAAACACGGAGCCGGTTCCTACTAGACACGGGCTGATTTTGAGTTTTTTTTTACATTTTTTTAATGACCTTGGGTAAAAATACATTATTATTATATATTTACACAAAAATTCAATACAGAACTTTAAACATGATATATTCGTTTTAATGAAACCAGAAAAGCAACGATTGCTACATCTTTCCACATAACATAAACTGTCACAGTTAAACTACTTTTTTGTAATTACTTAGACACATACGTAAATGTAAAAATACTGGCATAATAATCAAAAACTGCATTAAATACAGTCTGCCCTACAAGAAAAATATACCACTGTCAGTTTTTTATTATTTTTTTTGGCCATTTTGATGTCAATTTGCAATTTATTCAGACAGGTGAGTCTAAAATTATTCATACCTCAGGGTCTAATGTAAGATAGGAATCTCTCTTACATCATGTTATGAAAATTATGACACGAAGTAAATAATTATGTATAATTTATTAAAAAAAGGACAGTAAAAGTGTTCTTATCAATGGAAAATCTTTATCGGTATTACCGTAAAGAAACCCTTAGTTTAGTTGCTAAGCAACTTTTCGCAGGGTTCAACTGGAAATTTCCTGATTTCTTTCTGATCTTTAGATATTACTCCATTTAGTTGGTCAAATAAAAAAAAATACGTACAACCTCCATCTGACTAAATAAAATGTACCCTCAGAAAAACAAACCAACTTATACCTCTCATGGTTGTTTCTCATGGATATTACAGGTGGGAATTTGGCCTCAAGAAACAATGCACTTTGTGCACTGTTTTTCTTCATAGGAATTTACTGATTTTTTATTATTATTGGCCCATAAAACCCCTGATCGATGTGTAAAAAGTATTAATTTGAGAATATTTTTGGGGCAAAAAAAAAAAATATGCATGAAAGGAGTTAATTAAGAGGACAGAGACGAGTGGAATGGTAATTATTATTTTTTAAGTACAACTAAATAGCGTGCCATGTCATCGACCAGGACTCTTGAAATTATCAGCAAACAGACATATACGTATGTGTGTTTGAAAGGAAATCAGAGTTTCTGCAGGGTGTTAAACTCTTATTTTTACTATTCACAGAACTAATTTTATTTGTCCTTAAAAAGTCTTAAAACAATTTTAAATTATGTTATACTTAATACATATATCTTTTTATCTTTCTGTTCTTTATAGAGTATTGCTGGACGTTTAATAACCTAACATTAGCAGAAAAAGTTGTTGTGATACCATCTTTAGATCTTAAATTAAGTAATTGATTACATTTTCTTTTCATTAAAGTTTTTCTTAAGCAAATCACAGTGTAGTTGCCTTACTTCATTCAACTGTTTTGTGCGGCAACTAGTAGGGCAGGCCCTCCTTACAACTTAAGAACATTTTTGGCCCTCTTTCACTTTCCCTGGGATCTCATTAAAAATGCTTGAGTGTTGGCACTGGTTGACTGAATATTTTACTGGTTTTCAATCCATAACTTCTCTGCAGCATATCTCAGTACCAGTATGCAAAACTTGCTTAGTTCCTATATGAATAGACTTGTTAATTGTATTTGGGGTTTTATACTTGGTGTGGAGAGTGTCAAAAGCCCCGGTGTGCTGTATCAGAAGCATGCCTGAGACTTTGCTTTAATTGGAAGGTAATTGGAGCAGCACCATTGATCATGAACCACAAATCGCTCGGGCTCCCTCCCTGCTGAACTTGGGACTCTTCTTTTTTCCGCTCACTGACTCTATTCCTCCCTGTCTACACCACCTCCTCCTCCTTCCATAAGGAGAGTGTCAGTCATGTGCAGTGGAGCGGAACATAGGAACAAGGCCCCCTACTGGGTCCAGAGCACATGGGTCTGGGTCCCGAGCCACAGGAAACGTGGAAAAAACTCAGTGTGGCATGGAGATGGAAGAAGTGGAGATTAAGAGAAAGAGAGCAGCTATGAGCTGTGGAATAATTTGTAGTAGCTTGTGCGCTCTATTGCTCTATTTCATCCAGCATTTAGTTAAACGAGATTTGTTTTCTTTTTACCTTTTGTTGTGTAGAATATCTGGAAGAAGTCAATTTGCCGGCTCATTTGTCAAATGCTGGAGTGCATCGGTGACATCTCTGCGACGCTGTAGAGCGAGAAAGGCTTTCTGTATCAGCTGCGATGTAGATAGGAAAGAGTCTGCGAGAGATTGCCTGTGTACCATCTTAAATGTTGACTGGAAAACAAAAAAACTAAGTACACTGGCACATCACTTCGGTGCCAGATTGATTCTTAAATGCTACAGGGTAGCGTGTGAGAGGAGGTGGGAGGGAGATAAAGAGAAAAATTGAGGAAAAGAGGGCTGGATGGAAAGCCACAGATGGTATCATGCAGGGCTGAAAGATTTTTTATTGATGCCATTGTTTTAAAGTTTTTCATTTCCATACTTTTACGTTGTTTTGTTTCTTTTTATGATTTTATCATATGTTTTTGCTCTTTTTACTTTCTATGCTTTTATCATATGTTTTTTTTTTAGCATTGAATCATGTAAAGCACCTTGGTTAAAGGAGGTAACAAGTCCAGGACGGAAATCCAGACTTCTAACAAGTTCTGTGGCTATTATTGGCTCTTCTTTCAGTACTTCTGAGAAATATTGTGCTTTGAAAACCTGTTAAGTTCAACTTACCCCAAAATCTACTTTTTTTCTTTTTTTTGCTGTTAAAATGTATAAATGAGTGTCTAACAGTGTTGTCTACATGTCTGGTCATTTTATTGTGTGGTGCTCTTCAGGTTAAAACGTTAAAATGCACTTGAATTTAAATCTACCATTTCCATTGGCTCAGCCTTTATAGCTGACATCAGCCATCCTGCTGCTGTGGAGAATAAAACAAGCCAAGCTGGACCACACCTCTTAGCGAGTTTGAGTTTGGATATCAAATAAGTGTTGACACTGCCCTCAGTCCGACAGGCAATGCCTCCTTTTGACGCATTTTTCGAACCGGAAAGGTAGGTGGAGTAAGACTCTTGTAGGGGAGTGGGTGGCTCTTTATGTAACAGAATGATCAACCTCAGGTGATCATTCTGAAACACTTCATTTACCTAAATTTATATGAAATAAAGGAGGAAAGGATCATGTTTTCTGCTTGAGATAGGAGCCTCGAGTCTGGAATTATTTCAGACCAAACAAGTCAGAAGTCCAGTCTGAGGTTCGATGAATAGTTTGTTTTTTGTTCTTTGTTTTTTTTTACATTGAAGTGAGGATGCAGACACCCACCTTTTCTCGATTCAGTATATGTGGACTCACGTATTGGCAGAACTTATGTGAAACATAGTTCATACTATTAGCTGAAAATTCATCAAATACCAGGCTTCCGATCTAAATGTAGGCCATGTGTGATGTTAAAAAAACTTATTTTGAATCTAAACCTGCTTTAGGTAAACTTTGCTAAACTTTGTTTTATATAATGCAATAGATATAACAAGGTTTCAGAAACATTCCTCAAAGTTTTGAACTGGTTTCATGTGAGACATAAAGCTATACTGGGACAAAATGTGTGACTATATTAGCCTTTTCTAGGTTTTATTCCTTTACTCTTTACCATTACCTCACTCATACGAAGAATGGTAAATCTAAAAATGCAAAGATATGTTAAAGATTAAATTAGGCCATTTATTTAAATAAACTTGGACCAAATTATGTAGTAAAGGTATTAACATAAAGAGCAAAAAAAGAGAAATGTTGCTGGAAACTAGAGTAGGGCTGGGGATTTTTCATTTGGCATTAATGAGACAAAGTGTGTCATGAAAAAGTGATCACAAGGAAGAGACCGAGTGAAAAATGAATGCCTGAAAGAGCAACAATAACCAGTGAGGGGACAAGAAGCAATAATTGATGTGAAGCTAGGAATGAGCGAGAGCAAACAGCGAGCCCAACCTCAGTAATCAAGAAGACAAACAGAACACTTTGATGAATATAGAGCTGCAAATGAGAGCAAATGGGCAATGAGAAGATGAAGTCAAGGTGGAGGAAGATGAAGTGGAGGCAAGGGAGAAGTTGGATTCAGGGTGAGAAGAGATGGAAGGGTGGCAAAGGGGGTGGAAAAATGGAGCAAGTAAAAAAGGAGAGGTTGTTGTTTTAAGATCAGTACGGATGAGTGCATCTCCCCACCTCTCTGGGGAGGCAGCCCATCGTCTCTACTTGTCTGTCACTGTACTTGTTTATGCCTCACTCTGAGGGAGAGGTAAAGGGCGGCGAGTTGTTGGTGTGTGCACCGTGGGCTTCGGGGGGCTTGTGTGGAAATGGGGCAATTTTGAAAATAAGTGTAGTGCTCTTTTCATCACCAAATGAGTCACCCTTCCTTTCATTATGCTGCTTTTCTTCCCTCGGATTCAGCTTTTTTCCTTTCAGATAATCTTTTCACTCTTGCTTGTTCTTCGCCTATTCGTGGAAAGGTTATTCTCATGATTGTGTTCTGTTCTTTCTCAATGAGCCCTGAAGTTTGATTGAAATAATTACTTTCATATTCTGTAAGACATTGGTGGATAAAAATATGGTCTTCAAGCAGGGGTGCAGCACAACAGCTACGAAGTTGTAAAAACACAATACTCATCTCAAATCAGACACAGTTGGAAATGTACTGTATTGAGAATGTTGCTTACGTTTGTTTTTTCAGGTAACTTTCAGTTGGCATCAAAGATGAATATAGAAAAAAACATCTCCCTCAGAAATCTCAGAGAGACTGATTTGTGACGGGATGATCAACAAATCACTTTTGCTATAAAGCCAGAAATAGCATTTATACCTTTTGTTTTCAGACTTGCACACAATGGAAAATTAAAATGACAAAAACTTTGTTGTTTCGCTTTTATTAAAACAAAATAAATCATTTTTTAAAAATTCTTTGCTCCCATGGCAACAAACCTTTTTCTTTGTTTATGTACAATTTTTAACTTTTCAATTATTTGTGATTTTACAGGATTGGATTGACTGGCAGAAATGAGGGATGGATGGATAATTGATGGATGGTGGACAGGTTGGATGGATGGATAGATGAATAGATAGATGGATGGGTGAGTGGATTCATCATTTAAGGGCCGATTGATAAATGGATGAATGCATGGATGGATCGATGGATAGATAGATGGATGGACTGGACAGATGAGGGACACAGAAATAAAGGCAATGCTGCTATTTACATTAATATATCAAACTAACCCAAAGGAACTGAAAAACTTTCTAAAGGAGCAGAGGCTGCCATCTATACTCATACATATAGGGTTGCTTATTATTTTATTTTTCTCCATTCAAACTAATAAAAGTGGACAGGGGGTATCTGTTTTAACAGTAAATGTGTAGACCACCTTTAGTTGATGTTTCCACTCACTATCCTTTTAAAATATAACCATCATAGCAGAAGCAAGCATGGTAGAAATGTTATTAATTAGATAATGCATTGAATTTTGCTCCCTGTAAAAGCCTGTTGGCCCATCCTTGATTATTGCAGGCATGGTTACAATTTTTCTAAATAAAAAAGGACAAGACTTTAAATGAACTGTATCCTTTTTTGTATGCATGGCTGCAGAATTTCAGTCAGTGCATAAAAAACTGCAAAAAAAACCAAATAATTCCTGATATATTTGAAGAGTGCAAACAAAGATAATGGTGATGAAATGTTAGGTTGCAAAATCCATTCATGCTAGCCTTGTGTTACCCATGAACCTCATTTACAGGAAGTTAAAAAGAATCAGAAAACATATCTGGAAATGTGATCAGAAATTAGTTTTAAATTCATGTACATGCCCTTTGCATTTTATGTCACCAACATTTTGTATTTTGCAGTTTAAAAAGCAAATCCAAAATACACTGAAAAACAGGTGGTGTATACTGTATTTAGCTAGATGCAACCACTGACACTAAAGCTCAGAAAAATAATGTAAGTTCCTCATTCCATTTTTTAAATGGATTTAGACAACTGCATCAGCTGTCAAAATCCATCCCTGTGCTCTGTTCTTAATGTTCTAAAGAACTACATATTGCTATATATTTTACAAACAGGTCAAGTTTTACAGTAACTCTTTAAGCTTGGCAAAGTTTTATAATGTGTTTTTTGGTTGATGAAAGTACAGAAATGTAAAAAAAGTTCATTTTGTTGCAGCATAGATGGTAATTAGAATTAGTCACTTTTGCTCTCTGCTGCTGAGTAATGGAATTCATTTAAAGTCAGCATGAGACCATTTAGTCAAACAGCAGTCTGGAAACTACAGGGGAATTTAAAGCTTGAGATAAAATGCATATATAATGTACATATATTACGAAAAGACAAAGACTTTGTGATTAAAAGAAAAATGTAGTAATATCTGGAGTGATTTTACAGACACGATTGTTGTACTATTAGTGTCTGTAAAATGACAAAAAAGTTCATAAATGTACTTTGTGGCGCTGGATGACTAATCTTTAATCATTAACACTAATGTTAATGATTAAAGGTCATTATTAGTTGAATGTACAGCGAATTGAATAATCTGATGCAAGTACTAACTAATATAAGCCATATAACATAGAAATAAACAAATATCGAAATCTAGTTACTTTACCTGAGGTGTAATTTGTTTTATTTTGGTTCACCATCTCATTTTTCTACCCAGCTAAGAGTGGTTTACTTTCATATCTGACACTATCAAAGATCACATCCCCCATGACTCTATTTTCAATTAAATTCAAAAATGGATGAAAAGCAAATCTGTTGGCTAACAAAGATTTTGTTAGGGCTCGAGAAATCAAGTGAACTACAATTAATGTCTTGAAGGTTCTACGTGATATGATTGTTTTCTGGTAACTTTAGATGTAGAATTGTTGTATACCAAAATTAATCATGATGATGAACTAAATGCACTAGAACACGTTTTACAAAGCAGACCTATTGACTCTTTGCCTCCTTCTGATTTTCTCATACAGCTTACTGATTTCCTTCTCAAAAACAATGTATTTCCTTTCCAAAACCAGTTGTATATGCATACAATTGGTTTTATACTGCCATAGGGGCCTGTTTTGCTCCTAATTATGCCTTTTCTTGGGACAATGGGAAAAAGAAGTTGTTCATCACACCAGATATAATGATAAGATAAAATGGTGGGGAAGATATATCGATGACATTTTGTTGTTTTGGACAGGTTCAGAGAAGGAACTTCTATTGTTTTATGATGTCCTGAATACTAATGACAGAAACATCAAACTGTGTATTGAATATTCTCAAATCTGTATACATTTTTTGGGATTTAACCATCTCTAAAGGAGAGTGTGGCCAACTTCACACCACTGTTTTTTGAAAAACCACAGATAGAAATACTGTTCTGAAGACTGATAGCTTCCATCCTAAGTGGTTGAAGGATAACATACCTTTCGGACAGTTTTAACGTCTGAGGCGTATTTACGACACCGATCTTGAATTTGAAAAGCAAATTATGTCTAACAGGTTTACACAAAGGTTACGAGACCGAAACAGTCCAGAGGGCTTATAGAAAAGCCCAATCTATCCCTTCGGAGCTCTTGAAGACAAAAAATTATATCTTCAAAGCCTGAGCAGTTTACTTTGTCACACGATATAGCTCTTGTGCTCATACAATAAAAAGGATTGTGCATTCCAATTGGAACATAATCAATAGTGACCCTCTGTTTAGAGAGGTCTTTCCTGTCCCTCCTCAAATCAGTTTCATAAGGACGCCCAGTTTACGTGATAGACTGGTGACCAGTCATTTCTCTGCACCAGTAAAAAACACTTGGCTTCTGTGACCAGTTAAGGGAACCTTTAAATGTGGTTTGTGCAAACATTGTGCTAATGTCAAAGAATGCAAACAATTTAGTGACTTCAAAACCGACAAGGTCTGTGATATTAAGTCTTTCATTAATTGTAACACTATGTTTGTTGTTTACAGACTGTCTTGCACCTGTGGTTGTTTTCACATAGGCCGTACCAAGCGCTGTTTGAAGGACAGGATTCCAGAGCATAAATATGCAATAAGAAAAGCAAACTTTGATAATCCAATGGCTAAACACATTTTTGAAGCCCATTACAGCAAACCAGCTTCACTTATGGTTGAAGGCCTAGGAAGCATAAAAAAAAACATTAGAAGTGGGGACAGACTCAGATTACTTCTACAGAGAGAGAATTTTTATATCTATCAAATGAAAGCCACTACCTATCCAGGATTGAATGAAGACATTGATTTCAGTCCTTTCTTATAGTTGTAATTTGTGAATGTCTCTTTGTCATCACTGATATAATGTGTTTTGTTAGTTTCTTTTTCTGTCATAACCAGTGATGCTATCTATTGGTCATGAGTTGTAAAATCATGTTATCTTTGTTCTACCTACCCAGGTGAATCTTATCAGCCTATTTAAGCATAATTTTTGTGTTTTGTGTTACACCCTGATGAAGGCAGAGACCGATTCGCGTGGGATGTAACCCACAGTTTTTAGCATTTTCCATATGATATAGCCATCTAAAATAAAGGCTTTTTGAATTTAAAGAAGAGTGCCTTGGATTTTTCCTTTTTGATGACCCTAATTACATGAAATAATTACAAATATACAAGAAGCAGAACACAAGACAAACAATAAAGGAATAAATTCATCTGGCAGTATCTTAGAAAAATAACAGCAAAATGGACTGAAAATTGCCTGAATTATAAACATAACCCACAAGAGAAAATTATATTCACACAAACAAAGCCAAACACCCAGAAACAGTAAATTCTTCTTGTTACGTACAAGAAGAATACAATGGCTATTGTCAAACATGGTGGTAGTAGTGTGATAGTATGGGGCTGCTTTTTTAAATCAGAATCTGGATAACTTGTCGTAATTGAAAATCCTGATGGAGAATGTCTAACTCTCAGTTTGCGACCCAAGACTTGTACCTACAATTGTTCTTCTAGCTAAAGAAGACCCAAACAGAATATTTTGGAGAGGCCTACTCAAAGTTCAACATTAAATCTGAATGAGATGCTCTGAGGTTTATAGCATTATTTATTTAATACTATTTATACTATTTAATATTGGGCTATGTCTGGGTGGATAGTTTTTGAAAAGTTGCCTAGAATGAAAAACAAAAAAAGAATTGTATGTACTCCCCAAAAAGTCAAGGCCTAAAGCTAAAATGTCAAGCAGTAACTTCACCTGAAATTACAAAATGTCAAAGATTACATTTTCATTGCTTACAATTTGAACAGTGGTTTCATTATTTGGCAGACGGCAGAAAAAGTTATCATTGTTTTTTCAGTTGTGCAGGCCTATCATCCTGACTATGTGCGTGTTCAGCCCAGTTACCATGAAGGTTATCAGGCCAGCACAGAAACCAGACCAGAGGTGTTGAGGAGGCTCCCTGCAGATTATGAGGCACGAGTATGCAGCACCAGGTGCTTATTTTTACCAGGCAGTTCGTGCGTCTGTTTACCCGCCGCTCTCCCTTCGTTGTTTGTGTGCGCCCGTGTGCAGAACCTCCCAGCAGGAGCAGCCAAAGAGCGTTCCTCTAATGTCATCCTGTGGCCGTCCTCCAGCTAAAAGCCAGCGGCTTTCTCTCCTCCTCCCTCAATGTCACCTTTCCTCCCCTCACTTTTTACCTCCTCTATTTCTCTGCTGCTTTCTCCTCCTTCTCCGCCCCTACCTCCCTTCCCTCTCTGTGTTTGTCATTTTTCATCATCTTTGTGTGTTAGCTAATCTCCATCCTCTCGCTGCTCTCCGTCTCAATTCATCATCCCTTACTTGGGTCCTGCGCTGAAGGTTACCGAGTTGCTGATAGAGAGGAGAGGAGGAATAGATGATCATAAAGACTGACAAGGATGCAACGAGGGATTTAACCTCAATTCTCTTTTCTTACTTCTTATTTCTGTTTTGTGTCTTATTCTTCACTTCTGTCTCTTTATGTTTTATTTCACCTTCTGCTCCTCCCCTGATCTCTGCCCTACTGTCTGGTTCCTCCTGATGACATGTCTCATCTCTCCCTCCCAGTCTGCCTGTTCCTGCCAACCCCAACAGAGAAACGTCATAGAAATGACAACTGTTTATTTCAGTGCAGCGATGTCTAAAGTCAGTCCTCAAGGACCTGTAACCTGCAAGTTTTCTCCACACATCCACCCCCCAACAAAGAGGGCATAGATTTAAAAGTTGATAAAAGTAACCACTGTATTCAGCAGTGGCGTTGCCAGCTGACTTTGCTTCAGCCAGGGATGTTTTAAGTGTGTTTTTGAGTCCTTTAGTTCACTCAACAGCCACAGGATCAGTGTTCCCTCAGTCACATAAAACAGGACAGGTGCGCTCTAAGCTGATCAGCGATGCCACACTCACTTGAATCAATGTCAGATTACAGCCAATTATGGCAAGCCATAGTATCAAAAAAGAAGGCATATATTAACAACTCATTAACTAATTAACCCCCTAGGAGTATATTAATGCCTTACCGTACTATGGCTTGCCATAGTCAGTATGTTGCTACTGTGGCACACAGCCTTTCCTCTCTCCTAACAAGGCCACTTTTTACAAACACATGGCGTAAAAAAAAATGCATAGTGCCAAGCAAGAAGATATATTACGATTAGCAAAGTTTCTAAGACAAAATCAAAGGAGGATGGTAGAATTATAAAAAAAACTTTCGTTTTTTTTCTAGAGAGAGCCCAAGGGTAAGAAATTATCTTTATAAAATTGACTGATTCACTTAGGCAAACACTGGCTTATGCATAATTTTGTTCAGCTGTCATGTTGGTAGCAAGCTAGTTATCCTTAGTAGGCACCTCGACTAAGGAAATTCATGAAACATTACTATTAAAAAAGCAACCAAGTACCTTTTTTAATTACAGAACACAGTCCAAAAAAAGGCATAATATATGTGGGAAACATTAACATAACAATGCTGACTATAACATTGGATTTATTTTGTTTTTTCTGTTGATTTGATATACATATATATATATATACTGTATATATATATATATATATATATATATATATATATAGAGAGAGAGAGAGAGAGGGGCCCAATAACTTCTTTAACACAGTACCTCCTGCAAACACAGCATGGCCATCTCAGAACTGCTGCTTTAGACAGGAAGACTGAATGCTTCCATTATTGTTGAACATGTTCATTTGTTTTTGTTGTCCACTTCTTCTTTGTATTAGATTATTGCATTACTATATGTGGAATTTGTTTTCTATTGGTTTGTTTCAAACTTTGATTTTACTTTATATGTTTTCAGAAGGAAGCAAAAATTAGCTACATACAGAGAAAGAGCCAGCAGCAGAGCTGTTCCAATCAAACATGGAAATCAGGTAGTTATTTAAAGGCAGAGTGTGCAATTTTCGGCCAGTAGGGGGCAGTGCATACCTAAATTATCACAAGTATGCGGTATCTGTGTCTTTGAGTAAGAAACTCAACAACGGGAGCCCATGAGAAGTATACGTGTAAAGGTAACTAGCACCCGGTGTGTGAGGTCCAGGTTAGCTACTGATTCGAACTTCCTGTAGCAGGTGGGGAGAGGGTGACTCAAAACATACTTGTCACCAAAGTTGTGTAAAAAAAAAAAACAAGCCGCTTGTTCCGTATGCTTTGTCCGTCCGGGCTCTTGTAGAAGTAAAGATGCCGTCTAATATGGCTCCCCCCTGAAAAGAGGACCCGCGCCTATGTATTTTAAAACAGGTTTTTATAGTCATATTTTCCAATATCGCCAAAGTTTTACAATCAATGTGCTTTACGTAATCATTATTTCATATTATTTTAATGGCTATTTTCAAAGATGTACTGCAAAAATTACACACTGTCACTTTAAAGATTAAATATGGAAAAATTTCATAAAAAGCTATATTTAAAAAAATCATTACCTCCACATGGTGTTTAGAGTAGTGCAGAAAGTAAGTTAAAAAAATGTAAAAATTATATTTGAATTAAAATTTGAAGTTCAAAGGGCATGCCAATGCCATGATGTTTACATCTACCGGCCAGTAGCAGCCGCCATTGCATGTTGCCAAATATGGTCTCCATGTTCCAAGTACAGCGGCTGGCACTGGGGCAAATAGTGGAGTCAATGGTACAAAGGCAAACAATCAAGCAGCTGCTTCAGAAACTGGAGATATCATTATCTGTCTCAGGAGAGGAGTGACCAAAGAACAGCAGAAACTAGAGTAAATTTAGGTGAAGCCTATACCAGATGGACCCACATAAAACATTTCCATGGCATCAAACACACGTGGAAACGACGAATTTTCTCTTAGTTCGGTAATCTATCTCACATGCAAACTGGCTAATGTTAGCTGTCAGTTAAAGTCCTCTAAGATACATTCCATGTGACATGACAGGGACATGTCATGACATGACAAAGTCACTGTCACTGGGCGTAATGGTGCCGAAGCTGGCAACCCGTATGGCTAGAATAATTTTTTCTATGGTTGCAACTACAACCTAGACACACTAGATATTGCTATTCTGTTCATGTTTCATATTCATCCTTTAAGTATTATTTTTGTGCTAGAGATTGCTAACCAATTAAAAACTTTTGTAACACTCTTGATGCAACACGACTTGATGACCCCATTTGTTTACATCAAAATATTTATCACCTATGCCGAGAAGGTTATGTGTCCACCAGAGTTTTTATTTGTTTGTCTGTTAGTTTGCAACATAACTTAGTATTACGGCATTATTGACAGAGGCAAACGGACTAACCAAAAAGTACAAATGATGAGATAAGAGAGGTGGAAGAGGAGAGATAAGAGCTGGGGATAAAGACAGAGATATTAGACAGCAATGGGCTAGTAATGTATGAATATTAGTATTTGCACAGTGTTTGTAAGCAATCTAATGGCAAATAAAAAAAATAAAAATGGGACTATTGTGGATGGAGGGAAATGGAAAAACCAAAGACAAAGGGTTAAAAGAAAGGGACATCCATGTAGAGAAGAGAAAAGGGGAAACCAACAAAAGCAGAGAAAGAAAGATTGACTGAACTAAATTATATTTTGGTTTTGCTGTTTTCAGATGCATTTTTCTAAAACACAAAACATTTCATAGTAAATTAAACATTAGATATAAAATTATACGCCACTGTATATTAGATGAAACATTTTGCATGCAAGTACTGAAAATAGAATGTAATTTTGGCACTTTACCAAGTATGCTATAGTCTATAATCTATTATAACACCTTTTCACAAAATATCACATCTTGTCTGTAAGCCCAAGTACTCCTTGCAGGCTGGAGACGCCCCTGGTATTCAGAAAAAAAAGCTGAGACATGCAGCTTTTAGCTGTATTCACCACCTGGAGTCAGCACTTTTTCGAACCACCTTTTACTGCAGTTGCACTATAAACTATTTTGAGGTATCTTTCACCAGCATTAAGGATGTAGAGATGAAGACTTTGGCATGTTCTTATTTAAAAACAGATCGAGCTCAATTGGGATGGACGGAGAGCATTTCAGAAAAGCATTTTCAAGTTTTGAATTAAATTTAGATCTGTACTTTGACTGGGCCACTGGCTCTATGTTCAGGGCTGCTGTCTCTGTTCTTTTGCAAGATTTGTCTCTGGATTGCCCCTTATTTGCCTCGATTGAACTTTACATGAATTCTAATTAGCATCCTTTGTGTTACTGTAGAAAATCCCTGCCATGACATGATTCTCCCTCCACCATGTATTTTAATTTGTTTTCGGTTACACAGTGTTTTGCATCTTATTCAGATATTTGACAGTTTGTCTAATGTAACCTAAGCACCTTGTCCAATACATCTGCTACCTTCCATACATGGCTTGCGGCAAGCTGCAAATGGAACTAGCTATTACTTTCTTTCAAAAAATTTGAACATTGTGGGGTGCATGTTTAACAGCTGTTCTGTTAACAGATTCTCTCAACTGGGTTGTGGATCTGTGCAGCCTCTCCAAAATTACTATAAGCCTACTAGTTGTTCTGATTAATGCTGTCTTTGCTTGATCTGTCAGTTTATGTGAATGGTGCATTTGTGTCATACTCTTCATCCTTATGATTCTTTATATATTCTCTGTCAAACATCTGAAGCCTTAACAGAAGAATTTAAAGGTCTAATTTGCAATTTTTTTCAAAAAAAGTTACTGTGGTCTCTTGCATTAATTGAATGCCTTGTGAGTTGTTTTCTGTGGAAAAAAATGCTCTCATCCTCCTGTTTCAGGGGGTTGAAGTTTGACCAAGGAGTGGTGGGGAGTAAAATGAAAGAATTTGGATTCTTACTCATCAATATTAATGATATGCAAACGTCTCACTTGTGTATATCTTTTTGCTTTGACTTCGAACAAATAACAAGCTTAGAGTTATATTTTGCTGTTAGTGTTCTTTTTTGCGGCTAATGCAGAAAATGGGGTTGGATAAAATTTTCAGGTGCAGCATCCAACTACAGTGACCAAATGTATTTCAAAAAGAACAAGTATTACACAGTTTCTCAGTGAATGAGACCTTTAAACTGAGATAATTTTATAGACAGGTGGACTGTATTTAATTATTAAATGGCTCCTTAAAGCAATCGATTGTACTGAATTTTGGATGTCGAACATTCAGATTTTGTTTGTAAAAATGGGAAAAGTAATTTTTTTTTCTCTTTAACCTTAATAATATTCTGTAAAACCAGTTGCATATAATCTCAATAAGACACTGAGGTTTGCGGTTCTACAGTGACAAAATATAAGAAATTTCAGTATTTACTTCGAATGCAAAGCACTGTGCTGCAGAAAACAAACACGGGAAAAATCACTGGGAGCACACAGTCCCCTTGGTGGTACTATCAACCTGTGGGAAAACTTTATTATTATTATCAGGGATAAAATTAATAGCATGATGGATGGAGTTAATTATGGAGCATTTCTGGAAGAAAATATGCTTCATAAGACTTGGTTGGAGGTTCACCTACCAGCAGGACATCTACCCAAAGCATATAGCCACAGCTGTGTTGGAATGGTTCAGATTAATATGTTAAGAAGCCCAATCAAAGCCAGATCTAAATTAGATCACACAGGCCCTCCATCCTCCAGTGACTGGGCTGTATTTCATTTGCAGAATGGATAATATTACTAGATATTCAGAGCTGGGAAAATGCCCTCCAGCTGTAATTGAAACAGACGTGTTGTTAACACACTTCTGAGTTTATGAAAAAACAAACATTTTTTAAAGCTTTATTTTGAATTCACAACTGAACATTTCTTTGTGTTGCTCTGTTGCATAAAATCCCTTTAAAATAAATTGCATATTGGAGTTTTGGTGTGAAGAAGAGTGAAAAAGATTGAGAGGTATGGATAATCTTGCGGGCCACTGTAAAAAAAAGAAAGTTAAACATTTGAACTAGTAGTTTGCAGTTCCATTTAGTTAAAATTTGCTCACATCACCTTGGTTTATCACATATCAACACTCAGACATATATTTATATATAAACACATGTACATGGCTCAGTATATTAGGGTTGTTTGAGTTTTCTATCTTTGCGCCCATAAGGTCACATTCACAGCTCCTGCATGCCTCACTACACAGGACGGCTGCATTAGGTGCTCTGCCTGTCTGTATCTGAAATTCTAATCACCGCACACAGACATTATTATTCAGTCTATGCTCCTACTGGCTGCCTGTGTAACCGCCTAAGCTTTAGACTAAAGTTTCAGTGAAACCGTGCAGGTCGAAGTCCATTTCATAGCGCCTATATTTCTGCTGCATATTGATAAAGCAATCTGTTGGAGACTTTCTCTTTCCTGCGCTCTGTCTATGCCACTGATGTCCCTTACTTTCACAATGGATTCCCTGAAACTGTTCTTTTTGTCACTAGCTATTTATGCATTACACATCTCCTCCTAATAATCTGTCTTCTCATCTTTCAATTTTCTCTCCTTTGCTGCCGTCCGTCTCTACATCCCTTTCTTCTGCCCCGCTTAAAGCGGTTCACCTCTCTACTATCTCCATGCTGGGGCACACTACCTATCGTTCAACACAATTCTTATCTCGCCCTCTATATTCCTTCATCTAATTTTTTTATTTTTTATTATTCACTATCTTTGCCCACATACCTTTTGCACATTATTGCTCCATAAACTCTCCTTTCTCCTGCCCCTGCCGCCCCACCTTTTTTGGGTGAAATTAAACCCTGTCGACATGAGTTGGTTCAACAGCACAGACCTCAAGAAAAGACACCTTGAAAAATGAGATAAACTTTATCAAATCTGCAGTAGCTCAGAGCTTCATGGGCAGTGTGTGTATTTTTACACCACCCCACGCCCTGCTCCACCCATTCTGTCTACGATCTCCTCCCTCCCCCCCCCCCCTTGCTTTTTTTCTCTCCACCTCCTTTTCAGACAGACTCTGTCACAGCCTTGACATTGAGGGGAGTCTGCAGTGATTAACACTGATTAAAGTGGTTAACGAGTCTCCTTTTCATTCTGCTGATTTTAAGGTGTGTGTGTGTGTTTGCTCACCATGTGTGCTTAGCTGTGAGGCATCGTGTGCTTGTGTTCAACATGTGTCCATAAAGCTGTCACTCATTTCTGCAGAGTGTTAAAGAAGAAAGGCCCAGTTGTGGGTGCTTAGTCCTGAAAGTGTAATTGTTTATATGGACCGTAGAAAGCCAAATATCCGTGTTACAGCTATGCAGTAAGTTACAGTGGATCTGAAGGTGCTTTGGAGAACATTAAATCGGGACTGTTTTTGTTCCATGTGCTACATTTAAAAAAACGGGCATATTTATTGAGAACTAAATGACCAAAGTGTTAATTAGATTCTGAACATTTTAGCATGAAAACAGTATTATTTATTTCTGTTAGATTATGTACTATCTGAGTTTGAACACTAGTGAGGGGCTGATATGAGATGACGTCTCTACAATGTGACAGTATTACATCAGATACTACAGTTATCTAATTAATTTTATTTAATATAGGAAAGCAACGATTTTCCTACTTCTGTTAAAATAAAATGGAGACATATTATAATGGCTAGATGAAAGGACTTGTATGCAAGGTGCTCAGGTAGGCCAGTTCATTTATTCTACCATTTATTCAACCTACGTACCAACTGGAGACCTAATGCTATTGGAAACAACAGCGGTATAAAGGTGTAACAAAGTGCCACAGACATCCTGTTTTTATGATAATAAATTTTCTTTCAAAAGCATTTCTAAGACGTAAACCATGAACTACAGAATTACTCTTTGTTGGTGAGACGTTACTTATCTCAATGGGAGTTTGTACTCTTCTAATAGCTGAAAATGAAGCTCTGCAACCTCAAAAAATGTGCATAATCCAAGCTTACAAAAATACTACATTATTGTCCCCCTGGCTTCTTGTTTACTGTATAAAACCACGGTCTCCTTGGAAAAAAAATGTGTGTGAAAGTATAAAAAATCAATCTTCTTGTGCAGCAGGTAGATCCAGGTGTGATCGAGCGGGCTGGCTCAGCCTTGTACAACGAGCCCTCGAGCCCTGGGAGCTTGAAGAGAAGTAACCCTCCCTACTGAGGGAGTTCAGGCTGAGCGAGCCTTTTGAGGTGCACAGATTCACATTGGACATGGCTGCCTGAGCCATAAGAACAACTCCATGAATTATGAAAGCGCACAAACCCATCGCTGGGAAGAGATGGAGGTAGAGGTAATGACACGATGTAGATGGAAAGATGGTGTAGGGCAAGCAGAAAGGTAGAAGAAAAAGATGCACTGGTGCAGCAAGAGGGAGAGATAAAGATTGCATGTGTACAGGAATAACGGGGGGATTGGCTTAGAGGGAGGATGGGATATAGCAACTGCATGCACTTGCTTTTGTATCTTTGTAAAACCTGCAGTGTGTTTTTACCAAATCTAACCAGCTGCTTGAAGATTGGCCAAGTAAGCCAAATGGCATCAGTGCCATCTTTCGCCGTAAAAAGGCAGCATTTTCACACAGACATCATAACTCACCACATACAGGCTTTGTTCCAGCTTCTTCAAACAGTTTTCAGTGTGGAGGTGTGACAGCACCATCTCTAAACCCCAGTAAAAAAAAGAAAAAGGAAAAAAAGATGAGGGGTTTTTGCTGTCTCTTTTTCTTTTGCAGCAATTATCTAATGTGTGATGTATGATCTGTGCGCCTGGCTGCCTGTCATGCTCAGGCTCCAGTTTATTCTGTCTTTTAATCTTTCCAGTAATCTTTTTACCACTGCTGAGCTGGTGTCACAGCAGTGAAGTCCAAGACAATGCATTTCCATTAAGAGATGGCATGAGGCAGCATTCATTAATGGCCCCTGCCAGACTCTGTGCTTCACATGAAATGAAGGCACGGGGATATTTGAATTTTATTTGATTCTTCAGGATAATGCATTGCATCCCATCACAAAGTTGTTACAGAGACTGGTTCTGGGGTTCAGAAATGAAGAGCTGTGGCTATTTGAGGAAGCAGATGGGGTCCTTTTCAAATATAATAAAACATGTTTATAATTCCATAATAATAATTAAATGCAAATTAGATGCATATACATTCAGAATATTGTGACTGATTTCTAATCTCTGTTTAATTACTGACAGGTTTAGAACACGTCTTTAAAACTATGTCAGTATCAAATTTTCCAATTTTGGATGAACGTGAAAAAAAAGTAAAATTTTCAGACTCTAACCCCCAATTTACACCAGGTGCTTTAGCGGCACATTACAGCAGCGGTGCAGTCACCGCAACAAATAGAGACTATTAGTCTATGGAGTGGTTTACACCGGCTGCACTGCAGTGCATCTCAGGAGTGTCCCAGAAACATCTAGCCGCACCGTGCCGTTAAGATTGGATTGAGTTCTATTTTGGATACGACATGCTTCCAAAATGTGCCAAACTCCAGCAGCCAACATATGGCTAAACAGGAAACTTCCCATGGTATCGCTGTAACCATCTAGTAAAATTCAAAATAAAAAACGTGCAGATTTGCGATAAGTAAACTATATAAACATGACATCATCTGAAAACGTTTTTATTTTATTCTAAACTGCTCAGATTGCCAGATTTTGGAAGCAGATTGCATAAAAAAAATAGACGCATGAATTTAGGAGATGGACGCAACACAACGCTTCTGGAACGGTTCCCATTTGCTCTGCTTCAGTGTGAGCGGACCCATTGATTGTAACGGCGACTATCAGCTGTATGGCGCATAACAGATGGTTCACACAGCTTATGCGACCGGTGGAAAGCAACATTAAGTGTTTTGGACACATATGATTTAGGACATAGTCTGGTTTAATGAAGGCAAGGCATCAGGCAGGTGAGAACAACATCTTTCACTGACTAATTAAACCAAGAAAAGTTTTTGCAGAGGTGACATAATGTAATGTGTATATGTGAAAGGGTGAGAGGATAAAGTGCCCGACTACTCAGCCTTTCTGTTTCCAGCTACAAGTTTTGCTCTCTCTTACTGTGTAATAGCCGGAATGAGCCACAGATATGTGTTAAAATGTCCTTCAAGATATCTTGATCCATTTCTGTGCATCCTCAGACCTAATTTTTAGCTGCCTCCATGTTACTGAAAATTGGTAGCTGTTGATATGCTGAGTGAAGAGTGTGGTTCCTGACTTGTACCAAATTATTACAGTGTTTTCAATGTTTTTTAAATGGTTTCTGACTGTTGAGCGCTGATCGAGCTGAAACTCATCTTTTTCTGGTCACCAGACCATCAATTAGTCCATTTCAAGAATTTTTTTTTTTTAATATTCCATTCCCACTGAACCCAGTACTCCCAGTTTCACTTCCTGACAACATGTTCATGCCCCAGGAGCTGTCCTTTTAGAAACTGTCCTGGAGAAATAAACGTGCTACTAGATGCCTCATATCAAACGGCTGCAGAATACACTTTCCTTTTTCTGTCCTCAGTTACATAAGTGCCTGCTGTAAATGTGTACCAGCAACATTTGCAACATAGCCTTGGGGGGATTTAGAGTGTTTTTAGGCTAAGCAGAATAAAATAAACTTAGAGAGATATGAACATGGAACAACAAAGGAGGGAAACCATGCAGGTGAAAGGATGGAGAGCCATGAAGGAGAGTGGGAAAACGTTTGCAGCGGCCAGTCAATTATTCAGAAGAGAAAGGGTCTGTTGCATCCTGGGAGCAGCTTTCAGCTTGTCTGCCTGGCATCACCTGCTAATGGGCCACAGATTGACATGCTACCTGAGCAGACTCCCCTCAACTTCGCCCCTCAAAGGGTCAGGCTCTTATCAATGCGCTCTGGTGGCAGATGTAAATAATTACATAAAAGAACTACACAGTATTGTGGTAAAATGAGCAATCTAAATATCCCATTTATGTCCATTTGGTCAACTAAGACTATTTTGAAAACATTTACACATCATTAGATTTTTTTTGTGTGACAAAGACAGTGCAAATAATTAGTTATATAAATAATTACAAATTTAGCAATAAAAGCAATAAACTGAACAAGACTTTGGGTTTTAAATTGGCCAGAAAATGGCTTTAAAAAGCAAAATTGTAAAGCATAATCCAATATAGCCAAAATACAATAAATTACTTTCCAAGCCAACATATACTGAAAAATGTCTTTATTTTAAAGAACAGAAATGTCTCCTATACATTTAAATCTTGTCTAACTACTGCAAAACAGGCTTTGTGACCTTTTTTTGCTATAGTTTGAATCTTTTTATATTACTTAAAGGGAGATCCCATCCCTATTTGAAATTTAGTCTGTTTCTATATTCCCCAGAGCTAGAAAAGTGAGAAAAATATTTTGTCACTAGCCCTGTCATTCATAAAATCTGAAAGCAGTCCGTTTGCTTCAGCTTAGCATAAACAATATAAGTGAATGGTAACAGCTAGCAAATGTCATGAAAATTGCATCATGTCCTTTGACCTCGCAGTGGCGGTTTACAGTGGTACTTTGGACTAATGTAGTTCCAAGTCTAAATCAGCTCCTTTAATTCCTTTGTGTTACTTATTATTTTCATAGGCAATCAGTATAATTGTTGAGGTCACCAGGAATAATTAGGATCATAATTGAGAAATTTTCATGACTTTAGTTCACAAAGTGCTAGCTGTTACCATTCAATTACATCTTTTATACAAAGCTAAAGCAAAAAGGAGAATGACTGCAGTGTTAATTTTGAAAAAAAAATGTTTTTTTATTTAGTTTTAGTCTTTTGACAAAAATTTTTTTTAGATTTTAGTCAAGATTTACTCTTTGGTTTTAGTTTATTTTTAGTCAGATTTTAGTCGACTAAAAATACTCGCCATTTTAGTCGACTAAAATGGCAAGCAATTTTAGGCAACTAAAATTACTATAATCTTTTAAAATAAAATAATTTTCTATTTCTGGCAAAAATATCTACTGTAATCTGAACTTGAATTTAATACACAAGGTCCAAACCATGCCGACCATCACTGATTTGATACAGCTCATATCCAGGGGCGGATCTACTGGGGTGGCATAGGGTGGCAGTTGCCACCCTAAAAGAAAGCCTGGCCACCCCAGCTGCCACCCCAGCCAGCGGCTATGAAATCAATAAATAGTTGTCTAAAGTCGGAAGTTAAGCGCAAGAAGCGACGACATTGAATGCAGCATGACGTAACTGTACACCAACTCTAGACGCTTCTGAGAGGAGAAGTGAGAGAGAAGCAAACCTGCCCAGAAGGCAGGAGCACACCAGGAAAGAGGAAACTATGCCATCTTACAAAATAGAATATAATTTCTAGCTCAATGCTGATACTTTATTAGATAGTTAATTTGAGGTGATAAAAATTGAAAATCATAATTTTTTTGAACATGTAAACTAAGTCAGAGAAGGTGAAATCTTTACGTTTGTCCAGAAAAAAAAAGTTAAATTACTTTAAATTCTACAGAAATTAAGTGACAACAAAGCCTCTGTATTTTTTTTCTTTTTTCACCAAAGAAAAAGGTGAGAAACACGGAGAGTAACCTGGTAAGTAAAGTGGACGGAGGGGAAGACGTGGAAGAAGAGAGAGAGGAGCAACAGAAAAGTAATGGAGGGAAAGGACGAGATGATCAGGGACAGGAGACAGTGCTATTTCTGTTCTGTTCCAGACAGAACATTTTAGGAAGTTTTGATTTAATCTCTGCAAATAAATATTTAAATTCATTTATCCCAATTACCAAGTTTACTTTATATTAGAAAGTACAGATTTTTGAGTATTATGAAGTTAAAATGAAAGGGAATTAAAAAATACATAATTTCAACAGAAAAAATTCCACTTTGGGGTGGAATATCCCTTTAACAGTGCATGTTTTTGAGTCACTGCAGGAAGAAACTGTCCCTACATGAAACCCTGCAGCTGCTGGGTCCAGAAGATAAAATACCTGATTTATTCTACTTCCATTAGGCTGGTGCTCTCTGCAATGGCCCAGTCTAAATCTGACCCAGAAGTATTTTCCTTCATCTTTTTTACCACTTTTCCCCTTCTCACCCCCCTGTTCTCTCTGCTCTTTATTTTTGTGTATTTGCTCAGAAGGCAGTATGTATGCCAGCCCTGAGAAAGAGCTTAAAAACAGACCGTTTTCAAAAAAATAACTTCCTACCGTGGTTGGCTTCATGTGAGAGCAGCTGAGGCCCTTGCACACTAAACTTCAAAGCTTGCATGCTGAACTCTACACAGATAACATAATTGCCACATTTGCTTTCTGTTGACTCTTTGCAGACACATATTTTCTCATCTTCTAATCGTGCCTTCAATTCTACTTCCGCTCCATCGTTGCTGATTAATTTTGCTGTAGTATTTTTTCTATGTATCCTCAGCTGTGTTTTTCTGAATGTATAACATTTTTAGTCCTTTTCTTGGGTTTGTGGTCTCTTTTGTGAGACAGCTGGAGATTGGCAGGATAACTACTTTGTTTTTGGACGTAGGCTGGTGCACCAGCGTGAGCTGCCTGGCACAGTCAGAGAGGGTGTGTACTGTGAAGAATTCTTCTTGATGGCACTGTCTATTGTCTGTCACAGCTCCTCTAGTTGAGTTGCTTTCTGTTTACTTTGCCGTCTCTGTTTTGGGTCTCTTTCTCTCAAAGTCAGCATCTTGTACTGAAGTATCAATTTAGAATGAACAAAATAAAACATTAACCCTCATCCCTGGAATAACGTAAAATAAAAAGTCCTGAAACATCTGTCACAACTCAAAACAGATTTTTAAATTGGGTTGCTTGATAAGTTTAATTCAACCTAAATCTATCCCTCACAATTGTTGACTGTTATATAATCTCTTTTGTTAAGATTTTTTCTGCACAAGGCATTATGAATCAGTTTATTTCTAATATAATGGAGTAGAAAATATATATTAAACAACCAAATATTTTATAATCAGATATTCCACACTGTTTACTGTACAAAAACTCAATGTTATGTTAGAAGTGCATCAGGAAGAAGAAAAAAGTTATAAATCCTATCTGAGTACCTCAAAGTCAAAATTGTCCTTGTGTTATCGTGCCATGGATAACATTTCCTTATTTTGTAACAAAGAGTTTTGGCTATGAATATTCCTGAATACTTGCTTATGGCAATTTATGGATTTATAAGATTAATAGTTTTATGTCAAAAGTATTAAGCTCGGGGCACCACCTGAAATTTAGGAAATATAATAATAGACAAATTATTTGGTTTTAGTTATTGTTTATGACTACCTGTCTGATAAGGCTCAGTTATTTAAACAAAAGGTGAAGGAATTAGTTTTTGATGTTCATTTAACAGCAAATTACTACATATGCATGTGGAATAATAAACAACTACGTTGAAACAACAATAATTTATTAACAAAAAAACAAGATCATGCATGTAGTCTACAGCTAATTCATTTGGTGCCACTTCAAGCTACTCTAATTTAGCTAACTCCGGTTAGGCGGAGGAACCAATTTTGCAAGATTGAAATGACTGTCGTCAGTCAAAACCTATAGAAACAATATTTATGTTAATGGCCTGTTCGTTTCCAAGTAATCTGAATGAAATTTACAATTGCAGCACCACAGCGAAACAGACAACCAAAAATATCTTCACAATTGTTTATCCTAAACTAATCTAACCCTGCCCAGACAGACAGACCTTAGTGAACAATTCTTAGTTCAGCTGTTTGATCCGGTGATGAAGAGGAAATGTAACCATTAGGAGGAGGAACTTGGCTGTTAGCAGCTTGGCTAACAGCTGCATGTGCTAACGGCAAGATGTGAGGCCATGGAGGTTCCTTGGCTAATGGACGCATCAAACTTGTCCTATCCACTTGGCCCGGCCGAACAGCGTTAAGGTCTAACCTTCTCCCACGAACAGTACCTGTAGCGCCAGTTATTCAGCTCAGCAATCTAATCCCACTGACCAGTCCCTGTTAGCAAGCAGCGACGTGACATCAGCTCTCCCTCTCTGGTAGAATTTGTAATCCAAAGATCCCTTTTGCAAAATCTAGAACAAGTCATTTAGGACTTATTTCTTTGTCCGAATACAGTTTACCTGATCAATCATTGTCTCATGTCGTGTGACCAAGAAACTTCCAAACCTCACCAGCAAATCTTGAATGTTGAGCTGGAGCTCCCCCCATGCTAGCCTCACCCCATTGGTAAGTGAGGCCGATTTATGGGCAAGCTGTTTGGTTAAGGGAAAACTCATCCTTCTCTTGTCAAAGCATGAGTGTGGATTAGCGCCTTCCACCGGTAAGGAGGTATGTGACCACAATGGCTCTTTGACACAACATTTATATAAATTTCAAGGGTTTGGTCTTTAGTATCCTTGCTTTTAATACTTTGACTCCCTTTTGCCAATTGTACATTACGTTTTTTCTTACAGGGCTGGAGCTTACAAAGAAAGATCTTTGACCATTTCTCTCTATATTATCAAGGCTCATATGTCCACCATTTTGCTCTCTTCTCTGCAACTCACTGGTTGTTGGCAATATTTTTGTCTTGGGACTGAAATGGCCTCTGAAAAAATGTGATTTTTGTACCTGATGAAGCAAATTGGTGCTCTTTGATCATATTTTGTTTATCTTTATCAATTTTTAGTTTTATGAAGCTGTGAGATGTTTTTCTTTTTTTTACAGACTTAAATACATTTATCAATATTGTTCATCATTCTGAGAAGTTATTGTATATCACTCAGAGTTTTTATACAAAAGTATTTAATTCAAAGATGTGTTTGCTCGCGTGTGTGCATATGTTAATTTGGATGTGCATGTGTGAATGTGTTTGCATTTGTGTGCTTGTGTGTGTTTTAGTGTATGTGTGGGGGGGCTCTGTATGTATCAGTGTGTGTGGATTTCAGTGTCTATGCAACAGTTTAAATATCATGCCTGTTTGTGTTGTCCATGGTTATTTGTATACATACAGTATACTATGTGTGTGTGCCTGTGTGTGGCACTTTTGTGTTTATGTATATTTATCATGTGGAATGACTGCACAGTGAGGGTATAATATATCTAAAGTATGGTTTTAACCGCCCATCATCCCGACATTGGCGCGACCTCACCCCTCTATGTGATATAATTAATAACTTGTGTCAATACTGCTTGAAAGTTTTCTAGAGTTTCTTTCCTAACAATAGACGTGATACAACAGTAAACTTTTAAATTGATTTAGGCTCAAGTTTTGTTCTCTTTCTAGTTCTGAAGAACAAGGAGCATGCAGATTTTACTATTTTCATTGTCCAGATTTGTGACATCGCCGAGAAGAAAATAGGTCTTCACAGATCCTTTTCCCAATTCTTAGTTCAGCTGTTTGATCCGGTGATGACGAGGAAATGTAACCATTAGGTGCAGGAACTTGGCTGTTAGCAGCTTGGCTAACAGCTGCATGTGCAAGATGTGAGGCCATGGAGGTTCCTTGGTTGTATGTATAGACTGCTGGACATTGCCAAACTGCATGCACATAACTGTCTGAGTCTTCCTTGCAGTTTTCACATGTATTGGTTTGTCTCAGACCCATCCAGAACATCCTTTGTCCTGTATAGAGTACTCTATGGAGAATTTTGTACTATAAGAGATTTAGATTAGAGTTTTTTTTGTAATTTTGAATGTATTTTTAAATATATCTGTTCAGATCTTTCTCCCATTTAGAGATTGGGAGGAACATAGATGTGTCTACCTTGGATATTAATATATACATTTTATAGACCAAGTTTTATAGACTAATTTAGCGGACTTACATGTTAGAAAATGGGCTATTGCTAACAGGGTTTCTGATTGATTTGCTTGTTGTTAAAACTGGCCTTTATGATCGATTTTTTTGTTGGTAGTATTCTAGGAATTTATTTTTGTCTATCCCAAGTCTCTCTACATGGGGTAGACATGGGATATGAAATGATTCAATGATATGAAATTCTCTCCCTGGTAGAGGTGCACCAGATGAATAATCCCTTTGCTATACCAGGATGTCAAGTTTAGAACCTTTTTATTCTGTAGAATGTCAGGATTGTTCCAGATGGGGGTGAATTTACAAGGAAGAAGCGAAGACCCCTTTATTTTAAGATATTCCCACCAGGCTGTCAGGGGAAGCCGTGATATTTCTTTTTATCATTGTATTTTCTGTGTTTATTTACAGTTATGTAAATAACTTATTTTGCCTTGGCTAAATTGAGAGGTTGCTGATTTAGAAAAATACAACAAAATATATATTTTGATACTTAATTATAAAAATTAGGCATAACTCAGATAGATGCACAGTGTTTACATAAGATTCTTAGTGTGTGTTAAATATTCATCAACTAGCATTAGTGGTGTGTATATATATATATATATATATATATATATACACATATTATGGCATGCCGTTCAGGAAAAATATTATATATTTATATTGATATGTTTGAATATATGGAATGAACCTTGAATATATGGAATGAACGTCTGAATATATTGAATCAACCTTGAATATATTGAATCAACCTTGAATATATGGAATGAACGTCTGAATATATTGAATCAACCTTGAATATATGGAATGAACGTCTGAATATATTGAATCAACCTTGAATATATGGAATGAACGTCTGAATATATTGAATCAATCTGAATATATTGAATCAACCTTGAATATATGGAATCAAAGTTTGGCCTCAAGGATTATGGGTAATGTAGTAGATTAGTATGGCTGTCTGAATGCTGAAGTTGGCTTCCATTTATAATTAGGAAAATGCCTAAAAGGTTAATCCAACTGATGTTTCACTGTTTAAAGAATCTGTGTTTTGTAGTTTTTAGACTAGAGCAGATTAAAGCTGCTTGGATCAGTGAGAAATTAGGTGGAATTGCCCTTTGGCCGTGTCCCGAATCAGAGGCTAGAATCAGAAGCCAACTTCAGCCTCATGCTGGAGGAACCATGTAATCACTCGACACCACATCTGCAAGAACAAGCTCTGGATGTTCGCCTGGAGACCGACAGCTGAAATGGGTAAGTTTAGATATTTATATGATGATGAATGTAGATTTAGTATACCCGTATATGTGACTGTAAACACATTAAAACATGTGAACTGCAGTTAGCAGCAGGTTGCAGTTAGCTTGTGCTTTGCGACCTACAGTAGTTTGATGTGCTAACATCTCTGTGTGTGCTTTATATTCTTGTAAAATCAGTGTAATTAGGTTAATTCCAGATAAATTATGTGGTGTTTGGTTTTTATCCAAATGTTGTCGATTCAGACGCTAACACATAAACCAAGGGAATAAATATGCTGGGCGTGCATCAAATGATTTTCAGACTAAAGACGGGCAGACTTTAGAAATCTTGCTGGAGTCTCTGCGGGCTCCCGCCGTCTTTATCGTTAAATGTAAGGCGATTTATGCCAGTGTTTTTGTTTGATATCATTGCAAATCCTAGTGTAGTCGTAGTGACATAAACAACCAACAACAAATAAAGCCGTTCTCGCTCAGGCGGAGCGCAACGCTACAGAGCTCAGCAGGGGTCCGGTGCAGAAATAAGATCATCCTGGATAGTTTTCATTCACTAGACCCTTTCAAAAGACAATCCTGCCATCAGTGCTGGCATTAATACTGCCCATCAATGAGCCTTCTTAATTACTTAAACTATACAGTAGCCTACTACTTTGTAACTGTAGTGCATGATGTAAATATTGTCAATAAATTTTTCGCTGCTGTTACAGTACAACCAAATTTCCCCATGTTGGTCAATTAAAGGATTATTCTATTGTATTCTATTCTGGTCACTCATAAGAACACAGTCCGTGGCAACAATTTGCCCAATCAGGCGCTTTCACAATATATTATGTGGCGGTACAGTGGTGGTGTCCGGGCTGTTCATGTGCAGGGTTACATATCAAGTGTGAGACCGTAGAGTCTGTGCTAAACCGTAGAAAATAGATGGAAATAACTAGTTTTTTTATCCCAATTGAAGCCCCGTTCCTCAAGACTGTTTGCAAGCCGCTCCAAACGGTGGCCGACCTTCACAGTCCCCATGAAGGACTAATCTGCTCCTCAGCTCTAAAGGCCTGAAGCTCCCAGACCTCAGCATCACTCCAGTTTACCATTTCAGATGATACAGTTTACGAATGCTGAAGGAAGTCCCCATGTTTACTTACATTTTACATAGTGTTGCCCACTAGGGCTCAGCCCATATTCAACACATCATCATGACATCACTCTCTATAACTATCAAGCTTCCCAACACGAATGCTGCTATATTCCCACAATGCCATGCCACCATTGATAATTCATAAGACGCACTGTGCCAGTAATATTACCCGAATATGCGGATGATTAATGTTTAAGTAACGGCCAGTGAGCGTTCAGGGTCAACCTTCAGACTGACTGGCAGATAAACTAATTCGACTGAAAACTATCCGTTTTGAAATAATTAAACCACTTGGTTTAATTCAGTTTTAATTACAGGCTGACTTTGTGAAACAGGTTTTGGAATAAAATACTTTGAATAAAACTGGCTAAAATATAAAATATATCTTTTAGTGAAAATTTACAATTCAGTAATGTGTTTTATAAATAAATCCATGAAAATTTTAAAGAAAAAAACAAATATTTTAATACTAATGAAACTAACTTTATAGAATTAATACAGGCGTTTACAGTTTCTGTTTTCTTTGATTTTTTTAAATACTGGCTTTTTTATTTACAAAATGCATCATTGATTATTGTTCTATTTGTTTTTCGGTGGAGTTGATAGGATCTTGGAGATAATCCAGGAACTAAAGGAACTGATGCTCTTTCCTTAGCAACATAAAATTGCATCATCACTTCTTTTCCAACTTTTATTCTTAGAAATCAAGAATATGTTTTTATGACCTCACTGACTTCTCTTTTAAATGTGACACTTTTCAGAATATTTTAAAGATGTTGTAAAGTACCTACAAAATATTTCTTTGTGAATAACCCTTACATACATAAACTGAATGAAATTAAATACATAGGTTCTGTAATTGTCATGAATTGAATTGTCAAACAGAAGTTAAATTAAAGGTAGTTGTTCAGTTAAGAACATTAGCATGACTTCCTGTGATTTGATTTCTTTTTTAATGGAATTCACAACTAATCATATTTGGTCAGCAACGGAATAAAAGTGCATAACACTTGTTTCATTGGTGGTTCACCTTTTCTGTCTTTTGTCCCTCAGTATGACGTGTCTGGGCCAACCTTCCCCTTCGTGTATCCACTACTTTTCCTTCTGGATTGGCACCTAACCGGGGAGCATCAAGGTTGATGAAGAGCCAAAAGGAAAATCTTTGACCACAAATAAATTCTCATAACAAGAATAAAACATTCATCTATCTTTCACAGCTTTCACTATTGTTTTTTTCACTGTATAATAATCTGTGCTTAAAACATTTTAGCAGTTAATTCTGATCTTACTTTAACAATAAGGAAAATGATTTATGAGGTCACTGGTGTTCATGGCTAACCAAAAACAGGTTTTTGTTTTAGTTCTGTGTTGTATTGTATCTGAACACACTTTTTAATCAGCACATGCAGAAATTCAACACATTAACCACAAAGAGTGGGATATGATTCTGTATTCTAGAACTGGAAATTCAGAGATTTTGAGGTGCCTAAATCTTTTCCAAGTTTATTTTAAAGCACAACTGGACACGTAACAAAGCTGTTGCCTTTAAAAAAATGTTACGCTTTCTGCAGCAGACATTCTGTCAATTATCGTAGCTAGTTGGCATGAAAAGGAGAAAGAGGAACCCTGTGCTCTGACATTGTGTAGATGAGTTCCTTGGGTTCCTTCTAATGCCTGACAATGCTAGACCTCATGTGGCTGGAGTGTGTCAGTACTTCCTGCAGAATGGAGAGATTGATACTGGACTGGCCTGTCCGTTTCCCAGACCAGAATCCAGTTGAGCTCATCTGGGGCATCACGTCGTTTTCCATCCACCAACACCACGTTACACCACAGATGAGAGTTGGTGGATGTTTTAGTCCAGGTCTGGCAGAAGATCCCCCTGGAGACCATCCGCCACCTCATCAGGAGCATGCCCGGTGTTGTAGGGAGATCGTACAGGCAGGTGGAGGCCACAATACTGAGACTCATTCTGACTTGTTATAAGAACATTAAATCAAAGTTGGATCAGCCTGTAATGTGTTTTCTACTTAAATTTGGAGTGTGACTTCAAATCCAGACCTCTCTGGGTTCAATTTGATTTCCATTGATAATTGATCATTCTATTTGTATAATTGTTTTGTCAACTATGTAAAGAACGATGTGTTTAATAAGAATAGAGTAAAATAATCCTTTAATTGTCCCACAAGGGGAAATTTGGTCTTAAAAGCAGCAACAACAAAAACACATATACAAACTGAACAGGAAACAGAACAGAAAGAAAATATTTACATGTACAATACTTACAAAAACAGGTTAAGTACAGATAAGGTGTTAAACCCAGGTTGAGTGCAAACAGCAGGATGCTTAAAGATGTTTAAATAATTAGAATTTTAGAAAAGTGCAGATTCCGCATTTACTGTGCCTTAAAAAGTATATGTAAGTAATTTCCAATAAGTTAGTATATAGTCTGTGAAAAAGAATGTGCAAGTTATAACAGTATTAGTGTTCGGTTGATTAGTGCAATTTACAGCAGTAATGTAAAAATCTATGTTGGAAGCAGTATCGATTATAAAATCTGACAGCTGCATAAAGTAAGGACCTGTAGAAATACTCCTTCATGAATCTAGGATGCAGCAGTCTGTCACTGAAGGACCTCTGCAGTTCAACATTTATTTTAATCGTTATGGTCTAGGATTTGTTATTTTAGTGTTTATTTTTTGAGGTTGGGTTTATGTAATCCTTTAGTGGATGGATTTCAAAATGTACCATTTATTTATCAATGAAATAATGTTTCTTTTATAATCAGTATGTTTAATTAAAAAAAGAGAGTATGCCAAAAAAATTCAACTATTTGTTATAATACCATCTTCATTTAAGTGAAGCAATATAGTTTGTAAATCCCAAGAGGAAAATTATAAAATTTGCTGACAAATTATAAGATCATTTTGAGATCATCCATATTGCAGATGAGTATCATAGCTCATCAGTAAGAAACACAGGGATGCTTTATGTCAGAGATTACAAATGGGGAAGAAAAAATCCCTCCAATATATTTTACCCTTTTTCTATGTATATACAGTATAACAACTGGAGATAGTGATGCAAAGAAGGATTATTCATAAAATTAAAACAAATTATGGACAACCCTGATCATCCTCTTCATGAGACTATCCTACAGCAACAAGCTCTGTGGTAAGGATCAGAGCAGACTACCTGCTGAGCGGCTGAGGTCATTTGGAGTCCAGGGAGCGCTGTTAGAGACCTTCTATGACCCTGTGGTGACTTCTGTCATTTTTTACATTGTTGTATGTTGGAGCATTAGTATATCGACAGCTGAGAGGAAGAGATAAGATAAACTCATCAGGAAGGCCAGCTCTGTTCTAGTACGCACCCTGGATCCAGTACAGGTGGTTGGAAACAGAAGGACTCTGGTTAAAATAACATCTCTAATGGAGAGAATCTCCCACCCCATGCATGGAAATGTTGCTGGATTGTAGAGCTCCTTCATTGACAGACTGCTGTATCCTAGATGCAGGAAGGAGCTTTTCTGCAGGTCCTTCCTCTCTGCAGCTGATAGACTGTTCAATCAAAACTGCTGCCAACAAACATGGATGTTTACATCAGCTCTGTATATTGTTCTAATCAACAGAACAACACCACTACCGCTATAAATTGTACCAATTTCTTTTTAAATCTATATATACTATCAGGTTGGATGTTGAATGTTGGTGGACAGCCATTTTCAGGTCTCCAGAGATGCTCAATTGTGTTTGGGTCAAGGATCTGACTGGGCCAGTCAAAAACGGTCACAGAGTTATTCCAAAGCCACACCATTTTTTATTTTAGGTGTGTGCTTAGGTCACTGTCGTGTTGAAAGGTGGAGCTTCAACCCAGTCTGGGGTCCTAATTACTCTGGTAGAAGTTTTCTTGCAGGATGTACTTGGCTGCATTCATCTTTCCTTCAGTTACAACCAGTTCTGTCCCTGCAGCTGAAAAACACCCCCACAACATGATACTCCCACCACCATGTTTTACTGTAGGGTTTTGTTGGGCTGCTAAGGAGCAGTGCCTGGTTTTCTCCACATATACCACTTACAATTAAGGCCAGAAAGTTCAATCTCAAGCAGATTCTTTTTATTTTTTTTCCCACAGTGACAACCACTTATTGTGGCCCCATTAACTTCATGTTAACAATAAAAACCTCCCATTTTAAACGTAAAATATGAAAAGTTCACCTACTGTGGCCTAAGCAAGTCACAAATACCTCTATTCGCATGGATCTGAACTGCACATACAGTAGCCTATTGTTTTGAGTTTTGGACTTCTAAGGATTTAGGCCATATCCACACATAGCCGTTTAATAAAAAACCCAAAGATTTTCCACCGCTTCTTTAGAAAAAAAATCCGGATAAATGTGTTTTTCAGCACTTTCATAGACATGGCAAACCTGTAGGGGCAATATCTCCCAAATCCTATCCACTCAGAGTAACTTTCTATTCTCTATATTCAGCCTGCAGCAGTAACAGAGCTCTAAAAGTAAACAAACAAAACATGCTTTGACAATTGATGATTCCAACACAGCTCTAAGGGCATAAATGCTGTTTCTGAGTGTAAATGCAGCTTGTGAAGTTACAGCACATAAAACTCAGTTTTCATCCGTCCACACATAGATGCTGAAAATGGAGAAATAGCAGATCTCCAATTTGGCCAGATTTAAAAAATGTTGGGTTTTTTTGTGCCGAAAATCTCAGTTTACGTGTGGATGACAGGCCAAATCGTAGAAAAATATCTCAGTTTTCTGAGATACCCAGCTACATGTGGACAAGGCATTAAATGTTCTGAAAGCTGAATCTGTGCTCCACTACCACACTGGAGACTGAAATACAATCATCATCTTAGTTTTAACTGCTTCAGCGGGAGTAAGTTCAGTAGTAAGCACAACTTCTGTACAGGGTTACGGTTTTTGGAGCAGGACTGTGACTGCTCCAAAGCCTCCGTAAATCTTGAAACACACTGCTAGCTCATTGATAATGAGATGCCATGAAATTATGCACAAATGCTTCAAATGTAAATCTCTTGTCTGCACGACAAACGGACAAATTAATCTGTCAAAATTACAGAAACCCTCCATATTTATCCGCTACTGTAATAACTGCCCCCCCCCCCCAAAAAAAAAGGTCAAATAAGGAAATAATCCCTGCTTTTCATGAATTGGACGATACATATATCTCTCGCTTTTGACAAAGTCCAATTTGTTTTCAAGGTTTCAAAAACAGGAAAATTCCTAATGAGAAGTTAGAAATTAAATAACTGAGATTCAGTTGTTGAAATGGGCAACTTGATGCCTAAATCATAAAGTTCATCTCAGCAAAACCATTAATTAAACACATAATGAAAGGTATGATAATCTGCTACAATACCCATAATACTAAGGCCTAAGGTTTCATTCCATATATTCAAACTTCATTCCATAAATTCAAAATTTCATTCCATATATTCAGACTTTCATTCTATATATTCAAACTTCATTCAATATATTCAGACTTTCATTCAATATATTCAAACTTCATTCCATATATTCAGACTTTCATTCCATATATTCAAGGTTCATTCCATATATTCAGACTTTCATTCCATATATTCAAGGTTCATTCTATATATTCAAACTTCATTCCATATATTCAAGGTTCATTCCATTTTTTCAAACTTCATTCCATATATTCAGACTTTCATTCCATATATTCAGACTTTCATTCCATATATTCAAACTTCATTCAATATATTCAGACTTTCATTCAATATATTCAGATTTTCATTCCATATATTCAAGTTTCATTCAATATATTCAAGTTTCATTCAATATATTCAAAGTTCAATCAATATATTCAGACTATCATTCAATATATTCAGATTTACCTTCCATATATTCAAGGTTCATTCCATATATTCCAACATATCAATATAAATATATAATATTTTCCTGAACGGCATGCCATAATATAGTATATATATATATATATATATATATATATATATATTTATATATATATATATCACTGTACGCTATACATTTCTGTTCATTGTAGGCAGACTTTTCTTTTTTCTGTAGCTAATTTAAGCAAAAATTAAACTAATTCTTGAGGCTTCTGAGATCATTTGGGATTCTTTTGCAGCTTTTTAATGGTTAAAACAGGATAAAATATCAGGAAGCATAAACTTAGACAGTGACTGAGTCAACAGTGGTTTTAGTGACTGGCAAGGAGAATAAATAATTCATAAATGTAAATGATTGAGTGTCTATGACTCATCACTTTATATGTAAATGTCATTTAAACAGCTGTACTACAGGTACATTTTCAATTTATCTAGAAAATTGTTGCGAAAATTTTTTTTTAATATAAGGCTCTGATTGTGAAAGATTGAGAAAGGAATATCAATCAAGGAATCTGCGTGCATTCAAGCATTCATGCACACAATTAAATCCTCCGCCCCCCTTTAATTTGGCAAGAAAAGAATCATCTGTCCATCCTTTTGGATTTCGGCAGCAAGCCACCTTCTGTTTCATTAATCATTTGAAAAACCAGTTGCATGTCCCGCCTGTATTCAGCCCTGCTGAAAATTAATCACAGGCACTGACAGTGTTGTCTTTGTCTTTTCTGCCAGCTGCCTCCACAACAACTCCAAATGGCTCTTGTTTACTCCCCTAAACTTAAAAATACTCTTATGAAAATCCTTTAAGCTTGTCATGTCATCATTCCCCCAGAACAGTGTCATTTTAAACTATCAGTTCAGTTCACTAAGGTGTGTATTAATTTGGGATTGTTACAGAAAAAGTGTGAATAATTTGTGCTTTTTATGATCCTGCTGATCTTACTCAGTGCCGCAAGGAGGATAAATGGTGAAGAAGCTGATGAGAGGGATACAGCCTTTATTAGGAGGGTACAATTACAGCTGCACCTTCAAAGAGATGGATGCCTTTTATATCTGTATGTCGCAGGGTATAATCACAGCAATAACTCAGCAGGTAACATCACTAATAATGACTGTCCATGAGAATGGACCTGCTTGTAATCCAATGCTACCACAAAGGGTTTCTGTCTGCTGTTATTAAGCAAAACGGGATTCCGCTTTAACATCCATTCATAGTTTATACGGGCTTATCAATAAAGGCTTCTGGGGTAGGGCTGGTTTTTATCTCCAGCAGTCATCGGGCACCAGGCAGGACCCCTGGACATTCTTGCTGCAAGGCATTGTATAGCAACTGTCTACTGTGCAGCCCATTGTGATTCCCAATTTGTTTTTTAATTGTTTAAATGTTTGTTTAAGTGTCAGTGTTTCTCTTATTTATTAATGACTGATAACTAATATTTTTTTTAAATCATCACTCTTTGCTTTGATAAACAAAATGATTTGTATAGAAAGTGTAAGTCCGGCAGTCAACTGACCAGTGATCCTTTCATGGATACACTAACTTTTCTTAGCTTACTTATTAAATGAATCAAAAAGTGCAACCCAAAGTGATCAACAGTTTATTGCCTAAAATTAACGATATACTTTTTGACCATGAGGTGCTCACAAACACATAAGATGTGATATTTTACTGAGAAGAACTGCTCATCTTCGAGGACCTCTAAAAGATCTTTAACAAACCTTTCAGATTTGATAAAACATACTCATCCAAATTTGACATTCACAGTCTTCCTTGCATCTGTGTTGTTATGACACAAAGTATTTTTTGTTGGAATGATCTTCTTTTTTGACTTATGTTATTCAATAGAATGATTCCATGTTTGAAACATTAAACGTAGAGCGACTTTGACCTGGAGAATAACATTATATTATTCTGCTTGGCTGACCAGTGGGAGTTTGCCATATGATTCCCTGTTACACTACTGATTGGCTGATCGGGCCTTTCCAACATATCATTTTCACTGAAAGAGTACTATATATATATATATATATATATATATATATATATATATATATATATATATATATATATATATATAGTACTCTTTCAGTGAAAATATATATATATATATATACCATCTTTATCTTATTTTTCTAAAAATAAAACCCAGACTTCATTTCACAACTATCCTTAGTTACTTTTAGTTACATATAGACTAAGAGAATTACACGAGGTTTGCATTATATGCTTTGTTACTTTACTCTTACTTTAAGAGTAAAGTTTTTATTTTCCTTCCACAAATTTCATGTACTCAGTGGTACTCAGATGTTTTTAAGAGCATTTTTTTTCTTTCAAGCCCAGTATGGGCTGACGAGCCAGCTTCTCCCTTCTGCAATAAACTCAGCAGCTGTTGTGTCTGTTAGGTTTTTTTCTAAGCAAGGTAGAAAGTAGAACAGTGAGAATCACAGGTGCAAAAAACCTAGGTTAAATGAGAGGTGACATGAAATCCTAGCCATTTGGTAGCACTGTAGCCTTGCAGAAAGAAGGTCCTTGGTTCTAATTGGGGTTTGGGGTCATTCTGCATGGAGATTGCATGTTCTCTCTATACGTGTGTGAGTTCTCTCTGGATACTCCAGCATCCTTCTAGGTTAAATGTTGTTTCTAAATTGTCCTTAGATATGAGTGTGTGATTGCATGATTGTTTGTTCTGTGTGTCTATATGTAGGTCTGTGATGAACTTTTAATGTGTCCAAGGTGAACACCTCCTCTCGCCCAGTGACCACTGGAGATAGGCCCCAGCCTAGTGACTCTGCAAAGATAAGCCGTATAGATAATGGAGGGATAGATATTTTCTACATTGTATTTCAATTTCTGTTTTCTACTGTATAGGTTCAGTTGTGAATATGGTAAAAAAAAATATGTTCCCTCTGTTTAAAAAATCCGGATCGGGTAATTTTTGACATTTTTATGTAAACTGTAATTTTGAACAGTTTTTTCTGTGTTGGCACTTTTGTCTTGCAACCTTCAAATCTACAGTGGGAATAGGATCAAACAATTTTACACACATGTTCTTTCTAAACATCCCTGCTGTGATAAAAGCAAATATAAAACACCTTCTATCTTCTGTTAGATTTATTGTATGCAAAAAGTTTAGCTGGAGGAGAACCAATGTTGAATTTTTAACTGGTATTTCTGTCTATACTGTATATTTATTACTCTGTGGAAGGCTATGAAGTAAACAGCATTGAGTGCATTTATTATTAAGAAAGAGACGCCAGTTCATATTTCCTTCAAGTAAGCTGGCTGTAACTCATATTAATTTGCAAGCAATTAAATAAGAGGATGAAGATACTGAAATTGCATTATTATGTTGATAATGTTTAGCTATTTTCACAACTAAGACTCAAACACCTAAAGCATTTGTTTGCGTCTGTTTGATCAGGACTCTGTAGCCGAGCTGCATTTACTTCAGACTTTTATTTTTTAGTGATGAGCAGCAAAAACTAATGGTTGAATTTAATCTCAATCTGACAGACATCAACGTGTTTCTCTGTCTTGATTCCTAAGAATAAAGTATTATTTTTTTGTTTGTCTTTTCTCTTTAAACTGCATATTTATTGGTTCTGCATGAGATTTATCATTTAGGACTTTCTACTGTATTTTCACCTTTCTTCTTATTATTTGTAAATTAAAATAAATAACCAAAATGTTTTGTTAGATACATTTGATACCTAATTGCATCACTATAGTTGATGTGCAACCACCACATTCTCAAATGAAAAATACAGGGTGACTGTGGTTCAGTGCATACAGTAGATGTCTTATGGTGCGTTCAGACTGCAGGTTTTGTCAGCGTCAGCTGTGTCAAGATTACATGTAAAGTATATGTTTGAGGCTGTTGGAGGAGTGTCGCAGTCTCTGCTTTGTGAGCTTTGGGTCCGTCGTCTTTTCAAGCTTTTCCTGCGTTTCAAGATTTCAAAGCTCATAATGCTAGCAATGCAGAAGTTCAGCTAGTTGTAATTTTGACAGTCCTAACGCTCTTGATGCAGCAACCAATCAGAGCCTCTCAGTGTGGTAAAGTTGCCCAACCTCGACGCTGCCTCGCAACTACGATCCGCAAGTGTTTAAAACATCTAGCAGAGAAAGGCCATCCTATGAGCTTTGCAAATCTCCGCTTAAAAATGTATCTTCGGTGCTCCACATCAGTGCACACTGAGTGGGAATGGGTGAGTGCAACTCCAGTGTAAAGTGCTTTGAGTGATCAGTATGACTAGAAAAGCCCAATATAAGTTTGGTCCATTTACCTACTTTTGGGGTTGGTGAACATGGGCTCTCATTTAAAAAATGGACATCAGATAGTTTTTTGTTTTTTTAAAGATTATAATTTAAAAAGTCTAGACTACTTAGCTCGTCTTTTTTATAAATTCTTTTTAAAGTAATTAAATATAATGAGGACTATTGATTAAAAAACAAAAACAAAATATCCAAGATTTAAAAATGAAAACATAAATCACATTTGTTCAGACTAGTTCTTGGTATCTAAACTACAAACAGCCCTTTAGATCTTCTCGATGGACTGTAAGTGATCAATTGAACATCTTAAATTAAACACACATCACTACATTCTGATTTAATAATTTATCATGAGGCTTGGAAGGTAAAGGTGACAGTAGTACCCGTGGTAATCGGCGCATTCGGGGCAGTGACCCCCAAACTGGAGGAATGGCTTCAGCAGATCCCTGGAAGAACTTCAGACATCTCAGTCCAGAAATGTGCATTACTTGGAACAGCAAACATACTGCGCAGGACCCTCAAGCACCCAGGCCTCTGGTAGAGGACCAGAGCTTGGAATGGATGATAAAAATCATATTTACAGTTTATTATCAAACATGCTTTGGAAATATTAATGTCAGTCAATGATCTGACCCTCAACTACAATCATTCTTGTGGCACTCTAAGAAAAATTAGCTGCCCACTAATGGCTAAGAGAGATTCTGATAGCTTAAATGGCTTTGAAAGGGTTGGATGGAGGGATGGACACTTGCTAATAACATGCATGCTTAGGGTATCTTTCAAACTCCCCTCCTGAAGCAAAAACCTGGACATGTATGAATAGATGCTGAAGGAAACCGACTCATTAAGTAACGGAACTACTGAAAGGGAGACGTTAAAAGGGAGACATTGCTTGAATTGTACTAAAACATCCAGTTTTAATCTATTGGGGTGGCATGAATTAGCTGTAACAGTCCCATCCCTCTCTCATAAGAGGAGAAATCACAGATAATACACTGCCACTGCAGTGATAATATCTTGCAATTGTCAGGGTAGGGCGGCACCTCTGATTGGTTATTGTTTTATTTATGAAGCCATTTCAGTTTATCTTTGTTGGCATGTGGAGTAAATGTCATGACCAGACAACTTCTCACAAATGTATTAATTACCAGAATTATTCTTCATCTGAAAGCTTTGGCATTTGAATATTTCTCAGTTAGGTGAATGTCTGCAAGCAGTTTTAGACGTAGTTTAATATATAACTGTAGTGATTAAGTTATAAACTCATGATTATTTGTGTGTCTCAGAAAAGTATACTTCTAAACTGAATCTTCCACATTTTTGTCACAAACGAAGCACTGAATTTTCTTTACTTTACTCTTATTTGATCCAATATTGACCAGCTTTGTGAAACTAGAGACAGATTCTTTTGTTCATTTTTTTTTTTCCGAGCTCAATCAGATTAGTTGGCAATCATCTCAAAGTATCAATTTTTTTGCCTCGTATTCTCAGTTGAAGTTAAGTCTGGACTTTGACTGGGTCATTTCTGATAATTTTGTTATGCTTTAATCTAAATCATTCCTTGGTAGCTCAGGCTGTTTGCTTAAGATCATTGTCCTGTTTGAAGATAAACCTTTGCTCCAGTCTTAAGGGTACTGTTTTCCCATAATATTTTAACAGCTTCCCTCTCCCTGCTCAAAAAGCACCCCTTTATTTCATCATGTTAAAAGTGTGCTCATTTTGAGGTGCAATATGAATATGTCTCCCCAATTCTTCGCCTTCTGCTTCAGATTTAGAATCTGATCCCAAGCTTCACTTCACTAAGGTTAGTCGGTGAACAGAAATCAATAAACTGCTGTTAAAGTAATTGGTTCAAAAAGGACAACTCTGTCAAGGTGTCCTTGACTCACAATGACTTAAGAAGAAATGTACACTCTCATAGCAAGTGGGGTCAAAAAAGTGAACAATGCAGTTTTATTGCCCAGATCCTCATTGTGGTTACTGGTGATGTTAAACATTTAATGCAAAGTGTTCTTATAATTTACCTGCACCAGAATGTGTAAAAAAACAGCCAAAAGTAGGGAGGAGATTTTGAATATTACAGGTAGAGACGGAAGGCATGCAAATGAATTTTTTTTATGGTTAAAAGCTTAAATAAATAAATAACAAAAAGATTCATCAGTTTTTGTGAGGCCAGAGTGGCTGAAAGGTTATGAAAAAAAACGATGAATGGGTCTCTGCGGTTTAATGGTGACAAAGAAAGGATGCAACGTTGGCCTCTTCCCACAAACTGGCTCAGCACTCGTTTGTTCCTCAGTCCTCCATTTTGGATCGAAGCATCGTAAACTGGCCCGTTAATTGCAGCGCTAACTCAATCAGGGATGACTCACAGGAGACGGTGTCTGTGTGTGTGTGTGTATGTGCAGGTGCTTTCTTTGTCTTTTTGGTTGCATGTGTTCCAGTAATGAGTTGAAGTGCTGAGGTGAAGAGAAAAACAGCAGAGTGTGGCTTATCCATGTCGAAGGACTTGATTGTAAGAGTCTTAGTGGTGGTAAACAGAGGACTGGTGAGTGGCGTTTAGCTTCAACGATTTGTAAGGCAGTGGTTTATCCTCCTGACGAGGCTGATGTTGGTTACCCTGGGGAGAACATTTTAAGGTCATCGTTGATCATGTTCAGCTGACCTCATTGTTACTGAAAGAAGATCCTGCAACACTGCATCTTGCAGGAATGCTGCAAAAGCACACCTGCAAGATTTTTTAATTTAAACAGAAAGGTTAATCTAGTAATTTATTATGGCAAGCATAATAGAAAATAGATCAACACAAATCACCCTGATAATTGGACATAGATTACCACTGCATTACAAAAAGCTGTATGACGTTTTTTTATTTATTTATAGGAATATTTTTTATTATTTTTCCTTTGAAGATGTAGATGACAAAAAAAGAGCAGGGGAAGAAAACGTGTGGAAACAAACTTTTCTGCAACAGCTTCCATCAAGCTTTTGTAATAAATTGAGTGTTGTTGACTGTTGATGACTTTTTGCCCCCTCTTCTTCTCAGAATTGTTTCATACTTCAGTCAAGTTGAAGTTTTTTAAATAAGTTAAAGTTTGGACTTCATGATGATTTGAGCCAGTCAGAGTTGGACATGCTGGTGTGTTTTGGATCAATGGACCCTGCTTTATTAACCATTAAGCTTTTTGGTACAGAGCAGACTTCATGATTTTATCAATTGTGGCAAGTTGTCCTGATTGTCAAGCTATAAAAGAAATGGCTCAGACCACAACACTGCCTGTACCTTGTTCCAACTGCTGTTTTGTATCAGATGTAACAGGATACACTCCTTTTGTCTCCGTCTGCAGAATGTTTTCCCAAAAGGGGGATCATCAAAATGCTTATTTTTAGTCAACAATGGGGCTGTGCTCCATGGATGCTATTTTATGCATTAACAGGAGAGGTCATGAGCTCTTACTTTAACTAAGGCTATTGAAGACAGTAGGTTAAATGTTGTTTTGGGATCTTTGTGCCCTCTTGGCTAAAACGGTGATTTGCTTTTGGAGTAACTTTTTTAGATCAGGTTGAACACTGTTTAATGTATGGCTCTCATTGTGGTTCATGGGAGTCCCAAAAATGTCTCTGCAACCCTTTTCCAATTGATATAGTGCCAATTCACAACATACATTATCTCAAGGCACTTTACAAGAAAAGTAATTTTAGTCAAAGCATACAAACATTCCAATCAGTTAAAAAGTTTTCTCTTTAAGGAATCCCAGCAGAGTGCCTCAAGTCATTGACTGTAGGTTTTGCCCTGTACATGCAGAATCCAATCGCAGCAATCCTCTCAGCAATCTTTCCTCCTGAGCAAACATGCAGGAACAGTGGTGAGGAAAAACACTTCTTGAAAAGAAAGAAACCTCCACCAGAACCTGTTGCAGTGTGAGGGGCAATCTACCATGACTGTCTGGGGGTTTGAAAACACAGAAAAGGAAGTAAAAGGTTGATAACAGGACATGAAAGATGTTGAGTTACTGGGAGAATCATCCGAATCAACAAGGAGTTGTAGCTAAAAAAAACATTAGAAAAAATAAGGTTAACTGCCAAAATAACAGCAAAATAATAATAATAATAATAATAATAATAATAATAATAATAATAATAATAATAATAATAATAAATACGAGTAGTAGAAGAGATCTATTGCCTACTTTTTATCGTCTACTTTGTGTTATTTTGTGATTTAAAATTTAAACAAACAAAAAATTCTTTATACTTTGCAATCTATAAAAATAACTACTTTTGTGAACTATGGGTTACGATCTCTGTTAAAATAAAAAGCATATCCACAGGTCCCACGGCTTATCAGCACCAATGGGTAGTAGCAGTTGATACGGCATCCACTTTTAGTCTACAGTATGACACTAACTGTTTAACGTCGCCTGTTTTTGTTCAACTGTTTCCTTGTCTTTCATTTTGGGACTGTGAAGTTGAATAACTGCATGCGCAGTCTTTGACGACTTCTTCATGCCTTTTTATTTATGTTGGCAAGCTTGATGTGCAATGCTGCCACCTGGAGTGTAGACAGGTACTGTGTTCCCCGACTTACCCAAGCTCCATTAATGAACCCTTGATCAAATGACCATGCCCCTGGTTGTAAATTTATGTTCCCAAAGAAGAAATGTGTATTCTCAAACACGCTGCTCCTTGTGTTCATACTGGGATAGCACAACTGTAAATGTGAAATTTCTATCAGCAATGTATTTCAGTTGTAACTTTTGTTACAGCTATGTGTGATTTGGCTCATTCTGTAGTTTACCATTTTGTGATTATGCACAACTATGGACCAATATGTACACATTTTAACCCGTGAATACGCTTTTATTTTTACAATGATCTTACCCTATTCAAAACACAGATGGTGAAATGTATTTATTTTACAAATGAGAATCTATCTGGATCAATGCTGCTGCCAATTTTGGAGCTTTCAGTAATACTAGTATGAATGCACAAAAAGCTTGAAAAAAATTATGGAGACGATGTTTCCTTATTATTGGAGTCTGTAAAAGATTATCTCTGTGTATCCGAAGGATAAAGGAGGAGCACAAAATTAAGGAGAGACATTCAATGCTATAATGATCTATCGTGTTAACACTTTGTTGCGTCTTCAGAATGATCGGTTTATTTTTCATTACGAGGATTATTTATTTAATACAATCACTCCAAATATTCTGTTTCCGGTATGAGTGTCTCCTATCCAGACCTCACTTCCATTATTTATTGCGGTCTGTATTCTCCAAAGACTCCCCTCTGTGCAGATGTGTTAGGTATAGTGTTGCTATCTTTGTCTCATTCTCTTCTTCTCTTCACTTACTCTACCTCCCCCTGCTCCTTTACTCTATGCCATGCAATCTGCCTCCCCTGGCAGTCTTCACCAGCTTGTGCAGCCTTTACTAACTAGCTGTACACTCACACTCGAATGGAAATGATGATGAGACAGCAAAATCACACCAGAGACAATGCAGGGCAGAAAGAGGAGGAAAGTAAAGGAAGTGCAGGAAAAGAATGTAAGAAAGAGAGCCAATTGTCTTTTATAGGCACTTTTACCCCTTGCATGTTCATTCCAAGGATTAGTAGATATTTCTGGACCTTTCTTTCTTTCTCTTAGCCCTTGGTTGTCATTGTCATTCAATGCATTGTTTCCCCTCACTGTTCTCCCTTCCTCGTTCTATCTTAACTTATTAAATCTATTTCATCCCTCTCTCTTTTTGCTTTTCTTGTCTTGTCTTCTCTCCATTGCTCTCGGCCTGCCAACCTTTTGTCTTGTGTCACTAAGTGGACGGCTTATATAATGGAAAACACCTGAGGGGGGACTCCTCTCTTCCTCTCACCCACACACACTATGTCATTTCACTCCATCTTTTGCTCTTGTTTTCTCCTGTCTTCTGACTTACCTGCTGTTTCTTTTCTCCTTATTTCACTGTGGTGTCGATTATGTTTTAAAACAAATGGCTGTCCTCCAGTGGAGGTTTCAGTAGATGAGTTAAAGTAATAAGCAAAGCAGCAAGCAGGTTTGGGGTAGTTTTAGGTACACCATGATTTTGAAAAAAGCAGTTCCACCATCCTCATCCTAAGCGAGTTGATCGGGCCATTCCAAGTACATACCCCCAAATAGGTACTCCATTGGTTCCTGAAATGGCCCTGAAAATGGCCCTGTCAACCTGCTGGATGAAATGGGGAAATGCACATATCGGGAAGGTCTTATCAAACCTCTAGAATATTATTGCCCCTCCCCCACATTTTTCTCCAAGCTGTCTGGCTGTATTCTTGTAAGATGTAGAAATAATGAAGAAATAATGTCTGCTCTTGTTTTCTTTTTTTTTCCCTTGTGAAGAATCTTCAAAAAAGCAAACACATTTTTCTTTCAATCCTCTTCATTATTTGATGTGTATGCTCCCTTTGAAGTTAACTGACTCTGACTAAGCATTATGCTGTATATTTATAGATTTCAATCAAAAGTATGTAAAAATGGTATATCAATCTGTACTGTAGATACTGTAGATATTTTAATTGGTATTTTACAAACCAGTAGTTATGTTTCCACTATTGGAACGTGAGGGTAACTTGACCAGATCTTATTTTGATGGGGCATCTCTTTACTTGCTCCTCTCAGCCACCGCATCTACATACACAATCGGCCCTCTTAAATAATCAGCTACAGACACCCGCTAACCACACAGTTTCAGCAGCAAGTAGCGTCACTGATCGTCATTAAAAGGAGCACAGAGCTGCAGAGATAACAACTGGATCAATATTGGTCAGAAATTAAGCCTTGCACAGTTGCTATAAGGACATATAGCCTCTGCATATGGGGTGCCCTTTCTGCCACTTCACACGTCAGTTCCCTTCATCCATGATGGAGCTCTGATAGTGTACACCCATGTTAGAATACTGTTTGCTGCAATGCTGTAAAATAAAAAATCTTTGAAAGACTTCTTTAACATATAATGTATACTTTAAGGACTGATAAGTTACCCAGGGTTACATTAGAAAGGAATTAACAATTCTAGAATTCGTATTGTGAAGTCTATGAGGTGTTGGCATCCCCTAGCGTGACGTAGCCATACTCAATTCTAATTCGAATGTGAGTCTGATACTGCTCCATTGGGCTGTGATTATGGGGCATGTTTTAACTGAACCAGGAAAAAAAAAATGCCTCTGCACTCAATCGGATAGACCTATAACCCATCAGTGCAATAGAAGTGTGTGACGTTACTCTGCAGAGCAACGGACATTATCTGTTCCTCTCTTAAAATTCCTCTTTTAAAATTAATGTGCTGTTGATATCTTCTAGAACAGACTCAATGGCAGAATCTACACATCTCAGTTCTCCAGCAGCAGCCATCATTGTAAACAAATTCGACCCAGGCACTCTTTGGTGACGTGGTTGATTACGTTACTGTTGTTCACCTGTTAATCATCGTAAGCCCGATTTGAGTGGTCTGAACAGATCTTGCTCGGGCATAATTGCTCCTGGCAGAGGAATGCCAGACCAAACTTCCAGACCATGTTGTAGGCGGGACTAAGTTCGGCTGGCACCCAGGCTAGGCACCCCCTGCATGCTGAGGAGAATCATGAGACAACTTTTTGTGTATTTTGCAGAACTTCCCAGTATTTGATCTTAAATAAGATTCAAATATTTTTCTGCATTTCCATTGGTTGAGGGGAAACAGAAGGAGGGAGTCACCAAAGCAGGCATTAAAAACAGTGCTCTGTTTGGTCGGTGGCTGACGCTCCAAGCCAACATAAAGGCAAATGGCACAACATTCTGGCTCCTGTAATTGCCCATTTGCTGTGTTTTCTGCACTGCTGTGGAAGTTTTTTAGTTTTTTATCCCACCTAAGTACAGTCCTGGGCATTGCCTTCCCTCTGCTGACCGCACTGAAGCTCAAGCCTCCTTCCTGCTTGAGGGGTGAGCAGGCCCATTTTGTCACCCGAGGGGGTGGGGTTCCCCCAGCTGGACGTAGCGTGTGGAAGGATCACACTATTCCAGCCAGATCCTCTCCAACCCCTCAGGCGCCTCGGTCAGCCAGGAGGAGGCCCTTAGAGCTGTCTTTACTTAATGTTGTAATAGAATCCTTCTTTTTTATCTCTTATTGGGTAATGAGCCCCTGAGATTTCTTAGAGGGTTCTTGCTTTGAATATCTCCTGCTGGTTAATAATTGTTTCTTTAATTGGTAATGTTGAAAGTTTAAATTTAGCACATAAGTTTTTATATTTCATTTGTACTATTGCATTAGTTAATCGGTGGTGACTAGATATTTGTTTGGTTGATAATACATTTGGATTTATTGGTTGTCATACATTTTAATTTTTTTTTAGTAAAGGGTACTTTTTGTGTTGATTTTACATAAATTCTGAATCCTGAAACATATGAAGAAATCTGCATACTTTTTCAGGGTAATATAGGGAGCTCCCTGGGAAGTATCCCCTCATCAAAGTGCTTTCAATAAGTTATTAGACAGATAGATATATGAACATTTACAGTATATATGCTAATGCAGTTTTAACTAAATTAAAATGTGCTAATGAGCCTGATTGGTCGCCTCGAATGAATGATTAGCCTTTTTCCTGGTGTCTTTACTTGGAGTAGCTGAAGGTGGACTGCCGTTAAATACCCAGCTTACACTTTTATCTATAGGTATGAAAGAAACAGTCAAACTCAGAGACTCTCCTTAGGTAGTTTTAGTGCTAGTTGAACACTGCTGTCCTCCAGGATAATGACTCTCTTACTTTTTACACACCTCTTGACTCCCTCTAACTTTTTATACACCACATCTTTTCACCCCCCACCTCCTCCACCACATACCCCCCGCCCACCATAACTAAATATAGTCCCTATGAAATATGGCTGCATCGTCTCTTCCTACAACGCTGCGAGACAAAAGTCTGTGATGTTGCATCTCCAGCAACGGGGACAGAAAGCACAGATAAGATTGATAGCCATAAAAAGAAGAGATGTCATTAAAAAGTAGATAAACATCTGCCCCAGCATGTGGGTAAATGAATAAAAGGATAAAGATCTAGGAACAAAAGGTGCAATTGTAGCATGGTAGATAGTGAGACATAAAGAGAGAAAGGAGAGGTTTATGGCATTTCCTGCCATCATTTTTTAATTGAACAGTCAAAACTGTGGAAGCCTAAATGAGTAATGAGTCTGGCAACATTATAAGAAATACAATGATGGATAGTTATGACTGTGTAATTGCTTCTATAGGAATAGAACAGATGATGTGTATGGAGGAGAAGTCAACCAAGAGATAAATATTGTTGCTTAGTTATGTATGTTAGGTCATGTTCAGCACAATATCTCCACCTAATGGTGCAACAGAGTCATTACAGTTAGTTAGAGCAGGTTACACATCACTGAAGCCAATGACAATTCCCACCTCATCAGCTCACCTGCAGGAGCCTTTGTAATGATTTCTACTTTGTTTAATTACAGACTGTGTCATTTACATAATAGGTGTACTCAGTATTACACACAGTGTAGGAAACAGCAGTCACAGCACCCTCACAGCTGTTCAGTGAGGGGCTTAAAGTCAGTTTGAGGGGGTTATTTTACCATCGCATCTGCTTGACCACAGAGAGGTTCTGCCTACCTGCTAACAGCGGGCCCATCCATTTGTAACGGCCCCCCGAGGAGCTTGCATCGTGATAGGTACAATGTGCAGAAAATGTTCCCTTGCAAGTTGAACATACATCGAACCTGACAGGATCTCCTTCTACCTCAATGACCCAAACGTGCTCAGGGCATGGGCCAACACCCGGGAGGGCAGATTATTATTCCTGGCATGGCCCTCACCAGGTTGCATTGAGTGAGAAAAGATGTGTTTTCACCTGTGGCGAGTCATGACATATTTTTAGCTCCTTTTATACACAAATGCTGATGTTAAGAGTATTTTCCTGTTTCAATGTTAAGTCAAATTTAAAAAAAAGTTTTTATTTCCTTTTTTGTTTGATATTTAGTTTCCCTTTATATGGTTATAGTATTTATTTATTAGGGTTTTTCTTCTAAAAAGGGAGTAAAGACAGATCTTCAAAAAATATGATTTTTTTATTTCTTAGTGTCTTATTCTCAACTCTGTGTTTTAATTCTTAGGCTTCGGAGAGAAGGATACACCGTTCAAGTCAGTGTCAATGACTACCTGGATATCTACTGCCCTCACTACAACACCAGCCAGCGTGGGACTCTGGAGCGAGTGGTGGCTGAACAGTACATCCTCTACATGGTGAACTACCGAGGGTATTACACCTGCAACCCCCAGATGGGCGTCAAACGCTGGGAGTGTAACCGGCCCCACGCGCCTCACACACCCATCAAGTTCTCTGAGAAATTCCAGCGGTACAGCGCCTTCTCGCTGGGCTACGAGTTTACCGTGGGCCAGGAGTACTACTACATCTGTGAGTCACTAGCTCATTGTGATGGATGGAAAAAGCTTGAGGGTGCTGCACATTCAATATTGTGATCAGAGGCCGTAATTTAGAGTGTCTCCTCGCCCACGTGTATTGACACCATGTGGGTTTTGATAATAGATTGTAGAAGTTCAGCTAAGGACATTGAGTTTCCTGGTGCTGCAGTTTATACACTTAGCCTTGAAGTTTTTCCATACTTTTTCTTAGTAGAACCACAAACTTTAACATATTTTATTGGGATTTTATGTGCTACAACAAAATCAGAAGTGCATATTTGTCAACTGGGTGGAACATTTACGGTTTTAAATTTGTTTTAGAAGTTTAAAACCTGAAAAATTGGCTTTTCATTTGTCTCCAGCCACTTTTAATTTTACTCTGATGCATCCAGTGAAAGGTTCAGTACACCATTTGCCTGTGGCAGTCATATAATCAGTAAATTAAATAAATGGTAAGTTAATATTGCTATAAACTGTCATTGTTACAGAACATTAGTGAACAAATGAAGACCAAAAACCCAACATAAAGATCAAGGATAAAGTTGTGGAAAAGTTCAAAGCATTATTAGGTTATAACATAAATAAAGGCAACTTTTCAGTCTATCATCTGAAGATTGAGAATATAGCACAAACGTCTCTTATTTTTTCTCTCTCAGTGTGCATAACCTCAAGAAATTAAACCCACAGCGATCACTAATGAAGAATTTTCATACATATTTATCAGGTGGAGTACTATAGCAAACGCTGTAATGCTCTGCTTGAGAAAGTAAATCTGTTGGGCTTATACTTGGTACTCAAACACCAATTTTGAGTACCACACTGCCAGACAGGACACGTTAAGAAAGAAAAAAAAGGAAGAAGAATATAGCACAACTGCAGATCTACCAGGACATGGCCTGTTATATAAGGCCAGACAAGGAGAGCATTTATCAGAGAAGCAACCAAGAGAGACATTCTAACTCTGGACGAGCTTCAGAAAGCTATAGCTCAGGTGGGAGAATCTAATTAACTATTGGTTGTGCACTCCAAAGATTTGTCCATTATGGTCGAGTGGCAAGAACAGAACCAGTGTTGAAGAATAGAAAGCCATTATGGGTAATGCGCATCGCCGCTCTAATGTAAAAGACCTTTGATTGTTTTTTGTTGTTTTTTTATCAGGGTTGTCCCTCGAGTGCTCAAGGGCCGCAGCTAATTCAAATGGTCTACCTCAGTATGTCATAAAGTTCTGCAGAAGCCTGCTAATGAAGCTTCATTTGACTTGGGTCTGATGAACCAGGGAAAGAACTAAAACATGCAGGACACCGACTCATGAGGATCGACTTTGGACAACACCGGTTTATATGGCATGAAGAGTTAGAAGTTTAGTCCATTTACAATTCTGAGCATAGCAGGTTTAAAAAAGATCACTGAGTACCATGCTTTGACCTAGACACTCTTCATCTGTTCTAACAAATGCAAATTAAGAGGAGCATATTTTTGAATGTACAGGCCATGTAGGAGAGCAGCAAAAATGTGGTCAAATAAGGTCAGATGAGACTAAAATTAACCCTTCATCACCCTGAACACATTCTCCCCAGTTTGAAAGACAGTGTTGGCAGCCTCATGCTGTGGGGATACTTTTCATCAGTGTCAGACAGGAAAGCTGGTCTAAGTTAATAGGAAAATGGATGTACATTGCTGGAAAACTTGTTACAGTCTGCAAAAGACCTACTCCTGTGTTGAGGTTTACCTTCCAGCAGGTCAAAAACAAAACATACAGTTCTCAGACTTTTATGTTTAAAAAACATTTTTAAATGATGATGACTGAAGTGAAATTAGGCACAAATGGTGTCTTTGAACTAGTTATGTGACTTCTGCAGAGGATTATATTTAACGTATCAGAGTAAAGAGGGCTGAATACAAATGCATAACCAACTAGACGGATTTTAATTCTTAAATGTTTTCTAAACATGTATTTCCTTCCACTTCTGGAATAGGCTCTACTTTGTATTGCCCTGTCAACAAAAATCCCAATTAAGGATTATGTGACCTGCAGAGGGCACAAGGCTGACATCTTATGTCTTTTTGTCCTCTGTTTTAGCCACACCCATCCACCACCACGGCCACAGCTGCCTGAGACTCAGGGTCTTCGTCTGCTGCTCTACTGGTGAGACTGCTCTGCCTCCACTCTGCTCATGCCTGCTTATGTTCCACAAACACAAGAAAGAAAGAGACCGAAAGTTGCAGACAGAGGAAGAAATAAGAAAGATCTAAGAGTTTTGTCTCAGAAGGAGAGAGGGAGGCTTTTCTGGCTTGTGCTGCCTTGACGAGGTTTTGATGATGGCGTCTTTTCCCTCAAAGCAATGCTTTGAGAATGACAGCCTAATGTTATTCTCTGTCTCTATGCTATTACAGTAATGCTCTATCTCATTCTGTGACTGACATGCTCTCATGAAGATCTACAAAAGACATAGAGAGAGGAAAAAAACATTCCGCTGTGAGATTCAGATCTCTCTGCCCTCCTCTCCCTCGTTCACTCCCCTTCCTCGGCTTTCTTCTTGACCACCCCCTCCGCCTATCTCTCCTTCTCCCTTTCTTCCTCTATGATCCCTGCTGCTCTGTATAGTGTGTGCGTGTTATTTTTACCCTGGTAGTCTGCGCTCTCCCCTGCAGGCCTTTGATCAGGCTGCGTGGTACAGAAAGCCTCTCCCCTCTCCTCTAACCTTGTCAGCACTAATACATCCCACTCTGAGGCCAGTGTCATTCTCCATGTACAGATCACTTTAACACACCCCAGTGTCACTGCTAATCTGTTGACGCACCTCCATTTGCATCCGTGTTGTTGTGTTTGTTTAAAATGTTTGACAGCCATTCCTGTCTGTCTGCACATTTCTGCCGTCAATTTGTCTGATGTGTGTGCATCCGTTGAATGGGTTAATTGGATTCTGTCATTGTTACAGCTCACTATCAAAAGCAGTATTGACTTGAGCTGCCCTTCGTTCTATCTGTTGGGATCTTTAACCCCGAAAGAACAGGGCTTCAAGATAAGAAGGAAGGTTGAATAATAATGAGTTAGGTAACGAAAGCATTGCTCCTGTCTGTACATCATCAACAGGAACCAAGTCACAGAGTTGACCAAATACTAAAGTTCTAAATATTTGCAGATTTCACATACTGTCCTTAAATTACAGTGAGTTAGTCATATAATTTTTGTGTATTAGATAATTGCTAAAAAAATATTTTTTCTACTTCTGAAATTGAAAATGTTCTGATTACTTAATCCACAACCTGCTCTTTTGTAGCAAGATACTGAACATTTAACAAGATTTGTCTTGAAAACAGGGGTTTCAAGTGTTGGCTGAAGCCCATCTTAAGTAATGATTATGAGACTTAATGTAATACACCACTTTGAGATCAAGTTGGTGTTAAAACATAAACAAAATTTAAAAACATAAGCTCAATTTGACAAAATTGTATTCACTTTGCTCAGAGATTTTGGGAAAATCAATTATACTTTGGTAGTTATTAGAGGCAACTTTATTTTTGTGCTTAATGCCAATCTTAAATGACAGACATAATGATCTTAAATTTATTTTACTGAAACTTGAAAAAAACTCTGAAAAAAAGACAAGGACTACTCATCCTAAAATAGCCATGGAAGGATGCCTATGGTTTTTGGGGACCATCATGCTTCTTTTACGATCTAGTTGCAGCCAAGCTTCACCTGTAGGACAGATAGCCTCACTTTTGACTTAGTAGACAGAATACAGACACAATGTGAGCAAATGCTGTCAATAGAAACCCATGTCATCCCCTACACTGCTTGACTGTTGGTATGAGGCGACCCATAGACCAACTCAGTTCTAGGGGCAGAATATATGGTTGTTTTTCAGTATTGCATTGCTCGCAATGCATTGTGGGCTTTTTTGACCCCAAACTGGCAGAAGCGAACATCCATAGAGATAGCAAAAGCTGCAAAATTGATGATTTTGAACGGTGGAAAGTCGACGAACTTAAATCATATATTCTCCGTAGACGGCTGCCTGCGTCCACGAAGTGTAACAAAGATCTATGCATGCTATCGTATACAGCTACAGTGCAGAAACTAATTACGAAAGAAGAGGAAGTTGCATACTCCTGGCTGATTATACCGCCTTGATGACATTTTATGGAGTGACAAACCCTGGCCCACAAACGCTGTTAGAGGTCTTAATTTTCTTTGCTTTAAGTAGGTCCATATAACAAAAATAAAAAAAGTGTTTTATAAAGTGTTTTATGGTTAGACAGGGTTGTGGTTTTGATAAAGCTGAAGCCAAAAGGTGACGGTGAGAATCCACATTGATACGGGCTGCAGCTTTGCCTGGTGCAGGGGAGAAAATGGCTTGATATGGGCTGCCGCTTCGGCATCTAAGACATCGGAAAACTGTGAGTGATGGCAGATGTTAATCAGGTCAATCAGACGAGTGGAGCTGGGCTGTTATCACCTTCCACACGTGGATTGAAGCAGCAAATCGGTGACTAAAGAACAGAGAAACCTGCAATGAGGGGAGTAAGAAGTCTGGGAGCCTGTGGTAGTAGTAGAGAAGCAAGAAGTCTGAGAGGTAACAGAGAGCTGGAGCAAGACCGACGCCGTTAGCTGCTTCCACACGCGGGTTGGAGGATGCTTCCGTCAGGTAGCGGTAGCAGGCAAAGTCGGTTTAAGACGGAGAAGCCGGCAGTAAACCTGTGGGGTCGGGGAGTGAGAAGCCGGTATTGCAGCAGAGAAGCAGGAGGTCTCTGCGGTGATCAGAAAGCTGGATCGGTTGCAAGGCGGAATTTTCAGAGACTCGACAGACTGGATGATCGCTTATTTTTTAAGTTAAGCCCGCCCGTGTCCTCACTCATTACCATTCTTCTGAGATGGTAATGCAAACACAACCTACCTGTTCTAGGCCATACCGTTCGGGTCTAAAGTGACCCTAGTGGAAAGGTTGAAGAGTACTGGGCATACTTGAAAGGTCTGCCAAAAAAAGCCTTTAAGTTGCTTTAATACACTCAGTATGAACGAAAACACATGCATGCAAACACTGTTTACAGGCGGTGTCTGCACGCACCTGGAAGGTACTAGGACCAATTGGAGCAGAAAACAAAGTGTCATATTCATACTGACGGAAACCAGTCAAAGTTTAAATTGCTATTTCTGAGCCACCCGTGTGTTTATTGTTTTACTCCATCACAGCTCTGCCACATACACTGTATACAAAGATGGACGGAGCCTCAGTGACGTCAACCACAGGTTTCTGAAGAGTTAAATTAATGCCAATTGGGTTTCCTACACTATCTTGGCCGGGTCATGCACCTTGTCACGGCCAGAAATTTGAAGAAAGGGCTTAGAGATGGAGCTGAGAGTGGGATTGTGAGGGTGGGGCTGGATGATTGACACTATGAGCCAATGTAGATACGAGCTAACTGAGCTAACCCGAAGCTAGCCGAAGCTAACAGAGGTTAGCGAGCACTTTTAGCCAGAAAACCGTGGTTCAGTGACTCTGCCACCCCTATGCCTTGTTGGCAGAGTAAATACATTTGTCAAATTAAAGAATTAATCCTTGTTTGACCATTGCGTTCACTAGAAGTATGTGAATTTTAATTTAAACAACTTTTAATCAGTATGTTAAGGAGAAATGTGATCATTTCAACCCATTTACAATCAATTAACATTAAAAGGACAGCAAAAATATAATTTTACTTGTGGGAACATCAGTGTTTACAGATATATTCTTGGGCTTAGGTTATTATCAATAGATATTGAATAAGGGGTGCCAAGAGCTTTTCAGAAACGTTTTATTTATATACCGATTTTTGTGTGTTGTGAATGTAAAGTTCTTGTTCCATATTATTTGCTTTGTTTTGTCAGTGTTGCTTCTTTTTGGGATGTTTTTTTTCCACCTCTCTGCCACCCTGCAGATGTGTGTTTTCTTGTGTTTTAGTTTCCCTTCATCTCTTCTATCATCAACTCACACTCCTTCCTTTTCTGACTCTCTTCTTCATCTTCTAGTTTTCCTCTCTCTTGTTTTTTTTCGTTTATCTGATGCCAAGGCTGAAGCCTTCCCTTGAACAAGCAGGGAATTCAATCTTAAATTACTCCTTAACAGATGAGTTATGAAAAAAATTCACCCCCCTCAGAGTTATTGTGACGATAAACTTGACCTATTAAACCTAAAAATGTTTTTTTGAACCAAGCTGCAAACATGTAATTCTGCGGTGCAGTTAGCATTGTTAACATGGGAGACAATAGGAACTTGCTCCTTTCTGGAGCCAGCCCCAAGCAGGTGAGGGGGGAAACTGCAATGTTTGTCACTTCCGGGTTGGCTTCAAATTTGGCCTGCAGAATTTACCCCTTGCTCTGCCATCGTGGTAAGAAAAATAAGAAAGCTCTGCCATAATAGCGCTAAGCCCATTCATTGTTGCTCTATAATTATAGATCGCTATGATTAGCACGACCTAAACAAGCCATGCCAATGGTAGACCTGGTGAGGTTCCAGTGGAGTGTGGGTTGACCAACTTGCAGAGCAGAATGTTTGCTGCTACTACAGTGTATCTAGATTTCTAGGCTAGAAGTATTCTTCTTTCTGGTACAAATTCACAAACCTAAGTTACTTTTAAAGAAATAAGCTTTTTTCAACTCCTATCCAGACTAGTTCAGTCTTTTTCTGAAATTATTCTCATGAACTTTAATATTTAATTCTAGGCCCACTGGTTGCAAAAACTCCTGTCTTTATAGAGATGGTCACATTTACCGATGATCAGTTAATAGATTAGTTTCAATATGTTGCAAGTTCCATTTTATGAAGAATCTCTTCCAAGTTCAGATCATGTTTAAATTATATGATATATTAATTCATAAAACCCTAATACTGAATAAAACAGAATGTACACATTTATTTATTTACTTATCCTGTCAAAAATGAACCTCAGTTATAGGGTTTATCAGTATGCCTGACCTCAAATTCTTTGTTTACCTCTGGTGTTTTGTCTTTTCTTACCGACTAGCTTACGAGTGTTTTAAGCATTTATTTTTAATGCTAATTTCATAGTTTAACCATGCAGCAATCATATTAAGTAAATTAACAGAACCATAGCTAGATGAGTGCTTGACCAATAAAATGTGCAACTTTACAATATCAACATTTCAACTCCAGAGGTTTTTTTAGCTGAGAAACTGCCCAGCCAACATATCAACTGCATCAGGTATAAGCCAAGTTGCAGTCCCTTGCAAAGAATTCACCAAGTATTATTACGGTTGCATTACTGTGGATTGAAAACTCTGTTCCATCTCCAGTCAGCACTGATCCTGCTCATTTTTCTTTAGTATTTCCAACTACCTTGATAGCCCTTTTTTTATCATCACGGGCTTTCTATTTTTCGCTAACTTTTTGTAGCAAGAACTATAGACAGCCCTGTATAGACTACAGCATAGTGCAGTTATTTTTGAATATCCTGGTGTACGGTATAGCTTTAGTACCACTCAGTGTTAATCCATGGATGCACAAATCTGCAAACCCACATGTCACCCATTCAATGAGTAAACTGGATTTAATTCCAAGTCTAGACAAACAGTCAAAGTAATGATTTTTGTCTTGTACTGCCTAAATACATTCTTTAAATCCTCAGGGCGCAGTTTGGATTTACTCTCCACAATTTCTTAACTGTTTCTACAATCCACTTTAACTCCACCAAGCTGACCTATTAATGTACGCAGATTAGTTCTTGCTGCAAATCTCACTTTTCTCTTCCTGTGTGTGTGTGTCTCTCTCCCATAATTGTTGTTCCCCTCTGTTTTTCTCTTCTCTCTTCGTTCCATTGGTCTGTTGTATTCATCAGCCTCCCAGGCAGATGATGACTCCAGTCAAACTTCTCCTGACTACACTGTCAGGCCGAACATCAAAATACACAACATTGGTGAGTGACCCTTAGTCATTGGGAACAAGCAGAATTTTATCTGTGATTTGATTAAAACAATCCACAAAAACATGAATGGTTAAAAAAGTTTTTTTAAAGTTTTTGTAAATTATTAACAAGACAATGACTGCGAATGGTTTGAGAAATTCAACTGTACAAAAACTCCTAATTAAGATCCTAGAGGTATTTAAATTAATGTGTTTTTTTAAATATGGTGTTTTATATGTTTTTTAAATCTGCTTGAATTTTGATTAAAGTAATAGAAAATCTAATTGAGTTTGTTTTTGGGGTGGTACTCAGGTCTTTTAAATTTTAGATATCTTAATTACCTCAACAAGGAAGTTGTGTTTTTACCAAGGTCTTTTTTTCTATTTGCTTGTTAGTTTGTTAGTAGGATAACTAAAGATTTATGGGTAGATTTTGATGAAATTTTCTGGCGATATCTGCAATAGGATTTGATTTTTGGGGGATATCAGAAAAATGGCCATTCCTAAAAAAAAATTTTCTTGAATAATTACTGAACTAATAATGATATCCGTGTGACTCCAGCTGCTAGATCTATGTTTTTCATGGTCAATAAATCTAAAAAAGCTAAAATTAGATCATATATTTCGGGGCGACTGAGCTGCCTAGCAGAGGTCTACGGTCTCCGAGTGCTTTTCTAGTTTTTAGCTGTATAGCTTTTTGACATGGGTGATTGCTCTACACCCAGGGCACCAATTGTGAAACATTTTCAATGATTTTCTCAGCACCACAGGTTGAGATGAATCTAAAAACCTGGAATACTGAGACAAGTTTAACCCAGAATAAAGTATTTTGACTGAGTAGAGAATATGGCGATGTTAATGCCACAGCTGACTCTCTGTGTGTAATACCTCAGTCTCAATCTGCTTGGATGTAGTGATGTCACTGTACCATAACACAAGTCTTCCATTTTACCGGTCCATATAGCACTAACCTTCGTCTTTGGTCATGAGATATGGATCACCACCAAAAAAGTGCGAGATCCTGCACACAAGTAGCTAGAATTATTCTATTTCCAAAGTGTGTCAGGACTCAAACTTAGATTTCAGAGGTGACTTAGACTAAAATTGTCTCCTTTTTTTATTAAAAGGAGTTAATTAAGGTGGTTGGGGCATCTGATTAGTATGCTTCCCGGAAAGGCCCTTCTGGAAGTTTTCTAGGCACATCCTGCCGGGAAGAGACAACATCTTAGAACCAGAACACCTTTCAGTGTCGTCAGATTCCCCAGAATCAGGTAGAATTATGGGCAGTGGAAAATTTGGATTGATCTTTCCTTTAATCTATAAACATACAATTAGACAAAGAAACCTAGACTCAGTTTTTGCATGAATTTTATTGGGTACACAGACAAATCAATGTCACACAGCAACATACAGTATGTCTTAATCTCTACAGTTATAAACAATGATCATTTAAATTAGTAATATTAACATGATAATTACAATAAATAATGGAAGTGGATTGAGCCAATCCTCTGAAGCAGAATTAGCCTCATTGCTGACCTTATTACATCATTCATTTATCATTGTCATTATAAGATTAATTATTTCTTCCATCAGCTGCATTAATCCAGTCATATTGCTACACACGGTTTCATGACCTCAAGTTATCTTACATGAGAATGAACCTAATGAGCTGCACACAATAATGCATATAGAACACTTACTCAGCGTCATAGTGGAAGGTTTTTGCATGTGAGCTGTGATTCAAATGGGCTTTGAAAGCATAAAAATGAAACAGAATAATATCAGTGTTTTGATGCTACAGGCCAGAAAGCAGTAGGAGCAATTTTGCTAAGTCTAGAAAACTATTTCATCTACTCTATCTTCCTATATACAAAAGTCCACAAAGAAAATTGAGGTCTTAGAAGAAACTAAAGGTTTGTGTTTACCTAAAGAGAGTAAATGTTAGAGAAAGAGTCAGCTGTTCAGCCATAAACCCTCTATTTTCCAGTGTCTTTTCCTATCTCCATCTCAAACAAACCTTTCGCTAGGAATCATTTACTTTATTATGTTGTTTTTCTGGTCACTGTTGGCCGCCAGTGACAAGGGCTAAGAGAGTGTGACCCACAGAAGATGAAAACCACGACCAAAAGAGACGAACCAAAAAAGAAAAGAAGAGGCTTAAACCGTAAGCAGTATGAGCATTCATAGTTAAAGGGAGAAGGCAGGACAGACAAAGAATTTAGGAGAGACAAAGAGGAAGTCTGTGAGATCAAAGATGATACAGAGAAATGCAGCAGTAAACTAAAAATGACATGTGAGGAAAAAAAAGAAAATTAATAAGGGGGGATGCAAAAAAACGGGGAATGCAGAGGGAGAAGATGAAGTAAAAGAAAAAACTCAGTGGTGGGCGACTTTACCAGCAGCATCTCCACCTCCAGCTTACGTAGAATTTGATATAAAAACACACATAAACACTGGCAGGAAATCATAAAATATCATAGCCTACAGCGCTGTGATGCATTCTGCTAAATACATTTGGAGGAGGATGCAGAGACTGATGCACATGCACGGACTCTCACACACAGGAACGCGCTCTACAACAACCCCCGTGGCTCCACTGACCGATGGACTCCCACTCTCTGACTCAGCCTCAGGACCAGACCAGCCCACAGGCTGGCTCAGCATCAACGTTTCTCCATTGTATATGTTTGCCCTTCTGCCATCTTTTTATTTTTTTCTTAAATCATTATCTAACCTCCTGAATCGCATTATCCTTATTTGACTCGTGTTTTAAGGATAACACTGCTCTGTTACAGCTTCAGTCTGGTTGTTGTATTCTTTGAATGGTATATCAAGAACAGTCAGTCTTGCAATCAGAGGGTCGCAGGTTGAATTCCAGCTTCCTCCTGCAACATGTCGATGTGCCCCTGGGTAAGGTACTTAACCTCAAATTGGCTGCCGAGCACAGTTTCCGTGTATGAATGGGTGCATGTGGCTCCAGTATAAAATGCTGGTTGGTATGACTAGAAAAACGCTATACAAGTTCAGTCCATTTACCATTTGGTAATTGTAACAAACTTTCCCATAAAACTACTTGGATTAAATTTAATCCAAATTAATTCAAAATACTTTCTGTCCCAAAGTGTAATTAAATGTAGTCATAACTCATATAATCCAAGAGTCTTCATAGAGTGGTAGTGAATAATGATGTTGTAGGCGGGAAGGATCTGCGATAGAGGTAAGTTTTACAAGAAATCTGGAGAAGCCGCTGACCGAAGTCTTTTCCCTACATTCTCATGACTGTCATGCGTGCTTACAACTCAATATTTAACGATAGCATATCCTGGATGACAACATCACTTGTTGACAAGCACTTTTATTACACCTCACGTGCTTCTGCTATTCCTTTTTAAATATCTGTTTGACCATATTGTTAGAAAGCTAGACAGAGTTGTTGTTTCATTTGGTCATTTTGTCTTTTTAGCTTCACAATGTCTAAAACTAGATGGAAAATATGTCCAAAAAAGCAATGCCTCAACCAATAAAAAAGCATTAACCAAAGTGTACAAAAGTCCAGAAAAATTAAAAATCAGAACTAATTTAACAGATCACACAAACATACTGCTAAAATCCATGGCACAATTCTACAGAATATACATTGAATACCTTGAAACATATTTTTTACTTTAATTTAAAACACGGTTGTTTTCCCTATCCTTAGGTATTTAGATTTCCCCTTTTGTTCTTTGTGTTGGTCTCCCTCCACTTAGGTCTTGGTCATGGATTTGGTCTTGTCTTGTCTTGACCTGGGTCAACAACTCAACAACTTCAGAGAAACCTCCCCTTGTGTCTCTCTTTGGTGCCATCACTGGAGTACAATCTCTGTGTACTGCTTGTATTTTTTTTCAGAAGACATTTTTCAATTGGATTCTCCTACATATCACGTAAAAGCTTAACCGTGGGAGTTTAGGGGAACATTTGTAACATTGAGGTTCTCCAGATTCTGAATTTTTTGTTTTGCACCTTGGCAGATTTTTTACATGCAGAAAATTGTGTAAAATGCACTTGAATAAGACGTAAAATTAACAAAACCATGTTAACACAACATCTTTATATGAATTTCCCATTCAGCCCAACTAACCTTGAAGCGAAAAGTAAGGGAGGGGGGGCAATTAAATACTACTCAGACTGTCCGCCATAAGCATTAATCATACTTAATCAGTTGTTTGTCAAGAAACTGGTACCATTTGCAGTCTGCATGAGAGCAGCACTTACAAATCACTTTTAGGAACAAGGCCACTATTTGTTTTGAGCCTGTAATCGTATCTGATTTGCTTGGTGTTGGTACCCTATTAAAAAATAATTTCCTCATCTCTGTAATCAATGATGCTGGGTCCACTGCACCGCACAACCCACAGAAATGATTGATGAACTATGAAATAATTGGATTTGATATTTTACTCTCTGCAACTCATTTTTTTTACAATACTATTTATGAATAGCAGCAGTGTGTTATTGCTGACCATCTTGCAGATGAGAAAGCACTGCAGCAGTCATGATTTATTTGTTGTTAAATTAATCATCTGAAGTGTTCCTCTAACAAATTTCTTTTACTTTTGTTAAGTTTAAATAATTGTTAAACATACTTTTATATCAGAAAAAAATAACACAAATGTTTTTGATCAATGATCTTATTCATTTAGAAAAAGGCATTTCGAAACAATCATCATGAAAATATAATTTTACCTCTAGCTGAAGCTTGAAAGAAAACGTGTTTCAGCTCAAGTTTTATTAGCCACGCTCATTCCTAATTAATCTCTTGCCTCTGACAAGAAATCACATGACTAGTACCTGTCTGAAAACACAAAATAGGCTTTCGTATAGGCCAAGTTAGTTTAGATTGCCTTGTCCGGTAAAATATGAGATCATTTTTTTGTCATGTGTGACAAAAAAAGAAGAAAAAAGTTTACAGGAATTACATTTTCATAACTCTTGTTTTTGGTTTGCAAAGGTATCTTACAATCTTGTGTATTCCTGCATCTGCTTATCTAAGTAAATAGCAAAATTACAAAGGAACAAGCTTCCATCCATCCATCCATCCATCCATCCATCCATCCATCCATCCATCCATCCGTCCATCCATCATCCACCCATCTGTAAAAAATGTAATTTAGCATTGTTTCTTAAATTGCTTGACAATCTATTGAATCCAGAAAAAGTATTTATCTGTTAACTCTGTGACCAGAGATGCTGATGAAGTTGTGGTGCTAATTCTCTGTTTTTCTAACAGCCAAACAATAGACATGTGGCCTCTGAGCTGAATGAACCAAGTGTCTAAGTGTCACGGGTTGCAAAAACAATAAAATAGACTGCTGCAACTCTGAACCCACAACACGCACTCAAGTCATTTTGAAAGTGTGTTGAAAATCAACAGCTATATCAATGTCATCCTGAAAAGAAACAATAGACTGTTGGCTAAACTTATTGAATTTTTAGGGCTTTTTTTTGTAAAAAAAAAGCCAGCTTTGAATAACTGGATGAAGTTAACTCTCATAGATAATGTGTACGCTATTCCTATCCAGACATAGATATACATTGCTTCATGCTGCTTTTATTTGCTGTAAATCCACCACAGAGTTGCTGGCAGGAAGATGTATCCACCCAGACAACCTTCCCCACCTATTGACAGGCCAAAGTTGATGTTTCTCATCTCACTGGAAATGCCTTGGGTGTTTTTCTGTGGACACAGGAGCTGTTCTGCCTGCCTCCTGTTGTTCTGTTGGGCCTGACATGGGAAAAAAATGCACCCAGAAATTGATTTCCCGGATCCTAAATTTGGACCGTGGAGACAGGTGCCATATTGAAGACCTTTGATAACTTGCAGCAGCCTAAGGCGTTTAGCATCCCCCATAGCTGTCTTCAATTACAATATGTATTTAAAATCAAGGGGTTAAGAGGAGATATTTACTCTCTGGTGTGTCCAAGTTCCTGGAGCCTGTAAACAAGTCTGTAAGAGCTAGTTCACATGTAAGGAAACAAGAGTTATTACTGTATGACCTTCTTTATCTAAAGCAACACAGTAATTGATATGCTACGATCCAAACCTTATTTAAGCAGTTGCTGTATGTTTGGGGTCATTGTCCTGCAAGAAGATGAACCACCACCTCTGTCTCAAGGATTATACAGCGCTTTAACTGGTTTTCTTTCTCTTTCTCAAGCCCCTTTCATCCGCTTATCAATTCTAACCATCTTCCCTGTCCCTGAAGAAACGGAACAACACACTCCAAACTTCAGGAAAGAACCACCCTCTTCACCCTTAGAAAGAAAAAAAAAGCGGCGTCACAACAACGAATATTCCTGTGAAAGTTACTATATAGACGTAGATAACTTATTATTAGCGTAATTTGAAATGCATTTCTCCAAATAACATGCGAAACCTACTGCAGTAAAATTAGTTGACTGTTCGACAGGCATCCATTTTATTAATGCGGAGACACCCTCCAACGTCTCACCAAGAACGGTGCTCATGGAGCAGATACATCACTGCCGAAGGCTTGCTACTAAAGATGGTGGTTTCAGTTAGGGACCACTGATGAATTTTTATACATCACAGAAAAGAAATTATTATTTCTGCGATTTCCTGACATGGTAACCCCAAACTATAACCTACCTGTCGAGTAGAAACCATGATAGAAACTTAGCGATGGGGGAATCAGTGGGGAGCCCGACCTGTGCTGTCAGCACACGCTATCGTTGGAAAGTATCTCCTAAAGACACTCTAGTCTTCTTTTTCTCTTTTGAGCCCTTCCTCTCCTTTCATACACCTCAAAGACTCTTTTCCTCTTGTGACTCACAGCCATTTTCAAACAACCCAGTGAAAACTATGAGGCAAAATGAATGGATAATGGCGTAGAGCTACAGATAAACGTGAGGGTGCGCATGCAGACTCTCAGGATGATTGACATTTAGGAGTACCTAAAGTGTAGATGATCCACCCAGAAGAAAAAGATCCTCCACAATACCTTTAAGGCAGGAAATATACTTGCTTTTTAACCTTGCGTTGACAACTCCTAAAGGCGTCTTGGGCACGTACTACTGGATAGTTCCACTAGGGGGAAAAGTACAGAACTTAGAGCGGATAGAGTACCAGATTTGTAAGGTAGAAACAAAATAAACATATCAACCTTAGAGGAGAGCAAGGGTGTTTCTCAATGTCAAGATGCCTCGCCTACCACGCCAATGCCTTGGTAGGTGAAGCACCTTGCTTACGTGGACACTGTCCTTCCTTGGTCAAAGAAAACGGTTAAATGGACTCACCTCACGTGACCGTAACCGCTCGCTTACTTCTTTTTATGTCCCCCCCATCGTAGTAGCATATTAGAGTAGTAACATTCCTTCAGCTATGGAACTGGAAATGTATAACGAGCGTTTACATTTTCTTAATTGTGTATATTTTGGTTAAATCAAATGTGTAAGCAAGTTAGAACCTAGTAGCCACCGAAGCTGCAACTATTAAGCAACTAAGCAACCATATATAACTGCTTTGGATCAAAAAAAAAACCAACAACAACATTTTAGATATAAGCTCAATATCTACAATTAGTAAAAAATAGGAAATTTGCCCCCTAAGTAGCAATTACTGGCTCCTTATTCACTATGATTTTGAAAATACCAGGCTGTATTCTGCAATATTTTTGACCTAGAGAAGGCATCAAGGCACCTCCCATGTGTCCTTGGTCAGTTGGCTAAACGGCAGACAAACGGAGGGTAGATGCCTTGGTAGCACATGAACATTGGAACATGCCGTGGCGGTCCCTGATGATGTATCTCCTAGGCAGCCCGGGCGGGACCAAGGCATCAAGGCGAGGTTCCTTGGCATTGAAAAACACCACAGCTCTTAAATCTTCAGATTGTGACAGAAAAAAAAAATGGCAGCAGTGTCGTAGAAGGTCGTAAGACCATATTTACCTCTATTGTTGCTTGTTTTCCAACTGCTTTTGCTGCTGTTGACCCCATGTACTAAATATATATTTTTGCTTGAGGAAAATTGCAATGCACAGTGGCTTTGACAGGTAACTTTAATTTGAATACTGATATGGAAATATAACATGTTTGATTAGTCGTAAGTGAAAAAGTAGTCATATTTAGAGTGACACATATCACCATCACTGGAAATGATCTTCACTGTTAGATAACTTCTAAACTACATTAGTTGTTTTCCATAGTCTTTGGTACCATTGTTAAAGATGTCTGAAAAACCTTGATATAGCTAATTAATATTTAAAACAAAATCAGCAGTGTCACTGACAAACTTTCTGTTAACACTTTGTACAACCCTTTTTCTCCAACAGTTCCTCTTTCAACAATATGTAATGAGGATGTGTTATCCTGGCTCCTCTGTTATGTTCTCTTCTCTTTAGCTCATCCCTCTGGGTTTCCATTTGAATTATGCCTTGCATCGCCCATAGAAGAAGGTCCATTTTGTTTATGTTCAACCATTACTGTGTTGATTTGGCCAAATGATTAAGGCTTATTTTCCTGCAGATGGGTCCAACTGCAACCTTTATTAAGTTTTCTGGGAGAGGTCATCAAATATACATTTAAAGTACGATTACACCAGATAAAGTCCCTGATGCCATTTGCTCCAACAGTGTTCCCAGGATATTTGGAAGAGAAACAAGCCCACAGCATTACAGATCCCCCACCAGACAGTAAAAATGGTCATACTGCTTCATCGCAAACCTGCTTTTTTATGTTTGCTGCTTAAAAGCTCGAATCTAAAATAAACAGATCACTGTAGTCAAGTGAAATTACATCCATCCATCCATTTTCTTAACCGCTTAATCCTTCATGGGTCGCGGGTGGGCTGGTGCCTATCTCCAGCTGTCAACGGGCGAGAGGCGGGGTACACCCTGGACAGGTCGCCAGTCCATCACAGGGCCACTTAGAGATAGACAGGACAAACAACCATGCACACACTCACACAAAAGGACAATTTGGTGAGATCAATTAACCTGACAGTCATGCTTTTGTACTGTGGGAGGAAGCTGGAGTACCCAGAGGGAACCCACGCATGCACGGGGAGAACATGCAAACTCCATGCAGAAAGAACCTGGGCCAGGATACAAACCCACAACCTTCTTGCTGCAAGGCAACAGTGCTAACCACTGCGCCACCGTGCAGCCTCGTCAAGTCAAATTATGAATAAAAAAAACAACTAACATGTTGTTGCACAGCAAATGCTGTATCATTGGATATCTTCATTTGGTATGTAGATGGAGATCAGGTGCAGCCACCTCTTTCTTCAGTTTTTAAATCTTCTCAGGAATCTTTAGCTCCGTTCAACATTCTGCATAATGTCCCTGATTGGAAACTTTGTTGGATATGATGACTTCTATCATTCTGTGTTAAAGAATATAATTTAATTAACCCAGGAAAAAATGTTATCACTGCAAAAAAACAAACAAAAAAACAACACTGATTAACTAGAAAAACATAAATTATAAAGAAAAAACTAAATCTTCAGATACATATGAAGAAGGATGTGTTTGGAGTGCCAGTCATTGTGAATGGCATTTTATGTGACCAGAAGCGGCCAAAAAGTTCAGAGGGTGTTGTTTGTTATTCGTTCCTCCTCTACAGGGGCCAAATGGTTGTTCCTCTGGTTCCTAAATCTACGTCATGTCCCAGAAACTTTCCAGTCGAGTTCTTGCTGTGACCTGTAGACCTCACCTGAGGCTGTGCTGCCATTAGTTTCCCATTTTAGCTTTCACATAGCGTCCTCTGTTTGAGATAATGTTGTTGCAGCATCACGTAAATGTCAGTGTTGGATCTTAAGACGGATATATGGTGTCCTTTATGAACAAGAAAAATCTAAATTACATCTATTCATCTAACATTACCAGGCATCCAGATTATTGTTCTGTTTGTTATCTCTCACCACCTTGCTTGTTTTTACTTGTAGGCCGACATACACTGAAAAACATTTTTTTTTTTGCTGGTAATTTTATAACATCAATGTAAAAAAAAAAATTTGTTCTTGTTTAAATACTGGTTTTGTTGTTATTTTGAGTTGATCCAATCAGCATTTTTATCCTGACTATTTTAAAACATTAGTTATTTTAATTTTACTCAATAAGATTGAAGCTGTATGCAAAAAAAAATATACAAAAAGTAAATATTGGAAATGCATAATTCCACATTTTTAATTAAAGTGCAAAACTAAGACAGACAGCTTTGGGTAAAATGAAAAAAAGGAAAATCTGTCCGTTAAGTTGTGCAAATCTACATATCTGTGATATTGGACAGTAAATAGAGCACTATCCAACCAGTTGTAGTAAGACATTTTAGATTGATTTTGTATCACTTGGTGACATGACCTGGAAGCTACTGAAGGAAAACCTAAAATATTACAGTAACATTTTTAATATTAAATGTTCAATGCAATCAAATGTCTAATAAATTGCTGTGTCTGGTTCTTTAGATGTGGTAAGACATCACATGTGATCACATAAACTCGAAGCTATAATGAAGAAAAATATCACATATTTTACATTAACATTAAGATGTTTGGAGATATTGAAAACCAAACCCACAGCCTTCAGGAGTGAGAGGCGATGCAGCCGCTTTATTAGCGCAGTTCTTGGTGAGACGATGGAGGGAGAGTCCGCTTTAATGAAACAAATGTCCTCCTAATGTCCAACTTAAAACTAAGTTCACAGTTAAGTTTCTTATAGCATGCAGACAACAAGAGCACTCAGAGAATCTGCCCACTCACCAAATTATCATTATCATATTTGAAGCGGCGTCATCAGCAGCGTTCTGTCCCTGCAGCTGAAGTGTAACTGTCAGAAAGCCGCTTGACACCGCTGCGCTTCATTCAACTACATTGTAGTAACGCGCCACTTTACAACCCCAGTAAGGGTAACGTCGTGGTAATAATATGAAAAGTCATTAAATAGATTACTCCTTTACCTAAAAATTAACGGCGTTAGTAATGGCATTATATTTAAATGCGTTACTCTCAACACTGGGCACAGTTATAATGATTTTATGACAGACTTCATGTAAAACGCCTGCTCTGACAATGTTTGGATGCTGTTCAATGATTTATGTTGAGCTCTTGTTGCATACCTAGGTGGTAATTTCTGTATTTCAGGTTTTTACTTATTTTTTTGCAGTTATGGGTTTCTCATTTCATATGTTGTTTATACCTGTTAGATACCTTACTTTTTTTCTGTGGTTTGTTCTAGTTTGTTCCTAGTTCGTAAATAACAACCCTTACACCATTCCTAACATCCCTGTGGATGCACACTATGGGGTTTCTTAATTTTCTGTCAGATTTTGATCCGTCTTGTAACTGAAAATACTTTATTTTAGCAGGAACATGTATTGTTCTAGATCGGTTCAGATTTTGTTTCCTCTTTGTTTTTTTATTGAAAATCTGAGTGAATAAGATGGGGTTCCTCAAGGTTCTAGTCTCAGCCCACTTTCATTTAATAAATTAATGTTTTTCCCTAACTCAGATTATTGAGCATTACAACATCTCTAAGCATACGCATGCTGATAGTATACCATTATACATATGCTGGCAAAAGTATGTGTACTTGTGCTTTTATAGATACAATAGGTGCCATCGTTCTTGATTCACAGGTTTTAATTTAATGTTGGCTTAACATAGGCATAAGCAAATATTAAAGACCATTTAGTAATCCAGTTTGTGTTATAGACAAGCAAACTATTTACATATTTTGTATAAATCCCAGTTTCTGATGTTAAAAACTCAAACCCAACCATTTAAAGCCATTTTGATATGCTTTACTTACGCCAACATCATCTTCAAGCTTGTATTTGTTTTTTAAATCGTAACCCACCGCATTTGCTTTCGTTTCACAGTATCAGGAGGAGAAAATAATTTGTGTTTATTGATTTCATCTAATTTCACAAAACAGTGATGATTTAATTTATCAGAGAAATAAGGACGACTGAATGTATTAGGTTCTGTGGTTGTGCTAATATGATTTCCACTTTGCATATTAATACACATTAAGGTGCATTTGGTGTGTGAACTAAAATAGAATATAAGGCTTTTTAGAGGGGGTCCCACATATTCATAGATTTAAACAGTTTTTTTTTATAGTTTCCGTTCACCTACATTGCATTACAGATTTTGCAAGAATAAGCTCCTGTTTAACATCTACAGCTTCTTGCAATTCAAGTATTGTATATTGACTTTGACATAAAATGTTATCTAATTTGAAACTTATAAATGTGACAAAAAGCTATCTATAATGGGAAAATGCCCTATTACAAAACTATATATTTAATGGTGGTGATTTCATGTTGGATAAGAGGTGATCAGAATAGAAAATCTGTTTGTTTTTGTATCTTATGTGGTTTTTCAATCATTTGGCTCAGGTTCAGCGAACAACCTGTTATGGTTTAATCAGCTCTGTCTTGTTTGTTTGCCTTATGTTGTAGAGATAATGGGAAGCATTAGTTAGGGTATGAACATGATGAGCCTGTAATCCACTTTTACTATATATTCCTAAACACATTCCCTGAGCTCTTTCTACATCTTTCCCCTCGAGCTAATGTTCTGTTGTGTCAAATCACCACTAAGGCCATAGTAATTTGGTTTGATTGAAATCCCTTGAGGACAAAAACATCATTAGTCTGAAAAAAGTAGCACATAAAAAACACATCAAAAATGACTTTGTTTTTTAATTTTCTCTCCCACAGGGAGAGGCCATATGTAGCTGATGATAATTGGTAGTTTGTTAATAATGGCTTCATGCCTCCTTCCCTGCATATGTTAAATCCCAATTTGCATGCATAATTCAGCGCTTTAAGATTGATAAATTAAGAAAAATAGCAATATTTGTTTTGCATATTTATTATCCTCCAGGATTGCTTATTTTCTATTTGTTTTCTGTTCTCCAGATGAATTTAACCCTGAAGTCCCAAAGCTGGAGAAGAGCGTGAGTGGCAGTAGCCCGTCGCGTGACCGCCTTCTCCTCACCGTGGCGACGATGCTCGTGTCGGCCGTCCTGTTGTCTTAGCGACCGTCACAAGGAGCTTGCTGGACCACCTTGTCCAAAGGGCTTTGAATTCCACCAAGCTTTTTTTGAAGATGTGAAAGATGAAAGAAGCAAATGAAGAAAAGACAAAGAAAAAAGAAGTGAGGCCTTTAATACTGTCATATTTACACCTGTATCACATGAAAACTACAGTATTTTATGCAGGTGTGGTGACCACATGGAGATTACAACCTATCTTAAGAATCCAATTTTTCTTGTGCTGCTCTCATTGGATGCAGATGAGAGATTTTTTGTAGCATGATAGAGATGAGAACAAAAAAATGAAGTGTTACTCTCATTTGATGATGAAAGGAAGGTTTTTGTCTTAGTTTTGAAGAAGATGGCAACTTTAACTTCTAGAGTGGAATTTTTTTAAGCCTTTGCTGCATCAAGCCAAACTTTGATGTTGTAAAAAAAAAAAAAAAGGCAAGATGGACTTTGGAAACTGTAACAAGCCTTTATAAGATTAGTGAGTAATCAAAACGACTGTCATTGTCCTGGACATTGTAGAATGTTTTCATACTGGTGTCTGGTAGCTGCTGATGATAAAAGGCTGGAGAAAAAGGGTGAAAATTTGTAAGAACATCCATGGGTCTTTCAGTAGTTCATTTTCTCCAGACATCAAAAATGCTCTGGCTTTGTGATAGGCACAGATTCAAAGCCTGCTTCTCTTCGAAGGGTACCAAGTGCCCCTCAGAGCTAGTCTTTTGTCTGCATTTCCTGCCTTCACCCTGTAACAACCCGAGAAAAATACAGACCCTGGACTAGTAATTTGACGGCACTTAGACACAGTAGATGTGGCATAGATGTGTGTTTTGTTCCGCCGCATTTACCTCCAGCAATGGGCTCACAAAAGTTCCAGATGTCAAACCTTAAAAAAAAAAGGGGGGGGGGGGGGGGGGGGGTTTCCTCACAGCAATCAGCACTGTTGTTCAGAAACGCCTCTAATTTGCAATTGTTCAGAAACTGTCAGCAGCAACTTGGCCTCTTTTGATTCCCAGATTATCGGGTTTTTTTCTCCACTTCAGGGGCTTGCAGCCAATCAGGGCTGACAGCCACTGCAGTAGTCCCAGTTACCACGGAGACGACCCCATACAGTCGCCAAAGTGTGGCAGGTGCCTGAGGAGAATTTATGCTTACAGCCTCAATCTGTAGTCATAGAAGAATAGACCCAGTATGAGCATGTGGATCTTGTGCCATATTGTGAAAGGCATTTTTGTGAAAATACAAAATTTTGGCAAGACAATTCTTCCCCGAGGGTTTTAACTAAAACTGTTTGAATCATGACCTGTTGTGATGCTGTAAGGCATTAGTATCACAAAGCTCTTCATTTTTAGGACAGATAGTGAATCAATAAATCTTAATCCTTCCTCTGACTGGAAGTAAAATTAAGATAATGAAGTGGCCCAGTTTTTTCTCCCCAAACTTGAATTATTCTAGAGAATCTTTGGAAGGAACAAAATATTATGGTGATGGTTAGGAGGCCTTCTATTACACAATCGCTTCAAGCTTATCACCAGAGATTAATCTTCAAACTACCAGTAAACATACAAAAAGCTGGCAAAGCTGTTAGGGATATTTTAAGATATTACTTAGTTTTCAACTACTGCTGCTGCTTCTGCTGTCAATCCATCCATTCTCTATACAGGCTAATCCTTGCAGAGTGGCAAAAAACAGGATACACCCTGGACTTGCCATCAGTCCGTCACAGAGCAGCTTAGAGACATACAGGACATGCAATCATGCACCCAGTTATAAATAAGGACAATTTGAAGATACTAATAAACCTGATAGGCATTTTTAACCTCAGTCAAGAATGCATATGTGAATACTGGAATCCCTACCTTTGTGTGTGTATAAGCAAGCTGGTGCAGAACATTTCCCCATATGAGTTTTCGGCAGCCGGCGAAGCCAGGGTGGATCTGGCCAAGGAACCAGAGACCAGAGGCATGAGGGCACCCCACCCCCCAGTGGGGACCTGAACATGGAACGGTGGCTTGGGAGCCACAATCACCAGGCCGCACCAGGCCAGTACCCACAGCTGACATCTTAACACCCTTCTGCCTGGGGCTTTGAGAGGCCACACCAACAGCCACAGCATACGGACGTCACCCCCAGACCAGGCCCAGCGAGCACCCAAACACCAAGCTCAAACAGCTCACCAGTATTAGTCTTGCACTCTGTGGGGCACCAAGTCCAAGCATCTAACCAAGGCCAATGAAACCCACCAAAGAACCTACCAAGCATACAGCAACATACAGAACAGGCAATCAAGTGGAGATACTGGACCCTGCCCCCGCCAAGACGCATGGGACATGCAATACTTCACACACCCATACATAAGGACAATCTGGAGAGACTAGTCATCCTGTATTAATATTTTCTGGACACTGGGAGGAAGCCAGAGTATGTGGAGAGAACCCAGTCATGCACAGGGAGAACATGCAAACTTCATACAGACCAACCCAGTCTAGAGTTTGAATGCAGGACCTTCTTGCTACAAGGCGACAGTGCCACCACATAGAACCCAGCACTGCTACTACAACTACTTCTTCTATTAAAAATAATAATGTAAAATAAGTATCAGTTTACATTTTAATAAAAATTGGCATGAAAAACATTATTTGTTGTCCACAGCAGTCAAACCCCTCTTATAGATGCTGACCTTCTTTTTGCTTCCACTGGTATTTTGAAGATTGAATTACACTTCTGAACTCCAAGTCTTTTAAGGTAGAGGGGTTTTCTTCCCATCACCCATATCATTTCCTACACAGACCCCCTAACAGATTCCACTGGATTAATATTATTTCAAGTAAACTACAACAAAACAATGCATCAATATGATTTAAACAAAGACTTTAGTGTTTCATTCAACAAAGACAATTTCTACACAAAACTTTGTTGCTTTCCTTGGAGAATTCACAATATGGCCGATTTCCCATTGTATTGTCTCTGTGGGGCAACAAAGCCAATGCAACGTCTACTCTTGTATGTCTGAAACTGGTCGTGACACTGTCTTGATAAAAAAAACCAAAAGATAAATAAAAGGTGTGAATGTGAAACTTATCAGAAGTTCTTTTATACTACGTAGGGAAACCTTAATCAAAATTGTGTTATTTATTTACTTTTAAAATGCTCTTATTTTGACATCAAAGTGTATTTATTATCTACATCATTTATTAATGTGCATTCTTAGGCCTTTGCTCAATAAGCTATCGTGCCATTTTTTAAAGTCATTTTTCTTAAAACTGTTGGATTCGTACTGCAGTATTTAGCTTGTTTAGATAGAGATAATTCAGCCGGTAACAGACAGACAGTTCTTGGTCAATAATTCAGTGCAAGCACACTCAGTTAGCCGAGTCTCATGTAAAAAGATGCAGCTGATAATATTGCTGAAAAGCATGTCATAAACCACCTGGGAATGCATAGACAGAGCTGTCATCGTTGGATCCTGCATTGTAATGTACATTTATAAATACATGCAGGGTTCTTGAATGTGTATGAGTGTTTAGCATTGGTGTGGTGGGGTGGGGGGGTTTGTGTGTGTGGGAGTGAAAGATAGGATGTATGTAGGTGGAACGTGTTCGTCAGCGCTTTTAAAGTACGTGGCATTTAGAAAATTTTGTACCCGTTAGCGGAGTCATTTGTAGGATCTGAATATGCAAGCGCGTGTGAGGGAGAATGTGCTTTTCAGTCTTGTTAGTTTATGTTTAAGGGGGGGATCTGAGACGCCGGCAAAAGCATTTACTTTTACTGAAGACAACCACAACACGTGTTTACGTTTGACAAGAATTAATAAACTGTAAATTAAACCAAGAATGAGCAAAATTATGCCAATTAAAATCTTTTTGCAAACTTTGTCTCAGAGTCTTTATTTTTCCATCTGAATCAAATTTTGTACAAACATTACCTAAAAGTGATATTGGCAACTCTTTTAAGGTCTTATTAATTATATGCTAAACAGCTGACACAATTATTCATTTTATGCTTTCGAATGTACTGGCTCATGCAAACTGGCTGTTTCCGAAGGATTTAAAAATGGAAGTTCCAGCCAAGTGCTGCTAATTAAATTGGTCAACTGATCAACAGCACGTGTGACTACCTTTTTATAAGCAGGCACTTTGGGCCTTCGGTGCATACATTGTGTCAAAATTATGTGATGATGGAAAGACATCAGCAATTGTAGAGACAATTTTCACTGCCCATCAATCTGTGAAAGCTTTAAAGCCCTCTTTCAATGTTTTTAAAACTTTTGATATACAGAAAAAAGTATTGACTAGAGGAAATACCTTCAGGTTTGTAGCCAGACTTCACAGGAGTGGATACCCCAGCAAATTCACTACAAGGTGGGACCCAGCAACTCCACAAACAAGATCTCTAGCCTATCTCTGACTCTAAATTTGTGAAGTGCGTTATTGTGCCTTGCAAAAGTATCTCTAGCCACTGAGATTTTTCACATGGTGTTCCATTGCAAACAAAAAAACGTATTTAATGGGATTTTATTTGAAAAACCACTAACGTGTCACATTAAATCTGAGGAAGAAGGTGGGCTGGTCCAAGCAAAACACCTTTGGTAGTGTAAAACTTACTTTAATTACTGTGGTCGCAGCATCATGCTGTGGGGATTCTTTTCTTAACTAGTGACGGGAGAGCTCACCAGATTTGTTGGATTTGTTTATACAGTCTGACTGAGCTTGAGCAATTTTTAAAGGCAAGAAAAACTTACAGCTTGTGTTGTGCAAAGGTGGCTGAAAGCTATCGTAAAACGATTTCACCGATATCTTGGTGTAAGATGTGAATCAGCAGCTAAAGCTTGATTCAGGCTGTGTCACTGAAATAATGCAGCAATGTTGTGAAGAGCGGGTCAAAATCCTTTTTCCATGACTGTCAACAGTAATGGGAGCTTTGCTTTAGATTTAAAATTCAAAAGATATTGGAAAAATTAGAAATTAGAATAGATTTTCCCCATTTGCCCACTAGAGCTTCTGTAATAAAACCATCACCATGGTTCTGCTCTCCCATGTGCTTCTTTTCCTCATCCACTCTCCATTTTTAGATGGACCGGCTTTAAACAAAAGTATAAACGCTTACGTTGGGCATAAATTATCAGTTTTTTATTATGGTCCTATTTAGAGGATCACATTTCAGTTTTAATAAGCATCTCTGCAATGAAACTCAATCACAGCATGGAGTGGAGGCAGAATCACCGCTCCATGTTTCCCATTCTGTCCCTCTGTCTGACTGAAAAAAAAAAGGGGAAAAAACACCTGCAAGCCTTTCACGTCTCTGCAGATTTGCCACTCTACATCACTCCCCTTTCCTCCCCCTGCCCCTTTCGGCTTCTTTCTGATCTTCCTACACACCACAGAAAGGCGGTGACAATGTGAGGGAAGTGTCTCAGATGCGCTAATGTCCATGTCAAAAAGGGACAAAAGAGGGCAGAGGAAATATTTACTTTGATGTTGCACATAAGACCCAAAGCAGAATAGATTTGGTGAGGAGTTTTTGGGCTTCTAGACTTGGGACAGATGTTCAGGTTGGTCAATGTAATATATACTGTACATATATATATATATATATATATATATATATATATATATATATATATATATATATATATACAGTATTGAGCTTAAGCTTTGTGTATGTGTGGAAAAATGCTTTGAATAAAGAATGCTTTCAAAAACCAAAGTGTTAAACATTTAATTTCATCAACAAAATGCAAAGAATGAGCGGAAGAGAAATCCAAATCAATATTAGATGTGACCACCATTTGCCTTCAAAACAGCATCAATTATTCTAGGTAAACTTGCACACTGTTTTTAAAGTAACTTAGCTAGTAGGTTGTTCCAAATATCTTGGAGAACTAACCAAAGATTTTCGGTGGTTAGGGCATCCTCACATCCTTCTGTCTCTTCATGTAATCCCAGAAACACTCTGTCAAGTTGATCAGGACACTGTGTGGGCCATACCATCACTTCCAGGACTTGTTCTTCTTTACACTGAAGATGGTGACCTCGGCTGTATGTCTGAAGTAATCTTCCTGCTTTTGAATACATTTGGGGACGATCTCCAGCCCTTTCACAAACAAACTGCCTTCTGCTACAGCCAAATATGAATTTTTTTACTTATCAGCCCAGAGCACCTGCTACCAATATTCTGCTCCTATGTTCCTATGTATTTCGTGCATACTTGAGTTGCTTGGCCTTTATTCCATGTCGGCTGTATAGATTTTTGGCTCCAACTTTCCCATGAAGACCCCTTCTGTTAAAACTTCTCCAAATAGTAGATGGGTATTCATGGGTCCCACTGGTTTCTGCGAGTTCTGACCCAATGGCACTGCAGATATCTTCTGATTCCGAAGGGTAATGAGCTTGACACGTCTTTCATCTGCTGCACTAAATTTCCTTGGCCGACCACAGCGTCTACAATCCTCTACGTTGCGCGTTTATTTGTGCTTCTTTAAAAGCGTGTGAACAGAACATCTTGAAATCCCAGTCTGCTTTGAAAGCTTTGTCTGGGAGAGACCTTGGTGATTCAGTAGAACTACCTTGTATCTTGTTGCTGTTCTCAATCTTGCCATGACATTAAACTATATTCCACAGCCTCACCTCATTGACTGTTCCTAACCCAGCTTTAAGATCACAGCTGTTTATGTTTCAGTTAATGACTGTTTTTTATCCTACGTGTGACATAGATGATCATTTCCACCTCTTTGTTCTAATTGGTTGATCATACATCTGGCTGATCATACAAAATTCCTGACTTTCTGCAAGTGTACATATGAGAAGTGATGCTGGTTTGAAGGAAAAAGGTAGTGACACAAAATATTGATTTATTTTAGATTTTTCTTTTGTTTGCTCATTTTGCATTCTGTAAATCGATTAAAATAAATAATCCTATTTCTGAAATCATTTTTATGTACAGCCTTTTTTCAAACCCTCCCAAAACTTTTGCAAGATTCTGTATACATCAAAATGTCTGTCATCTGACAGACTGATAATTTCTGAAGATCTCTGCTTACAGTCCCTAAACATTTTAAAGTTTCGACTTGCACATAAATCAACAGCATGAAATAGTATAAGTGTTTTATCTTCTGCTCCTAGGCATGAGCTGACTGCATATATATAGTAAAGTAAAGTCATAGTAAAGTCTATGTACTGTATATAGTGGATAAAATTATTTAGAAGCATATTTGCCTCTGGGTGAGCTGGGATGCAAACTGGATGCTGTAAAAGATTATCTGGCTGGTGTTACAGGACTCGTGCGCGAGATGTCATCGAACTTGGAGAAACTTTTAGTGCAACTTGGTGAAAATTGAAATTAAATAAAACTCAATTTCAAGCTGGTCAAATTCGGAATGATATTTGCCCGCTCAAAGACTAAAAGGACAGAGAAATTGCTTCCCCCTTTCATCCGGACTTTCAATGCACTTTTGTGGAACTTGAAATTAAATGGAACTGAATCTCCATGTGGTCGAATTTGGAATCTTACGTGACCACTAAGAAACTAAAAGGATAAAAAGAGATTTCTCCAGCAAACCACAACAATCAGTATTTTGACTCTATGGTGACCTTCAGCTGATCAACAACCTTTCAAGGTCCCCACGCCCTCCCTCCTACACTCCACTTTTGCTATGAGTAACTGATATGATTTCGCTTTTATCTTTTCAATTACTGTTATTGCCTTGTTATTCACCAAATGTTCTTTTACATACATTTTATTTTATACATTTTATTTTATTCTTCAATTGCTTAATGTTTTCTCTGTAATGACTATTATTGCTATATATATTTATTAATTGATTCCTGTGTTTTATCAGTTTTAAATGTTCATATTTTTACATGAATTATACTTTTAAAAATTTTCTTTGTTTCAATTACTGAATATTTTTTTAGTGCTTCTCTGCTTTTCATTTTCACACTCCTGTCATGTAATTAGTTTCTTCACCACTGAATCATGTAAAGCACATTGAATCGCCTTGTGTTGAAAGTGTGCTATGTAAATAAAATGGCCTTGCCTTATTTGTTTTTGGTTATAAGGAGATTTCTAATTTGAAATATTTAGAGATCTCATAAACACAACTTAAACTCTAGTGTGAAAAAGCAGACAAGTAGCCTTGTTTGTTTATAAAAAAAGGGATTAAATAGTTCCCATATTTCTAGAAAGGGAAAAGGAAAACATAAGTTTCCTTTCCTGTTATAATTGTATGTACCATTCGTGTTCATCTATCAGATAAAGTCCTAATGAATGATTTGATTTAAATTACAATTTATAAGTTTTCAGTTATAAGAAAAATGTTTATTGGGTAAGTTTAAGACGAAGAATAATGCTGTGTGGCATCTAATAAGTCCTTGTTACTAAGGAGGGTATTCCATTAGCATGAAGAGATGACCTCTATTCTATTTGGAGACACATTATCGTTTTCTGAATCATTTATTGTGAAATAAGCCATCTGTAGCACGGGCAGGGCGATGTGAAATTCCTCTGATGAGCTCCGCCGTCTGACTCAAGCAGAAAAACAGATGCCTCCTCCTTAGAGGACGTGTTATAGCTCAGGATGTCACTGAGACAATCAGTGAGAATAGTGTCACATTCAAAGGCTGGTGGTAATCTCTCGTTTCATATGACTATAAAACTGAATTGTGGCTCATTCAAGAAACAGATGTCATTGACAAAAATGCAGAGTTTTGCCTTTTCTGAACTCTGTTAATGGAAATGAAAAAAATAAGCATATTTGAAGCCCTCCTGTACATCAGTGAAATGGTCAATGAGATGACTAATCTGACTCCATTAACTGAATAGCAGAGTGAACTCGGGTCACCGTCAGGTCCAACATCAACATTTTAATGGTAATCAATTCAAGGCTGGTTATTTTGATTAAATCAATTTGTTCTATAGTATGAATTTGGGTCCATTAATAATTTTAAAGCAACTTCAACTCCAAGAGAAATGCCAACACACAACTGAATTCACTTCTGAGCTTTTTTTATAAGGTACACTTGTTCAAACATTTGTGAACACGAATAGCAAACCAGCCAAGCACATGGCTGCAACTGTTGGTGCCAAATGTGATAGCTTGAGTATTGGAAGCTGCTGATCTTCTGGGATTCTACAAGCTACGATCTTTCAGGTTTTCTAAAAATGGTCCAAAAAGAGTAAATCGCCCAATTTTGTGGTAGAAAATGCAGTGCTGATCTCAGTGGAAAATGGAAGGATCAGTTTGAGATAATAGAAAGGGAGCAGCAGCAGCCCAAATCACTGCCTATAATATCCAAAATGTACTAAATACCATCTCTGTATGTACAACGCATTCAACCTTTATGCAGATGGGGTAAAATTAACCCTGGTTCACCATAACTGAACAATTACAAGATTGGAAAAAGTTACTTGGTCTGAGGAAACCTGAGTTAAGATACAACATTCAGATGGTCCACATGGTCCACACAAACATGAACGGGGCCCAGAGATGTATCTCAAGTTTAAGGAATGTATTAACAAATTGCTCACATAAACAAAATAAATTCAGTCTAGCCAAGTGAACTATGCTACTATGTGCTAACTGAAAGAAGACAGATACATAAATGGCGGACAACAGGAACCATCCTTCAGCTTCGGAAGTCAGCTTAATGTGTTCAGAGTTAAATGCTCCGTATTTATGTTGATTTATGCACGTTGTCATACCGCGAGATACCGCTGCGTTAAAAATACAAAATTAATCAATTAAAGTGATGTTTTCTGACCTGAGTGCTAACTATTACCGGCAATAGCTATGTACTGTACATCTTCACAATAAGAGCATTTATTTTCTGTTTTGATGAACCAGAGATTCTGCTGAGTGTTAACTTTTGGAAAATGGTAAATTGTGACATTTGATTACTCAGGCTATATTACATTTGAGTTATGTAATATTTAACACAGACTGCTGATATCTATGTTAAGTTAATTCATATATTTTACTTAGTTCTACCTCTATTTATTATTTTTCATCTGAGACCACACATACATAGTGAATGTGACTGTGGCGTTCAAAACAAAAATGTTAATTTCTTATATATTGAATTTTTAAAAAAAGCAACTGCTTCTGGATTTATCCGTTATTTAAACTGAAAATCGTAGGTTTTTGTCATATTTAGGAATGAAGATTCATACACAGCTACCCTGTGGTTAATTAGAAAACATTTTTCATTGTTTGACAGTCCTACTAAAAGTAAAAAAATAAGAGTGTTTTTGGACAAAGTTTGTATGTTTTCCATTCTTTAAGCACCGTTTCAAAAACCGTTTAAGCACCGGCTTGGCACCGGTATTTTATAAAACTTAAACGATACCCATCCCTAGTCCAAATTCACTGATTTTTCACATTACTTCAGTTTTTGACAGGGAGTGTGAACAGGCAATCTTAGGCCACGTCCACACTAAGCCGGATAATGCCTTAAACGTATAATTATTTAGTCTACACCCCCCTATCGTCCACACTAACTAGCGTCGTTTAAGGTCTGTGGCCGGATAATCTTAATTCAACGGCTAAACGACCTAGTGTGGACAGCTTCCCCGGATAATGAAAGGAAGTGGCGTCAATGAATGCTGCGTCAATAACAATACAACACTACAGACAAAGACAACAGCAAAGAGTAATAAATCGATCTCGTCGTCTGTCCAGACCAAAAATTCTCTCTTCTTCTGAGCAGCTATTGTTATCTTCGATTAACGGGACAAGCAGATATGTACTGTGCTGTAGAGCTTCTTGTATATTATGTAGGCGCTGGCGTCACGTAGATTATACGCGTCTTTTCGCGCATGCCCAGTATTTGCACAGGTCGGTATGGGATTGCGCAATCATCCGACCTTAAACGGACCTTAAACGGGGCGTATATGCTCGTGTTGAGTGGATAACATTAGGCGTCTAACTCCCCGTATAACCTTATCGGCTTAGTGTGGACGTAGCCTTAAACAGTACATCACTGCTACATCATGTAAAGCACACTAAAATGGTATGTTAAGCAGAAGTGTTAAAAATGCATGCAGAGACCAGGTATCTGACTTATTCCTGTTTTTCCCCCTACACACATTCCTGTCATTTTCCTGAAAGGGTTGCCTTTGTATGACCATATCTTTTCATCCTGATTGTGTACAGAACTTAAACCTTTCTTTAACAAGGATTCATAGCTCTGCTCTGCATTTCTGTGGATGTGTGCATTATTTTTGACATCACTCAGAGGAATCGTTTACAGGAAACACACATTCATGGATTTATTGTGCATAATATCTGGTTATAGTTTCGCATGCTGTCTTTTTAAATGTGCAAAACAGTTTTTTTTCAGCGATACTTTGAAACTGAAAACATAATTGTGATGAGATAGTTGTCCTTTTGGAAATGTGTTGGTAAATAACAGTTCTTTGCAGAACTGCACCTAGTTAAATGAACAGCTTAACAGCTTTCCACCCATAGATGTCAGCAAACCTTTCTTTAGTTTCATACAGATCATCTAACAGCCAATATGCACTAGACTTTAAAATATGTCTGCTTAGAAGATAAATTATAATTTTGCAAGAACACTGATGATAAAAATTGTCTTATGTAATCTATGTCCTGAATAGAGTTTGTGTTCTTAGTAAAGCAGGCCTAACCCATTGGGTAAGCTTTTAAATATAGTAGAAAGTAAATTCACTCAGTGCACCATTAATGTTTGTTTTTTTCTATTGGTGCAAGTAAGGATCTTCAGAGGTAATAACATATTGAATCAGATGAGGGAGGAAATATTAATCAGACTTTAACTAGGCCATTGAAAATCCACTAAGGGAACCATAAAAATAACGGCATAGAATATTTGTTACATAAACCTTAAAAGGATGAGCTTAGCTACTGTAGTGGACCTAAACCCAACAGGATTATGTTGATTCAGGTCTGATGATGGCATTATATGTTAGCTCTACACATAAAGTTATTTTAGTTTGCTGAGAACACACAGGGATGAGGTTGTTGACATCTTTAGATATTGGATTAGGTCTGGAACAGACTAAATGTTCTCTTTGTAGCTCACATAACAACCCTGCTTTTAAAAATAATTTAAATGTAATGCCACTGCAGATGTACAGTATGTTTATTTGAAAATAATGTATTCACTAAATTTCAGAGATAATGCTAACTTTTCAAATGTTAAACTAACATGGAAATAATTATTTTAAAAGGTGCAAAATAATATATCTCAAATACTTTGTTAAAATATATGTTCTAGCACAGGCGACTTGGTCATGGCTGCACAAAGAGCTTGCGGTCCTTTTTAATTAGACAAGCATTTCAAAATTACGCCATTTACACCTTGGTAAATGACCTGTATTTGTATAGGGCTTTACAGTATATTCAGTCATTCACACATTCACACTGGGGCGCACTAACAGAGGCGAGGCTCCTGGACACCGGCGCCACCAAGCCCTCTGACCGCCACCAGTAGGCAAGGGGTGAAGTGTTGTTCACATCTTGCTTAATACTATGTATTGTTTTTTTCCATCTGCATCTTCAGGCATCAAAAAATTATTAAATTATTAATTAAAATTAATTAAATATTGCACTGGACTGTACATTATATATGTTACAAATAGGTTACAACTGCGATCATAAGTTTACATACACTCATCATGGGCATTCAGTGATTTAGGGCTTTTAATGTTTGAAGCATTTTTTTTAATTTGCAGTAGATGAAAATTGTATAACTTTGTGGGATGTACCGTTACCAGATATTTTCATCACTGAAAATCTGAATCAGTTCTTGTATATGTGTTATTGTGTGTATAATTTAAAGTGTGTTATATATATATATATATAACTACTTTTGAAAACTATATCAGCATATTGATTAAATATTAAATATATGATGATGATAATAACAACAAACATAATCATAATAATAGTATTAATAATAATAATAATATTGTCAAATTTTGTACACAATAAACGCACCATGTAAACATAGGGAACTTTAATTATTCCTTTTTGTTTTAATTGTATCACTAGTTGTCAAAATTAGTTTACGTTCACTCTTCCTCTAGCCAGCTGTAATGTGACCAACAGCTCGGACTGAACGAATCTCCTCGTTCATTTGTCACGTGACACCTACCAAGTCACTTTCGCGTTGTTAAACAATGATGGCAGCGTGGTAACAAATAACTTTATTGTGGTTTGTATATGCTTTCCTAGGTTTTCGAATTGCTTGTGGCATTTTGTTTTTTATTGTCAGGTAAAACAAAACATGTTGCCTTCTGTATTGTGGTGGAGAATTGAGCTGTGAGCCGGGAAGGAGGAGGGGTGAATGAGTCGTTCAGCTCGTTTGAGCTGTGAGCCGGGAGCGAACGATTTGTTCACGCTAGCGATTCAGCACCAGACACTGCAAGCTAGCTTCGGTTAGCTCTTGGAAAGGAAGGGGTGAGTAACTCAATGTGCTGTTAGCATGTTAGCAGAGCTATAATACTGTGAACTAATGAGCTATTCTCGTGATGTGAGTTTTTTACTCAGGGTTTTTCTTCCAGTCCAGAGCAGAAATGTTTTTTTACTGGGTGTTTTCCCCCCACAAATTTAATTATATACTATAAATATTTCTACTAATGAAATAAGTTGCTAAGAGTAACAGGAATGAGTCGGTAAATGAGTCACTTGGGGTTGTGAATTATGATTCGTTGGAGAACCACAGCCTTGTTTACGACGCTCACAAGAGGGCAACAGCGCCACCTGCTTTTAAAATGAACTAAATGATGCGTTCAAGATTCGTTCAATTTAATGTTCGAGAGTAAATGATCCGAGTCGGTAAAAAGAGTCGGTCTTTCCATCACTAATAATCAGTAGAGTTCATTGAAGTTGTCTGGCTTCTTGGCACGGATCTAGCATTTAAACATTGAAGTTGTTGCTTCAGTTAAGCTTTAAAAACTTTTTTTTAACTCTGTGGCATTCAGTGTGGACAGTAAAGAAAGAATTTTCATTTTACAAGGAAACAGGTTTCTTTAATGTGCACATGACAATAAACACTTTGAACTTGAACTTGATGTTAGTCTGATTTACGCAGTTCAGTTTCGTGATCCTTTATGGATTTATAAAGTGCTTGAATACATTACTATAATGAGATAAAATACATAAAAGCAAAATCATGGAAGCCGGAATAAACTAATGTTTAAAGGAATTTAACAAGAAACATTAAAGGCCTCACAAATCCAGCCGATCGCACGTTTTACTTGTAATGGTGTAACATGGTGTTGTACGATTCAAATGGCCATCCACAGAAATACTTAAGTCCTGTCCCAGTTGACCTTTACCGTATGTCTTCCCCCACTTCTTTCCCCTTTCAAAAATCTGCTAATCACTGTCAAAGGTCGCTGTGGCCCAAAAATGTGGTGCAAAATGTATATTTTTACTAATATTAGCTAAAAATCTGAAAGAATTAGCAGACATGTAGACAGCACTACTAGACACTCTTTAATACATCTTATCAGCCCAAAATTTTGATTTGGGGATGAGTTGCACTTTAATTAATATCACTACACTGAGATTTTCCTTTGACACTGTAAAAAAAAATATGGAAAAGATAAACTAAACTAAATCTGTTGTTCCACACTGCTGGTGTCTTTTATTTGACAACACGGGTGTTCAGAGTGAAAACTACTGATGGATAAAAATGGTAACATCAAGGCTTGATTTGTCCAATAAAATTATAATGTCCAGTTAATATTCAGCTTCAGTTTTCTTCCTTCCTATTTATACAATCTCTTTCACACATGGTTGAAGGAAAACAGAGTTCATTATTGATTAATCTTTGAGTGAAGACAAAGCCTTAAAAAATTCAGTTACATGGTTTCAGTTCACCCAATAGGACTGATCTGTCTCCTGTTTTATGCTGCTGGAACCACGTCAAATCTTCTCAAGACTCTGGATTTGATCTGACATTCCTCCAGCTTCGGGTGAACCCGAGTCAACTTTCCTCCTCCGCATACGGAACCTAACCGTGGTAGATAACGTGATGTGAGGAAAGGGGATGAGATGTTTTAGGACTCGAAATGGCATCATTTAATACCCTTGAAAAAACGTCAGCTGTAGCAACAAAGGCACGGACAGAGTAAGGGAGGATGATGTGAATGCCCACCCTTGACGTCAGAAAGCTATCAAGGCAGTTTAGCAGCGAGATATGTCAGTGTTCACTTCAATGTATTCAACAGTTGCTGATCTGACTCATACAGCTCTCAGGGTGAGACACATCTACAGGGCTGTAAGGTCTTTTTTTCCTCCTGCTAGATCCTTCTGATGGGCCCTTAACACAGCATAGGTCATGTTAAAATGTGAAAAAACTTAAAGACCTATGTAGGCTCACTGAGATACGCAGTTTTTGTGATTTAATATTAGCTTCCTAATTCATACAACACCCTACTGAGTATTGGAGCTTAGAAACAGACTTTCATTGCACATGGGAGGAAAATGTGAACGTGCATCTTAATTAGAACAACGTTAAGCTTCCTGAAGGGCTCTGCTTTTGCGCACAATCATTTGGGCTTTCTCCAATTTTCCTCATGTCAGATCACAAATGTGTTGACAAGCAGAGAAAAATGGAACCACACAGACCATATTTTCTGCCCCAGTAGCATCTGCAAGCCTGTTTGCTGCCTGCGTGTGATCAGACTTTGTTTAAATACTAAACATGGGACAGTTTGACTGTAACACAAGGCTACAGAAAATATGATGCAGAAAACAAAGTTCACGCTTTTCAGTATGTGGTTGAAAGTATTTTCATCAGGTTACAATTAATTATCTTGATTTATTTTGATTTATATATATAGAGAGAGAGCACAGAGCGATAGAGGGTCAGATCTACCACATCAGACAAGACCCATGTTACAGTCTGGGCCAACAGATCCCTGGAATAACCTCAGACATCTCAGTCCAGAAAAGAGGAGTAATTGGAACAGCAAAAATACTGTTCAGAACCTTCAAGCTCTCAGGTCTCTGGTAGAGGAACCAAGCTTGGAATTGATGGGAAACCGCCTGCAGGGAGTACTGGTTTTCCTCACCCACTCTTAGCCAGCTAATAAGCTAATAAGAGTGGAGCTTTGGATGGTTGACTTGATCTGAAGTTAGATGTGAGCTCCAAGATTGTTCTATTTTGTTTTCCTCTTGTCTTTTAAGGATGTTTGTTTGCTGTCGCTCAGGCTGGCATCGCTCTGTGGATGACACAATGGTGTAGTGCAACCTCTTTCCAACAATTATATATAACTGACATTGAAGTGGGTTGGGACATGAACATTTATAGGGTTTATTCGAAGCGGGATACAGCTGCTATGACGTGTTTACAGCTCATCTCAGACTGAACCATTTCTCTGCCACCGCTACAAAATAACAAAATTGCACAGGGAAGTTGGTAGGAAACAGCACACACTTTTTAGTATGGTACATCTGACACCTCAAACTGCCCATATTCAACAACAAGTTAAATGTGATTTTAAATTCTACGACCCCTTTAAAAACCTTTTTGGCACTAGTGACCTGAAACTGGGAACAGAACCCACAACAACTGGAGCCAAAACTATAGCTTCTGGACAACACCAACTCAGCCACTCAGTGCCCCATTTAATGAAATGTTTCAATTTTATTAATCCAATTATTATTTGTTTTTTATTATTCTAAATTTGTATTCTTATATATGTACAAAGTTAGGAATCTCGTGTTGTAACCAGAGGGTTGCCAGTTTGAGCTCCAGCTGTATCTGTCATTTTTTCCTTGAGTAAGACACTTTACCTACCTTGCCTACTGGTGGTGGTCAGAGAGCCGGTTGGCACCATTGTCCTGCAACCCTGCCTCTATTAGTGCGCCCCATGGCAGCTGTGGCTACAACATACCTTGCCATCACCAGTGCGAGAATGGGTGAATGACTGAAAGTAATGCAAAGCTCTTTGGAGTTCATAGTGACCAAATAAAGTGCTATACACATACAGGCCATTTACTATATGTCTGGACCACATAGTCAAAATGTATTTAATGTGACTCACTAAATTCTGTTTTTATAATTGTTTATTTTTAAATGGTCCTCTACAGTTTTCTATTTATTTAATCTTTGACCTAAATCATAAGTAACCGTCTCTCTCTCTCTCTCTCTCTCTCTCTCTCTCTCTCTCTCTATATATATATATATATATATATATATATATATATATATATATATATATATATATATATATATATATATCTGTCTGTCTGTGTTCTAATTTCACAAAATCCCTCTCCTCATTCTGACAGTGAGCTTCTTGCAGTCTGTCCATAATCCAGCTGCACTCCCTCTTGCCAGTGTTAGCCCCTTGTTTTAGACATTACTTTCATTTGCTTTTCCTCACTGCTCGGTAATCACCATCTACCCACTTGTCCTTCCCCTTCCTCTTGCCCTCTAGATTTAGCTGTAATCTGTCATTTCTGGTCATAACATCTGCTCAGCTATCAACAGCTGGGGACCCACATGCAAACAGCCATGGATCATGTGTGTCTGTGTGTGTAGACGCTTGTGTCGTCACACCCTGAGCATCTGGCCACAACTTAAGCTTAAGATGAGCTTCTCCTAGTTTTGGAAAATATAGAAATTAAGTGTAAGATTTATTGACTGACAAAAATACAAAATTGATTCAAAATTTAGGATCTGAGTTTTTTAAAGAGTCAGTATTTGCCATTATGAAGTCTCACTCAGGTAATGCTAGTCTTATATTTTAAAAATCACAAGTAGACTAAAATTATTAAAGCCAAATGCCACAAATGAAATCATTTCCCTGTTTGTCACACTTTAATATTTCAGATTAAGAAAACAAGTTTAAGTAAACACAAAGGCACTTATCAACACAAAAAAGATCTCAAAGCAAACTAGTCCAATGTAAGAGGTTGTCTGTTAAAATGACTAGCAATTAGTATTTTTAAATAGCAGTGGAATAATTATTATAAACTCAACTTTGTAGAATGGTTTTAGCCCAGTTTGAGGGTTTTCAAGTGTGAAGGGCATTTTAAATTTGATTTAATACATTCAAGCAGACCACTTTGAAAGCCTTGTTGAGCTTTTTAAGCCATTTAGAGGTAGACTTGCAGCTTTGCTTTGGATCATTGTTTTGCTGTATAATGCAATTGTACTTTATTTTAAGGTACAATTAATATCTAAATATGATGTCTAGACATTCTCCTTTAGAGAAGACATTTCTCCACAAAGCTGCCCCAGACCATTACACCAAATTTACCATTTTCCTTTTGGTCACAAGTGGATATGTTCTTAGAACACTCCTATGAATGCCATTTTTTTCACGGTCACATTCTTACTTTTGAATTATACGTTGTTGATGCACTCCTTGGAGTAATTTTGGTAGGTTGGCCACTCCTGGGAAGATGCACCACTGGTCCCTGTTTTCTTTGTTTCTGGATAATATTTCTCACTATTGTTAACTGACCTCCCAAAGCCTTAGGTATAGATTTTCCCTTTCCAGATTTTACATTTTCCAGATGTCTGTGATTTAGTTTCTTATCTTGAATTACTTTCTCACAGAGAGCATAGTGTGTAATTGCTATGAGATCAGCAGAAGTTGACCTACTTCATGCTGTCAGGTAGGGTTGATTTAATGAATTTATTCATTCCACATGTCTTGTTTTTTTTCTTCAATAAATGAAACCATAGTTTGTAAACATTTATTTTTTATTTAGTCACTTTAATCATCACATTGTCTCTTGATTTATAAGGCTACATCAAGTGATAGACTGAATTACCTTCAACCTTTTATTATCCTTCAATTGTTATCCAATGGGTATATTCTTTGATTTCTTTCAAAAAAAAAAAAATTTTTATCATGAATTCCTGTCCTGACATATTTTATGCATTACTGAAGGAAGGCAGAATGTTATCTTAAAGTTAAAATCTTAATACCAAATAGTAAATAGTTGTGCCTCATAATCTATAGATGTTTTCTCATACTGTTATTCATTTTTGGCACCATGTTTCTCTTTGACGTTTAAGATAATTGCTTAATCGTTTTGTATTTAATTTCTTTTTTTTTTCTAACACAACTTGTTTTATATTGTGTCCAAGTGACTCATTTTTTTGTGCAAAAACAGGTGAGCGCACGTATGAGCACACCCTCAAAATACAATGTACTCATACAGTGTATTACCTCTTTACCTCACAGTATTAGTTATTCAGTAATAGGACCAAGCCTTTCTCTTTTTCACTGTTTTTTTATGTTTGATGTTGCTGCCCTTTCACTATTCTTGTGTCTATTAGGAGAATCCAACAAAGCCCAAGCATTTTTATCCTTGCTGATGTTTTGAAATGCAGCTTTGGTAGTTTCACATAATGGGCTTTCGTAATTATTTAATGTATTTTGCAAAGCACACCACTTTCTGCAGAGCAAAAATACCTACACATCATGGTGCTGCTTTCAGCATACTTTATAGTTGTGATAGTTTTCAGGCTTGAAGGTTTGACCTTTATTCCACTGAAAATGGAGTGTTTATTGACCATGATTTAGTTTCTTCAGACCTCAGGACATGTCTAAAACAATTAAGGTTTATGTCCTGTGCATTTTGAAATGATACACCTTGCTTTTAATGATGCTTTTGATATATTTTTTGGTTTCTTCCTCGCAAAGAGGTATTTTCAGGACTTGTTGATACAGGCCTCATTTCATAATAACACTCTAGCTGAAGGCCAATCAACATTATCTCCAGAAGTGATGTACATTGTGAATTGGATAACCATTTAACTGCCATTAATGACATAACAAGTATATTAATTTTGCCCAGTTAACTGCACCTCATTTCCTTCTACTGCACTTCTATTTTTGCACAAGAGCACAGCTGTTTACTCAAAAACAACAGCAGAGGTAAGCTTTCACGTGGATCAGATACATCCGCACAAAGATGTTAACTGTGTGAACTGGCAGCAGCCGGGGTACTGAGTGACTATGACCACAATCAGCCCCACATCTATACACATAGCCTGGCAGAACAAGGAGAAGGAGCCATGCAGCGAACTGCTGTGACAGGTTGGTGACAGGTATTTTGTGTTGGTACCAAAACATATCTTCAGGTGAGCCATACTGCCACATCATCTTTTGACATGAACATCAAAAGTTTGAGAAACCATGTATACCACAGATGACAGTGATAAGAAATGTATGTGAATTTTGATGCTATGTTATGCAGACATTCTGTCTGAACTGATGGAGATAAACTCTCCGCAGCATTCTAAAAGCTTTCAGTGGCTGATATAGAGGGGGAAGTGGACCTAATTTTGATTAACGTGGTTAATAAATATTTGACCCCGTTTGGGAACTTTTCACTGTGATGGACTGGCGACCTGTCCTGTACCCTGCCTCTCGCCCGTTGACAGCTGGAGATGGGCAACTTTTCTTGGGGTTTGTTCTCAGATATCTTTTGTTTTAGTTGTGTATCCTGTACTTTTCCACTGTCCTTATTATATCCCTTTTGTATTTTTGTCATGGTTGTATTGTCTTCTGTCTGTCCTGTAACCTGTTTTATCTCTAGATGTCATTGTGAGCGGCAGTTTTGGGCAACTTGAATATCCCCTGGCTGGATTAAGTTTATCTTGACTTTAAGTTGTTTTTAGACGAGGCTCTTTTGCTTGGTCTGAACTTTCACAATTCATATAGGTTGAACTCCAAACTATGACTTTGAAAAAATATTAACAGGTAGCCATATAATTGAATTCAAACTAACAAAGAAACATTGTGACAGCAGCCTGAGTTAAAAAATATCTACAAATTTCTACTTGTGAAGAAACTGAATGAGATCATGCAGCTGGTGTTGTTTAATCGACACATTGTTTAAGATTTTTCTTTCAGTAGAAGATTAAATTAAACGTTTAAGGTCACTGAACTTTAAGAGCAATATTTGTGCTTTGTTGTAAGCTTCTTTCAAATCCCCTTCGATCAAATGGTTTCTTCAGATGTTGCAAAGTGTCCTGACTCACTTGCTTTGGGCATATTTTTCCCAAAAATCACCTTGGCAAGCTAAACTTAAAAATGTTTTTCATTTCCTTCCAAGTCAGAAAAACATCCTGAATCATCCTTTTATATCACAAAGTGAAACGCAGCCATAAAGTCGATAACTTGAAGAAAATATTTAGAGTCTCTCAGACAAATTTGTTTATAGGTTGTCATCGTGTTTCACCAGCTGCTTTGTGCTGGTTTTCAGCAAGCAGTTTTGTTTTATTCTCCAGCATAAAAGATCTTTGAAGGCTGAGGCCAAATGTCTGTTTAGGAACACAAAAGAGTTGCGAGCACCACATTAAACCAGCATGTTGGAAAGCATTAACAGGCATGATGATAGATGGGATGTAAACTGACAAAGTCTAAATGAGGCTAAGGAGCAGGGAGACATTTTAAAGCTATATATTATTATTATTATTTTTTTAACAAGACTGACCAATCAGCTTTACATTCTGATAGTTGTCTCAAGGACAACTTGAGATAACCATGACCTGGATGAATGAGAATATTCACAGGCTTATTCTGATAGTTGTGCTATCCATCTTATTTTAGACTTTCAACATCTGAATAGCGTTTTTAATATTTCACAGACCGTTGCATGGCCTAGTTATGAGTACATGTTATTCCCCAGCTGGCAGCTCACGTTTACGGTAAACCCAACATGACGTGAACACAGCGGGACGCCTGGTTCAGAGTCAGCAGAGGTCCAGCCTTTAACAAGCAACACCTGCGACTAATCAAGCCCCTGCCTTCATATCTCTGTGGTTCAGTAAAAAGAAAGGGAAAAAAAATGGCTCCCACTTTATGGCCCACATTCAACACTGTGGTACATGTGTTATATTTCAGATGGTAAAGCTCTGCCACAGGGAACAAGGAGGCTCATATTTAAAATAGTGTCCTATAAAGTCGATGCAGACATTTACTGCTCCTTCGCTAATCTCCCACATAGGAAATATGCTATAATTTGTCTGCTTTAAAAATTATGAAACAGGGAGTAGATTTACTTTATTGATGTAGATTAAAGTTACCCACAAGTTGAAGACTTTATCTCTTCAGGAATGCATCCTGAACACTGATTTTATGAACAAATATTTGGGTTTACCACTCAGAAATCAGAGATCGACATTTTTATCTTATGACAGACTGACTACATTTTTTTCTGATATTAACAAGGTAGTTACTCAGTAGACTACTGTCACATCAGACACAGTTACTGCCTTTGTCAAGTTGCACTGGCCAGTAATAGATTATTCTGGTGTAAAAATGGTTTCACTGTGTTGGCACTAAAAATTCAACAAATATCTAACCTAATCTTACTGCATCTTAATTTTTATTACACTTAGCAAAAATGCTATGAATCACAAAATATAGCTTTGGATTTTGAGTAAATGTGAATATTATGCGGAATACCCCACTTTTTCTGTTTTTCTCCCCCCACACCTCATTACTGTTGGTGGTGGTGGTAAGGTTAACCAAAGCTATTTTCTCTCCTAAAACCTACTCAGTTTTTTCCAATAATCAAATCAGCATGATGGCACCACTGACTATAATCAGCAGACTAAGTTTAAAAGATGTGGAGCTTCAGTTTTCTTCCTTTTCCATACATTTACAATGTTTGCTGCAGTATGGTTGCTTAGGCATTTTGGACAGCCGTGATTTGAAACTTAATGTGATAGAGCTGACCTGGTATTCTTAGTTGTAGTTTATCTTCATTATGATATGGTTGAGGTTTTCTACAGAGGATCATACATTACATAAACATCTAAAGATAAAAATGTGTGTTTTTCCATGTCCCACTGCACCTTATGTTATTTTGTGCCATCCCACCACTTCCAGCTCAGCCAGGGGAACTCCTTCAGAGCATAAGACTATTTTATGTTAGTGGAGCAACTCCTCCAACACCAAATCCCAGCATTAATTTAAGCTAACCTTTGTTGTCATGCTGGTGTTGTTGGTGCTCCTTTGCCTCTGTAGTGGCATTTGCTTCTGATAGATTTTGCTCCAATTTCTATCCTATTTGGTAAGGCCTACTTCAGAGACGACACATTCAAAAAGTAGAGTGAAATTCTAGGTTGATTACAAAAGTTAATATACTGTTTTCATAAAAAAACATACAAAAATGCTTGTAAAGTTATAAGAAACTCAAGATAGTAAATATTTAGCAAAAAAACAGGAAATTTGTTATATAATCACTGGCTACCATGCCAAAATGTTGCCCAGATGTGGGTGGAATTTTTCCTATCAAAGTTTTTGTTCTTTTCTGTTCTTACTTGTGCTGACAAGACAATCAAAACAATCAAGAGGAACAGAACCGACTTGTATTTTCTATGTAATGTCAAAAGAGAAACAGATACATAAATGTAAAGAAACGTAAGAAAATACTTTCAATTATATCAATTTTAAGTTTTAGAGGAAGCCACTCCATGCCATAAGCAACAACACAAACATGAGTTCCCAGACAAATAATCTTTTTGATTAATGAGATGAGGGAGGGAGAGATGGATCCACATATTGGACCTTTATCTCCAGTAATGAGGGGCTTGCTTTGGTGGAGAGAAAGTTTTATTTTTTTTACTTATTGGTTTATGTTCCACCTCTCACCTACAGTCAACAGACATAGGCTGGGATGAAAAAAAAAAACAAAATCTGAAAAAAGAATAGTTGAACTGAGCCTCCTGCTTAGGGGGATGGAGCTTCAAGGATAACGTAATGAGCTCTGTTTTCCACGCTTGGAATAGAGCGACTAATCATCTGTATCAGCAGGAATTGGTTAAGTTTGTTCTAAGACTTGATTAGGATACCTTATAGATGCCTCCGTTAAAAGATAATGGGCACATGGAAGGAGAGCACTTAAACACACAGAGACTTCCCAGGAGGAGCTGGAAAGATGGATAGACTAGTGGATTCATGGGTGGTGGATTAATAATTTGAGGACTATAAGCAAGATTTGATGGATAATTGGTTTGGCAATAATTACAATTCACCATAAACTATAAAAGCAGCAACAACAAAATAACAGGTCATGCTCCATTATTTCTATTTATTACCTGCTCTATTATCAAATCCATCATGAAATAGGCTCTAACATACTTAAACTTCTCCACTTGAGGCAGTCACTGATGCCTGACCTGGAGGGAGCAATCCACCATTTGTTTTGGTTTAGAACCTTCGCCTTAGATTTAGAGGAACTGACTCCTAACCCAGATGCTTCATACCGGTGTGCCTTTTCCCTACTGAACTGAGAACTTGTGGAACCATGCTTGATCAATATCCATTGATTTAATAAACTATCTTGGGAGAAGAATCAACTGGTATTTTCCTTACTTATATGGTTCAACCTTCAACTCTGTTGCTTCATGCAAAACCCAAAGATGAGTCAGTCAGGTTTTTTTTTTTGCCGCAGAGCGACCAACAGATTTACTCTAATATGAGAAAGTCTGCCAAAATTACTGTAAAGTTCCGATTGTGTAAATGCACCTAATGAGGTTCTGGCATCCCTCCCAAGGTGTAAGAGATAAGTTGAACAGTTTTAGCATCTGAGGGAGCTCTGAGTAGAGCTGTTACCTTTTAGCATGGAAATAAGTCAGCTGACATTGATTTGGCATATATATATATATATATATATATATATATATATATATATATATATATATATATATGATTCTTTCATTTCATCTGTGGGATTTAAATACAATGATTGATATATTCCAGTAAGTAAGCATTTACCCAGCAGATTGCATTGAATCACTGGCGATCCCCCAGAATTACATAGTGCTCTCTTTAAAGTGTCAGTGTGTAGCTTTTGCAGTACATCTTTGAAAATAGCCATTAAAATATTATGTAATAATAGTTACGTAAAGCACATTAATTACAATATTGGCGATATTGTAAAATATGACTTTAAAAATCAGTTTTAAAATACATAGCCGCGGGTCCTCTTTTCAGGGGAAAGCCATAATAGAACGTCTTTACTTCTACAAGAGCCCGGGCGGACAAAGCGCCCAGAACACGCTGATTTCCCTTCAAAATGCAAAAAAGTTTCGCCATGAATAAATTTGTACCTCTTCGCTAGTTTCAAGCGAAGAAAGAGAGACTGATGTGGTCGTCATGTTGCTGTAAGTAGATAATTCTCAGGGAATTGAGCATTTGGAAACGGTACTAGTTGGACCTCCGTCATTGAGTTTCTTATTCGAAGACACAGATACCGCATGCTTGTGATAATTTAGGTATGCACTTCCCCGACTGGCCGAAAATTACACACTGTACCTTTAAGGAGAGAGATTTCCAGTTTTCCCTCCTGACCTGATTGGGCTGCTTTGAACTAAGTTAGATTCAATCCAAAATATTAGAACTGGTCTTGTTTGCTCTTTAAAGTGCGTTAAAAACTTTTGTTATTACTTTATCTCTAGCACTATATAACTCAGGGGTCTGCAATTCCAGTCCTCAATTGCCACTATCCTTCAACTTTAGATGCATCCCTGCTCAAACAAACCTGATTCAAATGACCATGGCTTTGCAAAATCTGCTGAGTGTTTTGATTACAGTTTGTTGGAGCAAGGATGCATCTAAACGTTGAAGGACAGTGGTACATGAGGAGTGGAATTGCAGAGGTATAAATAAACTAACTTGAACTAAAATTGTCAAATTACAAAAAACATGATTTGCAGATGTTGCTTAATATGGTTTAAATAAAAGACCAACATTCTATGTTATTTTCCCTGAAATGACCCAGAAAGCAACCCTACTCCTGATGCAATACTAAAGTCCCAGAGAGAGCACTGAAGTCTTTTCTGACGCTGATGACTTCCAGACACAGCCTCGGTTTATTATCACACTGCTAATTCTGCTTTCCACAATTACACCAACCATAGTTTGAGAGTAGTCTTATACTACATCCCAGTGGGAAGGTAATCGACCGACATTAGCTTGTTTTATCTGAAACCAGTAAGCCTGTGAAGTATAAAGAAAGCCCTTTAAATATTCAGCTCTCTATTAATGAGATATTTTCTTCCAATATCTATGAATAATCTATTTTTATGTCTATAAGAGAAATAATTTAACTGCAGTTTGGCAATGCAAATTATTGTTTTTCGCTCATTAAAAGATATGAAGAAAATATTACAGACATCCTAACTCAGGGGTGCCCAAACATTTTCCCTCAGAGGGCCTAAATGAAAGGCTATCAGAGAGCCACGGGCCAAATGTAATAATATTTTACTCGAAATACAAAAATTGTATTATAGTAAACTGTTTTTCTATTCAATATACAGTTATGTAGTCTTTCTGTTTCTTTAAATAACATTAAACAAAATGAAAAAAAGTACTTTAAAGCCTTTTAGAAGACACATCTAAACTTTTAAAAACGGTTTTAAAATGTATTTTAAAAAACCTACTCTACATTCCCTTTGTAGTTCCTTGTATTTAAATTTTAAGCCTAATTTGTGATATTTCAAATATAATTTCAGCACTATGCGATAGGAATATATGCAGCCCAATTTTCTCATATATACAACACTCACTGGGCTGATTAACCACAAATAGTATGAGCAGTTGAAGAATATTCATGATGCATATTATGCTGACTGTCTGAACATGTGGATTTTTATGTAAAACCCAGGGCATCCCCTAGCGGGCCAAACTGAATGGTTTGGGGGGCCAACTTTGGCAGACGGGCCATAGCCTTTTACTATGGGTAGAATGAAAGGGTGGCTAAAAACAAAGGGCTCTTGTACCCACACTCTTTTAGTTAGCCACATCATTTCAAAAGGATCATATTCTAGGCCTTTACTCTGCTTATCCTAATTGGACTTTTTTGTTGTCAGTTGCCTTCTTTTAACTTTCAAGACCCACATTTGTTGAAGTTTGTTAAGTTGACCTCTATTTTGGGCCCAACTTATCTTTTTTTGGAAGAAAAAAATATATATAATTTGTTTTGAAAACTGGCCCTCACACACCATCAAAAGGCTGAGTAGTCTAGTCATATCCACATTATATGATACAAAGGTGTAATTATAACAATTCAATAAGAAATAAATGTGGGAGTACCTTTACTTATTCCTCACCAGAAAATACATTTAAGTTGCATTTCAAAAGGTATTTGATTGTTCATGGATTATTTATGTGTTTCTATATATATTTAGAAAAACGCACAATCTCTGTGTTGTGGTATTATGTCCTACTTTTTTAACATGGACATTAAGACCTCTTTCCTGACAACCACAGAGCTTAGTACTTGCCTGTTATGAAACAATGTTGATTTGGGTTTGGGGTCGTAGTTATTAATGTACAACTGTTTACAGCACAACGCGGAGCCATGCATCAAAATGAAAATTATACAAGCAGCTGACGTGGAAGGATTATTTCTAAAATGATGTGTGAGATGTATATGACCCAGATGGACCCAGTCTGAAGATGAGTGAAAATGTGTGCGTGTCTATGGATAGGAGCCCAGGGCAGCACTTACACAACAGAATAAAAACAAGTCAGAACATGGTTACATGGTTCACCTGTCCAGGCAAAGCTCTTGCACAATCATGGCTCACTACAAGTGGCGTGAAACAGAAAATCCTAGTCTTATTTTTGTAACATTTTTATATTATCACTTAGGTAGAGACCCCTTTCTCATTTAGTTCCCACTTTGAAATGAAAATCGGAACTGTTTAACAAGCTTACACCCGGACTTTAAGTTATCTCATTTCTGGAATCAGTTTTTTTACTTTTTTGTTTTGTATGGTAATCTATACAGGAATGGACTGAAATGAGTTTTTTTTTTTTTTGCCAAAGAAAAGAGATAAATTATAAAAGGTTAGGAAGTTTGGCCAAAAGTGGGTGTACTCTAACCGTCAACATCTGGTGACTTGCGATAACTAATCATTCACTGACAGTTGCTGTGTTTTCATTACTCCTCCAACACCTGGAAAAATGTTTACTTAACCTTGCAAGTTCATTTGAAAAGTGGAAGCACCATAATAAGTTTAGTTATTTGCAAATCTGTCTCTGGAGTGCCTTACTGATGGTATAAAATTAATTTGACCAAAAATATGTTTTTTGTTCAAGGTATAAAAAAAATCTAATCACTGCCATCAACCTGACAGGGAGAAATCTGAGTGCTTTTTTGGGTGTTGATCACAGCGATATGAATTGTGACTTAAAGTAGGGCTTTGTAGTTGTGGATTCTCTGAATTCTAAGTTTTTTATATTTTCTCGTAAATATTACCATTTATATTACAAAACCTGGTATTATCATTATTATTATTATGAAAGAATAATATGGTGAGTCCTGGAAGCAATCAGTAATGCTTGATTTTATTTAGGGCTATCAAATAGGGGGCTGAATACAAATGCATGACACAATTCCCAGATTATAACTATTTTATAACAATTTTGAAAAACTCCAATAAAATACACTAGGTTTTTAATGTAATAAAATGTAGAAAAAAGTCAAGGGGTATGAATACTTTTAAAAGGCACTGTATACTTGACTTTCGGGCTGTCCTTTAGAGCTATTGTCCTCCTACTTTTATATGCATTCCTTCTACAAGGCACCTAAATGTGATGCACGTCTCGTTAACAGACTTCTGCAGAGCTGAGTGACTGAATGCTAAATAGGAAAGTCAACATTTGATTTTATGGCTGATAGAGGAATGAATGAGTCTAAATAAATGCTGGATAGTAGCTCTTGTGGAATTAACTTTTATGATAAAGAGCTATTGATGATAAAGATATTGGATAAGATGATAATGATAAAGAGCTATTATCAGCATATTTTCTGTTCTAATATTATGGTTATAAAATGCCAACAGAAAAAAAAAATATTTCTGTTCGATTTAATTATAAAAAATGGAAGGAACATGTAACTACTGTATGTATATTGGCTACACTGGCAAGAACAACATGATATTTTAAATAGTCATTTGAACATCGAGTTGTGCTGGCTGTGCACAGATAACAAGATGCCTGGCGGATAACATAGGATGTAGAGTTGAATAAGCATCTATTGAAGTAAAAGACATCATTATTCATAATTTCCATCCAGAGCTGCCACATAGTTCAAGGACTAAAGAGTGAAGCTGTTATGAATTTCAATTAAATCAAAATAACACTGAGCAGACATCAAGATGCCACCTGGACATCATAAGAACAGAGTTTAATTAATACCTTTTCAGCATGAATGATAATTTCAATCTATTTTCTGAATAATTGCCACCCCTGGCAGAGATATGTATAAAGTAATGTGGCAAGCCTTAGGATTCAGATTATTGTAAAAATTTCCTGACTTGTGAAAATTAACACATTTCTGCCTTACTTGAGCGGCTCATTCTCTTGTTTTTTTTCTGCATTCGGAAGCATGCCTATGGGCCTTGATGTTGTGTCAGGTTTATTCCCAAGGGGAAAAAGAAGTTTGGGATAAATAATTAATAATAAATAATTACATTTTCCTACTCTCTGATTAACATTAACAACACGTGTGTCTCTTGTGATTTGAGTAAAACAATTTCTTATTATTGGATTTCCCCACTGAATTAATGTTCTTAAATAAAAGGTTGACTTTCCAATTTTTCTTTAATATATTACTAAAATTAAAATATTAATATACAACTTTCTCCTTACAGATTTTTACCGGGGCTAGCAATAAGTGTGCTTTAACAGACAGATATACCTCCTTGTGGATTTAAAACAAGGAAATTAAAAATGCTGCTAACTAAATTATTAATATATATATTTTTTTTTTACTGTAACAGTAAGAATTTAGGCCTGAAGCCCATTGATAAAATCAAAATTCAATCCCTTTAACCATGATGGCATCCATATAAATACTGAGTGGTCCGGATGATGTTGCACACAAACAATCCAGATGTTATGCATTGTAGCTCAGCACGGATTATGCGAGCCACTTAAGTAAGAAGATAATGATTTGAAATGGACCAAACTGTGAGGTCAGTACAAGCTGCTATATGAACAGCACATATTTTGTCCAATTCTATAATGTAGGTCAGTGTCAGCCACATCATGCAACAGTTGCAGTCAAGTCACATAAATAAACTATTTAGTATGAAAGGTAAAAATACAAACATGTCTATTTAAATTTACAAGAAAATAATGTGAATTTTTGAGAATCACAAGCCCTTCATAACATAATACAAATAGAATCGAGTTTTATCTTAATCTACGAATTTAATGAACTCCCTGTCCTAATATGGTAATCACAATATTGATAAAATGTTACATTTAACTGATTACAAGTTTCCCAAGATAAAGAAAAATATGTGCAGCCCTTTAAAACCATTTTCAACAACATACAATTTTATATTGTATTTTGATTGGCAACCTGATTGCAGAAAATAAAATACATAGCCAAAAGAGTTTAAACTTGTTTCTGTTGTCTTGCAGTAAGACTTTAAGGAATCTGTGGTCTCTAAAGATAAATATTTTATTGATAAGTCTTATTACAGTCATACTACAGCACTTTAATATGGATATTTTAATGTGATATTTTCCTTCTTTTCAAACAGTAACTTTAAGATCTCAGCATCTTAAATGGCGGCTACACTTTGATATTAACTATATCCAAAACTTTATTTTAACAGAAATGATGACACTATGTAAATATGGTGTCTAAATTATTAAAATGGGCAGTTAATAGCGTTTTTAAAAGAAATCTCACATATTCACAGACAGCTTTGGTCCCGATTAATACCAGGGATCTACAGCATTTTCTGCGTTGTTTTTGCCTTTCCATTTAAATTAATTGAATGGATTAGATTTAGTTAAGATGGAATTTGATGAGACACACTGTACTTTAACTGCATTGTCCAGTTTGGAAGATGTCTTATTTTTTGTAATTTGGCAATTTAAAAATGAAGTGAAAAGGAATAATAATGGATTGTTTATATAGTTCTTCTCAAAACCCTCAAAGCACCTTACAATTCCATTATTCATTCATTCTCATATTCCCACAATGATGGAAGCAAGCTACAATTGTAGCCACAACTTCTCTAGGATGGTCTAACAGAAGCAATAAAAGCTATCTTTGCTGAACTTACAGTATATCAGCATAATGGCAATAAATTTTAAAATTAAAACACAATGATGCAGAAGACGAAAAGAAGAAAAATTATTTTTGTTTTGCAAACAATATAGCTGATCTCTAGAAATAAAAAAAAGTTCTGAAAACTTTCAAACAAGGAAGCAAAACAAATAAACAATGTCTGAGGAAATTGACAAGTGCTGAATCTTAGAGGGGATAACAAGAATGAAGCATGGGAGACAAATGTATAGTATACTTTTTCAACATCATTACAGGGTTCTGGTGCTTTATTGAGAAGGATGCAGCAGATTGAGAAAGGCATGCTGCAAGCAAAAGGCAGAATACAAACAACAAAATAATAGTTGAAACATAAACAGGACAAAGAAGGGATATCAAAGTCACAAAATATCTAAATCCAGGTTTGATTTCTGATGTGAATCTTTCATAGTTTTTTCTGTTTAGGACTTAATTTGTACTGCTGAAGTTTGGACTTGGTCAGTTGTTGGTAAATTATTCTGGAGCAGATGTTTTTGTAGTGTTTTGTTAGCATACCCTAGAATACTTTAAAAAGAGTCATGCTACACATATCTATAAAATAAACTAATATTGAATACAATTTAAGACTCTTTTCTTCCAAAAACATATAATGTATATGTTTTTTTGGCTTGAAGGAGAGGCAAATATCATGTCCAGTCGTATTTTTTAAACTGTCAAACTAGGTTTGCCTAGCCCTGTACTTAAAAAGAACTTTCCCTGTGTAAACATGTTTTTCCTCAAAGAGTCTTCTACTCACTGGAGAACAAGTAAGTGAACACGCATAATCATTACATATTAATGTGCTGTCATGTTAATACAGCAGAATGTGTCCTCACTAACCTATCCTCAGGTGACTCGCCAACACAAACAATTGCATGATGATTACAGTGGTGGAGAACCCATGCAGAACTATAGACTTAGACAATAATAAATTCATGCCAGCAGGAGAATCCAGCCTGCTGGAAAAATAAAGCCTGAAAGTCCACCATTGTAGTGTGCAGATCCATAATGCAGAAATCCCAAAGGGGCAGCACCTGCCTTCTTACAGAGGGAGGAACCCACACAGACACCCAGTTTGTAGGGCCACTGGAGGCTGTTGTAGAGGTGCAGAGAGGGGCCCCTTAGCTGAAGGTCTTTGTTCCTCTTTCATGAGCTCCGCTTCCCTCTGATGATGGGCCCATTGTTTGAGCTTCCAGTGGACCTGCACCATTCAGGCCTGATGATAAAGCCCCCTTTCACGTAACTTAAGCAGGGGAAGAAGGAGGGAAAAGAGGAGTAAGGGGAGAAAGGCAGTGATAGAAGTGTGGAAAGGCAAAGGAGATGGGTTGAAGAAATTTAGGAGAAGGCTGGAGAAAGTGTGTTTTCATGGAAGAAAGAGTTCTGCAAGCGTGACGTGTGAGATCCTCAGATACATTTCTACAAAAAGTTGGAAAAGGAAGAAGAAAACAATAATAAGATCAAAAAAGATTATCGGAAGGAGCATGAAAACAAAAAGGTGCCTCCTGTTCTTAAACAGACTCCTGATCAAAGATAAGCCCTCAGGTGAACAGAAGGTTGTAGCTTTGCAGTAGTTTCGTGCTTGAAGAAAAACATAAAAATGCATTTATAAAATCTTGGTTGCATAATTTAGTCCGTTTACAGGATTGCGTGAAAGTCTTGGAAAAACTGTTCTCATTGAACTTTGCTTAGAATGTATGCCACAATTAATGAGAGCTCATGTATGTGAGTTGCAATTTTCTTTTGCAGTGTGACACAAATGCCGCTTATGTAAGTATGTATTTATTGTGTAACCATGCAACTAAACTAAACATGCCTCTTTTTGCCTGGAAAATAATGGAGGAGGAAAATTTGAGGAAGATGGAGGAAAGAAATATGACCACTGTAGTTGTCATGCAAAACCGGAGGGGATGCTACAGAGAATGTCACACAGTGCTCGGTCATAACAGCAGGGTACTGCCTCTAGGCAGTCTCTGCCCTTTCTCCTCAACAGGATTATAGGGGTGAATGGTGAGCTCTCATCGTGGTCATGCGTTTCTTTTCCTGGTACGCGGACAGGAAAAAGCACAAGCAGGAAGCAGTTGAAGTTGTAAACACTAGCCAAGTACCACAGGAAGACATGGATTGAGGCCACAGGCCATAGAAAGGCGAGTAACAGGGATGAATGCGGCAGACGTTCACATCCGGCAGTAAAAGATTCAGCGGCTTTTCACTCAGATTAAAAGCAGCTAAACGGAAATCAAACACCCAAGGCATATTAAAGCGGATTAATCCATGCAATTTACAAGATCGTTTCTTACCACTAAATTTAATAATCTTGTCTGAAAGATATAAAGTTAGTCACCCTTTATATCAGTGTACTATTTTGGGAGGAAGCTTTGTGATGTGATGCATTGCAGCAGAGGTGGTCATCATGAAATAATCTGTACTGAACCCTTCTAGACTGTTCCATGTCAAAGTGCTGCTGCATGTAGAAATGCTAATATCATGCTATATTGAAACACTGTTTACAGAAGCTGAAGAATCATCAAAGACTGAAGTTCACATTATGAACATCAAAGACGCTGAGTATATTTGTCAGACAACGCTAACAAATGTTTCTGCAAAGACCAAAATAACCAGTGAGGATTAGAACATGCTGCTAAAAGCAGTTGGGGGTGCCTTGGTGGACTGGCTCATGCAACCATTTTAGAGGTGTTGGAAAAACTTCAGTTATTCAGTCAGTTCAATCCATTGTCCTAACATATTGAGTGATACAGCAGGGAAATAAGTTTTAAACCTGTCAATGTTCTTTTCTATAGTTAAAATGGTGTTTTTGGCATGAATTTCACACAAGCTGTTGGTAAACTAAGGTGAAGGCCAACACAACATATTCCCAGAAATATGTGTATTAATTAGTGAGAATCAGTTCAGTTTCAGTTTTAGTTTATTTATATTGCACTAATTCACAACAGACGTCATCAACAAAGTCATCTCAAGGCACTTTCCAAAAAATTTAATTTCAGTACAATTATATAAACATTCCAATCAGTTAAAGGAGCAGGGGGCCGGATTGAAGAAATTAAACTTGCGATTGCCGCGGCTGCGAGTAACTGCAGCCACCGCGGGAGCGCGCACAAAAAGTAAATAAATCATGACGTAGCCTACTTTCAAGCCACCGCACATTGTTCACATCGCCAGCTGTAAGTAAGCAAAGTAAGTAATAGTGTTTAATTGACCGCATCTGAAGTCTATCTTTTCCTTCTTCCTGTTAAATCAAGAATGTGCAAGAATTGTAGATTGACGTTACATCCGCGTGTAAGCGCGGGAAATTCGGCCACTGGATCGTAGACTATTTTGCAGCACACAAGTTAATGGAATTACATATGGGTGGACTCATTTTACTTAGTTTAAAATGCTTCATTACCAAATACAATTACAAAACTGAAAATGATTATAATGTATTTTAGAAATCCATCCCCCTGCTCCTTTAAAGGTTTTCTACGGAAGGAATCCCAGCAGATTGCGTTGAATCATTGACATGAGGTTGTGCACGGAACATGCAGACTCCGATCACAGCAATCCCTTAGTAATCCCTCATACTGAGCAAGTATGTGGAGAGGAAAAAATCCCCTTTAACAGGAAGAAACCTCCAGCAGAACCTAGCTCAGTACAAGCGGTCATCTACCACGACCGTCTGGGGGTTTAAAAAGACAGAGATTAAACACAAAAAGAACAAACGAACTAATGTAAGAGTGCTTTATATGTTAAAGACCGTAAAAAGTTGACTTGGAGGATGTTCGGTCACTGGGAGCATCATTTGAACCAATGCTACCCATCCAGCAGGGCATAGCTGAGCAGGATACCGGACCAGGTGGAGCTTCTATAGAGAGAAAAACACTGAGAGAAAACAAGGTTAACAATCACAATAACAGTAAAAAATACATCTGGAGAGTAGTAAAAGAGAAAAGTAGAAGAGTGAAGAAAAGTGGTCAGTCTGTCCTCCAACAGACTAACCCTATAGCAATATAACTACAAAAATAATTCAGGATAAACTAAGCCATTCTAACCATAAACTTTATCTAAGAGGAAGGTTTTAAGCCTAGTCTTAAAAATAGAGTGTCTGCCTTACAGACTAATACTGGGAGCTCGTTCCACAGGAGGGGAGCCTCTGCCTCCTATTATACATTAGAAATCCTAGGAACTACCAGTAAACCTGCGGTCTGAGAGTGAAGTGCTGTGTTAGGATCATGGAACTATCAGATCTCTGATGTATGATGGATTTTGATTATTAAGGGCTTTATACGTAAGGAGGAGGATCTTAAAATATATTCTGGACTTAACAGGGACTGAACAGCAACTGAATACTTTTGAATTACACTGTGTGGACTTTCTGATGATAAGGAATTACAGTAGTCCAGCCTTGAAGTAAAAAATGCATAGGCTAGTCTCTCAGCATCACTCCTGGACAGGTTGTTTCTGATTTTAGCAATATTCCAGAGGTGGAAGGAAGGAATCTTGGAAACGTGTCTGGGTCAAAAATGACACCTAGGTTCTCTACATTATTACCAGAGGCCAATTTAATGGCATTCAGATGAAATGATTGACTTAGCAGTTTCCTTCCTAAAGCTTCTGGTCCAAAGAAAACAAATTTTGTCTTGTCTGAATTTGAACGCAGAAAGTTAGGGGTTTATGTCTTCGAGACATGCCTGTAATTTACCTAGCTGATTGGATTGGATTAGGTATGGATTTTTGGATAAATATAGTTGTGTATCATCAGCATAACTGGAAATTCATATTATGCTATCCAAACATTTTACCAATTGGAAGCCTTTATATAGTAAAGAGATTCGGTCAAAGCACAGAACATGTGGTACTCCACAAGTAACCCTTGAGTGTGAAGATTTATCATTTACATGAACAAACTGGAACAAATATGATTTAAACCAGCCTAGTGCTTTCCCCTTGATTCCTGCAACATGCTCAAGCCTTTCTAAGAGAATAAAACCTGACTGAAATTGTTCAAACAGGTTGTTGCTGTTTAGATGCTCACATACTTGATTAGCAACTATTTTCTCCAAGAATTTTGGATAAGACAGGAAGGTTAGATATAGGTCTGTGATAAGGATTAGATGTTCAAAAGAACTGTATCTATTAATTGGTCTAGGGTGACACTATAAATTTGAATAAAAAGATGGTTGCAACTCCTCCCCGTCGCCCAGTACTTCCAGGAATGTGAAAAAGTAAATAGTTGGAAAGAGATGACTCATTTATACTAACAAAATACTCCTGCTGCAGCCAGGTGTCTGATAGGCAAAACAAATCAATTTTATTATCACATATCAAGTAATTTTCTAATAAAGTATTTGAGGAGAGGGATCTCGTGTTCAATAAACCATATCATATTGCCCTATTTTCTTGTTTAGTCAAAGTCGCATTAATTTTAATGAGACTTTCATAATATTCTTTTGTTAGGTTAATTTTTAATCTTTTTTATTTTGGCTGTGGGCAAGACCCTGTCTCAATGGCGTATTGAGTAGGTACCAGTACAGAAGCTGCAGAGAGGTGGATTAAACTATGACTCTACTTCCTGGTCTGAACCCTGGTTTGTCAGTTTTTTGAAGGACTAATAAATCTGTCCAGATTACTGGAAAGAAGAGCTGCTCCACAGAAAGTGGGATAGATGATCTCCTCTAAATTAGACCAGGTTTTCCCGAAAAGGTCTTCCAGTTATCAATGTATCCCACGTTGTTTGCCGTGCACCATTTAGACAACCATTAATGAAATGACAGCATGTATATATTGAGCACGTGTCCATAGGTTTTTTTCAGTGACCTGACTAAATCCCTTGGGTAATACATAAGGGATAATGCCTGACGAGGTGTCCATTATCAGAAATTAATGGACAGCGCGGAGAACTGAACCGTCCTCCACTTCGCGTCAGCCGGTTGCTTCCGTGAAGTCCATTAATTTCTGACAATGGACACATCGAAAGGCATTATCCCACCTATACCATGGTCACTTAAAGAAAGAAATATTTAATCAATTAATAAAACTTTAATGTGTTTTAGAGTTAATATCGTGAGGGTTTTTATTTTTATAAGTTGAGCAAACTATTTAATATCTCCCGTATATAGGCGTTGCCAAGCAATTTGGCCACAGCGACCCGACCACAGCAGTTGATTAGTAATGGGAAGTCTGTTGCCATTTGAGCCAGCGCAGTAATTTAGAACTGTCATCAGGCAATTTGACGGGACGCCTTTTACAGTATAGTGTGTCGCTGATTTTAAAAGCTACTGATGTTAGAAATGCAAATTTATAATCACTTTGTTGATGCAGCTATCTTTATATTTTTATGTTTGACAGCCTTATTGGGTTTACTGTAAAGGTTAGGTGTGATTATACTTTCAATTTATGCAGTAGGGATTTTTACCTCTTGACGCATTCAAGTTTTTATTTTTATTTTCTCAAATTCTGACTTCCCCGCAGACTATAATTAAGTCAAATACTAAGGAAGTCACTAATGCTGTATAATGCTGACTGTGTCAGAAGCATTTTTTGACGTATCTGACTAGAATTAACCATTTAGTAGAAAACTTTTGTTGGTAATGGCAGCTTCTCTGGTGATATTTTATCTGTTTTTCCACACAAATCACCTTCACATCCTTGAAGTCCTTGGGACCTCTTCTACAGTATATGGACCTAATTTCTTTCCACAGAATTTCAGTTGGATTAAAGTTGGGTAACTGACCAATCTAGCTTCAATTCACCTCTATTATTCTGGTAGTTGAAAATAAATCATTAGTAAGAAGGTTCCAGTACATTGCTCCATCTATCAGTATGATATGTTAAAATAAAAACCCCATCCAATGTTGTTGCCACTTTCAAACGTCACCACTGATATAGTGTTTTTGTTTTGATGTCCGATGTCACTCTTCCTGAAAACAAAGTTTATACAAAGGCATCCAAAGAGTTAATTTTGGTCCAGCTTAACCAGACTTCATTCATTCAGACTTCAGTCAAGCAGGGATTCCTTGGCTGCTGACTGTGCATAGAGGTCTAAGCAGACAAGCAGATTACTTACTAATCCACTCACAGAGCTCTTCCCAAAAATCTCTGCAAGTGGATCTTGGTTTTCAAATTACTATTATGACATATCTGTTGAGTCGTCTCTGAGATATCTTTTAAGAAGCACCTGATTGATATTTAAATTTTTCCTTGCTGGAAACAGTGTTTACTGAAACATTACCATACACTGTCAAAAACAGGGGTACAGAAGGGGTACATTACTGTGCCAAAAGGTCCACAAAATCAGGGTTTTGAAAAGTTCCTACATGTTTCTCAGAACTAAATTGTAAATTTCTTGGATAGGTTACGATTTCGATTATCGTTTTTTTTTTTACTGAGAATACATCCATTTGCAAAGCTAAATATATGTTAATTGACTTTTATTTTCAATGCATATAAATCTTATTTACTGGTGTTTTTATTATTTTTTTCAGTGTTCTCTGGTATGAAAGAATGCCATTTGTGTCTATTTGTTTAACAAAAATTATTCCCCTCAATAATTTTAGCATATTCCGGTTCAGCATTGAAGAGGGTGGGGAGAATCAGCACGATTTGGGGGCTTGCTCATTAAAATTAATGACATGCGAGTTTCTGTCCTCTGCTTGGCTAATTGCACCACAACTCTTACATTATCTCTGCTTACTAAAATCAGAAAGGTTTAATGTGAAATCAAAACAATGCCGATTTTTAGCCTTAGATGGGGATTACCACACAGTTTAGGCTGCATTCCCAAACAAGACCTAACCGCAGTGCAACAGGGCTATTTCCAGCCTCACAGTGAGCCTCAATCAAGAGCTACACCTGCCAGTCAGACAGGGATTCGACGGTGCGCACTTCCCTCTTTGCCACTGAGGTATTTGATTATTTTCTTCCCCTTAGTAATATGCTGAAATTCAGCGGGTCATCTCATTTGCACTGCAGTCATAGTTGTTGGGTAGAGCCCCTGCTGCCCACTGGCGAGCGGGTAGGCCCACGGCGACCTCTGTAAACCAGGAGATTTAGCTATCATGAGATATTACTCTTTGTGTTTTGAGCTTAACTTAAGTTTGAGGATGGTTAAACAAGCTACTTCTCTGGGTGGATGTGGTCAAAGATATTAGTGTGTAATCCGGTAGTATATTTCATTTTCAATGTTTAAATAATCTTGTGCCAAAAGTTGTATGCAAATTAATATCAAAACAGAGTAGTAGGGGGATCACTACAAGAGGTGCAACTACACAGAACTGTGTAGTACCACAGAGAAAAACTAAATTTGCACAATCTACATTCTCAGTTCAAGGTACACTGCTATGGAACAGCTTGCCAGCTGAATGTAAAATGCAGACACAGTTGAATATATTTCAAACAAAAATGAAAAAGTGGTTCAAACAAAAGCAGATATGTGAACATTGATAGTTGTATATAGTGTCAGCTGTTTATTCTATTTTATTTGGTTTTGCATTTTATGTATATATATATTTTTTTTATTTTTTTTATAGAAAAGCCTAACCAAGGACTGGGGCTGCAAATTAGCCTTTAGCTAGAAGCCTATATGTAGAGCATTGGCTGCATGAAACTGTACCAATGTTATACTGCATTGTCCCTGTTAAATAAACTATTTAATTAATTGTGTGTTTTAACACAATACTTAAAAGTGAACAATGGGTGAACAGTTTATTTTTTACTTACAGTAGCCTGGGAGCTGGTGTTCCACCTTTTGGTACAGATCCTGGTTTTAAATACAGCTTCAAAGCAAAGCCAGTACTGTAAGGTCCATAGCTATGAAGTCACTGTGTACAAAGTGACTAAAAAAAATCCCTAAACGAGCCTCTCATTTTCCCGGTGGTGCACCAAAAAAAAAATTCTTCAATGGGTGAAAAAATATATAGCTTTGTGTGTTCTCTCCACAAATACCAAATGTGTACTGCAAAGTTATAGAGTTGCTAACTGTTAGCTTAATTAGATACAGCTCATCCACAGCTACCTGGCCTAAACAATGCCGCCTTTCTGTGGGCGGTCGCATTCGAGATGAAATTATAAGGAACACTGAAAAAAACAAAACACAATCAGAATAAATAAATATGACATCATTTACACTGTTTCTCTTAAGTAAAATTAACATGTTGAATTAACATGATATTTATTGGTGCCATAACATGAATTTATCACATTATGTAGTCATGTTATTTTTAAGTCATTTAAACATTTCCAATACCGGCTTGTATTTCGATTGTAAGTCTTACTCAATGTTGTGTAATGTGATGATTCCCAGGCTGAGTATCAATCTCTGAAAGGCACTGCACGACCCACTACACCAATGCAGCCACATATAATCTGTCAGTGCTCAACACCAATTAAATAATAAAAAAATATTCTTTTCTTATAGAACACATTTTTTATATACCCTAAATTGTTTAAATCACAATATTTCTCCTCATGTTGTTCCAGGTTACCAGTGAAATAGCTGTTTTTTTTATATTACTCAAAAACTTATGTTTAGTCATCTAACAGGTAACAGTTAATGCTATAGCAAAGCCTTTTACCTTAATATTTCTAAATATATATTTCCTTTTTTTCAAGTTTACAGAAACTTGGGAATACTTCATAATATTTTCACCATTGGGCTAGAAGAAATAGCCAAAATGAGAAAAATGAAACCTCAGAATTCTTGCATTTTTAAGGTTTTGTAGCCACAATAACCTTTATTTGACTGTGGATTGCACATGGAGGCACAACAATTAATTTTTTTTTTACATTTTTTTACTCAAAAAAGTCATTTTACAAGGATCTTTCTGTGCTTTTAAAAATGGTGAACTGATGTTTAAAATTATTTTGACAAGATACATTTTTCTATAAATTGCTAAAATTATTAGAGGAAGATGAAGTTATCCTTCTACAGGAAAAAAATGTTGCTTTTGTAGGAGGATTTATGCTAAGTCGTGAACAGGTGATGTGTCAGTCATGTCAACTCAATAATGATTGGTTATCAAGGTAGAGCTGATGAAAGATACAGACTATAGGGGTACAAGTAGGTACCTACAGTTAAGGGTACAAAATGGTACCTTTGAGGGTACTACCCCAGTGACAAGAAATTGTACCCATAAAAGTACAAGTCTGTACTTTAACTTCTGAGTGTGTATGCTGAAATGCATTGGCAACCACATAAATTGAAAAGTATTAAGAGAGCTCTTTGCTTTTAACCATCATGCAATACACTGTTAAACCTAGCTCCACAGGAGAAAAGGAAACCCCAATCCCACAGGAAGTGTGTGTGTGGGGAGTCTATATAAGAAACCTTCAACCTTAAGTTAAGTCTTCTTCAAAGCGGCTCGGCCAACTTGCTTAAGGAAAGACAAGCATCAACCACCTTCTTTCGCTGGCGAAGGAAAGCACGAGTTTCTGTGAGAAACTCACTCCAAGGGACAGCAGACTGCTGATTCCAGGTGAATCGCAAATATTGATGAGACAAACCCATTGTTTTATCCTCAAGCCCATCGACACCTTCCCTGAGTCGCAGACCTCCAGGAGAGAAGATCCGGGAGCTGACTCATGTGCAGTGGGACCTGAACAAGGCAAAACCAGATTCATTCGCCGCCACAGAGCCAGTAAGAGTTGGATGCCTTGTTGGATGAAGCTTCCATAAGGTACTGTTCAGTGAAGGAAAGTTGGAGCTGAACGCTGCTTAGCCAAATCTGAGGATGAGCTACCTGCGTCCCCGACGGCCTTGAGTCACTGTTTTTCAATTTATTCTACATACATACATTGGCAAGGTTTAATGTTCAACAGAGGTCTAGAATTAATTCCTTCATCTTATTCAACTCAGCCTCATCTGGGCAGGTGCATAACTTTGAGGCTTATCTTTTGGCTATTAATATAGTTTCTGACTTGTCAGGTAGTGCCTTGTTAATAATAATTTTCCATTAATTATTATTATTATTATTATTATTATTATTATTTATTACCTTAAGAAATCATTTAACTATTCATAGCAAAATAGCTGCATTTCTTCTAAAAACCCAACACTATTATATATAAATTTATTGAGAAAAACATAGCTGTGTTCATTTCCCCACTGTGCTTCACTGAATTACTGCATGTCTGCTTTGTGTTTGTACAGGACTGTAATTCAGAGAACTGAGACGGATTTAACAGGTAACAAGAAGAGTTCAAGATTTTCTGAGTCCCTAAATGAGTGTTTCCATAAATACTCAGACATTATCAGAAAAAAAGAAAAACATCTGTCAGTCAGAAGTGGCTAAAAATAACAATTTTGTGAATGGCGAGGGGGGTTTTCACGTCCATGGGTTATGATGTTAATTACAGGCAGAGGCAACTCTGGGAGACAGGAAGCCCTGAAACTGAGCGCAGAGCAAAGCCACAGGCAAGGACAAGTTTTCAGAGGCGACATGGTTGTGCTTAGGAGCTCCATGGGCACAGCAACGAGAAATACGACAAAACAACAAGGTTAAAAGACAAAAATGTGGAGGGAAAAAGAAGGAGGTGACGGACGTAAGAGGGAAAATCACAGAAAACTCAACAACAAAATCTTGGGATTACATTAAGGCATTCGAATTGACTTGGTGACCTTCGAATTTTAAATGAAGCTTTAAAAAAAGAACTCTACAAACTATTTTTGAGATTAATGAGAACTTAGCTGGCAGACAGATTTGCTTAATTTGTTTAAGGGAGATATTGCGCAATGGGGAAAAGAGCACAAAGAGGGATGGAGCAGGAGGGGTGAGTAAAGTACAAATTTGGAACCACACGAGCCAACCACACACTGAAAGACTGTAATTTGGACATTCCCAGAATAGACCGAAAAGTAGGGAGAGAGAACGGACAGAATAACATAAACTTTTAACAGCACGCAAGTCTCACAACATCAACACACCCTCACCAGGACACCCGTCAAATCACACATATATGCATGAATATGGAAGCATAAAAATAGGAAGTGTCTGCATCCTAAGTCGTTTTTACAAGTTTGCTTTAACTTCACATGGGTTACCAGTTTCTGTTCTGACATCAAACCAGGTTCTACTGCAGTGAAAAATTTGGTAGCTTATATAAAAATGAATAGTGAAAAGATTAAACATAAAATTTACATAGTATAATTCAGCTGTCTTTTAGCTGAGGGAATCAAAAATACTTTTGAGTCAGTCTGTGTAACCAGTCCACCCGAACATAGCATCATAAGCTAATGCATGTTTGTTTAATCCGCACTAAAACCAAAGTATAAACACACCATGTTGTGGTTTAACATGGGACTATTTCTTGGACGGTCACAATGACTTGACACTGGGCAGTGTGTCATACTGAAGCTTTTAGTTTGACTCCAAGGGAGTTTGAAATGCACTTGTAAATGTGCAGTTATATTAGAGTGCTTTTTAAAGAGGCTGATCTACAGTCAAAGTAATGCTCCACTGTTGGCAGGAAAATGCAGAAAAAAGCAGTCACAAACTCCTAAATACCATATGAGACTAAGATGGTATTGTTCACAAGTGAGAAATCTTAGCAGGGAGACAGAATACACTGTAACATGTTAATTTGACATCGATTAAGACAAACCTGTTCTGGGTGAATATCTGATAACCAATGGAATTTACTAGTCGTTTTTTCCCTGGGTTTTGAGCCACTAATTTGTTATGGATCACAACTACCTGCAAAAGCCTGAAATCTGCAAATAGTAGACAATGCTTATTACTGCCTATATTAATAGTTCAAACAGACCTTATTATGCAATAATGTGCACAGTGGAATCATCTGAACACTACTGCGGAATTTAACATCTATAGTCCACCTTATCACTGCATTTGGAGGTACAGCTAAGCAGTGCCAAGTAAATTGAATGTCATTCCTGGATTAGCTGCTTTGTAAAAAAATCAGCAAAATAGCATTACTTTAAAGTGTTTCAGCTTCCCAAACTGTGGTTTTGAATATTTTGAATACGCTACATTTAAAAAAAATCTATAAAAAAGTGAATCTTTCAAAAATAATTTAAAGTTAAATTTTTCAGAAAACTATTGGAATAGTTCAAGTGTAAATAATATGTTTATAAGGGTTAGTGAGAAAGGGATTCTGGCTTCAGGAGGCCTTCCTGATGATTTTAAATGTTCCATCGTGTAAATTAGAAACTTGTTACGTAGAAACTTGTTACTAAGATATGTTTCAAACTACGTATCTTTCATCTTCCCCAACCTTGATGGCAATTTTAAACTATATGTCTGCAATGTTTGACTACATGAAACAACAAAAACAGTTGATTATTGGAATGTTTTGCTGCAAATAGCTCAGTAATTGAGCATAACAATAAGCAAATCCAACGTTTTCTAGCATGCATCTCACACTCCTTCACTGCGGGATGTTAATTCCTTTGTTATTACCAATCTTCCCACAATACTTGCCCATGTTTATTACGCAAAAGTCAACAGAACAGTCTCTTGTTAAAGAGTTTTCGAATATGTCATGTATGTCTATAAGATCGACTTTGACAGAAAATCAGTCAATACATCACAGAGGTCCTTTCTGTAAGACTTACAAAGTGTTAGGTTCCTCTCTTCTGAGTTTTTGTCTGCTGTGGTCATTGTTGTTCTTAACTGACACAAATCTGTCTCTGTAACAGATCGCTCCACTTCTACAAGTAACTAATACTTCTGGTTGTGCCTAAAACAGCTGAAACCAATAATCTCATCAGCAGCAGAAGTGTCATGGCTGATTTATGACTTAGCGTTTAACACTTCTACACAGGCCAGCAAAAAGTGCCTCACACAGTGAGCTTGAGATATCAATCTCTGTAGGTTACGTCCTCATCAGACAATCTCAGCTGCATGTCAGTTGCGTAGACAATGCACAGACATGCATGGCTTCAAGCAGCCGTCCATCAAAACCGTACCGATTTGCTTCATGCATTCAAAGTAACTGAAAGCAGATGTTATGGAAAAGCTCAGCAGGACCTGACATGCTGTCTAAAACACAAACAGTATGGATTGCAGGGAAGTATAAACAAAGCCCTAGTCATCCCAGCACTGAAAAAGGTTAAACATCAGCTCTAATATATCAAGACTTCTCATATCTGGGTTCTGTTCAACTTGACCTCATTATCATGGGAGAGACTGTGGGAGAAAAATCTGAGAGCTCCAACAGAGACATACCTGGTTTAATTTCTGGCGTGACTCAGAAAACCTTAATGGTGAAGATAAAGAAATAACTACTTGTTTAATTTTGATAATTGCAGCCAGATTGCCTTCAGGTGAATGAGACAGCTGCATCAGAAACAAGGTAATAAAACAGTAGGAAGATTTATGCCTTTGGAATAAAGGCTGCAGTATTCTGGAGAAATGTGCAAAGCTCGGTTTTTCATAATGACACAGGCATAAGTTGCTATTAAAAGCAACACAGAAACAGATACATTAAAAGTAAACACTAAAGAATCATAAGAGCTAAACAGAACACTTTTTAAAAAATTATTACGCATTTATTCTTTTATTTTCTATACCTAACTCCTTAATAGTTACAGGGTGTCAGTAACTAACTAACAAAAGAATCAGAATTTGCTGGAGGATTATATCCATTCAGTCCAAGGTAGCTCTTTTTCCTATTTTATTATATTTTAAAATAAAAACAAGAAAGAAAGAAGGTGCATAGTTCTGTTTTTTAATTCTTTTTAGAAAATTATAATCTGAAAAATGTAATGTCCATTTTTATTCTGATGTCCTGAGAAAATAATTTGTAGAGCTGCTTTTTGCTGCAATCAAAAACGAAAATATTTGTAAGCATGTTTCTATTAGCCCTGCACATTCAGCATAACATTTATATTTTAGTTATGTTCTTGGCAAAATGTCAGTTTAGTAGTGGGACTTGGCTTGACTTGACAAGGCCATTTTAAAACATGAAAATGCTTTGGTCTAGACCAGTATTTCTCAGACTTTTTACAGTGGGTACCACCTGAGAAGATGTTGAGCTCTTCAAGTACCACGATTGTGACCGACCTAAACCTACAGTGGAGAACGCTTACCCTTTTGACCATAGACAATTAACCAAAAGAGCCTTACTCCCAATGATTATTTTTTGGTAGTTGTTGCCAGCCACAGCCAGGCTGTGTGTGACTTATACATTTTTGAATTTATTTTATTTTCAAAAAATATTTAGAACTTTCTTTCAAGTACCACTAGGGAGAGCTTGAGTACCACTGGTGGTACATGTACCACAGTTTGAGAATCATGGGTCTAGACCATACCATACTCTACCATACATACCTACTCTACAGTACCATAATGGGTACTGTAGAGTAGGTGTAAACTAGAAAATTTCAGGAAATTTAGAGAAGGGACGGCCACGGTGTGCATGCTAATGCTAACTAGCATGCTAATGCTAATGTTAGCTAACATGTTGGCATTAGTATTGACTTGATCAGGACCAAAATATAGTCAAAAAGCTAAAATTAGCTAAAATGCTAACAAGAGCTAGCATGCTAATGCTAACTAGCATGCTAATGCTAGCTAAGGGGTTGGCATTACTATAATCCCATTCAGTACCAAAATATAGTCAAAAAGCTAAAATTAGCTAAAATGCTAACAACAGCTAGCATGCTAATGCTAACTAGCATGCTAATGCTAGCTAACATGTTGGCAATACTATAAACCCATTCAGTACAAAAATATAGTCAAAAAGCTAAAATTAGCTAAAATGCTAACAACAGCTAGCATGCTAATGCTAACTAGCATGCTAATGCTAGCTAACATGTTGGCATTACTATAAACCCATTCAGTACCAAAATATAGTCAAAAAGCTAAAATTAGCTAAAATGCTAACAACAGCTAGCATGCTAATGCTAACTAGCATGCTAATGCTAGCTAACGTGTTGGCATTACTATTAATAGGATTAGTATGAAAATATACTGAAAAAGCTGAAATCAACTAAAATGCATACAAGTGCAATGTAGTACTGTGTATAACATAGGGATTTTGGTTCCAGCTTTCAAACAAGAAAAAAAAAAATTTTTGATCCCCCTGGGATTTGAACCCACTACCTTCTTGCATTGTATTCCTGTTCCTTTACAGTTACACTACAACATCAGTTATACAGCATTGAGTTTTAGGCAATATGATCTGTTGTCTCGTCTCCCAGTTCAGCAAAGAAAAATTATTTGCTGCTCACTCCTGGATTTGAACCCAGTACCTCTGGGATGCAAACCCTCTTCCTTAACCACTACGCCATCACAGACATACATATAACATTGAGTTTTAGGCAATATGATCTGTTGTCTCCTCTCCATGTTCAGAGTGTTAAACAGCTGCGAACGAACCTTTCCCATTCGAAACCTATAGCAGCTATCAGGAAAATTATTGGAGTGTTAGCGATATTTATCCTTTGTGTTCAATTATTTCAAAGCACAACTCTCTATCTTATTCACAGATGAAATGGTACAGGCAGACAGGGGGACTGAGAAAGACAGAGACATGGTCAGAAAGACAAAGACAGATGGACTGACACATGGACTTGTTTGTAGTACTTCTCTCTATAGTACTGCATAGCATAACCTGTGTTTAAGTGGGGTTTAATAGGCCTTCAATGTATATATACTGTGGAATGAACTTTAGTGAACTCTGATCAAAGGTGCTCCGTTTCCCCAGCAACAAGTGTGAGTGAAAACTGCAGCAGCTGCAGACACTTTAGAATGATTAACAGCTTAGATTTCGACTTTTTCATTAAAAAGTGCGCCGAACAAATCGTTCCCATTCGAAAACCGTACAAGGTATCGGAAAAATTCTTGAAGTGTGAGCGAGATTTATCATTTCTCTTCGTTCATGCCAAAGCAGAAGTCTCTACCTTATTCACAGTCCGAGAGGGAGCGAGAGAAAAATGACTAAGAACATCTCTCTGGCTGAGATAATCCTGAGCAGCCACAATGATAAACTATAGGAGAAAAGCCCTAAAACTGGGTTCCACTTTGAGCGATCTAGAGCTCGCTGAGAGAAAACCGTGCGACATAGGGAAATTTTGAAATGATCCTGAGAATCACAAAGGGCGGCTCTATTTCATGACCGAAAATCATGTCACTAGTGCGAAATATGTGGCCGTGACGTCGAGTTAAATTTTTATGAGGACCTTCCAAAAGTTCATCACTCCACACTCTGCTTAACGAGCTGCTCCACTCTAAAAATGTCGATTTGGGGCAAACTTTGGGTCGAACAAAGTCAAATTGTGACAAAACCGTAACAGCTATCGACATGCGGTCTTCAATGCTGAACACAGCACGGACGTGGCTACAATCTGGATTTCGAATGGTGTTGCTAAGTTATTGTATGGCTACACAGTAAATCTTCAAAAATAGTGGATTTTTCATGATTTTGGGCCGTTTTTCCATTCATTTCCAATGGGTGTTTTTGGGGGTGGTTCTTCGCTAATTACGTCGCCATGGTAACTCCAATCGCCAATAAAAGTAATAGCACACCTCACACGATCGAGCCGGTCGTTTTGATGTATATATTGTGGGGGTGCACGCTACGGTACGACCCGCATTAACGGTGAAAGAATAAAGAGTCCGTTTAGAAGTGAATAGTAATAAGGGACTGCCCATGCAATTGCATGGAGGCAGTGCAATACATTGCTTTGCAATGGATTTGCACTGCCTCCATGCATTGCATTGGGCCGTCCCTTAATAAGGGACGGCCCATGCAATTGCATGGAGGCAGTGCAATACATTGCTTTGCAATGGATTTGCACTGCCTCCATGCATTGCATTGGGCCGTCCCTTAATTAAGAGCCACTGGCAAATTTCTTGCAAGATTTCATACATTTCGATCCATCTTTTTTCCAATCTGACCCACCATGAGAGCAGGAAACTTAGTCGAAAAGTCTGGGATGAAGTTACACTCCACAAGCATTTCTTTCCCAATTAAAGTAAATCATCCCACATCAAGATGCTGCCACCACCGTTCTTCACTGTATGAATGATATCTTTAGGGTGATTTGCAGTGCTGCTTTTACTTCACACATAGTGTTTTGCATGCATACAGAAGAAGCTTAGAGATATAGGAAACATTTTCCAGATGTTTCCTATATCTCCTCCATCCCTAGCTGCAAGCTTTTTAAAGACTTCTTGTTTTTTTTTCTAAGGAGTCTTCTGTAAAGATCAAATTTGTTAAAGTTCAATTTATTTTTTACAGCACATTAAATTACAACAATATTGATCAAGGTACTGTACAGAAGTAATACAAATAGAAACACAAACTAAAATAAAATAAACAGTTTGTCTCTGACTTCTCTGCATTCCTTTATGATACTGCTTGTTCACTTGTGTTCTCTAACAAACCTCTCAGATGTTTACAGAGCTGCTGGATTTTTACTGAGATTAACAAACACATTGTTTGCACTACTTCAGCTTTTGACAAAAGTGATTGCACTGGATTTTATTTAGGAGTATTAGAGTAAAGGGGATAAAAATAAATACTTGTTATACTTTGCTTATTTTTATTTGAAAATAAAACTGAAATCCATGTATCAGTTATGCTCCCATTTGTGTTTGACTACCCCATCAAATCCAGATAAAGTACACTTACATTTGCAATTGTAATGTACAAGAACTGAAAAAGTTAGAGGATTATACAAACATTTCCAATGCACAACAGATACATTTTTTTTTATAATTTTGTTTTAAAGGTCCTATATCATGCTATTTTACAGCTTTTAACGTATTGGGATAGGCACAAATATAATTATATGTTACTGTTGGCATTATAAAGTATTAATTTGCCCTGAAATATAACTTATATCCTGGAGTTATTCTTCAACCCAGAAATAAGACGTTAACACTAGAACTACCAGAGAGCAGCCATTTGGCTTTTCTACCTATAAAGCCCACAGGTAAGCCGAAAGGCTGGATGGCCCCCTGTGAACCTTCCTTTTGTTATGTAAACGGGGCAATCACTGGGACACCACAGGGGGGGGATATGCTGAGCCACTTCACTCAAAACACCTTGACATAAAATGGGGGAGGGGGAGAATCAGGTAGGAGCAGGATTGCTAACTGACTGTCTGAGCAGAACATATGAGCTGAATCAAAATGTAATATATGTAGAAGGATGTAGACGTTTTCAGAACCCTACAACACTGGGCTTCCAACATCCCCACCAGACACATAAGAAAAGTAATAGAATAGAACCACATCAAATAAAGCACTCAAAATCTGGGGTTATCCCAACTGGGCCTTCATGATATTTACTAATAATAATAATAATAAAAAAGTCCATCACATCAACGCCGCACTTTGTGGTGTTGTAAAGGGTGACAGTGTTTGGCTTCCGTTTGGTGGTATTCTCAGTCTGAATGACGCGGTGCATGCTGCTGAGAATGTATACTGTCTTCTTCCGTTTGGGCGCATACACCGTTAGCGTGGCACCAGTGGTTGAAAATACCTGAGTGGTGAATTCATCACGGTCCCTCTGTCTTGTTGATTGTGGAATTTCTCGCCGAATCCTGTTGACTGTGCCGAGGATGGTGGTTTTCCGGCTAAGCAGTCGTTGTGCCAGTGACAGCGATGTAAAGAAATTGTCCGTGGTAACATTTCTGCCCTTGTCCAGGAATGGTTCCATCAGCCTCATCACTACATTTTCGGACAGTCTCTCTCCACTGGAACGACTGGGGTCCTTGCCAAGATATGGGAGGACATTGCAGATGTATTTGGATTTCAAGTCACAAGCCACCCAAAACTTGATCCCAAACTTGTCAGGTTTTGTTGAAATGTATTGCAGGAAACAGCAGCGAGTCTTTGACGGGAAAAGCTGTTCATCAATGGTGATGTGTCGACCAGGGTTGTAGGATGTGATGCAGTTGGTGACAAACGAACCCCACACACCGGAAATTGCAGCAAACTTATCCGTCTTTGCTCGCTCACTGCGGGTGTCCTTGTCGTCAAAGCGTAGGTGTTGCATGATTTCTTGGAAGCGATTTCGGGACATAGTTGCCATGATCTGGGGGTTTCCCAGGTTTGCTGACCAGCAGTCATGCAGTGATGGAACCTTGGTCAGCCCCCGCAAGATAACAATAGCAATAAATGCCATTAGTTCAGGGAGGGCCATGAACCAGTCCACATGCTCCATTTGCCGTGCATGTTCAACAGTACAGTGTCGAATGAAACTTAGCATTTCCAGAGTGATAAAACACAGGAAGCTCTGAAGACGACTCAAGATGGACCTCCTAACGTCTACATCCTTCTACATATATTACATTTTGATTCAGCTCATATGTTCTGCTCAGACAGTCAGTTAGCAATCCTGCTCCTACCTGATTGTCCCCCTCCCCCATTTTATGTCAAGGTGTTTTGAGTGAAGTGGCTCTGCATATCCCCCATCCTGTGGTGTCCCAGTGATTGCCCCGTTTACATAACAAAAGGAGGGTTCACAGGGGGCCATCCAGCCTTTCGGCTTACCTGTGGGCTTTATAGGTAGAGCAAAAAATCCTGGGTCTTCTAGTGTTAACTTTTACTATAATCCTGCTTCTCCTCCTTGTGAGTATCGCCCATTTGATGATGTAGCCTTGAACCCCGGACTGACTCCAATGAAGCAGCATGGGCAACAAGTAATGTTATAAGCCACATTATATCTCTATTTTTTTAAAACTGTTTCTGTAATTTGAATTAAAGGCTTATTGTGATGCTGTTTATACTTTTAACATTTTATAAAACTTTATTATATTATTGGCTCAGACGTTTGGTTTATTTTTTGTGTAAACACGGGTCAATAAAGCTGATTTCAGCAGCAAAAGCTACCAGCTTCTTACCGACAGCAGAGTGTAGACTGAGCCCAAACCATTGGAGCTGAGTCCAGTGACTGAGCCAGCAGATTTTTCTAGCTCCGTTTGTATTTTAAAATGTTCTCGTTTCTGAGAATGAGCTGGAGAACCAGATGGATATTTTAAAAGTCGTGGGTGTTGTTTGCAGCGCAGCCTGGGTGTGTTGTGCCTGACTGCATAAGCACCATTATAAGTTCACATAAGCAGCTTCATAAATGGCTGACACACATTAGCATTAGCATGTAGCTGGTTTTTACTTGCTTCTTTGGCCACTTCATCTGGTGTCTTTATTGCTGGAATTGATCTGGGTGCAAGAGTGAATCTCTCTGACAGTCCACTTTGGTTCTGGCCAAGGGGAGGAAATTAAGCATTGGTGGATTGAGGTCACTAACAAATATGTTGTAGCTGGTTAGATGGAAGATTCTGCAGAGAAATTCCAGCCATTTCTGGTGATTTGTCTGTTCTTTCGGAATGTTAATAAAGTCCTGTAATTCTTGCAGCCAAACTGACATTTTCGCTGAAACATTTCAGAAAGTAAAATACTACAAAAACGGTGGCGCGAGCTGCGAGAGTCCGAAGCAGCTTGCACCTGTGAGAAAGGGGGCATGAACAGGCTGGGCACTTCCTAGTTTGACAGCGTTAAGTAAAATATGTCACCATGTCAAGAGTCAGTCGTTTTCCACGAGAGGGCGGTGTAGCTGCTCAGAGTGCAGGATTGTTTGTTTTGTTGTTTTTTATATATAAGAAGTTTGCATTAGAACATGGTTGAAAGATCCAAAAAGTTGATTTTGCATGATATGGGACCTTTAATACAAAGAACCATAGAGACAACCAAGAAAACAACTTACAACCTTCTGCTCCTTGGCATAAAGTATTCTAACCTGCTTTGCTGAGCTGGAAGCCTGTGGTGGTTCATCCTCAACATGTTTTAAAAAGTTTCTGTTTGCATCATCTTGCAAAAGAAATAAGATTGTTTAGATTTAAATAAATATACTTTAAGTTAAAAACAAGAGCCTCCTTTAATGCAATGTCTCCTCTGTCATACTTTAAAGGCAGAGTGTGTAATTTTCGGCCAGTAGAGGGCAGTGCAGACCTAAATTATCACAAGCATGCAGTATCCTTGTCTCAGAGTAAGAAACTCAACAACAGAGGTCCAACTAGGGCTGTTTTCAAACACTCAATTCCATGAGAATTATCTATTTGCAGCAACAAGACGAGCACATCAGTCTCTCTTTCATCGCTAAGAACTAGCGAAGAGGTAAAAATTTATTTATGTCAAAACTTTTTTGCATTTTGAGGGGAAATAAATGTTTTAATAGCGGGCGTGGTCCGTGCACATTGTCCGTCCAGGCTCTTGTAGAAGTAAAGACATCATCTAATATGGCTTTCCCCTGAGAAGAGGACCCGCGCCTATATATTTTAAAACTGATATTTAAAGTCATATTTTACAATATCGCCAATATTTTGCAATTAATGTGCTTTACGTAATTTTTTTATACATAATATGTTAATGCCTATTTTCAAAGATGTACTGCAAAAACTATACACTGTCACTTTAAAGCAAACCACTGTGTTTTATTCTGAACAAAAATATTTCATCTTGAACTGTTGTAAATCTGGACCATCCCTTTATTTTGGAAACACATTGCTGTTCAATATAAAAGCTGAAGCAAGATAAAAATTCAGATTTGCAACAATGCTTACCAAATTAAATTATTCGGGTTTCTTTTTTTTTTTTTGATTGTTTGCTAATTTCAAAACATTCTGGTCACAAATAGAATATAAATGTATATTTCCTGTGCTTATGCTTTGTTCATTTGTACTTGCTAAAACATCCAACCACTGTTATATAACATTTACAGTAGAACTGATACAGAAATTTTGAGTTTATAATAGATTTAAAGCACTTTGGCAGCAGTGTTGTGTTTTAGCAGGTCAAGTGGGAGAAGTGGGTCATTTTAACTGGGTCACAGCTGCCTAGTGATAACTCCAATGAAGTCAACAGATATGGATGTTAAGAGTATCATGTTCACATTAACAAAATAATAACTGTTCTACACAAGTGTGAATTTAGCAGTTAAAACCTGGAAAGGGGAAAGAGATTGCCATTTAACCATTTCAGTTTAGATATTTTGTAGAGTATGTTATAAAATGTTCTGTTATCTTCTATGAACAGCCATGAAATGAATCTAGAAATATCTAATACTTAAATCCCGGTAAATTCATGACAATAGAGTTTGTCATTGTAACCCACCAAGACTATCCCATAAATATCAATGACTTGGCTTTTTTTCCTATCCAGATCAAGCTACTATCCTACTGAATATCTTTTAAACAGACACTTGATTTTTGTAGAAATAAAATGGTCAGCATAGACAATTCCAGAATCAAATGAAAATTAGGGGTGAGCATCCAAAAATAATGTACTGACGATGGCATCTGCCTGAAACTCATTCACTTTTCCGACATTAAAGTGAAGAATGTTTATTTGTGTTAACTCCATCTCCTTGCTCTGTCTGTCTGAGGTTCACCACAACTCAATGTTTGGTCCACTCCTTTTTATCCTTCTTATTCTACTAGAGAATTTTGTTACAGTCGGACTCTATTGTACTGCTAAGACGATTAAATAAAGTTCTGCATCTCCAAACAATCACAGCCCAGTTCATTCACAGAAAAAAAGCCAATTGACTGCAAGCCAATTTTCTCTATCTCTGCTACAATGAATCCAGGCTGTTAATAATTAGACCAAAATCTCACAATGAGTCTGGTCATAATCTCCACTTTAACTTTGGAAAGTTTTATGTTTGAAAATCATGTCAGCAAGATCTACTTTATTGCATTCTTTCACCTTAAGAACATGGCTTGTCTCTGCGTTTTGCCTCTTCCTTATTTGCAAAAACCTTTATTGATACATTGATCACCTCCCAACATGATTATTGGAACACCATCCTCTGTGGTTTACCATCTGAACTCCTTCATAAACTCTAATACAACCAGAGCACACCATTACATCTTCTCGCCGAGCAATTCTCATCTCACCATAGTCTTTAAAAACCAAACCTGATTTCCCATCTCTCAACACATTCAGGTTAAACTTCTTCTACCCACCTTTAAAACCCTTCATAACCAAACACTGCCTTAATTTATCTCTTCGCCACAACTACACTAAATCCTCTTGCCTTTAGTCACCAGATTCCAGCCTTCTGTATCTACAACTCAGGATGAAAAGTAGAACCTGCCGAGACGGATTTGTAAATCCCCCCCCCCCCCCCCCCCCTCGGAACGCTCTTCCACAATGAGTCAGAAACTTTGCAGAATTACCTTCATTCAAATAGCTTCTCTGTCTGTCTGTCTGTCCGTCTGTCTGGTGTACTTAATAAAATGTCAGTCTTCACCGAAACATTTTCCAATCCACAGTATAAGCACGGTGTATTCAATTGCCAAAATTTCATAGGACCTAGAGGCCAAGAAATCACCTATAAAGTTACAAGTAGCCAGATAAACATCCTTCGCAATCTGACATCTTGCAAATGTTTTACACGTCAACGTGAGACGTCAGAAGACATGCTTGGCCAGTAACACCTGGCACGCAGCAGCACCAAAGTTCAATATATCCATTGATGACCATGGTCCTGATGAACCTATAGTTGTCTGAGTGGATTGTTAGCAGTGTAAACAATATACTAATGACATAACAAAATTTCCCTGAAATTTTCAGTCATGGTCCAATTACAGAGTCAAAAGATCCAGTTTGATGGAACTGTAGGTAAGCATATTACATTCTGAGAGTCTCAGCCATTGGCTTGTGTGGGCTATCGAACTCACTTTGCCTCCTTCCTCCTAGACAAAACAGTACCTAACCTGCAAAACTCGCATCCAGTTCAAGTATGGATGGTAATGTAAAGTAAGCATAGGTAAGCACTGGAGCATCGTTTACTGCATTCATCAAATCGGCAGAGTGAATGCTCCCCCACCACCTTCGCTTTCAGTTAAAGACGTGGAGAGGCCTCTTTTCGTTGCCATTAATCAACTTCTAAAAGTCTAACAAAATCCAGTGATCTGAACCTTTCCTGAAGGAGGCAAAACACTCACGTGCTCCGTGAAACTGAAAGCCTTCAAAGACTGCAGGAGACAATCACAGTGCATGACCACAGAATTCCTTCACTGATAAGGAAAAGCATGGAGACATCTCTGAGGCAAGTCCGCAACATTCCAGAGATTGAACAGGAAATATTATCTAAGTGTGCAATCAAGTGGGCCTTCATTGTTTACCAGAAGATGCAAACTACGAGGAACGTGCAAAGTCAAGTGCACTGATAAGATTTACGTAAAACCATCCAGACAGGTACATGAACGTGAACAAGGTGCTTTGAACAGGAGATAAAGATGCAATTTAACCAGCCAAGATAGGAGAGAACAGTTATATGCAAAGATTATAATCCAAAGCATGCTGGCGCATGCTGGCGCATGCTGAGCACACACTTATTGACCTCTTTTTCCTGAGCCATGAGAACTTCCAACATAAAATTAACCCCCTTGTTTCAGAGTCTGAACCTGTAACAGCTTTACTAGGAGCACTCATTTTTCCATCCATTGTTGAACATCTCCGTATAACAAGTTATACATTCAGGCGTCTGTGTCACAGTGTGAGAGGTCACTATCCTGATTTTATTGTATAGAGCTTGCATTGTGTGGCATGAACAAGTGCTTTATGGGGTTTTTAAATCTCCCAGGATTCCCCGGGCTTCACATCCTGAATCTAGATAGAAGGGACATTGTTTTAGGATATATTCGCTATATACGAAGTGGTGAAAAAGTATTAAAAGTATTTGCTCCTTCACATATTTCTTCTTCTTTCATCATATATAAATTTTTCGGTTTATCAAGTGAATTTGAATACTGCTGTATGGATTATCTGAGAAAATTTTATATTTAAAATTATTTCATTTATTGAGGAAAAAAAGGGAGATCAAAACCAACTTGGTGGAAAAATTAGTCCAACGTGGCAATAGTGATGTATGAAGCTCCAGGACTGCCTTAATGCTTCAGAACTTGGATGGCACCATGAATACTTTCATAAAGAGAAAAATGATGGAGAATACTGCCATCAGTTCATGAGCTTAGTCTTAAGAGGACAATGTTTTGAGCGCCAGGAAGTCCAGCGTTAAATGTCAAAAAGACAGGGTTTAGGATTGGCCTTGTCAAACTTGCCAATTGAGGTTCTGTGGAGTTACATGAAATACACAGTTCCTGTGTGAAAAACTCCTTCATTGTGGCTAAATTAGAAAAATGATGTAAAGAGCGGGACAGATTTCCTCAAAAGTGATGTAAAAGAATAATTGTCACTTATCGCAAATAAGTTACAGCTACTTGTTAGCTTTAGGGGACAATGACTGTTTCAAATAGGTTCAGTATGTTTTTTACTAAACACAATAATGATTTGAAAGCAGAGTTTTTTATTTATTTACTCAGGTTGTTAATTATAAAAAAAATGCTCATCCGAAACATGTGTGGCTAAAATGCAAAAAGAGAAGAAATCTGTGAGAGGGTCAAATACTTTTGCACAGTAGATGACATGAGTGCAGAAAAACAAGCACAATTAATTATGAAGCGTCAGGCAACATCATCTTGTATTTTTTTATATACGGTTTTTAGCTGATCTCTATAAATTCGCCCTATCTCAAGATGATATCCAGAAATGAAAATGAACTCAAAACCTTTTGCTGACAGTATACTGTATGTAAAGTGGGTTTTTTTAACACAATGCTCTATATCAATTAGCATTTTAACAATGATTGTTAAGTTAACCCCAGCAGAAGTAAGATAAGCAATTTTGTGTTGCTGAAAAGTTTTTAACCACTGGTTTATACCAGAATTTCCATGATTAATTCTGAAAGTACTTGATGGTTATTGCTGTAACTTGGTAACTATCGTTGAGTGTTTTTTTTTTATAGTTGTTTTTATTGGCAGTTTTTAATGTAGTTATTTGTAACAGATCATGTATAGCATGTGATCAGTGTAAAGCATTCAAAATATAAAAAAACATGTCAGTATCAAATCAAACTTTATTTATAAAGTACTTTTTAAACACAGTTTCTCAAAATGCTTGACAGATTTAAAAAAAAACCCCAACCCCCCCTTCAAAAACCAAAAATAAAATCATCGCAACTACACCCCCTCCCAACCCATCAGCCATACACATACACACACTTAAAAGCTACAAAAACAGCGGGCTGAGTACAGATGAGCCAGGAAACGCCATCATGGGAGCCATCTGCATCAGCAGCAGCAGATCAGCAGCAGCAGCCAAGGCACTGACCCAGGGCACCCAGAGGAGGGAGGGCTGGTAACCCCACCTCCACCCAAGCACTACAAGGGGGGCACCCAGGCAGCCACAGGCCACCACTGCTCCCGATGCAGGGGCCCCCAGAGAGGAAACACTGGGAGGAAGATTAAAATAAATTAAGATATAAAGTGTATAAAATATAAAGTGTATAAAGTGTAAGACAATGATAAGTGTAAAACAATGATAAGATAGAATCAAGATAAAAAGGCAAAGGAGATTAATAAATAAACAGTTAAAAACTAAACTAAAAATTAAATCCGGTAAAACATGCTGACCAGTTAAACATATATTAATAAATAATAATTAGTTAAAAGCTCGGTTAAAAAGGTGAGTCTTGAGCATGCTCTTAAAACCATGAGCGTTCTCTGCGGCCCTGAGGTCCCCCGGCAGCCTGTTCCAGAGGTGATGGCCATAATACTGGAAAGATGCCTCACCATGAGTTTGTGTCCTGACTTTGGGGATGATAAGGAAATGGCTGACAGAGGAGCGCAGAGACCACGAGGGTTCATATGGTAAAAGCATTTCTGACAGATAAGAAGGCCCAAGACCATTAAGACACTTAAAAACCATTAAAAGAACCTTAAAATCGGTCCTAAAACCTACGGGGAGCCAATGCAGGGATACAGCCCATTGTGTCCTTCAATAATATGTATTATGTCTCTAATTGATTTTACTAGGTTACATTTGTTTTCTACTTATTTTCAACTTTCATTCAACCAGGAGACTGACTTCCTAGATTGTCAATCTACCTTTTATATGCTTCTTCTTAGCTCACCTCAAAGGTTTTCTGTAGACTATAAATCTTATGAATAATTTTTGCACTAATGTTTTGGGTCACTACAAAGTGGCAGAGTCTGCCAGGTTTTTATTTAAATGTCCTACAGTTTCAAAGAGGATCTTTTTGTCATGCATTTCATCAAGATTCCCAGGGCAAAGAAGCCCACAGTATCAGAGTTCTTACACTGTACTTAAGAATGAGATGTACTTTTCCACATATTCATTGTTTGTTTTAACACAAGTCTGTTACTTAAAAGCTTAAGCTTATTCTCCTCTTACCACACTCTCTCCTCTTAGCCCATGGTCCAGTTAAAGTCCTAGCATCGTTTATGGGGTACCTAATTCACGTCCTTCTACTTTCGGTCCATTTGTCCCCTATTGACAAAAATAAAATAAAATGAATGACAGTCAATGGAGCAATAAAAGTTATTTTCTGATCCCGTTTGAAATGCGACATAAGTTAGTTTAGGTTTTGTGTAAAAAAAACTTAACGGACTACAACTGCAGAAGAAAAAGGAGACAAATGGCCGTAGCCTCCAGGATGAAGGACTGAGCATTAAACGTGGAGAAAACCACCATAATTTTGACCTTGTGGAAAGTCGTAGCTACGCTAGCTAGGTAGCGTTAGCTCCGTGACGTCATACACTCACAAGAATAAATGTTGACTTTAATTTAATTTATTTTGTCAACAGGTTCCACAAAATTGAATTAGATTAGTTTAAAATAAAATTGTTAAGTCAGTCTAACATGGCCATGGCCACAATATTTGATGGTGGATTGTACATGGAGGCACAAAAAACACACAGCAGGATAAGACCTGGGTCTCTTTACAACGGTCACCTGTACTAACCACTTTACTACACAATGACTGAAACATATATTTAAATAAAAAATATATTTAAATAAAAATATGACTTAATTTCCAGTGCAAAGTCTGGACATAAGACAAAGTTAAATAGAAAAGAACTTTTATCACTCTATTGAATTCCATTCATTCTTTTTTCAGCCAGGGGACCCACCGGCCGACTGGAAGGGGAGGAGACTTAGGCTCCCCATTTTTGCATTTATGGTTGTAGGACAGAGAAGGATTTTGTTTAGCATACCAAATCGGTTTTGGAGACTTGGTGATGCCAAAAGGCCACTCTTTGCTGCAGTTTTCTAATGGTGAGCTATTTATGTTTTATCTTGAGTCCATACTTGAAGGCTATATTCTCCTGTTTTTCATATTTTTAAGCATACAGAAGCTAAACAAGCCTCGGTGTCACATCATATTAGTAACCCAGGAAAACTACTAATTAAAAGTTCCTAGACCCTCTGAACAACTTTAAAATAAGAAATAAATGGAAAAAAAAACTTTTAAATTAATCTTAAAGGAATAATTAGATGGGACAGTAAATGTGGGACAAGTGGTTTTGTTTAAAATTATGCAATTGAACAAGGATGCAAATATGAGAGTTTTTCTGTAAAATTGTGCAAATTTGATAAAAAATTATTACATTTTAAGGGATTTTAAACATCCCTACAAAGGATGTCCCAAAAATGTACAGGTTTCTGTAAAGCTTGAAATGTTCTGTGACCAACACAGGCTGACATCACTTCAGTATCTCCAATGCAGTTAACGTGTGATAAATCATTTCCTGTTTAGACACATCTGAGGCTTCATAATCCCATAGAGGGTTGGCAGAGCTGCAGAGGAGCTCATCATCGCTGAAATGAGTCAGCCAATCATAGAAAACTAGCATCACCACAAGCTATGTGTCATTTTATATTCCCCAATCCTTCCTGTCACAACTCTGCAGCTGTCCTTTGTGGCGTCCCCATATGCTGAAAAGACATTTAGTATATCTGTAATTATCATCTTTTCCTGGGTTAAAACAAATAACCTAAAGGTATGACATCAGAGCTAAACCACAGAGACCAGCCAGATATGGCTTCAGTGCAGCTTGGACAGATTTGATTTGAGGTTAGATTTCCTACCAACAGTAAACAAGCTGCAGGGCACTCTTGACATCACAAGAAAAATTTTGGTTGTCAAGACGAGTCAAGGAGATATGGCTTGATGGCAGTGTTTTCCCACAATGCATTGGGCATCATTAGCCAAAATGTCGGTAAACGTAAAAAAATATGCGGCTTCTCTTTTTCTTCCTGTTGATTTAGCATTTTGACTGTGATTGCTATTTGGCTCTGATGCCAACATCAGAGATTCGAGGGGGAACTTGATGTGTTACTGATTCAGGGAGCATTGCATGTTTAACAGTTGAGACAACTGCCCAGATTTTTACAGACAACACTCTGTTTCTAAGTGGGACAAGATTCTCTCTGTTGATTTGACCACTCGGTTTTTCCATCTGTGGGGGAAGTGACATTTTGTGCTAATACAAACTATGCATAAGCATTTTATTTCAGTTCCCAGAGTCATTTTGGTTTTCAATACAGTAGTGAAGACGTATTTGGCAAAGACTGAACCAGGCTTGGTTGTAAATAAATCACGCTAATACTCCACACAAACATTCACCATCTTTTAGTGGTTTTCTCGGGGCTTTGAGCCAAATGTCCGGGATAATCACATTTGATCCAGGGATCTCCTCATCACACATTTCTCTGCTCTTTGAAGGCAATAATGAATGGAGGTTGATAAAAGATTGTTATCACCCAAGCTGGATTTGCTCAGGTGTGTTTGCTTTGCCTGCAGAGCTGCTGCGAGCCATCAACACACCCATCAAACACACGCACAAGCAGACAAGCTAACGCAGAAAAAGCACAAAGATGTTCTTGCACATGACTGAGCACTATCTCTTAAGGCTAAAGGCAATAAATTAACAGATCGGTTTTAAATACCACTTTTCCCAAAAGCTTTAATACTTTTAGAAATCTTAAACCATTTCAAAAAGGGTTAAAAGCCGCTCTCAGAACAGTGGATTGCATCCAAAACGTGAGGGAAGGTAATGTTATTTTCATGAGTTCTGATCCAGCCTGTCTGAAAGTGACTGTAGGCAGCAATCACGCAAAATCAAAATGGACTATTTAATTAAATTTGCTTTTTGGGACTCTCATTTCCATTTATTTTAATTTCAATGACTTTCTGCCACTGGCGTTGCTAAATGCTTTTAATCCAAGTAGTGTATCCTTTGACAGGTCAATAAGATTTTTATCAGTTTAAAAACAGACACACATCTTCAAAGCTCTGGAGGGTTTTCTGTGCAAAGCAAAGATATAGTAAAATGGTGCTGGCTGCTTTTAATTGATCTTTGACCCAAAACGTGCTACACTTTAATGAATTGGCTCTAAGTTTTTATTAAACAAAACACTTAGCTCTTACTAATTTAAAAGACAGAAGCTGTAATTAAAATGTTCACACATTAATTCAGCCACTAGCTACAGCAGAGGTGTACAAAGTGTGGCCCAGGGGCCATCTGTGGCCCTCCTAATGATTTTACAGAACAAATTTAGCTGGTTGATTTGCTTTTAAAGATCTGTTAAGGTGAAAAAGACATTGTAGTTAACAAGTTGTTTTCATCATGTTGGCATTATAAATCAGGGAATAAACGTGATTTTGCTATTCACAGTTCACTTTTCCTCTGTACTGGATCCACTATTGGATGCATAGTCTGTGGCCGTAACTATTAAAGACCTGCAAGTTATTAGGAAATAATGAATGTTAGCTGTGAAAAGCTACAAAATGCAAAAAGTCTACAAAACAATCAACAGGAATCTCCTGCAGGACAATAGAGTTGTAGCGTGTGTGCAGGATGTTCAGAAAGAACTCTGTTGGAACGGCGCTTGTTATTCTTCATATTTACATTTCCCTATTGACAATATTTGTCTTTAAAATATCAGCACATATTTCTTGACAATATATCCAATCCTTTTGCAGAAGTAAATGACGGAATGAGGTTTTACAGAGACTTCCAAATGGAAATGCTGTGTTCAAGCTTTTTTCCAAAGGTTGGATAAGTGCAATGATTATTCTTAACTGATTTAACAACAGACAAATCATTTGAAATTCAAACACAAAAAGGTTTATACTGTAGCTATTGATATAGTTAACATGAATGGCAGCCATATCTCTGAATCACAATCAATCACATCTTTTATAAGGGTAAAAAAAGTTAAAAAGATTCAGTAAACACCATTAAGTATACAAACTAATAAAATCCAAATAAATAACAACATAAGAATAGAAACATAGTTTATATAAAAAGTCTACTTAAATAAATGAATACCACTAGTGTACTTTAGATTTTAGGTTACATTTAAGGTTAGGTATAAGATTTTTGACTCGAGGGCGCGTTCTGTTGAGTTTTTTTTTATTTTTAACTTGTTGGTCCATGATTCTGATTTCTGACTACAAGTGCACTTTTCTTATGCTTGAAAGGGTGATAACTAGTACACTACAGCTTTATCTGCTACAGTGTTTCCTGCCACTAGAGAAACCTGGGAGTGTATCTCCAATATCCATGCTGCCCCGTCAAAATCCAGGTCAAACTGATTTTCACAAACTCAGGGCTACAGTAAGAAAGCCAAGGATCACTCCTCTCGGGGTGGTGGGAAAACAAAATAATGACAGAAGGATTCAAAGGCCCTTCTTGCGAAAGCCCATACAACCAGAGACAGCAACGTTTCTGCACATATAACCGAGATCGGCGTCCAGGCCAGGAAGTGCCTGAGGTGGGAAGGAGTGCTCCATGACCCGCAGGAGGAGGCGAAGACACTGGAGAGGTACAGAGCCAACAGGCAACACATGGCTCTGTTGAAAGAAGCCCAGGATTACTTGAGCCAAGCAGAACTGAAGACTGTCGATACTGTAGCTATTTTAAGATGAATCAAATCTAGGATTCACAGATTCACAATTTAACACTGATTTACTAAAAAGCTGTATATTCAGTTCTGCTTTTTTGCCATGCATTAAAAAAGATTACACGAACTCTTCTTTCTGAATAGGTGTATGACAATCCTTATAGAGAATGTACACAGTGTTTTTTATAGTTTTAAATGATTTAACCCTTAAAGGAAAGTATTACATGATGGGCATCCTTAAAGCCTTAAGAGAGCTCTTTAAATCTGTCTTTATCTGTTAGTAAGGTAAAGCGTAAATACATTGTCACCTTTTCAGAAGTAAAGAAATAGTGTCACACATTAGAATAACTTTAAATGCAAACATTATCCGTTGGGCAAGTGACAACACGGTATATACTGACCCTAAGTTTACTTCCAGAGTGTTTCTTTGCATTGTTTCCCTGACTGGGATTCTTTGATTTTGTATGCTAGGCATACCTAACGTGCCACCTGAGGGTAAAACTATGTTTTAATGGCTTCAAAAGTTGAAATAATTTCCAAGAAATTACTTGACAGCAATTCAGTGGCAATCTGGAAAGCCAGTGGCATTTGCTTTTGTATTAAAAAACAAACATAACTACAACAGAAGCAAATAATAATGTGTTTATCTGCATTTTATCCACTCAAATGATAATGGAACATTGTCAGTGACTGATGATGTACATGACTGATTCATTTACAAACAAACTATCAGAAGAGTGGATAAACATGTTAATACAGCAATATGTAGGGGATGTTCCAGTTTTTGTTTTTGTTTTCTGAACTTGAGTTAAGAAACTCTAGCTTCAAAGTACAAAGGAACCTGTCAGTATTTTGATTTGTTTTCTTCAGTTGTGAAAATGAAAAATAATAGTTGTGATTGCCAGGGTTAGCATGTTATGGTTAGTATAAGTGAATAGTCAGAATAACCGGCATGTTCAGTTTGCTCAACCAGCTTGGTTGTATAAACTTAGTATGTACATTTTATAGACCATTTTTCATTTCATGTAGCACTATAAATTGAATTAAACATTAAAATTGGACTCTCAAAGACAATCACAAACTCATTCATTATATATTGACTATGTAGACCATTAAAACATTGATTCAGTTTGTGTTCTGTTTCCTAGTGACACCACCCAGTATTTGTTGCTTAAGATAACACAAACAATATTTTTTCCACAACCATGAAATGTGATGAGTTGGGGTTTTTTTGGTTTTTTTCTTGTTTTGTTTTTTGGTGTTTTGTGGCAGTTTATGTTTGGTATCTCACAGTGAGTGTTTTGTTTGGGATTCTGTATTGTGGTCAGCACTCACACGAGAGACAAGCATGTCGGCAGGGGACCCGGGGAGGGAGTTGGACGTCTGAGAGCATGTGAATCCAGCAAATATCCATATGTCGTGTTTAGGTTTGTAAAAAAAACAAGCGTCTTCACATCTCTAACTGCATGTGTCTCTGCAGTTCTTGGAAGGCTTGTTTTTTGTTTCTCTTGGATTTCTATCTGTATGTGTTTGTATAGGTCTTTGCTATGGGAGAAACCGGGCGAGGGCTTGAATATGGAGTGAATGGGCAGACAGACAGATGAACATGCCACATTGTGACCAAAAGAGAGGAAGGCGATGTCAAAAACAAGGGAGGACAAGAGGAAGACAGGGGAGGGAGAGCTTGGATGGAGGAGAAAGTGGGTAAGCCGGGGGCCCCTGACCTGACCACACTGACACACTCAGGTCTCTCTGTCCTTGCCAGCTGTGCATTGTGGTTAGCTAACAGAGGGCACACTTATACACACATATATTTATCTACGCATGTTGGCGATGAGGACATACTTGGCTTGGGTAAATGCCTGTGAGTTTGGATGCAACTACCCATCCATGCGTGCTAAAGAGAGTGTGGAAGCTACTAAAGCTCCAACTGGCTGTGTTTGTTTTCTCTCTAAGCCAGTGTCTCTTTGTGTTTATGTCCCTAAAACTGCATGCACATCTGTGTGTGTCTATGTGCATTCGTATATTTACATGGCAACTGGAGTGTGCTGGTGCTCATTTCCATCTGTTTTTCTAGCTTAGGCACTCGAGCGGGCAGGATATTGGTGTGTAGTATGTCCCCGTGTACCACTTCATCATCTCAGTCTCCTCTCTGTGTGCCCACATGTGTGTCCCGTCTGCAAACCATTTGTGATGTCGAGCACAAACGGAGTAATTAGAAATAAGTGCTCAAAGGTGTAACGGTTAGATGCCTCCCTCCCCCCCTCCCCCTTCAAAGCTCCCCTACCACACTCTATTGCCGCCTTATTGAGGCCACCCTTCCCACCACTAGATTTTGCCTGTTGCCCAACATGTACGTCTCTGCAAATAGAAATGGTCCTGCTAACAGGCAATGTGGGCACTCTGTGTTTTTGGAGAGGGCCACGGCGAGTGCTGACTGGCTCTGTAAGTGCTTATTTTTACCACGTGTGGAGTTCCGATGGACTGGCAAGGCTGAAAGGTATACAGAAAATACAACATCGTCAATAGGGAATGTTCTGTGCTTAAGCACCCCTTGCTTATTTTTCTTTGTTTCCAAGGAGCAAACATTTGTTTTATTCTTTTAACATGTTCATGATCAACACTTTTTATGTTCAAGAAGACTGATGAAAAGCAGGATTAGAGAATAACTTTTAGGCCTAAAACAACCATCTGCTGGAAATGAAAAATACTCTAGAGAAATGTCTTAAATAAACAGAAAAAAAGTCCAGCGGATACAGGAGACACATCAGGTTTCACCTAATAACTGTATAATTTATCTTCTTGGTAATACTACTTCTTTATGTTTGACAAGAGTTTTTTTATAGAATCGAAGTGACGATATTTAATTGTTTTTGAGGCTTCTAAAAGTGCTCAAAGATCCAACTATCCAACCATTGTCCTCTACTCATTTGAGGTCAAGACAGGATGTTCACAGAGCCAATAAGAAAAAAAACAGACATTCCTTTTTCTCAACAACATTCTCCAGATCCTCAGTTCAAAAGAAATATAGATTACTTCCAACAAGTATCTGTATCTGCCCCATGGTTTCTTCAAAGTAAGCCATCCAGGAAAATGCCCTGATCAGATGCCCCAATCACCCAAAGTGACTCTTATGGGTGTGGCGGAGCAGATGCTTTAACTAAAAGCTCCCCCCGAATGATGGGGCTCTGCACTTTATCTCCAAGACTGGGCTTGGCCACCCTAAGGAGAAAGCTCAGTTCAGGTACATGGATCTAGATCTTGTTCTTTCAGTTACTAAACACATCTCATGAACATAGGGGAGGTTCTGAAATCTTCTGACTCCATTGTTTCTGCAAATTTACTGATTTGAGCATGCAGCCATATTGTGTAGATCCCCTGCTACTTCCAGTTAATACTCAGGAAGATCAAGTTACATAGATACCTCATCTTAAGGCAAAATCCCATTCTGAACATCAGTAGCTCAATTCATTCTTTTTTGTTTGAGAACCATAGCTGCAGACCAAAGGGGTACACACATTAATGATACTGTGGTACACACAAGATTTTTCACAAGCGCGATGAGAAAGAACAGATTTCTAGACTTTAGCCCTTAAACTTGAAAGGGATAAGGTACCAAATGCGGTTGAATTGTTAAAATTAAAGTGTTCATGAGTGGTAAGAACTTTTTTTAAAATGTATTATCCATTTTTTTTAGATGACAAACTTGAACTTAGTACAGTATTCCATTGTGGTTATACAACAGTCTTCTAGTTTACACCGAAAAATATGATCTATAATGTTTTTAGGACAAATATTAACAATTTGCCTCAAAGGTAAGAGCTTAGTGAATAGTGTGTTTTTGTTTTTGAACAAACATAGCAATGAAGTTGCAGTTTACTGTATTTGGACACTTTTAATTTTGCTCTTTTACCATCATATAGTTAAGTAGTCAGTGTTTAGCCAGTTTGTCCCCGAACAAAAACTAGTTCTAAATTTACTTTAGCCAGGTTAAAAGGAAATATTTCATGTTCATAGTTCCCCACCGGAGGATTCTGAACTAAGTTCATTTGAATGTATTATTTCAAAACACTATTGTTAGATAGCACCACAAGTTTTGTCTTTAAATTATGTGTAAAGATTTTGACAGTCGAGCAAATATATAATTTAAAGATGAACACCAAAACTGAAGTGCCTGTTGCTCATAATGCAAAAAAAATGTCTTCAATTTTAACAGCATAACTTTGGCAGTGCTGGATTTTTTTTTATCCATTAGTTTAAGAGATGTCTGACACTCCTATAATGTAAAATGCTCTAAATTCTGTTCTGCCCTTCTTTGATTTATTCTTTATTCTGAAAGCTCACATATAGCAGAACATGGCTTTTGAGCAGTGATCTGTGAATGCTGGAGGTAGCCTAGAGGGGTCCTTCTGGCTTTACGACGAAACTCTTTTGTGGAGGAGGTTTATGTGTTTGTTGTATTGTAACTCAATGCTTGTCGTTTTTTACCATTTTCAAAGTGCTGCTCTCCGGCAACACTCTCCATGTGTTTGTGGGTGTTTGTCTCCTCTTTTGGAGGAAACAGGCTTTCCTTGGTGAAGCAGACAGTCAGCCAATTCTGATGTAACCTTTGTAACCTCCACCCACCACCTCCTCCTCCACCCTTCCTCACCATCCTGGAGAAAAGCTCAAAACAGATTCTTCTGAGTCTGTGGGAGATAGTTTGCAAGATTCCATAAGCTGAGGTTCGGACCACCTCTTAAACGCGCACATGCACACACAGCACATATATCAATGTTTGCAGGATTGTGGGGACTTCCCACAAAAGCTGATGACATCTCAATCCAGTGCCACCAAGAGCACAGTTGTCCACACACAGAGGAAAAGAAATGGAAAACTGTCTTGCTCCAGCTGAGGTCAGTTTTAGAAGAAAAACCCAAATGTTGAGTGTGCAAAGTGGAAACCTGAAAATATGTGCTTTAATCGCTGTCCTCCCTTTGCCCTCAAGTGATACGTGCTCCAACCCAAGTCAAACAAAGGACGGAGAGGGAATTCAGCACAAATATATTTGCATATGCTCACCGTTCACTGCCGTGCGAGTGCTGTATGGAAAATTGATCCAAATAATTGCATCTGCAGTCTAATTAAGATAACGCTTTTTCCACTGGATCTAATCAGTTACACATATAAACAAATCTGTTGCACTGTACTCAAACTGTGTGGATAAACACAGTCTGAGCACACATGCACATAACAGCAAACACACTGAGGCCACCATAAATTACAGTCATCCCATCTGGGAGCATTAAGAAGCTGTTAATGAATAGGGTGCTGCAGAAGTGGCCACAAGTGAAGTCAGCCAGCTGGAGGAGGGAGGAGTGGCGGATGGAGATGGGTTGGGGAGTGGGGGTAACTGGGTGGCATCTGGGCAGCAGATATGTGTGCAGTCCTGTAGAAGAAACTGTGGTAGGAGTGCATATCCTGAGGGTGGAGAAGGATTCAGAAGTTCTGTTTTGAAGCCAGTGGTTTTTGCGACCTGCCTGGCTGAAAATCCACTGAGTGGATATATTGCATGCAAATACTCTTAACAATATCTACACAAGGTCGTGCATACTGTTTAAGTTCAAACTCTTAACATAGTGTACAGAGATGAAAAAAAACAGATAAACTCAATTATCCTTTGCAGTGAGCACTGAGCTCTGGTACAAAATGAGCTGCAGGGAAGAGCCACAGTTCAACCTTAGACTGATGACTTCAGCTTTTCTTCAGTGTTTTGCAAAAATATCCATACCCATAAACATTTTTCAGTTTGTCACTGTTAGGCATCTGGGTTGTTAGTCTGTTTTTATCTGTCTGCTTCATGCATGTTTCTCCACTATTCTGGATATTTCCACCATATATCCTGAACTTAGGACCTGTCCTTCAAGCCCAGGGTGGAGCCACCTCGCTTCACCTGCATAGGTTCAGCTCATTGAAGCTCATCACATGATGTGGATATAAGGAGATGGCTGTCACAACTTTAGTGCCTGAGTGTTAAAGCTGCTGTCCAGAGTATCTGAGGTAGAGAGATATTTTTTGAATCCCACAACGAAGGCCTCTCCCAAAACATCCCTCCCGTCTCCCTCCTGCTCCTTCTAGCACGACATCAACAATTGTGCATGTGCATCACCTGTGTTGTCACAGCGGGTAAAAGAGGAAAGCAGCAAGCCCTATTGAGAACCATCTGACTGTATTATGACATTTCATGCCCAGACCTCGCACCCAAATTTCTCCAGCTCTGCATCTCCATACACTCCATCCGGACCTCCTAGCTCTCTCTCCCAGGCATTCTCTCTATCATCTATCAAGTAAGCTAGACAGCAGGGTTATAATAGTTTTAAAATTTTCATTAGTTTTAGTTTTTATTTAGTTTTAGTTAGTTTTTACCATTTGATAGGTAGTTTAGTTTTAGTTTTTTTTATGCTTAGTTTCAGTTTAGTTTTCATTAGTTTCAGTTTTAGTTTTAGTCTTTTTGTTAAACAAGTTGTCTACCGGGAAGACAAAAAAAAAGAAAAAATGTATAACAAAATCTCAGAAAATGATTATGCTTTTGTAAAAATGTATTGACATGGGCCAGATTAACAACCATACAAATCAGGCAAGTAGAAAAGATAAATGATGTTCAAAGTAATGTTCAAAGTTCTTTAAACACAATAACAGCACCTGTGCATTAAAAAGCCCAACGATTAATGCAGGTGCTACAGTTCTGTAAAAACACTGAGTGGCAACATAACAAAACAAAAGCCAAGTTATCTTAATGATCCTGTTGATCATTTTGCACATTTGTGCTTTTTCTCAACCTTTGCTGACATGACTCTAGGCGGACCACAGGAACAAAGACAACTTGACTGATATGTTGGGACAATGCAGTACAGCCAGTAAAAACCACCAACAACCACAAAGTAGAGAGGGATTATTTGTCCACCAACACAGCGGATACAGGCACAACCCAGACTATCTACACAGCTCCAATGTAACATTGGCTCCCATTGCTGTTGCTTGCAGTCGCAGTGTTAGCTTGCTTGTTAGCCACCGTAGCTCACCTGTTATGACGTTTTTGCTGCAGACTGTTTAATCATCGTTTCAATCGCTTCTACTGATAGCTTGTAATACAAAGACATCTTTTATTTCCTTGAAAGGGGGCGAGTCGATAGGATTTTTTCCAAATTTCCTGTTCTGTTGTTTTTTTCAAAGCAATTTGTGCAACTAAAAAGGCACAACACAGATTATTGCATCTGTTTCTGGTGACAACGCGAAGGCAGGGAGCAACATAGAAATAATACTTCTAGATATTATGAGACACATTATGAAACGAAAACTAAACACGTTTTATAAATAAATTCCGTTCATTTTATTTAGTTTTGTGAAAACTCATTACAGTTTCAGTTCATTTTCATTTTGTTTCAAATTCTCGTTTTTATTTTTATTTCAGTTAACAGTTACTTCTAGTTTTCGTTACTTCGTTCGTTTTTGTTAACGACAATAACACTGCTAGACACCATAGGCTGGTGGTCTGTAGGATGAAACTGATGGTGAGGAATGCAAAGAGAACGAAGATGGAGCAGAGGACCAAGTGATGGAAACTGTAAAAAGAAGAGTGCTGTAAGGTTTTTAGGGAGGTGTTGAGACAGGCTCCTGATGGCCAGGAGGGGCTCCCTGATGACTGGACAGCAACAGCTGATGTGATTAGAATGACAGGTAGGAAGGTACTTGGTGTGTCATCTGGAAGGAGGAAAGTAGATAAGGAGACTTGGTGTTGGAACGATGAAGTCCAGGAATATACTGTATACAGAGAAAGAAGTTAGCTAAGAAGAAGTGTGACACTGAGAGGACTGAGGAGATCAGACAGGAGTACAGGGAGATGCATTGTATGGTGAAGGTAGAGATGGTAAAGGCCAAATAAAGGGCGTATGATTACCTGTATGCTAGGTTGGATAGTAAGAAGGCAAATAATGATTTATATAGGTTGACAAGGCAGAGAGACAGAAATGGAAAGGATGTGCAACAGGTAAGGGTGGTCAAGGATAGGGATGGAAATGTACTGTCATGTGCTACAAGTGTGATGGGAAGTTGGAAAGAGTACTATGAAGAGAGAGAATATAGAGTGGAAGATGTGACTGTTGTAGATCAGGAAGTAGCTGAATTTACTAAAGATGAATTGAGGAAAGCTTTGAAGAGGATGAAGAAAGGAAAGGCAGTTGGTCCCGACGACATACCTGTGGAGGTATGGAAGTGTCTAGGAGAGGTGGCAGTAGACTTTTTGACTAGGTTCTTCAACAAGACCTTGAAAACTGAGAAGATGCCTGAGGAATGGAGGAACAGTGTTCTAGTGCCGATCTTTAAGAACAAGAGAGATGTACAGAACTTTGGCGCCTACAGATGAATAAAGTTAATGAGTCATACAGTGAATCTTTGGGAAAGAGTGACGGAAGCTAGGCTTCTGTCAGAAGTGAGCATTTGTGAGCAGCTGTACGGTTTCATGCCAAGAAAGAGTACTACAGATGCAATTTTTGCTTTGAGGATGCTGGCGGAGAAGTACAGAGGGTCAGAGGGAGCTGCATTGTGTCTTTGTAGATTTAGAGAATGCATATGACAGGGTTCCAAGAGAAGAGCTGTGGTTTTGCATGAGGCAGTCTGAAGTGTCAGAGAAGTATGTTAGAGTGGTGTAGGATATGTATGAGACCTGTGGGATAGCAGTGAGGTGTGCTGTAGGAGTGACAGAGGAGTTCAAGGTTGGGTTGGGACTGCATCAAGGATTGGCTCTGAGCTGCTCCTTGTTTGTTTTGGTGATGGATATGCAGACGGATTAGGTTAGAGAGGATTCTCCATGGACTATGATGTTTGCAGATGAAATTTTGATCAGCAGTGAGAGCAGGGTGAAGGTAGAGGAAAAGCTAGAGAGATGGGGGTATGCACTGGAAAAGAGAGGAATGAAAATTAAACACAGCAAGACAGAATACATGTGTGTAAATGAGAAAGACACAAGTGGAACAGTGAAGTTACAGGGAGTCGAAGTGAAGAAAGCAGAGGACTTTAAGTACCTAGGGACAATAGTACAAAGCAATGGAGAGTGGAAAAGACGTGAAGAAGCGTGTGCAAGCTGGTTGGAATGGGTGGAGAAAAGTTTCAGGTCCAATGTGTGATGAAAGGGTCTCAGCAAGAACGAAGGGAAAGGTGTACAAAACAGAAGTGAGACCAGCAATGTTGTATGGTCTAAAGACGGTACCAATGAGGAAAAGACAGGAAGAAGAGCAGAACTCAAGATATTGAGATTTGCATTGGGATTGACAAGAATGGATAGGATAAAGAATGAGTACATCAAAGGGACAGCGAGATGACAATTATATTGGTAGAAGGATGCTGAGGATGGAGCTACCAGGTAAGAGGCAGAGAGGAAGACCGAAAATAAGATTTATGGACGTGGTGAAAGAGTTGGTGTGAGGGCAGAGGATGCAGCAGATAGGACTAAATGGAGACAGATGATTTGCTGTGGCAACCTCTGTAGGGAAAAGCAGACAGAGAAAGAAGAAGATCCTCAAAGTTGGCCTTTATGAAAGAGAAGACAGAAGAAAGCCATTGTTAAAACAAAGCCTGATGAGATCCTGTTTGAGGTTTGTTACAGGTCATATAGTAGTCTCAGCAAACATGTGGAATACGGTCATATGGTCAGATGAGAGCAAAATGAAAAACCATCATCACCTTAAACACACTATGTAAACTGTGAAATAAGTTGGGGGTATTATCATGATATCAGGATGTGTTTCTTCAACAGGAACAAGAATGCTGGTCAGTTGATAGGAAAATGGATGAAGCAAAATACAGGATAATCCTGGAAGGAAACTTTCAAGAGGCTAAACACACTTGGTACTTAGATGTGATATAAATGTGTTACAATATCCCAGTAAAGTTCTGATTTAAATTATATTAAACATCTGTGGCAAGAACAAAAACTTGATTTTGACATATTTCTATCCAATCTGATGCAGCTAAATTACAACGAAGAATGGACATTAAACAGTTAAAACTTTAAAAACCATACATCATTTTTTTTACCCTTTGAAAACTAGGTCCCTGTCAGATTAATTATAAATAAATATATAAAATATCAGGTTGTATAAAGAAAAGTAAGCTTTCGTAAGGCACTATAGTGGTAGGTGTCTGTGGAGGTGTGGCAAAATAAGGTTCAGTTATCTTAAGTGACCTTTTAATACCCTCAGCCCTTTCACAAAGTCTTACTGGTGGGTGTCTGAAGTGGACACATGGGCAGTATAGAGAGCAGAAGTGTGCCTCAGATCAGGACAAAAGACACCACCTGTATGCTAATGTACTGTGAGGATTTCACAGAGGGGCTGTGTGTCACGCCTTTAGAAAAATCCAGGGGCCGTAAAACAGATGCCAAAAATTGATTCTGGACCCACATTTTTTAACAAGTTGAATGGCAAGAAATAAAAGGGAAATGAAGCTGTGTGCTGTAAAATAGATTTTTTTTCATTTCTTTCAGACTGCAAGGGAAACAAACAATAGCTGCGGTGTGGATAAGTAACTACAGGACGGTGAGAAGAAAAGGCATGGGCAGTAAAATTAATTTCTAATCAGGGTTAAGTAATGAGAAGGAGGGAAAATGGTGCAATGTGCCATTTCAGATCGAGGGAGTGAGACATCTGGGTCGACAGATAGGACCAAAGGCTGTAAAATTCATTTTAACTTCCGCTTTTTAAGTGGCTGAGGGTGAGTGTGGTGTCTTTGTCAGTAAGAAGAAGGAGGGTAAATGAGGCAATAAAAATAATTCCTTTAGGTTTTATATTTATCCAAGAGAGAGACAGGCTTGAGAAGTGTGCCGTGGCAGAGGGCCGACTTTTCATATGGAGAAAAGGGAGCAAGGTCAGAGGTCATAAAAGTCTTTTTTCTTATTGCTTAAGGTAATAAAGCAGAGTGGTAGCATGTGCCTTTTCAATAGAGGGTGGAGTAGTTGCGATTAATCAGATTTTAGAATGGCACACTTGCACAAAGACACTGAGTTTTCCCTTGTGCAGCCCAAGACCACACATGCAAACACTTTGCACGGTCATACATAAACAGACTTATATAAACACATCTTTAGCATGCGCACAGGCACTCCATTCATGTCAGCCGAATTTACCGCTATCTAATAGACCTGAAGGCTTTTGGTGCAGCAATTATTTTTGTCATGCTGTAATGTTTAAAAAGCCCAGAGCTATCCATTTACAGCACTGTCCCTCAGTTTGTATACACCCAGTCTCCTGTCTGTGCCGTTGATTTTCTCTTAGCAGTATTGTTATCTTTTTGCAGTGATGTTCAAATATAAAATTATGTTATATAAGTCTCTTTAGAGTGCCTGTCACACTCCAGTCCACACATGTAGAAAAATAGATTCTGAAAAGCTACATCAAAGTTGGAAAGCTGAAAAGATTTAATTTCCCATCTGGCAGGAGGAGTCTTCAACAAAGCCACTGTAACTGCTGATGTGAACTATCAGCGCCTATTAGCTATGGTTTCACTTGAAAGTACAGTCTGCAGAATATGCACTTGTTTTTGAAATGGCCGCTGTCAAAGTCTCTTCTCTTTTCACAGGCTTCTTAAGGTCATTGAGTGCTGGGAAAAGTCTGCAAAGTTTATCGTTTTCTACAACATCCTTTTGTACCTATGATTATGATATGAGTTCCAACTATGGCTAGCTGTGCAGCTGTCTCCTTATTTGTAATAGTTTTAAGTTATTTTAAGGAACAAGATTCCAGTGGCAATAAAGCACCTGTTTTCCAGATGGACTTCTCTGCAACCAACCCCCCCATTTATACTTGCACACACCCTTGGGAACTTCGGAGACTCAGCAACAACACAGTAGTATTAAGAAGAATATAGAAAGCAAGTTTTAGACTTTTCAGTTATTGTGGCATCACTCACACATTATTTTGTTGTTTTTCTTTATTTATTACCATATTCATTTCCTGTTGTGTTTCTTCTTCTGTTTTCAATCTTTCTCTCAATTTTATACAATTTAAGACTATGAGGATACATTAAAGCATACATATTTTGCATTACTGTGAGGGTTTCTGATTTCTTAGCTTGACATTGTTAGACAATCACTGACCTTCTCACCTGAAATTACAACCTGTCAAAGCTGAAATCAGCCTTTAGGTTTGATTTTGGCTTTGTTAAATACAAATTTATTGGGTGCGATCTGATTTGAGTCATTTTTTTACATGGTCATCCACATTGTGATGTTTATTAAGCAGTCACTTTCAGACTCAAGTCTCAACTGTCAATGGCCTTGAAGTGACTGTATTGCACAAAAGAAGACAAGACATCAAACACAGCATACAATGTCTATTAATAATGCTGCTACACATGACCGTATGTGTGGATCAACTCTCAAGTTATTGAGCAGTTAGAGCAAAAATTATTATATTCGGTGTTAACAATTGAACAAAGACTCACAAATCATCTCCTGGCATGGAACTCTTCTTGCATTGCACGTTTCACATGGGGTCTCTTCAATTTCTAAAGTCTTTGAAAGTCTTTTACACATAGAACCGGTCACTCTACACACTTTACTGGTCCTGATTATAAGGGAGGACATGTTTTTTTTCTAAGCTACACTTGGCTTTGTGGACTACTGAGTGGATATGAAGACGTTTTGAGCCCTTAAGATGGATGACACTCTGTGTTCCTGTGCAAATTTAGTTATGTTGACTCTGGGATCAGGTGCAGCAAGCATCCCCCATGAAAATCTGGATCTTCAAACCTTTTCTTAACGACTTAGATTTCTCTCTGAGAAAGAAAGTGCACAGCTGGCTCCTGTTAGACTGATGGAGCTTTCGGTTTAAGGTCCTATTGTGTAAGTGAAATATGCTGCTGGTCTGTTTACAGATGGATAGGATTGCAGTTTCTCCTTCCCCTTGGGTCTTGTGTGTGTTGTAATGATGTAAATGGACTTAGCGTTCAGTTGTAGATGCTCATTCCCACTGAAGCCTCCATGCAGCCTCTCAGGCTGTTGTGTTGTTGTGTCAGAAAAAAGCCGGGGATGTAAACAGAGACCCTGGGTGGTCTTCTTTCTCTGGACTCAGACTGCAATGACGCAAAGTAAAGTCGTCTGACAGGAGAAGAGCTCTTTCCTTTCAGCTCGACCTGCCTCACCACTCTTTTGGTTGCTTGTTTGTGGCTGCTGCAGTCTATGGAGCTGGCCTCATACATATTGAAGGGGCTTTTGAGGAATCCACCAGTGTGCACTGTTTTTATCCTTGCCTCTTATTTACATTTGAGTGTCAGGCCCCTTCTTTATTCCTTTCTGCATCTGTCTATTTCTCTCTAAGAACTACTTTTACATTCCAGGATTTGATTTCTGTTTTTCTCTCTGCCATAAAGGCCACCTTTCTTTCTCACACCACTCTGAATGTTTCTCTCCGTCAATGTTTTCTAGTATTTGTTTTATAGATTAATATTCTTGTGAGCACCCTTAAAGCCTTTAATTTCTTCTTCAATTTTCCCCAGACTCCGAAAGGTTTATTTCATCTGCTTTGTCTCTGTTGCCTCTAAATGGTTCTTGGGAATTTAATCTTTTACGATTATTCTATCAGAAACCTTTATTTCTGATTTCTCTGATACAGTAACTTGCTAAGGTGTTGCCAACTGTTGAAACTTTTCACATGTTGTCCATTACATTTTTCAACCAACAATTACAAATCTGGGTATAATTAATTAGTATTTGCTGTGATACACCCAAACAAATTAGTGCATTACTGTTAAGTGGAAGGAAAACAATACAGCGTTATCTAACTTTCCTACTAAATAAAATCTGAAATGTGTAGCAGGGCTGGTCATCTGTCCAGGGTTGTATAGTCTTGCTCTGCTGGTGTAGTGTAAACAGGTTTAGATAATGGATGGATGTATTGAAAGCGCTCCAAGCAGCCTCCTAATCCAGTAGTTAGTAGAATCACCTATTGCTACAATTAAATCTAGAAGTCTTCATGGTTTTGCCTCTTCCAGCTTTGCACATGAATAGACCAAAAATGTTGCCCATTCTTGATTGCCAAATAACTCAACATATCTGTAGGATAATCTCTCCACAGATTATTGGTTGAGTTAGTTCTGGACTTTAACAAGACCTTTCTAATACATTACTATAAGTTAGTCAGAAGAATTTTGCACTGACTAACTGCTCTGTATTTACACATGCTTATGAATGTGCATTCACATCTGTCCATGCCACCTTGTGTTTCTTACAAACAAAATGTCTCATGACTTTCTTCTTTCAAATCTAGCAGGACCAATAGTTTTCTTGTCATCACATTCTTACAGCTAAGCTGTGGATCTCTGCACCTCTTCCATAGTTTAAAAAGGACCTCTTGGCTGATTCACTGACCTGTTCTCCTTGCTTAGCCTGTAACGTTATATAGACAACCATATCTTGGTAGCTTAGCAGCTGGGTTCATACTCTTTCAATTTTCAAATGATGGATTGAACAATGGTTTTTGAGATGCTTATGTTTTAATGTAGCTGTAATATTCTCTAATAAACATTTTCGGCCTTCACAGCACAAGTGGATTGATACTGAGATCAGATTTCACACAGGTAAACACTACTTAAGGGCAAATTGTTATCTAGCAAGTTACTTTTTCCTCCCTGGCTCTATTCATCTTTAAATGTTCTCCTGTATATCCAGTAATAATGTCTTTCTTATAGCTTTTTATATTTGCTGTTTTCTTCCATCTCTCTATCCTCAGTCCTGCATCTTGCTTGGCTGCCTCCTCCTGTATTTATATTTATATGGTGTCTCATCTGGGCTTGTTATCTTGCACCTCACTTTTTGTCCTTCTTGTTCGTTTCCCATCTACATCTATCTCTGCCAGCTGCCTAGTATTCATTTGGTGTCCGTCCCTGTTTCCGCTTCTCATCTGTTCTCCACTTTGCCTCAGTCATATTTATGTTTACAGATTAGCTTTCTTTTCACCTCGATTCCTGGCTCCCTCCTTCATTACTAAACTTCTCCAATGCATAAACTGGAGGGAACAAACAAGAAGGACTCCATCCGTTCTCACTTTTTTTCAGCTCTTCTGCGTGCGCCCAGAGATGTCACTCTATTGTACAATTGTTTGCCTGCAAGTCACCTGCAATATCTCACAACCCACTTTCTAGAATGTGGCAGTGTTGGGGAAATGATGTATTGCGCTCTAAAATTTCAATTTGCCCAAGGGAGCATAACCATAATTACAGGTCAGTAAAAGCTACATGTCGACTAATTACCGGCCCAAAGGTCTCACTGCATCATTTATTGCTGAAACATATTTATTGCCTCCTTACGTAATGTGCCTCCTTTCCTTTATTTTCCTGCATCACTTTGCTTTGCATGTAGTCCCTCTTATTCAAGGCTTTTTAAAGCCCTTCTCTCACACGCCTCCTCACTTCTGCTTTAATTCTTGGTTTCATACAGTCTTGTTATCCAACAATGTGTTTGCAAATTTCCCTCAATCCTCCGCTTCATCATCATGATCTCCGTCTTTCTCAGATGCTCTCTGTCTCTCATTTTTGCTTGTCTGGCAGATGTGCAGGCGTTCATTATATTTTTTGTATTGTTAATATTCTCAGTCAATGTTAATAAATGCAGCTGCAAACTCTGTATGTAAATGTCAAAAGTTCTAGGAATGTTGGGTTCAAAAGCTGCAGCATATGCATGAATTTAACTTTGAATTAAAGAGAATGGAACACATTTTATTGGTGGTGTATCACTGTAAAGGAAAGGGGGAAACATGATGTGAGAGTGATACATTTCTAAGGGAAAACAGGCAAAGCGAGTATTCTGAGGCAAAGCACCTCCACCTATACACTCAGCCTTCAAAAATAGCAGTGTTTGTTTCAAACAGACTATTAGCTCAAATCATACAAGACGACTTGCTGGATTTCAGCATACTACTAAGCGGAGGACAACAAATTATCAAGGAGCAACTCATAGCAAAGAGGGAGACCATGGTGCCGAATACCTGTCTGCCTGCGGCATGTGGCGTACTGAAGACTTTAACTCCGGTAGCTCCGGTGGTGTGGAGTCCTGCTGCAGCCAGTAGCACGTCGGAGTCCAGTCTTGTTTGGTAATGCTGCCTAAACTGGGTGGTAAAATCCGTCTAATCATAAATGGCACAATTTTTTCTCATGTTACTAATTTTAGTAAACAAAGATAGTGTAGGAGTAGTGTTGCAGTGACCAAGAGAGAAAGTTGCATGTCATTAATCTTACTGAGCAAGCCCCCCCACATCTTGTTGAGTCTCCATGCCCACTCCTACACTGAACTGGCATAAACTGAAATAGAATGGGATTTTTTTATTTTTTTTTTACATAAACCGACTCAGACGGCATTCTTTTATACCAGAGAACATGGAAAAATTGAAAAAAAAAACACCAGTGAAGGAGAACTTTAAAGATGTCCCCAGTCCAGGATGAGTGTGCAAATATTCACAACAAAGGGACACAAAAGATCAAATATGAACTTTGTTAGAACCCACAAAGAGGACAAATGATGTAGTGGACACACGAAACATCTTCAGTGGATATTTGCATTGAATGCTGTGGTAAGAAGAGACCACAGTTAAACTTTTTGGCCACCATACTAAAGGCTGTTTGTGGCAGACAGATAAAGCTTTGCATCACCTTGAATACACCATCACAGTGCTGTAGGGATGCCTCTCTTCAGCAGAAACAGAAAAGTTTGTTGAAGTTTACAGGAAGGTTCGGAGCTAGGACCAAATCATTGTTTTAAAAGTTTCTAGTGAGTCTCAAGTCGTCATTCTCAAATCCCAAGTCAAGTCGGGATACTATAGAGACAAGTCCAAGTCAAGTCACAAGTCTGGAGCTTTGAATTTCAAATCTTCTTGAGTCATATATATTTTTAAACAGTGTTGCAATTACATGTTCGATGTAAATTTGGAGAATCCTGAGTTGTACAACAGCATCATACCTACTGTTAAGCATGGGGGTGGAAACATTATGCTTTGCGGCTGCTTTTCTGCAAAGGGGATAGAACGACTGATCCTTATATGGAAATGATGAACGTGGTCATATGTCATGTGATTCCTGCCAAGAACCTCCTTCCATCAGTGAGAGCATTTAAGATTATACGTAACTAGATCTTCCAGCATGACAATGATCCCAAATACACTGCCTTGTCAACGAATGAGTGGAACTTGACTGATGTGGAAGAATTTTGTCTGGTTCTTGTGCCAAGGAATTAATGTAGAAACATCAAACTTAGTTATTATTTCTGTTATTACTTTATTTCCTTAGACTTCTCAGACTGTAGTCTGAGTGGAGCAAGACTCAATGATGACACCTGCTATGGAGAACTCTACCCCACCAAGACTGTTTCATGTGTATGCATTTGTGACCTAGACTGAGTGAAGACACTTCAGGAGAGGGTTTCAGGTGTACATATCAGTTCATGCAATGGTATTTGTGTTCTGGTGCTCCTTGTTGAATAACATGATGAATTAAAGACACTCTTGGAGCAGAGAATGAATCTTCTCATCCTTTTTTTCAGTTCAATCAAGAGTTGATCACGTATTATAGCTGAAATTCCACAGTCTCCAGACCTCAATCCAACAGAGAATCTGTGAAAGGAGTTAAAAGTCCATGTTGCCCAGCGACAGCCCCAAACCATCACAGCTCTAGAGAAGATCTACATGGACGATGCATCTACAGTGTGTAGAAAGCTGGTGAAGAGTTACTTTTGACCTCTGTAATTCCCAACCAAGGTAACATTATATAATTATTATACACCTCTGTCCAACTGCTCCATCATTGTACCACTCATGTAGGGATGGGCACATTTCTGGGATGCTGAGAGGGATTTCCATCTTTGCTGTCCGGTGGCAGCCTGGTTGCCAATTTTACTGTGCAACTTAAACACTCCAACATATAACATTTTCATGAGACACACACACGTAGGAAGCTTGCAGTGGGCACACTTTGCGGCTCCAGATGGGGAGCCCTTCAATGAGCCTCACCTCTGTTTCCATTGCCCACTGCTTAACTGCATTTAGACACTGAGAGCGAGGGGTGGGGGATGAGAGCGGAGAGAGAGGCTAGGGGTCTTTCCATGCCCCTGTTCACTACCGAACATCAGCAGCAGAGGATCCCTGTAGGCTGATTCCTGGTCCGGGCCCTGGTGGGTGGCGGGGAGCCCCTGGTCCCTGAGTTCTCCGGGTCCTGGGCCAGGGCCACCCTTGAGTATCCAGTTACTGGCGGAGCCCATGGGCTCTCCCCTGCAAATAGATCTGTCACCATCAACATTTGCAACTTTCTTCAACTTCCGGTACATCCTGATAAGATACATCATGCCTCCTAAAACTTCTAAAACGTCCCCTGGAGAGGAGGATGCTGTTGTCACACTGAGTGTACTCTCCCAGTTAATGGAGCAGCAGAGAGTGATCTATAAAGATATGTTATTGCAGCAGCAAGATAACTTCAAATGTTTCATTCAGCTGATCATGGATGGAACTAACAAAAGATTGATGGTGTTGTCAGAGATGTACAGGAGCTGAAGACTAGCTTGGAATTAACCCAAGAAAAGTTTGAAGAAAATAAGATGGGATGCATTTAGATTGAGGCAAAGATAAGAGCATTTGAGACAAACATTACTACTTCCAAGCAGGAATTGGATGCAATGTTCAACAAGCTTGACTACATTGAAAATCAGGGCAGGAGAACAAACATTTTAATCGATGGCATTGCTGACGAGAAAGGAGAGAATTGGTGTGAATCAGAGAAAAAGGTACGGGACATGCTTTCTAAATACTTGGGCTTGGATGGAGCAAATATGGACATTGAGCGTGCCCAGAGACTTGGTCAGTTTTAGGAGAGGGGAAGGCCAAGGAAAATTGTTGTCAAACTTCTTCACATTAAAGACAGAGAGTTGATTCTTTCTTCAGCCAAGAAATTAAAGGGCACTAGGATCTAGATTAATGAAGATTTCTCTGAAGCTGTGCAACTGAGGAGGAAAGAGCTGTGGCCGAAGTTGAAAGCTGCCAGAGAGAGAGGTGATGAAGCGAGCTTAAAGTATGATAAACTGATCATTACCCCAAGGGCTGGACAAAGTCAGTCAATGGCCTAATGAGCTTTAAAGCTCAATTTTAATTATGCTTGTGTTTATGCATGTGTGTCTATGTGCAGTACTTATATGTATGTAGCATCCTTGATGATGACAAAACAACTTATGGTACAAGATATTCAACCGGATTATAATAAAGGATTTATTTACCTTCAACTAAGATGACCAGTATATTTAAACTACCTAAAGGTTTAATCCTTGCACATATTAATATATGTAGTTTAAGGAACAAAATTCACGACCTGTCTTTGTTTTTGCAATTAAACAAAATTGACATACTTGTGATTTCTGAAACCCATCTGGACCATTTCATAGACAATTCAGACGTTGATATAGGGGGGTTTTCAATTTATAGAAACGATCAAAACAGGTTTGGAGGGGGTGTGGCCATTTACATATGTGATCATTTCCCTGTTAAACTGAGACATGACTTAATTTTTGATGATGTTGAAGTGTTATGGTTACAGGTACAATTTCCACATTTAAAACCGATTATTCTTGGCTGTTGTTATAGGCCACCTAGTGCCAGGATAGAGTATTTAAATGGTTTATTTGATATACTAGACAAAGTGACTGAGGAAAACAGAGAGCTATACTGGCTAGGTGATCTAAATATTGATTGGCTATCTGATAACTGTCCTTTGAAGAATAGGCTGAAATCTATGACAGACACCTGTGGTTTATCTCAATTAATGGATCAGCCAACAAGAATGTCTAGTAACAATACAGGATCTTTTACATCAAAATGTATTGATCATATTTACACTAATAATCCTGATATGTGCTCAACACCAGTTTCTGTAACCGTTGGCTTTAGTGACCACAACTGTATTGCTGTCTCCAGGAGAACTAAGCTGCCTAGAGCCTGTCCTAAAATCATTATGAAAAGAACTTATAGGATATTTAATGAGGAAAGTTTTCTAAATGAACTGGATCATATTAAATAGTATTTGGTATTTGACATTGATGATGTGGATGCATCCCTGGATTTATTTATGGTTGTTTTATGAGAGTGGTTAACAAACATGCCCCGTTAAAAAAATTTACAGTTAAAGCCAAAAGTGTCCCTTGGGTTGATACTGAGTTGAGGAGCTTAATGGCTCAAATGGACGTGGCTAAGAAGGTTGCTGTTCTTTGTGACTCCCTTGAGGACAGACATTTTTATTGTACACTAAGGAATCATGTGACCAAGCTGAACAGAGTGAAAAAGAAAAAAATATTTTCAGAAGCGAATCGAGGATAATGGTACAGATAGTAAAAGAATGTGGAATGTATTCAATGAAATTATGGGGAAAAAATCTACTTGTACTTCTTTTGTTGAACTCAATGGAGTTTATTTGACTAAGCCAATACAGATTGCAAACTATTTTAATGATTATTTTGTTAATAAGGTTTCTAACCTTAGAGAGACAACGAAATGTACAGCTGATTCCAACTCCAATGAGCTGATAGAAAAATTTATTATGAAAAATAAACTGTGTAGCTCTGAATTTCATCAGGTTAATGTTGTGGAGGTGGAAATGTTGCTGAGATCTTTGACTGTTTGTGGGTCTGTTGGTACAGACAACTTGGATAGTAGGCTGTTGAAATTATCAGCTAGACATATTTCTAAACCAATCTGTCACATTTTCAATAGATGTCTGATTAGTGGTGTGTGTCCTAAGCTTTGGAAGGAGGGCAAAATAATTCCTTTACCCAAAGATACAAAATCAACATTCTGTGGTCCAAATAGTAGGCCTATTACCATTTTGCCTATCTTAAGTAAATTATTGGAAAAGATTGTATTTGAGCAAGTGCAAGATTACTTTTCTAACAATGATTTGACTACGAAGTTTCAGCATGCTTATAGGTCTGGTCATTCCACCTGCACTGCAATGACACAAATGTCGGACAGCTGGCTAACATCTATTGATAGCTCAATGCTAGTGGGTACACTACTACTGGACTTCAGTGCTGCCTTCGATGTGATTGACCATGACATTTTGATTTCCAAACTTACTAGTTATGGTTTTACTTCCTCTGCAATCAAGTGGTTTAAGAGCTATCTATGGGGGAGGTCGCAAAGAGTTTATTTTAATGGTGCATTATCTTGTAGCAAGTCCCTGGATTGTGGTGTCCCCCAAGGAAGCTGCCTTGGACCGTTATTTTAAATTTTTACAAATGATATGCCGTATACACTCAGTAAGGCTACACTGACTGTTTGCCGATGATTCTACTCTTTATTATGCAGCCCCTACATGTTCAGAGCTTAATCAGGTTCTGTCTTGTGAGATCAGCAAATTGTATAACTGGATCAAAACAAACAAACTTGTTCTAAATATATCAAAAACAACGAGTATAATATTTGGGTCTAAGTATAGGTTATCTGATAATCCTGAAATTAATATACAAGTAAATGGTCAAAATATACAACAAGTAAAAAAGGTGAAGCTTCTCGGACTTTGGCTTGATTGCACATTGTCATGGTCTGATCACATCAATAAAGTTGTTGCTAAAATGGGTAGAGCTGTTGCAGTAACTCGTAAATGTGCATCGTTTCTAAATTCAAAGTTGTTTTGTCGTGTTGTTTGTACATTGGTTTTATGTCATTTGGATTACTGTTCTGTTGTATGGTCCACTGCATCAAACAGTCTTTAAAAAAAATTACAAGTGGCTCAAAACAAGGCCACAAGACTGGTTCTTGGTTGTTCTTCTAGGACTAGTGTTGCAGAGATGCATGAACGTCTTGTGTGGCTGATGGTCAAGCATAGACTATCTGCTAATATGTTAGTATATTTTCATAGAATTATTAACACTCAGACTCCTAAATTTCTTTATGATAAAATAATTTACTGCTCAAATATGCATTCACATTACACAAGAGGGGCGAATAGTCAACAGATTTCTCTACCCCTTCCTAAGTCTGACTCTATGAAAAGGACTGTGTTTTATAGGTCAGCTGTGCTTTGGAACAATCTTCCAGTTGCTATTCGTGAAATCAAGCGAAAAACTGCATTTAAAAAGAAACCAAAACTGTATTTGTTCTCAACATCATAATATCACCTGGATTGTTTGGGTGAGGTTGTGTCATGTGCTATGTTGCTTTTCCTCATTATATTATTATTTTAATAAGTACTTTTAGTATAGTTATTCTTTATTGTTCTTTTATGTGTATAAATATGTGATTTATTTGGGAGTAATTGCGAATGTAACTATTGTGTTATGTATGTATTGTTTGGACCCCAGGAAGACTAGCTGTCGTCTCGGCATAAGCTAATGGGGATCCTTTTAAATAAACAAATAAACAAATAAACAAATAAACCAGCATCCTCACACACACACATAGGTGTGAGGACATTGATGTTTACATATAAATTCTTGGGCTGAAGTTATCATTAATAGATAATTGTTGCCAAGAGCTTTACAGTGACGTTGTTGTATTCATATACCCAGTTTTGTTTGCTACGGATGTGTAGTTCTTAGTTCATATTATTTGATTTGTCTTGTTTATGTTGCTCTGGTTTATTGGTTGTTTTTTCTGCCTCTTCTTTCTTCTCTGTTGTGTTTTTCTTTTCTGTCCATAACTTCAAGAAATTAAACCCATAACAATCTCTAATAAAGATTTTTCACACACACACACACACATATATATATATATATATATACATATATCAAGTGGAGTACTATAGCAAAAGCTGTAATGCTCTGCTTGAGAAAGTAAATCTGTTGGGCTTATACTTGGTACTCAGATACCAATTCTGAGTACCCACTGCCAGACAGGACACGTAAAAAAAATAAGGAAATCTGCATATCAATGTTAATTGATGGTCTGATTAAGCTGGACTTATTTTATAAACAGAAGTACGTATAAATGTCAGTATTTATACAAATAAACTGGTAGTCACATAAACAAAAACTGTTTTTTACAAAGGACTTACTTAAGCCTTGATCAAACTTTGCAATTACGGCCGACCGAGGCCTTTAATTTCATTGTGAAAAAAGTCATGATGAAAAACAGTGAGCATACGTCTGATTCGCTGGTTTGTGGCCATGCTTTGTAATGTGTTGCCCAGCAGCATATTTATTGCACCTACGACCAAAACCAGCTTTTTTGTCCTGCCGTGTCCTGCTAAAGCTAGATGTCATGCAGTTTGACCAACTGAAATCTGCGCTCCTGCAGTGTGACACACTGTGCAAGCTCGGTGGAGCTCGCACAGTGTGGCATGAAGCAGTCTTTGAGACGGCGGAGAAACACAAAGTGTGATCCTGGCTTAAAGGCACAGTGTGTCATTTTCGGCCAGTAGGGGGCAGTGCATACCTAAATTATCACAAGCATGCGGTATCTGTGTCTTCGAGTAAGAAACTCAACAACGTAGGTCCAACTAGTGCTGTTTTCAAACGCTCAATTCACTGAGAATTATCTATTTGCAGCAACATGATGAGCACATCAGTCTCTCTTTCATAGCTTGGAACTAGGGAAGAGGTAAAAATGTATTCATGGTGAAACTTTTTTGCATTTTGAAGGGAAATCAATGTTTTAATAGAGGGCGTGTTCCGTGCGCTTTGTCCGTCCGGGCTCAGGTAGAAGTACAGACGTCATCTAATATGGCTTTCCCCTGAAAAGAGGACCCACGCCTATGTATTTTAAAACTGATTTTTAAAGTCATATTTTACAATATTGCCAATATTTTTGCAATTTATGTGCTTTACGTAATAATTATTACATATTTTAATAGGTATTTTCAAAGATGTACTGCTAAAGCTACACACTGTCACTTTAAGGGGGAGTGAATACAAACGCATGCCACACTTTTCAGATTATGATTTGTAATCAGTTGTGAAAACCATGCTATTTTTGCTTTTTTTCTTCCCATTCACAATTTTGTACTGCTTCACAATTACGTACTACTACAAAATACATTTTAGTTTGTGGCTATAGTGTGACGAAGTGTGAAAAGTTTAATAGATGTGAATACTTTTGCAGTGTGCAGTACATCCAGCAACCACATAAGTCTAGAGAGTAATAGAGATGTCTAATCGACCATTTGCTGCATTTTGTCTGTGAACTGAGCTGACCTACTGCTGGAAACATAAAAAAATTGGTCTGTATAATCAGCCTAATAATTAACTGCAGCTAATTAGGAGCCAGCGTTTACACAGTCATCTCTTTGCAGTAATGTAACCGTTACTTATTGATTGCTTTTCACATTGCTTCACCTTGTTTACTGTCCTTTAAATTAAAGCCAGTAATGCCATGTGGTATTACAGGAAACCTATCAAGAATGCAGTGAAACACACTACCTTGATTGAGTCTTGATTTGAAAGAAGAAGGTAGATTTATGCAATGCTAATTACAGGAAACACTCCACTTGCATTGTTTGCAGAGAAAGAGCTCTCAGGTTGAGGAACAACTCCATCAGTGGAGCTGCATTGACTAACAATGGGACTCGAAGAGCCTAATGTAAGGAGACACACACTGGACGGAGCACCGCTGGACTGCATGATTCACACCAACAGTGTCCACTTATGTAAATAGACAGGGTTTTTTTTTGTCAAGGGGAGGAGAACATGATGATAATCTGCCATTAAACCTCTCATTTGTATTCACAGCAGAAGGGACCAAGCGCTCTAATGGCTGAGCTGAGTTAAATTGGTGACAGTCTTTATTTGACTGTGGATTCTGGGAAGTAAACATCAGCAAATTAGTCCCAATCATGCAGCAACATCCTCTGATCAGCCACTGAATCTTCGGTCTGTAGCGTTGAATATTTTCTATTTTATCTAACTCTTAGGGCGAAAACGATCATTTTATGTCCTGGTTTATCTTTTCAGGATAACAGAGAGTTGTTTTCTATGACATCATCTAATTACTCTGGTTAAAAGGGTTAGGAAAAAATATGGATCGTCATGTTCCCATGCCGACACGAAATGACTGTCCCTATCATTTTCCTGTATCTCATTTACATGCCACAGAGAAGGCTCTGTACAGATTCTGCCATGAATTGAGGTGAAAAAGGTTGTGTTTATGAGGGTGTGTTTTTGTACGCCTGTGGAGATCTATGCATGTGTGTGTGTGTGTGTGTTTGTGTTTGCGCAAATCTGGACTTAGCAGCAGTTCTCTTCAGCTACATCTGTTTAGTCAATTAGAAATTAAAGTTTGTTTTTGGATGATGTTAAGGATCCACTGATTTTTAAGTTTTGACATGCTGAAAGCTTTTTTTCCTCCACCACAGGTTTTCATTGCAGTGCAAATGACAATTATGCTGGAGGTCCCTCTCAAACCCCTTATCTTTGAATACAGAGCCAGAAGAAAAAAAAAACAATTGGATTCTGAAAAATGTATCTAGCATGAGGAGGATGAGCGCTCTTCATGAATACAAAACACTGCCTTTTTGGATGACCTGCTTGACACAGAATGGTGCACAATTACCAAGCATATATGGCTTTCTGTATGTGCACTGTTAGACCTGAAATGGTTTGTCAGCTTGGACAGAATTTTAAAATGCAGATTGCCTTCGCTGGCGAGCGCTCACCGATGCTGAATGCAGAATATATTATCTGTGGAGTGCAAAGAGCTAGAGTCGACGACTTTTGCTACAGAAAGCGAGTAATAAAAGGAGTAGGTGGGTAGGTGACCGGGTTTATGGAGGAGATCATTGAAAGATCAGGACAAGTGAGCACAGATTCAAAAAGGAGTTAACAGGAGAGGCTGACAGGTATTATAGGAGATTTTAATCTGCTGGAAACTCCAAATGGGTTGATGTAACTGCACTGAGACAATTAAACTGACTGATTCATAACTGATGCATATCGATTGCTAAGCTGACAGTTTAATTATCTTCCAAAACTGCAAAATAATGCCTTCTAAACTGGCCATAGCTAGAGATTTGTTTGGGAAAAACTTGAAAAACTAATCCAGGGCTGATTTATTTTTAGGATTTTATGTAAAGACTAAAGACTAATCACTGCAGATTTGTGAAGAAGATGAAAGTAATATGGAGGTTTATTTTTTGTATTTTTCAAATAAGATATGTAGAAAGTTGTTTTAGTATTCTGTATGTTTTAGTATTCTGCCCACCTTTAATGTAGTACACCTAAGTAGAATCCAGGTTTGGACTTTTCATTTTACCACATTACCACTTGGTGGGGAAGCTCATGTGTTATGTAGTCTTCCACCTTGACCCACAGCATAACACTGACACCACCATGTTTCATGGTAGACACAATGTGTTCAAGGTGTTCCTCAAACATTTTGCATGTAGGATAAGAATTTTGGTCCCATCTGTCCTGAGCCCCTCTTGATGCTATTCTGTCCTTGAGCTTCATGATGCTATTTGTTCACAAATGTTCTCTAATAAAACTCTGAGGCATTCACGGGACAGTTGGATTAGTGCTGAGGTTAAATCACACACAAGGGGACTACATTTATTAATTAGGTTAATTCTGAGATCTGAATATGAATGAACAGCACACCTTTCAAGTTTTTATCGGTAATAAATCTGCTTCCTATTCATTCCACTTCACGCTGTTGTTTTATATTTCTGTTGGTCTACTGAATAAAACACAAATAAAATATATTAAAGAACCATAGGGTTGTAACTTAACAAAATTTGAAAATTTTAAAGGATCATAGATATTTTTGAAAATGACTTTTTCACACGTTATATTTACAAAAATTACCATATCAAATATCCTTTGTCACCAAATGGCTGCAGAATATATCCTATATGTCACACTTAGATCTTCTTGTGAGTAAGTCCTGCAAACTGTGTAAAGCTCCATTTTCAGTTTCTGCTGTTTACTGCGATACCTTTAAAATTCGGGCTGCTGAACAGGCTGCAAACAGAATGCTATGTCAAGCAGAAGTAGGCTTGAAAACACCCCATGGGCAAAGTAGTGCACTTCACTGAACAAGCGGCTCCCTGTCCAGATTATTTATTCAATGATACAGAAAATTAGGTTGATCCAATTATATCCAAAAAGCTGAAATCCTATATATATAAATATATAGGCAGCAGAACAACAACAGGTGGCACTGATGTCTGTCATTACTCCACAGAAAACCTGTGGGACAAAAATACACCTTAGGTTAATGAAATCACTGTGCAAATAGGACCCTAGAGGTTGTCCAACCACTCAGACTATGTCTATGTGTGGTGCATCTCACTGACTGACAGGCTCGGGTGATAACACACTGAACGTGTTCAAGTTTGCTGTGAATAATGTAATGAGGTGTAAAGAAACAGCTTTGACACTTTCTATGCACACCTTTCAAACATGTGCTGGGAAGAAAATAATTAATATTTACAGGAATATTTTAACCTGTTTTAATTGTTCTGGTAGACACATTTATTTTGTTAATGTTTGGGCCTCTCTACAGAAGTAATCCACATTAAAGTAGATATAAAGAAAGGCTTCAAGATGTTGTGCTTCAGTGATATATGAAAAGTTACATTAAGTATATTGGTATAGAGATCCCTATAAATGAATAGGCGCATAAGTAGGTTTCATATACAAATAAAGGTGAGATCATACATATTTCTTTATTTTAACAGAAAAAAGACATAATTCAAAAACATTTCAATTATTTTTTTTAATATTTCATTATTTTATTTTTCCTTCTTAGTGAAAATGTATAATTATTTTATTTCTCCTGCTTTCGTATTGTTAAGCAGTATGAAATTGATCACAGAATAACAGAAAATATTTTATTTAATTAAAAGCTGATAAGCTAATAATTAATTAATGATCATTAATAATAATTAAAGCAACTGTAAACAACTGTAGATGTTTGAAGTTATTTAATTGTTTTTTATCCTACTTTGAATTATTAATATATATTATATAGAATATCATTCAATTCAAGCACCCTAAATTACCCTGTTATTGAAAGTGTGCTATACAAATAAAATTGCCTTGCCTATACTATTATGAATTTTGACCCTATCTGTGACATTTATAAAGGCATCAGGTTGGGATAAAATTTTTTTTTTAAATTAATATATTTATGTATCCGACTCAGGGGAGTCAGTGCCTAACCAGTCGTTAATCTAAACACATGTCACTGAGATATAGGTAACAAGAGGTAAGTTTCATGAAAAAAGTAGAGGACAGAAACAACTCCTGAAACTTTATTCATATAACTTTGCACAAAAGTATAAGTTTCCTGACTCACCTCATTCACTCCCGCTCCTCATCATCATCCTCACCGGTGTCGTTAATCATCATTCAAACCCGATTCTCCTTACCTCCACCCTTTATAATCCGTCACTCAACCTCACTCATTGGCCGAATCATTGTCTACCACTTCAGATACCCACCGTGTTTTTCCCTGCCGTCTTGCTCCTGCTGTCATGTGCCTCCGTTCCTGCCATCAGCAACATTGGTCAGCATTCCACTCCATCATTACCAACATTCAATAAACAACCTTGCACTCTGCTTCTGCGTGTGGGTCCATACCTTCCACCACACACACGCCTCCTGACAATAAGCATCAGTTATAAATTGCTTAATGGATTAAAAACAGAACAAACCCTTGTGACCCTATATAAACAACATAGATATTGGACACCCAACATACCGTCATGCATGACAAAATAAACGTATCGATAGCTCCAACAGTGACTCTGTGCAAGAGAACAACACATTTAAACAGAGTCACTGAGCTAGAGAAGCTTTGTATGGAAAGAGTAAACAAATCAAACGCATCATTTGATCAACCTCATCAGGTGCAATTTTCTTTGCAAAACAACTTTTTCTTTCTTTTATTCGTAGGTATCATAGTTAAAGGGGCTAAATCAAAGGCACACATTTCAGTTTGTAATTATAAAGTAATTCACAGTTATGCCCTACTTTATGCTGATCTTTCACATAAAATCCTAATAAAACAAATTAGGTTTTCAAAGCGCTGCAGTTACATTTTTGTATGAATTACCGAAACTTTATTAGAGTTTTTGTAACAGGTATTCGACTTTGATAATAGATCAAATTCAATTTTTTGTATTTTACTTGTCTAAATAATTTTCAGTTTTTATGGTATAGTATATACAGTTTTTAATTAAGATGTGAAAACTCCCCTTTCCACATCAATAATCATATCATTCCCAACAAAATACAAAGATGAGTCAGAATTCAAGATTTACACTATAATAAAAACGTAAGTCCAAATTAAATATTAAATGTGTGTCTGGCTATATCCTCCTCCAATGATGTCTTAAACCATGAAAAAGCACAATTTCTCGGACAGCTCTGTGATTGGTCTGCTGTCCCACGGTGGGTGTGTCTTACAGCAGTGGGTGTTTCAGAAAACCAGTTTCCACACTGCTCACCCTCTCATTCACCACGGATGTGTTGACTTTACTCGTTCATTCAGAGTTCTTTCTCACTTTTTTTACAACTTAGATTTACAAGCAGTTGTAGTTTTAAACGTACTGCCTCCAGGTGCGCGGACGTGCACAATAATATCAGCTTTGTGTTTGTTTTTTTATGTTTTTTTCTTTGGGTTTTAGTTTCTGCACAGTCAGTTACTTGAGTTCTGTGTGTATCTGCGCGCCTCCGCTTCTTTTCTTCAGCATGGATTTAATTTGGATTGCGGGCTTCGTTGCGAGCTTCTGCGCCTGGTTTGCCTCTGCAGAACGGCACAGTGTCTACTGGAACAGCACCAACCCAAAGTAAATATCTGATTTAATTATATCCCTCATATGCATGATAAAAAAATAAAGGGACATATATATATATTTTTTTTTTCATTTTAATTGTTGATGATGAGTGTTCGAGTGCATACATGAATAATTGCAACAAGCCTCCCGTGGTTGTTGTTTTGATGAGTTTGGGATGGAAGCAACTGGCTGCTGTTGACATGATAATGCCAGACAGTTGGGAGTGTTTCTCCTCCCCCTCTCCCTCTTCCTCCCCCCAGTTAACGGCACTTTCCTTCATGCTCTGTTATTATTATAAGGCTGTTTATCTGATGGTCATGGCCCAACCTGTTCTCATTTAATCCATTGTTTTGTTTTTTCGTTTTTTTTTTTTCAATCTGGGTGCGCATGTTTTGCAGAATTGCCAACATTGTGTATTTATCTTTGAAAACTGAAAGCAAAGTTGTTAAAGATTTCCTGCTATTAGATTGATATAAAGCTAAGTTAAATGAAGGGATTTAATTAAAGCTAAACGGATTTAAAGCCATTATCCAGGCTTTTCTGTGAAGTCAGTCCAACTCACTTCACATATAGTATGTCACCTGTTAAACAACATAACACGGTTGGTATTTCTATCTGTGCTGCTATTTTGTTGTAAATCGTGTCAAATCAAGATTCCTGCAAAAAGAAATCCGTTTCTAATGACATCGCATAAGGCATAAAACACATTATCCAAATTATTTTGCATGCATGTATTTGTTTTTTGTTGTTGTTGTTTTTGATCAAGTTTGCGTGTTTCGTTCTATTCTGTACAGCTGTGGCAAATTATTCAAGTTACTTGAGAGAATGTACTATGAGATTATTGGGAAAACAATAGAACTACAAATGTGGCAGTCTGGCTGATGCTGATTTCTGGCCTAAATCGCCTGGTTAATGGGTTCTTTTAGGATGATTTTCAAGCTCCAATGATCTTGTCTGCATCAATCACTTCTTCCTGCAAATATGTTTCCATATAATGGGTCCCATCCCTCCAGTTAGCCCACCAATTACTGCTTTTGTCCAACCAATACATTCATCACCAAATTTAAGATAAATGTAAGAACAAAATCCTATTGCTCAGCAGTCAGAGAGAGAAAAAGTTATTTAGATAAGCTCAGATAAGTACTTTGACTTCACGACTGCATGCAGTGCCACTATACAGAAAACACATTTAAATAGTCAAGATACAACTTTACAAGCATAATGTAGCATTTACTCAGTTTGTGAGTGCTGGAAATTTGCAGAAACCATTTAGATGGACAAAAATATAAAACCAGACTAATTTCAAAGTTCTGAAGCAATCTTACCTGGCCCAAACAAGGAATCAATTTATGGAAATGGGCTTTAATACAAAGCCTTCATAATTTAATACTCAATTGCATTTGATCATAAGTGAACTTGTTACTCTAAAGTGACTCATTCAAGTGACTATCATTCATGAAAGACACAGAGTCAAGACACATTAGTCAATTGGCCAGAGATAGGAATTCTGCACTCTAATACAAAACCATTTCTTTTGTGTGTGTGTCTCCTATTCATTGAAAGCATCAAAACTAAAAAATCCCACTATTTTCACTGTGCAAATTCATCACACAACAAGATATACTTTAGTACTACTGGAGTTAGCTTTGCATAGCAGGGTGCATAAACAGGGAAATTCTGTCAGTTTACAAAATTTTATTCTCTCTTTTTTTTTTATAGTGGTTAATATAGTACATGTTCTTGTCGGAATTGGTCGGAATCAGAATTAGCTGGTTGGTTCTCCAAAAACATTAAGAATGAGAGCAGGAAAACCCTGATTACTGCTTCTCCAAAAAAAAAAAAATTCTTGTGTCATCAAAGCAGATCTCCCTTGTCTGTCTTCTGTAATGTGCTTTTTAAAAGCATTTTATTTCTGTAGAGGAAAGACATATTTCATTACCCAGATGTTTTATTGTCCATTTACAGTGGTTATTGAATGAAAATACGCCACTGGATGGCATTTTTAAGGCAAATGCTACAAAACACATGTGTTTCACATATTTTTTTCATTTGTAGGCTAACTTTCTTTCAGCTCATAAACCTTTCCATGATTTTTACAGGCTTGACTCATGGAAGAGCGTGTTGAAATATCTGTTGCAATATCCTCCCCATCTGACACTGAGCCCTAACCTCTATGTGGAATCAGGAGGTTGCCGCGTCTCCTAAATCAAGGAATATCTTTCAAATAGGCTTCTACATGGGCTGTCAGTGAGACAGGAGGGCGTTTATATTTCAGGTGGCAGGACGAGCAATAATGCTGCACGACAGAGACAGAGGAGGTAACATGAAGCCTGCCCAGTAGGTCACACAACGTGGGAGAGAGATAGATTGCTCGGGGAGGAGAAATTGGAGCTCAAATCGTCGGGGTTAGGGGGCGGCCGTGTGGAATAAGTGAGGGGGGTCAATTAGAATTATAGTTGATGATGTTTGGGGTGAAACGTCCCGAAGAAGGTCAGGTTCGAGAAACCACAATCAAAGTTCTGCACACGGAGACACATACAGCGACACACATGGGCGGGCAAGTGCAAACAGAGACTCCTGGCAGACAATCACTCAATCACACCAACGCCGTCTAAATCAATCATCCTCTCTCTCTGCAAACACCAAATATTCTCCAACAACCAACTTTCTCCCCATTGGGGATAAAACTGCATCATGTAATGTTCTCAGAAAGTCTGTAATTACAGCAGCAAAGCTTTTCTCTGAAAATCAGAGGAAAGTTGAAGTCCCAGATGGAGAGGGGTTTTATTTTAATGTTGGCGTGCGCCTGCTGTGCAACAACAGTTGTAGTGCTTGCGTACAAACTGGTAATCCGTCTTGTTTGCACTTGCTGTTTTTATCCAAATTACTGTGCTCAGTGTCCCTCTTTCTCTTATCTTAAGCTGTTCCTGAACTCTTTTCATTCACTACATTTTCATCATTTAATCTCAACCCTGCCTCCCATGTGACCTGTCACCCGATCCAACGTGTTGACGTCCATCATCTCTCCCTTGTGGTCCTCCTTCTGCTCCAGGGGTTTATTACCCCCCACCACTATAAAAAACTGTCATTAATCAAATCAATCTGAGATTGATCATTTTGATCCATGCGACCCAGGCTCATTTCCTTTTTCACAGCTTGTTGAGCAGCACATGCATGCATATGCACCACTTTCCGTATTTTGGGATCGCGCCTTGGGGCCTGCCGACTTCCAAGGTTGAGCCTGCTTGAACTTTTAATGACTACTTTGTTTCAGTGTTACTGAAGTCTGTTTGCGTTTCAACACTTTTTGTACATTTTCCAACTTTTTGTTCGGATTAGCAAAAGCTTAATCAGCCTTGTTTCCCAGAAAGTGGGGCACAGGTTCTTCCTATCAGCGTGCCACCTTGCTTTTTTTTTGTAAAAGGGAGTGTTTCTTTATGCAGAAGCTTACTCACACCGTGACTCATGCTCTCTCGTACACATTAACTCAGCCATGCACACACATGTGCCACGCGGTTGTGAATGTTAACATCCTCCCAGGAGCCCTCTAAGGCCAAAAACTCTAAATCTGAGGCAACAATTTGCTTTTCCACACCTTTTCTCCACTTTTCTCCCCCATCTTTTCCCTGCTGGCAGAGTATGAGAAGACCAACACCCCCCCCTCTCTCTCTCTCCTTCTCTTTCTGCTTCGTACCTGTTGGCTCCTCTCTCTCCCAGCTCCCCCCTCATACTTTTTCCTTCTCAGCTTAGCTGAATGACTTTTTTTTTTTACTATTTCTCAACTCACTCATGGACTCTTTCACTTTTTACATCAACCCTGTTCTATTACAAGCTAATTGGCTGTATTTGTGAATGTTTATGTGTCTTCCTGTATTTGTAGATAGTTGCTTTATTAGGATTACCCTGCATCTGTTAGATACAGGGTTGTTACCAAAATCAAGGTATACCAGGGATGATAAAACATTTTTTTTCAATTTGAGATGCACGATTAGAATTTTACTGCTGGTCTATTTTTTTGTAAAACTGCCAATAGCAATTTTGGCAAATTTTGATTTTCATTTGAAAACAATATTCTAAAACATACAGAATAGGATTAGGGCCACTGGAGAAAAAAAATTTTGAATACTGAGAATAAAGTCAGAATTCTGACTTTTTTTTTATAAATGAAAAAAAAAATCCTTTGTACATTTTTTTTTGTATTAGGTTTCTGAAGAAAGTCATAATTCTGAGATTAAAGTCAGTTCTGACTTTTTTCTCAGAATTCAATTTGTTTTTCTTCAGTGGCCCTAATCTTCTTCCTTAAAAAAATATAAGAAAAACATACAAGATATGTTTTTACCCACTTTAGCGGGTGCTGCCATCCATCATTGTTGTTAGAAGCAGAGAAGACACCACACTATTTTGTTGACAAGAGTCACGTTGAAGCAGGGATTCCAGATTTTTCTATAACGCTGTCTTTAGCATCATATGCGGTGAACAATGTAGATGGCAAAGGTAACTGCAGGTGTCTCCATATGTGCAGAGCATGGATCCTAAAACACTGAGATTTCCAAATAGATGCCAACATTTTCAAATCGAACAAATTCTATGCCAGAATGAAACCTCCAAAGGATGAAATGAAGCCAGTTAGGCTGTATTCCATTCAACCTTCCTGTTACCCTCGAAAAGTCTAGCTCTTTACCTAAAAACTTGAAAACATATGAATTGTTTGGGGAAATCTTTCACTTCTGTGTGCCCAATTCCAATAATAAATGCTAAAGAACCCAAAATATTATTGATTCGCTGTCATATTTTTGCAGTGGATTAGCACGAATATTTGCTTCTTTTCCGCTTTGATTATTTTATGTCTCCTTTGTTTTTAACTCTTGTGTAAATGCAGTGATAATGTAGAATAGTGGTATTTTTAACTAAGGTAATTAAACCGTGAGCGTCTCATACCATCCCATGCTTGGGTTCAATGTGTGCAGTTATTTCTGGTATGTTTGGGTCCCATGAGGGATTTTCTTGCCATTTAACCAGTCAATGTGACCGTTTTGTGATGTGCCCCATACAAATTGGGGGGACTGGTCTTCACAGTGGGCCACAGAAACAGAATAGTAACTGGTGTGACCGATCGAGGGTCAGAGTTCACTGTGTGATGAAGTGGCACAGCCTCTATCAGTCTGTCAGTCATTCTGTCACGCCGGTGGTCCCTGAATGCCACTCTTCCACTCAGGCCGGCGCTCTACCTCTGGGAAACTCTCACTCTTCCCCCTTCGTGTTTTTTTTCTCCCCTTTTTCTACTTTTTTTTTAACCAGCTTTTATTTCAACTTTACAAGCTGTCCCTTTTCAGTCTATTATTTCCTCATCTCAAACTCTGGTTCTCAGAGAAGGGAATGGGAAAGAGGGAAGCAGGCTAAGAGGTGTGGATATTTTTTATCGTTCTTGGCACGCAGGTACTTTGCCCTTTTTCTTCACACTTTTTTTCTCTCTCAGCCATTCCCTTTAAGTTTCCTTCTTCTACATTCTCACCAAAAGCTACTTCAGTCTCTTTAGGACTCTTCCTGCTCTTTTTCTTCCTTTTTCACACATAGGCGATTTTTTTCTTAACAATTGATGCCAAAAATGCAATGAAATTAAAAACAGTTTTTTCATAGAAATTATATTAAGTGTTTGCTCTGCCTGTGTAATTCAGAGAGTTCAGATAAGGTTGTGTTTTACCATTTGGGAAAGAAAGATGAAGTTTTAAATTCCAAGTAACTTGACTGAGACTCACTAATCAGGAAAATACGCATCCAGGTTTTCAACTTTAGTTCCTGATCTGGCCCCATACCCTCCCCCCTTTACTGGTCAACATTCTCTTTAGAAAATTCCTAAGTCGATTCATCTCTGTCTGCCCCCTCTTCCCCTCCTCCTGCTCCCAATCTGGCATTGTAATCTGTCTGGTAAATTCAATCTTGAGAAATAGCTCAGTGAAATTGTCAAATGGACAGTAATCGTCTTGTGATGTTCTTCCCTATAATATCCCTACTCTTTCTTGCAGTGTCAGAGGTAGGAGGGACGTGTTTTATTGACTGCACCACATAATGAAGCAGGTCAAAGGCTTAAAACTTCCTGCAGGCGTGCTGTCGTGTCGCCACTGCCAAAGTCTGTACGCTGTCTCCTCTGTAGTGCTGAGCTTCCTGTTAGTGTGTTTTCCCGGGAAAACTGCGTATCCTGTCTGAACAATAAACAATACGTTTCTCACACACCAACACACGCAACGTTGAGAAGTCTGAATGCAGGAGGTGATTACATTTTCCAGGTCTGTACTTGAGAAATGTTTAAAGTGAGAATATTTTGATTAACAGAGTTTAATTGTTTTATGGTAGATTCATTCAATCAAGTTGATTTACATGAATATGTATCTTAATCTCGATTCACCTCTGATCAGTTTTACCCCTATTTACCCCTCTACTTGTTTAATTGCCCCCTTTCCCGTCTTGATTCCTCTTCCTTATCTGCGTACCAGACTTCCCCTATTCCATAACCTTTCTGTAGTGATTTACAAGAATCTTGGAGGAAGAAAAATCTCAGTTCCAACTGCAATTCTTTAACGTGATTCATTTTGAATGAGGAAAAATATTTGCCCAAAACACTCAGATATCATCAATGAGACAAAATATTAGGTTTGTTTATCATGTAAATATGGGCTGTTTAGTAACCGGTCATGCAAGAGAATAGTTATAATCACTATGGATAAGATTTGTTGCTACAACTGAATGCCTACCAGTCAGATCTGATTATTTTTAAAAGACATTCGCCCGAAATTTAGAAATATGCCTATGAAATCATCTATTTTTCTTTTATCTATAGATTAAATATGGAAAAATCAGTTTTGTTTCCACAGATCATTACATCTATCAAATCTGAAAACTCCCACTTCCTTACATCTGTATTGAGAAAAAGGACATAATGAGCTCTGGATCAATTTGCCATATTTCGTACCAACATGTTGATGTTCTATTCTGTCCTTCCTTTTTTCACAAACCAGTTCATAAAAAAATGACTTAACCCTTTTATATCCATTTGTTTTTAATTTTAGTAAATTTTCTGCTTTGCTCTTTTGTATTTTGAGTTCTGTGTACCAACATATTCCCTATAATTTGAAGATTTGGTTGGTACCAGTTGGAGACAGGGTAATTTTGTACCTAAAGATTTGGGTACAAAACAAACAAATTAACGGATATCGAACATCATAAATAATTGGGATTATTGTAAAATAGTTATGTGTCACCTTTGATTTAACTTAATCATGTTATATCATAAATTCTTACATTATGTTTTACACTCATTTTCACTTTATATTGTTCTGAATACTGATTGGACCATTTAGTTAGGAGATATGATCCCGGTTCCAGCTCAAGAAATTCTGTGCAATCTTTTATTGTTAAGACTGATTTATAACCACATTTATTTTCAGCATGTAATGAGTAGGTTTTAGAAAATCCCTTTAAATCACCGGTTATCAAAGCAGGCACCAAACAAACCCCTGGGCAGGTAAAAACAAATGTTTGAAACACCCAAACTAAAAACCAATAAAATGGCAAAGAAGTGGACGGACTGCATGTTGTTCAATACACTATGTTTTGAGTTTAGTAAAAATCTATTTAAAGGTAGAGGCACATGCATTCAGCCATGAATGGGAATGAACCTGTAATACCTTCATTTTCTGTTTGGATTCAGAATTGCTACCTCTGTTCAGGAACCTTCTTCACAGATTTCCCTGTTTAGCATTTAATTTGTGCATTAAAGAGTCCTTTCACACAAATCAGAATATGGTGGTCAAATCTCAATATAAAGCCTAATTTACGTTCTCCAACCGCACATTTGCACTCAGACGCAGGTGTTTTGACAGAGGCGTTTTTCGTTCATGGTTCTCCGTTTTTTTCCTCTCCACTCTCCGTTGTTTTACAGCGTTGCTCGACCAGGACAGAGGGGGGTTCTAACTTTTCATGGCTTGTCTGCCTACTATCACAGCGTCATTTCAGTTTTTTTTCTAGGCTTGTGAACGCATTTCTTCCTCAAGGAGCAATGGACGACAAAGTAAGTTTTGATTAAACTGTAAAGCTTTTTACTAGAAGTGCAGCTCACAGAACACTCTAAAAACACATGGAAAAAAAACACAGCAGCCTTTTTTGTTGTTTTTCTACCTCCTGGTGTTCAAAATCAGCAAAAGAACAGATTAGATAAATTATCTTTTCAATATAATGCATGTAGTGGCCAAACGTCGCATTAACTACTGATTACAGTGACTATAGAGCACCATTCTGGTGAAGCGATCGCTGGTTGTTACTGAACTGACGAATCAGATGCATGCACTCTCCGTTGACGGGAACGGATTGTTAAAAGATTGGGCTCTACTCCGTGCTTCCTTGCATAGGTGACGGAGAGCCCTTGCGTCGACGGATAATGGCGTTGCGTCAATCTATCTCCGTCAAAACAGAGAAGCATAAACGAGGCTTTAGTTTTATCGGTGCATTTCTAATGACATTTCCAAGCCGTTTTGTGAGGGAAAAAAAGGTAGACTAAATTGTCTACATCAATCCAGCAATTTGGTTGTACAGATATTTGCCTCTTGAGAAATGTGATGTCAGCACTGACCTTTCTTCTCTGACCTTTTTGTGAAGTACAAATGGTATTGGGGCCGGTTTGAGACAGTTGGAAAGAGCATACATTTATCTGAGCTGCCTCTGTACCAAAGGAGAAGCCAGTTACTTTGAAGCGTTATTATTTTGCTGGGTGTTAAAAGTAGCTTGGCCCGTTCAGCCAGAAACGCCGCCAGGATGACCAATAATGCAGTCAACAGACAAAGGTTGAATGGCAGGCAGGGAAAAGCTGATTGAGAAAAATGACAAAAAGTCACACAGGACCACAAAGAGCGAAAAGATGGAATATTATGTTAATGGTGAGGGGTTGAGAGAGCTTTTTGGACCACAATGAAGCGCGGCACAAAATCTCTTCACATTGCTAACTGCCGACTGGAGAGAGCCGCATACTTGGAATACCACCAGGACAGGTTGTGATTGGTTCAGTGAGTTTGAGGTAAGGGGGGAAGGGACGGGGTTGACATGAGGATCTGGTTTGCTTATTGAGCGATGAAAGACGGACACAGAGTGGGAGGGGATGGGTGGCAGTGATGGATGAATGGATAGACCAAAGTTGCAATAGGAATTTGAGGCGGAATACTGATCTTTCCGATTTTAGTGGTTGGTCATTTTATTAGGCAACATATGGTTCTGATTGTAATATATTAAAATAAATTGCTCCCCTGTGTCAAATTTTTATTACTCTGTTATCACTTCTCAATCACTGTTTTGCGACAGCTGAACGTTACCAATGTGTTTTCTTTGAACTTCAAATCTGTTGCGTACAGGAGTAATACCCTCTCTTGATGTAAGGACAATGGAAAGAGGGGAAAAAAAGCTCCAGCCTGCCTGTCTCACACATTACTTTGTCTCTGATTTGGGCTTCGCTGTCCACTCTAAGCCCCTGTATTAAACAGAGTCTGGTGCTGATGAATGGACTGCAGCAAAGACTCTGCTCCACCCAATAATCCAGGCCTGGATGAGCCGATTAGATGGTCCCACACATTTTGGTTCACTGATCCCTCTCTTTGTTCAGGGACATTTTCGTTCATGTGAACATAACCCAGGACACCATAGTTTAATGTTCTCTAATTAAGACAAAAGGCAATTTTGGAGGGTCTTTTTTGTACAACTTTACATGTTTAAGATCCTTAGGTGTTTATTTGACAACTGTCCAACCTTCGATCCGCATTGTGGCCTCAGAGGTCCAGCATTCCAGAGGGTGATAGAGCAAAGAGATGTGAGGGTGATGGATGTATAAAGGGAGGGGATATAAAGGTTGAGTAGAAAGGAAAAAGACGGACCTGAGAGATAAGAATGCTTCTCCCAGAGAACCCTCGAGTAAATCAAGGATTCCTCAACTTGAGAGGAGGAAGAGAGGCTGGATATGGTATGGAGTGTATTTTTCACTAAATTCTTGACCACTTGACATTCTGCGCTATCATAGCTGTTCCTTATTGGCATTCATCCTCCACCTTATCACAGCTGAAACGCACTCCCAGATTCCTCAGAGCTAGAGAGAGGGAAAACATACACACACGCCTTCTCAGACATAAACAATCACACACTTAAATGTATCAGGCCCAGGCAGACACGCATGCAAACAATGCTTGCTGCATGCCTCAGTTCCACAAATCATCCGTAAAAAGGGGAAACGTTTACAGAAGCTCTGGCATGATTAATAGGAAGCATCCGGGCCTAAACAATTGAGATAAATCAATGCAGCTAATTAACAAAGTGATAAAGTCTAGAAGAGGAAAATTGTAAGGGACCCTCACTTTGAGTATGAAAGAAAGATTTGCCGGCTGATTGGAAAGTAAAGGTGGCAGGATTTGACAGTGTTGGCTTAACTTTTGAACACAGAAGCCAAAGCTCTCTTTGAAGGGAGTAACTCCAATCAGTTAATTAAGCTGATGATGTGGAACGTTTCAGTGCCGACGCATTGGACGGGAACAAAAGCCAATGGGATAATTAAAGCTGTTTGCCATTAATAAAAGGCATTAGCCAACCTCTCCTGGTGTGCATTCAGATACCGTTGTCCCTGCTAAGTGAGCCGCTCCCGTCTGCGGTGTCAATAGAGACACCGTATGAAACGGCCGCATTGATAAAGCGAGAAACAGAAACCCTTACTGATGGGGGAACTTCAAAAGCCAATCTCAACTGGAGCCCTTTGACCTGCCTCGCCCACTCCTATTCATGTATCCCCTCTCCCCCGCTCAGACTCTCACCCTAAATGGGCTTGGAAGTGGGGAGCAGGAGGGAATAATTGCCCCCCTCCAGGGTGACTTTAATACCCCTTTTTGTGTTTTTAATTGCACCCCCCTTCGACCCTCTTGATGAACACATTGGGACAATGCCACAACCAGCTGATAATCAAGGTGTAGGCAGTTTGTTTGTTGGGGGATGATAACGGCATCAGGGATAACGCTGAAAAAAACCTGTGCCTGTTGAAATGTGTTATCGATTCAACTGCAATTGAAAGTAACAGCAGGGGGAAAACACTTGAGCACCGATCTGGTAAACAGAGTGCGGCAGGCAAGCGGGAGATAAGCACTGAGCTTTCTGGACCGTGGCAATGTGATAATTATTGTTCTCCCTCTCCACAAGTTGGCTGTTGCACACTGTTATCAGCACAGTTCGCTGAAAGTTTCACAATTATACTAAAGAAGCTTTGTATTCAAATGGAGCTGGAGGTTTATCTTGCCATCAGCAGTGAGGGAATGCAGTCAGGCAGAGATTGGTAAACCGATTTAGGGGGAAGGGGGGCTCAAAAGGGGAGTAGGGCTTGGGGCTTGGAGCCATAACGTCTATCCTGTTACCAGGGGGTATCAGTAAGACCTATGGCAACAAACAACCTCACTGACTAATGAGCGACTGGTGCCTCTGTATGGGCCTGGGCACTTTGATCGTTAGTCACACATATGGAACCTGTCACTGAAACCCCACCAAATGCTACTTGTTACATCCAAAGGGGTTTATGAGAAAAGCCAGAATTCAAAGAAAAATATATACCTCACTTTAACGCCCTGAAGGCTTTTGAGGAGTCATGACTCATAAGTTCTGTAGAGGAGATAGTTTGCTCTTTTTTTTTTTTGAAGGTGTTGAAAACTTGAAACTACTTTAATAAGTACGCCTGTTGAAGAGAACTTACTGAACTTTAAACTTAGCATCAGAATGAGGACAGAAGGAGATTTTAGTGAGGTCTGAGTATTTCAGAATATACAACTTTCTGATTTAAACAGAATGGTTTGGAAAGAGAACATATCCAGTGAGCTGCAGTTGTTTAGAGTAAAAATGCAAGATTGATGTCAGGGGTCAGAGAAGAATCATGCTTGATGATTGGTAAGAGAGGATAGAGACATCCGGTGACTCAAATCATCACTAATGCAGAATATCATCTCTGAATGCACAACAAGGTAAGGCTTAAGGCACAAAAAACTGAGAAACTAAAACTATAATTTGCGAATCGTAAGCAAAGTTTAACAATAATGGGTTGCAAAAAGTTGGTTTCTCTAATAAGTTTTAGAAAAACATAAAAGCCTGTCTCCATCCTATCTTGGATCAATCATTCAGGCTGCTGCTAGTAGTGGTGTAATCGGCCTTTGGGTCCCTCAAGCAACATTTAGAGGTTCATCTCAATAAATAATAATACAATTGAAAAGTTAATTAATTTCAGCATATCAATTCATTAAGTGAAACACATAGATTATTTAAAGACAGATATAATTTTTTCTTGACTCTTTTTATTTTAAAAATGATTTTCCACTTGAAGCTAATAAAATATTACATTTAATTTCTTATAAGATGAGAATATCCCATCAAAACAATAAATAAAGCATTTTGACTACAAAAATGTGTGGAAATTAACCTTAACACCTGCTTAAAGGTTATTATTTTTAAAGGGGTAATTTTAAACCGACACACAGGCCTCACCGGAAGATACTCTGATTTACAGAAATGTACCAGTAAATGACACTACTTACCCGAGTATTGTCCATGATCATAACCATCCCTTTATGAACAAACATCTTCTGATGACTACTTCTTAGGTACTAATTCCTCCACTGTCACCAGGTTTAAATAAGATCAAAGTGATTTTTTTGAGTTACTAGTGCTCCAGCTTCCTCCATACTTGCCTAAATTCAATACACCAGGCAGCCTCTGGGATGCGGTGAAACAGAATATTTGCATTAGATGTGCAGCCAAAAAATCTGCAGCAACTGTGTGATGCTATTGTGTTAAAATTGACCAAAACCTTTCAGAAATGTTCCAGACACTTCATAGTGTCTGTGCCATAAAGAATACAGTGAAGGAACAGGAAGGGGTTCCAAACTGGTACAAGTAAGGTAGACCTAAAGACATAGATTTTTAATGTGTATTCTAAAATAGATATTTAAGAAGTTATAACTTAATAGATCTATTGATGAAACAGTTGGTTGTCTGTTTTTTCAGCTTTCGAAAGGCATGTCTTCATTGCAAAAGCAACAAAACTCTATATTCTGCTTGAAAGTTGTTAAAATATTTGGCTCTGTCAAATCTCATCCCTCCTTGGGGATTCCCTTGGTACTATAGAACAGTGAGAGACGGTAAACCAATCCACATTTCATTGAGGGGTGGGGGTGATAATCTACCAGGGGAGGAAAAGTGGGGTTTGGTGGGTGTAAATAGTAGGTAGCTACAGCTTTAGGTTGTTGATAGATGGGAATTAGTGTGAGGTGTGCGCTACAATGTGTGTGTTAAGAACGGTCAGCTACCGCTTCTGGCTGGTGATAGATGGCTTTAACTGAGAAGTGAGCATTAGCTGTGAGCCACCCCTGGAGTACTCGCTCAGCCAGGAGACAAAACTGAAATGCCTTTGGTGGCAATTCCCCACAGATAAGATCATAATATCTCTGAGGGATGAACTCAAAAGAAAAGCACAATCATAGATTGTTGAGATGTATTGTAGTGAAACTCTTGTACTGTACTTGACTTTTCTGTATTTTTTCTACTGTGGAGCAGGCTCAAATCCATCTTTTTCTGCAAGGAAAAAAAGTTTTAGTGAAGACAGTCGTAAAGAGGGTGGTGGACCAAAGGGAGGGAATCATGGAGAGGAGAGAGACAGTCTGACTGTCTCTGTGTTTGTAATGAAAGGGAATGTGATGGAAGACAGTTAAAGCCTTTCGCCATGTTGCATGTTCGTTCAACTTCACTAATGAATGAGTTAAAATAACGTTTTAATCTCCTATACAGTTTAGTGCGTCTCAACTCTTTTTGACATGTTCACTCATTATGTCGTGCCCTAAATATAGCGGGGGGGAGTACTGACCTCTATTTGTGTGTAATGTTATGACTTAAATATTTTTTGGAGTAAACCTATTCCTAATTTTGTTTTGCATAAATAATCTCCAGCAGGATTTCTGACAATGAACCACAAATTCTATGATGAACAGCATAATATAGCTCTCGTCTTGATTAACGTTTCCTCTTCATGACTCTTAAATTGCATATGACTAACCCAAATTTTTTTAACCTTTTGAAAGATTTAATTTTACTGTATTCACTCAAAGAAGCATTGATCTTCAACTATAACTCTATTGTAATCTTAATTCAAATCTATGAATCAAAACAACAGGCAGATATTAAATATCCTATAGAAAAAATAATTTTCTTAATTTAATTGAGTGTAATTAATTTAGCTTTGATTTGTAGTTAAGAGTTTATATAATCACACAGTGCAGCTTCATAATACCATATAGTTTTACATATGGTCATTTTTAACCTGACCACTTATCATTGCTAGGATCAAGGGAATTGACAGGCTTTGGCATTTTCAAAAAATTTGATATTCTAACCTATGCTGTTGATATTACCATACTATTGCAGTATTAACATTCTAATGTTGGCATCAGGCTGCAGAGTATTTTGCGTTGACTGTTGCCGAGTTCAGCATCTTCATCATATTTTTACTGTATAAAGGAATTAATATCTAGTAGATTATACGTTTGGCTAAAAATTACAGTTGGAATATTAAAAAACATTACATTATGAGTCCATATTTAGTTGACCAATAAGTGGTTTTGAGCAAAGCTATTTTGTCTGAGGGCATTTTTCCATTATGCATTCTGTTATTCCATCTGTGAGGGTGTTTTTTGTGTAGCCTTGCCGCTGTCGATACTCATCTCTTGTCTTGACGGGCTAACTGACTGCTAATGTTTCTTTGTAAACATCATTCAACTCCTGGGGGACATGGGATCGATGTGCACTCTGTGCCAACTCCTAACACAGCGGTTCACAGCTGCGACCTCACATTCATCCATATTTATGCACAGGTTCTCATCAGACCCTTTTTTCTCACAGTTTTCTCTTTTAATTCCACTTGAACATACTCATCTTCTCACTCAAATGTTCCCTCTTTGCCCCACTCTACGTATCTCATTCTTAGGTCGATCTGTCTTTCTTCTGATTTCCCTGTTGTACATCTGGCGTTCAGCAAATCAATATATAATCATGGGTTTTGAGGCTTAAATTCATCACCCCTTTCAGTGCTATAACTACGGTTATCAGTCTCGTGCCACTGGCGTAACCTTACTACCCCCGCCCTTCCTCTCTGCAGGTTTCAACGAGACGACTATGCTGTAGAGGTGAAGCTCAATGACTACCTGGACATTGTCTGCCCTCACTACCCTCTTGGTGAGGTGCCGCTGGTGGATGCTGAGCGGTATGTGCTGTATATGGTGGACCGTGATGACTATGAATCCTGCAAGCCCCAATCGTACGACCAGATGCGCTGGGAGTGCAGCCATCCATTTGCCCCTCACGCCCCGGAGAAGTTCTCGGAAAAGTTCCAACGTTTTACTCCATTCACCTTTGGGAAGGAGTTTCGTCAGGGAGAAAGCTACTATTATATCTGTAAGTGTTGTTCAGGTTTTTGCATTTGTCTCATTTTGTACAGAAATAAGTTTCATAGGTTTGATTTTAGGCACAGGCTAACGGTTTGTTCAGTCTTCTTGTCTTGCATCTTTACTTTAATCGGCAGTAACAATGGAATGTAAAAATGTTATGATTTTCAAATAATAACTTTCTCAAACTGGGATCTTTCTCACCACTGACTGGCATGTCACTAGTTGGGATGTTGGGTCTAAACACAAAGCATCAGAAGTTTAAAATATTTTCAGTTTGTCCACACAAAACAATTACAAACTCTCTCAAATTGCCTGCATTTGTTTTGTAAGGTTGCATTGTCCAAAAACCATGGCATCCATCCATCCATCCGTCCAATCTGAAATATTTTTACCTGATTTGGATACTTGAAAAATGAGCAGGTTCAATAAAAGATGTTACAGAATAAGTGTGCTCTTTGTAAGTCACTGTAAACGGCTTAAACTGATCACATATTCTACTTTCATTTTTTTAACACCTGTTCATATTGTAAATCTCTATAAGGATAAGGAGACATTAATATAGCAGATTTTCAATCTTTTTAGAAGGATAACACAAATTCTAATCTCAGGGTGGGCCTGAAAGAGGGTAAAATTGGAGTTAATGTAATGATTTTCAAGTTGAAGTCTCACCCTTATAAGAAAGCGTGACTACAACAATCTCTGTGCACCAGCTGGAGTGTAGCGTTTAGCTCTTTGAAGCTTATCATGTACAGGCTGTTGGCATAGTTTGTGCCATGTTTGTCCTGCTAGACTGTGCACAGAGCTTGTGCAATTTTGTCACCCTGACCATGGTTGTAATTAGAGGAACGGCGGGACGAAGCTCACTTTGCCCGGTCGCAGATGGCATCCCAAGGCTTTGTTGCCAAGAATATAAGCGTGCGTGTGTGTTTGTCTGTGTGTTTTTATGCTTGCAAGCATGAAGGTGGATTAAAGGGGAGGATAAGTGCATTAGTCTGGATGTTAATGCCTGTTTCCCCGTCTTGCCCTCTCTGCAGCCAAACCTTTGCACCATCACGGAAAAGAGTGTCTCAGGCTCCGGGTGGACGTCATCGCAGCTGATGGTGAGTTCACCTCATCTCTGATGAAAGGAGAATAGCTAGAGGACAGACCCAAGCGGGATATCTAATCGTGTTTTTTCTTTTAATTCAGGTTCCCAGGAGGCCAGAGTAGCTAATAAAGGTGCAAGCGGGGGTGGTGTTGGAGCAGGGGGTGGTGTTCACAACCCTTCCAACAGACCTGCAGGTGTGTTTACCAATCCTATATGATACAGTTTTTGCAAAAAGTATTCAGACCACTTGAGTTTTTCCACATTTAGTTAGTTTTTGACACTGCAAACAAAAATATCTGAAAAGTGTCCAACTAATAAATACTCTAGTGCATTTACATAATGTAAGAGAAAACCAAACGATTGCTTTAGACCAACTGAATTCTTATTTTTGAAACCTTTGTATACACCTTAGTCCCGCTCAAGTCAAACTGAACTGTCCTACTTTTAATCGAACTAACACACCCAGATAATGTGGTTAGAAAGCTGAATCTCTCTCCATTTAAACAACAGAGGAAGCTTAGCCAAGCTATTAGCAGCCTGGGCACTCCCCCTCAGGAAGTGACAGGCCTGCAGAAGCAGGAACAACGATGCATGCAACATTTTTCTGATTTTTTTTTTGTTCAACTAGTTGTTGAAAAATCTTCTATCTCCTTACTTCCACCTCAAAGTCATGCACTTCATACTCTTTGCCTATCACATAAAATCCCAGAACATTACATTGAAGCTTAAGGTTGAAACTTGACAAAATGTAACAAACTTCAAGAGGTCTGAAGACTTTTAAAGCATTTGAATTCAGATTTGGTTTGAGGATGAAACGGATGTGTAAACTCAATGTCTTCTCTTTGTTCTTCTTCCAGCAGATGACCCAGTAGCAGTCCTGCCGGATGTCTTAAGTGTCCACTCTGCAGCTGCACCTACATCACTTTCAGTCCTCTCATTGCTAGTACCCTTACTACTTTTGTTACACTGAAAGGAAGTGAAAAGATGTACTTTTTTTCAGGGACTAGTGTGAAGATGGTCCGTGAGGTCAGAAACCATGGACTTAAAAAAAAATAAAAAAAAATATATATATATATATATATATATATATATATATATATATATATATATATATATATATATATATATATTAAACCCAGTGCTGGCCTCTGGGAGAGACATTCAAAACTTGTGAAGTACAGATGAACCCTCATTGAGCATTTAAGACAAAGTTTTGAGATTTGTCTCGTTTTCCAGCAGATACAGGTTGTTTTTTTTGGAAAATGAAGCCCTCCATGAGTAGTATTTGTCAGGAGGGCTCTACAACAAAACTTTTCGGAGGACACATTCCTTAAAACTATGAAGAGGAAGAAGATCTCAACGTTGATGAAGAACAATCAAGAGAACAAACACTAACCTGGCCATCTAGGGAATGGATATCTGAACTCGAGCCAAAGATCAGCCTCTCTTTCCAACTTGTACACTATTTCACTCTTGAATATTGTGTACCGATGTGTCGTGTTATTATTGTTATTGAGTGGCGTTGATGTCTCAAGTAATTACTTTTCTCTAAATGTAGCATTCACACACACAGGAGCTGTTCTCATCACCACCATCCCTTCCCGGACCATGTGCTTACACACTGTAGCACTAACAAGCAAACATACAGTAGCTCTTAGAAGGCTTCACATACCTGGTAAAATGCCAGGTTTCTATATCCTTTAATCTTTTTCTATTGAAAATTTGACATTTATTCTGCTCAGTTCAAGTGAAAAGCAATTAAACTAAAACACTTTTTAAACACCTTTGTATTTAATTTCAACATTTTATCTTCTTTGGTAGAATTCTGCCAGGATGCCACGTCTCAGCTTTGTAATATTTACCCACTCTACCTTTAAAGGGTTCTTCAAACCGACCAAACTGTGGGGACATCTTTTGCCCATAGACCCTTTTAAGTGGCCTTTTCAGGTTTATGGCTAATTCATTCCAAAACATTAATTTCCCACCATATGAAGCTTTTCTCTCATTAATTTGGAAATAAGGTTGGACTCCCTTATGATGAATCGCATAATCCCGCGTTACCGTCACTTTGCCTAAAGGAAGAATTGATGATTTTCTATACTTAGTTCAAGTTCAAGAAAACTAACCCCATAGCATTATGTTGCCACCACAATGTTTGACTGTGGGTATGGTGAAATTTTTAAGAATGCTGTTTTGTTTTTGTGCCGTTCATACTTCTTGAAATTGTGCCCCAAAAGTTAAAATTTAGTTTTATCAAACTAAAGGACATTTATCAAAAATATTTTTTTAGATTTTTAAGTGGGCCAGGGTTGTTGTTTTGGACAAAAATGTATCTTTCAACCCTATCCCTTAATCCAGATATATGTAGAACTTGTAGTCGCAGGCGGGACCCAACCAGTACTTGTTGGAAAGTCCTGCAACTCCCTCTGTGTTGTTTCTGCTTTCTCTGACCAAGTTCTGACTGTTTAATTTTTTAAGGAATTTTACTGTTTTTTGTAATGTTCCTGTTGTCCCACAGTCTCTCGAATTATTGGTGAATGCTGTCCCTGTTACTTGACGTACATATAATTCTCCTGTTGATATCTTTGTTTAAAAAGATTATTTTTAATCATATGACCCCTCTGCAAGCTATGACTATGTAAATGATACAAATGAGCAAATTTCAAAATAATTCTGAAATCTAAATCATTTTATTTTTTTCCAGTTTATTGCAGCTTTTTTCCCCCTAATAAATTTGCCTTATTTTCACTACAATTGTGCAGGATAAATGTCAGACTGTATTTGGAAAAAAGCTTTTTTTATCTTTGTGTCATTTTTAACAGGATGCGTGTGTGTAGACCTTATCAAAGCTACTGTAGTTTTAATACTGACATACACCTTTACCTGATGCTGTGTGAACACACTTCAAGACACTACATACTTTTAAATGTACATTCTGTGAAGATAATTTATGACATTTTTTGCAGCTCAGAAGTTTTACTGTAAATACCTTGTGCTCACTAAATGTAATGTTTACTGATGGCGATAAGTAATGGGGGCGGATTTTGTGTGAAAGAGAATGTGTATATATATGTTTGTATGTGTGTGTGTGTGTGCGCGTGTGTGTGTGTTTCAAATTGAAAGTAGGAGAATGTACTTGAGCTGTTGGGAATTTTGATTTTAAAGAGTGTTGAGACAAAATGTTTCTTCTGGAAATAGCAAAAACACTGAGATGATAATGTGTTTTGAGGAGAGGCTGGACTTCTCCATTAGTTGGGTTAAACCACTGTACTGGTTAAACTCTATGACATGAAGGGCTTAGATCACTCAAATAAAAAGTTTATTATTCACCAGTTCCCAGCAGAACAGGACACAGCATCAAACAGAGTTCCTAAGCTCGACTTCAAATGACCAGAAACGACAAAGCACAACAGTGTATGACTACCATCTCTCTCTTTTCTTGTTTTTTACCTGAACTCTTGTTGCCTAATTTTGTACATGTGTAAGTAAGAGAAGTGTATAATATGTCAATATGTGTATATAAATATAGATTATATAAAAGTTCAGTTTAATAAATGTGAAAGATTTTCATGTGAAATAAAAAAAAAGATATTTTTGGAAAACCAGACCGGCCTTCTTGTGATTGTCTTTGGTTGTCATGGCAATGTTGCTTCAGAGATGATCCGAAAGCCTTTACAGCTAATCAGTGCATTGTCAAAATTATTTTACAAGCAACAAAGGCTACCAAAGAACTTGTGATTGTGACTCAGACCTTGCGCAATTCAAAGTTTAACACTATCCATACAAGTGGATCTTAATAAATCAGAATATCAAAAATAATAATTATAAATGAGCATGTTTTACATAGATTCATTACTCATTGGGGCTTACAGCTAATGGAAATCATACATTCACTTTGTGACAATAGACCAATAGAAAAAGGATTTCTAATGCTAAAATGTTGGCCTACTGACAAGTGTGTCCACGTACAGAACAGGATATCTACATGATCAGGGCTCCGATTACATGAATCACTGCACCAGTAGTGTTTCTCTAATCTTCTTCTTAGCAAGACTTCTTGATGGGGTTCAACAGGTAATGGTACTTCTGTGGGCAACTGCCAAGTCCTTTTGCAAGATTAAATTAACATCTACATTATCTTGTCAAGAGGGAAACATGAAGTGATATATTATGTCAGGATAGATAGGAGCCCTGACTTTGGGCTTAATAGAAAAGAGTGGACCAACACTAGCAGCTCCCTAAATCCTCCTTGACTGTGGAAACTTCAAATTGGCTCTCTGACATTTTGGATTCTGTGCTCCTCCACTCTTCCTTCAGGAAGTGCAACATTTTCTTTCTTCTGAAAAGTAACCTTTAATCCATTGCACAACAGTCTTTGGTATAGGTGTTCCTAACATAAAGAGGACAGAGAAAATGACTAGAGCTGGGTATTGTTAGGAATTTCACACTTCAATTCGGTTTAGATTCGATTCGATGTTGATTCAATTTGATATTGATTTATTAGCTTTGATATTGATTCAATAATAAGTAAATACACAAGTAATTAAGTACCTGGGTATATTTTTAAATAATGTTTAAGAACAAATTGACCCCAGGGTGTTTCCTGTCATGGTTTATGTAGCTGAACAATCTATACAATATTGTACATGTGTTGTACAACGTTGAACACTCTCACTAGAGTGTTGCCCACAGCGCCACCACTGGCCGGTTGACTGAATCATTCATAGGATTTGATTAATCGATATTTAATTGAGAAAGAATTGCAAAGCATTGGTAGAAAATACAGTGACTAGGTCCTCTCAGCAGCTGTGTCTACATAGAAAGGGGCATTTTAAGGAGTTTCCTTAAACGTCAGCATATGGTAACCTCCTCAACAGTGAGTAATGTCATTGATCAGTGGCAAAAGATGCCCGCAGTAGTGGAGAATAAGAAGAGATCGACATTGGAAGAAGTGGGGATTGTGGCCGCGTTTCTGTTTGCTATGTTCTTATACACAGTCATGGTCAATCTACTTGTCATAACTTTTATTATTTTTCTTTTCCTTCCATTCTGCTCAGCAACTCTTCCAATTTCACAAATATTTGGGAATGTCTGTTGATTAATTTCCCACTGAGTTACAACCATTCAGCATGTGGTAACCATAATCTGTATCCATGGATGTGAAGGAAAAGAAGTGTAAAATTGTGATATTTATTTTGTTCCAAAATAAAGATAATGCACATGTTTCAAATTAGTCCCACCCAATGGATCTACAATCATAGAGGTAGAGCTCACAACTTGGCCCTCCAAATATCAAATTATGACAAAGAATTTTTGTTTTTCTTTTTTATAAATAGACCTGTTAAGCACAATATAGCCCTGATTTTGAAATTATATAAAACCATATTTATTTTTAAATATTCGTACCCATGATCCTTGCAGCAGTGGTTTCGGATCTCCCTCCTTCCCTCCAACCAACGGCCAACCAATGCGAATTGCATGTCGGCCAACCAACGTGGATTTGGTTGGCCGCAGATAAAACTTCTGAGTTTATTAGGCTGCTCCAACATTGTAGCTACAAACTGCTCAGTCTGCTTAAGACTGGGAGATAAAAAAAACAACATAGCCCTAGCTGTTACCCTTGCTCTGTAGGTCAGCCAACCTGCAGTACTTTTATTCTGTATAAAGACAGGGTACCCCGACTTTTATCCAAGGAACAAACCTCAAAGTGCAGAAAACTATAGATTTTAATGCCAAATTTGACACAAAAGACACTTCAAACATTTACAACTAGACTGGGCGATCATGGCTCAGAAGTTGGGAGTTCTTTGGGAGTTAGTTGGGAGTTCGGTTCGAGCCCCAGCTCCCACTGTCTTGATTTGTTGTGTCCTTAGGCAAGACTCTTCACCCGTTGCCTAATGGTGGTGGTGGTCCAGCAGCCTTGCCTCTGTTAGTGCGCCCCATGGCAGCTGTGGCTACAACGTAGCTTACCATCACCAGTACGTGAATGACTGAATGTAGTGTAAAGCGCTGTGAGGTCCATAAGGACTAAGGAAAGTGCTATACAAATACAGGCCATTCACCTCTTTTGTCTTTTTAGACATATGGTGGAGCCCAACCAATACAGCTATGAGTCTAGGCTACTGCATACCCCAGACAACAGAGAATAACCAATGGGAGAGTTAATGGCCAAAACAAGCCTGGTTAACCTGGTTGCAGCAAGCTAGCTCTACTGTTTCTCTCTACAACCAACATATCACACTTCTAATCTTTGATATTATTCTTTGAAAAAGCTTTAATTAGCTAAGGTTAGACAACAAGACTTACAATAGATCCCATCTGCCTAAAGCTGACCCTCTGACCAATCCTTGGGTGTCTTTGCTGCTGCAGGTTCAGGAGGAGGTGCTGACTGTGGTCCAATGAAGCTGTAAGCTCTGAAGATAAGGGGAGCATAGAAACTAAAAGCTGCTACTCCATGTTCAGTTCTGATTCTAAGGATGATTAGTAGACTGGAGTTAGAGGACCTGAGTGGTCTGGGTGGTTGGTATTGAGACAACAGGTCTTCAACATATTTTGGTGCTAAGCCTTTCAATGATTTATAAACTGGTAGGAGTATTTTGACGTCTATTCGCTGAGCTACAGGAGGCAGTGTAAGGACTTTAGAAATGGGGAAATGTGCTCTACTTCCCTGGTTCTAGTGAGGACACAAGCAGCAGTGTTCTGGATCAGTTGCAGCTGTCTTATTGACTTTTTAGGCAGACCTGTGAGGATACTGTTGCAGTAATCAACCAGACTAAACATAAATGCATGAAAGAGCTTTTGAAGGTCCCATTGTGACATTAGTCCTTTAATCCTAAAAATATTCTTCAGGTCATAGGAGGCTGACCCTGGTTTCTATTCAGTTGGAGTAAATTATGGGACATCCAGCCACTGATTTGCTCAGTGCATTTACCTAAGGTTTGGATGAGTTCAAAGTCATCTGGTGACTGTAAAATAAAGCTGAGTTTTATAATGGCTAAATTTATTGGTTGGTTTAAAATCTGGGCTCGTGGGAGCAATTTTTAAAATGAAAAATTGCTTAGTGATATAAAGAATTTCCTGTTCTTTAGGTAAGACTCAAACCATCGAAGTGCACTATCAAAACCACTTTTACAGCATGTCTTCTTATCTTACTGAGTGCTTGTTAAAAATAGCACTCAGACATATTATCACAATTCTGAGAGACTTTTTTGGTTTTGGTTTCCAAAGAGACCCCAGCCTTGTCTCAAAATGGTTCAAGAAACGGCTTTATTTTTAATGTAGGTATTTGTTTTCAAAAAATGTAGGACAGAAACTGCAGGAATTTTCAGGGGATTTAATGATAGTCTATGTTGGTTGTAGTGTGATGGTCTGGATCTCCTTTTTTGCTTCAAGACTTGGAAGTTTTGTTGTGATAAATGGAATCGTGAATTCTACTGTTGACCAAAAAAAAAAACTTGGGTTCTGAAGCAAAACAATGATCAAACAACGTCCACCTCTGAGTGGCTGAAGAAAAACAAAATGGAGACCGTGCAGATGCCTTGTCAAAGTCCTGACCTGAATCCTATTGTGATGCTGTGGCATGACCTTAAAAAGGAGGTTCTTGCCTAACCCCTGCAGTCAAGCTGAACTACAATTCTACATAGATGAATGGGTCACAATTCCTCCAAGACTAGAAAAGACTCCATCAAAATTAACGGTGGCCCAGCTACGGAGCAAAGATTTTTTTCACACAGGACCGTGTAGGTCTGGATTTTTTTGCTCCAATAATGATAAAAACCTTCACTTAAAAACAGTATTTTGTATTTACATTTGTTTTCTTTGACTCATATTTAAATTTGTTTGATGATCTGAAACATTCAAGTGTGACAAACATGTAAAGAAGAACAAAAACAAGAAATCGAGTAGCAAGCAAAAACTATCACATCATTTTAGATACAGATAGATATAGATACGGGCCATTTATATGTAATAGATTATACACATGTCACATTCAGGAAATATGTGAGGCACACCTGCGCTGCAGAATAACTGGGGACAGTATATCAATATAACAGCTGTAAGAAGAGCTTTAAAACACTCCTGACAGAAAGACCAGGGGGGCTAAGGTGTTGGTGTGATCAATTCATTAAAGCGAGGAGCAAAAGGAGAAAAACCAAGTGTGTGGGAACTGCTCAGACTGAGGTTATATCTTCCATCTGTGCATGAAAAAAGACTGGAATGATGTTATAAAAACTTTGGCCTTTATCTCAAAGCACAGCCTTCCTATTGCCAACAACATGGCTTTAGACTCTTAGTGTAACACTTGAAAACACAGGAACAAATCTGAGAAAGCAGTAGTGACACTTCGTTTTCTCCTTGGCTGAGTTCCTCTCATAGTGTTAGTGGAGCACCCAACCTTTTCCGATAACTTTACAAAACCGTGAGGGGCAAACGGATTACCACACTTCCATAGCAATGGTATAATTATGCTGTGCAGGATTACTGCACCATGTAGAGCACATATTTATCAGCATCCAGCCACGGCACATCGCCCTTGGTTAGACTCCTAATGGGTTGTGGAGTAAATATTCATGACAAAGAAGCGACAGTGAAACTTCTCGGCTTCCTCCTAATTGAAATAAAATCCCCCTTTCTTTGGAACTGAGGTGATGTTGGGTTAAAAAGCTCAGGAAACCAATCCCATTCTTCCTTCTGATTAGACTGAAAAGATTTCCAGAGGAGCCAATATCAGAGATAATGGCTCCAACAACCTCATGTGACAGGAGGCAAATAGGATCACGGCTAAGGCAGACTGAGAAAGGTAAAGCTGAAGAAATGGGATAAAACAGGGAGATCCAAGCAGTGTTTATTATGACCTGTAAATGCACAGATGTGATCTCTCTGCACACACTCCCTATAGACTCACACCTCTCCATCTCTCCGGGTCATACACTCTGCTTTCTCTCCGAGCTACATGACAAGTCACTGTTCTCCTACTCTTCCCAGGGGAGCTTTATGGCCATGACAGTAAAACCAGCTGTAGCACCAAAAAACTCCGGTGCCACAGTTTAACAACTCCCCTGTGTTTTCAAAGAGGTACCCATAAATTGTGACAGTCGGACAGGCCCTCTTAACCGCCCGACCCCATGAGGAGGCTCCGCTTAGTAGACGATCATCAGGAGGGAACCATTCTTTTTATTTACGCTCTCGTTCGGCATCCAGCCTGTGTAAATTCGGATAGCAAGTGTGAAATCTTTTAACGCTGCAGTAAATATTAGGACCCTGTCAGGCTCAGGAAATGACAAAGTCCTGCAAACACTGGAAACAAAAAGCTTTAAAAATAAAGGACCATGTAATTTTTGCATTTTGCGATTATAAAATAAAATGTTGGGGAATGAGTAGTCTGAAGAAAGTATACCCTTTTCAATTTTGCATTTTAGCATTTATAAGTCACGTTTTAAGATGTAGAGCAACAAGAAATTGTACAAAACAGAAGCAAAAATATATTTCATAAACAAAGAAGCCATTATGGAAAAGGCACATAATTACTGATCAGAAGGTCAGATTACCTCTAGGAAAGTCAAAGTTTGCATCTTTTGGTCATACTTTTGTCATGATTGTTTTCTGAGACTCTTAAACAGCAACAACACCAGACAGCGAGCAGACAGTTTTAACAAGTGTATGTTGTCAAGGCAAATACTGGACAGACTTAGGTAAAACTGGACTGGGGGACAAAACAGGTGATAACAGGTTAAGTGGTGGCGATGAACTGGAGCGGAAACAGGTAAGTGATTTGGTTTAAGGCAGGATGCAAAGTGGATTTTTGTATGAGTTGAAATGGTTTTTAGTTTCAGTCTGACTTGAAGGTCAGAGGTTCCTTGTTTTGGAGGTGGTAAGCGGAACAGTGGTCAGAGGTGGTTGGGGATGAGTGGTTTGGTAGTTGGATGACCTTGTGACGCCCTTTGCAGGTTGGATCGTGGTGTGTGGATCGGCAGGCATCTTGGATGGAACGGTGAGCAGGGTGAGTTATGGTGTTGTTACCAGGGGAGAGCAGGGTGGAGGCTGACCAAGGAGCAACGAGTGATTATCAAAAGATATGGAACGATAAGAGGAAATCCGGAACTAAAGCCTAGTTTATACTTCTCCGTCAGCAAGTTTTCACCCAGATGCAGACATATTGACAGACACCTTTTTCATTTATACTTCTCCATTGATGTGTCAGCATTGCAAAGCCATTCCCCACCAGGACAGCAGGGGGTGCTTACTTTTTATGGCAGGTATCCTACCATTACAGTGTTTTTGGTTAACTAGAGTTTATTTTCTTCTGCATGTGAACGCACTCCCCCTCAAGGACAATGGAGAAAGGAAGGTTAGATTGAGTTAGAAAGCTTTTTACTAGAAGTTCAGTTCATGGAATATTCTTAAAATGAATGTAAATCTCTACACCTTGTGTTCAAAATCGCCAAAAGACCATATGAGATAAACTGGCCTTTCAATATAAAGCATTTAGTGCCCAAACACTGCATTGACTTCTGATTACATTGACTAGAGCACTGCTCTGGGGAAATGATCTCTGGCTGTTATTGAGCAGACTAATCACAGGCATTCGCTCTCCGTTGATGGAGACAGATAGTTAGAAAATTGGGCTCTACTCTGTGCATCGTTGCGTAGGTGACGGAGAGCCATTGCCTCAATGGATAATGGTGTTGCATCAATCCGTTTTAACGTAGACGGACAAGTATAAACCAGGCTTTAGTCTGCGAGGAAGGACAAGGACTGTAAGTGATGTTCGTAGAAGAAGTACTCACTTGGACTAGCCAAAACACTGAGTTGATCTTGTACCACACTAGGGAGCGGTATCATCTGCCTCCAGAAACTGCTCTCCTTATAAGCAGCTGGAAAAATTATGCTTATCGACAACACCTGGTGGCATGTACCGGTCTCACTCTGCAGAGAGAGGTAAACAAAAAGAGATGCACCCATAACCTCAGGATTCAGCCACTAAATCCCAACAACTTTTTGTCTTTGTGAAATGTCAGAATAAAGAAGGAGATAATTGTTGTGTATTTTTTTAAATTCATCAAAGTCAGAAGTACACATACATAAAGTTTATTCTTTCTTTCAGCAAAAAAGAAAACTCCAAATCATTCCATTCTGCACTTAAGAAGCTTCTGATTTGGTAAACTAAGTCCATCTGAGTTAATTGGAGGTGCACCTGTGGATGCATATGAAGGCACACCCCAAACAAAGAGCTTCTTTTTTGGACAGGAGAAATCAACAGAGATATAAAGAAAAGAATTATGGTCTGCCACAAGTGTGGCTAATACTTAGGTGAACCTGAAGGTCCCATGTTCATCCGCTCAGACAATAATACATAAGTATGAACAATATGGGAAGGTACAGCCACTGAGCTCAGGAAGATGCTTAGATCCAGAGAATAACTTTTTTTCTAATGGGAAATGTGCAACTCAAACCCAGATAACACCAAAACTCCTTGTGAAGAGGATGGCTGAAACTGGTTAGACCGTGTAGACATCACCATGAGGCCCCTGTTGAAGAACAACAATTTAAATTTCAAGAATTTTAGGCCGGTATTTTCAAAACGCTTGTTTTAATTTAGCTTTATGATTTTATTAATGTACACAATGCCTTGGAGATATTTTAGTCTGGTTTTAGGGTGAATCATAGCACCTATATGGTCCTTTTGAAGATTTTAAATGATTTTAGATTCAACTATGATGCACAGATGACGACAGTATTGGTTCTTTTGGATCTAAGCGCTGTCTTTTATGCTGTGGCCAACACTATTCTTTAACCCTTAAAACAGATTTGCCTCTCTAGGTGTTGTTCACAAATGATTTATATCATATCTTACAGACAGGACTTTTATGGTAAGTTTAGATACCTGCTTCTCTAAGGTCCGCAAGACTACATGTGCTGTACCCCATGGTTTAATTTTAGGCCCAGTAACTTTTAACCTTTATATGTTCCCTCTTGCCTGTGTCATCAGAAGACATGGAGTGAACTTTCACAGTTATGCAGATAATTCACACAGTTGTATATCTCTGTGTCTCCTGTTGACACACAGCCAATGGATGCATTTTTTGCATTGTAGACATCCAATTCTGGATGGCAGAAGACTTTCACTTGCTCAACCAGGACAAAACTGAAGATTTAATAATCGGTCCTGGAGCTCAGAAAACTTTCACCAAAACTACAATCACTGTCTTTTAATCCTTCTATACAAGTGAAAAATCTGGGCATGATTTTTGACTCTGAGCTGATTTTTATCCCACACATAAAAAACATTACCAAAATAAGTTTTTATCATCTAAAAAACATTGCCAAAGTCCACCCAATTCTTTCTCCGGCCAGCAGGGAGTCACTGATGGATTATTTTACCACCAGCAGTATTGAGTAATGTGATTCCCTTTCTGGTATTTCCAAAAAGAGTATCTCAGGTTTACAGCTTCTACAAAATTCATTAGCATGTGTCTGACAAAGACCAGGATGAGGACACATTACACCTGTCTTAAATACATTGCATTGGCAAACCATACGTTTTAGGATGAATTCTAAGACTCTTTTAATGGCTTTTAAGTGTCTTAATGATCTTGGGCCTTCTTATTTTTCAGAACAACTTTTACCATATCTAGCAGCCATCTCCTTGTCATCCCTAAGGTCAGGACACGCACTCATGCGGCGTCTTTTCATTATAAATTGCTCTCCCCTCTGGAACAGGCTGTGGGAGGACCTCAGGGCCGCAGAAAACTTTTTTAACGTTTTAAATGTTTTTAAGATTAGGCTCAAGACTTACCTTTTTAGCCCAGCTTTTTATTGATTATTACTTGATTTTTATCAGTGGTTTACCACCTAGTCTTATCATCTAAGTATTATCATTTATGCCCTGTTCATTTTATACTTTACTTGTTATTTTAATCTCCCTTCCAGTGTTTCTTCTGTGGAAGCCCTCTGCCTTAGGAGTGATGGTTGGCTGTGGCTGCCTTGGTGCTCTCCAGCTAATGCTTGGATGGAGGTGAGGGTCTTGGCCTTGCCAGCAAACTATTATAGAAAGCTGATGATAGTAAATTATAAATATTTGGCCCAAGTCAAAGGGCTTCTGGGTAATTCTACCAAATACTAAGGAAGTGTATGTATACTCCTCATTTTGATAAAAGTAATAATAAAAATATACAACTAGAAAAGCACTTGGAGAGCTCATACTTCCAGCACGCAGCTCAAACCCCAACACCACCACCACCATTTTGATTTGAAATAAAAAAGTTTACTCTGATTTGATGTTTGACAGTAAAAAAAATGTTTTAGTTGTTGTTTTTTTCTGAATTGTATATAAATATCTGGTTTCAACTTTACAACACAAGAACTATAATTGGATGTACTGTTTTCCATTGCTGCGCATATCTGGGTAAGGTCTGATCTTAGCTTTGATATCCCTTGATGTGTGACTGGTCAGCACCTTGTGTGAAAGCCTCTGTATTTTAACCTACACCAGGGAGTTTTTTTTTTTTTTTGCCATGGTCTGGCTGGCTGTTTGTCTGTTAGTAACATAATGCAAAGAAGTCATACATGGATTTTGATTACATTTTCAGGAAATGTCTTTCATGCAACCAAGAACAAGTGGTTAAAATTTGGAGATGATCCAACCCCCCACCTTGCGAAGCAGTGATTTTTGTGAATAACTACTGTATTTATAATGAAATCAATATGAATTCACCTATTAAATCTTTCTTTTCACGGTCAAGGAATCTAAGAAACCTAGAATTCGATTACCTCACGGGAATGTGCTGAGCTGCCTTGGTGGAGGTTCTCTCCGAGTGCTTTTCTATTTCTTTTTTTCTTCTCCTCATGGCTGAACAATGATGTGTCAGCCTCCTGATAAATGTCCTTCATACAACTAGATGTTTAGAAGGTGCTTTCCTGTGCGTTGAACTGTAATTATCCACCGCCAGTTGTCTGCTGTGGACATTCAAGACTTCACTTGGTCCTTTTGTTCTCATGAAAAAACTTTTGGTTTGGCTTCTTCAGCTATACTCAAGTATACCACTTTACATTGCACCTCTTTTTATTCCCACAGAGTCTACAGTGAATCCCGAGTAAGAAAATGTTTTCTTTTTGAGCACTTTTTATAATAATAATAATAATAAGAAATAATAATAATAATAATAATAATAATAATAATAATAATAATAATAATAATAATAATAATAATAATAATAATATGTGTGGATGCTTATTTAGTGAAATTTACTAGTAGAAATGTACAAGACAAGTGTATTCTAATGTATTTTATGTGATAAGCCAAACCAAAGTAGTAGGAACAACCCATAGTAGCAAGAAAATTAGGGATGTTTTGTTAAAGATTTTTTTCTAAAACAAATATAAAATATATTTGTGTTAGACACATGTTACTCCAATACCCCTAAAAAAATGCTGTGTAGATTCACCTTTTTGGTAAACAGTCTATCAGTATGCAACTTAATCTCAGTAAAACTTCAGCTGTTCTGTGAAGGTGTCAAGGGTTTGTTAGAGAACATAGGATTATGCAGACAGGTCAGGGAGAAAGTTGTGCAGAAGTTTCAAACCTACCAGGACATGGAGAAGCACACATTAACTCACGAAGGAGCTACAGGGATCCCCATCTCAGATCAGAGAAACTGTCCTCCAAAGATCTGTTATTTATCTAATTTTGGACAAAGTCTGTGTTGAACAAAATACCAAATTTCTGTTTGGTACAAAACACGTTGGTGACACAACAAACATGGAAGAAGCTTCTCTCATCAGATGAGGTCAAATTTGAACATTTAGGTCTACGTGCAAAACTCTGTGTGTGGCAGAAAACTAACATGGACATAACACTGAAAAGGCTAGTTATTGATGCGTTCACACTGTCCAAAATGTCAATGTCCAGAACAGCAAGATTACATGTGAAGTCTATGGTTGAGGTCGTCAGAGGTCTGCCAGAGATTCCACGGTGCTTTGTGTGCTTCGGCCGTGCAATTTTTGAAACTTTTGCTGCTTTCCAAGTTTCAAAGTGGCAAAAGCCAGCCACGCAGTAGTTGAGTGACCTGAACCTTTGGCGCCGTCCCCTGAGAACCAATCAGAGCGTCTCACTTTAATGACATCTGACACTGCCTGAAAACTGCTGATGGCTGGTTTTGGTCATAGAGGCACTAAATAAACTTTTGGGGAGCACATGACACTGCACAGCCACAGAGCTGCAAATCACACGCAAGCAGACTATTTTTCACCACGATTCTTTTCATAATGAAAGAAAAGACCTAGAATCCCCAAATTCGCACGTTATGATCTCAGATTTATGGTGAAACATAGTGGTGGTAGCATCATTCTGGCGGATGCTGAATGACCTTGTGGTATTTTGGAAGAAATACGTTTTAGTCTCTAGATATGTAAAGCCGGTAGAGATGAAGCTTTAAACATTTTTACTTGTACATAGCTTAAAAACCATGAGTCCTCTTCTTTCCATTTCCCAACTATGGAACCTTTTGTTGGTCTATGTATGAAATACCACTGAACATAAATTCATAAAAGTTTGTGTTTGTAACATGACAAATTGTAAAGATATAAAGAGAGATAACGATATAAAGAGAGATACAGATATAAAGAGAGATAAACCTGACCTGGTTTCTTTGGAAATAATTTTGGTTGTAACAGAGCCAGAGCTGCGAGCCAGCGGTGTGTGTGATACTGAAACCTGGGAGGAAGCCATGGAAGTTATGTTTTTTCCAAAACCGGCTAGTCCATCACTGCTTCTCTGTGCTCAGTCAAATCTCAGTAGGACACATGACAACCAATCCCTGTCCGCTGCCAGCGTATGGCTGAGCTGACCAAAGCCAGGATAGTCTGCCTCAAAGGACCTCTGACAGGTCCCCCAGGGCATTTGTAGCTCTTTGTAGCATTTATAAGCAGCCATGCTGGGCCAAAAAGAAACCCATCCTTCTGTAAGTATCATGCTAGCTGTTCTGCAATAGCCTGACCCAGATGTGACTTTTTTCAGCCTCATTTGTGTTGTTTTTTATGTGCTGATGATATTCTGCTTGTTCGGATAAAAGACAAAAAATGCCTTTCTTCGCTTTCTGTTAGTGCTTGTTAAAGCTTTGGATGGTGGCAGGGTCAGATGAGGCTGCTGGGAAACTGAGCATACTGATTTTGCAAAATAAGCTGGGACATTTGGGCTAGTGAGGGCAAAATTTGGCCCACTGCCACGGTTGGGGTGTGGTCTCCCCTTCCCGAAAAAAGTCCTGTCACACACTGTCCCTGCAGCCAAGGTCATCTGTGTCAGTTCAGCTCATGGTTTGGTTTCCTGTCTGTTTTAGTCACTAACCCTGCTTTTTTTTATACTGTTCTCTGAGCACTTCACATAATCTGTGTCTAAGTCATTGGAATATCTTGTCACGGCGAGAAGAAATAAATCAACATCTCGATCTCTTTTAGCTCAAGGCTCTTATTACTGAGTCTTTCTGCCGTCCTGTCCTTCTCGAGATGGGTTTGAGGTTTTGCTGTGAAACGTGTGGGTGGGGAAAATGAGTCTTTTCGGAGGACAAAAACGATAACCTATCATTTTTTAGTCATGTTGAGATGAATTTTCTCTCTGCACTGTCACTGAGTGTCTCTAGGAATGCTTTTTAAGGTCTCAGAGGGGCCATACAGCGGGCATGAACCAAAGTGCTGCTGCTCTCACCGTCAAAATCCCCTTTAGGTTGGAGCAGACGGCCAGTCTGTGTTTTTCTGCAGGCGTTGTAATCTACAAATGCAATCTAGCTGACGAATCATAAGCCATTTTATCACCAAAACAAAAATATCAATAAGAGTTTATCTTTATCACAAAAGCTCATTAAACCTGGGAATTCTCTAATTTTACAGCTTTATTGCCTAAATTTTTTTATCCTTAGTTTAGTCCTTTACTAAAACATTGTGAGGCAATTGTATTGATCAACTAATGGAATACATTTATTCAATTGTATACTGAATGAATTTATATAAAGCTTTTCTAGTCATGCTGACCGCTATAAGCTCTTTACACTGGAGCCACATTTACCCATTATCATGTTGGGTTTGTATGGGACTCCGTTTGCAGCAAAAAAAACCAGACATGAGACAATTGGTAAGAGCAGTAAAATGAGAAGTTTAATGAATAACAAAGAATCTTTTCCTGAAGAGGACTCGGACGGGAATCACGGGAGAAAGCTGTTACAGAGAGAGATAAATTGTTACTAGCTGTTGGGCGGACAGCGGATGAGTAAAAGGTGCAGGGCTTACTGGTGATCCGGATCTGGAGGAGCTTGGAGAGGTAGGTAGGTCCTAAGAGCTGTGGTTGGCTAGAGGTGAGTGTTGATCCTTTGATTGTTTTCTGTAGGTGATGGAGGACGGGAAGGCGAGTTGATGGTGAATGTAGACGGGTGTGGACCAGAGGAGCCAGCAGGGGGAAAACAGAGCAGAGGCTGACCACGGGAATGCATGGGAATGGAAACCAGCTGACTGACGCTTGATAGGCTCTGGAATTGATTGGTGTCTTGGGCTGTTTCTGGAGGAACGGCTGAGGAGATCGGCGACTCAGGCTTCAGGTATCCAAATGGATGACAATCTGGAGGATCAACAGAAGAGGTAAGTTCAAGAGGAATCTTCACAGGTTTTACTAAGTTAATTCCCAGAAAAGACTCAAATGTAATTTTGGCCATGTTACGACTTACTGCAGATAGAACAATCTGGTGTCAGCATGCAGTATCCGTCTCCCTTTTGAGGCGGTCCTTGATGGCCCAGATGAGAAGCACCTGCTGGTAGCTGCCTGCCATGCTCCCTGGGAAGAAGGTAGGAAAACAAACATCCCCTGCATCTGAATCCTATAGTATCTACTACATGCTACATAGTATCTATTACTTTCTATTTGCTTCTGTACATACTTCGTAGCAAACTAGCGAGTAGTAGGCATGAAATTGGACGTACTGCGCCACCATTTTGCCAGGTGTTTATGTTACATTACGTCGCCTTTGGTCCCGTTAAACATTAACTTATCAACTGAAATGTGTAATCAGTTGTCAAAAAACTATTAAACTAATCAGTACCTGCGCTACTCTTTTACATTTGTACGCCGAAATTGTGGCGGTGTCAATGGTTGACACTTCCTCGGTAGTTCACTCTTCTTCTACGATTTTGGCTTCCGCTGCATTGTGGGATAGTGTAGCGTACATCGGCTGTTTACTGTGGCGGTAGTACACATCTAGGAACTTTATGACTACTACGCCAATCCATACTGGAGATTCAGATCTACTACATCGCTCGCCAGTTATTTTCGCCTGCTCCGTAGTAGGCGTAGTAGGGGTATTTGAATGCAGGGATCACCTCCAGCTCACAGACACAGGATCACACCCATTAGCACTCACAAATGCACAGCCATTTACACATCGATACAGAGCTCGAGAGGCAACTGGTGTTAAGTGCCTCGCCCATGGGCACAATGACATGACAGAAGGAAGCTGAAATTTAACCTATAACGCTATAACTTTTCCGCGTATTGAGCCACAGTTGCCCAATTAATCCATCTAATACATATTTATGGAAAAGTAATGAAGCAAACTAAGACCAAATACTTCCTTGTGGCAGTTTTGGGACATGTGGAACATCTGGAGAGGAAAAGATGAGCACTGCCATGAGTTCTGATGTAGCAGGTGTTTCCTCTTTTTAAAATCTAACTTATTGGTAAAGGAGGTCACTTCATGTTTGGTTCAGATCAGACACCCTCAAATATGTGGAAAAAAAGCAACATCTGAGGTCCGCTCTCTGTTTCCGACCCGATCTACCTTTATCTGCTGTTTTGAGAATCCATATCTGGTTTATGTATTGCATGCTTCTAAAAATGGAATGAAAGCCAATGATACCGAAATGCTCTTTTAAGCTGTATGCTCTGAATATTAGGATTGTAAAGTCTTTACTCTAAAATCCTAAATCCTTTTGTTTCTGGAAATAAAATGCATTTAAAGTCAGAATGAGGACAATAAAAGTCACCAACAAGTTTACACATGGCTACAAGTGAGAACATATATGGCTAACAAGAGAAGCCTTTAGTGCATTTGTCAGATTAGAAGATTTTCCAGTTAGTAAATGGTTGCCTTTCATCCAGTCTGCTCAAGCTACAGCTTGCACAGATTCATGGGGGGATGAGAGAACATTACGAGGCACGATGGGGCTGCAGCCAAACAGCACAAGCGTTGACGGAGCTGCCAACTATTTTACATTTGTTCAGAAGTTATTGGTTCTTTTGAAGCTGTGTAATGATGCCTTAGGACCGGCGAAGCTTTGTTTTTACGCAGCAGGGACTCCGTAAAAATGAGCAAAGGCAGCCTGTTAGGGCTCAAACCAAAGGCATATAACAGTCAAAATTGATTACTTCATGAGTTTCATGTTCTGATTTATTTGTATTCCCTCACACATACAGGTGAAAGCCCAAAAAGTACACACAAAAAACTCCTGGGTTATTTCTTCAACCCATTTTCTGGGTTATTTGTGTTGGGTTAAAATTATGGGTTATTTTTTCAGAGAGTAAGCATTTTCTGGGTTATATGGCTAATATTTTGACCCAAATCCTGGGTTGTTTGGGTTTCTGGGTTATTTCTCAAAGAATAACCCATGTTATGGGTTATAGGGTTGGCTCTCTCTCTAATGTATTTTTTTTGTTGGAGTGGTGTATTTTATGGAGTTATTATATTATAATGTCAACAATTCTCTATAATATGAACAATCACATTATCAGTTGTGTACAAGTACAATATAGACATACACATGAGTCTACCAGAAATTAAAAAGAAGAGGAAGAACGACACCAAAAATATGTGTTTTTAGTTTGTGTTTGGCTGCAGGAAATTACGGTGGCGCAGTGGTTAGCATTGTTGCCTTGCCTCAAGAAGATTGTGGGTTCGTTTCCCGGCATGGAGTTTGCATGTTCTCCCCGTGCATGTGTGGGTTCCTTCCGGGTACTCTGGCTTCCTCCCACAGTCCAAACAGTCAGGTTAATTGATCACTTTAAATCTCAGGTGTGGTTGTTTGGCATGGTTGTTTGTCCTAACTGTCCAGGGTGTACCCTGCCTCTTGCCCGTTGACAGCTGGAGATAGGCACCAGCACCCCCATGACCCCTGGAAGACTAAGCGGTTCAGAAAATGGATAGATGGAAAGCTGCAGTAAATGAGTTTTATTTTCTGAAATAAGGCTTACTGGCATAGTAACCCATAATGGGATATATTTGACCCAACTCCTGGGTTAAAAAGGGACCAACTATTTTTTGGGTTATTTCAACCCATATATTGAGTTGTTCTTTTGAACCAGAATTTGGGTTATATTAGCTACAATGTTGGTTTTTTTTAACCCAACATTTGGGTCAGGTATTTAACCCAGAATTTGGGTCAAAAAGAATGACCCAATTGTCTGGGTTGAAATAACCCATAAATTAGTTGGTCCCTTTTTAACCCAGGAGTTGGGTCAAAAATAACCCATTATGGGTCATTTTTGACCCAGGAGTTTTTAGTGTGTAGAATATCGTGCAAACTTTTATTTATTTCAGCTTAAAAGGTGAAACTAATATATGATATAGACTCCTTACATGTAAAGTGAGACATTTCAAGTTTCTATTAGAATTTTGATGGTTATGGCTTGCAGCTTATGAAATCTCCAAAATCAAATTGCATTAATTACTGCCTCAGTGCGACACGGCATGGATGCTATCAGCAAGTGGCACTGCTGAGGTGTTATGGAAGACCAGGATGTTTCAATAGCAGCATTCAGCTCTTCTGCATTGTTCGGTTTCATGTTTCTCATGGCAATGCTCCATATATTCTCTATGGGGTTCTTGTCAGGCCAGTTTGCTGGTCAATGAAACCCAGTAATCCCATGGTCATTGAACCAGGTTTTGGTGCTTTTGGAAGTGTGGGGAGGTGCCAAGTGCTGCTGGAAAATGAAGCCAGCATCTCCATGAAGCTCATCTGTGGAAGGAGGCATGACATGCTCCAAAATGTACTGATATATGGCTGTCTTGACTGTGGACTTAATAAAGCACAGTGGCCCAACACCTGCAGATGGCATGGCTCCGCAGATCAACACAGACTGAACCTCACACTGGACTTAAAGCATCTTGGATTGTGGGCCTCTCCATTCTTCCTCCAGACTCTGGGACCTTGGTTTCCAAATGAGATGCAAAATTTGCTCTCATCAGAAAGCAACATGCCTGTTTTTTGTTTGTTTTTTAGCCCAGGTAAGACATTTCTGACATTGTTGCTCAATAGCAATGCGTTTGAAGCCCATGTCCATGTTGCTCTTGATGCACCAACTCCAGCCTCAGTCCACTCCTTGTGAAGGTCCAACACGTTTAAATGGCTTTTTTCTGACAATCCTTTCCAGGCTGTGGTCATCCCTGCTTCTTGTGAACCTTTTCTTCAACATTTTTCCCTTCCACATGACTTTCTATTTGTGTGCTTTGATACAGCACTTTGGGAACATCCAACTTATTTCGCAATTATCTTTTAAGGCTTGCCCTACTTATGCAGGGTGTCAGTGATGGTTTTCTGTACAAATGTAAGCTCAGCATTCTTCCCCATGTTTGTGACTCCTACTGAAACAGACTGACCAACCATTTAAAGGTTCAGGAACCCGTTGCATGTGCTTTTGATTAATTAGTTTAATAAAGTGTGAAACATTGAGCCTAAAATAGTGAACCTTATCACAATATTCAAATTTTGTCAGATTTGGGGTTTTCATAAGATGTAAACTATAATTATCAAAAAATTAGCAATTAATTAATGCAATTTCATTTGAGATTTCATAACGTACAAGCCGTAATCATGCAAATTCTAAGAGATTTGAAATATCTCACTTTGCATGTGATGAATCTATATCATATGAGTTTCACCTTTTATTCTGCACTGCTGAAATAACTGAACTTTTACATGATACTCTAATTTTTCAGTGCCTTGCAAAAGTATTTCTGCCCTTTGAACTTTTCCAAATTCTATTATGTTCACCAAAAGTCAATATAGTTTCAGGATTTTATGCACTAAATCAACTGAAAATAGTGCATAATTGTGAGGTGGAAGTCTGTTCAAAAGGGAGTAAGAAGAAGCAGTGGCTTGTCCAGTACTGCAGCAGTACATACCGCACATCATCCTAAACTATGCAACATGGAGGTGGTAGCATCATGCTGAGGGGACACTTTTCTCCAGTGGGGAAGAAAAAAAGCTGGAGAAATTGGATGAATCTAAATACAGAGCAATCCTTTAAAAAAAAAAAAAAAAGAGTTGATAGTGAGGTAGAGATTTACCTTCAAGGAGGAAAATGACAGGACCAGCAGGGCTACAATAAAGATAAAAAGGATTTACCACTGTAAGGTGGTTCTACAAAACATTAGGTTAGGAAAGACTGAATACAAACACACCCTACATTTTTTTTTATAAGAACCATATATCCTATTTTCTTCACTTCATTTTGTGCCACTTGTGTTCGAAAGAAAAACAATAAAATACACAAGTTTGTAGTTGTAATATAAAATGTGGAAAAGCCCAAGCAGCCTTCAGACTTTGGCAGGGCACCATACTATCAGATCCTGTAACCCACAAAGAGAGACATCAACTGAGAAAATAAACTCCCATTTAATAAATTCACAGCAATGCCTCAAGGCCACATTTCGGATACTGATCAGAGGAATGTACACTGTTTTACAGGTAAAATCTAAGTTCATCTACTGTGACATCCAGCTTTTAACAAATACAGAGAACCAAATTTCACCTAAGCCAGAAATTCTTATGAGAGCGGTTCAAATGTTCATTTCTGACCTTTGGGTTACATTTATTGAGACTTAAGTAAAATGTGGCAAGTTGCAGTTGATGCATTTGATATACGACTGACACAATTAAACCACAAATATCTTTAGGAAAAGAGACAAAATAATAATATATGGAATAGCATTATAGCAATATTGGTCACTATTCATTGAATGTTTCAAAGCAAAGTATATGCTGCTGGTTGATTCGTTTCTAAGCTTAACCATCTTATTATTATTAACAGTTATTTTGAGTCCAAATTAATATCAGGGATATATGCTTCTACACATATTTTAGGTATTAGAGTCCCAAGAAAGAAAATTGACCAGAATATTGTTCTCTTTTATAATCCTAAAAAAAAAAGGGGCAAGAGTATTTGCCTATTTTAAGTGCTAAAGTTTGTACAACAAAATCTATTTTGTGTGTTTTAAAAAATCTAAGCAGACCATAGTGTGTATATTTTTGTGCATGTTATATGATCCGTTGAAAAAAGTTAACAAAAACTGCTTTTTTTCCTTTCATGGTTATAGTTTGTAACATCAAACAACAAAAAAACATAACGTTGAAATCGGTAATGTCCAGGTAAGCAACATTACTAACAGACATATTCAACAGAACATGATCTATTTCTTTATGCCTTATATCATCAGAAGCATGTGGCAGAGTTGCTTCTTCTCAGGGATGGATTTTATCTTAATAATTTTAAAACAAAACAGCTACAAGAAATCAGCATGACATGTCGCTGAAAAGGTGACAAACGATATTGAAAGTGAATTCATTTTACAGCAAGTTCTGCCTCGCAGCTTTAACTTGGAACTAACAATGGATCTGCATCCCACACAAAGGTCCTCAGTCACTATGGGCTAACTTTTTGATAGGAAAAACGCGACAGTGCGCAGAAATGTTTCATATCTCAATGAAATCTATGTTCTCGTCGCACCTGCTGATTACAAAGAAGCTCCAGGGTCATCCAAAAGCGACAGATTTTATAAACAGCCCGCTTTGTACGTCTTTCCATTCACACATTATCTACAGAGTTCCTTATAATTGTCCTACATCTTTAACCCCTTTTTCCTCAGGTCCTCTTTGGCTTCCTTGATCTGCTCCTGCAGTTCTCTGGCCGCCTCGTCGCAGTCGTTGAAGGTGGCCACTCGGTAGCCCACCGTGGCCAGGGAGTAGCAGCCGAACGAAACCAGCAGGTAGAGAGGCATGGGCCAAGCAACCTCCCTGTAAGTCGGGGAGAGGCGCAGGTCCAGCAGGTCGAAGGCGACCAAAGCCCACACAGCGCCCAGTAGCGAGACCCCGAACAGCCACTGCAGGAGTTTTGTCATGGTGGATGTTTCAGTAGCGAATAGGCTGATGGAAAGAGAAGCTGTTAGCACCGTAACGTAGCAACAGATATCCTAATGGAGACTAAATACGCTTTTAAGACAACAACAAGTTGGGCAGTTAAAATGGACTAAACAGAGAAATAAATGCAGTGAAAGAAAATCAGCGTTTCAGCATCAGTTTGATTCATTCAGGTTTTAAACAAAAAGTGCACCGTGTTTACCTCCTAACGCCACCTCAGCTTTGCGCAGAATAATGACATCGCCCTCCGCAACGCCTTATGGGAAATGTAGTGGCAGATAATTTTTCCTAAATGGCCCATGTATAAAATGAGATTAGAATCAACCCTGTTGACCAAGATTGTCTTCACAAACAAGGAATATGCATACACGGTGTACAGACATTAACTATAATTACAAAAAACCTAGAAAAATAGGATTAATTCATTCATTTTTATGTATTTTCAGCATTTTTTATTTAAAGAAAAGAAAATAGAATTGCAGGTTGTGGAAATGAGGAATATGTTTATTTTGTTTGAAAGTAGCTGACCATTCAGGCTGTAAGGTGTTCATTGCGTTCCTCAGAGAGACAGAGACGACTAAAATAACAATATATATTCCTATTTGAAATTACATTGTTTATTAGAATATGCTTGATATATTTACACATGTATTTTTCTATTTTAGGGAGATCTTTTTATGATACTCCTTTGGTTTTATTATAATATGTCCATATGCAAATTTTACTGGATTGAAATTTGTTGCTGTTTACGTGTCTGTATGGATCCTGGGAAGACTTTTGTGGCATATTAAAGGAAAACTGCAGTAAAACAAATTTATTTCTTGACATATCAAGTTTCCTAATATTTAAAAAAATTATGTTGATTGTAATGACCTTCAGAGGGAATTTTGTGACTAGATGTCAGACAGACTTTGCTGCTGTGTTAATTTTACCACTGATGTAATATAATGAGCCATAGCTAGTCATCTGTGAGAGAGAGGACAGTCTGTTTTAACTGCATCTTTAACAAGGCACCTTATATAAGAACTCTAACTCCTTCTTAGACTCATCCCCTTGATTTACTAAAGCAATTTTCAAAATTAGGGACCATTAACAAATTGTAAAAGCTCTCCATGAAGGTTGATGTTTTTTTTTCCTGTGAGGAATCCAACAACAACATAATTAGGGGTCTGCGCGAAGCTCTCATCTTTGATCTGAGTCTCAGCCTGTTCATTCAGGGTGGTGAACTATCCAGGTGCAGAGGGCAAAGATTTCTCCAGGGTGGAATCAGGACTTGGAGGAGATATAAACATCATTCACTGAGCTGGATAGAGCAACACTCTGAGCAGCCAATGAGAAATAAACATCATTCTTTGGAGAAAAAAATGGAAGGTTATTCTTAGGACTGGGGTGTTTATGTTTTTCTCTATTAGCATTAATAGTGTGAGGGACATTCTGAGGTTCTGCCAGAGGGGTAGAGTATATTTCTTCTGTTTACTCCGACTCCAGTAGGCAAGAAAGGAAAGCAGATGGTAGTCCTGCAGGAAAAAAAATGTAATCTGGAATTTTTTAGAATTTGATACACGTGTCAGAGTTCAACCAAAGTAACACAATAAGACCTTGCTTAATGTTTTTGTTGACCTTTATTGATTTAATCAGATTTGTAGTTGTTAAAACATTGGAAAATTTAACAACATCCAAAATAAAAGAAACCGCAAATAAAAGGTACAGGACAACAGAATAATGGAATGAAAATTAAAGGAGCAAACCAAAACAGTGCAAGATTTTCTTTTTATGAAAAATGACATTGTCGGTAATGTCTGCCCAACAGCTTGCTTTCTGTCTCCAAGGTAACCAGCAGCTGCGTGGACCAACAGGTTGTGGTTGTATCCACCACATCCACATCTGCGTCTCATTTTAAATCAGATGTGAATAACAGCACCCAGATGTAGGTTTCGCACCTCTTCCCAGTGTCCAAAAATCCGTGCCACAAATCGGATAATATGGTTAAAATGATTGACCTTTGATCCAATGATCAAACAGGGTGTTTGCAATTGACAAGCCACGCCTCACACAGAAATCCAATTGGGAGCCTAAAGCCTAGTTTATACTTCTCCGACACGAGAAGCAAATGCTTTTTGCATTTAAAGTTTTTCGTTGATGTTTTAGTGTTGCAAAGCAATTCCCCACCAGGACAGCAGGGGGTGCTGTATTTTTATGCCTGGTCTGCCTACCATTGCAGTGCAGTTTCTTGTTAGCTAGAGTGTATTTTCGTCAGCATGTAAATGCATTCCCGCTAAGACAGAAAGTAAGTTTCGATTGAGCTGGAAATGTTTTTAATAGTAGTGCAGCTCATTGAATACTCTAAAAACGCATGTAAATGAAGACGGCTGTCTTTTTTTGTTCTCTACACCTTTTTGCGATCAAAATCACCAAAAGACCATATTAGATTAACTACATTCTTTCAATATAAAGCATGTAGTGACCAAAGGCTGGATTGACTGATTACATCAACTATATAGCACTGTTATTTTGAAAAGATCTCTGGCTGTTGAGCTGACCAATCACAGGCATACGCTCTCTGTTGACGGAGAAGGGGAGTTAGAAAATTGGGCTTAACTCTGTCTGCCATTGCGTAGCTGACGGAGAGCCCTTGCGTCGATGTATAATCTGTCCGTTTTGACGTGGACAAAGAAGTATAAACTAGACTTAAGTCTCCCCTTCCTGTCGGCCCATTGGTCCCCTGGCTAAAAAAAAAACTAATGGAAGTCAGTGGGGCAATAAAAGTTATTTTCTGGTCTGCTTTGTCTTACAGCCTGAATCTCACATATGATGTATGTTTTGACTGTGTTTGTCAAGTGATTTGGGTTTTATTTTATTGTAAAAATGAGCTATTAAAATGCCTATCAGAAGTCAAATATATAACGTCACGGAGCTAACGCTAGCTAGCACTTAAAATACTCATCGAGACCTTGTAGAGCTTCTCCCGCATGCTGGCTCTGACACAACCGACTACTTCTCCCCCAGTATAGCTGCTACTTTCCAAACGCCCAGATTTATAGTGACTTTTTCCGCAGTGGTCTTTCCCCTTGTCCTAGAGACTACGGCCATTTGTCTCCTTCTTTTTCATCAGTTCTAGTCTGCTAAGTGTTTTTACACAGAGCCTAAAGTTATTTTTACCACTGGAAGAAAATCAGCGTTTTCTGTGCATTTTAAATGGGATAATAAAATAACTTATATCCCTTGATTGATTCTTTTTTTCAGTAGGGGATTCATAGACTGGAAGTAGAAGGACGTGACTTTGGCTCACCGATTGTATATTGGGCTTGTTGTAGTTCATATACCCCATGTACTGCAGTAGTTTTTCCGCTTATCTCTTGTTTCATTGGGATTGGACAACATTCTTCTGTTGACATTGAGAAAAAAGAAAAGAAAGATAGGTGGTAGAGAGAGGAACATAAAAGGAAAGAATGCCATAAATTTTGGTCTGTGTCAAGAAAAAAATAAGCTCTACTGTAAGTTGAGCAGGCTGCACGGTGGCGCAGTGGTTAGCGCTGTTGCCTTGCAGCAAGAAGGTCGTGGGTTCGTATCCCGGCCCAGGGTCTTTCTGCATGGAGTTTGCATGTTCTCCCCGTGTATGCGTGGGTTCTCTCCGGGTACTCCGGCTTCCTCCCACAGTCGAAAAAAAAACATGCATGATAGGTGAATTGATCACTCTAAATTGTCCCTAGGAATGAATGTGAGTGTGAATGGTTGTCTGTCTCTCTGTGTTGGCCCTGCAACAGACTGACGTCCTGTTCAGAGTGTACCCTGCCTAACGCTTGATAATTGCTGGGATAGGCTCCAGCTGCCCCGTGACCCTGAATTGGATAAGCGGTTAAGAAGATGGATGGATGGATGTAAGTTGAGCATAATAAGTTAACTAAGTACTTTGTCAAATTTTTGAAGTGGAAAAACATGAAATCATATTCAGTCTTTATTATCTGAACTACTTACTAATAAAGTGGAGCAATGATGTGTTAGAGTAACTTCAAATGAGTACCTTCAAAAGTTGCATAACATGAGATATCCAAATTAATTGAGGAAATATTTAATAGGTTATGCAACTGTACAATTATTAGATAGCCACAGCCCGAGATGTAATCTGTTCTCTGTTTGACTCCAGTGAACTACCAATATGTACATTGCTCCTTCATTTTCTAGACTTTAATATTTAAAATCATTACCTTTGTAGGTAGGACACTGACCGCTAATTAATTAAGTTAAGTCAACTTGAATTCATTTACTATTCATACAATTAGACTATCCATAAAAAATGTTGTTTGGTTGTTATTATTTTAAACAATTATTTTGTAATTGAGGTAGTGGGAAAAAAAAGAAAAATAATGAGTTCAACATGCTACAGACTTGCTCCATCTAATTAGATGCGATATGGTACATATCACGCTGTCAAGGTCAGCCTCCTCAGCTGCCCCGACAAGATATATTGGATGCAGGTGGGATCACCCGTGACACACAGGATCATTGAATCCATCACTACGTGTGCTGGGTCCAGCTCGGGCTGGACAGATATGAACAGCAGCCTGAGCGAGTGTGACGCTCAGTGGGAACGGCCGAGCTGGCTTTTCTCAGTGCGTCTCCCTGCCAGCTCTTGTTCCGTTCCAGTACTCAGGAAACCTGCACTGCTGCCGAGAAGGCCTGGCAGACACAACACGACAGCCTGTGAGCGGGAGGGGCCCGAAACTGAGACAGAGAGAGACAATGGGACACGGAGAGCGATGCATACAGGAGTAAAACAAAGCAGGAGAGAAGGGACATGGGGATGTAGAATAAAAGAGGCTGATGCAGTGGCATCTGATATTTTTTATTAAAAAACAGAAAAGGGGGGGGGGTTCATGGCTGACAAGACAAGAGAGGGAAAGCTGAGAATGAAAAGAAAGGGTGACTAAGTATGAGAAGGAAAAAGGAGAGGGCAGCAGAGTAGATAAGGGAGGGGGTTAGACATGGGGGGGGGGGGGGGGGTCAGGGGATTTGCAGGTGCACTCTGAACAACAGATGACCTTTTTGGTGCATTAAATCCAGCTGTTGCTTATCCAGACTTCACTCCATCCAACACCTTCAGCGGCACCACAGTATGCACACTCCACCTTTGGTTCCCACAGAAATACAGTTGAATCTGAAAAAAAAAACTACGTAAGCAAAGCGACCAGACAGGTGATTCCTGATCCCCAAGAGCAGAAATAGAGTAGATAGAGTGATTCCAAGCAGAAAGGACAGATATAGGGCAGATAAGGAAGATAGGAAAAGAACTGATGGTGGCTTCTGTTGACTTTATCTCTCTAGATTTGTCAATATTAGGAAAGTGAAAGGTCCTGATAAAAAAGCGGCATCTCTAAATAGTTATACAGGGACAAAGATGTGGATGAATGATTGCTGTTTAGTATGTGAAATGTATGAAGCGAGAACCGGTGAGGCACATAAAGAGAGCGAGAACTTAAAGCTCTGCTTAGGATAACAATAGAGTTTGGACTGAAAAACAGGAACCCTCTGTTTCCTGAGCTGGAAACCAAGGCTGTGTGTTGTCATTAGATCTGAGTTAAAGGGATCCAGTGTTTTTTTCATTTTTCTTTTTAAGAGGTGAGGATCTGTGAAGCTCTGAATAAAAATACCATTTGAAAATGCTATCGTAAAATGACGCTCTTTGTGTCTTTTACTGAAATAGTTTATCAGATGTCCTTCCAAGAGCAATATCATGTTAGTGCAGCTGAATCAGCATTGACAGCCCTCTGAAACATCTCATCAAGCCCTCACACAGCTGATAAATATCCTCATCCCAGGATCATTTAGTGACATCCAAGGCAAGGCAAGGCAAGGCAATTTTATTTCTATAGCACACTTTCAACACAAGGTAATTCAAGGTGCTTTACATGATTCAGTGATAATGAAACCACATGATTACAAAGCATATAAGTTTAACAGTAGTCAATCAGTAAGAAAAGATATTGTAAGGAACAAATCCACGTAATTAATACACAATCACTTAAAAATAAAGCTAAAAGATAGAATAAAATATAGAAATTAAAACGACAACAATAAAATAATATAAAGATCAAATGTTTACAATAAAAAAAAAGAAAAAAAAAAGCAGTTACTCATAAGCAAGTTTAAATAGATACGTTTTAATTTTAGACTTAAAAGAGTTCAGTGTCTCTGCAGCTTTACATTCTCCTGGTAGTTTGTTCCAGAGATGAGGAGCATAGAAACTGAAAGCTGCTTCTCCATGTTTGTTTCTGGTTCTAGGGACGATCAGTAAATTAGAGCTGGAGGACCTGAGTGATCTGGATGGTTTGTACCATGATAGCAGATCTCTAATGTACTCAGGTGCTAAACCATTCAATGATTTATATACCAATAAAAGCACTTTGAAGTCTATTCTCTGAGCTACAGGGAGCCAGTGTAAGGATTTTAGAACTGGGGTGATGTGTTCTACTTTCCTGGTTCTAGTGAGAACACGAGCAGCAGCGTTCTGGATCAGCTGCAGCTGTCTGATTGATTTTTTAGGTAGACCTGTGAGGATACTGTTACAGTAATCAAGGCGGCTAGAGATAAATGCATGGATGAGTTTTTCTAGGTCTCCTTGTGTCATCATTCCTTTAATCCTAGAAATGTTCCTCAGGTGATAGAAAGCTGACCTTGTTATTGCCTTTATGTGACCCTGAAGGTTCTGGTCTGAGTCCATTATTACACCTAGATTTCTGGCCTGGTCAGTAGTTTCTAGTTGGACCAACTGAAGCTGTTTACTGATATTTAATCGATCTTTTTTGGGTCCAAAGAGAAGCACTTCAGTTTTGTTTTTGTTCAGTTGTAGGAAATTTTGGGACATCCAGCTTTTAATTTGCTCAATGCATTTATTGAGGATTTGGATGGGTTCAACATCATCTGGTGACACTGAGATATAAAGCTGAGTGTCGTCAGCATAGTTGTGGTATTTAACATGGTTGGCGGTTATAATCTGGCTAAGCGGAAGCATATAGATGCTAAATAGGAGGGGCCCCAGGATGGAGACCTGGGGGACCCCACATGTTATTTCTGTGTTTTGTGATGAGAACTGGCTAACTGATACAAAGAAGTTCCTGTTCTTGAGGTAGGATGTGAACCAGTCGAGTACTGTACCAGAGAGTCCGACCCAGCTCTCTAGACGTTCCAGTAATATATCATGATCAACAGTGTCAAACGCCGCACTGAGGTCTAACAGTACCACCACTGTTGTTTTTCCATGGTCAGTATTTGTACGGATGTCATTAAAAACTTTGACGAGGGCTGTCTCTGTGCTGTGGTATCTACGAAAACCAGACTGATAAACATCAAGGCGTTTGTTCATTGCTAGGAAGCTGTTTAGCTGCTGGAACACAACTTTTTCAATAATTTTACCGATAAATGAGAGATTAGAGATTGGTCTGTAGTTTTGCATCAAAGTGCTGTCTAGGTTCTTCTTCTTTAGTATTGGTTTGATAACTGCTGTTTTTAGGGCTTTGGGGAAAACACCTGATAGGAGCGATGAGTTAACTATTTTGATAAGATCCATTCTGATGGATGGGAGGACCTTTTTTTAGAAAATTTGTTGGTAAGATATCTAAGCAGCAGGTGGCAGAGCTTAGTTTGTCAATAATTTCATCAAAGCTTGATTGATTTATTGTTTGGAAGTGAGTCATTTTCTCTGGGTGAGTGTTAGTTGGGCTCATAGTTGGTACTGGGGTTTGAACTGATGTACTGATTGATCTTCTGATGTTCATGATCTTTTGAGTGAAGAAGGTGGCAAAATCATTACAGGCCCTGGTGGAGTTTAGTTCAGGGGGTATTGTCACTGGAGGGTTAGTTAGTCTCTCCACTGTAGCAAATAATGTCCTAGCGTTATTGCTGTTTCTGTGAATAATCTCAGAAAATAATGAATCCCTTGCACCCTTTAAAGTTACTTGATACTTGTTCAGTCTCTCTTTATAAATCTCATAATGAACCTGGAGTCGAGTTTTCCGCCATTTTCTCTCGGCGCGCCGGCACTCTCTTTTTTCATTACATACCAGTGGATTGATTCTCCACTGAGATTTCTTTTTGCTAGAGACAGTTTTAACCTTAAGTGGCGCAATCGTATCCATCACGTCTGAGACTTTGGATATAAAATCATCTGTCAGTTTATTTACTGAGTGTGTGCTAGTGGATGTTGGCGATTCAGACAAGGTTGGAGTGTACATCAGTTTAAAGTTTTCAGCTGAATTTTATTTAAGGAAGCGTTTTTTAACATTGGATTTACTCTGATTAGGTATGTTTTCTTGGATGGTGCTTTGAAATGAGATGCAGAAATGGTCAGATAATGCTATATCCGTTACAGCAATGTTAGAGATATTTAAGTCTTTGCTAATAAGTAGGTCCAGAGTGTGTCCTCGGTTGTGCGTTGGCTCGTTAATGTCCAGAGTCTGGAGTAAATTGCTGTGATAATAGTTGTGGGACACATGTGCTACTTATAGGACCTACTTAATGAAATCCTGGGTTATTCAAAGGTCAGAATGTGGTCAAGTGTGACCAGCCTCGACCACATGAGAGGGGCATTTGTGTTGCCCTCTTTAAAGAAACACACCTGTTTTCAGTTGGGAAACTGTGGAGGAATTCGCCCCCTCATCCTCTTCCAACCCTCTCCTGCTGCCGTCCAAATGAATCTCATCACCCAGCCTGTGTTTTGCCCACCAGTGCTTTGTTTGGGGATCTTTATAAGACGTCACTACTTGTTATCTTCACGGATTGTGCAGTTTTGCCCCGGGACACAAGCCCTTCAATTACAATCGTAGCCAACAATAAGTGTACATCTGTGTCTGATCCAATCCTTCTCGTCAGTGTAACAAGCCTTTAACAAAGGACATACACTTCGCCGTGTCTCCCTCCTTCCTCTATCTGTTCTCTCCCCTCACCCCAAAACATAATGTCCTCCAGTATTAGGCCTACTGTTATTGACAGTAAAACTAATTGGTGCATGGCCATGGAAGTTCCCCCTAGGACATTTTAAAGTGGACTCCACAATTTCCTTCAGCATCTAAATCTGAATTCAATACCAAAAGAGATATTGATTATAAACGTATTAACATGGGTCATTGCAGTTTGCACAGTAAGAGGCGGATGATGAAGGGCTACATGTCTAGACCTAACAAACTGAACTCATCACCAGTTTTTATAATGGATGGATGATTTGAAAAAACAGAGGAAAATCTCTTTTCCACTCATAAATGTGCATAAAAATAATGGAATAGATGCACACAATTCTTGTGTTTGTATTCAAGTTGTCTTTTCTGTATTATCACTGAATCGTTGTTTTTTTTCTTACAAGCCTGGTCCAAAAAAACTTTCTAAATTAATACTGGTTAGGGTTTCTGAATGATCATTTGTACAGATACAGTCAAACTGCCCTTTTTAAATGGCCAGTTCAAGTATAAAAACTGAAGCTTACTCATAGCATGTTTTAGGTCATTAGCACATAGTGTCATAACTGTTTCCTTGCTTACTAGACTGGATTGCGTATTGAAAATCACATTTTCCATCCATCCATTTCCGCATGTCATTGTAGGGTTTATAAGACATATCTGCAGCGGTCACTGGGTGAGAGAGTAGACCCTGTACAGGTTTTTATTCCATTACAGGGCAACACAGAGACACACAGGACAAACAACAAGGCACATACACTCACACACATAGATCAGAAACCAATTAATCTAATTAATGTTTTTGGGCTGTTGTAGGCAAACAAGAGTACCTAGAAAGAACCTACACATGCACGGGAAGAACATGCAAACCAGATCAGAATTCAAACCCAGGACGTTTTTACTACAAACTGCACTACTGTGCAGGCCAAGCGGGCTAGTGAGTTATTGCTGACTTAATCAGAGTAGGCCATGCCCATGCCTTCTCTTTGCTTTAATACAGAGGTTAAAAGACAGCAAAAGTTGCTGGATTCCGGTTATTCTGTCACCTAAGTACTTCATCTGTTTCCTGTTATTTGCAACACAAGCAGTTTCTCCAGTAAGCAAAGTTAATTGGTTTCCTGCTCCAGAAGGAAAAAGGCTTTTAAAATTAAGTTTTATTTTAACAGTAGGTCATGCCAATGCATTCTCTTTAGGATTTCTGCATCTGTGGGTGGAAAGTTTCCATGGTGTTGCATGAGATTAGGTAATTTTCTTATGTGGTCGGTGCTGCAATATCTAAGCATAAAGTACACATAGTGTGGCAACCATGTTATGAAACTGTCTTTGACATGTCAAGAAAATCTGTGGCATTCTGGTTAATCCAGTGGTTAAATTATTTATGTCATAGCATTAGCTAGGGGATACTGGGGCCATGATTTGCCTAAAGGAGTTCATGTTTAAAAGTACTTCAAATACAGATTTTTGAAATAGGATAATCTGAAATGAAAATGTTAGTCTTTACATTTCTTCACAATTCTTTGCAGTAACAATAAGCAAAAGCAAAAACAATCATCAGTTGTATCTTGAATGCCTTGGATGCTGGTTGTGACAAAATTCTATTTTCAAAGTCCCTAATAACCAACTACATGAACAAAAACTGGTCTACTGGTACAGACTAAATACTGATTTACTCCACACAATTTAAAGAAGCATTGGGTTGAAGCTAATGTATTAAAGCCAAAGGATTCAGGGATTATGGGTTTTGGATGGCATGTATGTAATGCCATAAAAGCAGATTTTAGCTATCCCAGACAACAGTTCATTGCTAATAGTGATGATCAGATTGGATTTATGAGGCCCTGTCTGTGTGGGCAATAAGCATGCTGCATCAACATTATGTTTGCTCCAGCCAAAGACAACAACTGCTCGACATCTTAGACATTTAACTCTATGGCTTTTTGAGCCACCTAGTGACCTTTCACCTCTTTGCTGGGAGAGCATCTGGAAGGTGAGGAAGGACAGATGAAGCAGCAATGCCCAGCTGCTGAGAGCAATTGACATGGTAACATTTCTGCTTATCGAGTCAGTAGACTTTTGAGATATCATCCAATTTTCTTTTCCCGTCATGTTCTTCTTATAGTGGCTTTGAAAAGTTTTTACAAGCCTGGGGATTTTATATTGTATCACAAAATACAATTTACAGTTTATGGGGATTTTAAGTGATAGACCAGCTCAGAGTAGTGCATAGTTGTACAGAACATTATTTTAGAATGTATTTTGACATCAAGAGACTGATGCTTTTGCCTGTCCTTCCTTGCAAAAATCTCAATTTGGTTTAAGGTCCAATTAGAAGCTGTAGGTGCTCAGTTTCAACTTTTTTTCAGCATCTAGCAAGTTTTCCTTAGCATTAATCTATATTTAGCTCCACCCATCATCCCATCAACTCTGACCAGTGTCCTTGTGCCTATCTCATCATAACAAAGCAATTACTACAGTATAATGTTGCCACTGCCATGTGTCACTGTGGGAATGAACTTTGGACGATATACACTGTAGGTTTTCTGCCACACATTGTGTTTTAAATGTAAACTAAAATGTTATAATTTCATTGCATCTGACCGTTCTGTCCACCAAATAACTTTTAGTACACTGTAAACACGACCGGTTATGGCTTTCTGGTAACAATAGCAGGATCTTTCTGCTCAACTATAGCCCGTTTCAAAAGACACAACGTATAAAGGCCAGAATGCAGAGTTCACTACTAATGGTGGTCAAATCAACAGATTCCCCTATTGAATTTCAAATCTCTGCAACTCTTCCAGATTTACTATTGGTCTTTGTTTTCTTCTCAAATAAATGATCACCTTTCTGTGTCTATCATTTTAGAGGATGCCTATGTCTTTGTGGGTTTTCTTTATAACCTAACCCTGCAGTAAATGTCCCCACACCATTCTCCATGACCTGTTCGCAGTGTTGCTTGGTGACTCCAGGTGACTCCTGAAGGCAACTGCTCTCACTGGATTTTGTTGGAGGGTATCTGAACAAAACAGGCTCCTTACACTTATACGGCCACTATTCAGATTTTTAAAAAACTGTCTTCCACGTTACAATAATGCACTACTTTGTGATCACATCCACATAAACTACAGTTACATTTGTAATTATGGCATGAAAAAGGTAATGTGTTACTTTTTCAAGACATGGAATGTTCTTTGTCATATGCCTGTGTCCTTCTGTTTACTTATATTCCTTTATCCTTCCTTCTTTCCGCTGTCTTCACCAGTGCACACATGTCATTCAGCTTCTGATGTATACACAGCTGGTCTTGACAGGGCTGTCCAGGAAACCTGTGGTTAACAGATCCCTTAATGACATGCAGATTTTGCCTTTCCTTTTTTCTAACAGAAGAATTTAACTGTGTGAGGGAATATTGAGGTTCAACTCAACATGTTTGACCACATTGGGAAACTGCTCAACATGTGGTGTATCCTGATCGACCGAATGGATGTTTAATTTAGTACATGAACCCCAATACAGAATTATGGTTTCTGATCATGCAGCCAATAGGCCAACACCTGCTCTCACCATTTGTCACAAAGAGTTTTAGGCTGTAAGTCTTCTTAAAATGCTTTTCTACACCTCGGTTTTTATGGGAGTTTTAACATTGAAAGTTAAGTCACAGAGCAGACATGTCTGTGGTGTTAAAACGTCAGGACCAAAAGCTATATAGCATGATCCACCTCACACACAGTTGAGACAAAATACAGGGATGGATAATGCAAACAGGTGGACAATTTATTGTGAAGGTCATCTCTGTACATTGAGTTATACTGAACCAAATCCGCCATATGAACCAAATCAGCGTTATGCTTGATAATTGTGCAGGTGCATGCTTTGAGATACTCCACGGAGACTAAAACCTCATTTTAATGTAGAATCCATATGATCACATTAATTGCTTTAAATAAAATTGGGGGGCATGTCCACAAACTGCCATTCTCAAAAAGGCAAATTACAAACATCAGCTGAAAGTTGTTCCTATCCCCTATCCCAGACTTTGGGTAATTTAAATGGCTTTACTGCAAACAGGTGCACTCTACACTCTAATAATTTGATTATAAAGGCACCTGTGAGAGTTAAAAAAAAAACCATATGTTGAAGGAGAAATGTGGTGGACTAGACCTACTAAGTCTATTGTGTCACGACAAAGTATCCCCTCCACATGTCTTATTTTAGATGAAAGATAACCTAAAGAAAACATATAGTGCAGTTTTCATATTCAAATTACATTTATTGAGAGAAAAAATGCTTTTAAACACTCAGAGAAATAAAATAAACATTTAATTGGTGGAAAAGAAAACTCCTGTCTTTCTGCAAAGGGCTGCATCAGACAATGATCTGTAAGTAACAGAGCAACAAGGTAGTGAAAAGTTGCAAAATGTACACAAATCGAATGTGAGATCACAGAGGAACATTATTTTTTATTCCTCATTTCTTTTAGTTTGTTTGCACTGATTCAGCCACCATAATTGCTTAGTTAGGGCAAAGTAAGATAATTTATTTTGTTTAGGAAAAACAAGATTGTACCTCTTCAAGGAGTTGATCCAGGGCATTAAATTGTGACTAGGGCTGGGTATCATTTCAAATTTCAAGAACTGATTTGATTAAGATTATCAAGAGTTAGAATCAATTAACATGATCCGATCCAATTACATCGGATCCAGTTTGATATAGATATTGGTCAGTGCTCTTGAAAACTTTTTTTTGTGGTGTTATCTTAAGTATTTGCTTATAATTCAGTGACTTAACACTGAGCGAGTAACAGTTTACCAGAAGAAAAAAAACTGCATTAACACTTTCAGAACGAAGCCTCAAACCGACTGTCTGGATTTTTTATTCCTATTTTAACTTTAAAAAAAATGACAAACTATATACTGTCATCAGAATCGATTTAAATTCTTTTTTTTTTTCAACACAGCCCTAAATGTGACAAAGGAACACCCGACATATGAATAACCTTTTTGATAACCCTATTTCCTTGCATTCAGTTGCTACAGCAAGGTATTATAATAAGACAAAGGATATAGCACCTTAGTACTTTCACAGCTGATTCATAAATGGAGTTCAAAAGTATAAAGTGCCAAATAACTGGAAAAAACCACAATAATCTCCCGAAATGAAGTGAGGAATATGCCAAGAAATACTTAACAGACCGTCACAATGAAACGCTTAAATCTTACAGTTATGCTACCATCCAACAATAAATAAATGGTTCTCCTTGAACTCCACTCTTGGAAGATCTCCCTCTGGAGTTAATTTCCTTACCCTCCAACTGGGTCTTCATTTCCTCTCAACTCCTCCTTGGTTCTTCGGAGCAGTAAGCCACCTTATCTGTTATTCCTGTTAAGAATCATCCCCTATTTATCCTTTTCTCCATCAATTTGTTTTGTTTTTGTCTACCCCCGGTCAGTAAATAAAACTGTATTCACATAGCGCCTTTAAAGATATAGATCCCAAAGTGCTGTACACAAAATACTTACATAAAGATTCGTTAAATAATAATGTAGAAGCAGAGTCCACAAGCCTCAAACTTAAAGAGAGAGCATTCTGATGTCTGTCAAGATCTTAAAATCTTTAATCTAAATATTATTTTTTTTTGTAGATTGCGAAGGACTTTCAGATCAACAGCACTTATTTAATCATGCCATTAGTTTGTTATACCTAAATCTAATAACTTCTAGTAAGAGCCATGTTGAACATTTTGCCACAGCAGGGAGCACTTAAACCGTATGATCCCTACTATACAGGGAGATATTTGCTGGCAGATTTTAGTGGGTGTTTAGGCACTCGTTGCTCATGTCTGGATTTAAGGTCTTTCTTTCACTAATACTTTTTAAAAAGCTATGGTGTCATAAAAATAATTCAGTGATATTATATTTACGCAAAGCAATGGTCCATCACATGCATCCAAGTACCTAAGTGCTTGGAATAGCTGCAAAGACCGCAAATATGAACTGACGGGAATGAAATACTGTTAAAACAGAGTCACTGGTTATTAAATGCGAAATTAAAAGTGCAAAAAGAAAATATATATTTTGTTGAACTGCATTTACAAGACCTGAAGTTGCTGAATCAGCAACTGGTAATTGTTAGCAAATGAAGAAACTGGCATATTCAGTAGAGGAAAAACAAGCTCTAAAATATGCCTGGCTGTATTGATCACTCACTGGTTTGAAAAAATAAATCCAATGAAAAGGTTTCATTTTGCTTTAGATGTGAGTCAAGTATAACTTTTAAGTGTGATATTTGGTATAGCTAACTATTTATATTTCTGTATTACTGTTTTCTCCTCTTCATTCCTATTCATACATCAATTATAGGGCACAAGGGCTCAGGCTTTGCATAAGCTGATTAGACACTGACAGCATATGACTCATTGCTGGACACATTTTTGTTATGGTAGCTTTTAACTGGCAAGATTTAAGCAATGCCCTGAGAAAAATGTGACTCAACTCACACCCAGGTATCTGTCCCTAATAAATAATTGCTACTCTGCAAAAATTAATGAAGTCTCTTAAACAACTTGCAATATTTAAATCAATGGTTCTATCTAATGTTCTTCAGCAACCAGCTTGACTAGACGCTAATCATAACTTCTAAATAAATGGAAAGAACAAGTATAGCTTAAGTTCCACCTAATAGTTTGGTTCCTTTTTATAATGAAACTCAATAAATAAATTACATTATAAAGAATTTTAAAATGTTAAGGACCAGATACTTTAATGGGTATGGCTAGCATGACGTCACATCAATTTAGTGTCCAACCCGCCGCTGCTCATAATGTGCGGTAGCCAAGGAACCAGTCACTTTTTATAAGCCTAATTATGATTATAAAATAGTCATAGCATGATTCTATTAGCTTAATGCATAATCGCGTGCAGTCTGTGATATTTGTGTAGCTTTCGCTCCAACATTGCAGGCTTTAATGGAGCTGTGAGATGGAAACACAACAGCACCGCCAGGCTGGCCGGGATCTGTGGCCGCTCAAATTTAACACTGTTTGACCCCTGATTCACGATCGACGCAGAACGGATGCGGTCTGTGCGAATTGTTTACATTAGAAACGTATAAAAATCTGCCATGTCCATGCCATAACATACCGACACTGGGCCGTATTCGTACCGACGTCAACTTGATTAATTTAATTGAACAACTGATCATCTGATCATTAATGACATCTGTTATTTTCGCTACACCTTCTGCATCCTTTTCACCTAGGTTACATTTGCCTCATGGTGTTTGGTGTTATCTACACCAGGTGTGCCATAGTCTTTGTCTGCTCTGACAAAGCTGTCACTACTGGAAGAGCTTTCAAGTATTTATCTATAGTCGCTGGCTGCTGACTGATGCCAGTGAATAGTTTTGTCGAGGCATTGCTGTTGTAGGTTTTGTGAAGTCCCATGGCTGTCCAGACACCATTGAACTTTCCTTCAGTTTGGTGCACAACAAACTTCTCATCTTTGAATTCCCTACAGATGTTTGGAGCCAGTGCAGACAAGCTTCTCATTTCTTCTGGGTAGTGAGGCAAGCAGGATACATACTTGTAGTGACCAGCAGCTACAAGGTTTGGTAACAGTTTTTCAACTTCAGCAAAGTATTCCTCCCACAGACCTGCACGTTCAGCGTGAATGAACTGTCTAAGAATCGTGAACATACCGATGTACATTAGCCATAGCTTTGTGGTAGGTGAGGTATGTGCTTCATCAAACTCAGAAATCAAACGTAACAGCTTTTTGAGTTGGTCTGTTGCATCAGCATGCACAGAACTTGCTTTCTCTACGTCCTCTTGTGATAGGGCATCTAGCAGTAGCTGGACATTGCTGCCAAGCACACACGTACTCCAGGTCCTTCTCTTCAGTGTAGGGCAAACATGGCTGCATATGCGATACTGTGGGCTTACAGCATTCCACAGTAGTCTTTCCCATTTATGATTTTGTTTGCTGTTCCACGGAGACAGACATCAGCCTCAACCATGATGTCTTCTATTCCAGTGGACCGATCCAATGCCCAGTGGCTTCAAGGGAAATTCTGTACAATATGGAAGCCACCCATGCACAAGATTAGTTTGGCATACTTCTCTTTGTTTTTCTTTTGCAGACTCAGAACCATTTCATAGATTGCATGGTCACATGTTATGATAGTATACTCTTGACTATGTTTTCTTGACACATCCATGCAATACTGATCACCAGAAATGTTTCAACTCCAAAAAGGGAGTAACTCTTCAGCTGATCCTTGAGACTGAGGTGGCTTGCCTTGGTTTGAAAAGGCTGAGAAGATTCCAGGTGTGATTGGCAGGTCAGTAGAGGTAAACTAACAGTTGGTGTTGAGTCCTCATCTGGTTACTTGTACTGGAAGACACACATGAATGTGCTGCAGGAGCTGTGGGTGAAGACAATGGATATCTTCATACTGTTAGGATTCTGTGGTTTTGTGAGTATTTGTGTGTTTTCCTGTTTCTCCTACCTTCTCTCTAGGGTGTGGCAGGCATCAGCACCAGGTGCATTCCATTCACCCTCATCAACTGCCAGCTTCATAAGAGGAGTGGCTCCTGCAAGCTGACCCAGACGGTTTTCGCAGTTAGCGTGGTACTGGGCCAACTCCTCGCGAAATCCAAGTAAGATTTAATTTCTTCGTGTTGATCAGATCTTTACCTGAACTATCTCCTTGCAGACTCGCTTACCTTCGCTCTCAAGACTCTTGGATTCCTCAGACCTGGATCTCCTCAGTTCTCCAACAATCTCTTTGGTCAGCCTCTGCACCGCTCCCTGTCTGGTAATCACTCCACTCATTCTAGGTTTCTGTCGCTCGCCCGCCTGTTCACCTGCCAATTCGTCATCCACCTCAAGTAAGACACAATCCCTCTCAATAACGTTCTGGTTTTTCCATTCTTCATCCACACCTCCATCCAGATTTTCACTCGGCCCACCACCAGCTCCATCATCTGAAGCCAAACCCAAGAACAGTCAGTATCCGCTCACAAAGACTCCAAGCCATCAGAATCCTACTGACCTCTCCTCCAAGCACAGCGATCAACTCTTCACCTGTAAGCTACATATTAACCTCATATCTTCCACTCTTAAACAATATTCTAATTATGTACTTACCTCTCCCCAGTTCCGGGGTCACGGTTCCCGATGCTCCCATCCTGGTTCTCCCAAGACGACCCTGAAACCTACCCAGCGGCAACTGATTTTGGGAGACAAACTGTCAATAGCAAATTGGTGGCTGGTTCAGGTGGGGGCTAAGAGGTTAACTTATGTTAAATTATATTGTTCTGTTAAAGTTGTATTGTATTTGTCTGCTTCATCAATTAAAAAAATGCTGTATTATGTTTTTTGTGTGACAAATTTCTATTTGGAGAAGAGGGTTATGTTGAGATTAAAAAGATTCCCTGGCCACAATGTATTCATAATGTGGACTTCAACAACCATGTAAAATATCCAGAATGTCTTTCAGAATTTTGAAAGCTCTGAGGATCTGAGTCTGTTGATCGCTTATTGGTAATTAAATAATAACAGATCCAATTATTTTGGTTGGATTTTTTTTCTGTGGAATGAGGATGCAGACGACTGTTTATGCTAAAAAAAACCTGGCAAGATGGCTAAATAAATGAAAAATTCAGCAAAAAATATTTGCATATTTAATTCATCTACAGCAATGGGAAAGACTCCTTGCCAGTTACAACAGCTGCTTGAGGAAAGTTGTTGCTGCCAAGGGTGGCACAACCAGTTACTGCGTTTAGAGGGAATTTATGTTTTCACATAGGATCAGGTTGGTTTAAATAGATGTGGGGTTTTTTTCTCTTGGTCTCTTAAGTTATAACTTGAACTAATTTTTAAATTTTCCAAGGTAATCTGTTTGTAATAAGAGGGTTAAATATCTTTAACATCACTGCATACATCCAGATGGAATTCTGGATGGCCAGCCCCTTGCAGATCTTTTTAATGTCAACATCCAAATTGAACCATTCTCTCTGGAGATTATTTATATTTTCCTACCATTGTTCAAATAACAAATGCTTGTGCTTACACCATATAGCATAGATCAACAGATAATAACTCTAGACCAGGATGAGCCATAGAACTTTAAAAGACATGTCAGTAGTACACATCTGTTATATAATGCTTTATTTTAAGTATTCATTTGCAGTTTATTCCCAAATCTTAGATAAAAACCTTTATCAGGCCTGCTAGAAGTTCTTACACAATTTTATTGCATAACATGTTGCATCATTAAATGGAGAAAATAAAACACACATATCCAACACAACAGAGAACACAACTGCTTTGATAATGTTACAATGAGTTAGGGCTGAGTCTTCCCAGTCGATCTGTGGATATCTGGGTTGCTGTGTCCATATGGACTCAAATCCTCTTAGCCAGCATTTGGCTGATTGATTTTTTCCCTTTCTACTTCCATTCAGATTATCAATGGGATAAAAGCAGGGTGCCGTAAATTGATTTCTCCAGGTTGAAAGGAATGTGAAGAAAGTCAAACAAATGTTTTTTAGCACTGACCAAATCTGGAAGAGGAATCAGTGTAATATTGTTGTCCTAAGAGGCAGAGCAAACTCTTTGAAAGTAATGAATCACCATATATGGATTAATATTTCAGCTGCAGTGCTGTAAGAAAGTATTCTGTTTTTGCCCTTCTCATATGCTTAACACTATCAAAAAAAATTAATATCAGACAAAGACTGGCAGTTTTCAAATGATAATTTAATTCTTTAGTGGTGTTGGGTCACACACAGCCATCGGGTGGCACTAACCCACACTCTAGCTCCACAGAAGAAGAAACTGAGCTAGAGTCTATCCCTGCATCTGAATTCTATAGTATGTTCTACATACTACTAGTAGCTACTTCTTTCCCGTTGATCCAGTAAATACTGGAGTGGGTAGTAGGCATGAAATCGGATGTACTGCTCCACCTTTTTAACATGTTTACGCTACGTTGCGTCACCTGTGGTCCCGTCATCGGCATAGCCGACATCACTCTTCTTCTACGATTTTGGGCTTTCCACTGCATTGTCGGATAGTGTAGCATACAGTGGATTTTACTGTGGTGGTAGTACACATCCGGGAACTTTATGCCAACTTTGCCAATCCATACTAGAGATTCGGATCTACTACATCGCTCGCTTACTTATTTTTGCCTACTACGTAGTAGGTTTAGTAGGGGTATTTGGATGCAGCCTATAAATTTAACCTGCTGCCAACCGTTCACCCTTCTTCATGTGCCCCGGGCCAAGGGTGCAGATGGAAGATCAACAAACCTGCTTGTTTCTCCAAGGCGGGTAGCGGCCAGCTTCCTCCAGAGAAGACGAAAACAACCACCTTGAGGCTAACGCCCTTTTGAGACCCCCCTCATCGACACGGAGACAACTTGCAGAACTTTAATCATTCATAAGGTCTGTCTGGCAGAGGCAAATTAGTTCAGGATAACTAAATTTAAGGGTGTGTGTTTTACTGTTGTTGACATGTATACATTTTCATCTGCTATCTGCTTGGGTAAACCAGGCTGTCCAACCTGAAGCTTTAACCAGCGTTTTAAAAGACTTTCCCGACAAAGAGTCATTTTAAATCCTGAAATTTGAGTTACTCAATCCGACAGAAGTTTCCTTTCTTGGTTTAAATATTTAATAAATGTATTTGAGCTGCTGCAACCATGCCACGTGGGATACCTGGAAGCTAGATGCTAAACAAGCCCACGTGTTTGGCCTTGGCTTGCATTCAATGCATAAAGAATCGGCGTTCAAATAGAGAATGGTTAAAAATAGATTAAGAACAGAAACTAATCGTATTAGCCGTGTTTTGAACCCCTTAATCCATCAAAATACTAGAATTAGATTGTTTCCTGACGTGATCAATCTAAACAGAGATAATATTCCATAGGTCAAGGACTCCTTATCCAGATAAATTTTAAACAAACATTTCTTAATCCAAAGAATGTTTTATTTTTCCTTACTTTGTTTTACTGGTTTAGGCATAAATCAATGGTGCTAATTAGTTAAAACTGATTACAATTAGTAAACTAATTTAGCTTTCATTCCAACATTAACAAAATAAGCCTTGGTCCTTTAAAGCATCCAGATTCCTCTAGAGGATTTCGTGATTTCTATTCTTATTGCATATTTATCCATTCATTTGTTCATTTATTTTGGTTATTCATTTATTTTTATCAGTAGTGTGTTAGTAACTAGCTTAAGTGATTAAATGTCTGCCTTTATCTTCTTTTGAAAATAAACATTTGTATTTTGGAAAGTCACTGCTTGTCATTTTTATTCTGCACACATATGGCAAAGTTCCATGTTCAATACACATTAACAATTCATTCCTTCATGCTTTTCACTTCAGCCTTATCTAGGCTGGTGTTAAACTATTAGAGACTGATATAGATATATTTGGCTATTGCCATAAGCGATCCTTTAACTATTCATAGCTGAATAGCTGCATTTCCTTTAAAAAACTCAAACAGTGGGAAAAGCTATGACTGTCCAAATTAACCTGACCCCTTCTAAAAAAGTAATTGCTTTCTAAACTTGATTACTGGTGTGCGCCTCTTAGCAGCAGCAACTGTCATCAATGTTTACAATTGATGGCCAATATGTTGGTTTTTTTTACCTCTGTGGAATTTTTTTTCACAATCTTACAAAGTTGCTGTAATTAATTTTAATTAACTATTTTTCTAGCCATGAACTTAGTGTTGCGCTTTGGTTTGTTCTGCCTCTTAACCTAAGTGCTCTTAAGCTTCAGGTCACAGATTCTCATACAGGAAATTCTACTTGACAGCATAATTCCTGCTTCCATCACGCATGGCAAGTCAGCAAGGTCTTGAAAATCCAGACCACTGGACCAACCACTGCCGCATTTGACTGTCAGCATCATGTTTGTGTTTTTTGTGTGGTTTTTTTATGCTATTAGTTTTATACCACATGTAAACTAGCGCCTTCTATAGTTTTCCAGTTTTCTCTCACCAGTCCCCATGGACTTTCTTTCCACAGGTCTTGGAGATCAACATGTTTTTTTGGGGGGTAATGTTTGGCATACCTTTGAGTTGGTCTCTGTTTGCAGTGGTTTTGGCCAGTCTCTGTCTTTCGACTCTTCACCAAAGCCTACTTTATGTTGTCAGACAGCTTCTATTGAAGTAATTTCATATAGCTTAAAATAATCAAACCTGCAAGAAATTTAGCAGAGATTTTAAAAAGGTGTTTCAATAGTTATTATAACATAAAAGTGTGACAGAAACACAAAAACATAACAAATTTGCAAGGGATGTGCTGCACGGTGGTGCAGTGGGCACTGTTGCCTTGCAGCAAGAAGGTCCTGGAAATTAATCTTGGCCTGGGATCTTTCTGCATGGAGTTTGCATGTTCTCTCTGTGCATGTGTGGGTTCCCTCTGGATAATCCATCTTCCTCCTACAGTCCAAAAACATGACTGTTAATTGGTATCTCCAAATTGCCCTTAGGTATGAGGTTGTTTTTCCCATGTGTCTCCAATGTGCCCTGCAATGGACTGGCAATCTGTCCGGGGTGTAACCCACCTCTTGCCCAATGACCACTGGAGATAGGTTCCTGAAAAGGATAGACGGTACAGATATTGGATGGATACTTTTTTTGGATTAAACCTTAGGTAGTATCAGTCAAACCAAGGTTCCTCACAAGCGTGCAGTAGGCTAATGATTTCTTTTTATTCCACTAGCTGTTTATACTCCAGTTCCTTTTATTACAGAGATTCATGATGGTGGTTTAGACTCATCCCAACCCCCCATAAACAATGTATTCCACCTCAAGGCTGTGGAAACCGCATACTTCATTCAGCAACCAGTACAGGTCTTTGGAACATGTGGTTTAGCTTTATGTTGTTTAGGATAGTTGGGTTAGCAGATTCCATCAATTTTCCCTGTGTGTTCACCAGATGGCATCGTGCACCCTACAAGCTTCAGATGAACGAACACGCCCCCCACCACACACACACCCTCCTCAGTCAACTATCACAAAAAACAAACTAAATGATGATCATGGAGATTATGTGTTGGTAATTCCTGAAAGGTCTTTAAATGAATGCCCATGCTGTGAGCTTTAATACCCGGCAGAGGGGATTATGGAGACCCCTACATGTGGTGTTGTGGCTGCATACCTCCAGTCAGACTAAACCCAATCTGTTACAGATTTAGACTAGAGAAGAGAGGTGCAGTAAGCTCATGGAGGGGTGTGTGTGTGTGTGGGGGGGTGGATGCGAGGGTTTGTGTAATACAGTTTTCATGCCTTATGATACATTCCTGGTTTTCCATATCATAGGGGATCAGAGTTGAAACCCACTTTTGCAGGCGGCATTTATATCTTTGTGTAAAAACATTAAAGGCAAACCTTGGCTTGTGTTGATGTTATAGTATATATATATATATATATATATATATATATATTATTATATTATTATATATATATATATATATATATATATATATTATATTATTTTTTTAACCATTTTTATCCTTTTGTGTGTCAGGCAAACCTAAACTCCCCCTACCCCTACCCCTGAATGTGGGTCCAGGGTCCAATTATGGACATATGTGCATTTTCATATTAAAGCTCATAAAAGGTAAACTCCATCCATTTACATTACATTTACATAAGGAATGCAAAGTGCCTGCATATGTGAGTTGTGCTAATATCTCTATCAAAAGCAGATGGACTTTCACTCTTCACCCGGGTTGTTTCATTGAGCCACAGTCTAATAAATAGGAGTGTTGTTTTTTGATATCTGAGGAATTCCTTTCATTTCCCGTCAGGAGAGACCAAACATTTCAACATTTGAAGGAATCTGAAGTATGTTTAAATTCTTTGCTCTGTTTTATACAAATTATTAGCCAATAGGTGGGACCTGAAGCCAAAGTCAGGCAGGTTTAGATCTATAAGGTTAGTGTTTTGGATGTGTTACTCCCCAAACCCCACTGATTCGAAAGATTGACTGAGTATTCCAATCACTTAATAAGCCCTGCAGGAGCCTTGTAATTACACTTTTATGTAAATCAAGTTTTTTTTACAGCTGAATCATCTTCAACATTTTGAGACTGAAATGTCTCTAGATTGTCCAGAGTTCTTTATCTACTTATGCTCTCTTCTATTTAGCTTGCCTCCAAGAGTTTTCAGTGATACAATTGAGGCCAAAATTATTAGCCCCCCTTATGAAATTCAACAACACTTGATTTTACACTGAAAATTACATTAAGCAACTGAAGCTAACCAGCCAGCTCAGTTTTGTGTTGTTCAGTAAATCAGAGAGACTGTGGATCTACTGGGGTTTGCATACAAACATCTCTCATATTTTCAGAGAACGACCTGAAAAAGAGAAAATCTGCAATGTGAAGCAGTTGTGTCAATGGAAAATAATTGTTTATTTTAGAGCTCAGGGTTTTGTACTATTATCAAATGACAAAAATCCAAAAGTAGCACAAAGAACCATTTGTGTAACCCACAGTAAGTATGGTACATGCAATACCACCTCCAAGAGCAGCTGATTACAAACGTGTTGTTCCTATTAGTCAAGTACATTAATATGACAGTAGATTTTACACTGGCTCACTAAAATTGAACAATAACAAACTGGAAATAGTTGTATGGTCCAAGGGGTCTTGATTTCAGCTGCAACATTAAGACAGTTGGGTCGGGTATTGGGGAAAAGACATGAAAGCATGGATCCATTCTGTTTTGTATCGAAGGTTCAGGCTGGTGGTGGTGATGTCATGGTGTGGGGGAACTTTTCTTGGCTATTATTTTTTGACCATGCCCATCCTTATTTCATCAGCCTTTACCAGTCTTTTAAAGACCACTTCCAGCAAGATAATGCACTATGTCACAATTACAAAACTCAAGTTATCTTAAGATGTTTTCTTGAATATGATAAGTTTACTTTACTTAATTGGTCTCATCAGACACCAGATCACAATCCAATAGACCCTTTGGGGTGTGGTGGAACAAGAGATTTACATCATGTATGAGGAGCCAATATATATACTCCAACTTGGTGATAAATTAATGTCAAAAGGTACCATATTATCAGAAGAATGTTTTAGACATCTTATCAAATGTGTACAACTATACATTAAGATAATCCTGAAGGAAAAAGCCCAACAAAATGTTCTGCGTAAAGTCTTTTAGCGAATATCTGTAAACTAGAGTATTATCTAACTTTAGTACATGACAGATTTTACAGTTTATTGTTATAGGACACTTTAAAAGCACATAAAGGATAGAATGCAGGTGAAAAATGAAGGCAAATTCAACACATGGCTTTAATTCTGAAACAGAAAATGCTGCCAAAAGGACTAGTGTCTTGGCACTCACTAAGAATTTCTGCTTCCTTCAGATATTCCCTAATTTGGTTCTTTGTAGGTGTGAGAGAACTTTTGTTCTTTGGGGTTTTACATTTATAAGTCTATTCAGTGGTACTGTCATTTTTCTGTTAAAAGATAAGTCGTCATAGGGCAGACAGTGTTGTATAACAGAATAAAGATTTTAATTTACAGGAAATTCATAGATTTACTCTGAGAACAACCGGACGGAAAGTACCAGCTACAGAATAACAGGCACTTTGTCCCTCGGGTACATGAGTCAGTGGTGTAGGACTGGATTGTTATTTTGGAAAACAAGTACACTACACAAAAAATATCCACTAAGTTTAATTAAAATATTGTATTTATAAACCGAGTTGAAACATGAAATGAAACATCAAAAATGATTAGTCCCATGGCCATTGACAGACAATAGTGTACCCAGTCTGAGCCACAACTAATAACAATCTCTTAGATTACACCTTTACTAGGTTAGCTCAGGTTTCCTGAGGGATTTTGGCCCATTTTTCTATTGAAATTTTTTCTAGCTGGTCCAAATTGCGTAGTTTTTGAGCATTGATGATCAATTTAAGCACAGATTCTGAATAGGGATGAGGTCTGGGTTCGCTGCGGGTCACTCCAGGATCTTGGTTTTGGTATCCTTGAGGAACTGTTGGAATAATTTTTATGTTTGTCAGGTTGTGAGACCGAGCAATGACCTAAGCCATTGTGCTGATTTCTGCATATTCCCCCTTAAAATGTCAAAATATTCTCCTTTCTTCACGATGCCATGCACCTGAACAAGACTCCCTGAGCCTGAGGCTGTAAAACATCCCAACATCATGATGCTCCCACCACTATATTTTAACTGCTGGGGCTGTGTTCCAAGGACTGGAGGCCTCGCACTTCAATAAACATAAGCCATGTCCCTTTGCCCAAACAGTTCCAGTTTAGTCTCATCATACCAAAGCACAGACTTCCAAAATTCATTTTTACCTTTCAAGGGTTCACAGGCAAATCTCAGTCAGGCTATGATGGCTGTAAATAGGTTCTTCTGAGATGATGGCCCTGAAGCCCAACACGATAAAGAGCTCTCACAATTTTCTTCTTTGAAACATCAGCTCATATATATGATTAAAATAAATATTCAATTACATCACAAATATAAATTATATTTCTCAACAACTTACTATTATTAGTGATGATGAGGATGGTAGTAATGACAATGAGTATTATTATTATTACTATAAGAAGCATTACTACTATTATAATAATTATTGTAATATAATTACAATTGCAAATATATATTTATTTTACTGTTATTGCTTTTTTTTATTTTTTGACATTTTTTTCCATATTATCTCTCATTATAGAACTTTATTTTCTACTGCCTTGATGCCACTACAGTAGTTAGCATTATTGTTACTATTATTATTACTGTTATAAATACAACTACTAGAGTAATGTTTTTGATTACACAAACTTTGTTGTGTCTCCATCCTGCTGTTAAACCTCCTAGCCCTCATTTCTCAACAATAATTACACACAAGTCGGTGCGTATTTCGGGCATAGGAACAATTTTGCTGATTGTATGATGTTTACCATCTTGTGTATAGAAATATTCCACAATTCAAGAACAGCTTTGACCATGTATACAAAAAGCATCAAGTGGTAGAATGGAGGAACTGCAACACTTAAAACAGTTTTACTTTTAATATTTATCTCATCATTAGTTACATCACCTCCACCAAGGAGCTCATGTTGTCTTTTAGCAAAATAACAAAAAAAGTTATGGACTGTTTTGGTAAAAATTTTCAGAAAATGTTAGAAATTTGCCAAAGAATAAATGACTTAATTTTGGGGGTGATCATGTATGCAGATACTCTGAATTACAATCTGGGCAGTGAGAAGGTTTGCACTAGTGCCTATTATCTGGGCCCGAGCCCGGCTTTGGCTTGAGGGGCTGGAACGCCAGCCCGACCTGGTCCGACAGGTTTTCAGAATTCTCAGGCCCTGAACCCGAATCAAGCCCGACTTTTTTTTTTAAACCTCCCATAACAATGTTTTAGCGTGACAGAACGCTATATTCATTGGGTGCGTTCCTAAATTAAATCTTTCGATTTTTTTCCTTCTCTTTTCTTTCTCTTTTTCTGTCTTCCTAACTGTTGGTCTATTGGTCCTCCTAGTTGTCAATCGTCCTGAGAGTCTCCATGCGTATGCACACTCTCACATGTTTATCTGTCGTTTTTCAGGAAGAACACAAATGTCAGAGGATGGGGTGTGACCAAATACGGTTAATTGAGAATGCTTATGTATGCAGATGACTGAAGAGACATGAGCACCTTGGTATGCACATATGGGATTTATTTAAAGTCGTTACCAGTTGATTGCGGGAGAACATTGGTACTATTGGCCACCGCACATTTGAAAAATCTTGATTTCAACTGTGCTACCAACATTCTGAATTGCATTTGTTGGATAGAATATAGGACAGTTTCTTCTAACATTTGATAAATGAGGACCCTGGCATTTTAACTATTTTGAAATGACAGCCATTCTAAGAAAATTCCCAGGATCTTTTGATGAGAAACAAACCCATGGAGCATAAATCCCAAAAAGTGGGGGATCAGGGTTTTTTCCACCTTGCGTATTTGGTTAAATGCAACTAAAGTCGCAGTAACGATTAGCAAACTCAATTTGTGGTGGTGGTTCAAAAAGGGCATTTCCTGGCCTACATCACAGAGTGTCTGATGGATGTCTAGAGACTTATTGACACTAAAATGCCACTTTTACCCGCTGTTCTCTAACAGTAATTTTTTTTTTTTTTGCAGACTCTTTAACATCCTTATCACAGTGTTAAAACACGATAAACCTGTTTCCTCATCCAGCCCTACTACAGCTGCAGTTGTTTTAGACCTTGAATTGGGCTAACTGTTAATCTGGACAAGTTTAGGCAAGCGTCGTTTTTCTTGAAGCCATTCTTTATTTTAAAGTTTAACAGAAAACTCAGTTACTAGAATGGTAGATTCTTTCAGTTTTCAATGTTCTTTTAAGACCTCATTGCATGTATGGAGCTTTAAAGTTGTATTAGTGAGTCTGATCAGTTTCTATACCTAATCAGGGAATTGCAATTAGTAGAGCTCAAAATCCAAAGTTCATGAGACTTAAAGAAATTGAAAAAAGTTTTTTATGTTGCACAGAAGCAAAACTTTAAAACAATTGTGCCCCATTTTGTTCTAATGCCACCTATCTTACTGAGTGCACTAAGAAATCAAGATACATCAATCATCCCAGACAGTTGGGTAGGGTTTTTTTTATTTTCATGAGATGACCTAAGGAAACAGATCACCAATGCAATACAGATTTGGTTCTCTCTGTAGCTTCGCACATACATTTATTTATATATTAAGGTTGTTAAAAATTGAGCTTTTCCTTCTAAATGATCAGAATTTGTTTTACTCTTTTAAATATTAAACAAACACGCATTGATGACTGAATTGTTCAAATAAGAGAAAACCTTAAAAAATCACCACAGTCATCAATATTATCACATTGAAGGGTAACTTGCATTTTAGAGCTACCAGTGCTTTAAACAATACCTTTGTTTAATGTCAGTGATTATTTTTTTTCAAGTATAATAAAAATTACTTTTTTCCCCAGGTATGAATGCAGGTTGGTGCCTTTATTTGAACACCAGTCAGTGAAGAGGGTCAAATTAAGCTCAACTGGATTTACTAGGTATTTTCAAAGAGTCCATGAGCATAAATGGATATCAAAGGCTTCACTGCACAGTGTTCCACCTTTTTGTAGTTTATGCATCCCTTTTATTTCAATTAATCTATTCATGCTTTCATTTCATTTACTGGTTTGCTTGGATTGAATGAGAAAATCTGGGCCATGCTCTACTAGATATGAATAATGCTTGTCAAAAATGTTGCTTGCCAAATACTCCTTTCCAAATGTCAATCTTTCCAAACATGGATCCTTTTACCATTTAGGTGCAAGCCAGATTAGGATGAATTTCTCTCTGGTGTATTGCTGCCCCCCAGTGGTGAAACCGGCACAGATATTCACCTTAAAGAAGCTGTTGGTAAACCATCAAAAACTAGCACAAACAAGAGGAAACAAAGTGCAACTTAAGCAATTTAACTTTATTTTGCGTTTCTTTCCTTTGTTGTAATTAAGCAAACACTCTCCCAGCAGTTACTGTAGTAGCAAGTTAATGAGTTAATCTGCTACTCTTAATACCAAGCGTTGCTCATTCATTTACAATCAAGCAAAAAAAAAGGCATTTATTGTCAGCCTGTTGTTGTTATCTGTGAAACCAGACTCTCCTACACACACACGCTCTAACATCAGACTCATGTGTCTGAAATACGAAACAGCAATGCACAAACCGAACTGTGGAAACTAGTGATTAGCTGTGTAGCAGAAGTATAATTGGAGACTCTAATTACTGTAGTGCCTCATTGTTCCTCTGTACCTCTAATTTAACACATTTACAATACATAAAACAATAACTTTGGCCAAGATCAAAATGGCTAACAGTAGCTGTGGTGAAAAACAGGTTTACTTTTATAGAAGCAATAAAACATTTTAGGCTTTTCTTTTGTAATGCACTTAAACTGCCTCTCTCACATTTATTGTCATCCCTGACAGACACGTGTAAAAGCCTTGAAATAAATTAATCTTTTGTTACAGGAGCTGAACATTTCAGATAAATCTTACCTTTAGTATGAATGCATTAAGCCAATAGGCAAGTAAAATCTACATTAAGAACATGTTTTCAGTAGTGTCACAGTAGCTAATTACCACAAAGATAAATGTATGGTAAAAGCTATACTTGATTTGTTTTTGTGCTTTCATCCAGACATCCCACATCCTTAACTGGGAGTCTTTCTTTTCTAAAGGCTATGGGAGCATTTTTAAAATGGATAAAATCACAGAGTCCTTAAAAAAACTAGGGATGTTCAGTAAATCTGGTTTAAAGTTTAAAAAATGGGTCATCATCATCATCATCGGGTCTGTCAACAGAATATTAACCAAATTAACAAAGAAATTATTCACCAGTACCACAACACACAAAATCTACACAAAAAAAGAAAGGATAAGGGAGGACCCAGGACTAAGCTGGACAGATTACAAAGAGGAACAGTTAAAAATCCCTCTTTGCCATGACTGGCATCATGGGCTGTCCCCTAGTTCTACCATCCCATAATCAGTCAAATCCAGGATATCATTCAAAGTCTGGGGCAAGATAAAATGCATCACAGTTCCACACAAAGTACAGCAAATAGTGCCTACCCTCAGCAGCAAGCAGGTGGTGCCAACTGCCCACTGACTGCACATGTAAGCAAGCGATAGAAACCTAACACGCCACTTACAAACTGTGCAAATGTCAAAAACCAACACCAACTATGAGTTGACCAATTATCAAAGGTTTTTTTTACAAAGTCTTGACTGCATGGTTACCAGTAATTGAACCAGTTCTGACTTTGAAAAGGAGAAAAAAATACAGCTTAGAATCTGAGCCCGGTTTTTTTGAAACAGTGTGAGGATATTTTAAAAAGTTGAAAATATTACAAGGCTTTTCATGCATCTTTCCCAGGATGCCAATACGTATAGAGGGTACTGTATATGAAACAAAGGCAAACATTAAGGATGTAAATGACAAAAGCCTTTACATTTAAGAGGAAACTGTGTTAAGCTTTTTTATTTTATCATATTTTTTTTTTTACATAAGCTTTTCTAGATGTATATGCAACATGGCACGGCTACAAGTGCAAGCAGTGAATAAATAATTACATACTGAGTGCTGGATTTACCAGACACTACTTAAGCAATAACTGTTGCAAAATTGCATGTAACAAAATGTAAGAAACATAATTACATTGCATATTTGTTGCTATACAAACATCTTTTTTTATTAAATAAAATGAAATACAAAAAAAGAAATCGCTGAGATGTCTACCTTTTTGCTGTAGCTGAGTAAATACTTGCCAAATACATTCCAGATTACCGTCTGATCAGGGATCAGTTGTTGTTGTTATTTAAATTAGACACACGGGGTTGGATGGTTACCCTCCTGACCGGAGTCTGATCTGCGTTGCGATTGGCCACAAGCTCCTGCAGCTGCAGGGCGCCTCCGCCGATGAAACAGAAAGCAGGGCAGACGGGCCCAGAGCAATCGACGTGACCCTCCCAAAGGGGACGCAGGGAGTGGGCGTCGTAGAAGGTGACACGCCCTTTCTCAAAGTCAAGGCACACACCGAGTCTGGGTGGCAGAGGGTAGGTGAGGCCCATGGGTGAGGAGGGGACGTTGTTGTTGGTGAGGGGGTCTCGATTGTTGTTCCCATGGTTGTTATGGTGATGGTAGCTGTGCTGGGGCAAGTATATCTTACCCATACCCATAGTGAGGAAACAGAAGGGTGGTGCAGAGTCCAACGCATCCTCTGCTCCACTATCATGGCCGCTGTCTGGGTCGTAGCTTTAAATAAAAACACAATGGTGAATATTTTTTGTATCTTTCTTTCTCAAAACACATGTACAGTGCCATGAACAAGTAATTGTCCCTAAAACTACTAACTAGTTGTGCCACCCTTGGCAGCAAGAACTACGATCAAGTCTTTGTGATACCTGGCAGGGAGTCTGTTGCATACCTATGCAGGAATGTTTGCTCACTTTTTTAGAGTTGGTTTTAATTCTGCAACACTGGAGGATTTTATAATATTTTTAAGTTCATTTTCAGTGTCTTGAATGGATTTAAGTCCAGACTTTGACATGCTGACTTGGCCGCTCGAACTTCTTTTTCTTTTTTCTATTTTGTTTTTTAATAAGCCAAGCAGAAGGAAACTTGCTGGTGTGTGGTGGATCATGATCCTGCCATAATGTGTGATCATAAGGTCACTAATCATAGTAGCAATAACACATTTTATTTTTGCCGGACCTTCTCTTTCAGGCTTTACTGGTAGAGAGCAGAATTCAAAATTTCATTAATAAATTCAAATTTTTCAGGTAGTGATGCAGGAAAGTAGCTCCCGACCATCATACTACCACATTGTTGGACTGATTTATTGGATGGTTTGATGCTTTTTTTCTAAAATACTGTTTGTTTTTGACAAGATATAATGCGATATACAGCATCTAAAAGTTAGTAGTGGGCAATATAAAACAGTATAATGTAGAAATTTAGCCAAAAGTAGAGATTTTGTCTATATCGCCATACCGCAGTTATGCAGTTATCAAGCTTGGCCTACATACTTTTTAGCAGATACGCAAGAATGCTGATGTTTGGTGTGAGAAAAACAAAGTTTAAATTTTGTTTATAATTTAAGAAAATGGAAACTTGTTAAACTTAAAGCATTTTTATTTCAAATACATGTACTGTAGGTTTCTTTTGGTGCTATATTAAATGTTGAAATAAGTTACCAGGAAAGGAGACAGTTTTAAATTTATTTTCAAAATGTTAAGCTGTTATTGTATTTTAAAAAATCTTCATCTTTATTTATGTTGAGAATTTTTGTGTTGCATTGTTTTAGAAAAAGAATTGAATGTTTTATAAATCTATTTAGCATAATAAAGCATATTTAAAATGCATTCTAAACCTTTCTGAAGTTATGCTGCAACGTCTGGAAACTGGGAATTTTGACATGTATAAAGAAAAAAATATACACCGTAATACATATCGTTACTACACATGCCTTAGATTATATTGCAATATAGATTTGAGGCCATATCACCCAGCCCTACTAAAAGTGTTCAGTTTGTCTCATCTATAAAAAGCATATGTTCTTTAAATTAAAGTTTTGTTTTTCTTTATAAATCCTAAAAAGAGAAAAGAAATTGTGATTATTTTGCCCTAACATAATCAAATGTACATAGTATTTATTGAAAGGTATAATAAAACTTAATGAAATATATTTTCAAAGATGTTTTTTTTAAATAAAAGTTTATTTAGTAAGTGCAGGGGTAAAAAAGCTCTTTAGATTGTAAAGGTTAGCAACTCAGGGTTTAGGTTGTGATAAATACTGTTTGAAAACCACTAGGTGTCACACATGAGCAGCAGCTGTCCAAAACATCCATCTGTTCAATAGCTACATAATGATTGCAGCAGTCATTGGGGGACATATGGGTACAGTTGGACGTCAGTCCTTCACAGGACTACACTGAGACACATTGGAAAAAAATAACCATAAACACAACCCACAATCCTGAGGGGGAAAAAAGAGTAATAAATGAACCTTGAAGGCATGTTGTTTTCGAGTGTGAGAGGAAGCTGGAGTAACCTTTAAAATAGCCAACTAAGGCTGAAAGATAGATTTAAAAGAGGTAAAGAGTCAACCTATCATTTTTAAAGGATGGTTTGAAATATCTTTGAACAACTTTTCATCCATTCATTTCCCTCTGCTTATCTGATGTTAGGTCACAAAGGAGAAACCCACACATTACTCCCCCACACTCCCAAATATGTGTTTTCCCATATCAGAGTAAATGTATGTCCCTGGAGCAAAATTCAGGTCTGACCCCGGTGTTTCTTCCCACTTTGACGTGCACAGTAACTTAATTTTTTTAACTTTATATCTATACCCCATTAAAGTCAAGTTTTTTATGTTAAAATCACAAACATAGAAGTAATTTAATTGTGTTTAAGCCTAAAAAATACCTACGAATTATGCTCCACTTGGTCAGTTGGTGGCCAAGGGACAAAAAAAAAATTATAATTGTCAAGTGGAAGGGAAAAAATATTTAATTATCAGTTTTGTTTTAAAATAAACTCTTTTTATACAGTCAGCCTAAAAAAAGATTTTCTAAAACTGACTATTTTACGATAAGTCTCTGCAAGATTTGCACAGCTACAGACTGATCCTTCTGCCAATTCTCTGCAAAATGGCTCAAGCTCAGTCAGACTCTACAGACAGTGTCTTTAGCATCAAGTCTTTAGCATCCAATCTGAGCTTTGTCCCATTAATCCTGACCAGCTTCCCTGTCCATTCTAAAACACAAAAACAAAAAGACAGCATGATTCTGCTACTCTTATGTTTCATAGTCTGGATGTTGTATTTGCTTTACTCACCGGGGACTGGCCATGTCCTGTGGGAGGTGAAACCACTCCTGGAGTTTGGACTCCAACCCGACTCCAACCTGTTTACCACAATCAAAATGCAACAAATGAGATGTTGCAATTGCTAGTAATTGTAGTTCATCACAGGTTAGAATATAAATAAAAGACATTAACTGTCTTCAGTGGTGTTATGAGTCCATAAGCTAGTGATGTGCGGTCAGGGGAAGCATGACAAGTAAAGTCGGCACAAACAATGATAAAATATATTTTTAATATTTGTTGATTCATCTGTTCTGTGAATTTGTTTTCTGTAATATTTAAACATTTTCATGATAAAAATCACGAAATCTATGTTACATAGTGATGAATTTACAAACTACTTGTCCACAAACAGGGATGATGTGTAGGGTGAGGCTGTACTGTGCTTCACCTCTGATACAGAGGGAAGCAGGCAGTTGGCGGACACTCATTTTTGTCTAACTTTATATCACCAATGTACCCATTTGATTACATATGTGCTACACATGCTGAATTTCCACAGTGATATACTTAAAAAATGTGTGTCACATATCTAGTCTTAGATGTTGGCCATAAATGTGCAGTGAAAATGCATGGGGTGAGGTGGAAAATACTGTGCCTCACTGTTAGGAAGCAGTGCTGAGCCCAATAAGCAAAACTGGAAAGAAAAACAACAATCGGAATAGAACCCGTTGAGGACAATTCTTCTTCGCCTTCATCTCCAGTGAGCCCGATTTTTAAAAATGAAGGTAAACAAAGATGAGTTGTTTTTTTACACGAATGATGGAGGTTTATGGAATATGATACAAAATTCTCAATTACAATAAAAAAAGATTGACTAAATTTAAAACAAAAAATATTAAATAATGTGGTTTTTTTTGCAATCATATTGTCAAACAGAATGAAACTGACTAAAGCAAAATGTATTAAAAGCTATTGAAACAACAAGAGATTCAACTATAGTCAAAACTCTTTCGAATTTGAGTTTTATTTATCTGATTCCAGAGGAGTCAGGGCCTTACAAGCCATGAACCTCCCCGCAAGTTAATGCCGTAAGCTTTCTTAAGTGGAGCAACAAAAAACACTATTAGAATAAACTTGCCTTTACAAGGTAGGATCCAGGCTCCACTGAGCATGCCCAGTAGTGCCTTCCTTGTGTAATGGCTACATCACCCACCAGGAGGTCAGACGTTAGGTGGCAGGAAGTGAGGGCGTGGTCGGCGGCCTGCAGCAGGGAGAGACCGGGGACGCTTCGAGCCCCACGTTGCTCTTTGCTGACCACAAGTCGGTCAGCATGGAGACCCCAGCGAGAGTCAAGGTAAAAGTTAAGCACTGATGAAAAGGAAAAGACAGAGAAAGGAGGAAGACATGGAGAGATCAGACCAAGAGACATGAGAGGTGACAGGAAGAAACATTCAATAGGTTTAGAAAGCGACAAGAGAAGTTTGGGAGATAACAGAAGGAAAGTTGGGCTGATTTACTGCCAGAAAGCGGCACGAAGAAAAGAGCAGACATGCACATCCTCCCATCAGCACTGCAAGAGAAAAACACATTGATTTTTAAACCGATGACTCAGGGAGTCAAATAAACAGCAGTTACCACCACACAGCTCTGACAGAAGGAAGGCTGGCTCTTGGAAGGACAGCAGGAAGGGAAAACAGCCAACACGGGGCACAGGGAATTCACCAGGCACATAAATCGACTCTTACAAAGCCCCGGATATGAATCCGACTCATTTTGTTAAGCCTCAGGTCTTAACAAAGTGCAGAGCTCAACAGCGCTCGGACAGATCTTGGTTTGGGAGTTAAAATGGGATGGTAACAGAGGATGGCATGGGGGTGCAGAGAGGAGGAACAGGGATGAATGCACTTCTTACGTTCTGTGGGAGGCATGTAGGCTGGGTAGCGTGGAAGTAGCACAGCTCAAGATGACAAGTATAAAGCTGTGAAATGGAAATAAGTGAGGGAATAAAGTGCAAGACGGTGAGGATGTGTTGGTATTGAGACGATCCTTGCAGAAAAAGGAAGTTGGAAATGGAAAAAGAGAAGAAAATTTTCGTTTTTTTGTTGTATTTCAAAATTTACTGCTGTTCAGAATGTAAAGGCATCTATCTGTCACAATTTAATACGAGTTTCATGTAGCCATAAAAAACAGCAGTGAAATAGTTTAATGAAAAAAAGTGTTATTTTTACCCATCTAATCTTAAAGTAACAGTTTATCAAGAAGGGAAACATAGAGCTGAAACCACACAAAATTTGTACACTCTTTCCATTAAATCACACAAAACTTTTTCAGTTTTAGGTCAGTAGGGAGTTGATAAAATTAGTTCAATTTATTAAATGCCAGAAAAACGAAAAAATTCAAATGAATAAGTTTACAGAGATTATAATCAAAGTGCCTTTAAATAATTAAAATGAATCAGGCATTGTATTTTAAACTTCTGGGTGTCTCTGAAACACTGCTCTCTGTATGACAAGCGTAAAAAAAATCTAAAGAAATCGAGCAAGATGACTTGAAAAGAAATATGGTTCTGTTCACTGCGAAAGGTTCTATGGCTCGAGCATCAATAGGGTTTGGTGCAAAAGGTGCGTATATACGCTAGAAAAAAGCTAGAGACCTTGAAGATTGTGGCTGAGATTGGTAAAAGTGTCATCATTATTGAAAGTGAAATGAGTCATGTATCAACATGTCCTGAAAGGCCACGAAGCGAGAAAGAAGCCCCTTCTCCAGAAGCAACTTAAAAAGCCAGTGTACAATCTGCTAATACAGCGAGGTACAAAGACATGTCCTGTGGTCTCGGGGAAACTAAAACTGAGGTCTTCGTCAATAATTATCATGGTTACATTTTGAGGAAAATGGGCAAGCTTCCGAACCCTGAGAAAAGCCTAGTGGTGTTTTACTGACTGACAGGCTTCATAAAAGAGAAGTTCCTTTGGGAAGTAGAAGCTCTGGCACAAATGTGTTTTCCAAATGGACTGTTAGCCTAAGCAAAGTACAACAAAGTTAATGTCAAAAAGCCCTTATCTCATTCTCATAGGAAATGTGTAGGCAGAGCAGAAACTGTGTTTGCCAGCAAAGTGTCTGACAAAAATCACTCAGTTATGCCAGTCCTGTCCGGAGGAATAGAGTAAAATTCCACTAAAATCTTGTGAGAAGCTTGTGGAAGGATACCCAAACTTTTACCAAATTCGGCAAAAATGTGTGCATTCTTGATTTGATGAAAGCAAAAAAATATTTGTTGAAGGAATTCTCATTATTTGTGCAATTAGAAATAATTTTGATAAAAACCGACCTAAAACTTGAAATGTTAGTTTGATTTAATGCCAGACGATAAAGAAAAAAAAGTTTATTTTGATACAGTCTATGTAACATCTGGTTTCAATTGGTAATGATTTGATCAATTTAAATCTGATTGTTATCGTAAAACTCTTAATAAAGTTTGTGCTGAAAAAAAAACAAGATGGAGAAAACCAGTACATGCTTTTGTTTGGACAAAAAAGCCTTTACAAGGCGTGCCCGTTTCCAGGTGTGCCTCAGGGTGGAACATGAACGAAAGAAGCTCAAACAGAATAATCTTCCCTTCGAACTACTTGTTTAACAGCATTGTTTTGTTGCTGTTTATGGACCCCCTAGACCTGTTACGTTTTCTGAGCTATAAAGAAATTAACAGCCTCTGATTTTATGGTTTTAATGGAGACGAACAGAATATCACCTGCCAACCTCTTCATCACCATGGGCAAACCCAAACAACTGTCAAGACATCAGTGACCAAATGATAGAAGAGTAGGTCAATAATTTAGAAAATCATTTAAAGGTTACTTTATATCAGAAGTATTTCAATAGCAAAGTCTTTTATTTTAAATCATTATTACATACAGATTATTATTGTTAATTTAGCTGATTATCCTAAAGCTATGAAAACCTAACATACATTTTTCAGAAGATAAAACTAATGAAACAGCAGTCTAATCCTTTTTCAGATTAGCCTAGGTAAGATGCTTCAGATATATCTGATTCAGAGCAATCGATTGTGGTATTTGAAGCTAATGTCCTAGATATATGTGTTTGTGGTGACTGGTGAGAAACCCATTCTTGGACATTTCAAATCTTGTTTCAAAATGTGTTTTTTTCTAAAAACACTTTTTCCCTCCACTCGAATTTCTTTATTTTTGCTTGAATACAGCAGTCTGTGAACACCCAACTTCTGTAGCAATGACCTTCAGTGGCTTACTTCCATTGAGGAAGGTGTTAATGGCGCCCTACTGGACAACTGTTAAGCCCTCCAAAAATCTAACCCTGTTTCATGGATTCATCAACTGAGTTTGTTTAGATTCAGTTACTAAAATTAATAGTTCTATGATATTCTAATTTATTGAGAGGCATGTTAAATTAAATTTTACATGTTTAACAATGTGGCTTCATTCTGTGCCTTTATTTCCTAAGGTAGCTTTTACATTTTAGGATTTAATAAACAGTTTTTCATCCACCCATTTTCTGTGAATATCTCTGCAGAAAAAAATTCTAATAACAGGTGCAGAGATGAGTGTTCTCCCACCTGGTGCAGGTGGGGTGTGCAGGTACACCTCCTCGCTGTACTCCCCGTAACCCGCCTTGTTGCATCCCCTCACTCGCAGCACGTACACGCTGTCCATCTCTAACCTGTCGACCACGGCGCTGGTTCCGCTCACTTCATCCAGCCGTTGCCAGCCCCATCTGGCCGCAGAAAGCCCCCCTCTGATCCCGCCCCTGGAAGCTCCTCCGGGCACCACGCCTCTACGGCGATACTCCACGGAAAAGTGCCAGGCGGCAGCGGATTCCTGAGGCAGTCGCCAGCACAGAAAGAGCTGGTCGTAAGCCAAAGAGCGCTGGGTGTCGATCACAGGAGCCAGAGGAGCTGCAACAAGAGCATGTTCATTGTTCAATCTTGTTCATCTTCAATTGATTAAGCTCATCTATTTATGCTCGTGTCCTTCATTTCCTATCCATGCTTCTCCACCTTCTTCATTTAACATCTCCCTTCCTCACCCTGGATGAAGTTCAGCTCTGTCAGGAGTTTGAGCTCTTTGGAAACATCCAGCTGGAAGTGTCTGAAGGATGGATCAGCAGCCAGAGTGAAATGCTGGAGATTCTCGATTGCTTTGCTCAGCCTGGTTCAGTTAAAGAGGGGAAAAAAACAGAGTAAGAGGAGGAACAGTGTTTATACAATGCTTTCAACAAGAAGGATTAAAGAAAGACATAATACATAATGTGGGAGGGATGTTTGGGAAAGGCCGAATGAAAGACAAAGCCACTGTTATTCTAGATGTTTTTTTTACTCCTAACAAATCTGTTGAACAGGGCCAAAAATAACAGCTCATTAGCTCTTTGTGAACACATCACTGCTGTTGGTGCAAAACGAATACTCATTAATTTCTGCTAAAGACAAACTAGCAAAAACATTGTCTTCTGGTTCAAATATATAAATTAAATCACTGAGCAATATTTATAAGAAGGGATGACTCAACCTTAGATTAAAATAAATACTACGAAACATTTAGGTTTAGAGATTAATGCCGATTTTGTCATTATTTTTCTAAGCAATGAATGTACGTGGCTTGTTAATGAGGAGGAATCCCTAACGGCAACTGTGAGTTTTAATCTATCATCACTGCAATAATCTAAAGCAAACACTTATTTCACATGAATATAAAAACAATACAGATTTCTATGGAGATCCAAACAGTTACATTTTCAATTCATTTTATTTATATAGCGCAAATTCACAACAGGCACTTTACAGGAAAAGTCACTTCAGTACAATTATATAAACATTCTCATCAGTTAAAAGTTTTCTATGTAAGGAATCTCAGCAGATTGTGTTGAGTCATTGACGTGAGGTTCTGCCTGGATAATAAAAACAGTTTCTCAATGCAGAAAAAGCTAAATAAAATTATTCTATGTCTAAGTTATTATTTATATTGATTTGTTGTTAGAAGCTTTTTTTCTGATCGAAAATGAAGCAAGTATCTCTCAAGATAAATCAAACTATATAAAATAGTTAACAATTTTTAAATAAATATTTTATATTTTCATTCATATTTTAATAAAAATTTGTTTTAAAAAATAATAAAGGCCACTCAGTAATCATATAGAAGTATCGGTCTTAGCATTACAGCAGTCAAACTGCTGACCAGCTTCTTGCATGTTTTGTTAGTGTTTTGACAATTTTTCTTTTGGTTGTGAGCTCTAAGTATTTGAGTCTGGAACGTCGCCTTTAGCATGTTTTCTGTTTAGATATAACTTATCAATAATTTGGCTAGTGAGATACTTCATTGCTGCTCCAGGAGATTTGTAAATAGCACTTTCAGAAAAAGTTGTTCTCCAGATTACTTTTCAGTATTGTAAAACTTAGTTATTGCAATGAGAGGATAGCAGGTTAGGTGCCACAGGCTGACAAGGAAGCTTTCAATGTGAACTTTTTTGTAAAAAACCAAAATACAAAACACTTAGCTTGTGAGAAGAAGAAAAAACAGGCTAAAATTTTACTGTTTTGCCAGGAGTGCAAATTATAAGAGGCAGTGATTATTAAAAGACAAAACATGACAGGAAGCAACTGAAATAAAATGAAAGACAACAGATATCAGGGTCTGGTTTTAGCTGTGGATTATGATACTAGTAATTTAGAAATCCCTTCATAGAAATCCAAAATCACATTAAAAAGATCAATAGTTTGTGTATTTTTGCTGTTCAGTTTTCTCCAAATATGACACCTTGTGATAATCCAAATTCTTTTTATTTTAGTGTCATCTGTTAAGTTGTATGGTTCATTCACATGTAACTTTTTGGTAAGATACGGTTTTCTCCTTACATCCCTCAAAATTAAATTCCCATTAACATAAGCCAAGCAATTCATATTTTTTCCAAACTGTTCTGTCTCAGGCTGTAACATTTTAAAAGCCAGCAGACATCTATGGATTCTGTGATAGATCTATTGGGTTTATGTAATTTTTCTGGCAGTGGATGGTTGGATCTTAAGACAAACCTGCTGACATTCATGGGAAGCTAAGCAGCTGTTTTGATTAATCAGAGTAATCATTTTTACTTGGAATGATGTAATCCAAATAATTTAGAGATGGTGTTTTAAAACGTCTAAGATTGATGGTAAGCAATGCGTGCGTTTCAAAGATTATTGTTGATGCCTTTCCAACTTTACATTGGAAAAGGATTGAAGACAAAAAGACCAGATAGATTATTGAAAATCAGTACAGCCAAGAACCATCTGAATATAGATGAATGAACTCAGATTTGTTTAGTAAAGTCGGAGAGCAACACCAAAGGTAAAGAAAAGAAAAAAACCTGTTGTGTGTTTGCCGAGCTGCCTGCACAAAGCAGGGCTGGTCTGTTTCTTTCAGTAACTCCTGGGTGAAAGCCATGAGCCCTGCATGTTCCATCAAGCCGCGCCTCTCTGCCACTTGAGCAGACAATGCCTCGCCTCGTTTCTGCCGAGCCGCCTCTAGAGCCTGGGTCAGAGAAGCGTGGCGCTCGGCGAGAGCAGCCGTCAGATCCCTGATGCTCTGGGCCAACTGCTCTCTGGCTGAGACGTTGTTCACCTGGTTATAGGAACCATAGAGGGGTTTAAAGTGCTACCTTTTTCTCATCCATTAAAAAAATGCTTAAAACATCTTAAAAAAGGCTGAATACCAATATGAATAAGTAGAACAACAACAATACACTCAATGCTTTTTACAAAGGCGTTGTCTGCAAAGACCAAACATTGAACGATTTCAGGTTTCATGTGTCATGACAAGAGTTAAAATGGCAAGTCATACAAAGTAACAGTTAAACTTATTAAACTAGATAGATAGATAGATAGATAGATAGATAGATAGATAGATAGATAGATAGATAGATAGATAGATAGATAGATAGATAGATAGATAGATAGATAGATAGATAGATAGATAGATAGATAGATAGATTTTTTGTGGATAAGCTGTATAAATGAGTGTCTAATAGTGCTGTGTACATATGGAGTCATTGTTTTGGCATTTTTGTGAATCTTATTTAAAATCATTTTCTGACTAAAAAAGTCAGTTTGCCGCCCTCTTCAGGTTAAAAGTCTGCACTAAACATTATGCTCAATACTGACTGCAATACCACCAAAAAGGGACAATAAAGGTCTTCAATCATTCATTCATTTGAATCTGCCCTTGGTATTGGCTAAGCAGTGATATGTGATGTAAGCCGGTACTTTTGACGTCAGCTGCACTGCTGCTATGGGGTATAAAAACAGCTGAGACCCAGCCACACCTCTGTAGCGAGTTGGAATAACAATTGACCCAGTAACAGCTCAGCCATCTCCCTCCAAGCGTCCCTCAGTCTGCCAAGTAACGCCTCCTTTCAGCTTATTTTTTAAACATGAAATGTGGGTGGAGTAAGACAATGGAAGGGGGGATTGGCTCTTTCAGATAAACTAAGATGTATGAAACATGTAAATTCTTTGCAGGGGTTTAAGTGCTTTGACAGAAAATATACGAATAGGTTACATAGACAGATTAAGCTATTTTATGACACTGTCCACCCCAAATTAATAAATTGTTAATAAAAATGTCTCACAGAAGGCAGAAGATCATCTTATTTTTATTCAGCAGGGAATCTCAGGTTGCCAGGGATATGGAACAAGTGGAGTCGTGGTGTATAGCAAACCCAAAGGCATATAATACATCACTTGTGGTAAGCTGTCTGTATATTTATTTTATATAATCGAAAACTGGTGTTATTTAATTTAACACTGAGAATATGTCACTAGTTCTAAAAAATGTCAAATAATATCACAGGAATTAAACATTTTATTGGCAATTCATTTTTGCATCGAATCCAAATTAGCTGACCCTAAATTTTTGTTTCTGATTTATATTACAAAAAACTTTTGCTCACAGTTAATTTATGATTTCTGAAAAAAATGCCAATTAAATGTTCCTATTGGAGCAGGATAGTGTGGTTAGTTTTTTCCCTCTACTCAAACAACATTATGAGTTTATTCTAAAATACTTTTTACATTTAACTGTTATAAAAAGCAACAGAGAAAATCCTTATGAAGGCAAAAATTTCTTATTGCACAGTAGCTTATTCGTTTTCTGTTATGGAATTTATTAGAAAGCAGACTGATGTATTTGTTGTCTCACCACATGCATCAGAGTAATACTTGTACTGTTACACCCCCACCAGAGTTTACAAATCTGGGATAACTGATATTTAAAAGCACGTAATAAATGTTTTAATCACCTCCGTCTGAGTTATGGCGCTCTCCAGCTGGGTGATCTGAGCCAAAACTGTGTCTTGGCTAGAAAGGATGTAGTTCATCTCTTTAGTTATCTTCTCCTTTATATATTAACAAGAAATAAAACAAAATACATTTCATTAGGTTACAGTAAGGAGTGTTGAGTCCAGTACTTTGCTTTTATTAGTCAAGACCACTCTACAAATCTCTTTGGTATTTTCTTTCTGAGTGTTCGATTATCATCACATTTTTCATTCTTAGTAAACTCAGGATTGTAGGATGATGTTTTTTTACCTGTTGCTGACATGTTTAGACTAAGAATGGAAAATGTGACCACTGTACATGTTAGGAGAAGGTCTGGCTCAATGGAAGCAAAATATAAAGAAAAATGGCTGCATAAAAACTTTTGCAAATGTTCTATATTTGTGAAAAACCTTGAGAGCTTGGTAAGCTTGTGCCACTGGGAGGATTTTGTGTCCAGTGTGGACGCGACGCAGTTTGCAGAGCGGGCAGAGCAGCCGCTGGCAGGACCTGCAATAAAACTGTAGCTTCTCCTGGTCGTGCTCCGTGCAGGTCAGAACCTGGCAATAGAACACCAAATAATATTGGAATTATTTGATTTTACTCTCATTATTTTTTAATAAGGCACAATCTCTTTATGAACATATCTTTTGTTTCTTTTCTTTCATATTGTACTTAATGTTTTGTATGGATCTGTTTCACTGATAAATGATTCAGTTTGATTTCAAGACGTAAGATATTTTAAAGGAATCTATGCATATTTTATATTATATTGGAATGCATAAACCAGACATCCAATAAAATTGGGCCTACGTGTTATATATTCCTTTGTAGGTTGTAAAAAGTGTGCCTCTATGCAATCAAGTTTGATTATAATGTTTTACAGTTTAAATATAATAATTTGCCTAGCAATTTTTCATTCCTTTTGCACTCTTTACATTTTGTCAAGTTACAAATACAAAAGTTAATGTTTTTGAATATTTTCACCAACAAGGTATGCAGAAGTATTTTTGTTTTACTAATACAAATATGAAAACTCTTTCCTGCTTTTCTTTTTGATGTCTTTATGCCAAAACTTTAAAACATAAATACACTGCACCTACTTGTAACGTCGGATATAAAACTGACTGTTGTGTGAAGGCATTACAAGTTTATTACACAACATCACTGAAAAAAATCTGTAAGACCAATGAACACACCAGACAGGTTGAGTATAGACCAATAGAGAAGTTCAAAGCAGGTTTAGGTTTTAAGATGGTGTCCAAACCTTTGAACATTTTACAATTCACTGTTCAATCCACTATCTGGAAATTGAAATACTGGACAACTGCAAACCTACCAATACATGGCCAAGAAGAGCAGTAATCTTAATAATGACTCTGGAGCAGCAATAGGCTTCTACAGCTCAGGTGAGATGTAAAGCTATCACTGCACATCACCTCCAAATACATCATCATGACAGTGAAGCATAGTGGTGGCAGTATCATGCTGTGGGAAGCAGGTCAGTGAAAGTAAGAAAATACATGGGAATTCCGATAGAAACCAAGTTAAGAGGCTGAAAAACACTTGAAGCATCAGAGGGCAGTGTGTCTGACCTTTGGTCTGAAGTTGAGTGTTGGCTGGATGTGCTCGTGTTGTGCTCGCGGTGTTCCCCACGGATGATAGAGCTTGAAACACTCGTTGCAGAAATTCGACCTGCAGTCAGCACAGCCCTTCGTGGCCTCCAGTGTTTGAGGAGGCTTACAGAACTGGCACATCACGGCAACACTGCCCAGGCTCACTGTGTGTCTGTACCTAGTGGACGAGTATGAAGAAAGCAATAAATACATGCTAAGGACTGTGTTAACCTCTCTTTATTTTGTGACTATAACTCATAGGTCAACTGAGGTAAATTCTGTAGATTTTTATCAAAATCTATTTAAATCAGTCTGCTAAATGGCTGTTAAAAATGTGTAGGAATGAAGAATGACCAAGCAGCACTAACTATGCGAGAAAGTGAACAGTAAGTTGCTAGATTGTGGAAAGACACAGTCATTAAGTGTAGCCACTGTACAGTATGTTGTAGTGCACACTGTGCAGGATTATTTTCACAGTTCAGCTGCAGCTGAATAATGAGATCTGGACATGTTCCCACACTTCCTTGTTTCTTAATACGTGTCATCACTTCAAGATCATTTTGAGCATTTGCATGTTTTTCAGAATTATATTTTCACAGCTTCCAATTATTTCTTTTTAGTTATGGATGGATGGAGACTGTGTAGGACCCCTGCAATAATTACCTCTCCACTATACGCTCCAACGTGAGGTTGCGGAGACAGTCGGTCAGACCCTTCTCTCCCAGCTCTACTTCCCGGCCGCATGGGATGCAGGGGAACATCATCACCAGAGGAGGACCCTCTTTACGCCGTCGGCCTGGATACGTCCCATGTCCAGGAGAGCGTGGCATGGACGGTGAAGGCGGATGGGGGCCTCAAGCCAAGACAGAAGAACAGTTAAAATTAAGCAAAAGCAGAAATTTCAAAAAAAAGCATAGTATACACTTTCTACCTGGTCGCAGCACTCTGTCAATGTGCCGCTGCTCGTGTTTGGGAGTGGGCCTGCGCGCTTGACAAGGAGAGCGAGTGTTGGGTGTGGAAGCCGGAGAGTTTGGCTCAGGGGGGAGCTCCGGGGGAGGGTAGCCGTTAGCTACCAAGACCTCAGAGGCACATAATAGGCAGACGCTGTGCTGGCATGGCAGAACCACAGGCTGTTTGACGATCTCCTTACACACGGGGCAATGCAACTCGTGCTCCAGACTCTTCATGTTAGACTGCAGTGAGAGAAGAGAAGCTTTGGAATATTTAAAAATCCTACAAATGAAATTAGAAAATTGGAAATGTAGAATTGGATAGTGGGGAAGAGAAACAAATATTGGAAACCAGCTTTAAATTCAAAGTCCATAGACAGTTTAGATCCAACCGTGGTTAGGTTAGGGAATAAATGTTGCAGAAGTGTAAAGATGTCCCAGACAGGTGACATAGGCCACCAATCCTGTTAATTATGGATAAAGACCAAACATTAAATATTCAGCCTCTGCATTCCTTATATAACAGCATCCAGCATGGACACAAGCTGTTTTTAGCCACTATCAGAATATCATTTTTAACACTGTGAAAGTAGTCTTATTGTACAGTAATGTAATGTTTGTTCAAAAATTTTTTGAACCAACATCTTTGGTCCTTTAAATCTGGGTGATAGGAGCTGTGGAGCGAGAATACGGGTCAGCTGAGGATATGAATATGACAAAAAAGAAAATGGGGTAAATGTGTTAACTTGGACCTGGTATACACAGCAGGATTTTTAAATAGTCACAAGATTTTCAGAACGAAAACTTGTGATACAATGTTGTGGAAATTCCTGGATATTCATATTTCAGTGTTACAGTGTGTGTAGTACAGCCACAATGCAATGATGTGACACCACAGAACAGATTTTACTAACAAACATTGCAAGCTCAAACAGGAAATCTAACAAAACCTCATGATATAAAATGTGACTAAAGTCATAGGAGAAAATAAATATAGATGTTGAGGATGAGGCATTGGCAATAGTTTGTGGATTAGTTAACAGAGAAAAAAAATGAATCCTGGCATCGGATAAAGGAGTGGACACAGCAGGCTCTACTTTCTACACAAAGATATGGAAATTAAATATTGTTTGGTTTGTCTTTTTTCACTGCGGACATCATCACACACTTTTCTTTGACTGATCTGATTTCTATGCATTTGTAGACTGGGGTCAAGTGAGTCGACAGTTATAAATAAAAATAAACACCTCAATGGCGCATCCGCGCATTGGTGTCAGTCACCTTGCTTTCTGATTGGCTAAACGTCACATTCAACAGGCTTCAAGCTTATTTTTCCCCTCAATACACCACACACGCTGTGATAAAGGGGCAAAATGATCCAACATGTTGAATAACACAGATTTGCATTCAGAGCAAACCCGACGTCCTTCCGAGCAAATTGGAGAGCTCTGAACACATCACACAAGGCAGGAATATCTGTTAGGATTATTTTAAAAGCCATCCCGATAATTGGGGCATGCCATTTAGGGAGAATCAGGGCAAAAAAAACGGGCTAAAAATCCTGTCGTGTGAACCAGGAATTAGATTCAGCCTCAAAAAGATCTCCCTGAGCATGCTATCTTCATACTCTGCTTTGCTGTTCAGAACTGTAGCCTCACCTTCTTCCTCATCTCTATGTCCCTCGTTCTTCATCCCTCAGCTCTAACTCCCTTTTCCTAACTTATTTCTTATTTTGTCCCCCACTCCTCACCCCTACATTCTTCATTTCTTATCTCCACTTACCTCATCTCTACATATTTTCTTCATCTCCCTCACATATGCTTGTTTCTGACCCATCACCTATTACCACCCTCACTATTACCTTTCTTCCTTCATTATTCATATCAAATCATTCATGCCTTGCTCCCTCATACTTCATTCTTCATCATTGCCTCCATCAACCCTCAACTCTCCTTACTTCATCCTTCGCCCTGACATCCACGCAACCAGTTTATTCCACACCTTGCCTCCCACATCCTTTTTTCTTCTATCAACCCTCATCCTTAAACCCTCAGCCCCTTTGCTCATCCTTTGTTCCTATCTCATTCACCCCTCATCTCCACCTACTTCTTCCTACATCCTTACATCCATTTGACCTCCTATTTCTCCCCTGGGTAGCATCTCATTGGTCTCTATCTGTTTCACACAGAACCTTCTGTCTGAGTCCCACTGTGACACATCTTCACTACTTTTCAATAAATGATTTGATGGTTATTGTTGTGGCGTGAGGTTGGACAGTGGCACATTGGTAGCACTGTTGCATGGGTGAATGCGTGGGTTCCCTCTGGGTACTCTTCCCAGAGTCCAAAATCAAGACCATTAGTTTGATTGGTCTTTCTAAATTGTCTTTAGGTTTGAATGTGTGCATGCATTGTTGTTTGTCCTGTGTGTCTGTTGCCTTGTGATGGACTGCAAACCTGTCCAGGGTGTACCCTGCCTCTCGCCAGATGACCACTGGAGATGGGCACCAGCCCCCCAGCAACCCTGCATAGGATAGATGGTATAGATAATGGATGTGGTGGTGTGGTCCTACCTTACGAACACTCAGTAATTGCAGGACACTGTAATGTCTTTCTGCATGTCAGAGAGAGACTATCTTTCCATCTAACATGCTTCACTGGATGCCCTTGACACTCAACCTAAAAGCAAAACTGTTGCAGGTCTTGCTGCAGCCATCTCACTCACTGTGAATTAACTTCAAGCACAGGACAATACTGTCTGAATGTGCTGCACAGGGGAATTTGGTAATTTTGTCACTGCTGTATGATGTGATGGAGGACAGCAGGACAGCTCATCTCAGCACACCAGGGTGGATATGGGAGGTCATGCAGAATACATCAGGGCAACAAAAAACAGTTGTACATCTGGAATGATGAAATCTGCATCTACCTAGATATAAAATAGAGCTGCAGATATATTGGTGTAGATATAATTAGCCTTTGAACCTGCAAAGGCAAGAAACCAAAGCTAAGCATAAATGAAGACAGTTGGAATCGGTAAGGGAACTGAAATAACCAACTTTATCCTTCAGTCAACCTTTTTTTGCTATTTTCCAATGTCAGCTCTGGCCTGTCTCTCACATTCTTCAGCATGCACATTTCAGGCCACTGCCATGGTTTTTTTTTCTGCAGACTACACAAACCAATGCAAACCGGGAACTCTCTGCATCGTTCTTAAAATGGCCAGTGCGCATTGCTACTGGAGAGGGCTAAAGCTGGCGCATCCTTACCTTCACCTGGAATCTGGGCGCCATGACGGTAGGACTATACGATCATGTAGTCACTGTGTCTCCCCTGCATGAGGAGAGCGATGTCGCTCTTGAAGAAGGAGGGGAGGGGTTTGAGGCGTTACATCGCAAGGGAGGAGGTGTGAAAAAAAGCAACATGCACACACATAAATCTAGGTCTGCCTGTTCTGTTTCTACTCTTAAGATTGTTCGCTTCTGACTGTCGCTGCTGAACCTGACCGCTTCTGGAAAAAGCCTCCATTGCGTCCGTCTTTTTGCTCAGCAGCAACCAAGGAGACCAGCATCCCGTCTCCATGGAAACAAACATCCAAGGAGCAAAACCCAAAAAAAAAAGAAAAGTGGTACATTTTATTAGGCTATATGAAAATGTGCATATTGTTATTAACATATTTTCTGATCTGATGCGCATTAATCATGTAACCACAGAAAAAGAAATTATCGCTTCACAGAACCCAAATATATTAGATCCTACAATCTATCCCCTTAAAGCAGTTTTCACCATGCAATCAAAATAAAAAGGCAAAATAAAGCCCAAATTTCTATGTACATCCAGTGACAAATCCGCATAAGACCTTAAAGATACTCACGCTGATCCGAGCCAAGGCTTCCATCGCTGATGAGGCTGTTTTTACATCGATCTCTGCCACATGAAGAAAATAGCTGCCCCCTGCTTTCATCATCTGGATACAACTCGACACGTATCCAGATCGCAGATCTTATAGTGCATGTTAATAACACGAATATGTATTTATAATTCTAATAACTCCAATGAAAAGAGGCAGCTAATCATTCTCTCTTTAGAAGCTAATCTTGCGTGTTATTTCTCTCTCTCTCTCGTTGTAGATGCGCACGGGTCAAACTAAGCACGCTGACATAACCTCACATCATGATGCGTACAGACGAAAATAAAAATATTTTCTGCCAATACAATTTATCCACGCTCAGTATTAGCAGATGCCTGTAGCTTTATTCCTCACCCAGACATCCCGCCCCTCATCCTAACCCCTCCCGCTTCCGATGCTTTTAAATGATGTGGCACACAGCGGGGAGAGAGCCTGGTGTAACTGGAAGAGAGAGAGAGAAAAAATGCCTCGAGACGTGAATTTGACTCTTACGTATGTTGTTTACATTCATACTGCTTTGATTAGTAAAGCAATAATAATAGTAATGATAATAATACAAGCATAATAATACATTTTGTACAACTGTAAGTCTTGGAAGCCCACATATATATTGTACCCATATAAGCAAAAATAAGTTGAATAAGCTTTCCAATTATGTTTAAGGTTGGTGTTCTACATCAGTAGTTCCCAACTTCATTTCTTTGAGGACCCCTTGCCTTGCCTGTGCCAGAGAAGCCGGGATCTCCCAACCCAAACTCCTACCTGCACACACAGTAAAAATGATTAATTACATTTTTTTTTTAGAAAAAATAAAAAGCAATTGTACATTTCTTTTTCTTCTTGTTTTACACTGTAGGCTATATAAACAGTTTGTGTGTGTTTTGGCTAGTGTAAATGTAATATTTACACAGACCTATAAAGTTTTGGTAACCTCAGTACAAAATCATACAGCCCCCCTGCGATATCTAGGGACCTCTTTGCCCCAGGCTGGGAACCACCGTCCAACATGAACATGAAGCACTACTCTAGTCTGAAGTCTTATGCATCCTCCAATGGGGTATCGGTCAGGCACTCACTAAAAGTAGACTTGGAGGCAATGGCTGGTTAAGGATTTACAAAAAGGAAATCAGCCATTGCCAAGTATACAGGTGATAGCTGGTCCTGAAGCATATGTAAGATGACTTCTTTGGAGCTGATCTGGGCTTGAGAGTAAGCTGAACTCGATTTCAAGACAGAGAACAAAAAATGTTCGGAATATCAAGAACAAGTGGATGTAAAACACAATGGTGATGATTTGACAGCTGCATCTTAGCCCGGCCAATCAGACAGTGCTTCTGCAGTCAGTGAAGAGACTTTCAATGAAATAGTACTGCTTGTTCCACCATCATCTTTTAGTTCCATCCATTTTTATCATCCTCTCTGACCACCTTCTCTGTACCCGATAAAGAAAAGCACAGCATGATGCTGCCACCATGTTGTGCAATGGGAAATGTATGCCATTGGTAATGTGCAATGTTATATTCCTTCCAAAGATAGTCTTTTGCTTTTAGACATTTAAAATAGATAGATAGATAGATAGATAGATAGATAGATAGATAGATAGATAGATAGGGTTTTTTGCGTTGGTTTATCTTTTTTCATAACTCCATCAATGAACATGTAACAGGAACGTCATTGAAAGGAGACCAAAATAATGGCCACTTTGGCCACAAAATCTTAAAAAACTGTTGAGGACGGTTGTGTTCCACAAAGACTTATGGGTAATGTGTTTGTGTTAATTGTAGAAGTTCTCCGCTGTATGTTATTGTTTGTGTTCCAAATGTAGCCATTTTCCTTAGATATCCTTTCACTTATGTTGCTGTCAGTGTTTGCTGGTTATTTTCTGCACACCACCACAAAGAGCAGTCCACAGGAGCTAATTTTATGCCTTGTCCTTTGTGATCGTAAGGTGCAAGACTGCGGTGAGTGCTGAAGAATCTATCAAATTAATAGCTCAGTTCCTAGCTGGCAACACGCTAAAAAAGGTCATGCCTTGTTACTGAATAAAAATATTTTTTCAAGTATTTGTCCAAAAAAAATACTAGCAGAAACTACGTTATTAGTGCTTAAACCATATTTGGGTTTGGCTCCACCCCTGATAGAAAGACATTCGATAGACAGTGGGGTAAAACGTATTTAGCTACCAATTGTGCAAGTTCTTGTACTCAAAAAGGTGAGGTATGCCTTTAATTGTCATCATAGGTATGCCTAAACTATTAGAGACGAACTGAGAAAAATATCCAGAAACTCACATTGTCTTATTTTTAAAACAAAATTTGTGAAAAAATATGGTGGAAAATAGTACAAAAGAGAAATCAAAATCAAATTAATATTTTTTGTGGTCACTCTTTGCCTTTAAAACAGCATCAATTATTTTATGTCCACGTACACAAAGTTTTTAAAGGCACTCCACTGTTAGGTTGTTCCATATATGTTAGAGAACTAACCACAGATCTTATTTGGGTATAGGCTTCCTCACATCCTTCTGTCTCTTCATGTAATCCCCAACACACTCAATAAGGTTGAGATCAGAGCTCTGTGGGGGTCTTACCATCATTTCCAGGACTTCCTAATCTTCTTTACACTGAATATAGTTCTTAATAAGTTTAGCTGTATGCTTGGGGTCATTGTCCTGCTGGAGAATAAATTTTGAGCCAATCACATGCCTCCCTCATGATACTGACTGATGGAAATCTGCCTGTATTTCTCAGCATTGATAACACCATTAGAAATGCAGCCCCATACATTCAAGAAACCTTCACCATTTTTCACTGTTGCCTACATACACTCATTATTGTACTGGTCTTTTGCCCTTTGATGGAAAAATTGCCTTCTGCTACAGCCAAATAGTTCACATTTTGACTCATCAGCCCAGAGCACCTGCTCCCATCTTTCTTTACCCAGTTCCGACATTTTAATGCATACTTAAGTCGATTGTCCTTTAGTTTATTTCAAGTATGTTTATATTTCCAATAGTATGTTGAAAATATACTTACCCAAATTGTACTTTTTGTAAATATACTGTATAAAAGTGTACTGGCATCAATCTTTAACACTAACACTTTTAACACACTTGAAAATAATTGTACTATGTTACACTTTACAGAAATAGATTATTCTAAAATGTACTTTAAATGAAAGTTATGTGCACTTTTTAAAGTGTGCTTATCTGATATTTGTTTTTTTCACATATTTTTTATATATTTTAAATTGTATGCTCAGAATTGTTATTGTATTCACGCTAGTTCTTCCGTTCTTTTATACATTTCTTACTGTGTGTATACTACACAGATAGTGATTCTTGCAGCTGTTCTGTAATGTTTAATCAGTTTGGTAAACAAATGTGATATTCATATATATATATATATACAAGCAGAGAAGTTAACAGGTTTGTAAGTAAACCTTATTTATTGGGTTTTAGTTAATGTATATGCTTTTTAATGTGTCCAACAGGAAAACAGAAGAAATTACCCATAATTCACTTGGGAGAAACCTGAAACCGAACCGTGAGTCAAAGCAACGTTACCAAAACATAACTCTTGAGAAAAACGCACATTTAAATTTTCAGAGAAGTCCCAACTCCCTGCATGGATAGCGTTATCTTCTGGTCTATAGGGGCATTGAAGTGTTGAATCACAAGTTCCAAGGTAGACACTAATAATTTACAATTTCAGTAAAAATTTATATATGACAGTGTATTCTCTTAGTTTGAAATATGCTGATATAATTAAAAACTTTAGCATATTAAGAATACATACGTAGTATAAAGTTTATATTTTTAGCATGTTAGCAAATAATTCTTAAAAGCATGCTTTAATTTTACTAATTAAGTATATATTAGTACATGTAAAACCATATATTTAAAGTATACTAAATATATTTTACGTTGTTCCATTTTAGCACATAAAAGTATAGTAAATACACCCTAAGTTTAGCTTTACTACAATTTAATTAATATTAAAATATATTTAGTACAAAATTAGTTGTTCCAAAATAGCATGCTTCAATTTAACTAATCATGAACACATTTGAAGTATAATGATGATTAGTGTTGCTTCAAGTACACAAAAGTATTTCAAATTTGAGTACACTTAGTGCCTTTATTTCTCACCTGGGAGTAGTTGGGTGTACCTGGGTCCCACTGGTTTCTGCCAGTTCTAAACAGATGGCACTGCTGGACATCTTGCAATATCGAAGGGTAATAAGCTTGATGTGTCTGATGTGTGTTTCATCTGCTGCACTAAGTTTCCTTGGCTGACCACAGCGTGTACAATCTTCAACATTGCCTGTTTCTTTTTGCTTCTTTAAAAGAGCCTGAACTGCATATCTTGAAACTCTAAAACTTGATATTTTTGTCTGGGAGAGATCTTGCTGATGCAGTAGAACTTCCTTGTTGCAGTGCTCAATCTTACCATGACATAAAACTATCTTCGACAACCTCACTTTGGTAGCGGAGTTTGGCTGTTCCTCAACCAGTTTTAAGCGTCCTACATAGCTTTTTCTATTTCAGTTTGGTATAAATGTTTGATTATAGCCTACATTACATCTGACTATAATCCTCCCAAATACCTATTTTATGTAAGTGCACTTATAAGAATTGATGGTTGTTTGAAAGCCAATGGCAGTATCATCAAATATTAATTTGATTAAATTGTTTTTTTGTTTTTTGTTTTTATATATAGTTTTTGTTTGCTCACTTTGTATTTTGTACATTGAGAATGTTAAACAATCATTTTCACAATTCTGGTAGCATTCTTTGTTTACAGCATTTTTTTACACCTGCCAAAAACTTTGGCAGAGCACATATTAGCACATCTTTACAAAAAAGAAAGGCAGGGTTGTATTAGTGTTACTATGCATGGCATCTGTATTTTCTGACTGTTAACTGTTTAGAGAGAAAGCCTCCATTCATGTGTGTTTTAAATACAGTGGGAGTTGGACCAGAGGTGCAAATTAATAGTCTTATTACTGTGGCCATTACTGACCCTTTATATGTGTTACTGTTACATAGGATTTTGATTTCCAAACTATGTAAAGAACTTTTCAATTTCAGGGCTTGCACAGAACCTTTGCAAATCTTGTCTGCACATGCGCAGGGTCTGACTAATTATCAAGCAGGCAAATCTGCATTATTAGCAAGAATTATTAACCATTTAACCATCGATTAATCTGTTTGTGAAGGTTTACATGGGCTGAGGTTGTTGTTGTTTTTTGCTCTTAGAAATCACATCTAGCAGGCATTAGTTCTACTTGTAATACACCAAATAATACATACAGTGTTATAGTGTTATATTTGCCTTGTTTTGCATATTATAAAGTAGCGAAACAATGACATTGCAGTTAGACAAAAAGGTTTATTTTATGTTTACTGCTTCTGTTTTCTATCATGTGAAGTCATTGTATTTTTCCATGTATTTACTGTGGAGCATGTCAGGGGTGGCAAGAGATTACTGCCAAACCAAACTCACCAAACCTGCTCGGTTTTCCACCACTACCCAAATATTTTGAAACAATGCATTTTCTTTTCTCAGAGACATGCTTAATCAAGCTTGGTTTGTCACACCCTGTAACCCTGCACAACCTGTTGGGAACCATACAAATATCAGTTTTATGGTGTGTTTATATATATACAACATACAGTATACATACATACATACACACAGTACAGACCTTCCCAATCAGTGTGTGTTCTTTATTTTCATGACTATTTACATTGTAGATTCTCACTGAAGGCATCAAAACTATGAATTAACACATATGGAACTATGTAGTACTTTTCCAAAAATTGTGAAATAACCTGGCCTCCAAAGTCACCGGAGCTGAACCCAATCGAGAGGATTTGGGGTGAGCTGAACCGCAGAGTGAAGGCAAAAGGGTCAACAAGTACTAAGCATCTCTGGGAGCTTCAAGACTGTTGGAAAACCATTTCGGGTGACTACCTCTGGAAGCTGAAGAGAATGCAAAGCACTAATCAGAGCAAAGGGTGGCTACTTTGAGGAATCTAAAATATGAAACAAGTATTCAGTTATTTCACCCTTTTTGTTTCAGTACATACATAATTCCATACATCATATGTTCATTCATAGTTTTGATGCCTTTAATTGAGAATCTACAATTTAGTCATGAAAATAAAGGAAATTTGCAAACTTCCATGAAATAAGAAAGGACATTTCTATTCCATATTTCTTCTATTCAAAAAAATCAAAGTAATTCGCATTTAAAAATTAAACAAACAGGTACATAAATTTGGTCTAAGAATCCAGAAGCCCTCATAACGAGGACCTCAAGAAGAATTTAGTGATTGTTTAAAGGAAAGCACTCTCAAAAGGTATTCTTGCAAAGCAAACTAATTGCATCAGTTCTTAATGTATTTCTAACTTCTTAAATGTTCTTCCAAACCCTGAACGTAATTTCACCATAAATCAGCCCCAAAAATTCAGAGCAATCACTTGTATCTGATGATCTCATCACCTAAATAGGACTTTTTATAAGATTAAAAACATATGAAAGAGGTCCACAGCTCAGATGAGAGAATCTTTTGACATGGCATGATTTACTCTTCAAATCTGACTTTTTTTTAGAAGTTTACCATAAGCCACGTAAGAAAGAAACATTTGGAAGAATGCTCTCTGGTTAGATGAGAGCAAAATTAAACACTGTATTTCTCTAGGGAGCAAAAATCTTGAGATTATGTTCGAGATTCACCTTCCTGCAGGATGATGATCATAGACATTAATCCAGGGCAGAAATCAAAGCATATTCATGTTTTTCCATTTTTAAAGCCTCAAAAAGATGGACTCAGGATGCTTTTCAAATGCATGTAACACTTTCTAAAATTATATACCGGTATATAATTTTTCTCCACAACATTTGAACATCTAGTGTGGTGTAATTCTGCAGAAGGTTTAAACTTTTATTATTCAGAAGGTAAAAGACTGTTTATATAGTTTGCATGGTTGTAAAAATGGGTCTGACACTATTGTTTATGCAGGTAAGCTTTTAAGTCATAAAACTCTGGGGTGAGTTTTATTGCAAGCTGTAAAAAAAACAGGATGTCTGTAGAGTTGGGGTGTTGCCATAAAACCATAAATTCAGAATGAGCTTTTAAGAAAAAACGTCTCACCCATATGACTGTATAATTTTCTGACAGCCAATAAGAGCTAAGACACTGTATGAAAATGTTCTGATTGGAGAGATTAGAAACGCCTAGAGGCCCGGTTGTCTATAAAGCTGTGAAATGAAGATCAGTTAATTGTTCAGATTTCTTTAAGTCTGGACCACAGAGGAACGACGGGGGCAAAATTCCTCTGTAAAACTGCAATTTGTTAATCTGTTCAAAATAAATGTTAAACTGGAAATTGGCTCCATTTTGTCTCTGCTTGAACATGCATTGAATTACTTATGATAATTATTTAATTCAACACTAGACAGAAGATGTTGAAATCAATAAGATTCTGGAAAATGTGAAGTACATATTTATTCAGCTCCTTTCACTCTAATATCCCTAAATTAAATCCACTGCTCAAGTCAGGCAATCCCACACATCTGGACTTTATGGAAGAGTGGCATGAAGAAAACCGAAACAGAGACCTTTTGACAAAAACAGACCATATAGGAGGAGTATGTCCTCTGGTCAGAACAGATGAAAGTAACAGAAAATAACCTCTGCACAGTAGAAAGAACACACAATCCTAACAATGAAATAATGTGGTGGCAGCATCCTGCTGTGAAGAAGATTGTTTTTCAGCAGGCACAAAGAAGCTAGTCACATTTTTTTTTAAAGAATGTGCTAAATGTAGAAAAAATAGCATGGAAGAGAAATCAAAAGATCTACAGCTAGAGTAAAGGTTCATCTTTTAGCAGGAAGCCTAAAGATATAATCTGAGCTACAATGGCGTACATGTGTAATGGCATACATGTGTCTGTCAGAACTTAATGTTCAAAAAATAAACTATCATTGAGGCAGCATCATATTGCTGAGATGCTTTCAATTCAATTCTCTAGACTGAAAAACGACCCACAACAATTCACTGCATCTGTACTTGCAGCAAAAGCTGCAAATGACTGAGATGGGGTCAACACAGATGCACAATTTCGAGTTTGTAATTTGTAAAAAAGGTTTCAACATCATGAACAGTTTTTTTTTTCCTCTTCATGATTATGCACTACTTTGTGGTGGTCTGTTTCATAACATGAGAATATTAAATTTTCATGGGCTCCAAAAAGCAGTTGTACATTTTTTAAAATAAATTCCTATTTGTTACTTGTGTGATTGTACAGTAAGCTGTTGAATCACTGTTAAGCATATACAACCTGTAAGACAGGACATGGAAAAAAACAAAAAAGGGTGTGTTGGAGCAAAGTAGGGTGGACCACGTTCTATTTAAACTCTCCCAAACAGCACAGAGTTCACATTGTGGACTCTCCTCTGAATCCAGGTAAGATCAGGATTTAACAATGTTACTACACTTTACTGCAAATTTTATTCAAATACATTTTGCAATTCTGTTTAACAAAAAACGACTCATTGGATTGGGTGTAGTGAGTACACAAACTGGGCATTAACATTATGCTTCCCTCTTTTTTATTTTTTTATTTTTTAGGTGCACACCTTAAAAAAAAGTCTTCTACTGTCAGGTATGTAAGAAAAAATATTAACAAACTGGATGCATTTATTTAAAAATGTGATTGTGTTTGTTGTGTTTCTTTCCAGATATTTATCCTGCCTAAAAATGAACAAAGATATGACACCTTGTGAGCTTGCTCTGGGCTGTTTGTTCGGCGTCTTCATGGAGAAGCAAGGGGAAGATGGAAAGCTAACCAAACAGGCCTTTTTGCAACTGCTGAAGGAGCAGCTGCCCTCATTTAAGAAGGTAAGGCAAACACTTACATTATTATCAAATTTTCACAGATTTATTTGCCTAATTCTTAATGCATTTACATATGTATTAATGTGCCTTCATTAAAACAGAATTTATAACCCATTAAGCACGAAAAAGTTATATTGCATATTTAGAACTTTGCAAATCAAAATGTGTAAAAAAAGTTGATCATAATTTATGTACTTTATTCGGGTAATTTAAAGCAATATTTGCAGTTTAATTAAACAAATGCTCATGTTTTAATTCCTGTGAAGGGAGGTAACCAAAACATTGGAGATGAGATATTCAAAGGCGTAGACCTTAACCAGGATGGTGCCGTCGACTTCAAAGAGTTTGCTCTGATGATTGCCGGATACGCTGCTGGGAGCTATGAAGTCCTTCAGGATCTCATGAAGAAAGCGAAGTAATAAAATAGCTCTAAAACCATCATAAATTGAAATACTTGGTGTGACATCAAATAAATAAAACCTTTTGCTGCCAAATCTTTTTGCATGTCTGTTAATTCGTTTTTATTATTGGAGTCATAGAAAAAACGAAAAACTGGTTTGGTGGACATTTAGCCCTTGGTATGAACTTGCTAAAATTCATGAGTCACATTGGCTTCAGCTTACTTATAGTAAAAATGTGAAGTGTTTTAAAAGTGTTTTATTTCATGTGAAAAAAACAACTTATATATTTGTATTAGGCAATCAAATTAAAAATGGAAGCTTTTAGAAAAGAATAACTGCAGCACAGCTAAAATGGAAAACAAGTTTATAACGGCAAATTGCATTAATCATTTTCAGGTGTATATGTCTCCCTTTGTATATTATCCTGCTTCACTACATTTAATTTGTGCTGTTTTTCAGCAAAGAAGATGTACTAAGACCAGTTCAGTGTGAATTTAATATAAACCCTAATATGGTCCAAAGGTGAGACTCAAATTCCCGTACTTTATTCCATAAATGTGAACAAAGCTTCATAATTCAAAATGCACAACTTGGTCTTGAAAATGAAATAAAGGACAGTGCTTGTGTCATGAGATACCTGGCTCTACTGGAGTTTAAGCTGGCTGAGCAGGAAGTGGATTTGTGCTGTCTTTATTTACCCTCCTCACCAGCTGAGGGCAGGGTTATGTTAACCCTAACTAGCTCAACCTAACATATGTGTGCACCCTTTTTTTATTTTTTTCTCATTGATTCAGCATGAGCCTTGAAAAAGACTGTAAGTGTTATTCAAACCAAACTGTAACTAACCTAAAACATGCAACCATTAGTTCATTTATACTATACTGCATTCACATTAATCCTGGGGAACTTTGTTACTAAGAGATATCCCTGCTTGTGTGGCAGTAAATACTCCACTCTACCCGTGTTGCAGGGAGAGCTTGCAGTAACATAGGAGTACCACACGAGGGTACTAATTTCAACAATGAAAGCTCTCCTGCCGAAGGTACAAGTATTATGTTTTGTTATGTTTCTTTAGTTTTTTCAGTTTTTCATTTCATTTAATTTATTTCGTCTTGGTCATTTACAGAATTCAAACAAATCATTCAAAACATAAACACAATAAATGACCAGGTGCAGGCAGAAGTACACTATTTTCACAATCTGTAGGCAGCGGTGGGTAACAATTAGTTATAAATATACTCCAGTAATTTTGAGTATATATGTGAACTGCATACTTTTTCTTTGTAACTCTTACTGGAGTAAAATGTCTAGTTACTTTATCCACTCTCCCTGAGGTAACAGAATAAATAAAACGTGTCACTGCACAAATTGTCTTTTTTTTTTTAAAGGACTTGAACTTATTAATTTCATTTCATTTTATGTCAAAGGTCTTCTAAAATTCCGCCAAAAGATTTTCCATACTGTAATATAACTATTTATTCCATTTACACTTTTTCATTTGTACCGAGAAATAATGTAATTCAAATTTTAAGGAAATTCTAATTTATGTTACTTAAGCTGTAATAAACTGCACTGTTTGAGACCGATTTTCTGATTTTCCTTTTAAAGAATGCTGATTATAAAAAAATCTCAATGGTACATACATAAATAATTCATGCCGATTTTGAAAGCATTTGCCTGTTATGGATGTAGCAGAATGGAGACATGTAATGCTATATTTTCAACACAAGGGCGAGTCAAACTCAAAGTTGAGGCATTTTGACAAGGTACAGTCGTGGCCAAAAGGTTTGAGAATGACACAAATATTAGTTTTCACAAAGTTTGCTGCTAAACTGCTTTTAGATCTTTGTTTCATTTGTTTCTGTGATGTACTGAAATATAATTACAAGTACTTCATACGTTTCAAAGGCTTTTATTGACAATTACATATAACATTTATGGAAAAAGTCAGTATTTGCTTGTGTTGGCCCTTCTTTTTCAGGACCTCTGCAATTGGACTGGGCATGCTCTCAATCAACTTCTGGGCCAAATCCCGACTGATAGCAACCCATTCTTTCATAATTACTTCTTGAAGTTTGTCAGAATTAATGGGTTTTTGTTTGTCCACCCCGCTCTTGAGGATTGACCAAGAAATTCTCAATGGGATTAAAATCTGGGAGGTTTCCAGGCCATGGACCCAAAATTTCAGTGTTTTGGTCCCCGGCCCACTTAGTAATCACTTTTGCCTCATGGCATAGTGCTCCATCGTGCTGGAAAATGCATTGTTCTTCATCAAACTGTTGTTGGATTGTTGGAAGAAGTTGCTGTTGGAGGGGGGTTGCCCCAAACAATCATAAAGAGGCTTCATGTGAGAATATGACTTTGCCCCAGTCTCAGCAGTCCATTCACCATACTTTCTGCAGAAGATCAATCTGTCCCTGATGGGTTTTTTTTGGGAGAGAAGTGGCTTCTTTGCTGCCCTTCTTGACACCAGGCCATCTTCCAAAAGTCCTTGCCTCACTGACCGTGCAGATGCGCTCACACCTGCCTGCTGCCATTCCTGAGCAAGCTCTGCACTAGTGGCACTCCGATCCTGCAGCTGAATCCTCTTTAGGAGACGTTCCGGCGCTTGCTGGACTTTCTTGGACGCCCTGAAGCCTTCTTAACAAGAATTGAACCTCTTTCCTTGAAGTTCTTGATAATCCTATAAATTGTTGATTTAGGTGCAATCTTAGTAGCCACAATGTCCTTGCCTGTGAAGCCATTTTTATGCAACGCAATGATGGCTACACGCGTTTCTTTGCAGGTCACCATGGGTAACAATGGAAGAACAATGATTTCAAGCATAACCCTCCTTTTAACAAGTCAAGTCTGCCATTCTAACCCAATCAGCCTGACATAATGATCTCCAGCCTTGTGCTCGTCAGCATTCTCACATGAGTTAACAAGACGATTACTGAAATGATCTCAGCAGGTCCTTTAATGACAGCAATGAAATTAAGTGGAATTTTCATGACAAAGAAGGTCTATGCAATTAATCTGATCACTGTTCATAACATTCTGGACTAGATACTATAATTGCTATTATAAAAACTTAAGCAGCAATGTTTTCCATGTCCAATATTTATATAATTCTCAAAACTTTTGACCACTACTGTAGTTGCTGAGATAAGTTTTGATAGTCTTTTTTTCCCCTTAATGTATTTCTTTCATATTCATCATCAACTTTATTGTCAGTTTGATTTAGTTTGTTCAAGCAGAACCAATTCACAAAAATGTCAAGTGGCGGTTCTTGATTGAATGTCACCCTTGCCGAGCCCCTTCTTTCGTCAATTTCCCATTTATAATGCTAAAAATCATCTGAATTCTGGGGTGAGATTAAATACAGATCAGTTTCTCGTGTGGCCAAGTGCCCATATAGCCCACATAAAGAAAACCACCTCTGGTTATCTCAAACTGACTTTTGACTGATTTAAACTGTTTAGATTTTGCAGACATTGCAGCTGAAGTTTTCACTGTTTCAGAGAAAAAGGAACCAAACCGACTGTTGGGTATTTGACTTTAAAAGCATTCAGAATTCAAACCGATGGTTAGATATTTATTGATGCCAAACAACAAGCTGAATTGACAGTGTGGTATTATACCAGCTCCTTTTAGTCCAAAAGCACCCTCCCCAACCCCTACACATATACCCACACCACCCCAAAACACATAAATACCTTTTTGAATTGCTGAATAAGAAGCTAAGAGGTTTATAAGATCTGTATTTACCCTTTCAGCAAGGTTCTAACCTTGAGATGTGGAGCATGACAAAAAGAGAGAGAAGTACGAGAAACGGTGCTTTCTTATCTTGTGGAAACTCAATTAGCACCGCCACTCCTCATCATCAAACGGAGCCAGGTAATGTGATTTGAGCGTCTGATCTGGATGCCTCTTCAATTTAGAGGTTTCCTAGGCACACCCCACATGGAGGATATTCCAACAAAGACTCACAAAGTGTGGGAGGGGCCTTGTGTTCCTTCTAAACTTAAACCAGCAGCTCCTTTTGGATCGCCAAGAAATTCTGGTGGATCCCAGGGATTGCATCACTCAGGGTTACTTGAAGTGGTACACTCTGCAAGCAGAGACACAAGTTGGTTTTGTTAGAATAAACAGCTGTTTGACCTGAAGTAAGCTACGCTTTCCAGTCATATCCCTAGTGCTCTCGTCTTGATACCAGACAAATAAAAATTGATTCTGAGACGCTTAACTCCTCACATTTTCTTTGGAATCTCGGATTAATGTAGGAATTGTAACTCAAAATAAGGCCACAAACCCTTTTTTCTTGGAGAAAAAGTATTTTCAGATATTTTAATCAGTTGTAATACACACATGACTTGATCAAAATGATCAACTCAAATAAACACATAGGATTACATGTAATTAAATCATTCAGTGATCAATTACTACATAAACAGAGAAGCAAGTATCAATCGGTTTAAATCTCTACAATCATAAGAGGTTCTCCTGGCTACTCCTACACTACAAACTTTATGGTCCCCACCCCTTGCAGTCTGTTGTGGTTACAGTGGACAGAAGAGCCTGACTCACAGCAGCCAGGGCGGTGCCTGAGTATAAAACTTCTGCTGATTTTCTTTCAGTCGTCTGCCCTCTCCTCTACCAGAGACTCCTCACGGTAAGACTTAAACAAACTTACTAACAGTGCTGCTCTCTTACAAGTGGGACCCTGTCAGGAATGTAAGTTAGTTAATATTTTTGTTTTATTTATGTATGTGTGTCTTTTAGTGCTAAATCTAAAAAACATCTCGTTTATAGAACTACTCTGGGCTCCTCTAAACTTTTAGCAATCTTTTTTACACCACTTTTTTCACTTAAGGCCTGAAAGATAAAATAATCCTCATTGTGTGCTTTCTGTTGTCGTTAGACTTCCCCTGTAGGGTGAAATAAGGGTGTGGTTTTTACTGAGGGCATGTACTGTAGCTGCAGTGTCCTCTCTTATTACTTGAATTCCACCACTCTGGGCCTCTCATTTCTCATCTAGTTCAACTTTTCCACTCAGCCTCCTACACCATTGACACATTCTGCTATTCCTGCTACTTCTCCTTTTTTTAAACCGTTGCTACAACAAAGCATCATGAAGATTAGGTTTGAAAAGTTTTCCGCCAACATGAGGCAATGCTTCCTATCTTGCTGACGAACAACTTAATCACATACCCTACATAATAGCTGCTTGTGAACTTTACTCGTTAGTTTAAAGGGTGGCAAAATACCTAGGAAAGAGGTACCTGTATTGCATAATGTTGTAATCCATTAAAGTAAATACTTTAGGTTAAGTATATTGATAAAGTTCTTGATTGATTTGATCACTTTTAGTTGTTTTGTGTGTGTGTTCTCCTTACCAAATTAAAAATGTCATTAAAATCCCTTTTTCCCTCTCTGTTATCTGTAATTTTCAGTCAGCAAACATTCACAGCAGCCATGCCTTCTGACCTGGAGACTGCCATGGAGCTGCTCATCGTGGTGTTCCACCGTTACGCCTCTAAGGACGGCCGTGCAGGGACTCTGAGCCGACGTGAACTCAGAGAGCTGATGGAGAACGAGCTGGCTAACTTCCTTAAGGTGCGGAAATGAGTTTGGAAAGTGTTAAGTGCAACAGTCTGGCAGATTTTCACTTTTGAATTCTTTTGATGTGCCCACACAGTCTCAGAAGGACCCTGGTGCCGTTGACAAAATCATGAAAGATCTGGACGCCAATGGTGACGGCCAGGTGGACTTTGAGGAGTTTGTTTCTCTGGTTGTTGGACTGTCTGTTGCCTGTGAGCAGTGCTATAAGATGCACAAAGGTTTGAAGACGGGAAAACATTGAAAGACAGAAGCAAAATGAAGATTAACAGACCAAATTAAACATTTATTTTGTAAAGATTTTGTTTTTGTCAAATAAACAGACTGACTGATTTTCAACTTCTAGAGTCTCCTGCCTGCTCAAAAAATATGTCATGTGACCGTTTCCTTAAAGCTACAAGTATTTTCTTTTCTTTTTTTTTTACATCCTTTCGTTCATATAACTTTTTAAAGCACTAGTACTACCATCATATTACACATCAAAATGTTCAGGATGCTCACTATTGTGCATTTTTAATGAACTATTGGAGCGTTAGTCTTCCAATATACAGTAGTACACTTGACATTTGAAAACACTTTTTCAGAAAGAAATCTACAACGACAGGAAAATGAACAACAATGTCAGGAAATCTAAATTTTTTGATTGGTTGGCATGTCATAAATAATCTTATAATATTATCCTTGGCTGGACAGTCAGTCTGACTGACTGGCATCTGATACTAGCTCAGGTCTCTTTGAGGTCTTAATGGTTATCATCTTATAATGTTACTAGAGGAGGTTATCAAGTAACACAATATATACATCCAAGGTAAATGGAGGAAAGCTAAACATATTGCACAGCTCTGCCCAAAAAAAAACATAATTAGCATAAAGTAAGGATCAAACATATCATTTTTGATGCAACTAAATCGTATTGAGCTTGACCATCCTTGGTCCTAACCTCTTGATGGCTTCTTGGTGCTTTCTATAGTTTTTTTCTCACTGACTCATGGGTCTGAGTTCATTAGATCACTTTAGACTTAAGCCTATCATTTTTTTTGGATGAGTTATTATTATTATTATTATTATTATTATTATTATTATTATTATTATTATTATTATTATTATTAAGCATTATAAACTTAAAGATTGGTTTGGTTTTGGTTTACCACAGTAACAACCAAGATTTAGGATTTCGACTAATCTTGGATATTTGAAATGCGTTCTAAATTTCTTAGACAAGGAAAACTGTTCTAGTAACAAAAAATTCGTACCAATATAAGATAAAAACAATAACAAGGAAGGACATAAATTCTACATATTTTGGCAATTCCAAGAAACCACCAGCAGGAATCAGAGGTTATATTGGCCAAATGCATAGGTGCAGCAAAACAGAGGCCTTAAGTGACCTGGAGCAAGACAGTTATTTCAGTTGAAAGGTATGAACTGCACCTGTAACCTGCATGAAGTGCCTATGATTTAAGTTTTTTTACTTGAATAGGGATTAAGCTAAAGCTGTAACTTTTAGAACTTTTACCTCCTTGTAAAACTCAAGATGTAGATCATTCTCTTGGCAAGAATGCCAAAGGAGCTAGTTGTAATTATTTGATCCTCACCTCTGTTTTATGCCTCTCTAACTATGAAAGAAGAGGCGAACTTTGCTTCCTTGCTTCATAAAGTCCTGCTTATCGTTGCCCAGAGGAATCTGCAGAATGTTCCAGGCACAACACACCCTGTTGTGAAGTATGACCAGTCATTCGATGTTGCAACTTTCAACGTGATGATGCAAAGGATGGACATAAGTTAACTGAGAAAGAAGGTTGCTTTGATTATTGTCGATGACACCTTTAGGCAGTGTTGAAACTAAGAGAGATAGAGTCACAAGATGCATTCAATTGAGTAAAGAGGTCTTTGCATTGTGACGCATGTCTGGTGAAAGATAGGAAAAGGGCAGCTCCACCCTTCAACCCCCCTTTCTGGTTCACCTTGGAACAATACAACTGGAATGACAGAATTTTTTGTGTTTCATCAATGATATCAAATTAACTTAATTTACAGAATTGAATAATTTAATCCTAAGTGGCCAGTTATGAGTATTGGTAGGGTGCCTGCGCCAGTGGTGAAGGTGAAACCTCAACTTCCTCCCTGAAATATTAAAGTCATGCAGAAAATACCCTATATCCTCATGTGCAGGGTCTTCTGGTTTCTCAGTCTTTGTGGTAACAGGGCAAACACTGCAGTTGCTATGTAATGTTCTTCTGACTGCACACGTCTGTGTGTGGTGTGTTTACAGACGCACCACGCCCATGTGACCCAGAGCTGAGTTCTGTCAGGATTTCCAGCTTGAATCAGTTTCACTGTTTTCACACCAATCTGCGTTGCTGTGTGGAGGTTACTTTTTGTTTTGTATCAGGTTCTTATAAATTTTGTCAATAACAGATTGTGCTGGTGCTGAATTCAGATATATAGACACTATATATCTTAACAAAAAAGAAATCAGTATTTTTAAATCTACTTGATCCCATTTTCATATTCAAAGAAATTATTTTAGTGATGTTCCCAGAGCTCAAATGACTCTGGAGGCAAAAATCCCGATTCTTGCTCCAGGCCCTTTAAAATGAGATGAGCCCTCTGTCACTCTCAGTTATTATTGCTAGAGGAATTGTTTGTGAGGGAGTCCGCTGCCTAAGCTGCAGATTTAGCTTACATTCAGACCCTCAAACCAGGCATGACTTAGATACACAACCAGGAACCCCTCATTACAAAAACAACATATTTTTGTCTGAACATTGAAACCCTTCTTTCTTTGGCCATCGAGAGCACCAGAACATTTTCCAGTGGCCTGGCCACCAAACCGGCGATCTCAGCAACAGCTTTTTTTGAGTTTAAGTCATGCTTGATTTCTAAACAATCATCCGTCAGGCGGCTCATCGGGGCATTACACATCATTGTTGGGCACAATACCCCCTCCTCTCTTTTTGTGAGGGTGTATGCCAAAGTACTGCAGTCAGGCCCTCCACCTCCCACCTTTACCTCCAGGGGCAAAATGGAGCAGAGATCGAAAGGCCAAGAGGAATGGTGGAGCAGAGAGGGGGGAGATTTAAAAAGAAAAAAAGCACTGACCACAGATGCACCAAAGGGCTGTAAAAATAACAGACGTTTGTCAGTAAGGGGAAAAGGGGAGATATTAAACACTATTGGTGACCTTAGACTCACAAAAATCCAGCACAACTAGCTTAATGCTGATGGGCTAAAACGAACTAAATAAAATAAAGGTTTTAAGTTGGAACAAAGGATGTTGCAAATCTTACAATAAGGTCAAATACGTAAACACAAGAAAACATATGACATGAATATTGAAATCTAATTGTTTCATTATATTATTTCATTTAAAGGCACAGTGTGTAATTTTCGGCCAGTAGGGGGCAGTGTATACCTAAATTATCACAAGCATGCGGTATCTGTGTCTTCGAGTAAGAAACTCAACAACGGAGGTCCAACTAATGCTGTTTTCAAATGCTCAATTCCCTGAGAATTATCTATTTGCAGCAACATGGCGAGCATATCAGTCTCTCTTTCATCGCTTGGAACTAGTGAAGAGGTAAAAATTTATTTATGGCGAAACTTTTTTGCATTTAGAGGGGAAATTAATGTTTTAATAGCGGGCATGTTCCGTGCGCTTTGTCCGTCTGGGCTCTTGTAGAAGTAAAGACGTCATCTAATATGGCTTTCCCCTGAAAAGAGGACCCCCGCCTATGTATTTTAAAACTTATTTTTAAAGTCATATTTTACAATATCGCCAATATTTTGCAATTAATGTGCTTTACGTATTTATTATTACATAATATTTTAATGGCTATTTTCAAAGATGTACTGCAAAAACTACACACTGTCACTTTAACCTTTATTTTACTAGGTAAAATCCCATTTAGTTTAAGAGCATTTCATGTTATATGAAGGCAAACAGTACATTAAAATAGTGTCATTTATTTAATCTGAAAACCTTAGATGTTATGAGTGTTTTTGAAGTTTTCCTTACAAAAATGGAGAAGGGAGTCGGGTTAGCGCCGTCATCAGCACAGGTGCTGCAAGAAATCGTGTAATTGTAATTGTCAGAACTGAATTATTTCTAATATAATACAAGGACTGCACAAATTAGTACTGGATATTTTAAGCTTATATGCATTGCTGTTGTAGTTTACTTTTCAGCCACTAATTGCGCAATTTCTACCACTTTAAAAAATGAGAGAGGCCTGTATTTTTATCATGGGTATACCTCAACTATTAGAGACAAAGTGAGAAAAAAAATCCATAAAATAACGGTCTGATTTTCTATAGAATTTATTTGGAAATTGCGGTGGAAAATAAGTATTTGGTCAATAACAAAAGTTCATCTCAATAGTTTGTTATGTACCTTTTTTTGGCAATGACAGACGTCAAGCATTTTCTTTAAGTCTTCACAAGGTTTTCGGATACTGTTGCTTGTATTTTTGCCCATTCCTCCATGCAGAGCTCCTCTAGAGTAGTGATGATTTGGGGCTGTTCAACTCCCTCTAAAGATCTTTTATACGGTTGAGATCTGGAGACTGGCTTGGCCACTCCAGGACCTTGAAATGCTTCTTACAAAGCCAATCCTCTGTTACCCATGTGTGTTTGGGATCATTGTCATGCTGAAAAACCAAATCATGTTTCATCTTCAATGCCCTTGCTGATGGAAGGAAGTTTTCGCTAATAATGTCACGATACATGGCCCTATTCATTCTTTCCTTTACACGGATCAGTCGTCCTGGTCCTTTTGCAGAAAAACAGCCCCAAAGCATGATGTTTCCACCTCCATGCTTCACAGTAGGTATTGTGTTCTTTGATTGCAACTCAGCAGTCTTTCTCCTCCAAGCACTACAAATAGTATTTACCAAAAAGTTGTATTTTGGTTCCATCTGACCATATGACATTCTTCAAATCCTTTTCTGGATCATCCAAATGCTCTCTAGCAAACTTCAGACGGGCCTGGACATGAACTACTTTAAGCAGGGGGACACACATGGCAGCGTAATGTGTTACTGATGGTAGCCTTTGTTACTTTAGTCTCAGTTCTTTGCAGATCATTCACTAGGTCATGAGTTCTGGGATTTTTTGCTCACTTGTCAACATTTTGACCAAACAGAGTGAGATCGTGCGTGGAGCCCCAGATGGAAGGAGATTATCAATGGTCTTATATGTCTTCCATTTTCTAATAGTTGCTCCCTCCGTTGTTTTATTCACACCAAGCTGCTTACCTATTGCAGATTTAGCATTCCCTGCCTAGTACAGGTCGACAATATTTTTTCGCGATCCTCATAAAGAAGAAGTTACAGTGCTTTGACAGCCGGAAATGTTGCTTGGTTGTAGGTGACCAAATACTTATTTTCCACCATAATTTGCAAATAAATTCTGTCAGGTTTATTTTCTTGTTTTTATCTCACAGTTGAAGTATACTTATGATGAAAACTACAGGCCTTTCTTATCTTTTGAAGGTGGGAGAACTGGTGGCTAACAAAAAATATTTAGTCCCACTTTATAAAAGACATTGGAAGTTGGGGATCAACAAAAATTGCTGATTAATGTTAACAAAAACAATGTGGTAAAAAAAACCTGCCCACTTTAAGCAAGGCTAATCTATTTGTAGAGCAAAATTCATGCACAAGGCAATTCAAAGTGCTTCACAGTTGCATAAATTAAGAAAACAGATAAACAGAAAAAAATAATCAACTTAAAAAATAATTAATTACAATTAAAAGCAAGAGTGCAGATAAAAGACTTTTACTTGTCTATGCACGGGTAAAAAGATCTGTTTTCAGCCTGGACTTAAACATTGTTAGAGTTGAGGCTCGTCTCACATCCTCATGAAGACTGTCCCATATTTTAGCTGCCTGAAACTGAAATATGCCGTGTTTATTGTTTTTGATTCTGGGAACCACCAGGAGACCCCTCCCTGAAGTTCTCAGGGCCCGAGATGGTTGATATGTCTCTAACATGTCAGAGATGTACTTTGGTGCCAAACCATGAAAAGACTTGTACACAAGCAGAGCTGTTTTAAATTCTATTCTCTGAGCGACTGGAAGCCAGTGCAGAGACCAGAGCACTGGACTAATATGGTCGTATTTCCTGGTTCTTGTCAGGACTCGAGCAGCAGCGTTCTGGATGTACTGCAGCTGTCTAACAGCTCATTTAGAGAGGCCAGTGAGCAGGCCGTTACAGAAGTCTAACCTGCTGGAGACAAATGCATGGATAAGTCTCTCTAAGTCTGGTTTCGACACTATTCCTCTGATCTTAGCAATGTTTTTCAGATGGTAAAAAAGTTTTGATGTTATTGCTTTGATGTGGCTGTTTAAGTTCAGGTCCGAGTTCATGATTAGCCCTAGATTTCTAACTTGATTATTTTGGTTGAAAACAGAGGGACTCAAGATGACTGAAATGACGGATTTTACGTTTTATAAAAGAGACCCCTGATCCTGCAAGATGCCTTTTATAAAGTACAAGCTTAAGCCACTAAGGCATAAAAAGGTAGATACAATTTCCATGCTAGATACACAGAAAGAGAAAGAAGGAAAGAGAGAGAAATGTTCACAAAGACAACTCTATCAGACAATGATAAAACAAAAACAGCACACACATACATACACACACAGATAGATAGCATTCAAACTGAGACGCCACAGTATTGACTGTGGCACAGTTATTTCTGTTTTGGCTCTTTGGTGTTTTCTTTTGAGAAGTGACTCTAAGTCATAAATTCAATCGTTTGTAAAGAAAAGTGGAGCCCCATGGGACCTTAACAGACAGCTCACAGTGAGTCACAGTGCCCAGTGTTTTCAGTTTATAGTCACATGCCCTTAAAACAAGTAAATAAGATCTGAAAACACCCTTCTGCTTACACAGAACACCAGCTCACAGTTAATGTTATGTTGCAGAGCTTTGCCCAGGGATTAATTCCTCTTGAGATTGTTTTACTTACAGTAACTACAACTTTCAGTGTATTTATATTGGGACATTCAATAGATTCTACACAGTCTGGAAAACTTAGAAAAAGTTTGGATTTGGTTTCAGTGTTGTCCAGGTCTGGATAAGCCTGGAAAAAGAGAATAAGAGGGAAATTATTTGTATGCCCACACTCCTATTCGATTGTGTAAATGTTATGTCCTTACGAGGGTCATTCCTTTCTTGCTTTTCCTTCCTTCACTTCATTGTGTCCTGCATCAGTGTTTCCCAACCTTTTGCGACTTGTGAGTCATTTTCTCAGACCACACAATCGCCATTAGTTAAATATGTTAATGATTCTCCAGAAGTAGAATCTACAGCTGATTATTAATTGAAAATCATTGTTATTTGTTTAAACTCCCTAACTTGAACATTTATTTCTCAAGCATTTTATTATTTTCACTTCAAATTAAACATGGCAACACACAAATACTGCATATGAATGTTGCCATGAAAGGAATAAGCAATCTGAAAATAAATTCTAAATACATTTTTAAAAGTAAATAAAGCTCCCTTTGCTATTGTAAAAATGGCAACTCTTTTGAATAAATCACCTTAAACAGACATTTAAACAAAAAAAACTGAAACAATGACCATACCAGTTTTACTCTGTTTTCATCATCAAACTTATATTTAATGAGACACCTGAGCTTGGTTATCTTTGATAAGCTCTGATAGATCTGGGGGCAGAGTCTTCTCCAGGCAGTTCTTCATATTAACTTTCTTCCTCTGCTGGGTTTATTATTCATTTGGGAATACATTAGGCATAATACAGCTCAGCCCGATTTTCTTTTACCAGGGTAAATCGATGTTGTTGAATTTCTGATACTCATCATCTGGGAAATAAAATATTAAATGTTTTCACATACCTTCTGTAATGTGCTCACGTTCCACTAGGTGTAAGTTTACCCCTATTTGGGAATCGCTGTCCTACATGACATCTTCGTAGCCTTCCTTTATTCTTTATTTTCTTGTGCCCTTCATTTTTTTTTCTGCATGGTGTCCTATTTTTCTTTCCTTTCTCTTCCTTCCTTCTTTCCTTCCTTCCTTCCTTCCTTTTGTAGATCAAAGGGAAATGTTCATTCTTTTTTGCAAAAATTTTTAAAGTTGATGAATAACTGGACAAAGAGGATCTATGAACATCATTTTTTCAAGTCTTGCCCTAGATTCTTAGTCAGATTTAGACCTAAACCTTGGTCTAAATCATTCAATTCTTGCTCTGGGGGAATGTTTGGGGCTGCTGTCCTGCTGTAAAGTGAACATAACTTCCGTCACAAGTCTTCTGCAGTCTCTGTTTCTTTATATTTAGCTCTGTCCTTCTTCACATCAACTTAACAACTTCACCAAGCTCAAGAAAAGCCTTCCCGCGTGATGCTGCAGCCATCAATTTTTATCGCTGGGAAAATTTGCTTTCTGACATACCACTGTACATTTTTTAAATTTTCATTTGCAGAAAACTATGCAATAGTTCGTGTTCGTCTATTACATAAAATCCCCATGATATATACAAGCTTGAGGCTATAACATAAAAAATGTAAAACAACAAAGATTCAGATATTTTTTCTAAGCACCATATCTAAAAGCACTGAGCAAAAAGTCATTTTGAATTTAACAAATGATCAAATCGTGTTGACACATATGGTTTTCCAAGAATGCCTTGGAATTGGTAAAAGCACAAAAAGTATTTTACATGTTTTATTTAGTTAGACCACACAACTAACAGCGAAGTTTAATCTGATGTCATGATTTATTATGAATGCAAAAGAATTTGAAGTAAGGAAAAATTATGATCTGAGGATACAATTTTATTTCATAATAGTTGTTTTTTTAGGAACGCACAAATCCTTAATAACAATGCAAACAAAAAGTGGATTACAATAGAAGAAGGTAAATGTAATTCTATTGTAAATGCTGTATTTGTTTATTGATTGACTTTAAGACAAACAGTATGTAGACCAAATACAGTAATAAGGTAAAAGATAATGTAAGAAATTTGAAAAGTAAGAAGAGGAAAGGAGGAGTGGCTCCAGATGAGAGGAGTGTTCATACAGACAAGGATTCAGGGTGTGGTGATGTATAAAGCATCATTCAGAGTCGTTTCTGCACCCTTGCAACTCTTCAAAAACAGATCACCAGCGTCGGATCTTCTACCGTCTCAACCTGGGTGAGTAGAAAGCCTTTGGGCTTTACTTTTTCCGTTTTTTTTTTTTATTTACTTTAATCTTAAACAATTTATCTGCAGCTTAAAGTAATATAAATCCTCACTTTAAAAAATCTTAACATGCAAAAATATCGTTTTTTGTTTGTGAAGTTTAAGATGAGCTGCTGTATTTTTTAGTTGGGTTATAAAAGTCACTTTCACAGTTTAATCTCTAAGGCCTGTGGCTGATTTTTTTTCTGCCAATTTTAAATAAAACTGAAAACTGGATGCCATGAAAAAAAATTAAGCTCTTTCGTGTTGTTTATGTTCTACAAGCTATATCAATAATTTTATACAGTCACTAGTAAGGTATTTTCTTTTCTCTCTTATTTTTACTTGTTTTTATATTAACAAGCAATTGGAGGAGAATGCTGAAACATCTGAACTGATGTTGTGTCCCTTTCCTTTGCAATTCCCATCTGCTTACAAACCCTCTGATGGCACAGTTTCCTCTGTTAACCATGCTCAAGAGAGGAGTCACATTGCAACCACAGCTGGTTTAGCAAACCTTTACAGAACTATACCTGGTGCAAAAAGTTAGCATAAACAACATCATCTTACATTATCAATGATTTTTAAGGATATTGATTTGTCAATATGTTCAGGTAAGTTAATCTGCAGAGATGGAGGTGTTGCCATAACAATGACCCATATCACTCTGTTGTGTTAGAGACCAGAGTGACATAGGAGTGGAGGGGCCCAGATGGAATCCCAGAGTGTATTTTTATCCAGCTCCATGGAAAAGCAAAAAGGAAAAACACAGACAGTGAAGAACATAATGACATCAAGCGCCAACTGAGCTAATGAACAAAAAGCGCACTGTTTGCATTCGTTTAATTATTTTCAGATATTAAAACGTACCTTGGGATTTAAAAAGATGCAGTGAATGAGAGTAAAATAAGATCCCAACGAAATGTGTCACTGTTCAGATACTCACACTGCATTACTTTTTTTCTGTTTCTTTGTATTCTCTTTTCTTTTATCATGAAATAGCTGCCATCATGTCTGACATCCAGAAGGCTATGGCCCTCCTCATCACCACCTTCACTAAGTACGCCAGCAAGGATGGTGACAAGCACACCCTGAATAAGGAGGAGCTGAAGGAGCTTCTACAGAATGAATTTGGAGATCTGCTGTGTGTAAGTTAGCTATTCATCCACAATAGGTCACTGTTACAGTGTTTTGTACAGATGTTTGTACCTTTTGAACTTTTTCATATTTCTTCACTTTATCGTTGCATACTTCATTATATGTGTTATGGAGTTAAGTGTACATGATACATGGTTTTCAACATTTTAAGAGATGTGTTTTGCATTTGTATTCAGTCTCCTCTTTTTTGTAAGTTCACAAATAAAATCCAGCCCAATAATTGGCCATTGAAAGTCACTAAATTGGTTTACCGACACCATCTCTGTGACTCAACTACAGTCTACAAGAGTTCTGTGAGGACCTTAGAGGTTTGTTAATAAGAAGTTCGGAGATAAAGTTGTGTAAAGTTGAGTAAAGAAATTGAACATGGGGTTAGGCTATAAAACAATATCCTAAACCTGGAACATCTCACAGAGCTTTGTTTAGACCTCTATAAAAATGGGCCTGACTACAACTCTACCATGACGTGCACCCCCATGTGTAGGGGTAGCGGGACAGAGTTGACGGGAAGATGGATGGAGATAATTTAAAGCCAACCCAGGAAGAAAATCTGTTTAAATATGGGCTTTTTTCTTTAAAAAATTACATTTTAAAATTAAAATGTATTATTCTTGTGAGTGGTAAAGGGAAGGAACGTATAGTAATGACGTTTTGAAAAAACAATTAGTTGTATTTATAATAAACACAAACAAAAAATTAAGCTAAAATTGTTCATAATGCTCAAAATTCAGTTTCTTCGATCTTTAAAAGGTTTTCCCAGTTGATTTTCTGAACTATTATTTTAACTATTTTCTCTTATGTCAAGGAACAAAAAGCCAAAAGTCACATGTGACAACTAACTTGAGCCTGCAGACAACCAGCCCCAAGTGACCTCTTGACAAAAAAATGATTTTGTTAACAAATGGCTTTATCTAGTCTAATAAATGTTAGCTCAATGTTAGCTCAAATCAAAGGTCAATTTTTTGAATTTTTGATTAATCATTTAATTTTTTTAAAGCTACAAACTTACAAGCTTCCATCCATCCATTATCTATTCCATGGATCCTCGAAGCGTCAAGGGTAGACTGGTGGCTATCCCCAGCATTCAATGACTGAAAGGCGGGGTAAACCCTGGACAAGTCGCCAGTCCATCTTACAAACTTTTATTACAACAATAACGTCAGCATTAAAAAAATTGCTCCGACCCATTAAAATTACCAAATTTATCCTCACTTCAGTGTCCTGTGTTCAAATCAAAAGATGAGTTGTGCAAAATGACCAAATTAAAAAGCCAAATGTTTGATACCAGCATAAAACCACAGGGCCCTCCAGTATAGCTTTAATAAGTAATATGACAACCAGCTTGTTCTCCCCTACATATCTTTAATAAACAGGTGGACTTTATCTTCCTGCAAGACAAAGACCCTAACAAACCACCACAGCTACAATGGCATGGTTAGGATCAAAGCATGTTCACATTCTTATTTAATTGGAATTTGAAAATGTTTTTTGTTGTTGTTTGTTTTTTATAGAGGAACTTTACTAAATCTCACTGTGCTCCAGCTTTTCACAATGAATGACAAACCAACTTGTATTTGTTATTTTCATGCATCTCATAAAAGCGGTAGTCCAAACTCTAAAGTTCTTTGTAGCAGGAGCAAAAGTTAGTTCTACAAATTATTGACTTAGGATGACATGAATGGATATGCAATTCATAATTTTCAGATTGTTATTTAAGTAAGCATTTTTTCATCAACATCTCTGCAATGGCTTACAGATGGCATATCACAGAAAATACAGTTGCAAGACACTCTTTCCGTAGCTCTGCAGTTAAAATTGGATTATTACATTTCAGGTCTGAAGTCAGAAATAGACTAACACTTTGTTTTTGGGTGCAGAAAGCAAATGACCAGACAGCAATCGACCACATCTTCAAAGACCTGGACACAAACAAGAGCAACAGCGTGGATTTCAGTGAGTTTGTCAACCTGGTGAGCTGCATCACCCAGATGTGTCATGAGCACTTCATTGGGAAAAAATAAGAACCCAAGCGCCCTCTTGTGGTTGACTGAAATCTCCACCGTTTGGAAAAAAGTACAACACACTGAATTCACATGACTTTGTCATGAAAAATTAAATAAAGTGTTTTCCTCTGAAACAAAATATCTGGTGGTTTTGCATTATATCTTATTTGAATTTTCTATTTTTTCAAAGTTTTATAGATTTTTTCTATTTTTTATACATTAGAAATATAGTACTATTAGACATTTTGAAACTTTAAAAAAATATCTTCAATTAAAAATAAAACTTTTGATTTGAATCTCACTTTGCTGCTGATACACTTCAAATTTCCTCCCTCAGGGACATATCAATGATGTTTCTAGCTTATTACTTTTTTTTGCCCTTAGGAATATAGAGGTACAGGCGCAGGCTACATTTTTAAATAAAATGTTTGACATTTGAAATTATTTATTTGATGACTAATTTATTTATTTTAGATGGCATCACTTTTGGCCCTCCATTATTTTGTAGCTGTTTGACGCTATCGTACACCTGCTTCAACAAACATACAGTCATCTGGACAAAGCAGGCAGCAAAGGACTTGAAAAGGCTAAACCTGATGAACATGTCTGGTTCTGTTCTGGGACTGATTTAGACCCACCGGAGAATATGTGCAAATGATTTCTTCACAAACTGAAGAAAAATATTGGCAACCTTGAGCACCTTTATTATGAAGCTCATATAACAACAGAGTGTCCTTAGTCAGAGGCTTCATTAGACTCACTGTAATATAGACTGCTACGGGAGATTCTTCCAGCCCACAGCCTCTACAACAACTCTTTGAAGAATTTTGTGTATGACTCACAAATTTAATTTTTTCCTTTGGGAAAAACAAAGTATTTGAATTGAGCTGAATGAACATGATTTTGAAAGGTTCGCTTAGTGTTGATTGCATTTAAGAATACATGTTTTAAATGCTGCTTTAGCTTTTATTTTCTTCCAAATCTCGGAAACCCTCCATCTCTCACAGACAACAGCGTAACATACTGACGCTTCCGGTTGGTCACGTTGTGTTGATGTGACTCGTGACGTCATCAAGGGGCGTGTCCTCACCGACAGAGTCGGTCTGTTTGGAGCTAACGAAAGAGAAGGGACAGAGCTCAAGTGTTGTTTTGAATTTACTGGAAATCACCGACTGCAAAACGAGGAGGGGGAGATTTCGGTACCCGTTAGAGAAGAAGATGGCGGATGTTGGAGAGGACGAAATTCGACCGGCTAACCCCACGGCGTCGCGCTACAACGGTCCAGTCGTCGGTTCGTCCGCGGGCCAGAACGCAGCCATGGTAACGTCTGGTCCTCGGATAGTGCGGATCGTCAAGTCGGAGTCGGGCTACGGTTTCAATGTTCGCGGTCAGGTGAGCGAAGGAGGGCAGCTTCGGAGCATCAACGGGGAGCTGTACGCTCCTCTCCAGCACGTCAGCGCCGTTCTACCCGGAGGTGCAGCAGACCGAGCGGGGATAACGAAGGGTGACAGGATCCTTGAAGTGTAAGTCAGCGTCAATCCTTCCACTACAAGCTACTGACGCTAGCTCCTCGGCTTAGCCTGTTCAATGCAATTTGAAGTATGTGTAGCATTTGTATTCGTTTATACTTGGAGCCATCTAACAGAACCATTGAAAAATATATTACATGAGTATTCTGAGTGAAACATTTTGCGGGGAAGTTCAAATGACCTAGCTGGGGAGTTAAACAGAACGCTAACCAGCTTACATAAGTTGGACAACAGCCTGTGCATGTTGATTAGCTGGCGGTAACTAGCAAGCCTGGTTGCTTCTGATTTTCCCTAAACAGCTTGTGCGATGGCTGTTCCAGTGGGGTAAAAAGGGTTTAGGTTAAACAACAACTAGGTTGACTTCCGCATGGTAGAAGGATTTGTGTTTGGCTTGGTGGCGGTGTTCCTCGACATCATGGTTTAGAGCTAGCAGCCTTTAGGAGGAGCCATCCACAGCCGTGTTGTTTACATCTTTAGAAGGTTGATGTTTTATCTGCTATTTTTCAGCTTTCCCTTTGAAGAATTTAGGGTTTAAGGTTATTTTCAGTTACACTATAAGTTTATTTCTGAGTGCAGATGCCAAGAGATAATAAATATAAACACATCATTTAAAGCGTAACTATAGTTTTTACCTCTACAACGGGTTCCTGTTTGTTTAAATTGATGACTTAAAATATTATCTCTGTGCTGCCCTGTAATGGGGTGGTCTCCAGTATTCATTGGGCGAGAGGTGGGTTACATCCCTGACATAACACCAGTCCATCACAAGGCAACAGAGTGAGACACACTCGAACTTAAGGGAAAATCTGAGTATTCAGTTATAGTAGTTTATTAATAGTCATGTGTTTGGAATCTGGTAGGAAACTGGAGTACCTGGGGAGAACCTGCAAACTCCATGCAGAAAGAGCAAGTGCTAACCAGTGTGTCAGCAAGCAGCCCTGTTTCAGTTATTGTAAACATCTTTTTTTAAGTATTTGAATCTTATTTGAATTTTTTTCCGTTAGCATTTACCTCATATAAAATAATACACATTTGAACAGGGATTTGCACTGTAAAGTAAAAAATGGATAAATACAAATACAAATGTTAGGGCCGGTCGCATGGAATGAAGATGAGAATCAAATCATAAATTGAAAATGTAAGGGAAATACTTATCAAATTTCTTTATTTAATGCAGAAAACTTACAATAGTTCCTATTGCTGCTAATTACTGCAACTCCTTTATTTTTCCATTTGTAATCAAATGTTTTTGTTTTTTATAAGACTTAAAAAAACATCAAAAACTTTCTAAAATAGTTTTTCTCAGTGATTATTGTACAATTTTCTCACTATATAGTATCTCTAAGTATAACGACCAGAACCGACTCTTAGTTTTGCTCTGCATAAGTAGAGAGTGCAGTTAATATCTTACCAGACATGTTGCTTTTAGCTTGTTCACTCTATCTTAGGCATAGTAAAAACAATGAATGGTGCTCCGTATAGTTTCCATTCATGACTATCAAAGATTTTGGAAGTCACAAATTTTTTCAAACAGCTGAATATGTCTGTCTTTTGAGGGAAAAGTGTGACGGACTTCTTTCAGCAAGCAGAACTGTAGCAGAAGAAAACGGGGGTCTCTTTCTCTGGGATCTCATTAAAATCACAGTAAAGATTAGGAATATTATAACATAATGTTTTAGTTTCTTTAAAACAGTTTCTTTTCTCTTTTTAAGCTTTGTTATACCTTTATACTAGTGATTAATCTGTCCTTTTTGTTGACAAAATGTCCTCAAATTCCCCAAAAATCCTGTGACTTTTGACTCTAGTAATGGACAAATGCTGAAACGTGTTTTCTTTATATCTTACTGTAAATGGCTTTTTCATTTTTCTAGTCGCGACACGTTGGCTTTTAAAGCAACAAGAGACGAGAGAACATGTTCACCAACGCTAATGAACCTGATCATAGGTCTAAACAAGGAAGGAGCCAGAACAGAAAAGAAAAACAAGGAACTCTGGCCTGCTGCGACTTGCTGAGGCATCAGATTTGTTTTTAAACACCCCTTTTCAGTTTTTCAGCCCTTTTTATCACTGAACGTCTCAGGTCACATGACTGAACCAATACTTAGCATGTGATATATTAACCAGTTGGACCATTTTAGGAAACCTGACAGAGATCAGCTGATTAGGTATGACAAATGCCAGCATTGTTAGCAAACAAGGAATAAGAAACAACTTTTAGAAGCATTGTGCCATTTTATCTGCTCGATTGTGACCTTGCATTTTTCCCGACTGTGTAGAAGTAAGAATAGGCATGCTGTGTCTGCATACTACATAAAGATCCTAGTGACAAGCAATTACTGTATACATTCTTTTAATAATCTCTGACCACTTAGGAGAGCTGTTCTCAAAGTCACACAACTATTTGTTATTGTTGCTTTTTCACTTGAAGATATTTCAATGAACTGAAAAGTCATGCGAACAAAAGCATAGCAATGCAGTCGATGATCTTTTACAACCTTAGTATACGTCTAAAATCTACCTTATTCAGCCACAGTTTGTATAAAATGTGTGCGATAATAAACAAACCCCTAACCTACCAACACCAAAACAGAGACCTCTTAAATACGAGAAACAGGAAAGGAGGGTTAACATGCATACAGTTATTCTTTAACGAGCTTAAGCACACAAAAAATTTTTTGGTCAATATCAGCAAGTAAAATGTGTAAAAAAATCCTTCAAATATTGTATCATATGTTTTTTGTTTTTTTTTACAGAAAACAAATTGTCTTGTTCTTTTATTTAATATGTTGTTTTCTCTGTTAAAGTGTTAAAAGTATTAAAACCTCCCCTTTTTATGCTCAAACACAATAGAAACATCCTTATTGCTGGGCCAATCTTGACAAATATTTAAAAAAAAATCTTACTTATGTATGGATGCTCCAATACTGGTGTCGGGTATCAGGTCAGATACCGCTCTTATGTACTTTATCAGTTACAGTTAACCTAAACAATTCATTGCATTTTTTTTTGTGTGTGTGGTAGAAGTATCGGTATTGGTACTCAGTATCGGCAAGTACCGAAATTCAAGTATTGGTATTGTATCAGTTTGAAAAAAGTGGTATCGTTGCATCCCTATACTTATGTTGAGTTATTGCTTAAGATTATGTCTCTTACATGTCATTACTTATTTGTGTCGGAGTAAATAGCTTCTGGGACTAGAAAAAAAAGCACCACTAAATTAATCAGGACGATTAAATGTCATAATTTTTTATATCATCATCCTTAATAACTTATAGGTTGCTGGGAGGAAACTTGTTTTCATTAGGTTATCGGTCATTGTTTAATTCTCAGTTGATCACTCTCTGATTACAAGAAACACATTAAATAAATATTTTATTAAAAACAAAACATCAAATTTTCATTCTGCTTTTCCATGAACTTTAAAAATAATTTAACTGAGTTTTTATATATGAGTATGATTTAGAGCTGTTTGTTACATTAGTCAGGACTCATGCTCATCTGAAAACTATTGCTGCAACTTTCTTTCCCCTCCAGATCAATTTAGTCGACCAAAGTCTCTTTGTGTCTTTTTGGCACAAACTGAATAAACCTTTATCAGCTTTGTAAGTCGTGAAGGCTTCCTTTCTTTAAATACTTTAGCAAAGATAATCAGTGTAAATCACATGAGACGCCATCAATGTTTAAAGCTAAGATGGGATTTAAAATAAAATATTTATTTATTTATTTTTGATGTGCACAGCATTGTTAGAAACTTTTCCTCACAAATTTTGCTTCACGAGCAGGGTTGGTTTGTGCAGGGATTATCAGGGTTTTTGGCCTTAGCTCTGCTTTTACATCTAATTATAGATTTACAGAAACACACACTGCTCCCAAAATAAAACACATGGTTAAAAAGGCTCTTTTTATTAAACCAGTTGCATTATGAAGGGAAACTGCTGAAATGGTACATAATAATAATGATCAGTCATAGTTTAAAACCTGAACACAGCATTACTTTGTGGTTTCATGAAACAATGAGTATTTCCTGTCCCATTATGTTCATGATAAGCATCTGCTTCCTACTGTATTTATTTATTTATAAAATAGTGTACAGACCAAAATCAGTCGTGTGTTCACTCTATTCAACCCCCATTCCTCGAAAGATTTGGGTTATTGCAGGTTACATGTACAGTTGTGGCCAAAAGTTTTGAGCATGACACAAATATTAATTTTCACAAAGTTTGCTGCTAAACTGATTTCAGATCTTTGTTTCAGTTGTTTCTGTGATGTACTGAGATCATTATGTCAGGCTGATTGGTTTATAATGGCAGACTTGACTTGTTAAAAGGAGGGTGATGCTTGAAATCATTGTTCTTCCATTGTTACCCATGGTGACCTGCAAAGAAACGCGTGCAGCCATCATTGTGTTGCATTAAAATGGCTTCGAAGGCAAGGATAGTGTGGCTACTAAGATTGCACCTAAATCAACAATTTATAGGATTATCAAGAACTTCAAGGAAAGAGGTTCAGTTCTTGTTAAGAAGGCTTCAGGGCATCAAAGAAAGTCCAGCAAGCGCCAGGATTGTTTCCTAAAGAGGATTCAGCTGCGGGATCGGAGTGCCACCAGTGCAGAGCTTGCTCAGGAATGGCAGCAGGCAGATGTGAGCGTATCTGCACGCACAGTGAGGCAAAGACTTTTGGAAGATGGCCTGGTGTCAAGAAGGGCAGCAAAGAAGCCACTTCTCTCCAAAAAAAAAACAAACATCAGGGACAGATTGATCTTCAGAAAGTTCGGTGAATGGACTGCTGAGGACTGGGGCAAAGTCATATTCTCCCATGAAACCTCTTTCCGATTGTTTGGGGTATCTGGAAAAAGGCTGGTCCAGAGAAGAAAAGGTGAGTGCTACCATCAGTCCTGTGTCATGCCAACAGTAAAGCATCCTGAGACCATTCATGTGTGGGGTTGCTTCTCATCCAAGGGAGTGGGCTCACTTACAATTATGCCCAAAAACACATCCATGAATAAAGAATGGTACCAAAGCACCCTCCAACAGCAACTTCTTCCAACAATCCAACAACAGTTTGGTGAATTCAAAGCATTTTCCAGCACTATGGAGCACCGTGCCATAAGGCAAACGTGATAACTAAGTGGCTCGGGGACCAACACGTTGAAAGTTTGGGTCCATGGCCTGGAAACTCCTGGATCTTAATCCTATTGAGAACTTGTGGTCAATCCTCAAGAGGCGGGTGGACAAACAAAAACCCACTAATTCTGACAAACTCCAAGAAGTGATTATGAAAGAATGGGTTGCTATCAGTCAGGATTTGGCCCAGAAGTTGATTGAGAGCATGCCCAGTCCAATTGCAGAGGTCCTGAAAAAGAGGGGGTGTTTGTTTTATGGGGCTACAGACGGAAATTAGCAGTTTGCTAAATCCTGTGTATTTATAGCAATATTGTATGTTCATTAATATGCACTGTCCCATCTAAATAGTCCAGTCCATTTATTACATCTTCAGGTAAAAGAAAAGAAACTAATGACAAAAAACAGTCATAAAATATTATTTTCATTTATTCCACTCTATGATTATATTTTGTTCTTTATCAAATTAACAGTATGTTGAGAAACAATGCATACTCGTTATTAGGATTTTTTTTTCTATAACTCAAGAGCCACAGCTCCTTAATAAAAAGTCTTCACACAGCAGAAATATTACAAATGTATTGCATCTTTTTGTGCTTATACATACAATCTGATCTAAATTAACTCAGAAATCAACTAATTTCAGTTAGAGATATAAAACTTATGACTACCCTGTAGGCTGGCATCTATTCATTTAATATATAGTCTATTATTGTTGGTGCTGTACTGAGATATCAGAACCCTAAATCATAATAGTTGATCTGCAGTGGTTGGTTATCAGTTGTGGTTAATGGTTGGCATTTTTGTTGGTCAACCATTAATTCATTGGGTAATATGACTGTGTTTTCTCTCTGATTTATGTAATTCATATGACTTACTTCTTAGATCATCGATCATGCACACTGATGAATTCACAAACAGTGACATGACCCTGTTGCAGTAGCATGATGCACATGCCTTTGCTTTCTGTTTTTGATTCTCTCCCTGTATGTGTCCTGCTGGTTCTCACTGGAGGCTTAACAGAGACACCTGATGCCGTCGCCATCTGGTCTCATCAAAGCAAGAAGAGGGAGGCAAAAGGAGACGTCTTTCATTACCAATGGAAAGGGGAACAATACAGCTGACCTGGATTACTCCCTTCTCTCTGTTAATCAGTGGATCTCTGATATGATACCGCAATATAACCATAAAATGTCCAGGAAGCTTATTCACCGCTGGGCCATGCATATTTATTAAATGTGCTTTTCTCATGTTAAAAATAGATTTGAGTGGGATCATCAATATATTCATGGATGCAGGGTTTCACCAATAATGTGGAGATTAATCAACTGCAGCATGTGATTTTTTTGTTTCTCGCATTTTTTTTAAACCCACATTGAGCCGTATTCTGGCTCCAGGTCACGTGGAATAAACTCATGACTCGTCATAAATGTATGAGAAAACAAAGCTGTTATGAGGTTGCTGTATATCATGGCAGAAACGCGTGTTTCCTCCTCTTAGTTTCACTTGTCTTTATCTTGTTTCCCACCAGGAATGGGGTAAATGTGGAAGGCGCGACCCATAAGCAAGTGGTGGACCTGATCCGTGCAGCGGAGAAGGAGCTGGTTCTGGCCGTTCTGTCTGTTCCACCCCAGGAAGCTGATGGATTGGAAGGAGGAGAGGATGTCCAGCCTAACTACGACTACAGCGACAAGCAGGCTGTGCCCATTTCCATTCCCACGTACAAGCATGTGGAGCAGCACTCGGAGAGGTTTGTGGTGAGTAGCTTTGACCCATTATCTTAGTTATGTTCTGGAAAACCTACACAAAAAGAACGAAGGATCCCCTCAGAAAGAGGCTTCTTCTTAATTTTTTCTCTAATAATACTTATCATGTCTTTCGATGTCCCGCAGGTGTACAACGTGTACATGTCAGGCAGACAGCTGTGCTCAAAACGGTACAGAGAGTTTGCCATCCTGCACCAAAACCTGAAGAGGGAATTCTCCAACTTCAACTTCCCAAAACTTCCTGGAAAATGGCCCTTCTCCCTCTCCGAACAGCAGCTGGACGCTCGCCGTAGAGGTCTGGAGGAGTATCTGGAGCGAGGTAGGAACAACTGAAGTCGACAAAATGATCTGTTTTCATCCTATGTTAGGTTTGAAAGCTCCTGATCAACTCATGTAGGTAGTAAAAAATACTCCATGCAGAGATGTAGAGCTCTATATACAGATACTATTTTGGGGCTTTAGAGTTATTTATCTTACTTTGATCATTTTTCCTTCTATTATTATCTCTAGTGTGTTCTGTCCGGGTCATAGGGGAGAGTGACATCATGCAGGAGTTTCTCTCTGAGTCAGACGAGGTATGCATCGTAATCATTAACAACATTAATCTTCTATAATCAGTATCCTATCTTCTGCTTTTAACGCAGCGTTTATTTTTTACATCTATTCATTCTTTTAATTTATTTACTTCCCTTGTTTGTAATTGTTCTATAGTTTGATTCCCTAAAATCTCATTAAGTCAGAGAAAACCTTTGATGCAAGAGTTCATCTGGTGCAGGTTTTAAGAATAAAACACATTTAATTTTTAGATTAGTACCCCTCACATGTTTTTTTTATGTAGTCTTGAAAATTTGGGAGAAAAATAAGTATGGAAAAATGTTTGAGTTCAGACATTTTCTAAAAAAGTTTCTAAAACTTTAGACCTTTTTTGCTTTCATTTATTTTTAAGGGACATCATTTATTTTTCATTTACAAATGACATCTGTGTTTTTCTGTGAATTTTTGGCAGAGAATCCAGATATAAGTAAATACCCATTCAGAAATAAAAAAGAACCATTTCACTGTTTCTATCTACCTGTACTTTTTATCAGTCCCACTTTAAATCAGAGTTTAAAAGGTATCAAAGTTCTCAAACTGTTTTTGTAAGGATCTATCCAGATTCTGGTTGTTGAAGTATCACAGACTTTGAGAGAAAAAAAGACCTTAAAGAACCCAAAGCAAATCCATGATACAGCTCTGTACCGCACTGGCTATAAGAAGATACCCGATGCCTTGCCTTATTCTGGGATTTGTGGATCTTATGCTGTAGATAATCTAAACTTATGTAAAAGCACTCTCAATGAAAATTTGTTGTAATGAAACATCCAGAATGCTTTCCTGAAATTTGGGTCCAGTAAACGAAATAATCATTTCACCCTTTATTTTCCAACAAAGGGGACATTAAGATTTAACAGCAGCAAATTGGCTGGCAACATAAGAGGTGGATTCACTTAAACAGCAAGAGTATAAAAACAGAATTTTAGGAATTAAGAATAATTTGTAAATTAAGGACAAAACTATAAAATCAGAGAACCCTCCAGTTTTAAAAATAAAGTGACATACTCAGATTAGAAAGTGAGACTGATACAGATAATTTAAAGAAAACATTTTAACAATTTAAGAGTATTTACAGAATGCAAACTAAAAATGTATAGGAACCCCTTCTATCAGCCACTGAGGAAAAAACACCAAACACAGGCCTGCTTCCTTTGCTGTGCTGTAACGTATAAACTTTGTCTTTATTCTAAACGCAGCACTGCATCTGCTCTCAACATCTCTTGTGCTTCTGTGTGCAGAACTACAACGGTGTCACAGATGTCGAGCTGCGGATAGCGCTGCCAGACAAAACCACCATCTCTGTCAGAGTGCGTAAAAACAGCACAACAGACCAGGTGTACCAGGTAAGATCAGCTGTTAGGACGTTTCACTGTTGCACCAGGCTATGTAGGTCATGTTTAAGTGAATGATGCGTTTGATGCCATTTACTGTGAACTAAACTGGGTCCGTTTTATTCATCTTTTTAAGGCATTGGTCCTGAAGGTTGGAATGGACAGTATTATGGCAAGCTACTTTGCTCTGTTCGAAGTCATCAACCATTCTTTTGGTGAGAAATATGTATTTATTTGTACATTTTTATCGGTCAGGGCATTACACGAGTTTCAGATTAATAAATATAGAGATGTGTGTAGTTACAAACCACAAGAGCAATTTCTTGCTTTACAAGAAAATAACACAACCCTCATTCTTTTTCCTTCTTCCTGGTTTGTTTGCAGTGAGGAAACTCGCTCCAAATGAGTTCCCACACAAGCTTTATGTGCAGAACTACACATCAGCCGTTCCTGGAACGTGCTTAGCTCTCCGCAAATGGTTGTTCAGCGTCCGAGAGGAAGAGTTGCTCAGAGATAACCCCCTGGCACTCCACTACTGCTTCCACCAGGTATATGAACAGTTTTTTAAAAGCACTTTAGTTTGAAGTGGATCAAGTGTCTTACTACCTGAAAATTAGCTTTCTATTTTACCTTAAATTCTTCAAGTCAGGCAGCATGGGCTTCCAGTTCATCACCAAGTTTATAAAACATTGGAAATATAACATGGCCTATTTTATATTAAATCACAAATGGAGAGGTTTACATATCATTGCTAATGGCAGCCTGAAAAACACACCATGAGCTTACACTGCAAACCTTGGATTAGCACCTGCTGACTGCTAATGTCATTCATCACCTGAGGCTGTTAGGCTGGGCACTGAACCATTAAAAGCTAGTATAAAGCCACCAAAACAAACCTTTCCAGATCCTTCAGACACTTTAGGTAAAGTTGATGAGCAGAGCTTTCGTAAACATCTGCTGATGTTGTTTTTTGTCGTATAAAATTTGGGCTGGAATCTCCGACACTTTCCCTGGTGTTAAAAAATACAGAGGTTCTAATGTTTCTATTGATTTTAATATAATGTCAGAGACAGTGCTGACGTGACAGGAGTTTTGAAAAAGTGTGTTGGGCATAAGCCATCCATCACTTGTTAGCGGTTCGGAATTATTTCTGGTCACAGTCAAGCAACGACCTCCATAGTGTGTCATTCCAGCAAGGAACGGGTTTGACGCGCTACCAATATGTTAGCTAACTAGCTGTAGCTGCTAGCCTGATGCTTCAGCATGGAAGATGAAAGAGAAATACAGCTTGCCCCGTCTTCGCTGAAGAGCTTACTTACTTACCTATTACTTTTTTATAAATCTGCAAGTATATGAGCGATCTTTCTTTTCTAAGCCACACACAAACATCCAGCAGTGCTGAACACCTGTGCTGCTTTCAAGGAACTTCCAAAATATATGCTCAGTTCAGTAATGTTAGGACATTAAAAACTTCTGACAAAAACACTGAAAATAATAACATAAGCCATATATTTTTGTTTCATGGTGTTTGATAAGCAACGTTTGGTGCATACTAAATATGCCCAAATTATTTTCTACTAAGTACTAAAGAACAAACAAAAGCTATATTCTTATTATAAAAATTTTTCTTCTGGAAATATCTCAGCATTTTTTTTTCTGAACTAGAAATGTTGTTTAAAAGGTCTTGGTTGTCCAGTTGTAATTTGATATCTTGTACATTTTTAACCAGTTCTCTTCTCCCAGTATATTTCAGGTAGTATATTTCATGCAAGATTATATAATATGTTCCACTGACTCTTCTTGAAGACAACAAGATGAGTCTTTAAGATATTGTAAGATACATTTAGTGTTGATGCTACAACTTTTTTGCCTGCGCTACAAAACAACCAGCCTCTGTAGTACCGGTGCTAGAAGCGGAAAAACTTGACATACAGCCCTGTTACATTCACGGCTCACTACATCACAGACACTTGGCAGATCGAGTTGTGTGTATTACAAACACAAGTGATTCATGAAAGCCACACAGCCACTAATGTGATGTTTCACACTGTAGCAAATAAATTGAATCTACTCATAACAGATATGATTATTATTACAGATAATGCTGCAAATATGCTTCATCTTAATAATTTAACATATTCCAGCTTAAATTCGGAATCTAATTGAATCATCAGATGTTTAAAGATTCACATCCCTACTAGTTACCTTAGGAGACAGTGTGAAAAATTTCAAAATCTAATATCAGCTTATTATACAGGTGCAAAAAAAAGTCTTTGAGATGTGATTATAGTAGGGATGTGTATTGGCAAGAATGTGGTGATAAAATATCTACCATGACATCTACATCTACATGGGAGCGCCATTCTGTGGCTGCAAACCCTTCAGTGACCTGGATCTTGGACAGGCTGGATTGTAAACTGAATTTACCCTCATGGGATAATAAAGGATTATTCATTTCATGATAGGAGGGGACAATACTAAATATTGTAATACTATCAGTAAGACTATATAGTGTGATTTTTACAACTGAATTTCACTGTAGAAAAACTGTCACAGCATTCTAAACACTCCAACCTGTTTCATACATAAAACGCCCAGTTATTACTAGATCTAGTTGATCCACTGGAATGGCGAAGGTGAAAACGGCCATAAACTACCAGTCTTACTTTTACTACAAAAATTACTGTCATCATTAATAGTTCCATTTACATACCAAATAATTAAAATCAACACGTTTTTGAATATTTATACAATAGTGTGACATAAAATATTGCAATACATTAGCATATCGATATTTTCTCACCTCACTAGATTATTGTGAGTTAAGGATTTCTCATCAAATTTTAAAAATAGCATAAAGCCAATAAGAAAATTTGGCATTGGGGTCTACACCATCATGAAGAACTGTGATAACTTTCACAGTTTTCCATCAGACAGCCACTAACGACCTTCTTAAAGAGGGTCGGCTGCAAAGCGTCTTTACTAAAAAAGCTGTTTAGACTTCTGTATCCGAGGAAGAAAGTTGAGTGGAAGGAAGAAGTGTCGGAGACAAAGGAACATGAGCAACAGGTATTAGTACAGTTTGGAGAGGATTATGAAGTCTGTTTAAAACTTTGAGGTAGATTCAAATGGTTTTTACTGTGTGGGAATTCAGTGCTTCGAGAGCCAGGATGTAGACGAGCCCTTGACATGGGCTACAACTGTCACGTTCCCTTTGTTAAGCCACTCTTTAAGCAGATATATCAGAGGTTTATTTGGGTAAAAATTACTGAACTGTCGCTCAGTGGTCTCTTTTCAGATGAAAGTAAAGTTAACATTTAATTTGGAAATCAAGCTCCCACATGTTGGAGGAAGAATAGAGAGGCATGGAGGTTTTGATGCTCGTGAGGATTTACGGAGCCATGTTGTGGACTGTTGTTGGTCAACTGTGTTATTTCTAACAGGAGATTTCAGAGCACTTCCTCATTCTCTGTTCTTAAGAGTTTGAAGATACGGCTTTCGTTTTTTAAGCAGGACTTGGAACCTGCTTTAGTTCCACTGTGCTTGATAGGCCAGCAAATGCTCCTTCTTTAAACTAAGTAGAGAATCTGTGGAGTGCTGTCAAAGAGGAAGATGAGGCACCTGAGCCAACAATGTTATCAGAGCAACCTGAGTTAACCCCTCAGCAAGGCTACAGACTGAGCCCAGATACTGTATATAAATCAGGCGTGTTTACTGGGCCGATATTTCTGCTTTGTTTGTCTGCCGTAACGATGTAAATTTATGCAAAACCGAACGAAATGACCACTTGAAGCATTATGTATTATTCATCTTTGTTCAGAATGTTTGTGTTGGTGTCAAGAAATCCTCATATTTATATACTCAAAGTTATCCTACTCTGAAAATCACACGATCCATGTCTGGTTTGCAGATTTATATTATTGGTTTGTCTGCATGTTTAAAGTATAAAGTAACTACTACAACAATAAATGAGGTGTTTATTCGCTGCTTTTTCCTGACTCTATACTGGACAGAGCGTGTTTCCCTCTTGAACGTGTAAATCATTTGTCCTCTCTATCTCTTTCTGCCTACCCTCCCCTTAGGCACTGGACGATGTGAAGAAGGGATTCATAAAAACGGAGGACAAATCCTACCAGCTGCAGAAACTGGCAGAGCAGCGCAAGATGGCCACAGTCAGTACCACAAGCCAGTCTTTGTTTATTGGGAGGGATTGGGGCGACTGCACTTCCAACACAGACAGAAAGGGTCAGAAGTCTTTTCACAGTTTTTAAAAAAACAAACAGCCCCCAATGGTTTGCTCAGACAAACAACTACTGAGCTTATGTGGATTTTTGTGAATTACGAACTGAAATTGGTGTTGTGTGTGTAAAATTAAACTGTAGCGCCCTGTCACACGTATTTAAACCCAGCGAAGGACACATTTTGTCCCATTTACAATCACAAGCTATGTATTTTATCGGGAGTTTCATGTGATAGACCAAAGACGTGGAAAGAAACGGGACACTTTAGAGGTTCAGCTTACGTTCACAATCACATAATTAGCTTTTAATGCACATTTTGAGACAAGGCATGTTGTGTTTTTTGTAGCCCCTCTCCTTACATTGCCTAGAATAATATTGACTCCTGTGTACTGTGGTGCTTGTTAGTACCTGAGCCTGCTGCGGACATGTGAGGGCTATAATGAGGTGGTCTTCCCACACTGCTCCTGTGACTCCAGGAGGAAGGGCCACGTAATCACGGCTATCAGCATCCATCACTTCAAGCTGCACGCGTGTACTGAGGATGGCACGCTGGAGGTACTTTTCAGTATGGGAGTGGTACTGGAGTTTTCCATGTACATAGGCAAATTCTCAAATATTGAATAAAAGCATTCAGATAAATATTTTGTTTTTCATTGGTGTCGTTCTGTCTCTTTCTTAGAACCAGGTAATAGCTTTTGAGTGGACAGAGATGCAGCGCTGGGACACTGACGAAGAAGGTATGGCTTTCTGCTTCGAGTACGCCAGAGGAGAGAAGAAACCTCGCTGGGTTAAGATTTTCACTCCATATGTAAGTTTGGTTGTACACATTCTCTGGTTTCTTTTTATTTATTGATTTTGACACATATTTAATCGAAAAGTATTGAAAACATGACATTCATACCTGAGCATAAATATACTATCAGGGGTGATGGATAAATGCCAGATTTGACTCTGAAGATTTAAAAAAGCGGCATGATTTAGACATTCTTTAGTGTTATATTGATAAGATGATACTATGCTTACATCAGACACTCGGGTAACCCCAAGCCAAACGCGTTTTGTTGAAGATTTGCTAATGCTGAGTAAAATCATCAAGCCATCAGTCATCGTCAGTTTGTGCAGTATCACAGTTGGGGAAAGAGTCGCTTGGATGTAATGTTTGGTCGGCTAAAGGTTTTAAAGTACTATGCAGAACTTTGGGAGATTGATTGGATACACACATACACTCGGGGCAGAGACCCCCCAAACCGGAGGAATGGCTTCAGCAGATCCCTGGAAGAACCTCAGACATCTCAGTCCAGAAAAGAGAAGTACTTGGAACAGCAAAGATACTACGCAGGGCCTTGAAGCTCCCAGGCCTCTGGTAGAGGACCCAAGCTTGGAATAGATGGGAAAATGCCCGCGGAGAACAAGAGGGAAATTTTTATAAATATATAATTGCAGCATCCACTCATTCTTACTACTTTAAATATCTGGGAACTGCTTAGTGAGATTAGCTAACAGGTCTTAAAAGTAGCTAACCGAAGAGGAAAACGTGTTTCAATGAAGTCAAGTAAATTTTTATACGATGTAATAATAACACAATTTGCTTTATATGTAATAAGCAAATGCAAAGTGTCAATATCGGGTTTCTCTTGTTTCCCATCCCCCCAGTTCAACTACATGCATGAATGCTTCGAGCGTGTCTTTTGTGAGCTGAAGTGGAGGAAGCAGGTAAGAGACCCCTCCTTTCCTCTTTAGGGAAATGTGTGACTGGATGCCAGCTTTGTCTAAACTTAGCATGTTCCTACATTCTTCTTTGCAGTCCCACATGCTGTTTTTTTATTCTGATTATTGTTTATAATGTCAGGCTTTGATTCCCCTTGTGTTGTTTTTATATGTTTTAGGTGGAGGACGAGGCCTCTGATAAAGACAACAAAAACTGCACCAACAATGGTGAGCAATATTTATTTTTTATAGACTCAAATTAAAGTTTATTAGGTGACAGTCTTTAGCTTGTTAAAAGCACCACAACAAATCAGATTATCGCAGGCGAATATGCAAGTCCGAGGGTTGCTTTGATTGATAGCAGCTGTCTAGGAACATGAATTATGCAACATCGTGTCGGATCAAACCTAAAATGTCAAGAGAAGGGAGAGAATTTTAATCCGAGATTTTTAATTTATTCAAAATAAAATATATGTGAACAAATTTGTACCGACTGAGATTTGGCAAAATTAATCTTTGCTAATGCCTTGCAAAAGATTTTGTTATGTCTCAACCAGAGACTTCACTGTGTTGCATTGCAATTTTAAGTTACAGAAAATCACAAAGTAGAGCATAGCTATAAAGTGGAAGGAAAATTATGCATGTTTTTTTTTTTATGTCAGACAAAAATGCTTTTGTTTGGAGCCCTCTTGCCTTAAACTATCATTTAATCAGCAAATGGGGTCAACCTGTGTGTAATTTAATCTCTGTATTAATTCAGATGCTTTTCGAAGACCTCAGAAGTTTGTTAGAGAGCGAGCATCATCATAAATACCAGAGAGCGCAGCTGACAGGTTATGGATTGGTGCTGGATGATATAGAAAAATAGCATATCAATAAAATGAAAGGCTATGTTGATGATCAATATTGATAATTACCAATAACTATCAAAAACATTTTTGGAAATATATTTCAAGTGCAGCCTTGGTCATTTTATGTGAGACCTGAGTGACATCGATAAATAGTGACAAAGAAAATACTTATTAACCAGTATTTTATTGATTAAAAACATTTTACATTTAAATTATAGGCTTATCTATATGGCTGACTACACGTCTGTTGATCAAATATATATTTTTGTTGAATTATCATCCAGCCCTACTAGGGATTAGGGATGGGTACCGTAACCTGGTATTAAATTAGCCCCGGGGCTGATTCTGATGGTCCACCCGGACCAATAAGCTTCAGCCTTATCAGTCCTCTTAACGGTAAAAGTAAGGTTGTATTCATCTTTTGCGGGAGATAAAAACACAGGCCAAACACTGTATTGGCCGCCCGCTCCTCCTTAACGAGCACAACGGCCACGGGAACTGATGGTGGGAGAAGGGACTGCTGCGCTCTTAGGTTTTCGCCTCGTGCTCTCACAAGAAGCTCCGCTCACCAGTTACGATGGCAGAGCGTACGAAAAGATCCAAAGTTGTGGGAAAGAGAGATGGAATCACGGAATTTAACAACAAAAATTTACTACACAATTAAACGTTCCTGTAGTGATCTGGTGGCTACCGCTCCTGTAAGGAGGGCTTTCAGTCCTCCTCTGTATGTAGAATTACAACCTGCCAGCCACAGCGAGAAAACTAAAACACACCCTTGAAAAACAAAAAACTTTACGCTAAGCGTGAGGATCAGAGATGTTAATGAATTGGGAGATCTATCCTTCTATAAATGGTGATGACCAGTGAGAGTAAATGGACACATTAGAAACATGGTGGCGCATTTGGGAGCAATGCCTTACAGCAGGAAGGTCCAGGGTTTGAATCCCTGCCTGGTCTCTTTATGCATGGAGTGTGGACTTTCTCCCCATGCATTTGTGACTTCTCTCTAGTACTCTGGATTCCTCTCAAAATCGGAAAACATGACTTTAACGTTATTTTCGTTACTCTAAAATTTTTCCTGGGTATAATGTAGGCAAGGCAAGGCCATTTTATTTGTATAGCACACTTTCAACACAAGGCAATTCAAGGTGCTTATAGTTATATAATGTGTGTCACTTGCCCTGTGAATGACAGGCAACCTGTCCAGGGTGTACCCTGCTTCTTACCCTTCATAACCCCCCTCTTAAGCCTGCTTTATACTGTTCTGTCAGCAAGTTTTTACCCAACGCACGCATATTGACAGAGACATTTTGTTTTTCTACTTCTCCCTTGGTGTGTCAGTGTTACAATGCAATACTCCACTAGAATAGCACAGGGTTTAAACCTTTCCTGCTGATCTGCGTACCCTTGCAGTCACGTCTCCGGTCAACCACATTTACTTACTTCCGCTTTTAAACACGCATCCACTCAAGGAGCCATAGCTGACAGAAGGCGAGTTTTGAATGAGCTGGAAAGTTTATTACTAGAACTGCAGCTCATAAAAAACACAAAAAACTCATGTAATCAAATGCAGTGGTCTGTGTTGTTGTTCTCTACACCTCCTGGGGCCCGTTTCACAAAACAGGTTTCATAAAAAACCTGGGTTAGTTCAAGAGTAACTGATCCCCATGTAAAAGCATCATTCAGCCCGCAGGAAACATTTGAAAAACTCTACCAAAGTGGGCTGGCCTAGGAGACATGGAGGGGCATGTCCAAGTGTGTAGGATGAGCTCTAAGGGGGGGACGCGGGGGTGTGGTCCGGAAGACAGTCACGGCTAAACTATGGCATGTGGCCGCTGAGCTCCGTAAAGCCTCCATGTACATACGGTACCCCACCATAGGTAAAGAGAGGTTTTATGGAGCGCAGCGGCCAAACGCTGTATCAGTTCGAGCCTTTGGCTTCTTGACTTGACTTATGGCTTTAAACCACTTTGACATTGTAGTCCTCCAAAGTGTGATATATGGATTTCAGCTTCATTTGTTACTCTTAGTATGCTTCTGTGTGCGCATGTAGCACACAAGATAAAAAATTTCAACTCGTCGCGGGGCGAGTGTTTCTGAGAGTGGGAGGGCGTCTCTGTGAGACTGTGCCTGTGATGTATACAATGGAAAAGATGTACCACTCTAAGCCAATCACAAAATTCAAATGCAGTACCCCATGATACCATCAGCGGCAGCACTAAGACGTTTTTAGACCAAAATATGTAGAATTTTACAAGTTTACACGAAAATGTTAAAAAAATGCCCTGAAACTGAAGTATTTCATTGGTAAAGAGCCATTTATACAGTTTATAAGTAAAAAAAACAGTTGTCTTGGGGTTTAGTTACACTTTTAGTCCACAATGAGGGGAATTCTGGTTTATCCGTTTCACAAAGCCAGTTCAGCATAAGTCTGACTCAGTTATCTGGGGCGACACAATCCATGAACCAAACCTGCTCGCTGGCAGGTGTGGTTCTTTAAGAGCCTGTTGATGTGGAAGCACAGATTTCCCTGTCGGGAGAGGATTATCATTTTATGTTGTACCCATCATAAAAACTCTGTGGAATATTAAGTGTAGCTTCTTACAACAGCATGGAAGTCTGTTATAGGAGAGGGCTCCACAAGGTGTTTTACACCATCAGTAACTGGTGTGGTAAGAAGATTAATCTGCTGATTATTAACCAGAAAAGTGTTCTTTTTTCTTTTTATACAGTGCATGTCCCAACACATTTTTTCTTCTTTTTTTCTCAATTTTTCTAACTCTGAATCACCCTAGTATAGAAATACACCTTATATATATCTGAGAGCAACTGCAGCCGAACACAGAACTGTAGCCTACAGAAGACATTACATCTGCCATATGCCATTCATTAGAATAACTTGACTCTTCTGTGGGCCCTTGTGTCCTGAGGTGGGACTGGGTCCAATGAGTTCCCCCAGAGATTCCTTAAGCACCAGATCAGGGGGCCATTTCTTCTGCTTCCGTGAGAGGTGGTGGTGGCCTCCCACCTGTTTTTAAAGGCCTTCGCCTTCTTTCTGTTGGCTATGCTGGAGGTAAAATTTGATCATATCCAAAAAACTCACATTTTGAGACATGGTGTAATAGGCAGGCATTTAGGTATGTGTTTCATATAGACAATATTAAATAATACCAATGATAATATGTCTGAAGATTTTATTTTTTCTTTGTCTGGGCAGGGCTACATAAGGTTGGCCCCCAAACCATTTAATTTAACCTCTGAGTGTAACTCTGATTAACTTGACTCAGAGTTGATTGAACTCATTCTGAACACCTGTTCTGAAGCCGAAAACTTGTGAATTTTACAACTAAGAGTTGGCCAACTTTGAGTTCATGTTTTGATTAAGAGTTTGTCAAACCTGCTTTGTGAAACGAGCCCCTTGTGTTCAAATCACCCCAAAAAAACATTAGATAAACTGGCCTTACGATACAAAGCAAGCATTGTCCAAAAGCTGCATTGACCACTAATTACATCAACTATAGAACGTTGTTCGGATGAAATGCTCTCGGGCATAAACTAGGCTTTACTTTACTGTATGAAGTGATATATTTATACCCTATAAGATTGTTTTATACTTTACTAACCATTTTGTAATATATAAATGTATTAGTATATAAATAGTTATGTAAAATAACTTCATTGAAACTTGCAGAAACTTAATTGAAATGTGAACTATTTGAACACTTTTTTTATCGACGTCACAGTAAATATTTCTAAAGTATGATGATGGGAGCATCATGCTGAGGAGACGTTTTTCTTCAGCAAGGACAGGGAAGCGTGTCGGAGTTGAAATGGAGAACACAAATGCATTAAACCTAACTTTCCATCTGCTTCACCCAATGCCCTACTTCGTGTTAGTCTGTCCTGTAAAATCGCAATGAAAACATTGAAGTTTGTGGTTGTAGAATGTAAAAGTTCATACAATTTTGTAAGACAAAGCCTAAGAATGTTAAGGAGAAGGTTTATTTTATTGAAAAGCTGAACTAAGTAACGTTATCGATGAGATCTAGGTTAGAAGTTCAGACTATTTAGCTAGTATGAAACTGGGTGTCCTTATCATCAAAAGAATGTGGGCAAACAACTACAGCAACATGGAGTAAGATTTCAAGAAACAGGCAGATGATCAATTCTTACATGTCAAGAGCTGAAGCGCTTTGTGTTGTGTTCCTGCTGCATGATTTTCAAAATAAGATGATCACACAGACTTGTTGTCTTCCAGAGTACCTGCCTCCTCTGGAGACGCAACAGAAGGGATGGCGCCACCTAGGGGGAGAAATTGCTACTTCCTAAAACAAGGTTAATCTTCACTCAAACTAGAACTGATCCACTCTCATTATCACAGCCACCCACAGAGAGCGCCCATCGACAAACAGAAGAAGTGAGAGTCTGAGGCGATACCTGCCCCAGAACCGGAGGGAGTCCCTCTTTGGAAACAAAAAAAAAAGTCACTCCCAAAATGAATCCAAAGGACGCGCGGCGTGAGAAGAGAAGCAAAGGAGATTCAGCTTCAGCCAGCTTTCATGTAATTTACTAGATCTTCATTGTGTGTCTGTTTTTCCTCCATGCATCTACCCTGTGATGTTTGGCTCAACACTAGAAATGTCTCACTATTAGACGGGTCCAGGTGCGTCAGCGGGTCTCAGGTCGTCCACGGCACATTCCCTCAACGGGAAGGGGGGGCGCCTCAGTGAAAGAGCTAACTGCTGGGAGGAAAATTCGGCCCAGATACGCTGCAGCACGGGTCTTAAACGTGAACAAGAACGTTCAGCGGCTGAGCTGCAGTTAAGGAAAAGAAAGAGGAAAGGTACAACAGAAAACGAGTTCTGCTTCATTGAATCAGTCATAAACGCAAGCAAAATCCTGCTCTATATTTACATCGATGACGGACAGAAAAATGTTGGGTTTTTCTGTTTCTGGGCTCCTGATTTTGTCTGAGAATATGGGCAGCACAAATGTAACAATGGAAATGGATGTGTTTGTGATTACTTGTATGTTTAACAATCATGGTTGTGTTAAAAAAAAAGATTAATATAAGAGAAAGTAGAATTGTTTTGTTGATCTGACATAATGAAACACTAACTGATCTGCAGACAGGAAGCTCAAACTAATCGCCCTCTTTCACCTTGTCCTCCGGTCTAACCCGTACTCGGAGAGTGACGTCTCTTGGCACTCGGCCATTAATCTCAACATATGGATATTAATCCTCATTTTGAGTCTTTATTTTTAATGTGTACTTTATTGGCAAACAGACAGAGCTGAGTAGTTTAGAGGAGGCAGCGTTGACATTCCCAGCTCCTGAACAAAATATGTCGAGCCAAAGCTACAATGTTATTGAAAATGTCTCACTTTATGCAACATCAGATTGTCAATATAAACATGACAGAATTTATGAGGTTGTGTGCGCGCAGAGCCGCAGCTTTTCTGAGCAGCCACCAGGGAGCAGCAGCGGCTAAGATCGGGAGCAGAAATGGAAATCTCCTCAGTGTGATCCCTCTGGGCCTGTAAGCCACCCAAACGTATCAGTCTCTTACAGTTTGTCCATTAAGCAAGTCAGGAGGAAATGTGTGTGTATTTGTGTGTGTGTAAAGTCGTTCATGAAGGTGTGCGACCGCAACCACTGCCATCGGCATACAGAGTGATGCATCTGAAGATCTGCCTCCTTCTGCACATACATGGATACAGTATTAGATGTGCGCAAAAGCACATGAGGAAATTTAACATTAAACAAAAAAATATGTGAATTTCTGATAAACAGCTGATGGTTTATTTATGTTTTTCTGTGTTTGTCTGACCTGAGCTGCAGACAGCAGGTGTACATGGAGACGGAGCACATTTATGTGTTGGTTCCAGTGCTGAGTTTTTGTTTATCTGACTGAGGACTGGTGGTTTATCTCAGCCAGGCATGGGCCGGTTAGCAGTATCGGAGCACACTGAGCTTCTTAAAAGTTACAATTTAAAAGCCGGTAAAGCATCCCATCATACCAAATATACAATTTAAATACCTTTTTAGTGTTCCGAGTTTTCTTCCATTGTATGGAACAAATAATCATCCAGCTCTGCCCCTTGCCCTCCTGTTGCTGTGCCCTACCGGTCAGCTGGCTTAAAGAAGGTTACTACACTGTTTCCTTGCCATTAAGTTTATCATTCTGCAATTAAAAAGTGTAACATAATGCAGATGGTGTTTATTTTGTATGTTTTCTTAAGTATATGCACAACAATTTAAAAAATAACAAAAAAAATGTGTTATTGGTAACATTGATATACATTTAATACTCTGTATGTTGTCTAATTTTAATGGCAGTTAGATTCATTGTTGCTTTTCTGTTTTAATTTGAGGCGTCTCATTTCTCAATGAAAAAATCTCAATTAAAGAGAATCCCAATTAGAAAAAGCCAAAGAAAAAGATCACTGCAAGACCCTGACTGAAAAAAAAGGAAGTTTATAAACGCTAACCAAAATTGATTAAAAAAACACGTATGCAATCTAAGATGGTCAGTGTTTGTGGAATGAAAAAATACAGAAAAGTCAGACCCGTTGTCCATAAAAAAGACAAAGAATAAATCGATGCTCTAAAAAAAAAAAATAGGCCAGAGTAAAAGTTAAAAAGTAAGCCATGGTAGTTTGAATTACAATTATTAAGTAAAATGGCTTGATGTAGTTTAGTCCAAAATTGTTCCAGGTCTGGGTTTAAAGTAACCAACATGTTTTCCTCTGACTGGAAGCAGTATTAACAGAGTCGCACAGCTAGAATTCCAGATTGAATCTCATAGAGACTCTGATGAGAGAGCTAAAGATTAGGGTGATGGCAAAGAGTCCATCTAGCATCCAAGACTTTGAAACATGCAATTCGATTTTTTTAGAATGAACAAGAAGCATAAATCTGAAATGAATTCTCCCTCTTATGATATATTGTGTTTTGTTAGATATTTGTATCCTTTTCTATCAGAAATTAACTTATTTGCTGAATGTAAGTTAGTTTTGAAGCTGCCAGGTGTGTAAACAATTTGCGTTCAACGCTGTATGTTTTATATTTCTGTGTAAAGACCAGAAAAACAGTTGGATTTTTAGCCAAGGATATGATTTTCTCAGCTTATCATTTCTAAGTCATTCCTTCGTTTCACTCATAAAACCGGCAGCAAGCAGATACTTGAAATTAGTTATTTTAAATGTAAGCCTAAAGCATTTCTAAGCTATCGTAATGAGATTTCTGTCTGTTACTTACCTCGGTGTGTATTCTCCGTGTTTCTCGTTGACATTGCTGATAAGCCCAGAGGCTCTGATTGGATGTGTCTGATGAGCTGTCTGCATGAGAGCCACGGAATGAAGACTAGGGTTTTTTTAAATTGAAGACAGCAGAGATATTGGAAAGATTTAGACTAATGAAAAAAACAAAAAAAAACATCCATGCCTTTCTGCTACACCAGAGCAACATTGCTAAGTGAAGCACAGGATATTTGTCGTGTAATAGTTGCCTTTGGGTTAAAAAACAGCTAATATGTTGATGTAGCGTGTTGTGTTGCACACATCACGGGTAGTTTGATTATGAAGCGTCAGATTGCTGAAGCAACAAAGTAATAGCCAATTTGGAGCTGGATGATCTAAGAACTGCAGCTGCTCAGGCTTGCTGATGTTATTAATTTATATTTCTCCCCTCTGTTTGAGAAAGAGAAGAGACAGTCTGAGGCTTGTGATTGTGCGCGCTGCCTTGTTTGTCCTCTGCTCCCTCACTCTCTCCAGGTTTAGTCTCCCATCATCACGGGGGGATGCGGTTGCCGTGGCAGCAACACGTTGGCTCAACACGCTCAGTGCAGCTTCTGTTCCTTTTATTCCCGCCAGCCAACCGACTCGCTCCTCCTGATAATGTATTCGGAGCTGTATTTTGGGTTGTTTTTGTGGGGGTTTTTTGGCCTCATTGTTTGATGTTTTTTCTGTCCCCGTGGCTCGTGCTGCTGTGAATAGATTTATAGAAAGCTGATTTCTGTTGTTTCGAGAGAAAAAAAAAAAATTCTGGTTTGTTTTGGTCTGGTCTGTATCAGATATCATTTTAAGCTCTGTCATGGACAGGTGCGTGTTGATGCCGTGAGTTGTCGTCCGTCTGATCCGTGAACTAAATGTCCTGATGAAAATGAAAGCAAAGAGGAATGTAACGATGCCCGTTTTATAGCGATGACCTGTTGTTCGTGTGTGACGCTGGATAAACTGAGCTTTTAAATAAGCTGTTATTTATCAAAGAGTTATTTCAAGTAGGAGTTTATTGTCATGAATGTTGCTGCAGCAAATATAGTGATAGTGAAATGAAAGACAGAAACAAACTCACTAACTAAACTGTTGTCTGGGTTTTTGTGTTAAACTAGCATAGTGGGCCTTTTTGTTTTGAAATGTGCAGCATTTTACAAGGATCACACTCCTCGTCTTTTACCTGTATGTTTTAGAGTTATTTTAGTTCAGTTGGAGTCTCATCACCAGCACTACTGTATAAATTAGACATGCACCAATAAGAGTTGGTGGCCCATCTTTGGTTATGTTATGACGATACCAGTTTTTGTTTCCTAATTTCTGTTTTTAAACCATAATTACAGGTGATCCCTCGTGTTTGCGGAGGTGAGGGACCCCTACCTCCTAAAAAAATAACTGAATACATACTAAATACAGGAAACCCCTCTAAAAGCCTCATAATTGCCTGTTTTAATAGTTCAAATACCAAGTTTATCTTAATATGCATCAATTCGCACCACAAACGAAGCTAACATCTTCAGTCTTCCTTATCTCTACTTGGGGATACAATAAATCAGCATCAAGGAAAACCAATGCTGTTTCTGAATTTTTGAGTTTTGCGGCCTTGAGGGCTCCATGTCAGTTTGCCCTTTTGTCTATGTATTCCTGTTGGCGAGCCGTGTGTTGCCATTCCTTTCGTGAAAACAAACCTTCCAGTACCAATAGGATTTTAATGTCTGAGACCATCCAGAAACTTGCCAGTAAACATTGAGATTGGAAAGCTTGAAAGTATTTCAATTTTGGGAATTGTGAGATTTAACTGGATTATGGAAGTAAAACATACAGTTCCTAACATGAATATAAAATTTTTTTTAGTCACACTTCCGTGTGATGTTTGGAATAGCAGTGATTTCACTACATGGGTATGATTTTTTTTTTTTTTCTTTCAGATATGCAAAATACTAGCAGGGAGGGATGAAATGGCAACATGTGGGCATAAAACGAGGTCACCATTTAATAAACCAAAATAACTCACCCTGAGCTAGCATGATCTGTAGCTAAGAGAAGTGGATGTCACACTGGCTGTATGTTTGAGAGTTGCTGTAAAAAAAAAAATTTAAATGTTATATTTTAAAACAAATACAACATGCGGTGACATTTTTAGATGTCATATGTATGTTATATTACAGATTAGCAAAGTTAGCATTCCTAACTGTAAACAGCTGTAAAGGCTACCAACAGTTCAGAATCCTGCATTTTTCTTGACAATGATTGGACGCTTAAAATGATCAAACAGAGAGAGTACTTCAATCCGATCAGCTATCCTGGTATTTTCTGGAAGCCTCACACTGAATAAAAAGCATAAACTTCCCCCTTCAAATAGCTTTGTATACACTTTCTGATTCAGCTGACATCATTTCTAACCTCAATGAGGTTGAAAATATATTTAACCGTCTGTCTTTAACAGCATCCACATTGAAGAGCGTTTTGTGGCATAAATACGGACCAGGGCGGAAAAAAAGTTTTTGAGTTCTGTCCAGTTCTTGTTGGTGCATCTCTAGTTCAAATTCAGTTTTCATCTACTTCTAAAGGTTTTAGGTGGCTGAGATCACGGCAGTGTTTGCCTCTTTTATAATAATTATAGTAATGGATTGCATTTATATAGCGCATTTCGAGACCCTCAAAGCGCTTTACAATTCAATCATTCATTCACTCACATTTACACACTGGTGGACCCATTAGCATTTTCTCCTACATTTAACTAACATGACCGGTGGATGTGTTTAGAAAATGTTTGCCTATGTAAAGTTATCTGTTAACTGCTTTGAAAGGTTTTCCAAGCCAGAGAGACGCTGAGACATTAAAAAATAGATCATCACTAAAGTGTTGTTTTGGTGGAGTCCTTACAAAAAAAATGGACTCTTCTTTCTCCAACTCAGAGCCTTTATTTATTTAAGCAGATGTCGTAATGCTTGATGGATTTATAGTGTTCAACCAATGAGACACTATTTACGTGTGGAACAAATACCCGGAAGACTACCTAAACACAAAAAGTGTTTAAACGATATGCGGTTTCTCATTTAATAAGTGTATAAAGACTACAGTTAACACAAACTTTTAAAAAAAAGTTTTATATTTAAAAAAGGTCTTTGAAGGTTTACTAACCAGTATAAATAAAAAATGAGAAAAAGGTTTTGAAAATGTTGTGTAGAGTAATAAATTGTAACAATATTTTAAATAAAGTTATATATTGAGAAAAAAACGCTGATGGTTTGCATTTATTTACCTTTCCTTTGACATTTTTATGCTTGTTGGGAGCGTTTCCATCCTCCACTTGTTTTATTCTCATGTGGATTTTCTTCCTTTGCAGTGAGACTTCACTAGTCGAAACTACTCGCCTATAAAATAATGAAGCAGCTTCAGCAGTGCTCAGCTGGACAAATTAGCCTCATATCGCTCTTCTAGATGAATAGAACAAAAAGTACATCTGTTTGTAATGCCTCTAGTGTAGTAAAGTGTAATATGTGTCAAATATTTAACTTATGAGGTTTTTCCGTGGGTTGCTAGTCATCCTGATGTGGCTTTAATGCAAATGGTCACCATTTTGAAAGATAATTTCTGTAATTTGCACTTTTGTGGGTGGCTTTTATGCAAACTAGTTCATACTGAAAGTAAATGTTGAGCTTGGCATAAAGACTTGAGGACCTGAAGCAGCTTTGACAGCATAATTTTAGACGTCTCCACACCTTTCAACACGACAGCCTGGTGTAGGAGACATAAAACAGGGCTGATCATGACGAGGAACAGATATGACAGCTTGTTGGCGGGATAGATTTCATCTCTAAAAGGTTTTGAGATTAAGAAAAAGTTTATTATTGTTGTTTTTGAGCGAAACAAAGAACAGACTGTTGCTGTGCCTCCCTCTTTTTGTTCTACTGTCCACGCTGCATGACCGATTCACATTTCCTGCCTGCAAATGGCCCCAAGTTGATCTGGAAGGGAGAAGTGCTTTGCAGTAGATTACAGGTCCAGAGGCAATGCATTATAGTGTGCAGATCTGCAGGCACATTATTCTGGCAGAGGCACAATGACATTTTGATGTGCACATGCTGCACAGATTTCAAGACTGTGCTGTGCTGTGCTGTGCTTAAAAGCAGCTGCTGCACTCCGAAGGGAAGAAATGAGAGACAGAGATATAGCAATTTAAAAAATAAAAACTCACAGCCTGTTAGTGCACCACATGCATGCAAGAAAGCGTGTTCTGTATACAGCTGAGGTTGTGGATGGAGCAGTTTTACATAGTAATGGTATGCAGCCACATCAAAATGTTTCAAAATGTAGGTGAACATGTTTTTTAACATGTCTCCTGCAGAATTTATAATTATGTGGCTAAATTAAGGATATCACTAGGAACAGTGCTTTTATTTTTACTCTAAAAGCATTATAAAAAATCAAATTACACGCAAATCTTAACAAAAAAAAATTTGTACAATTATTTTTAGAACTCGTTGATACAGCTCCGTGAAAAGACCCGCTTTACTGTTTCAGATCATAAAACAAGTTTTCCTATCTGACAAAAAGAACCTGAGAAAATACAAAACGTTTCAGATGGGTTCATCCGTTAGGAGAAAGTCTCTCAAGTAGCTTGATCAAATGTGAAAAGGTAATTACCATATAAACCTAACATAACTACAAAGGTCAGTTAGGTAAGCTTATTTGCCATGTATTTGTTTCTATTGTAAAAGCGTCCCACACCCCACCATTCTTGGGCCTCCTTCAGCTGTAGGTCCATAGGACAACAGGACATAGGACAAAGTGAACCTGATATGCTTTTAAATTCTTCCTTTCTACATCTAAATCATTCAGCTGTGGTCTATATACAGTGGAACTGCAAATATTAGGTCTGAACATTATAGTAGCTCTATTGTAGCCCCCTTCCAGGTCGCAGAACCTTCCACCCGCCCTCCATTTAGCCATTTCCGTAGTTTGATTGAGATAATCCAAATAAAATAAGCAATTAGTTCATTTATGACTTAACAAGCGAGGTGATTATATTTTCACAATGAATTAGGTTGGTTTTTGATCATTACTCTCACTTGAATAATTGTTTAAAAATTGCTTTGTTTATTTACTTGAGTCATCTTGAGATAACAGGAGTAAATAAAGTTATTAGATGCTCAGAGACCCTTAGATGTGTCAAAAACAAGAAAGAAAAATAGAAGAAATCTGTTGGGGAACCATCTTTTCTTGGTCTTCTACAACATAGGTGTCAAATTCAGCGCGCCATAGCCATTTATGTGGCCCTTTAAACTCCAGAGGAACAAATAATTTATAATTTTATTCATGTGCATCTAAATACTGTTTTATCACTCAAACTAGTGTTTATTTGAATAGTCCTGAATCACATCATTGTGAAAAGATGTTCAGTATGATTACATTTTAAGAAGTACTTGTGAAAGTTTAGGAAGAACTTGTTGAGAGAGATTTTTTTTTTCTCAATATTTTAGCGGTTAAAGATGTTTTATCAATACTTTCTGCCGCAGCCAGACCTTTTAAGGACTTTCATTGGCCTGATGTGGCCCAAAATGGAAATGAGTTTTACGTCCCTGCTCTACACACCTGTCCACATGAATTAGAGTGGATTTCTAGCCTGGTCTTAATTATTGCCCACAGAAAGAAACAAACAGCCATGTTGGAGAGGGTGCCCAGAAGAGAAAGATGAGACATTTTGTCCAATAGTCTTGCAAACAGGTCTCTGAAGCATACTGCATTCTCAAAAAAATCTCTTTAAATTGGTGTTAAATCTATAAAGTGAAAATTTGTGAGACAGTTGGGACCGTTACTTTTAGCATTTGTTTTCTGATTAAATTACTGGAGTTTCCACTATTAAACTACATTCATTTGGTTGTATATTTTAGGACAGAATCAACTTTTTTTTTATTAAACTCTTAAATAAAATTGTATTTGCTGATTGAGAAAACTCAGTTACTTTAACACTGTTCACTGACGGTCTCCAGCAGTGAGTCCTGCACTAAATAATGCAAAGTCAGAATGGAGTTAAGGCCTAATGGGGATCTCCAGCTGCTGTTTGAAGAGGGATGTGTAATTGTGGAGTAGGTGAAAGTAAAGTATCCCTATCTTACAACAGAGACACCTCTCCTCTGAGAAGACCCACTAATTTTCCCTGTCAGACTGGAATAACGACCTCAGAGCTACAGAGTAGCTGCTTATCTAGTGGTCAAACCTGAGGAAAAATGTGTCAATTCCACTTATTGTCCACTTGTCTTGAAGCTCCAATGTCGGAGTCTCTCCAAAACGAGTTACCTCCGGCACTCCTCTTCTTCTGTTGGAGTCAATTATTCTTTCTTTCCTGTGTGCTCGCTCGGTGTGGAAAGCCAATAGCTTCTCAGAGTGCTGAATCTAGAATCTTAAATAACATTATGTAAGCCACCCCCCTGCCCTCCAAGCTTGCATAATCACATATATTTGCTCAATACCAAACCAGAAGACTCGGATTATCCCTGTTTATTTTAGCTCTCTGAGAAAACCCATAGCACTTACTCAGAATTACAGTGCCATCCCAGGAAGAGCACTGAACATGAATATTCCCTCTGACTAAAGCGTGTATCACAAGATTTTAACTGCAAAGTTATGCTTGTTCTTTAAAAAAAATTTCTAGAGCTGCATCAAAAAAGAGCAATTTGCCGACATGCTTCACACCGCATCTGCAAGCATTCCTTTTTCTCTAACATTTATTGTCAATGACTCCATGTAATGGGCTGTGTGGCAGATCCGTCTCCACTGAATTTTATCAGGCATACCCATCACATATTAAAGCCTATAACATCTCAGGCCGATTCCCCTGGGAACATTATGCTGCGTAAAACTGTGAGACTACCACTTTTACCCATCAGGTAGAGAGACTGAAATAACATCATGAAAAACAGGGACAGAATGGAGTGACTGAATTATGGGGGCTGTGGTGTGTTATTGAATATTCTCAGTCAAATTCAGTTTTTCTCATCTCACACTGCTCAGATCACACTACTTGTAAATGTGAATTTAGTTTGTGTTAATTTTGTTTATTATGACCTTCAGGTAATGAAACTCCCAACACCGGGTTTCTCAGAAACTTTGAATGATACATTATATTAATAAAGTGTTGGATTACTTCAAAGTAAGTCTACATACTCTAAGGTATTTGCACTTCCTTCTTGGAACAGTTTCACTGGATGGGAAGATTTTCTCTGTCAGGATAAAGCCTTCTGATGTCTAATGTTCATGAGTTGCTTAACACAGTTTCTTAACCTGGCGGTCTACGTACTCCTAGTGGTCCGTGGTGGTATTTCAAGGGGTCCTTGATAATAAATGTTATATTCTTAAAATGATCATCTGACATTTATAGAAACAGATTATCATTTTAATCAGATGTGACTGGGGCCGTTATCTACCTTAATTACAGAAGGTAGCATGACCTCCTTTTTCTCTTTTACAAGCGTAATTCATTATACAGTACCTTTAAGAAATATGTAATTTAAAAAAGTAAAAAATTATTTAGCATATATACATAAATCCTGTTCTGTTACATATTTCTGGAAACTGCCTAAATATGTTGAGGAGCTACTGCTGATTTATGGATTCATGTTTTTTTGTTTTGGAAATTATAGCTGAAAGCTCATATTTGCCTGAAAGAGTGAATAAATGCAACAGTGCCATTCAAAAGGCAGTTTCTACTTTGTCCTTTGAGTTGATCAAAAATATGCTAGGGTTCCAGGACCCCAAAAAGGCTGAGAACCACTGGCTTAACATATATGCCAAGGGTGAAGTCCATGTGACAAGACTCTCTGCTGGCACAAGCGACAAACAGGCTGCAGTTATCCCTTTAACTTTTTTCTTTCATGTTTTTTTCCTTCTGCACAGCTGTCTATTTACGTTTGAAGACTGTGGAAATTCAGCTTCTTTAACAATGATCAATCAAAGGAATGCATTACCCATTCAGCATGCCATAAAGCGCTTCAAAAGCCTGAAAATCACCCATTTATACAGGTCATCTGTGTGGCGAGAGGAAGCAAAAACTATTCAGGGGAACCGATCCTAAGGACCAGGACTGAAAACCACTGGTGTAGACCATAATATAAATGTTTTGTATTAGAAATACTTTTATTGGTCTTATGGATTTGGATCCTTATGGAATATGGATCAAATTTTCTAACTGCATTGTATCACAATCAATGAATTATTTTGCGCAAACTTTTAGAAACCAAGAGAACGCAAAAATCAAAGGTAACAGAGTTTGACAGATATAAAAAACAAAAAAGTTATTCCTAAGGAGCTATTATTTAAAACCAGTCATAAAGTAAATGATCAACTAAAGTATTTTGTCACGAATGTCCTGGAAGTTTTTCCTTCTTCCCAGAAATATGACAATCAGATGTAGCTTTTCTGCTGTTTTAAATGAAGTCTGTGTTTTACAAAGTGAAAAACATGTTTTAAAAGCGCACTTGGTACAATATGGAGTCATGGTCAAACACAAGGACCAGACTGGAAGAAAGAGAACAAAAAAATCCACAGAAAAACTCTGAAAGACTTTCAGAAAGACTGTCGTGGTGGATTCTATAAGTGATATATTACTATAATATCCAACTATAAACAAGGCCAAAACACAAAGAAGAAAAAAATAGCCTCTGCTGCCTCAGATGTTTTAGCAAAAGATACTTTAAAAATGTTGAAAAAATTTCCCGGTCTTCATTATTCACAGTACAAGGACCAAACAATGTTTCAAGCTTAATATCTGGTAGGTTTATGTGCTCCAGTCACTCTTATTATTTTGAGGTTTTTAATGTGTTCATTGGAACCATTCTTACTCCTCTGTGGGACGATTATAGAGAAAACAACATATTTTTGAATAATTTTCTCTAATCCACACAAAATTACACATACACCCACACTGAAATATGGTTAAACGTCCCATACCTAGATGTACCTCAACCAAAATTAGCATTCAAGCTTGACTGAAATTTGCTGTAGAAGGTTCATTAACAAGCCATGGGCCAAGCATAACAGTGGTAGCATCATGCTGAGGGTCTGTTTTGGTACCACTGGTATTGGTGCTTTGCACAAAGAGGAGGCTTTTGGTCTCCAGCAAATGTCAGTGGCAACAAACTGAGAATAAAACTTTGCTGTTGTAGCCTTTTTCTGCTCTTACAAATCAATCATGAAAATTATTATTAATTTTCTTTTCTGATGGCCAAAAGGCTCCATTTTGGTCTCATCAAAACAAAACTTAACCATGTAGTCTCATGTGCCTTTGCCTATCTTTAGTTAAGTCTTCTTCAACAGTGGCTTTCTCATTATCACTCTCCCGAAAAGCTTTGGCTGGTAAAGAACCGAACAATGGTTGTTGTATGTTTATTTTATATTTATATTTTAAAACACTTAATTTAGGCTGCATATTTATATTTAATTGTCGTTATTTTGTATAAATAATAAAGGAAATGTTGCATTTTTTTGTACGAATATAAAAAAAATCTGTTGATCATGATTGATTTGCTAAAGCAATAAAAGGGTAAAACATCAAAGGGGGTGAATACTTTTTACTAATTTAAATAGAAAGATCACACAAAGGGACATCTCACACTTACCACAATACAGTACATCTAAACCAATCTGAAGACATTTTGTAAAGTATTCTGCTAAATAAAAAGGCAGAATTTGAACTTTTTGTCTCCTGTTTATATCCAATATATCCAGAGTAAAACTAATACACCATTTTAGACTGATAACTTTATACCAACAATCCAACATCATGGTGGTAGTGAGATGTTCTGGGGCTGCTTTTCTTCCTTACTTCACGATCTAGACAAGTTACCATAATTGATGGATCATGAACTCTGCTCTCTCGCAGAAAATCTAGTTCTTCCCCTTAGATTTAAGTACACTTGGCCTATGCATCAGAACAACGATCTAAATAAATTAACTACTAAAGCTCCAAAAGTTTATTTATAGGGAGATTTACTTTATCACATATGGCAAGGTTGATTTGGATAGCTTCTTTTTTTACCTATTAAACTAATTTATCATTTTAAAACTTCCCTTTTATATTTACTAATGTTATGTTTCTCCAATATATATTTTTAAACATTTGTGGTAGAAACAGCAAAAAATAGAAGAACTTTTGCAGTGCACTGTAAAAGACCAGCACTACGGAGTGGAGGTTGTGACAGACCAGTGTCCCACTGGGTGAACACCTCATACCTACTTAACCCCGTGACCACATCGGGTGGGGTGGGTTGAACGACAGTCTGTAAAACGAGTGAATACACCCCGTCAGGATTAATCAGGCCTAACGACACATCTGTAGGTAGTAGGCTCGCTGGAAGGAGCGGGCATCAATCAACGTCTGGAGAATCTCCCTCTCTCTGCTTCTCGTCAGCTCTATCGACCAGCGCTTTGGGCCTCTGGTAATTAAAAGGCATTGATCGAACCTCAACCGCAAGATTGTTGGTCGTACGCTGCAGCACGCCATGGTGGGACTTGTAGAGGGAACAGGTGTGCTTACATTAGCGTGGCTGCTTTTACATTGTACAATTAGCATGTCATGGATTGATTATATGCAAGGTGTCTGAGTTTGAGATAGGTTTTCCTTCCTGTGCTGACTGTTATTTCTAAACTATGTTGTAATTAATTGGTTCTGCTCTGTTGTGACCCAGTCCTCCCTCGTTAAATAAGAGTAGGTCGGGGGTTAAAAAAAAAAAAAATCAAACACGATTCTATGCGTATGGCGAACCCGTAGGCTCATCTTCCTCATGGACACCCACAGCCTCCCTCTCCTTTTTTATTCCATCTGAGTGAACACAGTAAATCTAAGTGCTGCCAGATTGCTGGCGCTGCACATTTTTCCACCGTCGAGTTAGCTCATCAGGCAGGGAGCCTTGGCCAGCCTGAATGAGGATCGGCACACTACTATAAATACACTGGTGACTCTTTACTCATCCTGGCACACTGACTGAGTGACACAGTGAAGGCCGTGCATAAACCTCTTTCCCCTCAATAGGCGTGTAGATGCGCAGAGATATGTCTCTAATTTCTGTTTATTTCTGTTGTATACATTTCCCCCACTGGGTGTGATGAAGTGCTGTGACCTTTAAATTGATGCCAGTGACTGAGTTATACTTGTCTGGGCACACATCTCCGCTGCCACCGTCCTCCCCAATAAATCCAATGAATTACCCAGGATTCTACTCTTTCCTTCATTAACCCTCCCTTCCTCTTCCACACTTTCCAGCATAATCCCTCTCCCACCACCACCACTCTCTTCCTTCCTGAACGAGTGATCAATTAAGGCCCTGTCCAGCTCCCACCAGCACATCAGCACTTTCTACCCCATTCTCTTATCCCCTCACTGTCATTTTTTTCCTCTTTTTGGGTGTCAGGACAGTCACAAGGCAGTAATAAGACAAATACGACACATAGGAAAAAAAGAGAACATTTTTATATTCTCCGTACAGATGTGTGTGTCCGCATGTGCTCAAAGGAGAATTACCTTTTACAAACCCTCAGGGAGGAAGGTTACCTTCCCCCAGCTTGTGGAATTGAGTTTAAAGAGGAAGAGACAGACAGACCACAGACGAAGAGAGGCAAAAATAAGGACTCTTCAGTTTGAAGCGAGACAGAGTGATCGGCAGGAATGTAGTTAACATAGTTGGCCTTATAGTAGGAGCCAGTGTTAATCCATCCATATTATCCACAGAGATTAGGTAGTTAAGATGACAAGTTCTTCCAGTTCCAAGCCACTTTCCAGCTCATACTGAGGGATCTGAAGTTGTTGACTGGACAGAAGGGACTGAGCCCAGGAGGAATCCTGATCATTTGCCCGGACCACCTCAATGGACTCCTTCAGTTCAGCCATCCTACAAAGGAAGCTATTTTCAGCTACTTAATTCTGCAAATAAATTCAGCGATGTTTGGGACCCTAACCAGCAAATCAAGTTTTGCTTTTTAGCTTCACCTTGAAAGATTTGAGCAATATTCACAATACCACAGAGTTGGCTGCTCTATCCAGCCATCAAACTGATGCCAACATACTTGATCTCCTCTGCTTGAGGAAGAGACTGACCTCCAGGCGGGAGCGAACAGTTCAGAACTTTACAAACGGGGCAGGGACAAAGAGGAGCCCTGGATTCGTAAAACTCTCATTGGGAATGAGCTGGGTTTTGAGCCAGGAATGTGTACACAGCTCTTTCTTTGGTTACACAAGCACCAAATGACCCTTATTATGCCCCCATTAAGCCCAACAGAATGTTACTGGGGGAAAGGTTTACAAAATGCATGAGCATTGGACTCCAAAACCGCAAATATTCCTTGAGCAACTTCATGAGAGTGAAGTCTTCCTCCCATCTGAGCTTCCACATTTGTCCAGAGAATCCTTTTCAGCAACCTCTTGCGCAGACTTTCTCAGGGAGACTGCAAAAATGTTCTCTTTTTTTTTCTTCAACCCAAACAACAAATCTATCTAACACCAATAAACCGCGTGTGTGGCTAAATGCTGAGATTTATTTTCCATATGTCATAACATGATTAAAAGCTCATTAATAAGCCACACATTGCACCGGCCATGTTTTCCCCTTAGGATGATAGGAGGCACTCTTGTTTTATTTCTAATCAGTTCCGTATACATCATCCAGCTGCTGTAAAAGCTCTCCAAGCATCAGATGTAAATTAATCTGCAGCTGAACATTGAGGGATGTTTGGTGGAACTGTGACACACAGCATTTATAGTACACTATTTGATTAAATTAAATTCCATACTTTTGATAGGACTTGTGGATGTAACAAAAGCATCTAACATTAGGCCATTTTTTTGTTTAAGTTTTTTGTTTGTTTATTCTACAACAACCAGACTTTGTGTCTTTGCTGACAGTTTGAAGATAATTTGTTTAGTGATTTTTATTCTTTGGGAATCAAATATATGCTTTCATAAACAAGACAAAAAAGATATATACAGAGCAATGGTCCACTTCTTTATGATACAATAGTGCCATAATAGAGAGGAGTTTTTGGGATGCTAGATAGTTGTTTTACTTTTTGAGCTAATTGGAAAAATATTTCACACAATTAGTTATTAAACAGATACAAAGCTACATTCGAAAGCACTTAAATGGGGAAGGTGCACCCATGTGTTTCCAATAAAACCAACCCATTTTATGCTTATCTGAGATCAGGAGACAGAGGTAACAGGTACAGCAGGGAAATTCCAACATCCCTGTTTCGTCTTTCATTCGACGTCCCTGAACCCGGTCTGCAGGGCCTGCTGTCCTGCATGTTTTAGTTGTTGACCTGTCGCAGCAAACCCGATGATCATAAAATGACAGGTTAACCAGTATCCCAAGGAGCTAATGCAGAAATACCCAAACTTTTTGCTACATGGGCCAAAATCAGGGGCTGCAAAAAAAATTTTTTGATTGTGAAAAAATTGTTTTTTAACAATAAATAAAACATGTAATATTTTAATTAACCTAATAAAGTAGGCATTCTTGTTGAATAGGGATTTTTGTTCCTTATTTTTGTTCTTTTAAAAGAAAAATAAAATTTCCCTTCGTAATTTTTTGCACTATAAAATGGATAGTTTTCTTTTATTCACTCATCTTAGCGATATAATTTACACAGAAAGAGGAGGAAATTAAGTTTGTGTGAAAATTTAGATTTTTTTGGACTGTCTGGCAACTGACTCAATGAGTCAAATGAATCAAAAATTAATTTTGGTGAGTGACTCATTGAAATTCGAGTCAGTAAAAAGAATCAAGTTTACTATCACTACACCCCTGAGCTAATGTAATCATTTGAATTTGTACATTATTAGTGGAAGATGGCTTTTGCTGCCTGATGGGCTTATCTCAAAAGCTGCTGATCTGCTGGGATTTTCATCCACAATTATCTTTCTTTCAGGTTTACACAGAACTCTCCAAAAGAAAAAAAATAGGAAATATGAGCTTGACTTTGAGTTGAAATATAGAAAGCCTATTGCTTCAGATAGAAAAGTAAAACTGACCTGGGCAATCCTCTTCCCACACAAATAAAGTGATTGTTGTCTTGCAATTGTAGGTTCAATTCCAGCTTCCTACTGCCAGAAGTCAATGTGCCCCTGGGCAAGGCAATCAACCCTAAGTTACCTACCAAGCTTTGTGTCAGTCTATGAATGTGTGTGCGTATGTGAGAATGAATGGTGAATGTGGCTATTAAACACTTTGAGTGGTGTACGACTAGAAAAGCATTATATGGTTTCTGTTCCTTTACAAAATTACCTCAAGACACAAGACCAAAAGTTTTCTCCAGATTCACAAAACCCAGGTAGACTGGATGTCCACAATCCACTCACCATGTGGGCAAAGATCTGATCCACAGATTCAAAGCCAGAAAAAAGCCACATTCTTAATAAACTTTCACTTGATCAGTTGCCAAGATGTGAACACCAGGAAGTCATTGATGCTGCTCATTAATCTGAGTGGCATTGAGATAATTATTCACTTTGTGAAACACTGAAGCAATCTTCCAAATCTCCCATAAGGAGACAAACTCCACTGGAATCTCCAGGCCTCAGTTTGCATGCTGGATGTTAAGATTAACTACAGTTCAAGACAGGCAAAAAGCCTTTTCTATTTTAAAATACTTTGGTAGCACAATTTAAGTATCTCAATGAACTACAAGATTATTGAAATATGTTTTTTCAGACAGACGAGACCAAACCGGAAATCAGCACTAATCCCAAACACAGCAGCAAGTTTTCTCCAGGATGAGTGAAGAGTGTAAGAGTTGTGGTGCTGCAGTTGACCAGCCAAAATCCAGACCTCTAGCTGATTGAAATGCTGTGCTGAGACCTTGAGGGAGATGTGCAGAAAGAACTGTCTGCATATTTTAATCTACGGAAGCCATTTTGTTGTAAATAGAGGGTTGATATTTCTCTGCAACAAAGACTTACAGAAAATGGCTAGTTGATACTTCTGTTAACACACAGCTTTTCCATTTTGTCCTCATTTAAAAAATAGTCTGGAATTTGTTGATGATAGATTTTAATATTTTTAAAACCCGATAAAGACCACATTTTATGTATTTTCCTATCATACATAAAACCTTAAAAAAAGAGGATGTTTTTTATGTTTTCCATGGATATGGGTGAGTTCCTATGCTAACAATTAGCTTTTCATTTGAGTCTGAAATATTCACTGGAACAATTTGAAACAGAAATGTGAGAGGGACCCCATTAATTTTCTAAAATAACTTTTTAGTTATTTGTAAAAGAAAAGAAAAGTAAGAAAACTAAGAAATCCAATCCAAAAAATACCCGTAATGTGCAAATTAGAAAAACTAGCTGAAGAAAAACTAAGTGCACTAATATTATTTTTAATCAACATAGCCTTAAGAGCCAGACATCAAATGGAGAACTAGCACAGAAAAAAAAAAGAAATGAGATGTGTTATTTCACAAAGATCAATAGAGTTCAGCTACAGAACAGTCCAATACTTTTTTTTTACAGTTTCCTTACATGAAACCAAACATTACTTTTAAAGTTTTTTGTTTGTTTGATCGTTTTCCAGGGTTTTTCAAGGTCTTTCCCAACTTCCCTTTGGGCTTTTATCTCTCTTTTTCCCCTAATTTTCTGTAGAGTCCTTGTACCTGACCATGACAGCATATTGGGTAGTCTCTGCGTGAACAAAAGTCTAAATAGTCTAAGGGAATATAGAGAACCTGATGCAAGATAAACTGTTATCTTCTATAGTTCTATTAGATTTGACTTAAGAGATCAGTTGCTTCCGTGTGACGGAAAGGTAAAGAAATCAACTACAAATAGTCCAATGCTGGACTGAAGATGAGTAAGAAAGGAGCCAAAATCCAGCTACACTATCCTGAAGTAATATTTAACAAAACCACTTCAAAAGAGGAAGTAATCAGGAAATAAGGGTATACCTATCAATAATCCCAATAAGTTTTCCCTGAAATTATGCTACAAACTGAAAAGTAACCATCAGTCTGAAAAATATGAAAAGGGGTAGGTGCCCTACTGGTGCATTGATCTTTTTGGTGGTAGCAAAGCACAGTGGTGAGAATGTGATCAAGTGGGAATGCATCTGAGCAAGAAAAAATAGTAAAAAACTTCTGTGCAAGAATTTTGATGTCTTTTAAAATTCAAGGTCTGATTTAGATGCAAAAAAACTTTAGTGTTAAAAGTTGGATGTAAAAAAAATTTGTAGTAAAATTTGAATTCAAAATCCGATAGCACAGATTTACTTCCGGCGAGAAGCCAGAGAACACTGCTCAGTTCCTTGCAATCACTGAGCGCATCACTAGTTGTAGGTAATTCTCACACACAGGGGCTTTAAAAGAATAAATATAGTATAAATACAAACCATCCAATGATTTTAAAAAGTTTTTTATCATATTGATAAAACACTTTTCTACTCACTGCTGAGGTCTCAAAATTACTGCAAATAATAAAATAACATTAAACAGGCTTTATTTGGAGGAAATGTTGCGTTTTAAACATTGTGAATTTTTATTGCACGAAATACCAAACATTTGTCTAATCTTTTTTGTAAACTATCAGACTACTTTATTGAAATCAGAATTAAGCTTTTCTAGCTTCAATTTTCTGAGATGTATTCACATTTTGGGCTCATTTTGTTCACCACCGGTCAAAGTTCATATTAAAAATGTGGTTTTACAAATTGGGGCAAGTGATTTTGCCTTGTACTTGTTATTAAATGTTCAGGTCCATTAGCATTAATTTACTTACATTGTAATTTTTTCCCTAACAAGTAGCAAATAACTTTTGAATCTTTAAGATTGAGCACTTTCTATACTGGAGCCTCTTTCTAAAACATATTCCCAGGCAGTCTGAGAGTTGTTTGGTGCATCATTTAGTACATATAGTTAACACACAGAATTTAAATCATCTGCATCGGACTAAATGATGAGTTATTACAGAACCTAGCAAAAGTACATGAAAGAGGGCTGTAAAATACTTTAGACTGGTTTAGACCAAAGCTTTTCCATGTGTTAGAATGGGTAAACGTAACTGAGACTCTAATGTTCACAGACACTCCACATTCAATCTGTAAGAGCTTGTAGATAAAGGGGGATCCTACAAAACGCTGAATACAAATGAAAACTAGAATCCCTTTGTAATTCAATCGAGGCTGAGGTTATGACATGACAAAATGTGAAGCTCCAGAGGTATGAATAATTTTGCAAGCTACTGCACTACAAAAGAACAAGGTGGAGTTGTCTTATACATATAAGTATTAATTTTAACCATGTTGATACTTCTGAATCAAACTTAGCTAAGAAGATTTTGCATTCAAACTGCCAGCAGAGAGACTTACAATATGTGTACAATATGTCTGCCAAACCACTGTACGAGGACTGTGGTGTTAATTTGCACCTTCATATTCTCTAAATCAGTTTTATGAAAATATGTTGAAATTAAAAAAACCTCCCTCGTGAAGGTGTATAGCAGTTAGCAGACTCTAATAGGGCAGGCTCCTCTTCATCAGTTTCAGCTATCTCATTCCCTTCTTTCTGCCTCTGGTGTCCTTTTAAAGCCCCGACTTCCTGCCTGAGTTATCAAACCTCTCATGTGAAATCCGATGAGTTTCGTAGGTCCATTATAACCTGCCAGTTGCAGTTAGGTAACTGGTGCGTGAATTTTCATTGGCCTCCACAGTGGCGCAGGGACGGGGCCGCTGCATGGTTGATGACCGGCTAATTCGACTTCCCAGTTTCGTGACGAGCGCTGCACACACAGCGAGCCGTTGAAGAGCATTCTGATTGGCAATCGTCTCACAGAGATAAGGTCTAGGAGATTCAAAGTGGCTCACAAGGAGAGACGGGAGTTCATCTTTGAAAAGCTTGTTAGTCTGAAGGATTATCCAAAGCCTTTCAATTTGACTGTCATTAGACGAAATGTGATTGAATAATAGATGAGATCCTCTTCAGTTCCCTTGCGATGCAAAGCTCTTGATCTTCGGTCATCTTTTGTGCATCCGAGCATCAAGCAGCTTCCCAAAACTCTGATTCTCCATGGGTCCCAGAGGAACAGTGTCCTCTCTTCACATCTGCTCTTTGTTTTGTGTCCTTGTAAAAGCCTCTTGTCGCCCTCTTCTTCTCACATCACTTTGAGTGATGCAGCATTTTTTCCACCTGTGGGAGTAAGAGGCTGTCTCTCCTATCTGAGAAAATAAAACACTCTCATATCTGCCTCTTATTTGTCTCTGGCTGTCTGTATGTCTCTTCTTCCACTTGTATGCCCTCATAAGACCCTTATTACCATAGGTTGCATTGGCATACCTTTCTTTTTTTTCATTTTTTTTTTTTAAACAAAAGTCTTCAAATCGGCCACAAAAACCGATTTCACCTTGTCAAGAATTTGATAAAGCACCCTGCACAATGTAATTTCCTTTCAACTTCACCCTGCTTTCCCTTCATCCTCTGTTTTCTTCTCTTTTGGTTACAAAACAGAATGTATTACAAAGAAAGCCATTAGTTTCTCCTTCCATTCCCTCAGATCCTTGCAATCACAAATCACAGAACTTATAGTTTGCTGGAAATCGTGTTTCCTTGGATCAGAGCCCATTTCATTCTACATTCTGTATTTAATTTTATTCTGAACTTTCTTTTTTTTCTGTTTTTCCCCCTTTTTTCCCCTCAAACAAAGTCCTTAGAGATAGCTTCCACAAAGTTTGGAGCCGACATGAGGATGGAGATGGTGCAGATGATGTTGAAGACGCTAAACGCCACCAGACATAGGCGGTCAATCACAGCGCCTGCAAATTTCCACTGGTCAGCCATGCTCTCTGTCTCGTCCTGCTCTCGGAAGCGGTCTGCCATGTAGCGCACCTCCTCCAGGATGGCCTGCAGCTGGGGGTCTCCCATCACAGATGTTGAGCACCCTCCTGGTCCCCCTCCAAAGCCTCCGCCACTAGACACAGTGCTGGGACAACCTACTGTGTCCATATTGGGAGTTGGAGGTGGCGGGGAGTTGCAGAACTGGGATGGAAGGTGTGGAGGCGGACTTCCTGCCACTCGTGGAGGTCCTACAGAGATGTTATTCCTCTGGACGGGCTCTGAGAGCACTGAAGAGTCCTCAATGCTTTGGAAGCCCATGTAGAGAAGGTTCCCGTTATTGTTGGCACTGGTTTGCAGGTGGGGGTGCCCAGCGTGTAGGGGCCCTGTCTGGAGAGGCGTCAGGTTATGTGGGTGCAGCGGGTGGAGGGTTGGATCGGGAGGGTTGGGAATGCTGCCGCTCTGTGATCCTGAGGAGCAACGGCGTAAGTGTGGGGCACAGGGAGGCCTCCCCGGGTCGTCGTTCTCCCCTGGCCGCTTCATCCTCAGGAACCAGGCAACCCACTGCAGTAAAACGAGTCGCACCTACAGGCGAAAAAAGAAACTGAGATACAAACCCCTACAACCGTAATAATTCTTAAAATGTAGCCGTTTTTTTCCTGTTACAATCGCAAACTTCATTGTATTTTGTTGGAATTTTATGTGATAGACCAACACAAAGTAGAACACAATAGTGAAGTGGAAGGAAATCATCAGTCTTTTAGAAAAACAAACTTTTACACTTTACTTTCTTTAACATCAAAAGTACTTTGGTTTTGCTGGAGGTTTCTTCCTGTTAAACGGGAGTTTTTCCTCTCCACTATCGCTACATGGTTGCTCAGTATGAGGGATTACTGCAAAGTTGACGACATAACGCAACACAATCTGTTGCTAAAGGTTCTTACAGGAGGAGAGAATGCTGCAAGTCAATGACTTGATGCGAACTGCTGGGATTCTGTAAAGAGCAAATCACGCCCTTCTAGAGGCTTCTGTAAGCCTGGCGGATTGAGGTACGTGGGTATGGGGTGGGCTTGGCAGTGTCAACAATTCCTTGCTATTCCAACTCCAACTCACTATGACGGTATGACTGGGCTTGTTTTATACTCACAGCGGCAGGACTGCTGTCGTCAGCGATAAAGGCCGATGACAGCAATAAGGCTTGAGCCAGTTGCAATGCCCGATTCAAATGCAAGTGTGGTGTAAAGTTTTAACCTGAAAAGGACACTCCACTGATATATTTTGGAAGAAAATTTATATTTTTACTAAAATGTACTAAAAGGACCTAAAATAATCAAAATATATATAAACTATGTACTATAAGACACTCATTTATAGTTTATCAGGAAAAAAGATAATTTGAACGTTAGTTGTCATATACAGTGGGGCAAAAAAGTATTTAGTCAGCCATCGATTGTGCAAGTTCTCCCACTTAAAATGATGACAGAGGTCAGTCATTTTCATCATAGGTACACTTCAACTGTGAGAGATAGAATGTGGAAAAAAAATCCAGGAATTCACATTGTAGGATTTTTAAAGAATTTATTTGTAAATTATGGTGGAAAATAAGTATTTGGTCAATAACAAAAATTCAACTCAATTCTTTGTAATATAACCTTTGTTGGCAATAACAAAGGTCAAACGATTACCATAGGTCTTTACCAGGTTTGCACACACAGTAGCTGGAATTTTGGCCCATTCCTCCATGCAGATCTTCTCGAGAGCAGTGATGTTTTGGGGCTGTCGCCGAGCAACGCGGACTTTCAACTCCCTCCACAGATTTTCTATGGGGTTGAGGTCTGGAGACTGGCTAGGCCACTTCAGGACTTTCAAATGCTTCTTACGGAGCCACTCCTTCGTTGCCCGGGCGGTGTGTTTGGGATCATTGTCATGTTGGAAGACCCAGCCACGTTTCATCTTCAAAGCTCTCACTGATGGAAGGAGGTTTTGGCTCAAAATCTCACGATACATGGCCCCATTCATTCTTTCCTTAACACGAATCAGTCGTCCTGTCCTCTTAGCAGAAAAACAGCCCCAAAGGATGATGTTTCCACCCCCATGCTTCACAGTAGGTATGGTGTTCTTGGGATGCAACTCAGTATTCTTCTTCCTCCAAACATGACGAGTTGAGTTTATACCAAAAAGTTCTACTTTGGTTTAATCTGACCACATGACCTTCTCCCAATCCTATGCTGTATCATCCATGTGCTCTCTGGCAAACTTCAGACGGGCCTGGGCATGCACTGGCTTAAGCAGGGGGACACGTCTGGCACTGCAGGATTTGATTCCCTGTCGTTGTAGTGTGTTACTGATGGTAACCTTTGTTACTTTGGTCCCAGCTCTCTGCAGGTCATTCACCAGGTCCCCCCGTGTGGTTCTGGGATTTTTGCTCACCGTTCTCATGATCATTTTGACCCCACGGGATGAGATCTTGAGTGGAGCCCCAGATCGAGGGAGATTATCAGTGGTCTTGTATGTCTTCCATTTTCTGATAATTGCTCCCACAGTAGATTTTTTCACACCAAGCTGCTTGCCTATTGTAGATTCACTCTTCCCAGTCAGGTGCAGGTCTCCATTTCTCTTCCTGGTGTCCTTCGAAAGCTCTTTGGTCATCGCCATAGTGAAGTTTGGAGTCTGACTGTTTGAGGCTGTGGACAGGTGTCTTTTATACAGATAAAGAGTTCAAACAGGTGCCATTAATACAGGTAACGAGTGGAGGACAGAAGAGCTTCTCAAAGAAGAAGTTACGGGTCTGTGAGAGCCAGAGATCTTCCTTGTTTGAAGTGACCAAATACTTATTTTCCACCATAATTTACAAATAAATTCTTTAAAAATCCTACAATGTGAATTCCTGGATTTTTTTTTTCAACTTCTATCTCTCACAGTTGAAGTGTACCTATGATGAAAATTACTGACCTCTATCATTATTTTAAGTGGGAGAACTTGCACAATCGATGGCTGACTAACTACTTTTTTGCCCCACTGTAAATAAAAAACATTTATAACTGATAGGATTAATCAACCAAAATATTAATTGGAATGTATTTAATCTGGATTGAAATGAAGTTTCTTGTAAAGTGCCTTGAGATGACGTGTTGTGAATTTGGGGTATATAAAAAAAATGAATTGAAAAATAAATATTTGAAATAGAGTTTAGAAGCACCAAAGAGGTGCATGGTGACTCTGGAGGAAATGCAGCAGAGATCCACAGATCAGGTAGAATCTCAGCCCAGCTGTCGGTTGCTCACTCCAATAGAGACATTTATGGAAGAGACGTAACAAGAAATTCATTGTTGTTTTTTGTAGTTTGGAAGAAGCTGCTCATGTAATGCAGAATCTGTCTCCATACTGCCAGAGCTACAGCGGGGGTCTGCGCTCTCTGAGTGCTTTTCTAGTTTCATTTTGTATCACCCTTGTCTCCGTTTTAAGTGTTAGTTGGTAAGAGAGCCCAATGCAGAAATTCAGATTTTCTTTTCTGTTTGCCTTTCCTAGATTATCAACGGAGACTCTTGGTTACTTTCAAGTGTAGCTTAAATTTAAACTGCGAACCCACTAAGATGGACTGTCTGATTACTGTTTTAGTACCCTTATGAACTTGCAGAGCAGTGGTTCAGAGAGCTACAGCATTAGATAAGGACAACACAATTTGGTTGGGATTTAAAACTTCTATTCCACTCTTCCTCCCCGATCCTTTATAAATAAAGTTAAAAAAACATGAGTGTCTTCTAAAAGGGCACACTGACCCTGCAGCATCCAGATGGGTGTCTGGTTGCTAAATGAGAGCTAATGTCCGCATGACTGCTCAATTAGTGTCTCCAGAACAGCTTTGCAAGTCAAGTTCTGACGCTGTTGTTGTTGTGAAGCTCTCTAATTATGAACTGGCCTAATCGGAACCTCATCAGTTAGTTGGCTAATTGGCCATTGCATTGTCTACACAGGCCATTCATCAACAGAACGTCCTTGCAATATGTCAATGCATAAAGCACCTGCTTGCACATGCAGTCAGCAAACTTGTCCACATATCAATAATTGAAGGGCTGCCTTTTAAATATATATATACATATATGTATATATATTTTTTTTGCAGCTGAATCAGAGAACCAGTAAATCCATCCATCCACATTTCAAAGTTTACTATATAAATGGTGCTTGTCAGATGAAAATTTCTTCATAAACACGTTTTTCATCGTTGAGCAAAAGGTGAGGAAAATAGAAGTAGGGAATGTGTCAAACCGAATACACCCACACATCCAGCGTGCTTTGAAAAGCACTCCTGTTATAGTCTGCGGAGAGGCATTTGATGAACACACTACCGAAGACTGCCACTGCTGTATGAGTCATTCACTGCTGATGAAGTCAGTGGATAAAAAGTGAAACAGGCATAGCAGCAAACGGTGCACTAATGAGTGGTTAAAGCGTTACCGAGCGGGGCAGAAAACTAGGATAACAAAAGGAACACGTCTGTAACAGGAAGGCTGAATTTAGCTTTAAAAAGAGAAAAAGCATGATGAATTCATCTTTTAATGTGTATTCGCTCAGCCTCACCCATTTGGGCATGTTCCCTCCATTTGGGTCATGGTGATGATATTGTAAAACCACTACTGTGGCAATGACGGACATCCCTACGATGATCATTATGCTGGCAAAGTACTGACCTGTGGAGAAGGAGGAGGAGGAGGTGAAAGCAGTGTAATCATTTATTTTTACCTCAGAGAAGCAGTTTCTAAGTTAATACATAAGGCAGGAAAACATCTACAAGGTCAAATCTCATTTATTGCACTTTCATGTTGAAAGTGCAATTCAATACTCAATAAAGTTTTACAGTGTTTCTAAGTTGCTGAAACACTAACATCCATTTATAAACCACATTTTCTGTGGCCTAAACAAATTATTCAAATCAAAAACTGATCCTAAACACTAGTCAGGAACTTAGACATAAATTGCTAAACTCATCCAAAACCTTTAACACGTTCTCAGTCACTAAACCATTTCACAGTTGTACAGTAGAACTGTAAAGAGCAACAGAAACTAAAACACAGCCCTCATCTTTTACACACAGAAACTCACAATTCAAAAAAATTTTATTCAGGCAGAACAGATTACAGTTTTTTTTTCCAATTGCTAACACACTAAAATGACATGCATAGCATAATCATTTAAAGTCAAATAGAGAGCAAAACCTCTTCTCGAGTCGGCAGAACTCTAAAAAAAATTTCTGCTTTGCAAACATTTTGCTATTATAAATGGCACTTTCTAAATGCACTGAACATGGTTCTCTGTATAAAAAACAACAATCTGACATAAAGTTGCGTGTTTGCCATTTCAAAACACTCCCATTCGAAATGAGTATACGAGCTAAATGGGCAACATATGTGCCACCTGACCAAACACCTCACTGGTTATTTGTTACCACTCCAATCAGGAAGTAAGCACTACAAAAAGACTACAGGTAAGCAACATTTTTTTTTTTTTTACAATAATGGAAGATGTTACTCTCTTTTTTCCATACATTTCTTCTGCAAATTTCTTTTTAAGTTTACTGTTGTTGTTTTTTTGTGAGCATATTTTGTTCACTCCAGTATAAATATTTTTATGCATGTGTTACACTGACTTGTTCGGTAAAAAAAAAAGTTTTCACTGCATGTGTGTGTATCTGCAAATATTACTGTGCATGTGAACAATCTGAAGGATTTTCTACTATTTAAACCACCTTAGTATTATGGCAAAGTATACTTAAGATGACAGTTATTTTCATTATTCCAAACAGTGTGTAGTTGTTTAGACAAATGTCTGGTAATATGAATAAAGTGTGTGCCATTTGCTGCAAAAGTTTGATTTTCATAATGCTATACGTACTTTTGGTGCAGTGCTTTATATTGCAGGATACATTAGGCACGGGTGTACTAACAGGCGGAAAGCGGACCTGATTACCCATGGTCCAAGGAGGGAGCCCATGATTTTGGTTTTTTTATGTTTTTATTTCAAAATTACTGGACCTTCTAATTGGTTGGTGTCAATTTATTGCATTATATTGTTGTTAGCAACTGCAGCTGGGAGAATTAGGCCTAATTTTATCTCACTGTCATTTCTCCACATATTAGGAGTCCCCTTATTGGAGGCGCAAAATGGTTTATATCGCTCCACAACGACCCTTAACATTAGCGAGCCCAGCGGGTTGCCAACTACTTTTTCCCCCAGAAAAGCAGCAAGCAACAAATCTAAAAAAAAAATCGGACAAACCTTAGCTACGTTCTGTGAAATTTTGTTAATCCCGATATTCCCTGCAAATTAGAGACCAGAATTGCTCTGTAACCACACTGTACTGCAGTAAGGAAATGATCTGCACATGTGTATGGAGCTCATTTCAACCTGCACCATACAGAGAGGACGCTGATTTCATCCAGTCAGAAAACAATTTGTTTTATCTTTAAATTAACTGAAAAGTAAAAAAAAAAAGATTTGGCAGGTATATAAGACCGATCTTTCTTTTATAAACCACACAGACATTGTTCTCCACTTTGCAGAAGCTTGTCTGTAACTACTGCATCTGTGCACCTGCGATGCATTCAAGAAGCATTGGAAATGTATGGTGAGTTTAAAAAAAGCAGGATATTTAACACTTATTAAAAAACACTAATCATGAGCCAGGAACTTCAATTTATGTTTTTTTGGCAAGTAATGTTTGATGCCTACTAAATATGCCCCTTTAAAAAAACATTTGAAAAGCAAATAACTAAATCGTCTCCATTACTTTTGTCTGCTTAAGATATCTCAGCATTTTTTTTAAACTAGAAATTTAGTTAAGGTTTTGAATGTCCATTTGTAAATTATGTAGTAGTTTCCTTCTCTCAACAGAATGTTTCAGGCAAAATAATATAACATGTTACACAGTCACAAGTCAGATTTGCTTGAAGCATGTTTCCCCTGTTTAAATAATGTATTATTTTATTCACGAACAAATCTTAATGTAGATATAATCATTTGATCCTTTCTTCTTCGTACTGATTTCCTCATTCTATTAACTTTCTTATTAATGTTTTTTAGCAACCTATCCGTTTTGTTCCCAGTGCTTCAGCTATCTTTTCTTGACCTTTTACCTTAAGGCTTCCTGTGGGTTTTTTTGTTTTAACATGTCTGAGCACAATAGTTTTATTTCAAACTGGTTTTATTTATATTGAATGTTGGAGGATAAAATGAAGACTGCCACACTATTGATGATATTTTACGTCAGTGTAACGTAATCATTAATATGCGCATCAGTACGTAAACTCATCTGCCGACATCTAGCAACTTTCTAAGTCAAATTCAGCTACTTTTTGTCAGAGAGAGTTGACAACACTAGAGCCCAGACCAGCATGATTAGAATAGCCTTGATGCAAGTCATTATGCTGCCCACAAAGAACAAAGCAGGCCATCAAAAGAAAAAAGACGGTGAAGAAAAAGAGGGCAGAATGAGGGAAGACCTCTTTCCAAGAGGTGGACTAGTTTGCTTGCTGTTATGCAAAGTCCCTTTAAATTTAACATGTGTGACCTACACATGTGACGTCTTTAGCTTAGCTAGTTGCCAACAAAGCTTTGCGGATGTAAGCATAAAAATAACTAAACTATGGGCCAGCTAACGTTTAGTGGTCGACTTTAGCGGCATGGTACGTTGATTTGTATTAGGCTAGGTTAGCCAATGGAATTATCCTGCTAGTAGGGACGACATTTGCGAACTAATAACTATGAGACGAGATGCAGCTTAATGTGTTAAGCATATGTGAACCAGTTGGTCAAATGCATCAAATTAAGGGGGTGATGAATGACAAAAATACTCATCAATACATTCAGATGTGATTGTTGCATAAAACCTTTTTTTTTCCTCATGTGCCTAATGGGGCCCGCTTACATTGAGAGTGTTTATGATAAAACCACCCTAGTTTTCAAAATTGTGTTTTAGCAATTGGACAAAAAAAACTGTATGAATGATATTCTTATTTACAACTAAGACACAGAAACAAAAGAATATTAAAACTATTTAATGAACTTCAGCAATAAGACATCAATAAAATTACATAATCTAAAAATCATTCAACTGTTACAACAATTTTCTTTTTAAAATTATCACTCAGATGAATTTTAAAATCTGCCTTTAAAATAAAAATGTACAACCTAAAAAAAAATGTTATTCTTATTTCTGTCTCTAGCTGCAGTAGACTGAAAAAAACAGATATATCTGCTGTTGTGATCAGACCAACTGGGCAGGATAAAGGTCAGTTCACAGGCGGCACATGTGCATCTACAATGGAGGAAGAGGAGAAGGAATATGTGTGAGAAGTGGTGAACGAGGAGGAAGACAATGAGGAAGACGAAGAGCAGTATGTCCTAATGACATTCAGACAACTATTCTACATACCTTACATTATAAATCGTAAGTCTGTGAATTACAGTAAAACGCTTGTCATTTTGGTATTTTTATTTTTTATCCAAATTCAGCATCTCATCACTCTAATCACAGTATTTGTTTGTTAAATACTTTTTAAATAGGCTGCACGGTGGCACAGTGGTTAGCGCTGTTGCCTTGCAGCAAGAAGGTCATGGGTTCGTATCCCGGTCCAGGGCCTTTCTGCATGGAGTTTGCATGTTCTCCCCGTGCATGCGTGGGTTCTCTCCGGGTACTCCGGCTTCCTCCCACAGTCCAAAAACATGCATGATAGGTGAATTGATCATTCTAAATTGTCCGTAGGAATGAATGTGAGTGTGAATGGTTGTCTGTCTCTCTGTGTTGGCCCTGCAACAGACTGGCGTCCTGTTCAGGGTGTACCCTGCCTAACGCCTGATAATTGCTGGGATAGGCTCCAGCTGCCCCGTGACCCTGAATTGGATAAGCGGTTAAGAAGATGGATGGATGGATGGATACTTTTTAAATATTTCCTGTTAACTGCAAGTTCTGGATCCTTTGTCTTCAATTATTTATTGTAATGTCTGAAAGATGTTCTGTGGTGAATATATATTATTTGATGTGTGTATGATTGGGTTAAAGTGTATGGTTTTGAACACAGGATGACTGGTTTTGAGGTGATAGTTTGATTTTGACAGAGAACTCTGGGGTTTTGTGAATGTAGCTAAGAGTTTTGGATTTGTGTTTAAGGTTTTGAGAAAATGGGTGGAGGTTTCAAGATATATGCTTTGGCATGTCAGAAAAAAATAAAACTGTATTTCTTTCCAACTATTGTGAGTTCAAAGACTGGATCTGTAAAACATATACAGATTCTCAAGAGCAGATTTAATTCACTATAAGTTTCTCCTTCTTCTCTAAGGTAACAAAGTTTGATGGCTTTTTTATGGTCCTGCTCAATTATTCTGTTCATGTAAGCAAAATCAAACTGAATAAAATGAGGGTAGTCTGTCTTTATATAAGGAAAATGCAGGGAGCAGCACTCTGATTTTATATTTCTGAAGCTTTTAAACACAAGGTGTTGTGTCGTCAGGTAAAGATTTGCATCTGCTTTTTGGCTGAAGTTTCCCTTCTCTCTTAAATTTTCAGCACTGTGACTACAATAAATTCAGCCATTAACTTTCCAGTTGAGCAGATGGCTTATGTAAATTCAGCTTTTTTAGGTTATATTTTTAGAGCTGCTTCTTTGTAGATGTATGTTATGACAGCATAAAATCACTTTACAGTAGGAAAGAGGTGTGATAAATAAACTTCCTGTTATAAATCTGAGTAAGTGTGTGACACTGCAAATCAGAGTGTCACTTAATTGGATCACGGTTCTGCTAGCAGTGACCAGACCACAGTAATATGAGATCTGATCTGGGGAAGAAAGAGGCTCAGTGCGGGCTTTTTGTGTTTAGTGGGAAAGTGACTTGGCATTATTTCGGACCACCAAGATTGAAACTTGGAAAAAGCAAAGGAGGAAAAAGATAGAAAAGATTAAATAGATTTTATTAGGGGTGAGATAATGTCCTGAGTTGATTTGCTGTTTTTAAATCAAATATAAATGTGAATGTAAGAGTTACACTGATGGAATGTGACATCAGTCAGCTGGACGTGACTATAACAGTGTTTGTTTTTTGGTGCAGTGCACTTTGATTGGGAATAGTGTAAACATATTAAACCATAGATTGATTAAACACTGACAAGAGATGATAGAAAGATACATAGGATGAAAAATGCTAATGATAAGAATAAGTTGAAAGTACAGGAATTATGAAGAGGATGGGTGGGATGAAAATGAATTATAAATTGATTAAGAGGATGTATGGACAAAAAGAAAATAATAATTAGTACTACAAAAGGTGACTTAAAAAGATCATAAATAATTATGAATATGATGAGTAAGATGAAAAGCGTTTGATAATGAGGTATGAGTGGGATACAAATAATACAAAGACTGGTGAGGAGAGATAAGAAGATGAATGTTCTGAACATGTCTTGGTGGAATGAGGAGGATGAATGGAGGGACAAAGTTTTTTGCCTCAAAAGAGATATAGGAGGATTAGTGGGAGGGACAGAGTACACTTAGACGATGAAATTGGGAATAAAAGGTATGTTAAGGACAAATGAGGAGACAAGAAGTCTTTAGGAGGGATGAGAAGAGTGAAAGGGGTGTCATAAAAACAATGGAGAGAGGCACAAAAAGAGATTAGGAGAATGAATGGGTAAAATGGGTCATAAAGAAGTATGAGGAATATCAATGGGAGGAAACCAAGTCATTTAAAGGGATAAGGAAGACGGCTAGGATGAAAAGAGATCATAAATAGGGATGAAGAGGATAAGTGGGAAGAAAATGGAACATTCTTGAGATGCTCTGCATGGATGCATGAAGAAGAAGGTTCCAGTGTTGTGGAATACATCCTGTCTTGTTCCATTTCCAAAGAAAACTCAGCCATCAGTCATCAATGACTATACCCTGTTGCCCTGACATCCCACATTATGAAGGTCCTGAAGAGACTCTTGTTGCCCCACCTGAGTAAGCAAACTAAAACCTCAGGACCCCTATAGATTATTTATCGCCATGGAGTTGGTATTGAAAATGTCATCATCAGCCGGCTTCATTTGGACAAAGCAGGCAGCACTGTAAGAATCAGGTTTTTTTTATTTCTCCAGATCATTTAGTACGATTCAGCCCGATTTGCGTTTTCAGAAACTCCTGAAGACACAGGTGTATGCCTCAACAATCAGCTGGATCAAGGGCTTCTTCAGTATCACTGCAACACAGACCGCTACAGGAAATCTTTTCTCCCCACAGCAAACATGACCTACAACTACTTGAAGAATGAATTAATATGAGCTACAACACTTAATTTTCCTCTGGGAATTGAATTTAATAAATAGGTATGAGAAAGATGAGTGGGGTGAAAAATAAATAAAGAGGGAGGAATCAGATGGGTGTGACGGAAGAGAAAATGATCTAAACAGGAAAAGAGGAAAACTATAAGACGGCCATCGAGCTTTATATTTAGGAGTAAAACATGGTCTTTATATTAACTTCATTTTGAATCAGACAGAAATACCTCAGCTTTTTAAGAAATTATGATGAAAGCTTGACCTCTTTGTTCTGTTCATTCTAAGTAAAATACAATAAAAAATGCAATGATCTACCCATCAGTTAATATTCATTTGTGAATTTAACTCCACAGTTATGACATATGAAGGTGTTTAATTACATTTAATTTTAATTGGACTGTTTCTTAAATGGGTTCCTTTATCACTGTTATCACAGTTCATTCAACAATTTTCTGTTCAAGAACAGAAACCAGGTTTTGTTCTCCTTCAAATGTGTTTTCAGAGTTTAGAAAATGCATCATAGTTGTGATAGATTGTTTTTCTTTTGTATTTGTCAGACATTTGTAGTATGCAGGCCAGAAAATTATTGCGTTCTTTCCCCATTACTTAAGAACAATATTATAACCTAACTGTGTGTGCGTAATCTGTTTTTTGTTTTCAGTTCCTCTGAAAAACAGACCTATTTTAAAGTAATTATTAAAGCATTTAAAAGAATTTGGGCTCACGGAAGGTCCTATTGGTTCTGAATAATCTTCTGATGCTGCCAACAGAGCAGTTCATAACCTCCAGCAGTTTATTCTGTCTTCATGTCCTCCAAATGGACAACGATGGAATACGAACAGCTAAAAATGATACTTAAACCCTTTTGTGTAGTAATCTCACATAGCCCAGTTAGTTTATTTCAGTCTTTGGACTGCCTTGCAGAGCACATTATAGCTTTTTGGGTGAAATTATGTTTAAAATACCTTTATTTCATATATGAAAAGAGACTTAAGTACACTGGTATCTTTTTATTTCTCTTCCTCACATAATTCTTTAAACTTTCATCAAATGTTGTTCCTTCCTTTTTTGAAAACCAAGTGACCTTTTTGAAAAGAACTATCCCGTCAGACAAGAATGTATTCAAAACAAAAAAGGCCATCATATGCCACCGTTTTTAAATCTCTGTTGCATTGTAAACCCCAAAGTGTGATTATATTTCTTAGTTTGCTATGAGGTTGGTTAATTATGATGATTGTTGGGGAGAAGATCCAATTTGGGATTTTTGTTGTAAAAAAATTCAGTTAACAACTGATCTGAAGCAACCTAGGACGCTGAATATAGTATCTGAAGTAAATGTAAACAAGGGAAAGAGAACATTTTAAATCAATATTGACAGGTCTGAAGCGAGATAACGTACTGATCCCCTGATGTTAAATGAAACTAACTGAGGGTCTATGTAACTAAGGGTCCACTGATTTAATTTACCAATATGCAACTGGATCTGAATTGAAAACCAGTTGTTCACTTAGTTGTTTTAATGAAAGTGAGCGAAATAGATGTGAATGAGTGGAATAAATCTTGAGGAGGGATGAGTGGGATGAACATGTTTTATAAATGTGATTGATAGAAAAGCAACATAAAGAGGGCTGAGAATAGAGCAGTTGAATGAGGTAAAAAGGTAATATTAAACAGTCCTGTGGAAGATAAGGAGAAGATAAGGTGAAGGAATCAGTAACTGGGATAGAGTTAAGTGGAAAAGATGGATGAGTGGGATGAGGCGTATGAATGAAATGGAAATTATTAATAAAGAGCGATCTTGAAGACTGGGATAAAGAGTGGTTACCAAGTGGAGAGAGCAGGATGGAAATAATAAAAATTTAATACAAATGGGGGGCATTATCATATAATAGATTAAAAAGCTTAAGGAGGATGAAAGCGATTGAAAGTCCTTGTTAATAGGGGCAAGGAAAATGGGATGAAAAGGTATTATGACGTGGAATAAGATGGATGGTGCAATGAGGAGCATGGGTGTGATGCAACTTGGTCATAAAGAGGAATCTGGGTGATTGGGATAAAGATTGGGATGTCTTAAAGGGGAGGGTTAGGAGGAAAATTAATAAAAATTGGAATAAAGCGGATTAATAGAATGAAAAGATGAAAAGGGATAAAGAAGAAGAAGAAGAATGTTGAGGATGAGGAGGCTCAATGGCCATCAAAAAGAATGATCTGGAAGACCAGTGGAGTAAAAAGGGACCATTAAAAGGAATTAGAACGAGAATTAGAAAGGTTTTTTTGCCAAATGTTGAGCAGATTTACAACATCAGGAATTTGCTGCGGTATTTTGTGAAAACATACAATAAGACAAACACTTCTAAGCATGCAATAAATGTAAATGGCATGAAAACGGGTCATACACACTAATGACAAGGATGAGTGGGATGTAACATGGCTGTTAGTGAAAGAGAGATTAATGGTTTGGATAAAAGGATCCCACAAAGTGGAATAATAAGGATGTGAAGGACGCATGGGATGAAAATGTTCCATTACTAGGTGCAGGAAAGGATGAGTGGGATGGAAAGACTTCCTAAAGAGGATGATTCTAATAGGTGGGATGAATAAGGTGACTGAGATGAGAATTGTCTAATTAAAGGGGATGGAGTTGATCTTCTTAGTACAAGATTTTTTTTTTTGTATATATTTTTTTAATCTTCCAAACCACATTAGATAAAGATATTGGGTTTTTGTTGGACAGGTGAGGAAACAGAAAACAACTTCTATTTATGATCTTTAATTGTTGATGTATTAGAATTCTTTGATTAATCATACATATATTTTTTTGTCACATGCAAATATAAAATCTGCTTTCCACGTACCTATGAGAGGGACGGAGTCAGAGGTAGCGGGCATTATCTCAGCAACCAGCAGCATGAAAACAGTGAGAGACAGCAGCACGGTGATACCTGCAGGCAGACACACAGAGAAACAGATGGGTTCTGAGGCTTTAGCTACATTTTGTTAAGCAGTCAATACTGTGGTTAGGTTTCCTTTGGTGTTCAGTGCTTTGATAAACAGTTAAGGCTCATGATGGGATCTGGTTCGATTTATGTAAATGACTCAGTAATGACACTAACATTCTGCATCTCTACAGCCAAAACAGCGGAAAAACATCCCGTCAGACGGAGGCTGTGTGCTGGAAAACACACCTTATGCTCTTCACTTATCCACGTCATTTGAGGTCCAGATATAATTTAAGCAGCGCTTTGTTGGCAGAACCATCTCAAGTTTGAACATTCAATTAGACCCCTGAGTTTAGAGGTGAAATACGAGTGCTTTGAGGCTGTTAGGATAAATAAAAATGCTTCCATTATGTTTAATTTTCTCTTGTTATAATGAGCCTCCTTTAACCTTGAGCTGCTGTGTATTGGTCTCCCCTTCATCATCAGAAGTGACAGTATTGTATTTTCCTGGAAGATAGTGCATAATCCCCCCCCCCAATCAATTCACTAGCCTTAATTACATCAATAGGTTAATTGGCCGCATGTGTAAGGCTTGTCTTTCCTTTTCTCTCTTGGAAAAATGCTGTATAATCTATCGTGTACTGAGTTTGAGGAAATGTTTTGACAAAGCTGTCATGGCATCCCTCCCAGTTTCCTCCCACTCAGACGGGAAGCAAACAGCATTTTTAAAAACATATCATCATCCATCTAAATTACAGAGTGAGAGAATGGAGGACCACGGCTGTATAATGTGACGCTAAGAGAAAATAAGGCTGCTTATAGCAGTTATTTCAGGTTTCCATTGAAGGGTTCATTTTCATTTTTTAAAAAAAATTAAGAGGAAATTCAGTTAGCTTCTTGGCAAATACTGTGAAACACAAAATGAGCCAATTAACAGTGAGAGCAAAAAAAGAGAAGCTGGAAACTGAGAATGTTTGATGTTTTCTTTCTTAAAAAGCTGAAGCAGTCTGACATGTCATTATTTCGGGTCTGTCAAATCAAGACAATGGAGTCTGGAGTCTTTATTGCTCTAATGACATGACTGTCAGATCTTTAAAGAGGGTGATAGTGATATTAAATTTTAATTTAGCATTACTGCTTCCTTTCCTTCCATTCTATTATATTGTCAGTCTCATCATTCCTTAATTTCTTTCTTGGCTGGTCCACCATCACCTTCTTTTTCAAATCTTCTCTTGACTTTCTTTTGCCATCTTCCTCCACCCACCACTCGCTGTTCTTACTTATCCAGTAATCCCTCTCTTCTCTCATTTTCTCCCCCTCCCAGTTTGCCTCTTTGTGCCTCCTGATAATCTCCTGAGCCTCTCCTCTGCCTTCGCTCTGTGATGTTTCACAATGTTTCACTTTTAAAGGCGGCCTATATTCACAAGTTCAGTCTGAAGGTACTGAAGTCAGAGATTTCATCTCTTTTTTAGCTCTTCCACATAGTAGAAAAATATAGTGGTTAATCTACATTGCCTGAACTATAAAAATACAATTGGCTGTGATTAAATAGTGTGTACATGCTTTAATCATAATGGGGTAGCTGTTATACCGCTAACCTCATCCATAAATTGTTTCATTCTTTAATATTACAAACAGACCCAAACACAGACAAACTACATAAAAAAAGACTAAGCAGCCAATTTATTAGGTAAATCAACAACATGGCAGCAACTAAATGCATTTAGAGATGTAGACATGTTGAAGATGGCTTGTTCAAATCAAACTCCTAAGGGACTCACATTGAAGCTTGAAGCAAACTGCCTGCAACAGTAGAGGACAACACAGATTTCCACACCTGTCAGCTAAGAAATGGAGGCTACCGTTCACACTGGCTCACCAACGTCGGACTGTAACAGATAGGAAAAGCGTTGTTTTTCTGATGAGTCTCATTGTCAGCTGGTATACTTTGGGCTTTCTAACATTCACTAAGCATGGCCAGCCTAAATATTCCTTCATGACCAAAACCTACCCATTAGCTGATGAATACTTCTGTCAGGATAATGGTCTTTGACAGTGTTTCCCAACCTTGGTCCTCAAGGCACACGGCCCTACATGTTATACACGTTCCTGCTTTAACACCCAGCTTAAGATGTTTGCAGTTCAGCAAAAGCCGGTTAATTATCCGTGATTTAAAATTGACTTTAATACAATTGACTCTATAGCCAGATACTAACCAACGGAGCATCTTGGGATGTGGTAGAACAGGAGATTATGTCAATATGTACCAAAATCTCTGAGGAATATCTCTGGTGAATCAATGCGACTAAGAATTAAGGAAACTCTCAGTGCAAAAATATGTTCAACATGGCCTCAGCCAGGCATGCTTGATAAAGTGACCAGTGACTGTGTATCTCTTGTCTTACATCTTTTCAGTTTAATTCTACAAAATTAAAAAAGTTATACTTTTAAAATTCAAAAAATGGAAGTAGCTTTACGCTTAAAATGTCCCTCCTTCTAAATAAAAACATATCTCATCCAGAAACTTGGCTTTGATAAATACAGTTGGGGGTTAAACAAAACAGTAGAGATACATATAATAGAAAATGTATTTGGCAAGAAGAGGGAAGAATTTCATAAAATATTTCCCTCAAAGGAACATCTTAAACAGCTGTATAGCAGCACAAAGCCAACTACAACTCTCCAGAAAGACACACTGTGGCGTCTTTCCAGCCTTCTAGAATCTTCAAGACTTATGAAATAAATGTGCAGATAGAGAAAGGAAATCTGAACTTTTTTTTTGACACTGTGGCCTAAGGGAAAAAAAGGTTATATTTACAAACACCCTAACTTTATTGAAGCTGTAAAGGATGATGGAGATTTGGAGCTACATTGCAGAATAGAGTCAGAGACATGCAATCCTTGAGAAGCTACTTTCCTGTGGATCATGCACACACACAAAAAATCTGTCTCACAATACATGTTTAATGCTTATAAATATTTTTATCTTTCTAAAATGCTTATGAATCTAACAATCTTGACATTGTATTCACATAGCCATCTATTTGCTTTGGTTGAAAAAATGGCAGATATTCTGCTGCAATAACCGGACACCAAGCCAGAACTGGTCTCCCTTTTTTTAAGTTGCCAAGCTTTTTGTCTTTGTTGTGAAGACGTTACTTTAATAATCAGCTGGAGCAAAGGTACAAGGCTGACAGGTTGCAAACATCGAATTAGAACAAGATCAGGCAGATCTGAATGAATTTCTTATCAGTTCCAACAGTAACAAAACTTTAACTTCTTCTGTGCTTACGACAAACAAATGAAACAAATGTCTGCACCCAGAAAGATTGAAAAATGCATGTTTTATGACATTGTGCGATTGTCTCGACTTCTTGCTGAACCTAAAACTGAGGTGATTCCTTTGACAGGAGTGAACCAATAACACTCAAAACTCTGATAACAGCCCTTAACGTGACATCTTAAATACCAAAATAGACCAACACTTTACTAGACACATCTGGCTTTAACAAAAAACACTTGTTACAGGCTATAAACGGTTGTATCTTCATGGGAAGCCAACTAACCTCTGCTTAAGCTGTTACTCAAACCTAATGATCTTCTGGTTCTCTTAATGGTTCTCTTAACTGCTTCATTCCTCCCCGTGGAGCTGTTCCGTCTTCAAAAATTGCCAGACATATTAACATGCGTACTTAACAAGACAGATTAGGAATAATGTATTTAAAAACATGTACTTGAAGTGAATCAAATATCTGCACACAAATATAATAGTGGGACATTTACCAGTGATACAGAGATGTCTATATACCATAGTTAGTGCTGTAATCTGTAGCTTTCCCAGGATAATTGTGACTCTGCTGACTGGCATGCATTAAAAGAAGGTTATTCTGCAATCCATCCACAAAGAAAGATGCCATCAACTGCCATGTACAAGACACAAATAAAGCATGTTCAGTTTTATGTGTTACAGTTATGGAACTTTAGCAGCTGACCAGATTTGGCTGTCAGGGTCACAATTTTTGGCCCAGATTTTTCTTTAGAACACCAAATTATTAATTCATTTTTTGGAGAACATTTCTAAAATACTGTAAAGGAAATGCAGCTTGGGTAGCTGACATAACTATGTGCAATGCTACTTGATACGTTGTTGTCTGGCATTTGAAAATCAGCAAATCAAGGAGTGTAATTCTTTTCATATGCCGCTGATTGGAGAGCGGAGAAAAAGAAAACTGGATGTTTGCTTCTGCAGTAGTGCCAAGATGGTTTCTACTGTCCGTAATAATGCATGATGAAGTTTATTTAGTTTTTGAACCACTAAAATAGGTGGTTATAAGAATCTTAAAAGGGGTTTTCAAGTATTAACGGATTTCATCTATTCCCTAACTTACAAGAATACCAGGGTTCCACTGTAGTTCCAAATGTTTCCTAGAGATGGTCCGCTTGTGGACAGTGCATACATCCCTACTACTACAAATTCCTTAACACTCTGCTTGCATGCTTGCATGTCAGTCAGGAAGCACAAGCCTCCCCTTCTCTGATAAGGTTCACTGGTGTCCTCATGCTTCCACCAGTCACATTGGTACAGGAAGAGATGCAGGTATCTGGCTTGGACCAGTGTACTTCAGTGTAGACAAGAGTGAAGAAAACTGAACTTTAATTAATGTTTGATTTCTGCACTGTTCCTTTTTAACTTCTAAGAATAGAGTGGAGAGAATGTTATTAAAGTAAATTATTATTGTTGGTTTGTAAAAAAAAAAAAAAAGTCTATCACTGAAATAAAATGTTTTAACTTTGGTTGTACGCTATATTTTGACATTTGATTTTATGTGTTATATTATATGAGTGTTAATAGGGAGTCATCAGCTTTTCTAGAGGGAAGTTTCAAGAAGTTGTAGATTATTGGGGTCCCTACCGTCCTCAAATACTGGGTTTCCATGGTTAATTTCAAGGCTGACGTGAATATTTTTTGTTTTTAATTTTGTCTCACTATGGAATTGACAGACAGTTTTATATTTCCAATTGTAGGACAGCCATGCTTTGAATAACCTTTACTACCAGGTTCTTTGCAATTCCACACAAGATAAATAACATCTCAGCAAATGATATAAAATCCTAACAAAAACATAAATAAAAAATCAGCAGCAGGGTCATTGAAGCAGAAGAATTTGTATGATCGTACCCCTCCTTTCCACCGAACGTGGTGTTCAATCAGAAGTACTGAAGAAATAAACTAGACATTTTTACTTGATTAGCTCTTTACTACTAGCAAACAGGTTCATTTGTTGTTTTTTTTCAATTTCTCTTTTTAAATTAATCAGTACGTACTCCCAAAAATGTGTTCTCATTCACTGAGAAACTGTGTCATACTTTTTCTTTTTGTAATACGATCAGTCACTCTGAATTATATAAGCGTGCTGAATGTGAACATTTTCTCCAATCCCTATTGCCTACATTAGCCACAGAAAGGATATTGACAGCAAAAACGAGCGATTCAGAAAAAGACAGTTTCTTATGCATTACAGAGAAAATTAATACAGCATCAGCCACCTTGGATTATGACTGCCCAAGGGAAGGTTGTTTTGATCTTGAGGCCAGGAGGAAGCAGACCGCGTTTCTGCTAGTAGAAGCTAACCATTAGCAACTCCACAACATGACAGAACACGTTTGGGCTTGTGGCATTTGTGGATTTTATTTGAGGATATTTGTGGAACTGCGTTACATTTTTTATCCAAGTCAGTCAAGTTAGCTATTTGTTCAAAGGCAGCATAAGAGTTGTATTGCTGTTACCCAATTAGAGGCAAGACTGTTGCATATCCAGAATACAGCATGAGTGAGACTCCCCCCACCATCTCCTCCAACAAACTTCCACCTCCTGAAACAGGAGCGCAAGAGCATTTTTTTCTACAGAATACAACTCACAAGGCATTCCTACATGCTAGAGACCAAACCAAATGTATTGAAAAAATTAAATAGTCTGTAAACACATCATTAAAGAAATTCTTTGAAGTATTTGCGCTGTAAGCTCTTAAATTTCTGTTGGATTTAAATAATAAATGGACTGAGCTTCTATGGCGCTTTTCCAGTCATACCACTTAAAATGGCTTTTACACTAGAGCCACATTAACTCAGCTGCACATAAAAACAAATACACTCACACAACAAACAAGAAGGAAGCTGGAATTGAACCAACAATATTATGATTATTCTGAGACAAATACTCCCCATGTTCAGTCACACATCAAAAAAACAAATTTTTCTCTGGACCACAATGTTTAATAGTTGAACTAAAAAAATGTTTAAACAAGTAAATGTATGTTTTATAGTTTTTGTTAAAGAAGATTATCCGAAACCGGACACACTTCAAAGAAAACCAGTAATCGGTACTGACTAATGAAAACCTGTTGAGTGAAGATTTATTCAAACCTTTGTCAAAATACCTGTCTGAAAAGAAGAAAAGAGATTACTGCAACAACAAACTGCAAAAAGAAGATGCCTTGAAAATGTAAATCCATTATCCATCCATTTGACTAATTCTGAATCAGGCTGTTTTGTATGACAATTCCATCCATCCATCCATCCATCTTCTTAACCGCTTATCCAATTCAGGGTCACGGGGCAGCTGGAGCCTATCCCAGCAATTATCAGGCGTTAGGCAGGGTACACCCTGAACAGGACGCCAGTCTGTTGCAGGGCCAACACAGAGAGACAGACAACCATTCACACTCACATTCATTCCTAGGGACAATTTTAGAGTGATCAATTCACCTATCATGCATGTTTTTGGACTGTGGGAGGAAGCCGGAGTACCCGGAGAGAACCCACGCATACACGGGGAGAACATGCAAACTCCATGCAGAAAGACCCTGGGCCGGGATACGAACCCACGACCTTCTTGCTGCAAGGCAACAGCGCTAACCACTGCGCCACCGTGCAGCCCCGTATGACAATTCATGAAATCTAAATGTTTTTAGTACATTTTTATTTGAACTATAGTATTCCATTATCATTTTTACATTTTTCCTCTACCAGACTAGTCCCCAGCCCAGGAAGTAAAAGGAGTTCCCAGGCTAGATGAGATATGTTCACCCTGTTAGGTTTGGGTCTCCTCCCAGTTGATGGTTCCTAGAATAACACCAAAGAGAGGTGACCTGAACGCATCCTGATCAAATTACCTTAACTGACTCCTTTTGATATTGATGAGCAGGAGCTCTAAAATTAAGGCAGGCCAAGCTACAATTCATCCATCCATCTTCTGCTCTACCATCACTCATAAACAAAGCACCAAGATACTTGAACTCCTTTTGAGGCAGATTGTGACTCCAGACTCACGAGAGAACAGTCCACAAAACGATGGCCTCAGGAGCTCAATTACATTCTGGCTGAAAATCAGTCTGGTGCTCACCAAAGGTAATGGATAAAGCCCCAACAAATACATGCGTATAATGTGCAAAACACAAAGATGGTACCCCAAGGTTTCTAAATACAACACCCTAGATTACAATTTCATATTCTGTCCCAGAACAGCACAAAACAAGATTGTAGAAAACAAGCCCAGATTTGTCCCGGCCAATGTGAATGCAGCTCTTGCCTCTTGATTTAGTTCTTGATTTAGTTTAGTTTATAACTGTAGTTATAATTTAGATAAAGTTCAGTCACCTCTTTATTTGCATATTCCCGAAGACAAAGTTTTACATGTAGAGCAGGGTTGCCCAAACCTTTTCCTTGGAAGGGCCAAAATCATAATCTATCAGAGGGCCGCGGGACAAATGTAATAATATTTTACAAGAAATACAAATAGTCAGAATAAAATATTTATATTTATTTTAGAGTGGTTTAAACTTCCTTTCTGTATAAATAACATTAAGCATAATATGATTAATAAGTCATGATATTGGCATTAAGAACACATATACAGTATTTGATTGATTTAGTACTGATGTCAGTAAAAAAAATACTTTACAATCATGTCTTTTATCTTTGTGCCACTGATGACACTGCTCCATGTTGATAATAGCTGCTTAAGCTAGGGGCCAGCGTAGTGACCCGCGAACTTGAAGTTATATTTGATCCAATCCGGTGCAGCAGCAAATTCTTATTTGGTCTTAGAAACTGTGCAAAATGTAAAAAAAGTGCAAAAATCTACTCTACATGCCACCAGTATCTGCTTAAATTTCAATTTTAAATTACATTTTTGATATTTAAAATATAACACATGTACCATGAGTGAAGACTTAATGCTGTAATATAAATATTTATTGGACTCATTTACTATAAGCAGTATCAGTAGCAGAAGAATAATCATAATGCACATTTAGTTGAACAAAGTGGATTTTTTCGTAGTATCCAAGGCACCTTCTGATGGGCAAAATTACTCGGCTAAAGGGTCCAACTTCGGCCTGTGGGCCTTACTTTTGGCACCCCTGATTTAGAGTAAAACCAAGCAGTTCAGCATCTCTCTGGTGGCCCTCTGTCCACCTGATCTGATCCACTCACCCAGTGAGATCTTCTCTCCAGAGTCGGCTGGCAGCACGAAGATCAGCAGAGTCATAGAGGAAAGCAGCACGCAGGGGATGAGCAGGTTCAGGGCGTAATAGAGCGTGCGCCTCCGGATCGTGATCACAAACGTCACATCTGGATACGGTTCCTTGCAGCAATCATAGAAGGCCTCATTTCTGCTACCAGGAACACCTAAAGGAATGCAATCAGAGAAAAAGACAAATTATTCATGAGTCAAGTTTTCTGGGTTTTTTCTTAAAAAGGGATCAGATCTTCTTACCAATTAGGTCCCACTCTCCGTTGGGCATGTATCCCGAGATGTCTGCATCAGTCATCTGCAGGTCCAGCAGCCAGCCGTCGTACGTCCAGGAGCCAAATTTTAACTCACATTTCTGGATGTCAAACGGGAACCAGCGAACGTCCACGTTGCAAGTGCTCATAAAGATTCCTGAGAAAAAATAAGTTATATCGCCAGACAATCAAGTGACAAGATGACAGTGTTGACCCCTGCAGATTCCTAGAGACACAGACAAAGACACATTGGGACCCGATCAGCTTTATAGATATCAAGAGCATCTGTGTCTATCTCTGCAGCACAGCCAGTAGCCGAAATAGTTTACTGTTTGTAACTCAGTGTGGAGGCTGAAGAAAAGAAAGCCGTGACCAGATAACAAACTGCCTCTCATCAAAGACGTGTCCATAAAAATCCTGGCCCTTTTCTCTGCTCGTCAGATTTTCTCTGCCCCACTCTGTCTGCTCACAGCTGTTTGCTCAGCGTCAGCATCAACAGAATAAAAACATCAACAGCATTGCTGAAAAAATGAGATTACACCCACTGCCCTAATGAGATTTCCCCCCTTTTATCATGCAAAATAAATGCCCTCACACATATGCATCAGCACGGCTCCCTTCCCAGGGTGTTATCCCTGAGAATCACAATGATCCGCTCAGTGGTTTTCTGGCAAACTGCAGCTCTTAATGTACTTAAAAGACAAAATTAATCAGGCCTGTTAAGACTTTAAGACAGAAAGACACACACACATACACAAACACACGCACACAAAAACAAAATGTCATGGAAGCCTTGCAGCTTACAGAGAATCACATTGTGAGCCTGTCGACATGCAAATCAGCTCTCCCAGAGTTTGGGATGAAGAAGTTACTGGGCTGAGTTCTAGTTTGAGAGTGACCAAAGGTTAATAACTGATTTATAGTATGAAATTATTTTCATGCACTTTTTGCACTGGAAAAATTAATCCCTGCACTTGTTTCATGGGGATAAAATTGTTTTTAGTAATCACATTATTGAGAATGAGAAGGAACAAAGATTTTTTTTATTCTGTATTATTATTTAGTTTCTATTGTTTCCTTCAATTAATAGTGATACATTAAATTTCCTTGCTTATTAATAGAAATAACAGGATTATCAGAAGTATTAGAAGTGGCAATTATTATTATTATTATTATTATTATTATTATTGTTATTATTATTATTATTATTATTATTATTATTATTATTTTGTCAGTCGGCAAAATAAAAAACCCAGTAAAACAGCACACTTTGCATTGTCAAACATTTAATTTCCAATTAGATTAATCATTAACTTGTTAACTTACACTTACCTTATCAGAACAAGACCATACAGCAGCTTTATAATCATAAACCAAATAAGCCTCCTGTCTTCTGCTTTCTGTTTCTCCCTTAGCTCTGTTTTTCTATAACGTTTCTGGTGAAAACATCAAGTAACCTTGAAGCTAAAAAGTCTCTTCAGTTATTCTTTGTTGCTGTCACAGAGCAAAGGCGGCCCCTGATATACAGCAAAAATCCCTTCCATTGGAGGCATTACACGGCCTTGAGAAGAGATTGCCTCATTGTAAATGCCACACAGTGGCGATAAGAGCTGAAACCTGCTGCTTTTGTCTGAAATGTCATTAAACAGATAAGAGCATTTAAAAGTTAGTGCACAGTGGAAACCTGAGACCTGAGATGTCTTGTTTGAGTAAAGCACCAGCCTCATTAATGGCAAACTGGTGTATGCTGTATATATGTGTAGAAATCCTATAAAACAAATCATTTTTCTTGGTGTAGTGGCATAATATTGCTCAAAGAAATGTAAATAAAAATACTGCATTTACTTTGTGTAAACTTACTCATTGGGGTAAAAATAGATTTGTTTTTCAATAAACTACCAGATTGCACAATTATTGGCACCACTGTTTTCAGTGCTCTGTATAACCCTATCCCCACTCAAATCGTAGAGCGTGCATTCGTACCTTAGAACATTTTAAATTATTCAGGCTGAATTTCAACCAAAATCTCTTTGAAAGGAAAACAGACACACAGCATCACCCATCCATTACCGTGCTATTCCAGATATTCATCCTTGGTTTCACACCTGGTGTATTTGTTGCCAAAACATGTAAGCTTCGTCACATCTGACCAGAGCACAAATTTCCAGTCCCCATATCTTTCAGTAAACTCCACACATTAATGAGCTGGATGGCTAGAAAAAGCTCGGCATGTAGGTAGTATCTAAAGGAGACTAAGAGCCAAGACACCACACTTTGAAGTAGTTTTCAAACAGTAAGCTTTGAAGATTATGATACTGCTCACAGTGCATGGGAGCAAGATTCATTTGACCCCATCAGGCTAAAAGGCTAAAAGGAATAGATCTTATATAATATCCTCAATAACATAAGAACACAGAAAGCCATAAAATACTAATTAAAATAACTAGAAACTTACATTAACTAAATAAAAAAAGGTTTGGAGAACTTTATTTCACAGGGATTATTAGCAGTACCAACAACTGTTCTATCAGAGATTATGTCAAAGCAGTATAGGAGGTTTTCCTCCACTGAATAAATGTACCCCATTGTAATATGAGATCATGCTAGAGCAATAAAATAGTTGTTTATTTTAATAAGTTTTATCCATATTTACAAGTTGTTCCAGTAGATTTGGCTGGCATTTTATCCAGGATATCCTGTAGCCTTTCATTTACTGTCAACAAGATCCTCTTAGGCAATCAAAAATCTCTCCATTTACTTATCCACACCTGAGCCTTTCCTTTAAACCTTCCTTTTACTGACTCTCAGCTAAATCACAGCATAGAGGAGACATAAATACACTCAGCAGCAATGATTCAATAAATCTGGTCCATAAGCTGAATGATGTTCCTTCCTTTTACTATGGTGGGTAATTGAAACGCTTACGCCCCGACTGCACAATGGGATTCACTCTGAGGCTCCTTTAATCTGGGAGGGCCTGAGAAAATACAAAGTAAAGACCTGTGAAAACCCAAGGGAGCCGTCACCTTTGCAGGAGCGCAGGAGAGCCCGTCATGAGGTTTAGATATAAGGAGAGGGAAGCGAGTGCTGTTGGCACTTTATACTCAAGACTGTTACTTTCATATCAATGAAAAATTCATGTCAAATGTACAAACAAGAGGTCATGCAGAGACTGCAGAATGAGCTGCTGTGCCTCTGGGAAACGAGGTAACAGACTTGGATGGTGAAAGAGGAAATTTAAACTGTTTAAATTATAAATAGACAAGACTAACAAAGAGCTCTGCAAAAGTATACATACCACTTTACCTTCTCCACATTTTATGTTATAACCCAAAACCTTAAGTGCTTTTTTATAAGCACTTTATGATAGACAAACACAAAGCAGTGCATGATTGTGAAGAACAAGGAAATCAATTCAGAAAGTTTGCTAAATCAAATCCAGCAGAGCATAATTTAAGTAGTCAGGCAAACTGGAAAAGATTACCCTTTTACTTTGTGCTGCTTCATTACATACAATTTCAACATTGAACTTGTATGTAATGTAAAATTGTTTACACTGAACTTTGTGGTTGTAATTTACAAAAGTAGAAATATTTATAAAGTTTGAATCATTTTTTAAGGCGAAAGAATACAAAAGGATAATCCAACCTGGAGGCAGGTACTTGGCAAAGCCACTGGAGTTCACCAGAACGTTGGTCTTGAAGGTGGAGTCAAAGTCGTCATCTGCACTGTGGGAGGACAGGGAGGGAAATGTCACCACCTGTTGATGCGCATCAACCTGTGTGAGGAGTGTGTTCAGTCATTTTACCTGTTGTAGAGCAGAATGTCTGGAGTCCAGATCTGATCTGTGGTGAAGCGAAGGTTTTTCACGCCGGGGTGTTCGCTCTGGTTCCACTGGAGGTAGTGGTCGTACCAAGTCTTTAAACCCACAGAGACAGATAAGATGACGTGGCCCGGCAGATTTACAGGAAAGACACTTTATCTTCAGTTCCAGATGAACAGAAATAGATTAATACCAAAGTACACCCCCATCCAAGAGAGAAATGTAATACTTCGATGAGTCATGTTTTAATATTTCAGGCATGTTCAAAAGGTTCACAGCATGCAATAGCACGACAGAGATTTGTTTCGAATATTTGCAAAGACTGCAGCATAAAGGCTTTCTTTAGCACACACTAAGAAGAGCCAAACTTACTTTTAGCATTACTTAGCAAACAGGAAATATGTTTATATATAGTGAAACAACATGTATTTTGGTTGATATTTAATAACTTTATATGCTTCTTTCCATCAGAAGACCCTCACAGTCATGATAAAAATAATATACACCCTCTTTTAATATTTGTTACACATTATGAAATGATAAAATAAACTGGTCCTTGCCAGTTTTCTAAAATAAATTTTAAAAAAAGGAACTGCTAATTAAATCCACTTTAACAAATCTATCAGCAGCACCTCTGATGATAAGAACTTTAGGGCAGACAATTGGTCTGGAGAAAATGTCAGTGCAGTTTCACAAAATTCTGGAGGGAAGAATCTGTAATGGCAACTGTCCAATTAATGTCAAGTGCTTCTCAGTATTCCATGAAACGTCTCAAAAGGGGAAAACATTAAAAACAGTTACAAGTCCTCCCAGAAGAGGCTCTCCTTGTAATTTTACAACAAGGTCAGGGTGATTCAATCCTCACAGGTATCACAAAAAACAAATAGTTATATTTCCAATTATACAGGCTATAATATTTATATAAAATCTTGAAGTTTTTGGTGTTCATTTTAGAAAACCTCAACAAGTATGTACCTTGCTAGGTTGTCGGAAGAAAACACATCTGGTGCATCTGAATAAAAAACATTTAATTTTAACTGCATGGTTGTGGAGAGTTGATGATTCAAATTTCTTTCACAGCCAAAGGACCTAAGCATCTGGAGTGGACTTCAAACTCCTGTGTCTGACAGCTTAGTCATTTACCAGGAAATGATTTGGACACAGCAGCCAATTTCCAACAAAATGACTGAAAAAAAGACAAGAGGTGTTGGAATGGCTTAGAAAAAGCACATTTGCTGTAGTGTGACCTTGAGATAGATGTGTGGAAGCAAATATTTGCAAACCTAAAAGAACTGAAGCAACGTTGTAAAGATTAATGAATAATAATCCCTCCACAATGATGTGAGACGTAAAATCATACAGAAAAAGACTTCTTCAAGGTATCACTGGTAAAGATATTTCTACAAAATACTGACTTATTATTATCGCTTGTCTTTCAGGCAGCTTTCCCTTTATAATGACACATTAAAGCCTGTTGAGTAAAGCCCACAAAAATAAAAATAAATTATCCTAGAATAAACAGAGGGTGCACAATCTTTTTTACAATTAATGCATTTGAATGTAAATCAGTTGCAAATCAGTTCATCTTATATGATGCATTTTATTTCCTTTAAACAGTGATAATTTAACTCATAGGTACATTTAAAAGAGAGGCTAATTTTTCTCACTCTAAATTTAGAAGTTCTGGGTTACAGCGAGTCTTGTGACCTTAATTTTGGTGTAACAGATTATAGAAAGTGGTTCATAAAAACTACACATCCAGAACTGTCAAACAGATGTTCCTTACCATCTGAAGCCACATGTTGGAGGTTAACACCTGGTTCTTCTCATCCTGAAACAGATTTAAACGTTTCTGAGGATTCCCTTTAAATAATGCAATCTGTGAATTCAAAACAGTGTTTTTGAAACCAGATTTAAAACATAACAAACAGCAGGGTTAGCAAGGGATAATTTTAACATTTCAGGTGTTCTACATGTTATATGATTTATGCATCTGATTTCTGTAACCACATCACAAAGAATTAAAGTATGTAAGTTAGCAAATTATATGTATAACAGTTAGGGTGTGTGATGGAAGTGGCTGAAAAATCTAGTCAGAGGAGTACCTTTAGTGGATTATGGATAGGTTTTATGTGACCCACAAACGTTTTACTGTGGTAAGTAAAAGTAGAATTGCGGTTATTTGTGCGAGAGGAAATAAAAGCTTTGATAACCCCTTGCTGGCTCTGTGCTGAATATTAATGTTCAGGTTATCAAGCACTTTTAATATCATCATATCACTTTTTATATCATTCATTGATAAATTAGTATTAAAAATCCCTCAGTGTAACCAGGACTCCAAAAAACTGTGAGATTGAGCCGTCTAGAGCACAAATAAGAGCCAAACTTTTGTTCTCATTCAGCTGTAGAAATTGATCACTGAACATGGGATTTATGCAATTCTTTATGACTTAAAATTTCACAACACACAGGTGTTTAAAGTTAAAAACTGAATGTCATTAGCACAGCTTTGATATTAGTTTTCACTTAATAAAAAGGAAGCAAATCGGCAAAGATAAAATAGGGCAGAGAACAGAACCCTGTGGAACTCCTTGATTAACAGGAACTACAAAAGTAAGAGTAGCTACACAAATACTTATAAATGACAAATAGGAAAGAAATCGGAGCTGCAACAGATATTCCTGTCAAAAATGTTAGTGTCCAGTGTAAGATATTTCCAATGGTTTGAATTTGAGCTCAGTCTTTGACTTCAAATTCCTCTGCACCTCTGAACACCAAGTCATTAGACACTCTGAGAAGAACGGATTCAGTAAAACTTGAAATCCAAAGATAGGGAAAGCACAGAGTATTTATTAATTATGCCAGGACCTGACCTTAGGTCAGCACTAAATATGGTCCAATGACATGCTGCTTTAAACAGCAGAGACATATTAAGATCAAAAACATATGATGTTGGATTGATATGGTCTATCAGTTCAGAGATATCAGCAACATAAATAAAGAAGAACCTATCAATAGCAGTAAGATGGGCAGTTTTTACTTAAGACAGCAATATTTCCATGCACCTACCACATCCATGATCTGTATTAAGCTGAGGGAAAAGAAGACTTTCAGAGGATGGGAGTCATTCCCCACTGGCCGCTCCATCCGGTTGTAGTCCTTCAGGAGGTTTTTCAGCAGGTTCCTCTGGTGAGGCCCCTGCAAAGACACTAAGGAAACAGCAAAGCAAGACTTACATCTGGCACAACCATCACAACCAGTAAAATGGATTTTTGAATTAAATAACACCTGCAGACAAAAGTCATTAGTAACAGATCAGAAGATTTCATTCAGGGAAAATTGACTTTTTAAATACAAAAATCATTTTAGGGAAATGTGAATTAAATGAAAAGGTTTGATGGAGTGAAACAGGAGTGTAATTGCAAAAGGATACTCCAAATGAAACGCGATGTAAAGGTCCTGCTGCTGACTCAGAATACATTATTTAACAATTACAAGAGATTAATGTAATCCCGTGGGAAATTAAAGAAAGAGCTTTAAAACGAAAAAGAAACTTGAAGAACCCTTAGTAAACTAATTAAAAATACTAACAAACCATTTCATGGGCAACAGTGTCTTAAATAATTGTATAATTAGTCTAGCTGTAAAGGTTTGGGGAATTGCAAATGTACCAAGTAATAAAAATGGAAAGATTGTTTAAAGATTCAGGGCTGTAGCAATGCTAACATTTCCACATTGAATATCATCCTTGCTGAGCCATACATTAGTTTTTATGCAATTCTCCTCTAGTTTGAGTGGAGCTAAACCTTGAGAAACAAATATATATCAGAGCCATAAAATCATAACTCATCATGAGGCATAATTAAAATATAATCTGTCTTCCTTTCTGTTCAGAAGGACATAAAGCTCTTGGAGCAAGCGAACAGCAATACCACCCAAGGCAGACTTGTTTTTGAGCAGTTTAACAGTTAGACATTGACTTTATGTGGTTTTCATTTTATTATATTTTTTTTTATTTGCTATCAGACCCCTTTAAATTATCTTACTGTGTGTTTAGTCCTGATAATTAGCCTAATCTGTCAAAGCCTACTGTTTGAGCGGAGTGATGGACAATTTCTGGAGAATGACGTGTTGTGGTCAACCAAACCCTCGCACCAAAAAACCAAAACTGATGAGAAAAGTGAGATGTGCATGGCCCAAAAAAAATGCTAATCTTGGTCATGTTTTTGGGAGGAAATCCTGTCCAAACCAAAGTAACAACTGTTGTAGCAGATTTCCATAATGCTTCTGTCTCCATCAGTGTTTTTTAAAATATTTTATTATGGCCAATACAAGAGACCTTTGGAGCCCCTCTCCTGTTTTGATTTCCAAATATAATCTCAGAACTCTTAAGCAATTTTTGGCTGTTTCATGCCAGGTTTTTCTTTTCACTCCTTTGTTGAAACATATTTCTTTATTTTGGACGTGCAAATTATTGTAATGAAAATAGATTATTGTTAAAATGATCACTTATGTCATTTAAAAACAAGACTTTAAACACTGGAAATTAATGGATTTATTCTGCTTTTTTTAAGTTTACCAATCATTGTCTTTCTTTTTACAAATTTGTTAAGAAATAAAATAAATTTATATAATTTAGTTTAATTAATTGACATAATTTTCGGAAACACCGTTTTTAAAAATACACTTTAAAGTAAAGTCAGACTGCCTTAGGAGCTGGAGGTGCAGCACAATTTAGAAAAACAGTCACACATACTGAGGAAGAAAGTCAAGGGAAAAAAAGCAAATATTCCACTTCAGCATGGTCAATAAAGAGACGGTACTTTTAGGACTGATTTGAAATGCTAGAATTCCTGGGCTTCTTTTATGTAGAAAAGACAGGCAGATCAAGGCCAGACATTAAAACCAAACAAATAAGTGAATAAATAACATCATTTTTTTTTCTTTAACCTGCATTTCGAAAAATCAGTCAAAGACCTTGCAGCCTTCCAGCAGACTCGCTGGAATAGGATGCTATAAATAAAAGGTGGTGCCGTGCTGGTGAAACAATGAAATAGTATAATATAGTAAAATAAAATAGTGAATAGAAATAGAAATAGTAAACTGGGTGGTGAAGTAGATACCAGAGAGGCCAGTATCAGAATACCAGTAGAAAGTGAGTGTGACAAAAAATTGTCTTTCCAAAGCAGCAGCTGATCAGGAGCTGCATAAAAATGAGGATAAAACAATCCAGATTGAGGATTACTCTTTTAAAAGTTACAAGAATGAAGGAAAACTTTCAGTCAAAGCTGAAGTAAATACAAGTAAAATTGAATTTAAAGTTGATCTTATGCCCCTCTCCACAAGGGTCTGCTTGGCCCCGGATGGGTCAGGTCAGCCCATTTTTAGTTAATTTCCCCTACCTTTGTCTGGGCTGAGCCAACACCTTTTTTGCGGACTACCTCTGGCTAAGTCCAGTGCGAGCCGAGGCGACCCTACGCATCCACTTATGGACTGATTGATCAAGTAAAGTAACGTGATTCTCAGAACTATCTGCATAGTGGTAGCCTCTGATTGGCTTGGTTGTGTGCTTGTGAGCTGATGACACAGAATAGTGCCTGACTGACCCCAAATAAACAGCCAACTTGTGGCGCTTATCAATGACAGCAGGGACTTTAAGTGCCGGTTTGCTGCCTTGAGCCGGCCCATGTGCTCGCAAACTTTTGCGTTTCTGAGATGACAATGAAAAACCAGGCCATGCTGTGCCAAGATGATCCGACCCGGCCCAAGCTGACCTGAGAGGAAAAGGGTCTTTTCAGGTGTTATTTGAAGTCTAATGAGCTGATAACTTTTGCAACCATTTTACACGTTTTATTGTTTAACACAAATGTATTCTGATGTGTTTCCATTTATACCTTAAAATCCTTTAAAGTGATTTATAATTAATAGTTCGCCAGGCTTTCTGAAGGTCTTTTGATGTTTTCGTATTAACTTTTGAGCGTTTTTCACTTAAGCACAGTCATGTACATAAGAATTTTGAGGGTTAAGGTTTGCCATAATGGGCAACATGTTTTTGGGTTGTTTTTTTTCCCTGGTTCAGCACAACTGAATCAAATGATCAGTTCATTAGCAGGCCTCCAAAGAACAGCATAACATGATGAGGAGGTAGCTGGACATTTGAATCATCTGTGTTGTATCAGAGACACATCTAAAGATGGCAGGACATTGGTCCTTGAGGACTGGAGCTAAAATGAATACCATAAACCAAACATTTCTTACCTTTTACTTCAACATTAGCCATCAATTTCTTGGCGTACAAAATGATTTTAAAGAATTTCTGGTATATTGAAACTAATTTAATGATATTGATTACAATATTTACAACTGATTCTCTTAATCATGAGGTCACAGCTCTGAACAATCCCCAGTTAGCAGATAATTTATATTTACTGGATACACAATAACTATTTTCCTTTTAGAGAAGAAATTTAAGAAAATTTAAGAAAGAAATGTAAGAAACTAATAATTTAAGAAAATAATTTAAATGGTCTGTTGTCACAGTGACCCTATTTTGACTAACAAAAGAGAGGACACTTGGCCCAGTCTAGAAAGCTCTTACTTTGTTTACATAAAGACGACTTGTGATTTTACCGTATTTAAAGTGTTCCTCCTCTATGTGTTTAGAAATAAATGCTCCCTGAATGCATAAAAGTAATATGAAAAGTGGACATGTCCTTTGGAAGAGGATGTTTGGTCACCCTGTGTGACACTAAAAAAATCTCCATGGTGGGTTCAAATATATGTATGGTTGGTAGGAAATCTCCAGTAGTGGATAGCTCTTTTTCGTACAAGAAAAATAGAAAAAATAATTGAAACCAAAGAAATACCTCTTGAATCAAGAATTGACCCAAAGGCCTTGCCAGAGCTACTGTCATACACTACAAAAACTGTCCATCTAACCAAGTCCAACAATCTTGTTTCCAGATAAATAAATAAAAATGTTTTATCTTGTTTTGAGACGTACAGTATATATATAAAGCAAGAGCAGAAGGTACTAGATTATTAATTTAATTTCGAGAATATATGTCTTATTTTGAGAATTCTTACCAAGTGCAATTGTTTTACTACCCTGACAGATTATTTCACTTAATTTAAGAATCTTTAGCCCAAAATCAGGTATTTTAATCTGCCAGTGCAGTAAAACAATTGCACTTGTTAATAATTCTCAAAATAAGACATATAGTCTCTAAATAAGATTAATAATCTAACACCTTCTGCTCTTGCTTAGTATATAACTCTCCAAACAAGTTTAAAAAGTAGTTTGTGTTGGAAACAAGATTGTTGGACTTGGTCAGATGGACAGTTTTTGCAATGTAGGACAAGCGCCTCATAACATATTTCCAGACCATTTAAGAAATGCTGTGTGTATATATATATACAGCATTTATGTATTTATTTATTTATTTAGAAAGAAAGAAAGAAAGAAAGAAAGAAAGAAAGAAAGAAAGAAAGAAAGAAAGAAAGAAAGAAAGAAAGAAAGAAAGAAAGAAAGAAAGAAAGAAAGTTAATTGAATTGGCTGTAATCTCCACAGGAGGGAATTTAGGTTTATCAGTTAGCTAAAAGAAGATCCATCTCTCGAGTCTTGTCTCAAGTTTTGGCTGATTTGTTTTATTTTTCTGAATCAATATTATACACTGCTCATCTGCTTTAAGTAGCTTTTTTTTCTAGATCAACATCCTTCCACTTTTATCCTTCCACTAATCAATTATTTACACATAATTTACAATAATCTGTCAAAGTCAAGTACACAAGGTCAGGAGAAACCCTTAATATAATAACACAGGGTGTTTTTTTAAAAATCAGTCTCATTATAAGAAAAACTGTAAGAATTTTAGAGGGACTTAATGCTTTTGTACATAGTGCTGTAAAAAATGAGAAAGGATTACATTATAAGTCAGAGAAACACCAGGCACACTCCAGACAGTTTGCTTCAAAGCCCCTCAGAGTTATGGAAGAAGCTCTGGATGCTTCAGAGTGTTTCTCTTTCTGCAGCAGCACATTCTGAAACTTTTCCCTTCCTGTCCTCCTGTCCTTTATGTCGTTCTGCTTTTTGATCTACAGCCTCGCCGTAAGATCAAAACGTACACCGTCTCACTCTCGCTGTTTGCCTGTAGGGAAAGTTTATCCACACTGCCTCTCAGCTCTGTCATCCCTCGTCAGCCCAAATCGTATGCAGCTGCAGCAACAGGAAGACGAGAAGCAAGATGCTGATCTGTATGTGTCATTAAACTGATGTGCTTTTCTGTTGGGTGGGGGTTACTTTGATGTGAGTGCAGATTTGGACAGAAAGAAAATGTTGGAGTGATGAAATGTTGTGACAACTGAGATGTGTTTGCATGTCGCATCTGTCATTGAGGTGTCAGTCTGCCTGATAAAAAAAACGCCATCCAAGCACAGAACATGACTCCAGAAAAACATGAACACATTAATCTAAAAGAAACCCCTAGATGTAAACAGACAAGCAAACACGTGAACAATACTCTCACTTCTCTTCTCCTAAAATTTTTGTTTCTCTTTAAATTAATATCAGATGAAGCAAAAGGGAGGGGAAAAATCAACCACATCTGACTGTATTCCCATGAAATGCCACTGCTGTAGCCAGAATCCTGAGTGAAAGAGCAGGAGAGATAAAGTCAGGCTCACCGTTGATCAAAGCAGAGAGTCCGGAAAGGACAAGAACCACAGAGTGCCACATCCTGGTTCAGAACAACCGGAGAAAAAAGAAAAGGGAAAAGAGGATGGAGATGCAAGCAGGGACTCTGGAAGCTGCTGGAAAATCTCTGCTCCGAATCCAGTCGGCATCAGATGGAAGCAGCGAGAGCATGTGCTTACTGGAGAAGAAGGAGGAGGAGAAGGAAAAGGAGGAGGAGATGGGAGCCGTGAGCTCTGTCTGCCTCTCAGGGAGGTGGGCTTAAAATGGAAAGGCAAGAAAAATGTCAATGATGTGAGTAAAAGGTTTGTAGGTATGGGGGGGGTGAACAGAGAGGTTTTTATTGGTTAAACAGATGATGTTGAAGATTCCCATCCAGAAAAATTGTTGGGAAAATTAGATGAGACCTCTCACATGGGGAACAGTGGAGAGAATGGAAACTAAATCAGAGAATTCAGGCCTGATTAATTTTTATATTGTTATTGATATTTATATTTTATCATCATTTTATTTTCAAAAATAATGATTTTTGAAATATAATTTCTATTTATTTATCTTTAAGACCTCCAATAGGCCCGTCTTTGCATGTTAACATTTTTCACGTTGATTTGTTTTAGGTCTGGTCCAGCCTTCTCTTACGTACCTGTTTTTTAATAATAGATGTGCAATGTTTACAATGATTAATAAAAAAAAGACTAATAATATTAATCTACAACCATAAATAAAATAAATGAAAATACTTCAAAACTCTCAATTAAAATGAAAAAAGCACATTTCTTCCACACAAATATTTAATAAGAATGCAAAAAATGGTTGTAAAAATGATTGAATTATTTGGAGAAAAAAAATCTGTGAATTATTTTAATTAGCTCAAATAAAATAATAAGAAATAGTCTGACAGAAATATGTGGCTGCACCTAAAAGCCAGTTTTCAATCCTTTAGTTTTCAATCAGGGAATTATTCTCCAAATCCTCACCAGTTCTACATAAATTATTCCCTGCTTTGTGTTTTCTCTTGCTAACATGTGCTGAACAGCATGTTTCAGAAATCTCCATGACAGATTCGTTCACTCATTATAACACACCACAGTGGTGATGGCCATGCACCGCTGCGCTGTGTATGTGTGAGCCAGTGTGTGTGAATCAGCGGTGCAGACGGACTCCAGTTTAATTGAGAAAGTGCTGGGCTCTGCAGGAGGAGACACTGGGAATGTGCATAGTTAAACTCTACTTCTCATTTGTCCTCTTGAAATGCTGATGCAAGGGCAGAAGCAGCGAGAAGCTGAAAGACAGAGGCACAGAAAGGGGGAGGGGGGGGGGGGCTAGAAAATGAGGAAGAAAGACTTAGACTGTATAATAGATTACCCTATTACTTCTGCTGCCCTTCGGAATTACCCCCCTCTCTCCCAGGAAGTCTGTCGCACATCCCGAGCCACATATTCATGCTCTGCTGCACACAGAGGGTGGAGAGTGGCCCTATGAGGCAAAAAGAATGATGGTCAAGAAAAAAGGGAAAAACTGCACATCTGGAGCGGCAAAAAGCAGAATTTTAATGTCTTCTTGCTGTTTTGTGTTTTTTAATTTGTCCAAAACTGATTTTCTGCAGGTCACGTTTTCTGTGCACCGAGCAGCCAGTGTGACACAGAGCCAAGAAACTAAATTCATTAGGCCTCATAAAGACACAGCCTGGAGGCACTGAGGCGTGGGTGACATCTGGTGGTTTGTTTTCCAAGTGCAAGCTGGCTGGAGCTCAGCACTGGCAAGAGTGTTGTCAGGGAGCAGTGAGGTGGTGGTCTCAATTAGCAAAACGGGAAAATGGAATAAGCAGAGCAGAATGGAGATTAGATGTTAATTATGAAGAAAAGCTGTCAGGAAAATAAATCTAGAGGGGGAAATTATTTCATTTCACATTGACTGCTTTGCGAAATTTACTTTACTGTGTTTTAGGGTTTTCAACACTTGGTACATGGTTTTTAGACTGAAGACAGCAACAAAAAAAAATGTGGTGCACGTTTATTTTCACCCTCCCCGAGTCAAAACTTTAGACACCTCTTGTAAAGAACTGAACCTGAAATTTTTGTTAACCTTGTCTCTATGAGCTTTGCACATCTACAAGCTGAAAATGATTTTATTTTCAGCAACACATCTCAAGCTCAGTCCGACTGGATTTAGGACATCTTTGAACATATGTTTTTGAGTTTAGCCACAGATTTTCAGTTGGGTTAAGGACCAAAATTTGGTCTATTCTAACACATGAATACGCTTGGATCTAAACCCTTCTGCAGTAGCTTTGGGTGTATGTTTAAGGTCCTGGTGATGCTTCTGGTTCTCTGTTTTCTTACAATCCTCGGAGGGGTTGAAAGAACAGCTGAAATTACACTAAAATAAACTACCCTCATTTTAACCCTGTAATTAGATTACCACACTTCTCAGGATTTTTTTTTATGATCAAACCATCTATCTTTTTCCCTCCACTTCAAAGAGGCATTCGGTTCTGTTGGCCTGAAATCGAAATCAAAAATTCCATTAAAATGCATTGAAGTTTATGCTTGTAATTACAGGGATGCACTGAAATCGATGCTGGTATCGGATATCGGGGCCGATACCGTTCTTATGTACTGTATCGTATCTGTTCAAGTCAACCTATACCATGAACCGATATTTAAAGGGTGGACACTGCAATAATTTCACAGAAAAGGTTTTATTTTTCACTTGAAATTTCGCTTTTGTTGTCATTTTTTATTAATATATATTTTTTTCTAATTCACCATCATCACAAGCAGAGAAGCAAATAAAACCTGCCTTCCAATTTATTGAATTTTCTGTGTGTGATAGAAGTATCCACATTGGTACACTGTATCTGCAAGTACTCAGATTTTAGAAGTGTATCATATCGGCTTGATAAAAGTGGTATCGTTGCATCCCTTAGTGGCTTTACTTCATGACACACAGTTTATTTAATCCAGTAATTTCGAATCAGTATCAGATCAGTATTGGCAAATTATGAACCTCAGATATCTGTAAGCGGTAATGGAAACGAAAAAAGTGGATTGTGCATCCCTACTCGTAATGTGACAAAATGTGAAAAATGTAGTTTTGTAAGGCACGATCGCTGTAAAGCACTGTGACGCACAGTTGATTACTGAGATCGTTTTGCAGCCAAATGTAGGCCTCATCCACCTTATAGTCTTTTCTTGAGCTCCTAACCAAAGTATTCTAGAGCAGTGATTACGAAAGTTGGGTTCTGGACTCTACTTGGGGTCACTAATATGTAAGTGTGGATGTATGTAAGCAACTGCATTCTATCAATCAATCAATCAAACTTTATTTATAAAGCGCTTTTCAAACAGAGTTTCTCAAAGTGCTTTCAAGATTTAAAATGACCCCAAAACACCCCAAACCCCCATACAAAAACCAAAAATAAAATCATCATCGCGGCTGCATGGTGGAGCAGTGGTTAGCACTGTTGCCTTGCAGCAAGAAGGTTGTGGATTCATATCCCGCATCTGCATGGAGTTTGCATGTTCTCTCTGTGCATGTGTGGGTTCCCTCCGGGTACTCCAGCTTCCTCCCACAGTCCAAAAACATGACTGTCAGGGTTAATTGATCACTCTAAATTGTCCTTAGGTGTGGGTGTGTGCGTGCATGGTTGTTTGTCTGTCTCTATGTGTGGCCCTGTGATGGACTGCCAACCTGTCCAGGGTGTACCACGCCTCTCACCCGTTGACAGCTGGAGATAGGCGTGAAAGGTTCATATAGTAAAAGCAATTCAGACAGATAAGAAGGCCCAAGACCATTAAGACACTTAAAAACCATTAAAAGAACCTAAAAACATACATGGAGCCAACGCAGTGATTTTAAGACCTGTGTAATAAACTGAATTTAAAAAAATTAAGAGACTTGAATTGATAAAAGCAACATATATTTCTAAATATATTGACTTTGATGCTGGTTATGTTGCCATTGTACAACCTTTTAAGTGACTGAGAAAAAATGCCTGAATCTTCCGTCAAGATTTGGGGTTATGGGCCTCTGGAAGTGTTATTTTGTGTTTCAGAGACTAGAAAGTTTGGAAACCACTGTTCTAGAGTACAACAGCAGGTGGGATAATGATTGAAATATAAGAAAATCTGCAAAATGGAATATAAAAATACATGGTGCTGCAATGGCTTAGTCAAAACACAACAGACAGCTTAAGAGAGTGGTCCATCTGCAACCTTTTTGAAGAAGAGGAAAAATTTGATTTTAGAATTTGAGATTCAATACGATCAATCAAAATACTTCCCAAAGAACACTGGTGGACTAGGTTTGTAAATTAGCTGTTGGTTGCATTGTGTTTTATTTAGTGGATTAAAAGTAAAAGGTGTTGAACAAGAATGCTCACTGTTTCATATTTATTTATTTTATTTATTTATTTTTTTGCAAAACCACAGATCCAGGGTGGTGGTTCTGGTCTGCAGCCAATGAAGGCCAGAAGAACCTTTAAAGAAAACATGCATCCTTTCCATTGTGCTTCACAGTAATGTGCCATTTTGTCTTACCCTTTTGTAAAATCCCACATAAAATACTTTGAAGTTAGTGATCGCTAAGTGAGAAAATGTGAAAAAGATTATAGGTATGAAGGCAATATAAATGGTGAGCATAGGTGGATCTGAAGGAAAAGCTTATGTGTTAAAACTTGCCGTTTCATTCGCTTTATTCTGGTTCACCACACTTAATGCGTCACTGTACTAAATGCTGAATGTCACTCCTGACAATGCAGCCATCTGCCATTGCTCCTGCTGTGCTTTGTGTTTTTAATTACCCCCCCTGATTGGATTAGGCCCTTTCCTACGCTGACATGTCCCGTCCGCTTAATAGGATGTTATTGACAAAACTAGCACTTCCCTGTGAGGTCTGATTTTGTCAGAGTGTCGTTTTTCTGTTGTCCAGAGCTGACTTAAGTAGATGAAGTTCTACTCTGATGGATTTCAGTTACATTCTGTCGCTGCAAGTCCAGGAGGAGGACCAAGTGGATTGTAATCCAATGAAATGTGTGAATTAGGAGATCCAGGAAAGGATTTCTTTGACATAGAGTGGGGTTTTTGCTGTCAACAAAAGTTTAAAAATTTTAGCGACTGTAATCTTTTTTTTTTATGCAATGGTATGTCTTCCTCTAAAACTCAACTTGAATCAGAATATATATGAATGGAATGGAGTCCCTCCCTTCTTAGATTGTCACATTGACTCCAAGTGATAAAGTTTAGGCAAAGCAATTTGGGCTGAATGTCTGTGTAGCCTGTGAGCTTAGTTCATGTAACACCTATGTGTTCATAGCTTCAAAAGATAAGATAAGATCTGATGACATGTCTTTACATTATTCTGTAATCCAGCTAAAGCTCTGGTCACGTCATCCTCGAAATGAAAAAACTGTCATGTTTTTCTGGTGGATACCAGTCCTCTGACCATGATTTGTCCTTGAATCACCACAGGTGTGCAGACAAATGTTGACGGTTTCATTGTTGCTGTTCATCCTTAACTCAGTTCAGTTTGTTTATTTAGCGCAAATTCACAAATCCTGTCATCTTAAGGCATTTTACAAGAAAAATTGTTTAAAATAAATGGTTTAATCATAATAAGAACCAGCTTTAAATTCAGTTCAGGCCAGTTAAAACTGACATATAGTCACAGTTTAAAACCTAAATATTCTGAGCCAATTTTGTGGGTTTAGCATGAACTCACAGAACATAGTTTTGTGTGAAATAAAATTACATACATTTCGTTTGTAATTCTGGAAGTATGATTAAAACACCCCATTATTCGTCTCTAATTTAATCATTATTCTGTTTAAACAAATTAACCAACACAATCTTCAATCATACCAATAAATTAATTGTTATTTTTGTCTACTTATCTGTAGAGATGGCTAGAGTACCTACACACAGACGCACAAAGTAGAGGCCAAATTGATAGCACATGCATCTGATTGGTCAGTTTCAACAACAGCCAGAGATCGCTTCACCAGAACGGGACTTTATAGTCGCTGTAATCAGTAGTTAATGCAGCGGTTCGCCACTATATGCTTTGTATTGAAAGGATAATTTATCTAATCTGTTCTTTTGGTGATTTTCAACACAAGGCGGTAGGAAAACAATAAAAAAGGTTGCTGTGTTAGTTTCCATGTGTTTCTAGAGTATTCTATGGGCTGGGTAAAAAAATTTATAGCTCAATCAAAACTTACTTTCTGTCACTTATTGCTCCTTGAGGAAGAAATGCGTTCATAAGCCAAAAAAAAAACTGAAACGGCACTGTGATAGTAGGCAGAGACGGCAGACGCCATGAAAAGTTAGCACCCCCTGCTGTCCTGGTCGAGCAACGCTGAAAAAACAATAGAGAATGGAGAAGAGAAAACGTACTACTATTAACAAAAAAAATTCTCCATCAATACGTCTGCGTCTGAGTGCAAATTCACGGTTGGAGAAAAATCAACTAGGCTTAACACCCATTCTAATATTTTTTAAATCATGTAATCAGACAAACAAAAATATTGTATAACCTTATGGGTAAATTATGGTATTTTAAAGACTAAAATCTAAATAATGGATGGAAATAAACAATAGTTACAAAATGAATAAATACAAAATTGAAGAGAAGAAACACTTTTCTATGTTGGTTTTTTTATATATAATAACAATAATTTCATTAGGTAATGTAAATATAAATCTTTTAAAAAGTTTTAAAGAAATACTTCTGGTGACAATTTATGGTGTTTACCATATATGTACTTGACCTTAAAATGCAGTAAAAAAGCTCAACCGACAGAAACAAAGCTTGTGGTCTCCTCTGATAAACTGAAGGTGTGTGTCTGTGTCTTGTGTATTTTTGGGTAAAACATGCTTGTTTTTACTCAGTGAGCTTATTCACATTTTTGCAGGGCATCCAGAATTTTTACTCAAGAAAAAGTAGCATTATTTTAAAATAATATTATTCAATAAAAATGTAAAAGTATGTTGCAGCCCAGTTCCAAAGTCCTTACATTAGCTCCTTGTAGCTCATAGAATAGAGTTCAAAATACTCATACCAGTTTATAAATCACTGATTGGCTTAGCACCAAATATGTTGAAGACCTAGAGTCACTAAACCCATCTGTTTAGAGCTGCCTTTGAGTAATTGCTTCATCATTCCTTATTGATGTTTTTACTTTATCCTCTAAAATTTTCAATCTATCTTTATTGTTGTTTTTATTTTTTCTTCTTTGTTATATATTCTGAGTGGTTATGCTTTACTGCTGTTTGTACTTTAATGTAAAGCACCTTGAATTACCCTGTTGCTGAAAGTGTGCTATACAAGTTAAAGGCCTTGCCTTTCCCAGTAAAACTACTCTTGGTGGGTCGGTTCTACCAACCTCTGTTTACCTGTATGATTATCTGAGAGAACAGTCTGGAATTTTAAAGAATCCAGCTGCAGTTTCTTTGTTTCTTCATATGCAAAAATAAATATACTTTTTATGGTTAGGGTTTAAGCCGTCAGTTAATATTCCTAAATATAAAGTGAGAGCAAAGGTATCATATTCTAGCTTTAAGCAGAGTGATGCCAAAGTGGAAGAAAAAAAAACTGTCCCGTGTGAACAAACAGCATTTGGCAGTAGTTTCGAGTCTGAAGTTGTGGGAAAGTACAAGGTTGCATGTACTCACGACTTCACTCATAGTTTCTGTATTTTGTTGGTTAGGTAGCTTGCTGGTCTATCAGTCGGTCAGTTGGTTCGTCCAATGGTTGGTCGGTCGTTTGGTCCATTGCTTGTTCAGTTCATTGGTGATGATGTCACTGATTGGTTGGTTGGTTAGTGTGCTAATTGGTGTGCGGGTTGGATGGTTGGATGGTTTGATGACTGGTTAGTTGACTGGATAGCTGGGCAAAAATCAATGACCGATTCTGTTAGTCATAGATCTGGACAGTTGTTGAATCACTTTAGCACCTATACTTTTTAAAAGTATGCAGATTTACACATTAAAAAAAACATTTGATGTAATGAACTGCACACTGTACAGCAATATTTCAGAACCAACATTCTCTGGGTTTTATACATCAACAACAAAGAGTTCATCAGTCATTTAAGCTGCAGAACAATGTAACTAACAGCAAAGTCTACTGATATCACCATGGATATTTCTGTATCCGTAGCCAGAAGGCAGCTGGATCAAAAATAACTCTGGCTGTTTTTTTTCCCTTTTTGTTTTCTTTGAAGTCTGTGCAGATAACTCTTCTCTTAGTGTTGTTTCATAGATAGGTATGATCTGTTTTTAAACAGAGTTACAGCATCTTTTCTTGACTTCTTTCATGTTCTATCACTTTGCATGTTCACATTCTCTTATTTGACTTTCCCCAAAATGTAGGACACTTCTTTAAACTCTAATCACAACCTTGACCCTTTTAAGCCCTATTTGTTACCCCCCGTCAGCATCCAAGTGAGACTTGTTTATCTTTTTTCTCCCGGCAGATTGGACTGAAGCAATTAACCTGACCATAAGATAAACCTATATACCATGAGGATTTAGAGCATAGAGCAGATTTGCCACTTACCAGCCCCGGCAATTACAGAGGCTGAAAATATCCCCCTGATTCGTTTCACTTTCTTAACAGTCAGAGGAGGATTTGCAGCAGAGGAGACTAACTGAAGATGTGCTGGCTTCTGTCCACAGAGCCAAGAAGAATTGACACTCAGCTACCAGCTTCAGCAATAAGGATTTACAAGCTTTTGGCAAGAGGCTTGAATTAATTTGAAGCCTTGCAGATGTGTATAATTTAGGACAACATAATTTAGGAACATTTGTGGGCTCTGTCACTAGAACACAGTGAGGTTGCATTAGTTTAGTCCTATTGAAGCAAACTGAATGGGACCAGTTTGTAAGGTTTTTCCTCTGCAGGGTGAGAGATTTAATTAAAAACTATAACGTACACAAAAAAGGAGAATAAAATATGAAAAAGAGAAGTACTTAGAAGTATTTATGCAAACTGAAATTTCCACATTTTGTTATGTTACCGAAAGAAATCAGAGTATTTTATCTGCTTTTTGTGTAATAGATCAGAAATAATTGTATTCAGCAGCTTCACAAATAGACATCTGACAAGTGTGATATCCACACAATGGAAAGAATGTGAATAAAATATGAGACTAGTTTCATAGAAAATATATCTTAATGGAACTCACACCAGATATCTGCTGCATTTTAGCGGCAAAAAGGAACTTAATTGCAGATCCATCCTTCCAGCAGCTGTAGGCCTTAATATTCTTTTATTTTTTATTTTAAGTACATCCCTGCTGTTGTTTCAAATAACATTCTGAAGTTATTTGCAGTTTGTCATTTATTGAAAATAGTTGGCTGTTTTTATGCACACATATACATGCAGATTTTGTACATTTTTTAATTATCCCACTCAGCTGCATACTTATTTCAGTGTACCATCTCTAAAAACTGTACAGTACTATTTTGTATGTTGTGAATTTGTAGCTTACTGTACAGTCTCTTGCTTGAATTTTTCTGATTACATATATTCTTTGGCTTAGTTTGAATTTGCACACTTTTGTGGAATAAGAAAGGATATTTCTATTCCATATTTCTTCTATTCAACATATCCAAGTAATTCCCATTTAAAAATTAAACAAACAGGTACATACATTTGGTCTAATAAACCAGAAGCCCTCCTAACGAGGGCCTCAAGAAGAATCTAGTGATTGTTTAAAGGAAAGCACTCTCAAAAGGTATTGTTGCAAAGGAAACTAATTGCATCAGTTCTCCATGTATTTCTAACATAATTTCACCATAAATAAACCTCAAAAATACGGAGCAAACATATGAAAGAGGTCCACAGCTCAGATGAGAGAAAATCTTTTGACATGGCATGATTTACTCTTCAAATCTGACTTTTTTTGTTTGTTTACCATAAGCCATGTAAAAAGCAAACGTGGAAGAATGCTCTCTGGTTAGATGAGAGCAAAATTAAACACTGCATTTCTCTAGGGAGCAAAAAAACTTGAGATTGTGGTTGAGATTCACCTTCCTGCAGGATGATGATCATAGACATTAATCCAGGGCAGAAATCAAAGCATATTCATGTCTTGTCGTTTTTTCAAGCCTCAAAAAGATGGACTCAGGAGGCCTTGCAAATGCATGCAAAACTTTCTAAAAATTTTGTCAGTAAAATGAATGAATGAATGAATGAATAGTTTTTTATTCATATGTCTTGCATACACACTATGCCCAGCCCTAGTGGGCTTATAAGACACCAAAAGAAAACATCAACAAAAGGACCAGACAGTAGGCAAAATATACGATACATAAACTTATCTAAACAAAGAAGTCTGCCGCCTCATCCAGGCTTTACTCACAAAAGTAGCCATTTTAAACACATTAAAATCACACAGTCTACAGAGTCTGTCCTCTTCAGGAGTTTGAGTGAACCTACCGGTTTCTATTGCCAAGGGAAGGATGCCAGTTCGCAGCTGAGCCTTCAAAGATCTTTGGTTCCTTGTCAGGTTTGCCTTTACATACAACTCAGTTTCAAATGCGTCTTTAATTTGAAAGTAAGTTCTTACCTTTGCCATAATCCCAGCAAACCATTTGTGTTCAAAATTCGACATTAAAATTGATCTGATGGTTTTAACACTACAGGACAAATTATTGTGTGTGTGTTTCCTTCCAATTCACTAGCTGGTGCTATTTATTTTGATATATCACATAAAATCTCCAAAAAATAACACAAAAGTGCTGTAAATACTTATGAATAGCTGGAGAACTCTCGGAAGAAGTCAAAATCAGGGTGGTTGATACCTGCTGTTACTCCCCCGCTATTTTCTCTCAATCCATCTTTAAATACATGCTGTCTTCTGATTAAATAGGGTTTTTTTTGTTATCCTGCTACTACCCAGTAGCACTAAACCCATCCTTTGCTCCTTGGTTCTTTCCATTTAGAGGGAGCTCTATTATCTTTGCACCCATCTGTCACACGGATTTAGATAAATTCATGATGCTGAATGTTATTGTTATGACTCCGGCCCTTAATACTCCACCCTATTGCTCGAATCGGCTGACATATTTGATATTTCATAAGCTCATCACCTCACAATCTCCATTTCACCTAAATAATCTTTAATACTTATCTGCTGAACTGATTACGGATTACTTCTTTTGTTCCCAAAAGTGTCTCAAAAACACACTTATCTCATGAAAACGTTGAGCCCAATTAAGGAACTATAACTGACAAGCAGTAAATTAGCATTTCTGTACTGACTTTGAGAAGGCTTCCAGCTTAATTTTGGCCTTGGGGGTCTTTCTACGCACACACAACTTTACACACAAACACGCTGGCATGCCAGGGGATGAAGTCTGCCAATCCCCTCTGACAGATGACACCGTCATTGCCTTTGCAACATCTGCAACTCAGAGTCTTTACTGTCATTAAGCCCCCACTCCAAGGAAGATGCCCTGACGGTGGACGGTCCCACAGCAACTGAGTAAACGCCATCAGATGGGATGGATATCGACCAGTCACCTCCACCATCATGTTCAGGGGAATTTCCCGAGCTTCAGATGAATCTATGGGAGGAGCTCTGTGATGCTGTTGGCTGGAAAGTTCACACATGAAGTGAGCGGACATTTGGAATATTTGCCTGTGAATGAAACCAAGCTCAGTGGTGTCGAATCTTTGTTTAATCGTTCGCGAATGAAAATGATCCTGCTGAATCCTTTGAAGGAGTTTATTTTGGAGATCTTTGTGATTCAAGCAGATGCAACCTTCAGGACAGAGGGCTGAAATACTGCAGTAGGACACAAAAATCGTCAGAGCTGGTTTTAATCCTTCGCTGTGGATTACTTTTAAACCTGAGCCTGGATAGAAAGGTAGGAACAAAATAAAAAAATAGAAGAAAGATAATTTTTATTTAGTATCTGCAGCCATGCAGAAGTAATCCAAGCATTGCTTGGACGATTTTTAAGAAGTTGTAATTTTCCATCCAACTATTGCTGTCATCTGTTGAAACTCTTTTTGCCATCTTGCTTGTTTTGTCTAAAATAAAAACTAATCTTCTGCTTAAACTTCATTAAAAGAAACTCTTCACCATGGAGCATTCCCCGTCAATGAACTCAACGGTGGCGGACGGAGATGAGCTGGAGGACCACCGACCCCTTCTGCCACCAAGGATGGTCGCCCCTCCTCAGGCCTACTCGCCCCAATGTGGGATACACCACACTGTCCAAATGTCCATCGATCACACCGCCTGGCTGGACAGAACCCAGGCCCTGGCGATGACACCTTTGTACAACGGCCATCTTTATGTCACGGCAACACCTCAAGCCAACAGGAGGAGAGAGAAAATCAAGGGGAAGGAAAAAAAAAGTGAGAAAAGGCCTCAAAATCCAGGAGGGAAGGAGTGCAACCAGAGCAAAGCTAAAACTCTAGGATCAAACAGGCTCCAGGAAACAGTCACGTCCTTCACTGATGTGCCCTTCTCCCCCTGTGGATCCCCTTTTAAGGGCCACGGCAGGTCCAGCCTGGATCTCAGGGATGTTGAAGGTCGAGGGTACCGCAAGTCGGGCAACATTTCTCTTGAGATGCAGGACCGCCAAAATCTCCCAGAGATCATTGTCACCAGCAAGGATGACAACCCACAACATCAACAGCACAAACATAAGGCACTACAGTATCACCAGCACCCAGGAGAGGCCAAGGGGCCACTGCCGGGGGCCAAGCGCATCAGCAGAAGCCCCAGCCCCAGTCCTCAGCACAGCCCCAAATGCAAGGAGGAGACCAAGAAGGACTCGTTCTCGCGGACGCACAACATTGGCTGGCGGCTAGTCCGCAGGAGGGCCCTGTTTCTGAGGAGGCAGCGGCTGAACGACTGCGCCCTGGCCGTGGGGCTCTTTGGAGTGGTCATGATGGTGATGGAGACGGAGCTGTCCTGGAGCATCTACAGCAAGGTCAGAGTGGTTCTGGCATGCAAAAGCTCTGTAACAAATCACATTGTGATGGCACTTATGTTCCCATCATACCATAAACAGCGGTGCAACCTTAGATAAACTTACTGCGAGCAAGCAGGGAAAACATGCACAGGACTAACACTGTTTCCTTGATATTACATTTATCACCATCTCCATATATTACATATGAAAATGTTCATAACACAATATGTAACGCTTTATGTCAGTTGAGGTTAGTTTTAGGCTAGATAAAACGAATTAAAGTTAATTTTTAGAAAAGGCTATCAAATGAATGCACTGTAGAAAAGGTTTGATTTTTTTAACACTTCTGTTCAATAAAGTCTTGGTTTGCAAAAGTTGTGTAGCATGTGAACAATTAAGTAATAAATTAAGAATAAGGCCAAAAGCCAATTTCAATTTTAGAGGTTTTCTCTTAGTAAGCTCTCCCATTTTCTTTAGTTACTTTATGTAGTTTTGCTTGCAGCAATCGGCTGAAATAAAAGATCTTAACTGTGAATAATTATTTATGTGTTTCTCCTGCAGAGCTCCATCTACTCACTCTCTTTCAAGTCAGTCATCAGTTTTTCCACGCTTATCCTGCTGGGACTCATTGTGGCGTATCACTGCTGTGATGTGCAGGTGACCCAGCTGTTTATTCTTTCATAATCCAAAATTATCCTCCAAGTGTCTCTTAAAATCTCTACAATTGGAGCATCCAACACATTTATTTGTCACAATTAAAGTTTACAATCGACTGCTCTTCTCTTGAACTTTTTTCTCAGATTGTTTCAAGTAAACTTTTTAGAGGTAAACATGGGAACATCTTCGGGGAAAAAAATAGTTTTTTTCACAAATGCAAAACCCTACCCCCAGTTGAGAGCTCTATATAACATGTTTCTTAATTTCCCAATCACTGCTGACCTGGTTGTTCCACCAAGAGCAACTGCTTAAGAAAAACACAGAACCTAACCCAAGGACAGACTCCAAGAGTTAGTTTTTCTCCCATGCTGATTTAGAGCTGGGGTTGTTTCACTCATTAATTCATTATAGACTGGTAAAATTCACCAACTAGGTTGCAGTTTGGGGTGTCTTTAAAGTTACACAGATAGAATTGAGCTGTCTAAAAAGAAGAAGAGCTTAGGGAAAATTAAATCGTGCTAATAGTTCCTCGAATTAATTTTTTTGCACAAATCCATTTTTTTTAAAAGGTAAAAACTAGTTTATGTCAAATCTGTATCCAATGGTAACTAAATGTTTATCAAGACATATACAGCAGGTGTGTCCAACTCAAGCTTCAAGGCCCTTTTCCACATGCAGTCGGGTACTGGTCAGCAAGATGCATTAAATTTAATGTCTCCGAATTGTTTCTTTAATTGATTTATTAACCTGTATTCCGGGAGTAAAAAAAAAGAAATATATCTGCCATTTTCCCCAAGTGGTCAGAGGTGTGAATATTAATCTGTAAAAATGACAAACAATCTTCAGATATTTCTGTCAACATTCTAAAAAAAAATTTTGAATATGGAAAGTATCTGAAAAGCCCAACCCCTGCCCTTAACATTATTGAAGAAAAAAATCTATTACAAGGCAAAGGAAATGCTCTTGACCAAATTCAACTCCATCACCGGCAAAGTAATGAGCATACATTTCCCTTTGGGGCCCATATGGAAGAAAAATGGGCTGGAAATGGGTCTAAGATGATATCTTTCAAAACTTTCATAATAGGTTAAACGTAGAATAATTGAAACTGATACAGGAAAACTTTTAGGAGCCTTCCAAACTGAGCAAAATCCATATGGGGCCCACATACATATGTTGGCTGGGACGTCTATTCTCTCTCAATTGTGATCAGTATCTTACAGATAAAATGTCAGCTGTCCGGTATAACAAACAAAAGCTTGGAGGCACCAATCTGACTCTTCATATAGATAGAATTGTTGCTATTGGCACCGATTCAACAATTAATTCAAAAAACACAGGACTAAACAGGTTACCCTATGGTGCTTGATTAATATATGTGCCTTAAGCATTAAACAAATGTAAGTCGAGACTAAATCCAACCCAAGGTTGGTTCAACTTTATAATTTCTTCTCTCTCCTATGGCAGCTCTACGTCCATGATATTGGTGCAGAGGACTGGAGAATAGCCATGACCACCGATCGCTTCGCCCTGATTGTTTTGGAGCTGTTCATAGCGGCCATCCATCCTTATCCGATGGGGCTACTGGAATACTTTCAGAAGACCAAAGTTCGCACAACACTATCTGAGACCGAGCTGGAGATCATGCTGGCTCTGCCTATGTTTCTCAGGCTGTACCTGCTGGGTCGGGCCATGATGCTGCACAGCCGCCTCTTTACAGACACGGCCTCCCGAAGCATCGGAGCCCTGAACAAGGTTGGGAGTTGACCTCTAAAGCTTCTTTCTTTAATCTGGCCTAATTGGAAGGCACACATTTGAAACCATGACTTGTGTAAATTGATGTGAGAAGACAGATTTGAGACTCAGTTTTGATTTTATAAGGAGCACAGGTTGGAAACGACCTGCTTTTAGAGTAAAGTTCATGGAATTTGGTGTCTGTTTTGGGCAATGATTTTAGCTGCCCTTCAGTTTTGTGCATTTCATCCTCATCTGTTTATATCTTGCTGTGTCTAGGTGGGCCGAGAGGTCTGTAAAAGTGTGACGCTTGAGGTGTGACTAACAGTTTCACTTTCATGACATGCAAGTAGTGTTCCTCACTGAATCCTTAAAGTGTTCCCTTTCATTTCCATATCTGAACACATCCACCACTAATCCCCACCTCATAACTGCTTTTTAAATGTGGTAAAAAAAAGCACGCTTGCATCCCTCCCTTTTTTCCAAAACCAAACCCACTGCCCTTGCTTTGAGCCAGATTGCAAACAAGTTTTCTTATCCCTCATCTCCTCTGTGTTATGTAAGGATTATATGACAGGTGCTATTCTGAATAGTCTGGCTAAGTAGGGCCCTTGTGTCAAAACGGTGACGTAATGAGTGGATTTTTTTTCTTTTTTTATTGCAAGATCCACTTCAACACCCGGTTTGTGGGGAAAACGCTGATGACTACCTATCCTGGCACTGTCCTGATGATTTTTAGTGTTTCTCTGTGGATTGTGGCGGCATGGGGCCTACATGTGTGTGAGAGGTATGTCTGCTGATTGTTTCTAATCTGTTTTAGTGTATTCAATGTGGTGGCATCATGTAATTTCTGGCTTCAGTTTGTAATACTCTTCAAATTTGCTCCACCACAAATCCCGTGCAAAAGTTTAAGTCAGAGCTGATTCACTCAGGTATTTTGAAGGTGTTTCAAAATTGCTCTTTGGACTTTGGCTTATTTCAATTCAGTATTTGAGAACTTAAAAATATTTTTCTTGGTTTATTGGCTTGCAGTCACTTTCAGACAGTTTCTACCTATAATATTACATGCCATATATGCCGTTAGTGACGGACAACATAAAATGTATAAGGTAGAAATAATGTAAATTTAGCCAAAGGTAGAAATTTGACTATACCGCCATACCACAGTTTTGCATTTTGTTGATGTCATCAAGCTGTGCCTATATACCTGTTGAATTTGATTCATTTATAATTCAGGTATATGCAGGTTTCTTTTGTGCGATATTAAACATATGAATAAGTAACCAGGAAAGCTGCTAATTTTGAACTTTATTTTCATAACATTTAGTTTTATTTTATTTAAAATATCTTCATCTTTAATTATGTTTTAAGAATTTTGTGTAGCAATATTTTTGGAAAACCATTTGAATATTTTTTAATGCACAATAAATGTTCCTTAAATGGCATTCAAAACCATTTTTTTAATTTGTTCTGTTGCAATGTTTCTGGAAAACTAGAATTTTCAAAAGCAGGAATTTTGTATATATATATATATAAAGAATATACCACAATACATTTCGTTACACATGCTCCAGATTATATCGCAATGTGGATTTGAGGCCATATAGCCCAGCCCTATATACCATATTACTCAACTGTAAAACAAACAAGCTGGAGGGTGAAAAACTGCAATGGTCTGGTTGTTTAAGTATACAAATCCCCCAAATACTTCTGCTTTAATTTACCAGCGAATAATTATAGAGAATTTGATTAACCTAAAAAAAAAATCATCTATTTATGTTGGCTTTTGTTGGCCTTTCCGGGGGCCATTTACAGCCCTTGGACTGATTTTGCACGGCCACCTTGACCACCTTTTGAGATTGGTACATTCTACACCAGAACGCAAATGACTGATGCAGATGAAGACTTTGTTTTACAGGGGCATCATTGTTGTTAACAATTTAAAATGATAGAAAAATGTTCCATGGATCAAAATACATTACTAATCTTTTAAGAATCATTTTTTTGCTTCTTTCTAATTTCATGGCGTAATGCAAAAGCAGACGTAGAGACAACATAGCATGAAAGTAACACATATTCTCAAAGAAAGAGTGACCCAAACCCTGTTCTGCTGAGAAAAACAGAATTCTACTTTAAAATTAGCCCTTCTAAAATATATGAAAACGTAATCATTTTAAAAAGGCAAACCTTAAAAGCCCTGTGTTTTGAATATACAAATCTTTAAAAATCCCCTTTCTACAAGAATTCCTACTTTATTTATTTCATTAAAATGTTACATGTGTAATTTATTGTTAAGCAGGTGAACATTAACTGTCTACGGATTTTTTTTCTTTGGGGGGGTTGCAGCCCATTAGCACACTTTCGACTTGATGATATTGGCCCGTGTAGCAAAAAGTTTGGAAATCTGTTTCTTAAGCCATAGTTTGCTGCATATAGGCCTATGCAATAAAGTACCATTTCTCAAGCCACATTGCCCTGCACCTGACTTCACTTTATGTGAGATTAAGGGGTTTAAGATAAACTGCAATTATCTTAAGGTTAAAGCAGGGAAACATACTTAACATGAAGACAAGTATGAAACTTGAGGATAAAGGTTAGGAAACACTGTTAAGTGAAAATTAAAAATTATCTCATTTGCAAAAGGTGCCAATAAGGTGATTGCCTCCAAAAAAAACATGTAATCCTGGCTAAAACGTCTGAACACCTTCTGGGAGAAAACGTCTGAACACCTTCTGGGAGAATATGTTCTGGTGGAATGAGCCAACTAAGTCAAGTTCAGAAAAAAACAGAAAAAAACTATACTGTTATTTCAAAAAGGTTAGTTTTGTCTCCTTGATATTTAATGTGGACAATTTTCTTCTTAAAGACAAAAGTTTTTAAGGTGGGAAAAAAGTTTTTTTCTTTACATTGACATGTTTCGACCATCAATCTCCTTTCCTCCTCAGAAGTGAAAACTGTTAACTTTAGGCTGTTGCCTTCGCTGGAGCAAGCAGAGGGGAGCAAGCCGCTAGCCACCAGCGCTAGCCCTGACAGCACATCTGTGACCTATCAATCAATAGGACACGGCCCTAATTATTTGTAATTTCAAGCTTAATTTATATCTAAACAGATGAGTTATAAAGAATAAATTCTGTCTTTTTTGTCACTTCTGGGTTGGCTTCACATTTGGCCATCTGAGTTTGCAGCTTGGTATTGACCCAAAAACTTAGAGCTGAATCTGAAGAGAGATTTTATATTTTAGCCTCACGATGAGTCCAAGTGAAATAAAGAAGGAATTAATGAGAGGAAAATGAAAGTTCTGGAATGGACTAGCTAGAGTCTACAACTTTTTTTTATTGTCTGGGTCATGTACCCCTAGTGGGAACAGGACAAAGGTGGGGTTTTCTCCCTCGTGGACCAACCCAACACAATATAATCATCTCATTCTGCATATGGTTCCCCGCTTGGCACTGGATGCAGTACCACAGTTGGGCCTGTATCTATCTGTGTAATGATGTTGTTTGTTTGTCTACTCTTGATCTGGTTGTTCTGAAATTAATTTCCCATCGTGGGACAATGAAGGACTCTTCAACTAAATCTAACAGGAAATATCTAGGTTCAGCTGGAGACGTCATGTCTGTTATTTAGGACCCAAACTCTAAATGGTCAGAGGGGGGTGAATGATTGAATACCAGAAAGGACTGAGGAACTTTGAGAATATCACAAGAAGAACTCAAGACATATAAACCATAGAGTTTAAATAGAGTGGAGGTGTGATTATGACATGGGAACTAGGTGGGAACAGAATAAATGGGAGCTCAGACAGGAAAGAAACATGATATAATTACAGGTCCATATATACCTCATAATACAGAACTTAGACAAAACAAGAGAAAGTAAATGAAGTCATGTCAGAGGGAGAAAAACAATAGATGTTCCTTGTGATCTGAAAGATTCGGAGAATGTTTACTAACCAGTACCTCGCTGTAAAAATTCTAACACTTTTTTGATTTTGGTTACAACACTGTAGCTTTGTTTTTTTTTACTCTCTCCAGGAGTAAAAGATTTACATTTAATCCTTCCACTGTTGCAAAAACATAGTTTTTCTCTCCAAAGCATTTCCTATTCCTGAGATGCTATCAGCACACTGTAAACCCAGATTTAGTTTCTAGTCAAACTTCTGCGTGGTCACTCCTTATACTGTTAAGTTTTTCTAAAAACCTGCGGTCATTAATAAACAACATTACTTGAGTGTACCATTTACCTGAAAGATCAATTCTACTAATCAGGTTTAGTAGAGATAACTTGGTGTGTTTAGTTTTATAAAAGAGGTGAGGGGCTGGTTACCTGCAGTGTGTGAGATGCATTGTGGGTATCCGTGTTTTCAGTTATTGTTGCTCTATTTGGAGCATTTGGTGCAATTTTATTGTGAGGTTTGTGTTGGTTGTTGTTATTGCTTTGTTCAGTGTTGCAAATATGACCTTTATTTGTTGTTGTCATGGTTGGCACCGTGAATGAAGACGTCATTTAAAGGGAATAAGACCATTGTGATAGTCTATTGTTAAAATAATTATGCCATATTTCTATGTTTGAACAGTATTGCTAATGTCAATCTTCTCACTGGCTTATAACAGTTGGACATATTGTGAAAGTTGTTTCTCACTCTGGTAACTGTTTGAATCCAGTAAGTTAGGCTTATTGATCAATTTAAAATTAAGGATGAATATCTCAACAAATGTTTTAGCTTGTGTGAGAAGCTAACATTCCTTAATAGTTATGCTCAACATTTTTAGTTTCAGCTTGTGTAAAAATTAAAGTGGCATAAGGCAACGGGTTTCCTCGCGATTCACGAGTAAAGTCAACTAATCCGGGTTAAGAGTGTATGAATATTTGTTTTGGAATAGGTTAACACAGCTGACAGTTTAACACTAAGCTTTGACTATCAACCTGAGCTTAACCCTGTTAAAAATTTCCGGACCATGCTTAAAACTCAGGTCTGTGCCAGGGAACCAACCATTTTAAATGCGCGCCACCTGTTCTACCAAAATGTGATTAAATGGCCATCCAGAATCAGGTTAACGTGGAGTCTCTGCAGCTTGTTAAGGCGTATCCATCCAAATATAAGTGTGTTGTAAATGTGCCATTATCTATTAGCTTTTTAACCTGTGTGGTTCAGGAAAATTTCTAAATAAACTCCAACCTGTGCTAACCAATACAGTAAAACAGAACTAAGGGTAAGTAGAAGGGAGAAATGGGGTTGATTTGTTCTTGCAGGCACCACAATTACAGAGACCTTAGCAGCAATTATATGGAGGCCCTGTGGATGGTCTCCGTCACCTTCCTGTCCATCGGTTACGGAGACGTGGTCCCTCACACTTACTGCGGCCGCAGCATCTGCCTCCTCACTGGGATCATGGTGAGACATAGCCGGGAAGTTTGTTCCACCACGATGTCTAGTCTCATCAAATCCTGAGCACCGATGTCTGTCTCTCCACAGGGAGCAGGATGCACGGTCCTGGTGGTGGCGGTGGTGGCCAGGAAGCTGGAGCTGACCCGAGCCGAGAAGCACGTCCACAACTTCATGATGGACTCTCACATCACCAAGAGGGTGAATATTGATAGCGTACATGTGCTCTTACCCACATTTACTTGTTTATTGATCATTCATAAAGATTCACATGAAAATTTTATGAAAAATATAATCTGTGATTAAATCTTTGTGTAGCTTTAAAACTGCATATTTTCACTGATCAGTTTGACTCCAAATAAAAGTGATTTCAAAAGATTAAAAACACTTGAAATAATTGTTTTACCAAACTGGGGGGTTTAATTACAGCCCGTTTTAGATATGAACGTCGATAAGGGGTCTACATGACTTATGTGGCTCTCAATAATATATACGGTTTGTTGGTGTTAGTCAGCACGTCCCGTAAAAACAGCACTTTGACGTTATGTGCATAAGTGTGCAATAACTCCTCGTCATTTTCTGCATCCTTTCACCAGATAAAAATTGCTGCAGCAAATGTGCTGAGAGAGACTTGGCTCATCTACAAGCACACTAAACTGTCAAGAGAAAGAGACCACACCAGAGTCCGTATGCACCAGAGGAAGCTGCTGCTGGCTATCCACCAGTAAGGCTCGACCCTCCGACAGAGGAAGCTGCTGCCTATTTAATTTGGTTTTCATTTATGATCTGCTACCTATATAGTTATTTTTTTTAGTTGTTGTTTATTTGCAGGTTCCTAATTTTCTGCTTCATCTCCATAAACCTGGTGTCATTCCCTGATGTCAATAAGACTAATCTAACCAGGAACCACAAGCCTTTGATTCGATTTGAAATCTAAATTCCTTTTAGTGTTACTTTGGTGTGAATTTCTGCATGATAGATTTTATCCCTCTATGCTGTTTTAATTGCCTAATTAAGGAAGTGTTTAAATAACTATGTAAATAAATAAACATTATAAATGTTAGTAAAGCATAATATACACAAATATGACGTAAGGTGTAATAAATATGAAATAATTAAAATATATATTTTAAACAATTTTCAAAAGGCAGAAAATAAGCAGATACATTTTTAAAAGTAGGGTATATTTGTTATTTATTCTTGAATTGCAATGTTTTTAGAATTAAGTTATGTTTATTTGTATCTAGCTACCCTGGGCCTTCACTTTTAAAATCAAGTTTTTGTTTTATGTTGTTTTTTTGTTCGGGTGTGTGTGTGTAAACAAAGCTGCAAATATTTTAAGGAATGTCTCTAATTATGGTGCATTCAGACCGCAGGCTTTGTCAGCGTCACGCCATGCTCATAAAGCGGCGTGTTCGACGCATATACACAGAAGATCCGTTTTTGAGCTGAAGCTCGCAAAGCTCTTGGGCGGGCCGTTCTCTGCTGGATGTTTTAAACACTCGCCGATCGTGGTTGGCTTGGCAGCGTCGATGTCGGGCAACGTCACTACAGCGAGTCGCTCTGATTGATTGTCGTGCTGCGTCAACAGCTTTAGGACCGTCAAAGTTCAACTAGCTTAACTTCTGCGTTGCTAGCGTTATGAGTTTTGAAGCTTGAAAAGCAGGAAAAGCTTGAAAAGTTGACGGAGACAAAGCTCACAAAGCGCCGCAAAGAACGTGACGCTCCTCCAACGGCCTCCACCGTAGACTTAACATGTAATCATTACGTTACTGACGCTGACAAACCCTACGGTCTGAATGCAGCATAATAGCTTTAGAAACTGGATTTTGTTAAGATTTTACTTTATAAAGTAGTTCAAACTTAATCAGACTGTACAAAGAACGTCTCAATATGTTTCATTTTCACGTTTTGATGCAATTTTTTTATTTGATTTCGGCCATTCTAACACATGAAAATACTATGGTCTTTGCAGTTCTATGTTCGCTCTGCTGTATGTTCAGAGTTGTTGTCCTGCTGGAGTATGCAGCTATTCTTTGGCCTGTAGACCGATTCTCCCACCTGAGCTGAGAATCTCTGCGGCTCCTTCAGAGATACCATGGGGCAGATTCTTGATTTTTTTTTTATCACTGCCTCTCAGGCCACGTCCACACTAAGCCGGCTAATGCCTTAAACATATAATTATTTAGTCTACACCCCCCTATCCACACTAACCCGGCGTCGTTTAAGGTCTGTGGCCGGATAACAATTAGCCGGATAAGAGAGCCGTGTAAATCTTAATTCAACGGCTAAACGAGCTAGTGTGGACAGCTTCCCCGGATAATGAAAGGAAGTGGCGTCAATGAATGCTGCGTCAATAACAATATGACACTACAGACAAAGACAACAGCGAAGAGTAATAAATCGATCTCGTCGTCTGTCCACACCAAAAACTCTCTCTTCTTCTGAGCAGCTATTGTTCTCTTCGGTTAACGGGACAAGCAGATATATACTGTGCTGTAGAGCTTCTTGTATATATTATGTAGGCGCTGGCATCACGTAGGTTATACGCGTTTTCCGTTCGTCTTTTCGCGCATGCCCAGTATTTGCACAGGTCTGTATGGGATTGCGCAATCATGGGAACTTAAACGGGGCGTAAATGCTCGTGTTGAGTGGATAACATTAGGCGTCTAACTCCCCGTATAACCTTATTGGCTTAGTGTGGACGTAGCCTCAGTTTAGGAGCAAAACTATAGGCATGCACTAGAGTAAAACTCTATTGATTATCAGATGACAGATTAAACGGTGCTCTGTGAGATGTTTAAACTTGAACTTCTCCATAGTTTTATCAACAATCTGCTGTGTTCCTTGGTCTTCATTATGCTGTCCACTAATGTTCTCTTACAAACTTCTGATGCATTCACAGACCAACTGGATTTATATAAAGATTAATTACACAATTAACCAATTTGATTAATTATAAAGAAAACCAGTTTCCCTGGAGATTTATTTTAGGGGTAACAATGTGAAGGGGACGGAACAGAAATTTGCTGCAGCAAATGTGCTGAGAGAGACTTGGAAGAAACACAAACAGCCACATTTTCAGAGGTATTTAAAGGAAAACGAAACCCTCTGCATACTTTCCACCTTTTGATTTTGCTCTGTGTTGATCTGCTATATCAAATGACAGAAAAGCACGAGTTGATGTTGGATAATGTGAAAAAAATGAAAGGTTTTCAAACAATTTTAATCTTTTTGCAAGCCACAGTAACGCCTATTGATATACGGCTGTGTATATGGGTGATTGTCTCTCCATCTTCAGGCTACGGAGAGTGAAGATGGAGAAAAGGATACTTGCAGATCAGGGAAACACGCTTGTTGATCTCTACAAGGTGAGAGAGGCAAGTGAACGCATGATGTACAGTTGCACCTAAAATTATTCAACACCCCCAAAAATTTTGGTGTTTAAGCAAAATATGGATGCCTGCAAGCTGTTTGCAATAAACAAGTTAAAAGAGTCAACTGGGTTCTCCAAATTCAACACTAAGTGCCTCTACTGCAGTCTCAAGATTATTCAAACCCTTCATGACAAGCATCTTTAGTTCTCTAAAGAGCAGGGGGGGGGGGTTCTCTTTCGACCTGTTGCAAAGTGATTCATACCCAAAAAAGCAGTTTTTGACAGTATGACTGATAAATATTTGCCCCACTCCTTAAAAGAGAAAAATCCCACCAGAAATGTTCATATGCTTCTTCTGAGCCATGCTGGCTTTGACGTTGGCTTTGAACTGACTTCCTTTGATGGTCTAATGATGCCCTAGCTTCAGCTTCGTCACAGGCAACATCATTTTCTTGACACTCGACTGGATCCATCTTGCTCTCTGCATGCTGCAGCTTCCCCCATGCTTCATTCTAGACAGGACATTCTTTTTCAGTGTATGCTTCATTATTCCTGTCCAGATATGCCCATGAGAACAGAATCCTCAAAACCTCTTTGCCAAACCAAGTTGTGAGCACTTTGCAGCGGACTTTTTTTTTGTGCTTTTTGGTTTAGAGGTGATGGATTTCAGACACTGAGCCGTTCAGTGTTCTGTATTTCCCTTATTGGGGAAGCTGTGACCTCTTTTACTGCTAACACCAAAGCCTGCTTTGGGTTCTTTACCTTGAATGGATGATTTTTAACCCTCTGAATTCTGAAGATTCTGGCAGCAGCCATTGATGACTTCCTTTTTTCAGCACGTCCATGGCACGGTTACTGTTCCTTTGAACCTGCCCACAGAAATATTGTACTCATGAAAATTATGTTTAATACCTCCTTAAAGGTTTTCATTTTCAAACTGTAGTTTTAATCTGAAAAAGAGCCTCATCAGAATACATACATACTAATTTTTGAAATCTGACTTTTGGGGGAAGAACACCTTTATCTATGGTTGCAGGGTATGTAGAGGCCATAAACCTCATCTTTTTAGAGGTTTTATATATCCTAAAGGATGTTTGGACAAAAAAAAACTGAAAAGATAGGCCCCAAAATGTCACCTGTACATCAGGAGGATCAGACAGACAGTACATGCAGTACCAAGCTGAATGTAGACCCAGTTTAAGGACCTTACTGAGGCTACCTGCAGCCCAATAATCATCAGACGGCATCTGCCCCCAACCAGGTAATTATCACTTTAATTCTGTAAGAAAATGTTTCCCTATGAAGGTCCTAAAAACATCAAACAGTACTGACTGGACCAAGAGATCCATGTAGAGTTTTGTTTTCTTGATGTCACAGTAAAGGATGTACTAGTAGATGCAATGTGGAGGTGGTTATACTGTTTTTGGGTCATTTGTTTATTGCAAACAACTAAACCACAAATTTTACCATTAAACCAAAATTTATTGAAACCTGAATCGTTTTAACTGCAACTGTAACACCCCCAACCACCCCACCCTCCCACCCCCACCCAAAAAAAACAAACATCCTCAGTCGAATGCTGGTATAACTCCTCCACATCCTCACTTTGTCTCCACCGAAACCCGCACACAGATGCAGAGCCTGATGTATGACGTCCTGGGGGAGGTGCAGGGCTGCAGGGGCGAGCTGAATTCCAACATCAATAGCCTGGTGAAGAACGTGGAGGAGCTGAGGGAGGGCTTCAGGAGCCTGATGCCGCTCCTGTCCAGCACGCTTTCTACGCAGAACTCCTCCATCCGACACCTACTGAGGGAAAGGGAGGAGAAAAACGAGTGTGCGAGCGGAGCTGAGGGGTAGAGAGCAGCCATGGGAGGTGAAGAAGGTTGCTTTAGGAGCTTCTAAAGGAGGTTTCTGCTTAAAATTGAGCTATGGTGGCTATGCTGACACTTTTTACTGATGTACATAAAACTATATTTAATAGAGAAACATATATAGCAGAAATTAAATTCATATTTAGACATTGTCCCATTACACTGATAAACTATTTGCAATATTTAAGTCTGACAACTTCAAAGTTAATCCTACTTTAGTAACATTTTACAGATAACCTGATAATTATTGACACCCTGTGGATTCTTTTCTTCAGGATTGTTATTCAGCTGTTCCTAAGCATCATTTTTGTTTTAATGAACTGTTATTCCTCATCTGTAAGGAGCTTCATGTATAAAGGCTGCATTTGTTTTTTCTGACGCGCAATAAACACGGCATTGGTTTTAACAGCTTGGTGTTTTATTAAAAGCATCCAACAATCAGGACTGCTGCGCTTGCCTTTCAGAAGTTCATGAAAGAGTATATTACATAACTATTAGTTTATGTAACATTCTATGGATTTGAAAAGATTCAGATGGATGGGTTTTATCTAAAATGATCCTAAAATTCTGATAAACTGATCCCAAATCAGATTCAGACAAAGTGAAGAACGCTGTTTCATTTATTAGATAAGCTCTCTAGACTTACAGGTACAATGGGGAAGTAAAAAAACAAAAAAACATCTAGCAGTTAATATATTGCACCAATTTAAGTCAAAAAGTTAACTATATAGTCTCTTAAGAAAATTAATAGGCATCAGAGTAAAATTAAGTCTGTAGACTTGACAGCCATTGACACCAAGTGGACCGTTTAGATTACTGTGAGCAAGTATATCTGAAGGTCGCTATAAAAACAAACCTCAGATGCAGATTGATCTCCATGAAGCAATTCTGCAGTAATTAATGCAATAAACTATTAGGTGCGTACATTGTATGGAACAGTTAATTAGGCCCAGCACCTTCTAGTGAGCATGGCATTAATTAGGCCTACATTTAAGTAGTTTCTTACGCTTTACTAAAACTAAACTGCTTCCACTGCGTTTGGTCCAACCAAATTTCAATGAATCAATAAAACCCAGCAGTGATATCCTAATTTAGACAACTGTAATTCCATGTAGAAAATCTAAGGTATACAGAACTTTATTCTTTTAGGTAACAAAATCGAGACCAACAAATGCAATAAGAACCACACAGATTGATTTCTTTAGCCAAAACAATGTTTTATTAAGAGTCGGGGTTGGAGGGTGGAGTTACAGCAACAACCACTAGGTCAACGTGAACAGTGGAAAACTCATCCGCTGACTTCATCTTCTGGTCTCATTTCAATTCGGGACCACAGGCTCCGCCGTGGCAGTCGCCTCGGAGGCGCTGATATCAACCGGTCCAGCCCCTCCTCTCCCATTCAGCTTCAAGGAGAACAGCTAGTGCTGCTTCCTCCTGAATGAGCACCCTGCCAGAGGAAATGAAAGATTAGTCCAGTGCTGACAACAAAAATGAGCCACACAGAGCAGAAATACTGCAAAGGTTTGTGTAGCACAGGAATGCTGATCATGAGTCTGATTCTGTCAACATATTATGGCTTTAAATATTGGAAAAATTTGGAGTTCACATAGACAAATAGGATGGTTTGTTCTCAGCCTTCGAAAGGGGGAAGCCATGGGAGTAGCTCAACCCTTCTGCAAACTGAGGTTATTCTGGCACTGGAATGAGATTGGAAAACCACGATGGAGGAAGTCCAGTCACTTAGCAGTGCGGTAAAACTATGTCAAATAACACCTTGAATCCTCTTCAAAACAACCTAAGTTTATAAATCAAGGTTTGCAACAAGGTTTTGTGTCAAAATACTCTTCCAAACTCAAAATTTTCTTAGCCCTCAGTCCTCTTAAGGTCATTTTTAAGTAAGGCTGGGTATCGACTCAAATTTCAAGAATCGATTCAGATTTTTGAATTGATATATCCAATTCGATATAGATATGGGTCAGCGCTATTTAAAACGTTTTGGTTTTTTAAGATGTCATCTTATAGGTCTGTAATTCAATGACTTAACACTGGCTAACAGTTTACCAGGAAATTAACACCGTATTAACACTTTCAGAACTAAGCCTTAAAACCGCAGTCTGGATTTTTACTTCCCATTTTAGCTGTAAAAAAGGGAAAACTATGGAAAACAATGAAACCAATTTTTGAACCTGTGAATCGATTTAGAATTTTTATAAGAATCGATTCTTTTCAACAACGCCCTATTTTTAAACCATAAATAACGTTTACTTGGATATAAAGAGTTACTTTAGAAGTCGCTATTTTAATAATATGGAGGCATGCCAAACAAGATGGAAAATATTTAAATCAAATTCATGAATTTTCCTAGGCTATGGAGCTCCAAGTAGAACACATTCATTTTGACAAGTCTATTTTTTAAATCAAGGAATGCCACTAGCTGAAGATGACTTGGTATTGGACTATTCAACTGCTTTTTGACATCTTGACCAATTTAGATCAGCCGTTTCAGAATCTAAACCACTAAGAATACAGATTCCTCAAAGTACAGCCTGTTATCATACATACTTATATGCATTATACTTTTTCTAAGGCTAAAACCTCAGGTTCATTTGCTGGCATCTAAAACTAAACTAGTTTAAAAAGAACCAAACTAACACCGACCCAACTGGAACATTAACACTTAAAACAACTCAAACTCCTTCTGCATCCATCAAACAGTAACACAGTTTGTGTGCAGACACTGACCCTCTGTGAGACGTGCTTTGCCTCCGGTGGGCTGACATAGGACTGTTGAACAGCCCACGCACAGCACGACTGTCTGTGCGTGACTGAACACCGTCGTGATCTTGTAGCATCCTGCAGAAAAAAGTACGAGACTGTTTTTTTTCCACCCCTAATTTGAATTGTGAGCAACAACAAACTGAAGCGCAGAGAAAACGTACCTGGACATTTTACATCCATAAAGTAAGAGTTTGGACTCTGAACGAGACGCTTCTTCTTGTGCCTCCTCTTCTCCTCCTCAGGGGATGGATGCAACAAGTCTTTTGCGAGCTAAATTACAAAAAAGGGTGGGGGATATAGGTATCAGTTAACGTAAACACAAAAACACAAAACCGAGACAAAAACGTAAACACAGGAGATCTAAATGAAAATATTTGTAAAACTGATAAGCCAAGTCAGGAATGTTGCAAATCAGGAGCATTATTTGACAACAAAGCAGACTGATATACAGACACGTTTGTCTCCGCGTTAGCATCGCTGTGTTGGGCCGCTTGGGCCCAGATCTTGGCCTACCTTTCCTTCGTTAGATAACACGCTGCGTACTTTTTCAAATCAACATTTATACAACTACAAAGGATCAGTTAAGCGATTCCAAACCTATCAACAGAGATGAAACTATGATACGTCTCATTCTGTCTCCGTTTTTAGCCTCTCTCTGCTAAACTGGCTCCATGTTTGCGGTGTGCGCGCAGCCATCTTGTGTCACAACGCGCTCGAGATGGACTCAAAAACGATTAAAAACCAGGATCTTCGACTGGACTAAACCGTCTAAAAGTGGCACGAATCGATGCATTATTTTCTCATGAAACTGTTCAGCCCTATATTATCTCTCAAATATTCTACTAGAAGCACAACTGTTGGTTTTTACCGCCTCCCGATACTCACTGGCATGTTGGCGAGGAAATAGCCGCTGCCGAAAAGGAGGCATCACCGGAAGCGAGGGGTTCATATTGGTGGTTCGTCTGAGCAAAGCCCGGACGTGACGACATTGTGGCGACTTGGTGGCCATATTGGTGAGGGCGAAAACATAATTTAACATCAGTTTATTTACTGAAAAATGTAGAAGCAGGATGACTTATCAGACCTGGTATTAATGGTTATTCACGCTTACTGGTCTGGGAAAGTTGATAACATTGAGATATAGAAAAAAGATAAAGAAAAAATAGCTTATAGTTCATGTTCTTTTATGTACCTCTTTTCGTTCAGACTTTTGGTTACAAAACGTTTCCATGTACTTATCCAAAACAACGAAAATAAAGAGATTTACCCATTTACAAGTAACAGATTTTATTTACCATGTAATAACATGTCAATTCAAAAGCCTAAAAATTCAGTCAAATTAGATGGAGAGAATCTTTAAGTACATTTTCAAGTCTTGCTATAGATTCTCAGGTAGGTTTAGGTGTGGACATCAACTTGGCAGTTCAAGTACACTGAACAAGAATACAAAGGCAACACTTTTGTTTTTGGTCCTATTTTCATGAGATGAATTCAAAGATCTGAAACATTTTCTACATATACAAGATAACAATTTCTTTCAAAAAAAATGTCACAAATCTGTCTAAATCTGCAATGGTGAGCACTTCCCCTTTGCTGAGATAATCCATCCCACCTCACATGTGTGCCATATAAAGATGCTGATTAGACAGCATGATTTTTGAACAGATGTGCCTTAGAATGGCCACAATAAAATATGTAAATGTAATAAAATTAGTATAATTAAATATGCTTTTATCAAGCTTCTCTATTGTAATCCATGCAGTAATTTCAGCCTTAAATCAAGGACTAACACATGGAAAACTATTTTATTACCCCAGCTATTATTCAGAGAAATTTTAAATGTAATTGTAAATTTAGGCTGATATTTGCATTAATATTTTTTACAGAGATTTCGTCTTTCAGCTGGCTGCATTGAAAATGTTACAACAATGGCAATAATAAACTGTAATGGACTGGCGACCCGTCCAGGGTGTACCCTTCCTCTGTGGTACTTAGGTCCTTTGTCTTGGACCTAAATATTTTAGAGTTACTTGCATGGTATAGTGGATACCATATGACCACTCAGATCAGAAGGGTTTTATTTAATTTATTCAAATGTGCATGTTTCTATTAGTTTTTTATGTAATGCTTAATTTTCACAATTTCTTTCAATGCATTTCTTTTCTTCAGCATGATTTTTCTTAAAATGTTCTTACTTTTTTCTTGTAATGCATTATATATTACCTTGTTATGAAAAGCCCTATCCAAATAAAATAATCTAAACTAATCTAAGCAGCAAAACCTAAAAAAATTAATTTCATTGAGATACATTAGTGATCGAGACATAATGTCTATTCTAAAACAGAGTAAAGCATAAGCCATGTATAATATATATATATATATATATATAGAAGTATCCTACTAAAAACACCAACATGCTCATTAAAGAGTCACTGTGGTCGACCAACTATGAAATCATATAATGCACTATTTAGGGGATCAAGTGATTACTTTGTGTAATACTTGAGAATATTTAGAACTTTGTGCTTTGCCACTGTGATAAATAGTTCGAATACGAGGTAGAGTAACAATGGTGTTTGTATGCTAAGTGTACTATGTTGAATCTTTTCATTTTCTAATGAAATTGTCCCCCTGCTATTGTAAAAAGAAACTCAGAGTGAAGTAAAACTATGTTTTTATTTCTGTATCCGAGTTGTTGAACTTTATGTGTCCTTTCCCGCCTCTTCCATTAGTTCAGAGCTATTTTCAATCAGAGACTCTGTGAGGGCTTTCATTTCTTTAATCCTTGTGTAACACACAGAGTCTGCAGGGAAGTGGTTTCTCTGTGCAGGAGAAAAAAAGAGAGAGCAAATCTAATAAATACATCTTCATTAAGTATTAGTAGTGAATGTGAGTTGGTAGAATAAAGATAGGTTGTCAGTATTAAGTTGGAGGCTGCAGCTGAGAAATGTAAAAGAACAAAACAAAAACAAAAAAACACGAAATCAATACATACCAACAACAATGTACGTATTTCGGGATTTTGGTACAATAATAGAAATACCGAATATAGGTGCAAAATTCTTCCTTCTTGCACTAATATGCCGATATATTGTAATTTCCTGGATTTATTTTATTTTTTTACATTTGAAGTGAACAAGAACCATTTGATTTTCTATATGGAATTAACAAAACCCATTAAGTGTTTCAAGCAATGTGGAATAACTGTGAAAAAATTCAATCAACGTTTGATAAGGCTAAGGGAAGAGACAGATGAACTGACTGGCTCTCTGTTTCCTATAGTACTGCAAAAATCCTTTGCAACATTTCTGGTGTTTGTTAGCGCAAAATAAATGATTCATTAGAAATATTGGTCTTTTTATTGTGGTATTTAGTACAGTATCTATAATGCTTTTTCAACTTATCTTAATTTACAAGGAAGAAAATACAATGTTTTGTATTTTTACAACACATTTTATATAAGAGAAAGTAACTGGAGTCCCTGCAATTATGCTCTGAATCATTAACTGTGTCCAGAAACTTCTTCTATTCCAATTGGCTGGAAAACTAAAGACTAAAGGCCAATATATTAAATTTTTTTCTGTATCGGCGATCGACCAAAATTTAAAGAACAAAGCCGATATAAAAAAGAACGGTTACAGTAGGCACCTGTGTGGCCAGCTGCAGCACCTACTTGACTAAAGGAAGGCCCCCCACACACTCCGAACCACCATGAACCAGCCCACTTATATTTTACTCTTAGTTTGGTGTTTAATCTTTGACTGCACTAGTTTTATATATATATATATTTTAGATTTTAATATTTACTAACATGTGGTAGTGTGCTTTACTTTGTGGCAATATTTCTTTGGTACTTGAAGTCAAGATTCTACCTCAACCAACTATTTGCACCCTTATTCTGTTTACTGTTTGAATCTATTTTATTGTGTATACTTAAAGAAACTTCAATGTTTTTTATTTTCTATTGTTCTGAAACCATTTGCAACATTTGAAATTCAGTAAATATTTAAAGAGTTTTAATGACTTTTCTATTTATATTGCACACAGTGAGTGGTCAATTGTTTCCCAATCAATGTACTGCTAAAAAGTATATATGTCGGTGACCAAAAAAAAAATCGGTATAGGCCTTAAAAAACCATATTGGTCGGCCTCTTCTAAAGACCAATAAAAATTATTTTGTGTACAACCAAAAATAACTTTCCCAACAGACCATGCCTGGGCAGAAAGTCACAACTACCCACAGTGAAAACAACTAATCCCAACAAAGCTTGTATTTCAGCAGAGTTGGACTCCAAAAAACGATTTAAAAGACAGTAAAAATCTTTTGTTTTCTTATATTTTAAATATAATCTCTCATTATAAGATATCTTTTCAAGAAAATGTTCACTTGATCCATTAATAGATTTTTCTATCTTATTACAGGCAAAAACAATCGTGTATTGTTTTTTATTTTACTTGTTTCTAGAGTAGCCTTTTTTGCGGTTCAAACTGGCACCTTGCAGCAAGAAGCCTCTGTGTAGAATGTGTTGGTTCTCCGAGTGTATACCTGTGTTCTCTCCAGGTACTCTAGCTTCATCCAACAATCCAAAGCTAGCCATGCTAGGTTTGGTTCAGTGTGAGTTTGTGCTAGTTTGTATGTACCTGGGATGGCCTGGTAACCTGCATCGGGTGTGCATTCTGCCTGTCATCCAAAGATGGTTCCAGACGTCAAAAATTTGGTTTTGGAAATTATAAACTTCCCATTATGCTGGAGGGTTTTTTTCCTATGTTTTTCAGTGTTATTTTCCTATGTCTATGATATTGGGATTTGAGCACAGACACCCCCAGACCAAAAACAATGTCAGCCCCTCAAATAGATCTAAAACACACCTGCAGACAGAGACGCTGCAATTTTCCTCCTACATCCTCCTGCTTTTCCAGAGATGCCAGGAATAGAGGTAGAGACTTCTCTGTAATCCTATTTCCTACACAAACAAACAAATTTATAATACATCGTGGGCTTTTACTACTCTTTTTTCCAAAAATATTTCAAAACATATTTCAAGGAAATTACCATTCAGTTAATTAAACGGCCCTGTCTGAAAATGTGAATATTTATATGTCGATATACGTACTGACCTGCCAGATTGAGTGAGATGAGTGTCGTGTTTCCAGGCAGAAAAAGTTTTCCATCCTTGTGATTAACAGAATGATCCAGCAGGGGGTTTCCTGTCTCCATAGTTTCTGCCTGTTCTCACAGACACACAGCAAATTCAACTCTAGTGTATCACCTAAAGCGGTGTTACATTAAGATATAGCAACTGCCAAACCTCATTCAGGTTAGTACTTGATATATCCTGCAGAGAAAAAGAAACCAGAGCGTAGCAAAACAATTGATTAAATCCTGAATGTGTATTGAGGATATTTAGATGTGGTCAAGTACTTCAAGCACCTCAGGAGTAGAGACTTGTTTATCTTTGCCTCCAGATTTTTTTTTCTTGTGAGACTTTTCTTTAGTTTCAGTAGCCTTTTCATCTTTTCCAGCAGCTTTCTGCAGATTAATATATAAGCCAACAATTAGATCATTTGACTGCAAGCATGTGTTTGCCTTCAGTTTTGTCATATGTTTATACCTTTTTACCTTTTTTCTGGATAAGGCCTTGTTCTCCCCTTTGTGTAAGCTGCTATGTACAGAGGAAAGCTGGCTCCAAGATGTTTGCTCAAGATCCGCCCTAAGAGACGACTGAAATAAACCCCACCAAAAGCAGAGTTCCTCTCAGAGGCATGTCACATTAAAATCAGAAATCTTAAACTATTTAGCCAGGATTGTATGTGATTATCAAACAAAAAGGAGTGCATCACTGTGAAGTTGATGGAAAATAATGGATCATTCAGAAAATTATGTATTTGTATTAAACCCCTTCATTCTGGTACCCCTAAATAAAATGCAACAAAGGCAGTTGCCTTGAGAACTCATCTATATAAAGTATTCCCCAGTGTGCAATTTCGTGTCATAAATCCAAGGACCAAGGACCGCAGCAGACAGGTCAGGGATGGAGTTGTGCAGAATTGTAAAGCATGATTAGGTATAACCTTTTATATTTTGAGAACAATGTACAGTTATTTTCAAAAAATCAGAATATGAATTCCAATGAGGCTGCGTTTTGTAAGTACCTTATGGAAATAGCTACATTTTAGAGGGTATTTAACATACTTTTAATCAAGCCTACATTTCTGTATAAAAAATGTTTACGTAATTGATGTATTAATCTAATCTCAAATGCTGTGTTCATGACAGTTAACTGAAATAAAGGCTTAAAAACATATGTTTGTGTATAAATGACCTACATCAGTGGTTCTCAAAGTTTACGGGTTCTGACGCATAAAATATAAATGCACGCAACCCTCTTGGTTGAGCATGCAAGCATTTTTACTGAGTCAGCCAAAAAGTGGCACAATTGCAACAAAATCAACATCGACAGGAAATATAGTGACCAATATTGTTTCTTCGAGTCCTGATGTTTGTGTTTATGTGAGTTTTAACATGCACATGGTTTCACATACTATTTTTAGTAAGTACGTTAATTTCTTGAGAAGATCTCAAGACCCCACACCTAAATATTTCTGACCTCAAGTGGGATTCTGACCCCAACTTTGAGAACCACTGACCTGTACGATGTGTGTCACCTACTGTATTGAGTAAAAGAAATACATGAACGTACAATATTTATTGAATATTACTTTATATGTTAAAATGACCATGTCAAAGTCTGCACTTAAATCAGTAAAACTATGTGACTGAGGCCGTCCGTGCATTCTTGAGCTACTTTTCAAGGAGAAAGGGCAAATATCTTTTTCATCAGATGTGCAAAACTGGTAAATTATAGGAGCTTTAATTGCAGCCAAAGGTTGTTTAACAAAGTACTGAATGAAAAGGGATGAATACAAATGCAGAAAACACTTTCCAGGTATTTATTTGTAAACAATTAAAAAATATATGAATTATGCCCCTTTCGCTTTGGAATTATGCACTATTTTGTTTTGTTTGTCCTATAAAGTTTTAAATAAATTATATAAGAGTTTGTCATGTTAAAAAGGTTGTGTGAGTGCTTCAGTGAGGCACCTTATGTGCTTCAGTCCTAAAAACCCTAAAAACATTAAAGTTTTAGGCATATAAACTATTATATTTTTTCCCCCAACAATAATTCTGATCATAATAAAATCAGGTTTTTAAAAATCTAAGGGTTTTATCTTATTAATCTCTTCAGAGGTGGGGTAATAAAATATTTCATTGGGCTGCTTAATTGTAGTCTTGTGTCAAAACTTACAGCCTTTATTCTCTGCAGCAGCAGCTTCCTCCTTTCCACAACTTCCTCGTGTGTTAGAGCAAACTCCCCAAGTATCTAAAAATGGAAATGCTTAGCTCTGGAGGGCTATTAAATCGTATAATGTCTAATCCAGTGAGCCGAATATGATTAAGAGCGTCTTAACTGAAAATATAAATGTATTATCTGCCTGTTAAAGTCTTTAAGGTAAACGGATACCGCAGCAAGATGGGCAGCTCCCGGGTCTCCAATCTGATTGTTGGACAGCGATAGAAAGACTAAAGTACGATTCAGCCTCAGGCCCTGGGAGGGGAGACAAGGTGGAAAACATATCAGCAGCTCTGATGGGAACATCCAGGGAGAATGTGGTTCTGTTCTGGATTATACCTGTGCAATATGTGCAGCACCTGCATCCCCGATATTGTTGAATGCCAGGTTTAGTGACAGGAGGTTCTTATTAGCAGATTTGGTGTTGGAGAGAGCCGACCCCATCAGACGAGCCCCTTCATCTCCGATCCGATTATTCCGCAAGGACAAGTGGGTGAGGCTTGACCAAAGAAACGTGACATGAATTTGGACATGTTTATGCAAAAAAAAGAAAGGATTATTGGGGCTGGATCTTGTACGTGTGACTCACATGCTGTCTTCGGAGAGAAGAAGGTGGAAGCTCTGTTCTGGAAGAGGATTACCCTCCAGTGACACAGCTCTACCACAATGCAGAGTTAACAAGCCGGATCAGTAATCCACATTCTGCATGTTTCAGAGCAAATTCACTTGCAAATCCACAGCTATTTCTGACTTTTCTCCCAGGAGTTGGAAATTAAAACAATGTTTCACATATTCCGTGTCACAGAACCCACTCACCTGAGGTTGGAGCACATGGATGTTGTGCTTTTGAGGGAGATTACCATTGGATCTGTCAGTCCGGCCTGCCAGAACCTGCAGCCCGGTGCACAAGATTACACTAACAAACGACAACCAGACAGCAGAAGCTGCAAGCCTGCTTGCTGTTACTGCCGAGCTCCCTAAAGCTGCTCATTACTCACTGAAGACTCTGTAGATGGTTCATGGAGGGGAGCATCTTCTGCATTGCTCTGAAGATCTGATCGTTTACCTTCCATCCTGTACAGTCAGGACAAATATGATGATGGTCACTGCAGTCCATAAAACCTACCTACCTATTTGATACCTGTAGTTTAGATTACTTGATGTTTTTTGTTTGTTTGAAAGACTAAAAAGCTATGAATACTGCTAAAATAGGCGAGGTGGACGTAGGGTACGCTAGGGGGGTTATGCTATTTTTACAACCAGAAATGCATTAATAAAGTGGAGATTGTTCCACATTGTTGTCTCACAAAAATTAGCTCCATTTAGGGGTCTTATTTAGTGGATCATCAGCCTCCATCTCACCCCTCCTTTTGTCAGCCCACCCATCTTTCAATGCAGCCACAGTATGTCTCTGTTGTTTTCCTCCCTTACTCTTATTACCTGCCAGGTCCATATTAACACCCCAGCAAAAATGTGGAAGAAGATGCTCTGGTCAGACAAGACTGGAAAGTCAACATGAAAAACCCTTTGAGTGGCTAAAAACTAACATAGCATATCACCCATCACACACACAGCATCACAGCATCCCTTCTTTAAGAAGCAAGGTGGTGGGAGCACAATGCTTTGGGAAGGCTCTCTATGAAATGAGACTAGAGAGCAAATACAAAGCAATCCTGGAAGAGAACCCGATAGAGCAGAGGTTCCAACCCCTGGTGCTCAGGGCCAGCAGACCTGCATGTGTTAAATATATCCTGCACACCTGAGTGAGATGATTGGATCACCTCCTTAGCATACCTCTAATTGCTGCAAAAGCTTGTTAATCACCTATTCACTAACCAGGTGTGCAGCCGCAATGAAACGCCTAAAACATGAAGGACAGTGGGCCCTGAAGATCCATGGTTGGGAGCCTCCGTGTTAGAAGCTGTAAAATACTTGAGCGCCTTTTCCTCTACAGTCTGGTCCGCCTGGCCCCTTGTGGTTCGGTTCAGTTTCGATCGCCATCTCAGGAATGCAAACGTGGGCGGTTAACGTGGGCGTGCTTAGCACAGCAAAGTGGTGCAAAAAATCTGCGATCTGTGATTCTTCTGGGCGGACATCTTGATAAATAACGTTACGAGGTAAAAATTAAAAGTATGCCATTGTTGTTGGCTGTTAATTTTGGGTCAGTCACAAGCTTTTCTGTGACATCACTTCCCATGCACAGCGCCAGGCCAATCCGTGGCTACCACTACTGGGTAGGCATTAGAGTGACAACTCTATTCCGGACCAATCAGTCCATAGGTGGGCGTGTTGGGTCGCCTCGGCACACTTCAGACCGAACCATAGATAATGCGAAAAAACGTGCCGGCTCGGCCCGGACATAGCAAGTGGAAGTGTGCTAAGTGTAGGCTGAGCCTACCTGGGCATGGCCCAGCAGACCCTAGTGGAAAAGCAGTAAAATGTTAACCACTCTTAACAGATTTTTATTTATGACAATAAAACGGTAGTATTCCATTGCACTACTTTGTGTTGGTGTGCCACACAAAGCTCTACATTGACATTTGTGTTTGTTAAGTGGCAAAAGGTGAAACTTATGAAAAGCTTTGTCTTAGCCAATAGATCTTTCTCTACAAAATGTGCACACAATGCATCTGTGGCTCTGTTTTTTTTACTTTTATAAGTAAAAGGACTCAACACTGGACAGACACTTTTATTACACATTAATTTTGGGATGATGTTTTCCAGATCAGGACGGTATAAAGTTATTTTCTATATGTCACTTAACGTTTACTTCAAGAAAATGTGGCTTTATGGCTGTAAGATATGGTATTTACCTATTTTTCTTTTATAAATGGTTTATAATCTATGATATACCATAAGAGTTTTCAAGTCAGAACCCTAGTGGAAGTGGTGTGTAATGTCAAAGTTTCAGTGAATTACATAAGCTTAAATGAAATTAGAAGTGAATTTTGAGCATTTTTATCTCCATAATTAATAAGAATACTCAAACAAGAGAAATAAACTGATAAACAGTGATTAAGCACATGACCAGCTAAAGTAGGCTTGAATTGAAATAAGAGTACAATCCTGAGTTCATTTGAGTGTTCAATTCTTACCAGAAATCCTAATTTTCTTTGCACTGAGGGGTTCTTCATTTTCCAGCTCAATGTTTAAACACGGCGTATACCACAAAGGTAAGGCCCTTATCTTTGAATCATCATCTTCTGTGGGCAAAATTATGTTGATGATCAGGAAACATCAACTTAAAAGCAACACTTCTCTATATAAGCACAAATTCTGCACAAATATACAATTTTCTTGTATGCCTTATTTTTTTTACACAGTTCAAAATTTTTAATTTTTACTTTTAAGTTATTTTATTTGACAGATCAATGCAGAGTAGGGCTTAATTGTAAAGTGGATGTAAAAATGATACATGGTTTTCAAAAGTTTTACAAATAAAAATCTAAAGTAAAGTTTGAATGAGTCAGTACTTCATAGCAGGAACTTTTTAATTATGATTCCACCAGTTTTGAGCATGGGTACTCATTAATTATTTGCCATTCAAGTCTTGCTAAAGATTCTCAACATGATTGTGGTGGTTGTATGTTTAAGGTTGTTTTCCTGCTGGAAATCAAACCTCTTCTAGGATTGCCCTCGATTTAGCTCCATCAAACTTCCTATCAACGCTAGTTCACAGTCACTGCTGCAAGCACTACAGCATGATGCTGTCACCACCGTGTAATCATGGGGATAGCTTGTTCAAAGCTATTTTTTAGGATAATTTCATCTACAGATCGACTATTTGTAGATGGGGTGTATATAAAGGATCTTAAATATAAATGCACAAAAAAGATAAAATCATGTATCACTTTTCTTTTACTTCACAATCATTCACTACTTTTGTCATATAAAGGCAAGTAAAACACACAGAAGTCGTAGTTATGTGGCAAAACGTTGAACTGTTTGAGGGAGAAAACTGCATCTGGAAGGCTCTGTATCCATTTTTATGTTCAGAACAGAACTAGCTCAGTAGTTACTGACCTCTAACTCCTCCTACAGTTTCATCAGTGTACCAGTTTTGATGTGAGGTGTGGACAGCTGGTATGTCCTTTACGTTCAGAAGACTACAAAGCACTGGGAAGTCAACTTCCACGTTTCCTGTGCACTGATAATCATCTGCAGGATGGTTGAATGATTGGTCAAAAACTGAACAAACTTTTCATGACCAATCTCATGATATGATAGCTTACCAAAGGTCTGCACTGGCAATGCCTCATTTGGACTTCTTGAATCTGTGGAACAACAGAAGTGCTAATTGAAAGTAGGAAAGGATTTGATATTATAGTTGCCTATGATTAAGCAAAAAAAAATTTTTTATAGGGGCAGGGAATGCAGTTTACCCTTTTAATCAGTTAAATAAACGATCAGGTAACATGAAAGAAGCAGAGATTAACTCATTTGTGTTGTTTTTTAGTTACTTTAACTCAATTTTATCAATCCAAATGAGATTAGCCTTAAACCTTTACATTTATTTAGATTTAATTAGTAGACAGATTTTTTTAATAACAGCGATCTAATAGGAGACGTTAATTTTTTATGATTTAACATCAGTTATATTTTAATATAGTTACACAAATGCACAATGTAGAGCTCTAAATAAACCGGAACACTTACTGCATTGTAAGCAAAAAATGAAGATATAATTTGAGCATAAACATTTTTAAGAGACAGCTGTAGTAGCGTAGCTAGTTTATCAGGCTTTAGATTAGTCATTATCTAGCCAACCTGTGTGTTTCGACCCGTCGTCTTCTTGGTTTGCTTTATCTTTCAGCTGTTTTTTTCTGGACATTGTTGTGTTGTCGATGGTTGATTCGAATGGTTAGTGTAACATCGTTTAATTTATCTTAAAAGCGAACAAATGGTTACAGAGTTCTTTTAGTGGCATTTCAGTTACCACGGCAACCAGCTCAGAGTCCAGGTTCTTAGGTCTATCGCGAGACTTACATTGCCTGCGCTGACATTGCAGTGTTCATATTTTGTTTTTAATCGTTCACTTAAAGTACTTACAATTAATTTGGGATTCTAAATATATCATTTTAATAGCATTCCAATAAATACATAAATAATTCTAGAAACCTTTTTACAGGAACCTAATTTATCCGTATTCTATAAAATACATACTTTTTAAAATATTAATAAAGTTTTTCAAAGACGATTAAAGAGCAGTCATTTAAGATATAAATAATTATCACATTCATTTATTTTTGGCCATCGAAATTTTTTATATGAACCCATATTGACTTCAATTTTACTTATGTTGTATCTTACATCGTGGCTAACAAAGCTAATTTAAATGGTTAACATTTTTAGGTACTAGTTTAAAAAACGGGCTACCCGTGGAGATCCTAACTCCCATCCATTTATCCTTCGATCATCGGTTGTGGAGGGAGCAGATGCAGAAGGGGAACCCAGACACTGATGACAGATCACTAATGTTTCTCTTGAAATGGAACCAAACTTCAACTTCAGCAGCTTGTATCTAATTCTTTCCATCGTTTTCCATATCCAAAAAGAGTTGGAACGTAGACAAGTAAACTAAGTCTCAACATTTCAGTGAACATTTTCTTCATGGCAGAATGGAGCCGCATCATGATGAGCAAGGACAATGTGGCAATCAATAAATATACTTTTCAGGGTTCCCGTGAATTTTACATTTAAGAACCCGTTATATTTGTATTGAATTGATTACCCAAGGTTCTCAGTCCTTTGCCATTTTTTTAAACAAGTAGAAAACTTCCCCTTTTAATCCATGGCAGATAATTTACAGCAGTCAAGCATTAAATACTGGAATCTGGAAAAGCCAGACTGTAAAGTGAGTGAGAATTAATGGATGGGGTTCTTACATTATTTTTATGTAAAACTCCACACTTTTCCAGATCTCACATCCCATGAGTTCATTTTAAAATATAAAAAACTTAAGTTTCCTAAGAAGTTATGGCATACATTTCTACAGCAAGTGACCCCCAAATGTGGAAAGTGAAAAAAAAAAGAAACAGGAAAGGGGGAGAGGACATAAGGAAGGAAAAATATGGTTAGGGAGGTAGGATAGAGGAAAGGAAGAAATTAAAGACAAGGACAGACATCGGGCACAAGGAAGATCAAAAGAGGGGAAAAGGCAAAGAACTGGCCAATGAAATAACTAGAGGACACAAAGAAAGAACAAAGGTAAGGAAAATAGTCAAGAAAAGACAAGAACATAGAAATGTCAAAAGGGAGGGAAGGAGGACAAAGAAAGGAACTGAGAAATTGAATGAAGTAAAAACACAGGAAATAAAGAACCGAGGAATTAAGAGAAAGGACATGAGGATGGAAGGACGCAACCAAGGAAGGAAAAAAGTGGAAGAAAGTGTGAACATGTGAAAGGAAGACAGGATAGGTGAACATGTGGAACAAAAGAAAGGAGGATGAAAATGGATAAGAGATGGAAGAAAAGGAATGTCATAACGGAGGAAGGAAAAGAAGACAGAAAGGAGGTAAGCAAAGATGGGGAAAAGAAGGAAAAAGACTTAAATTTCATGGTCGTCAAGACTGCTGGAACATGGATGGATTCATGCACTTATGGGCTAGTTACGATAGTAAAAATATACATAACCCTTTTTCTTTTCTTTCACACATTTTCAAACCTGAAAAAACTTCACATAAAGCTTCCGATTTTTCCAACCTGCAACTAAAGGCACAGAGTTTCATCCTTGGCCTGGATAGAATGTTGCACCTTCTTCTGGTTAAAAACTAGAACAGCCGACAATATGTATTCACAATAATGTAGTGCTTTTTATTAAAAAAACAAACAAAAATAAAACAAATATAAAACAAAAAGTAAAAACCAACAGCATTCTGTTCATGACTTAAGAATCGTAATTACAAACCTTTAACGAGTGGAAGAAGTTTTTTCTTTTGTTTTTTTGTTTGTTTTTCTTTTGACAAACTGTACACATCACAAAATGTCCGTCAGTCTGCCATTTACAATGCTTGCATCTCATTTTGTGATTGTCTAAAAATAACTAAACGGATCACACAAAACACACAAATACAAGTACAAGCATCATACAATGACCGCTATCACAAAACGGAACCGTTTTCCTATCTGGAAGAAAAACAAAAAATATATTTATATATATTTATATATATTTATAATAGCATGATATCGTTTCTGACAGCGTTACTTTTGTTTTCTGTCAGCGTTTAAAAATATCTTAACATTTTTATGTTGGTTTGTTTTTTTAGTGTTCAACACTTTGCAGCAAAAAAACAAGGAGCATATTCCCCCTTAAAAAAGTTATATTATTAACAAAATTCAGTGACGAAAGGTATCGTTGCAAAGTCACTGTCACATCCAAACGCCTTCTGACATTCTTGCTCATGCACTTTACAGGTGGATTTAATTTATAGGCAAAACAAAAAACAACTCAGCTTAAATTTCATGTCATCAGGACTTATGGTGAGAATTTCTGGACATAACGAAAAAACATTTTCCTCAGAGCTTAAGTGTCTTCATTATGGTAATAAAGATAGAAAGAACAATAATAATAATACATTTAGGGCTGAGTCCTGTACAGTACAATAATAAACAAAATCCATTTTCAAGATATTGCTTTTGGAGACACTTCTCAATGTAAAGTGTGCATATTTACAGAACTTGGCACTGTACAGCTTCCCGTTCTCTTCCTCATTCTCGTTCTCATCATTTCTGTCAGTTTACCGCACCGGGACATTGCAGGGGAAAAGGAAATGTCATCAAATGCGTTTGTTTTGTTGTTGTTTTTTTAAACAAAAATTCTCCATGGCAATCAGTCCAGAGGGGAAAAAAAAATAAAAAGAATGAAAAGAAAACGATCACATATCATTTCCTGCTCCAAAATATACAGTATCCATTGCCCTTCTGACAGAATATAAGAAAAAATGACCGTCATGATACATTTAATGTTAAGTATTGTCTTAAAACTGTTAATTGCCATCGAGCCCTTAATTTTTTTCATGTTTTTTTTTAAGAAAAAAGGTATATTTTCACAAAATCTGGCAGAAACACACTCACACGCAAGGCAGCGGGAGACGGTGGCGGCTGTGTAAGGCGATAGTTAAAGCCGGCGCCCTCCCTCCCTCTCTTTCTCTTTCCTCCCGTCGATGCCTGATTTTAAGCTGGTGAATCGTTTTGCTTCTAAAAAAAAAAGAAAAGAAAAAGACCGGGAGAAGCAGTCTGCCTCGCGGCTAAGTAACAAATAATAATAATTATAACAACACACTTTGACATAAGCGCAAACGCCATCCCACATCCACGCCAAAGGTATCTTCCGTTTTTAAATGAGCTACTTGGAGAAAAAAAAAAACAGGAAAAATATCAACGTTTTTTAACTGGCTTTCTGTCGGACTGCAGCCAATACTGTGAGTGTTAGTGTGTTTTCGTCGCCGATTTATTACACAGAGCTTCACAATATCCGAGGTACCAAAAGTGCAGTTCTCCACCCTTGTTCTCTCTTTCTAAAGCGCAGAATCAGAGCACACAGCTCAGCTTTACATTTTCTCCTATATGCCAGGTTCCTCTTCATCATTGCAGCGAGATCTCACTATGATGAATACTTTACGTTTCACAAGGAAAATGAAGGAGAGAAGTTTCTCCCTCTCCTCTTGTCCATCCCTGTTCAGTACCAGCCGTTATATTTTCTAATGCCTGCAAGCAACACTAATCTACCCACGATTTTCTAATGTTCGATGCATTTAAGTGCATGGGTTATTTCTCCTATGCTCAATAAAAAAAATGTTTTTGCATGATATACTTAAATAAGAAGACCAGGCCAGCTTTCTCCGTTTTAAGGTGGAAATTCCTCCTCCTTACTTCTGTACCTCTTCCACCATCTCAGAGCTGACTGTCTCGGAAGAGGTCAACTGTGAAGATAAAATCCCCTTGGATGTATTTCGATCCGTAAAGTTAAGATAGGCAACAATGCTCGGTTTCCCTTGTTTTGCATTCTCTCCATTTCCTGCCCCTCTTTCCTTTTTTTTTTTTTCCATAGCAGCGAAAGGCAGTGTTCATATAACAGAGACGTAAGAAACGTTATTTTCTGCCGATGAAATCTGTGAACCCGAGCGTCCTTCGCCGTAACCGCCGTCCTGCTCCTTCCTCCAGGAGATAGGTGACATCAATGGCTGGAGGGAAGGAGAAAGAAGGAAATTTAGGAGCTTAAAACTGTCCCCTAAATTACATTAGTGCTCAAATCTGTCACATTTGGAGGAATTCATAGTTTGCAAATCCCCTCATGCTTTATCACCACCATTTAATATTTAGACTTTTCTACATTAGAGTTCAGCAATTATTTAGCTGACTCAGTTTTTTTTATGAAGCAACCTGTCAACTTTTGAAAACTGAACATATGACTTAAGCAGGTACTTCCAAACCAGTTAATGACAACAGCTTTACTCTTCTCCTCAACTGTGACCCTTGGTAGTTCAGAAGGGCAACAGTGGCCAGTAACATAATCCCCACATGTCGTCTCAATTTCACATATTTAAGGAGTTCTTATGCAGTGCTTTGCAAAAATACTTTTGCTATGTGACACACAACTAGCAGCACCCTAAACACATAATTCCCAAAGAAAAAAAACTTGGTGGTGGTGTAGTGAAGGCAAGGAAGCTGATGTTAAGATGGAGGGAGTTCAGCTTCAAAAAATACAAAAACTCTCTAACATATAGCCAAGCCAAACTGAAATGTTTAAGAGCCAATCATATTAATGTGTTAAAGTATAGTAAATTCAATGGTGAATCTGTGGAAAAACTGAAAAATTAACATTGCAAAGATGCACGGCCAAATATTTCAGACTGTAGATGTACAAAGCTGGTAGTCTTCCAGCAGTAAATGCACACAAAGGTGGTTCTATAAAAGTATTAACCCCGAATTGTCAGATTTTGATTTGCAAAAAAACAACGAATTTTATGTGTAAACGTGAAGGAGAATCAAACGATACTTCTGAAGTTGTTAGAAGTGATTAGTTCTTGCTGTATGAGCGGCGTGAGGAAGCAGCCCACATGTATCTGTTGACCTACCCCCCTGCCTTGCTCCCGGTCCCTCACCGTTCTTGCTGGGCGCTCTGTGCAGCAGATCCAGCAGGATCTTGTTGAGCCGTTCCCTTTGGGCCTCCCTCCTGCTCAGCGCAGGGTGATGGAGGGGTGAGGAGGATGAAGATAACGGGAGCTCCAGCATCTCTCCTATCCTGTCTTCAGCGCTTTCCCCCAGCTCCTTACGGACCCCGGCCTCCAGCCCTTCCTCTTCCTCCTCCTCTTCTTCCTCTTCGTCTCCTTCTTTTGCCCTTTCCTTTTCTCCAGGTTTGGCTGAAAGAAGTTGAGGATCCTCCAGAGTCATGTTGACGTCGTCCTCTACCGGCCTTCCATCCTCCGGCCCGTGAGGGAAGTCCTCGCCCCGGTCGCAGGGCGAGCCGTCATCCTCGCAGTCAGCTGCTTCTTTGGATCGTTCGCTTTTCCAGGCAGACCGGCCTCCGTTTCTCTTATAGTTGTCAGGAACATAATGAGGCTGTAGGAACATAAAAACATCAAAACAAGATTTACACAGATTAGACTTAATTAATCTTATCATGAAAATTGACATTTTGAAATTAAATTTAAAAAAACAAATACATTCTGCCAATGAACCTAAAGGCCTTCCCTCGAATTACACAACCATGTTTTACAGTGCACATTTATTTGGACTCTGAATCAGATCCACTCTTGGGAGGGATTACTGAAAAAAGAGCAAGTTTCAAAAAGTACTTTCTGCCCTTTTTAAAACTTAGTTTCAAAAAATACAAAGTAAGAAGGTAAAAAATAAGATTGATGTCAAAAATAAAATCTGTCTTAAAAAAAAAGATTTTATTTTTAATCGATTAAATCATTAAACCATAATCACATTCAATCTTTCAGAAACAGATGTAATGTCAGACAATGTTAAAAAAATAACCTGTTATCTTCAAAAAGTACCAGAGAATGTTAAATATAGACAGAAAAGTTGTTGTTTTTCCATAATAAATTATATATATCGACATCAACTGATAAGGTAAATATAATCATACAATTTGTTTCCCATTATTGCCTGGCTCTACTCTCTTTATGCTTCAGGTGCAAAAAAGAATATGATAAACTAATACACTAATTTAAATTACCTGACAAACCCACTAAATCAATGCTTTTATATTACAAGTTAAGACCTCCCTGCAATAAAACCTGCTGCCTCAAGCTTGGCATCATCCCACGTTTTAACATGCAAACAGCAATGAAACACATCTCACTGCGGTTTTCCCTTAGGTTGCAATAAAAAAGTGGTTTGTCTCATTTGTATTTGGTTAGTCCGAACACTAACAGAGGAGTTTGCTGCAGGCACAGTAAATAATGGGAGCACTTTTAAAACAGAAGCAGATCCAGCAAAACGCAAACACACGACCAAGACTCACCGAGAAGTCTCTCTTAGGCGTGAGCCGCTTAGGGAAGTGGTTGAAGGCATACGGCTTGGTGCAGACCGGGTAGCGGTTCCGATGGATCTTATAGAACAGGTGGGCTGATTTGTCCAAGCGATAATCGCAGATGTACACGTCTTGCTCCTTCACACCTTTTGGCCTTCCTGTGGGAGGAATCACGCTTCGCTTTAGAGGAAAATTTCTGGAATTAAGTACAATGCTGCCTTCATACATCGGCTCAGCACATTTTTTACACATGAACCAGTAAAGCGGCGAAGGTTGTGGTTTCCCCTTTACCTTTGCAGTAGGTGTACAGATCGAGGACACAGCACGTTCCCACCACTGCGTCCAGCGGGATGATCTCATACAGCGGCATGCGGAACAACTCATTCTGGTAGAAACGCCGCGACGGGGAGTGATGCGTCTCATGAGGACGGAAGTAGTGATGACCAAAAGCAAAGCGCTCGCCCCTTCAAAGTTTGAGTAGATGAATATCAGAGCATTATAATTAGTTTCATGCCTACATGTTACCTCTTTACATAAGTCTTGTTTGGATTGCTTTGTTAGAAATAAATCCAAGCTCACTTTTCGTTCTTCCACAGTTTCTCAATTCGAAAGATGTCGAGCTTCTCTCGGTTGACGTGGGAGAGGAGGCGGTAAGACTGGCGAACAGGCTGACCTTCAGTGGTGCGCCGGCTGTCTCTCATCAGATACACACAGTCACCTGCATCAAATTGCATCGCATTAAAAACAGAAGGCTTGCAACTTTCAGGCTAATTAAGGAGACTGGTGAAGGTCATATGTAGGAGCAAAAAACAGATATGCTGGTAAATGGAGCATATAATCCTGTTAGAAAACTGTTAAACTAAACAGAGAGAATAAGAAGCAGTGGAAACCCAATGAATTTCTCCATGTTTTACCACATCACAGCCAAACTTTGGTGTATTTTATTGGGAGATTACGCTAGACCAAATGAGCACATGACTGTGAAGGAAGAAAAATACTTTGTAGAACTACCTTATGCTGCAACTTTCACTTCTTCTGGGGTGTTTCTTTCTGTTCTGTTCATCTACAGACTAAATGTTGTTAATTTAATCTCAACCAGAGTAGACAGAGAGAGTCTGAACATCAATTTTTAAATTTTGCCACAGATTCTCAAATAAACTTATGTCTGGGCTTTGATCTAAGCCATTCCACATTAATGGTATATTTAGGGTTATTGTTATGCTCCAAAATGAACCTCCATACTAATCTGAAGTGGGTTAGGGGTAAAAACCTCTAGCCGGTAAATTCGGTATGTAAAAGAAAAGGTGTTTTAGTTTAGCGGTGCTCCTGCCCCTTTAAGAAATCAGCTTTGCCTTAAGTCACGTGACAACACACAATCATGTGACAGCAGGGAAGCGCTGATGACGCAGCTACTGTGTAGCTATACTTAACAAGAGTTTAGACTCATCTACCGACTGTTTTCAGAAAAATGCGACTAGCTACAAATAAAGTGACTTTTTATGGCGTTATTGGACAGACTCTAACGTGGAGCATGTATCTTTGTTACTTCAGCAACGGAGCTGCTGCCGAACCAGAGCGTTTGTATCTCAACAGCTCCGCCTGACTAGGTCCTGTTCAGGCGGAGCGGCTTTTAAACCCGCTGAGTTGCTGCTGTTGTTTTTTGATACAGCACTTGAAGCCGCCGCATATTCCCAACTGTGCTCCGTTGTAAGATATTTTCTGTCTTAAATAAACGACTGAACGCTAAAACCACCAATTTCACTAAGCCCATGTAACTTCCTCCCCTCATCTGGTCTGTGTGATCACATTTGAGTTTAAACTGGACTAAACGAAATACAGAAATGAGTGGGAATCAAACCCTGAATTAAAAGGCTGTTTGAAGCCGTTCAATAGTATGAAGCCATTGTTATCGTCCACTTAACGTTAATTGAGGTGAAATGCTAAATATACCGTGATATTTATTTGAGCTCATATCTCCCAGCCCAAACCTCCTTACAACTTTCTCCCTGACTTGCCTGCCATGTTTTTGGTCTTTATGGTTCTATAAGAAACCTCTACAGAACAGCTCGATTTATTTAAACCACACACAGGTGGACTCCATCCTCTGTGACTGTGGGAGGAAACCCAAGTACCCAGAGAAATGCGTGTACTGGGAGAACATGCATTTGGACACTGGTTACTTATTAGGCGACTTCCTAAAGTAATATATATATATATATATATATATATATATATATATATATATATATATATATATATATATCAAAAATGTAAAAAACGTATTACCAATGCAACACGCCTAAAATGTTTTTATCTTGCTATCTTTACAGAAATCAGCCATAAGCAGCATGAGCTTTGGGTTGCTAGTTTTTCTGTTTCCATACCTTGGTGTAACACCAGGTCATCCCTAAGGAGACATATGTAGTAGATGGAGCCAGCCTGGGCATAGCTGGGCTGGGGTATCATGGGAACCTCCTGTTGTGACAACACATGCAGCATGAGAAAAGATGAGAGTAAAACATGTTTTAAAAAAGGAGAAAGCAAATAACCTGATTGATGCTTTAAAAGAGAGACAGAGAGACGTACCCTTTCTACAGGCCGGGGGTCACACTGCTCACAGAGGTAGTGCTCCACGTCCGTCTCCAGGCGCATACAGTCGCAATGCTGCCACACCTTTGATTAGAGGAAAACTTTTACAAAATTTTCACAGCTGGTGTCGATTCACATAATCACATTCCTTTCTGAAGTCAAAGTGTGATCAAAGAATGGAGAACCTTTATCTACATTCCCTAAATTCAACAAGCATTGTTTACAGCAGAGTAACGGCTCCTCTTCTCCAAAAGTCTGAAGAAAAAGATGTGGAAAAACAGATCCATCCTCAAACAAAAAAAAATCCTCCACTCCTCTACTGATTTTCCTTTACTAACCAAGCACTTTTCACATTGGATCATCATTCCTTCATCTTTGTACATTCCACAGATGCAACGGATGACGTCGTCGTCCTTGTCGTGTGGCCCCGCCCCTCCTCCGTGGTGGTGGTGAATGTGGTCGCGCTCCAGCGAATCAGAGCTGTCCGCCTCGCTTGCGGTCTCACCCACGATCTCGTCTATCTGGACCGCGGCTTCGTTCCGGGCGCTGTAGTAAGCTTTCCTCAGCCGGCAAACGTCCCTGCCCACCGACGACTTCCTGCCGTAATATTTCTGATGGCAGAGCAAAACGGCCAGAAACGTTGGTGCCTTTCATGCTTACAGATTGAAATAGTGTTACTGCTACTGATAATAATCAAATCCAGAGGCCAGCTATGCACCCTTGATTCAGTAAAAACCTGAATTTGTTTTGAATAAAAACGTATTCCAAACTTTAAGGCTAGAAATTTAAAGGAAATTCACTTTCCACAATAAACCCTTGATGAAAAAAGGTGATCCTAATTTATACACCCACTTCAAACTCCTCTAACTGAAAGACTAATCGACCTGAAGAGCTTCTAAGTGGCACTTGTTAAGGCAGTTCAGCTTTACAGACGTAAATCAAAGGGGCCTGCAGATTGTGCTTGAAGATCAGCAAGCGAGAACTCATAATCCCATTTAGGTGCTCTCTGTGTTTGTGTGTGTGTGTGTGTGTGTGCATGAGGGCAGGATTTAATAGCAAAGATCGAGTGATTGCAAACGGCTGGGTGGAGCTGCTCGCCATCACCTTAAACAATCACTTTGATTTTTAATCGAGTGAGCGGAGAAGAGCACCTCTTCTTTTTTTTAGTGCCTGATGAAGATGAGATGCAAAAGCTAGAGCTATCATTGCGCCATTTTTAACTTGAGGCTGAAAAAGAGTCGAGATTTTCTCCAAGAACCACAAACTATTAAACTAATTTAGGCAAATTATGTTTAAATACAAAAGTAACACACACTTTGTGGGGGCAGCAAAAACAGAAGAAATCTCTACGAAGGTAAATACTTCATAGAATTATACGTTTCTCAAACCTCTTAAGAAAACTAGAGAACCTTCACGGTTTTGTATGTCAACATAAATGAAATCTTGTTTATTTCTAGATAAGTTTAGTTTATATTTCTCTGTGTGCAGAGATGCAGAGACACGCAGCGCCATTATCACTCAACAATGTAGCTCTCCGACAGGCACGGACGGAGGAGAGAGAGGAAATTTTTTAAACTCTGCGGTGACCACAAATATGTGATTGGTCAACCCAACATCATTTCATCAGAACAGTGCTCTATAGTGAATGTGATCAGTAATCAATGCAGCTTTTGGGCACTAGATGCTTTATATTACAAGACCAGTTTATCTCATCTGGTCTTTTGGTGATTTTGAACACTAGCAGGTGTAGAGAACAACAAAGCAGACCGCTGTGTGTGTGTTTGTTTTAATGCATATTTAGAGTATTACATAAGCTGCTCAATCAAAGCTTACTCTCCGTCAGCCATTGCTCCTAAATAAACTGTTGTTGACCAAAGAAAAGGTCTACACTCACTGCTGTCAATAGAAGTATGAAAGGAAAAAAGTGTCTGTCAATATGTTTAAGTGTGAATGCCAACCTGCTGACAGAGAAGCATAAACTAGGCTTTAGTGGGATCCCAAGCACTAAAGCAGGTCTTCAAGAGGTTTCCTTTTTTGTCTTAAAAATGATCCGAATCCAATCAGGAAGAGACAACAAAATTTTAGTTACTAATTATGGTTTCTCCACGATGAGATTTTAGGTCTTGACAGAGAAAGTGCTGCCACAGTCCGAATGTGATTATTTTTGCCACAACAGCACCGAATACTGAATTGAAAAAGCAGAGACTCAGTAAGGGAGACAAACTTGCTTACCTCAGCATTGCGAAACACTTTGAGCATGTCTGTATCGAACGCTTCCACAGTCTTATAATGGCCGGTGAGGATTTGCTTCTCGATGGTGCTCAGGTCCAGCGGGTCGGACACCTTCTCATAGTACTGGCTATTCCTGTTGGCACAAAAACATCAGTCTCCAGTTAAAAGCCATAGCCTTTGGTTACGACAAAACAAAATGTATAAATCTGCGCTGGCACAGAGTCAGCCAATATAATAGCTTTAGTCGGATTGCTTTTTGTTTTGTCACCAGCTGATAACCATCAATACTGGACACACATGCTTTCACGGCTCAAATGCGTGGCGAGAGATAAAGCTGTTACACTGAGTGGTTGTTGTACACAAACACACGGGGTAAAGTAACACTGCTGGTAGAAGAACAGAGTTTTCACTCTTACCTCTTCCTGGATGGGAGGTTCACCAGCGGAGCAGCGAGGATTTGACCTGATGAGTCTGAAATTACAAGAAAACTGTTTTACCACTGTCTTCATTTTCCACCATTACGGGGGTTAAAATTCAAGTTTAGATCCAAATTAGCAGACAAGAGACCAGAAAGTTGAGATGTAGGGTTTTAATTGATCAAATATATTTAGCCGCCTCTTTGCACAGATGCTGAACTTCATGCATAAAGGTTTTCAAAAAGATTGATATTTGGAGATAATCCATAACAACAACAATTTAAGACATTTAGGATGACACTTTATTTATTTTTTTAAACAGAGTTGTCTGTATCTCCACAAGCTGGCAGCAAACTTTACAGAATACCAGTGTGACTGATGATGACGGACAATCAAAACAGTGAAGCAGGTTAAGTTTTAAACTACTGTTTTAAAGGGCCTATATCTGGGGAAGTAAGTGGTTATGGCTAGTAGGAAAACCTCATTTTAAAGTTAAACCTACTCTGCTGACTGACCACAAAAAAGAAATACAATCGAGGCAAAGAACAAAATGACAAGAAGCACAGTTTAACAGGATTGTTGCACATCTGGAAAGTTTACACCGATGAGATCCTTGTTTACACTGTTGGGAAAATTCAATAAACTTCTCCTCAATCCTAGCTTCAAATTTCTGTGAAGAATTTCAACCCTTCTAGGTGGTGATCTCTTGCCTCCCGTTTTGCTTCACAAAATGTCGTTTTCATCCAATTAACTGCTAGCATGCTTACAGCTTACAAGATTTTCACCAATTAAGACAATTAAAATACCGTGATAATATTTTGGAATTTTTACTCTTTATTTAAAAAAGGGCATGTTTTTATTTGCCCTACATATCAGATGTGATTAGTGAGTTTTAAGTTTTGATAAAACAATCTTAGCTTGAACAAGTCAACACCTGACATCGTCTGCAATTCATTCAGAGACAAACTGACAATAATGACGCTATGCTGCTCAAAGAGGAAAAGGGGATCAGCGCAAGATTTCCAAAACATCAGAAACTCTTTCAAGAACTTTTGTAAAAATTCTTATTTTTTATTAGGTTAGGTAAATAATTTTAGTTCAAGATGCCAGTGTTCATTATATTATATTAGTGAAAATTGCAACAGCAGAATGAAATATGGCTCCAACCTTTGTAGCTGGTGATCATGTCACAGATCTCCTTGAAGATGTGCGCCAGACGTGCGGTGCGAGTCACTTCTGTGTTTTCTTCAGCAGCAGCAAGTCTCCGAGTCCGTACCGACCGCGATGTCTGCAGGGCTGAGAACTGGGTCAGGAACACATCTTGGGAAAAGAAAAAGAGTCAACTGATGTCAAAAACTGTTTAGGTTAGGCAAATAAAAGCTAACTAAATGCCCATTTTTACTCTCAACGATACATTTTTCTTTTAATTTTTTGAACTGGTTGTTACTTTTACTTCAAAATTTTATGCCTGTTAGCTAACCTGACTTGATGTTGCCATCATCCCGGATGACTCCTCCCCAGCGAGCGTACAAGGAGATGCTGCTGGCATCCCTCTCTCTTTCGCCCTCTCTCTTCTGCAGCTCCTGTTTCTCTCTCATTTTCTCCCAGTTTCGCAGGAGAAAAACACTGTGCTTCAGCACAAAGTTTCTTATCATGGCAGGAGAGAAGAAGTCGATGTAAATAAACCTTCAGCATTTATCTTTTTGTAGCTCTAAAGGCGTGTAATGGACGTCATTGATGATGCAGATACACTTAACTGATTATTTTATCTAACTAATCAACTGTCTAAGAAGCGGTTCTGCTTAATAATGCGGTAATAACTATCTACCATAAAATATTATTAATGCAAGTGGAGATAATTTCTTCGTCAAGTTCCGATTAAAATAGATCTTTAAATCGTTTCCCTATGAAATAATAAAAGCTGAATTGAATTTGAAACAAAACGTGTTTTAGTCACGGAATATGACACCAGACTTGGAAAGAAACTATTCCCTTACCTCTCTCTGTTAGACATGGGCTTCATGAGATGTGGGTAAAACTTGTTGCTGTCGCTGGACTCTTCCTCCTGGAGGTAGAGAAGGCTGAATTTAAGACCACATCTAAAACCCATTCCAACGAGGTAAGGGGACCCTTTCATGCATTCCAAGATACTTTATGGAACATTGTGAGCGACCCTGCTCAGTTTTTAGTCCTGAGGAAATTGAGCCAACAGCAATGACATTTCTAGACAAAGATAATTGTTCAAGACTTCCGTTTTCACTCAGAGCCCAACTTAGATGAAAATACGTTAACAGAAAGCAGTAGGAATTAACACAACAATCAAATAAGTTCCTATTTAAATCTTTTTTCGAGACAAAAATACGACTTTTAGACCAACCACTCACTCTCTTTTTGAGTTGGTGTTTTGACTTCCTTTTCTCCTTGAGTCGACCCAATCTCCGAGCACTTCCGGTTTTCCCAGGAAGGCCGTTGATGCGCTGACTCTTCCCTCCGATGATGCCCCGGCAACTCTCTGAGCCACACTTGCAAACTTGCTGCAGAGACAAAAGGCAAAAACAAAGTATGAAAAAAAAATTAATTACCATTTAGTGTGAAATGGGTTTTGCTTAGACTAAAGAAACAGAAATAACTTTTTCAAATAAAAAATAAAGAAGGAAATCAATACTATAAAAGACAAGCAAATGCAAGCAATAAAGGTTATAAGCCTTTATTGGAAATAAATCTTGTACCAGAGTGTATTTTTTGTTTTGTTTTTATAAGTACCGTTTATTGTATCACAATAAAAATTCACTTATTTTTAACATCTAATAGAGTGTTTTATAATGCTCTTGAAGTTTAAAAGATGAAATTCAACCAGTATAAGTAATGCAGTTCTACAGTGCTTTTATATCAAAAGGTTAAATAAAAACAAAAACTGAAACAAAGCTGGTTTTGGCCTCATTTCATGGAGATAAAAACGAACAAACAGGTAGCTGATTTCCGTTTGCTGAACTAAACGTAAACTTGGATCCGTTTTGTATGAACTGCTTCCCTTTTCATTATTAATCATTTACTAACTCGTGGGTTGGGACAAAGACTTGTTTCAGCACATATAAGATTGGAGAAGAGTGACAGAAAAAAAAAAAAAAAATCACACGTCTATGAAGCGGTGAAAAATATTGGCTGATGCTTCACCTGCTCCTCTGTGTTGAAGGAATGGAAGTTGTAGTCATAAGTGAGTTCTGTGCCGCTGTGGATGTCCTTGAGAGCGAAGAGACCAATTCTGTAAACACCGTTCACCGACCTGCAAAATAAATAGCGATTAACTTTTTTTATTTAAATAAATGCATTAATCTTTATCTAAATTTTTAAAGCTATTTGAAAGATGCTGTCCCATTAAACGAGCCTGAATTTTAATATGATCTGTTCTGAGGTTTTGCATATTTGTATTTTAGTATTAAAATTAGAGGTGCTCCACATTTCCATTAAAAAAAAGATAAAATATTTTTGTTTATAATGTCAATGCATCAATACTAAATTTTTGCCACCTTTTGCAGTCTTAAAATAATTCAATTAAATTCACTTTTATTTATACTGCCAATTCAAAAGAAATGTCATCTCAAGGCACTTTACAACAAGTTATTTCAATACAATTATACAAACATTTCAATTAGTTAAAAGTTTTCTATGTAAGACAGAGAAGAGACTGCATGGAGGATGCTCGGTCACCCCGAGCACCACCCGGACCGATAGCCCCACCCAGCAGAGGACACCTCAGCCGAGAAGGCATCAGACCGTGCGGAAGCCCCATGAGGAGAAAAACACAGAGAGAAAACTGGGCCAACAATCGCAACAACAGCAGAAAAAAATATATCTGAGAGTAGTAGAACATAAAAGCAGAAGAGAGAAGAAAAGTGGCCAGTCCACCTCCCAACAGTCCAAACCCACAGCAGCACAACCACAAAAATAGCTCAGGATAACCTAAGCCACTTTAACTATAAGCTTTATCAAAAAGGAAGGTTTTAAGCCTAGTCTTAAAAACAGAGTATCAGCCTTACGGACTAAAACTTGGAGCTGGTTCTACAGGAGAGGAGCCTGGTAACTAAAAGATCTGCCTCCCATTCTTTTAGAAATCCTAGGAACTACCAGTAAACCCGCATTCTGAGAACCAATTGCTCTATTAGGGACATATGAAACAATACATCAATTAACACTATTACTGTTGATAAACCCTTTTTTTTTTAAATCAGAAAGCGTGCTTTACATATCCATAAATAAAAAGAAATTTGTAAATAATGTTTTTTATCATTCAAAACTTTTGCCATTTCTCAAGAAACCTTATTTTTTGCATAGATAATTGGGGCGGATTATTCACAGGTCAAACATAAGAGATTGGTTGGCCAGGAAAGCCAGCCTGATCACGGCAGCTATAACTAAAAGGTTTAATTTAAATTTTCTATGGCTTATACCGCTGTTAATACAGAATGGCTTTTTTCAAAATGCAGCGCTATAATGTAAAAGGAATGACTATCAGACCAGAAATGTATTTGGATTTTTAACAGAGCTCTGGTAATTTTCTATAATTTTAAATTGCTCTTATTCTTACTGTGGAGGATAAAAATCCAACGCTACGATAGATTGATGGAAAAGTAAAGATATCTTTATCCCTGGACTCAAAGCTTTAATAAAAATGTTATATTGACAGTTAAACTGAGACTAAATATTGTTCACATCATTATTCTTGTTTTTCCTCCTGTCCAAATGAAACCTTCCCAGATTTTCCTTACTCCATAAAGAAGAAAGACCATTACTGTGTTTGCCAGGCGCCTAATAATTTATTCCTTCAACAGGCAAAAAAAGCTGCTTCAGCACATTGTCTTCAAACAGCAAAGCTGTATCTGAGGCGCGGTTGCTTACAATCTGTCCTCTGTGACAAGATGAATGACTTATCTGGCTTTGTGCTGAAAAGCCTCCAACCTTGAAGAGGATTTTTAGTTCAGCTGAGCCATTTCAGATTTCGCTTTTACATACTGGCGTCCTAGATTATGAGAGGGCACAACTGTTCGGCGAGAACCACCAAATCCTCTAAGGGCAAAAAAGGTGATGACAAACGTTTCAGATGGTTTCACTTGTGAAGAATCACACTTTGTTCAGACAAGTCTCTGACATGCATCGTGAACAACCTCTTGGGGAACCAGTGAACTGTTTCGACAGGGAGAAAGTGACCTTAAAGCGTTTACGTAGCCGAGCGGTGACGAGCAGCGAGGTGACCTCATCAGATTACCACCACAAACAAAATTACAGGGCTGTGACTTCAAGGTAGAGCCTTCACATTTCCAGAGACACACCTGCTAGATGCACTTTTAGACTTAGATAAACTAGATCAGCGTTTCCATATTGACACTTTCGCTACTTATAGATGTTTTAGGGGTTTTATAAAAGGAAAATCTTACAGGCAAATACTGACATACAAAAAAAACGCTATGGGAAAAAAAATCCGCTCTAAAGGGGCAATAAAACCCTTAAAGGCTCCTTTTCCCAGGTCTATATCAAGATGTTTTCCAGGCATACGTTTCCAAAATTCCCTATCACTTTTTAACCCGTTTAGAGCCTCTTTAACAAAACATTTCCATCATAAACCAGCAAAGATACCTTGGCAATTCATGACCAAAAAATAATGCAGCACTATCCCACACAGCTCTGAAAGTGCAGAACAAAGTAGTGTCGCGTAGCTTCGACATAAGCACTACGTAGAACATCTGCATCATAGTTCCATCCAAATCATAAATGGACCAACTCCGAAGTTTGAATCATTGAACAACAATGTTATATCTCAACTTCTGACTGTTCTCGTTTGGAATCATTTTTTAGCTCTAAGATTAGGGATGTGTATTGGCAAAAAATCTGGTGATAAAATATGTATCACAATACAGAGAGGACGAATGATATATTGCGATACTATCAGTGACCCTCAATATTGTTTTTGTTGTTTTTTTACTGAATTTAACTGTAGAAAACTCGTCACAGCATTCTAAACACTCAAACCCGTTTCATCCATAACAAATCCAGATTTATTACTAGATGTAGTTGATCCACTGGAATGAAGGTGAAAACAGACACCAAATAGCGGCCATACTTTTAAACCAACTACAAAAATTACTTTCATCATAAATGGTTCCAGTCAAATTCTAAAAAGTAAAAATCAATACATCACTTTTTAATATTGATACAATTTAGTGACATAAAATCGGTATATATCTGAGCATCAATAACTTCGTACATCCCTGTTTAAGATTGTAAATCCTGCTGCCATGTCATCACTTTATCATTCCTGCAACTCGCAAAGTAAACTCGCCCCTATAAAAGAGAGCTGATCTGGAAAATAGTACAAAAAATTAGTGAAAGGGATTTCTGCTATTTGCTCCTCAGTTAGTTTGTCTCTTAAAAACGATGGAGGAACCTGCACAGCTGTCCTAAATTACCAGAAATAAAGTAGCATTTAGATAAACGAGTGATTTCCAGTCTAATTACTGACTGATGGAAGTACTTTCAAGATAAAATACTCAACTGTAAAGCTCCAACAACTTATAGGTTCTCTGATGCATATGTCTTTATCTCCATTTCTCAATATATTTTGTAATAGGGCTGTGCGATATGACGAAATATATCGTCAGTACGATAGAAAACATCTACCGTTTTATATGAATCTCTGTCGTTTAAGCCAGGATAGGGTTTTACGGCAGTAAATTACATTAAAATGCACCTTACGGCATTCCTGTGCATGCTGCAATACATAAAAAAAGACCAGAGATCTAAACAAGATTATCAGAGAATCCAAAATCGGTCTCCCTGTGTGTCTCGCCTCCTCTCCCGACTAGCAGTTTGAGTAGAAAAAAAGCGTCTCTCACAGGCTCCGGCTCTGGTGCTTTTGCTCATTAACTCTCTCTGTATTCGTTGTTGTGGTTCTTGAGCAGCTGATAAATAAATGTGTAGTGAGTCTGTTGGTCGGACCGGGAACAGGTAAGCTTTCCAAATAACTGTTGTGCGTTGGTCCAAACATTAGTCCAAACGGCATCGATAACCATAACTTGACTATTTTCCTAATCCTACAATTCGGGAACCAGTGTCTAAACCTAACGTGATCCATCTGTTTACCATTTACGAACAGCATCCGCTTGGCGTGTGGGTGGAGTCGGAACACATCTTGAGGGGGAACACATATATCGACATGACACTTATACTCTTATACATAACTCTTCGACATAGGAGACACGCAGATAGTGAAACAAATAAAAACAAGAGGGTGCAAGAAGAGAGAGAGAAAAAACGTTACTGGCGAAATGTGCTGTAAGGTTAAAAAATTCGTGACAGCAGGTATCGTGGCTAAATTTGAATGCTTTTCAAATAATCATATATAGGGATTCAAGGCACAGTGTAGAGCTGAGCCGTTCTCCTAAATGATCACCGATATCCAATACTCCTGCAGATGGAAGGAGATCATTACATGATGAGTCTGGGTGGTGTTATTGTCATCTATCATTTAAAAATGCATTTCCACGTTGTAAATTTTTATAAACTATTCATGAAATAAATTAACAGAAAAATTGCTATTTCGTGAAGAATATTGCTATCGGGATATAAAGATTTAGCAAGATCGCCCAGCCCTGTTTTGTAATTTAATCCAACTGCTCTTTTAGCTCTTCAAATATATTAAACATAACCGGCTAGGAATATTTAAGATACACTGAGGTAAAGCAGGAATATCCGTTCACAAAACACTGCAGCAGCAGCAGCTCATGTACTGTCCAGAAAGATCTTAGACAAATTTCTTTAAGGTTAGCACAGGATTGCTTTGAGAGAAGTAGCTTCAAGTTATCGTGACACCCACCACTTCTGCATCTCACAGTTGGGTTCACAGCTGTGGTTTATGAAGCGTGCCTCATTGCCCATATGGAAGCTGTCAATCACCATCCCGCTGTCAAGGTTCAAACAGTAGTGGCCGTTGTGGTACTGCTCCATCATTCGGTTCCTACCACAGAGCAGACACAAGAAAAAATGGCTTCAAACACAGGACTTCTCTTGTCCAAATAAACCACCTTAAACGGAAAAAATGAAACAGGGAGAAAACGATCCGACAGTCTCACCTGAACTCCTGCTCGCTAACCACTTCTCCCAGGTATTCGATTATGAACTGACCAGCTCGGAGAGGCTGTTTAGTGCGGATTCCCCAACCTTTTCCCTCAGCGCGGAATCGCTCGAGACTCTGGACCCACTCGTGTCTCTGGATGTGCTGGTTGTCACACTGATCACCGCAGGGACAGGCACTTGGGGAGCACTCTGCAAAGCTCATCCTGTCAAAATCAGAAATACATTTTAATTTCAGTGTGATAATGACTCTTTTTGTGGTTTTTATTTTTTTCATTTTGTTCATACTCTGATAAAATGCATAGTACTGAAGATCAACTAATATTCCTGAAAACGCATATATGATACCTACTAATGGGAAACGTATGACATGGAGGAAGATTTTTCGATATTTTTCTCTACCTATTTAAGCAATCATCCAGGCAGCCTCTTTCAGTTGAAGCCTCAGGAGGTCTGCAGTTGCAAGTAGTCGTTTCATACCCATAGAGAGGCTTCACGTCTACATACACATCTGTGACACATGGACGTGAGTGTTAGTTTTTAATGGTACCCATACATTTTTCATTTTAAAATTCCAAGGTTTTCCAGTGATCATCATAAACAGTTCAATTCCTTTACAACATAGAAGGTTCAGCAGAAATTGTGGTTAATTTTTTTTCAAAATTTTCCATTTGTTTGTAGCAACTCTGTTTTACACTTTTAAAAGCTTTAAATTAGCCGTTTCCTGTTGTTTTTAATAAAATGATACATGCTTAAAAATGACAAGAGCTACTATATTAACACCAAGCCAAAAAAAGCAAACATTAATTGGTCACTGATTATCACACAAACAGTAACCTACATACAAAGACTAGAAAGAAGCTTTAATTAGAGATCAAACAAAAAGAGTTACTCACTTGATCTGATCTTTTTGTAAAGAGGGACATCAGGCCTCTTGTAGAGCTAAATACAAAAAGAAACTTTATTTAAAACTTTGCCTCCGAGTATTTCCCTTAAAAAACTTCCTGCTAAACACGACTTATCACCTGATCATGTTTCCACAACCACAGGATGTCGTAAGGCAACTGGAAATCAATCCTCTTCTGTCTCAGGTACTTCCCTGTAAAAACACACAATTGTGGATATCTAAGGCAATAAAAAAGACGAAATGTCGAAACATAGATGTTTAGCTGATATCTCCATTCAAAGAAAAATGTTTTATTTTCTAATAACAGATTAAAAAGCATTTTCTGGGTTATCTAATGAATCCATTACATCCACACCCATGACTGAATTAAGTTCTCCCTAATTATCAAAGCAGAGGATTTTCACTTACCAACATGTATTGGAGCAGGAAACAATCCATATTCATGCTCCCCTGGTATGTATTCCAGCTTCTCTTTTTTTAGCTGCAGAAACTGGCTCCGAGGGCTTTAAAAAGGACCACACAAAAAAACATTAAAACCGTAAAAGCAGGTCATTAAAGTGTAAGTAAACAAAAGCATCACAAAGACCCATGGGACTCACTCCTCAGTCTTGTACACATCAGAATACAGTCCTGCTTTCTGAAACTTCTTCTTGGGAAGTCTGGCTGCTTTCTTCTCTCTTTGGCTGCTGATGGGTGCAGCTTGTTCCTTAGAGACGTTGCCTGAGAGTTCTGGGGAGCACTGACCATCTGGCTTGCTTTCTGTGGGACTAAAAATAGAACAAAAACTTAAGGGACAATCCCAAAATATAAATAGATTTTAAAACAGCCTGTAGGTGAAACTTTAATGCATGACATACCCCTGAATGGGCTGCTGATGCTCCTCCTCAGCAGGCCAGCTTCTTCCCGTTCCAGTTCCAGTTCTGGGTCTTTGCGACAGGTTAGCCTGGTTCTCCTCTCTGTCAGGCACTTGCTCCTCGGTTTCCTCTGCCTCCTGTTCATCTTCAACTCGCTCTTCCTCTTCCTCATCCCCCTCTGTGTCCTCATGTACCCTTTTCTGACCTTTTCTATGCTGACCCTGGACCACGGACTCAATAGCGTCTGTAACAGTATCCCCCTCCCATCCTCTTCGACCAGCTAGCCGCTCGCCCCCGCTGTCCCTGTGCGCAGCCTGATTCAACTCCACCTCGTGGGGTGGCGAAGGCGGTGGCGAAGGCGGCGGGGAGGGCAGCGGGTATTTCCTGGGACGTCCCGGGCCCCTCTTCTTCACCACGTTGTTCCCCGTACGAGCCTGCCTCTGCAGCTTTTTGGCACGCAGGATCTTGTTGACATGATGCAGGCTGTGCTTGGACGTCTGCACCCGATGGGAGCGGTGAGAAAGGGAGGCGTCCGAGCAGAAGTCCTGGGAGGGAGAGAGGCAGGAAGAACCAGGAGAGATGTGGGAGTGAAACAGAGAGGATTGATGATGGGGATGCTGCCGGCTGTGCAGGGATCCTTCATGCCCTTCCGAGGTCGACAGAGTGACACCTCTTGACTGGATAAGGGATGATCCTGGAAAATAAACAAAAGATAATCATCAAATCATGACTTGATATGCATAATAGAAGGAGAAGACATTTGTAACAACAACTTGTGGCAACAGTTAAGAAATTAAAAATTACATTGACAGTAAAATTTAAATAACAGTTTTCCAGCTAGAATTATACTCCTGTGCTTTTTCCCTAACGTTTTATAACAACAGGGAATATGAGGTCTAAACTGTTGCAAACAATCATAGCTACACAAACACACAAAATAGTGGAAACAAAATTAGGAACCAAGTGTAATTTTACAGGTAATTAAAATGATTTACAATAGAATTTTGCAAACGCATGCATAACCAAGGGGTGAATGTCCAGCATATATATATTGCCAAGACAACCAGGTGGGTTAAATAAAGGGCGAATGCTCAGAACTGCTCAATGGTGGATCCTCTACAGAAGGCTGGGAGATGATGGTGAAACATATCTTAGCAAAATACACAAAATTACATTTTTCAAAATTTCTTAAGGACTTTTGGCCATATTTGCATATCTGTAATTCTAAGTATAAAACATTTAGATTTAATTTGGGAAGCCTGAGTTCAACAAAATTATGTAAACCAAATTAGGAATAAAAAAAAAAAACCTTCTACTTGTTAAAACACAAAAAACTGATCCTTAAGACCCAAGATTGTGGCTCATTCTACAATGAAAATCATCTACTGAACACATTGTGTGATCGAAGTAACTTCCTATAAACTTAAAACTCCATCTACTATGCTCCATTCCTCTTAGGCTGATTTTCCTCACACCAGCCTTTACACACACTTCTCTGTTGGTGTTTATTTATCCACTTCAGTCATTCTCTACTTGTCTTGTGCGCCGGCCAATTCCCCAGATCCTCTACTCTTGGCTTCCTCTGCTGTGTCACCGTGCCATCTGTGACCGCCGGTTGACCCCCGAGTCCTACGCTTTAATCCAGGATTACTCTGCGTGTTTTGAGCTGCCTCCACAGGGACCTCTTACCGTCCCATCTTAGTCAGCCGACGTACATATAAACACGGGGCCACACTCGTTAACGCGCATTTTACGATCGCTCACACACAGAGCGACACTTCATTGAGTGCAACGCTGACTAAGCATTCATGGGAAGCAACTAGAGGTGTAACAGTTCACAAGAGAAAAATAATATCAGATTAAATAAAAACTTCAAAGATCCAATTTATGCTGCAAAAAGGCCACAAACACAATAAAATGCCTTTCTTTTCCTCCTTTCTTGATTCTCTTCAATTCTTCATGGTCTGCAGGAAAACATTTACCATTTTCCAGTTGCTATTGATAGCGTTTGCTGTGATCGTTTGTGATGCAGCTCAGGATACTCCTAGGCGTTCAGCCATTGGCTGTTTAAGCAACGCAATTTGCCTCCCAAAGCGGCTGCACAATTTGCAATGCTTAATGTTCGAGTCCTGTTTGCCCCTTTATCGCCATTTAATGTTGCCAAGCAAAATATGTCAGAGTAATTGGAGCAACTTTCTATTACTACTTCAACAGGCGAAGCCAAGATGAGCGCAAGTGGCTACTTCTTCTGAGACAGTAGACATCGCAATGAGAAATTATTGTGAGGTCTTGTTGCACCGCTAGAAGCACCGGTAGCAAAGTTTATCGCTAGGCAGAACTATGGAGTCAAACTGCAGTCTTTTGAGAGAAAAAAAATTTTAATAGATATAGCATTAACAAAATACTTCTGAACCCAATGGTAAGCTTAAAAAAAAAAAAAAAAATCAGTTGTCCCATGTCTTGACAAGGCAATTTCTTTCTAAAGACCTTCTGTCACAACACAATGTGGACTGTCAAATGGGTAAACAATCTAAAACGTATGGTGTTTTAAAGTCAAACTAAAAAATCAAATAAAAACTCGACTTTTGCATCTGGCGACTCAAAATTTTGTTGTTTTCCTCCATTCGAAACAGCTTCACCAGAATGAAACTGGATATACAACATTGCTGTGACAAGAATTTTTTTTTTTTTTAACCTCAATTAATAATTGAATGTAGCTCTAGACTTGACTGGGCCAACCCGCGCATGGACAACCTTGGGTTTAAGACTTTCCACAGTAACCCTATGAGGTTGCCGTCCTGCTGGAAGCTAAACTCTACTCTTATCTCAACTCTTTTGCCGGCTCCAACACATTTTTTAAGGAATGTCCCGCAAAACCTCTTAAACCTTTCACCTCGTCACTCTTCAACGATATAAAGACTTTTAAACAGTCTGCTTAAAGTCCTGTATACAGTTTCTTCCAATAAGATGGCCACAGGATTTTGAAGGCATCAGATTAGAAAAAAGGGACTTCAATTAAATTCGGATGTGGTAAAAAAGGTTTTTTTCTTACGGAGCTTATTAACTACCTTCAATTGGTCAATCACCTAAAATTACATTGAAGTGGACATGAAAACTGTTCAAGTAAACGGACATGCCGTTTTGCCCAGAAAGGTAGTGCTGGTAGGAGCTTCCTAATCTTAATTCATCCTCGTTTGCAGTTAGTAGACAGCTGGGAGGGCTACATAGGCTGAACTTAATTTTTTCATCATTTTAAGTTTTTTTGTGGCCACATCTGAGGTGTGGAGGGTTCCAGCAGCAACCGCAGAACAACCTCCAAAACACAATGGTTTCCTGATGCACACATGCGCCCACATCTGTAGATCAAAAAAGATAATAGATCCCACTTGTTTTGCCACATGGCAGTGCTTTAAAAGAAATATCCGCTAAAAACAAAAAGTCAAACCAAATCTGGGGGTTCCTATATATTTTTTACTTAAAAGTTCAATTTCTTCAGCAGGTTTTATAACAATCTGGGTATTCCAGAAAAAAAAAAAAACAGGGTTAGGCTTTATGAGCGGCGTGCGCAACAAAAAGTAACAAGCTGGCTTCTGTTTTAGCAGCTTTTTCACATTTTTAGGCTCAATTTACTTTAAAAACTACCTCTACCAAAAATCTACTTAAATCTACTTAAAAACATAGACCACCTGTATATGTTTTTAATTATTTTCTCTTTCAGAGTCCAAAAAATGTTAGTTGCATCACCTGACCTTACAGCTAATTTCAAATGCTTGGACCCTCATATTAGCTTTGATTTTGGAAACAGGCTTTTACTTTCCAAACAGGATTATATTAAAAAAAAAAAAAAAATTAAGGTTTAAAACTTATTCTGAAAGTATTTTTTTCTTAATATGTGAGAGGGCGCTACAAATAGGGGGCTACAGTAGAGACAGGGGGCTTCCACTAGATCAGTGTTTCCTAACCCGGCTCTTAAACGCCCACATTCCTCCATGTTTTAGCTGCATCTCTGATCCAGCACACCTGATTCAAATGACTGCATTACCGACTGTGTAAGCTAACAAGATGCAGGCTCCAGGCAATCAACTACGGATTTAAGTCCTTGTGTGTGTCCTTGGTCCAACACAGCGGATTCAGTTAGGTAAATGACCTCAACACGTCTCCAGGTTTCCTGTTTCAGGTGTGCGGACTAGGGCTGCAGCTATCGATTCTTTTTGTAATCGATTAATCTAGCACTTTATCGATTCGATCAATCTGATTTTTTTTAATGTTTTTAAATAACCAAAACAAATCATGCATAAAGAAAAATTTTGTGGCTGTAAAATGATCAAGCATGTTCCCCCTAATCTAAAAAAAATAATAGAGAACTAAGCCCATTTACAGTATTTATTTATTTGACAAAATAACAGCCAAAAGCAATAATGTAAGTTAAAAACCTAAATAGTCCATCCAGTTTTTTGTGAAAAAGCTTTTGTGAAAAGTTGCTATGTTTTTGTGATTTTCTTCTTCGCCAGTCACTTATATTGTTTGAAAAGCAAGCAGAGTTTAAGACGATATTGTCACATAAACCTTAGCAAAACAAAATGACTAAATGTCCTTTTAACAATTGAAAACTCTAAAATATGACCAGCTCAGATTGGGTCACCACTAGAAGAGCATCTCTGCTTTTACTTTAATGTTAAAGTCCCAGACCCACCCTGGGCCCCTTTAGCCCCACTTTATTCACCTCCTGGACTGAACGTTTAGGAATAATCAATTATTAATAATTTTAAAAACTCACAGGAGTCTCTGTGTCAGGAGAGAGCGATAAAATATATATTTTTCTTACTTTGGTTGCAGCGCAGCATGAAGTTTGGTGATTTTTGATGCTGTAACTTTTATGTTGGAGCGTTTTTTTGTCGCACATAGAGACGTTACGGCACTTAAAACTCTGTTTTCATCCGTCCACAAGCCGATACTGAAAACAGAGAAAACGCAGTTCTCCACTTTGGCCAGAGTTTTTTTTAGTTTTTTTTTTTAGATTCATTTTTGTGCTGAAAATCTGCGTTTACATGCGGACGACGGGCCAAACCGTAGAAAAATATTTCAGTTTTGTGTACGCGTGGACAAGGCTCCCTTGCAATGGAGCATGAATAAGTTTACTACTTAAATATATGAAAGCTAAACATCCTATGTAGTCAAACAGCATCATGTACAGTATTAAAATTAGTGAACATTAACGTATACAGGTTTAGGTTACGTTACCTAGTTTCTGCAATGCTTGATGAAAAATCACGTGGATGTTTTCTGATGCTGGATCATTGAGCTCGTACTGCTGTGGTACGCCAGGTCTACTGTGCAGTATTTACACTGTACTTTGTTCTCTTCTTTGTTTAGAATATAGCGATCCAAACTTTACACATTTTCTGCCGTTTATGGGCATCTTTACTCCCATTGCGCCAACTAACTTTAAACTGTATCACGCGCTACTGTTGTGCTTCGCACAGCTGCGAACAAAACAACGGTCTGTGTGGAACAATCATGTCTCTGCACTCTCTATAGTGCGCGTGCGTCATAGCAATTTAACGAGGCTTTGAGACAGTTTTTGGAATCGAGTAAATCGATTTACTCGATGAATCGCTGCAGCCCTAGTGCGGACCGAGGGTGACTTCAAAAATATTTTGAGGTCTGACTGTAGACGTCACTGCTCTAGATGATGTTAGATGGTTCAGTATTTGCATATTTGAACAAAAAAGCAGCTTGGGAAGCTCAAATACAAATGTGTGACGCTATGTGACACGCTGGCTGGCATTTATGAAGCAGCCAATACAATTTCTTGGTGGCGACTGACACTGTAAAATCACCAATAATTCAGAGTTTGGAAGCTATATTATCTGAATACTGACTGTGAAAAACAAACTAATGAAATGAGCCATCTGCAGCGTAAAACTGGTCTCACCTAAATCCCTCCTTTCAGCCGAAGTCGAGCGGTCCTTCCTCATTGGCCGATCCAGGTGAGAGAAGCTGGAGTTGTCTGTAACTCCCTCACCCTTTCGGCTCCTCCCCGCCTTCAGTGAAGTCCGCGTCATTGCAGAGGCAAACAGATTTGTCAGATTAGGGGCGTCACGAGCTTCTGCATCCTCTGTGGGAGTGAGAGGCTCCTCATCCTCGCTGTCGGAACAGCCTATGGGCTCTCCTGCACGTCCATCTGAAAAGGGGCCCTGGCCGGCGGCCATCTGGCTCCGTGACAGCTTAGAGTAGTCTGCTTCCCCGCTGCCCATCCTGAACCAGGACCCAACATAATGATGACCTTTCGAGCTGCTGTCCAGTGTAAGCCTGGAAGGTCCCAGACAGGACATGGAGCTCTCTCTGCGCTTGTACCTTTCTGCAGATGAAGACGAAGAGGAGGAGGGGGAGTTGCCAGAGGTGGCGGTGGCTTGCTTACTTGTAGAGGTGCCCGAGGTGTCTCTTCCAAACCGGCATTTTTGTAACGACTCCGTCATTCCCAGACCTCCAACTCGCTCTCCTTTATTAGCAGCTCCTTTTTCAGAAATTCCCACGCTGACGCGGCTCGCCGATCCACTCCTCGTCAGCTCCTCTCGGTCTTCCTCGGAACACCGCTCCCTGTGTTTGTGCCTGTGTTTGTGTTTGTGGTGCCAGTTGAAGGACAGCTCGGAGGACATGGGTGGGAAAAGGACGGGGGGCCGCCCTCCACCAAGGTACTCCTGCCTGAGCAGCTTGTGTTTTTTCTTGTGAAACTTGGAGGGGTTCAAGAGGAGGTGCGAGGGGTGGTGATGGTGCATGTAGGATGTGGGTGGAGGGGGAGGGAAAGACGGGGAGTGGTGGGAGTGGTGTGATGGAGCTGTGTGGGGTGACTGGTGATGGGGGTGAGGAAATAGGGCGTTCGCTGGGGGGAAGCCCCTGTAATAGCCCAACCCCAGGGGCCCTGAGGAGTAGGGAACACCGTAGGAAGGGTGGTAGAAACCTCCACTGGAGAGAGGGAATCCGAGCCCGGGGACGAAAGGTACCTCCGACATGGATTCTCTTAGCTTTGGAGGCCGCCCGCGTTTTTTCTTCATATCTGGTTTACGGACATAGTGCAAGGGGTCGCAGGAGTACGTTGGATGAGAGTAAAACCTGCCAAAGTTAACCCTGAAGATTGTGGGAAGGAGGTCCCTGTGAACATAGTGATGAGGAGGGGGGCCGCTTGGGCCCCCGATTCCACCGCTGGCTCGGCTCCCCATCCCCGGCATCCGACTGGCCGCCGCCATGCTGATCCCGCTGCCGAGGCGGTGCCCCGTAGAACGGTGCGATATCCGTATCTCGCTCAGCATCACAATGATCTCATCCAACTCCGCCAGAAAGTCGGGGTCGAGCCTCCGAGAGCGCAGCTGAAGGTACTTCTTCTTCCGTTTCCTCTTTTGCCTCTTCATCTTGTCGTAGCCAGGGCATCCGTGGTTGCGGCGCTTGCATTTGTGCTTGTGCTTCTCCTTGTGTCCCAATAAGGTGGAGGCGGGAGCCGCCGGGTGAGGCCTCCTGGGATCGGGGGAGGACCTCGTCCCGTGGGGCGATGGAGATGGCGAGGGGTGCTCGATGAGCACCCCGGCGTGTCTGCGCCTGCCTCTGGAGTTCAGGCCCATTCCCGGAGCCATTGCCGAGCTCATCACACCAGGCATTAATAACCCGCCACCCATAGCTGCTGGCAAGGCGATTCCAGCCAAGCCTGCTGACCCTCCGGCTTTCTCTCCTCGGTCAGATGTGCTGTTGTTGTCCGTCCCTATGCCACTGTCACTGGGCACGGTCTCCTCGCTGTGGGACTCGCTGACCGGCGAAGGGGTGGCTTCTTTCAGCTCGCTGAGGGGAGCAGGGGACGTCGGGTGGAGCGGCCTGGGAGGGGAAAGCTTATGATAGTGAAACTGCTGCCTGTAATGATGATGATGAGGGTAACCACGGTAAGAAGACTTTTTCTGGGAAGCAGCGGAAGACGATGCGGAGCCCAGGACTTTACTAGGGACGGAAAAGGTGTGGGGAGGGAAGGAGAACGTGCTGTGGTTGTGGTGATGGGAGCCAGAATAGTGGGAAAAGTGCACAGAGCTGGGCTCCACGAAGCTGTTGTCGCTGATGGGGCTGTGGCCTCCGCTGGACTGAGACAGGGAGGGAGAGGGGAACACCTCAGAGGAGGACAACTGCTGCTGATGGGACTGAGAGTGGTGATTTAGAGGGGAGGTGGTGTTTGGACACAGGAAGGGTTCTGGTGATGAGGCAGTCAGACTGGATGCAGATTTTGGTTTACGCCCTCTCCTCTTTCCCATGTAGATGGTTCCCTTTTTGCTGACATTAATTTGCGGACCTAATTTCCCCCCAAAAGAAGCAGCCAGGGAGGATAAGGACTGGGTAGTGGCTTCCGTGGAGTTAACTACTGCGACAGTGCTGTTTTTTGGGGCTTCTTCAGGCCTCGGACCTAACAGGATCTGATTCAGAATACGCTTCCGCTTCACACTTTTCATCTTATTGATCTTGCCAATAATGGTTTTCATTATGAGCTGCCCGTTTCCTTTGCTGCAAAACCGCTTTTCTCCCATGTCTCCTGACTCGGGAGCCAGCGTGGGAGGCTGACCCTCCTGGGGTAAGGTGGGAGGAAGGCGCTTGGGTCGTCCACGTTTTCTAGGCATGGGCTTAGGAGGGTTTAGGTCTACCTCTGGGTGAAGAACAGGCGGGTCCTGCTCCTCTTTGGACTTCATCAGAGATGAAAAGACCTTGGAAGAGGCCATCTTATAAGAGGGGTTCCCAGGAGCCGGGGCATCAAGTCTTGGCATTTTGGACTTAGGACGTCCCCTTTTCTTAGGCTGGGGTGGAAACAGCTGCGAAATTGAACCATGTGGCACAGGGTTTGACTTGACCTTATTCGGGTTTGGCGGTCTGCCTACTGGTCTTTTCACTGGTGGAGATGGAGTTTCTAAACCTGAAGACAGGGACACGCTGGTTTTGCCCTCACTGAAGAGGCCGTCTTGACCTGCCAGCAGCGCTTGTGGTTTGTTCAAAACCCAGCGGGGTTTTCTTCCCCTGCGTTTCTTTAGGGGTTTACTCTCCTGCTCATCGGCTGAGTCTAGGGAGGAATCAGGCGAATCGTCTCCAAGGGGCATTGGTGGGCTTTCTTCATCGTCTGGCTCAGATGCAGAAGGCATCCTTTGTCTAACGGCCTCCGGAGGACTGGTGGTCCGCCTCGGTTGGCTACCATCCCTGTTGGGACTGCGCTTTTTGGGACTGGAGCTTCTCCCCCTCTCGACATGCAACGATTGATTACCTGCCGCTTTGTCTTTACCCTCTGATTTTCCTACTGCTGCTACTGGAGGGCACTTGCTCAAATCTCTGGGGCTGTCGCCTCCCCGCTCCCTCTCGCCTGCCCTACTTTCCTCTGCCAGGGCCGGGGACTCCTGTGCGTGATGTCCTTGTGAGGGAGCAGGCGAGCCCAGGTGACTCACTGCAGTCACTGTCCTCTGCTCCGCCGAGATGGAGGAGGAAGATGAAGAAACGTGACAAAATGGAGAGGACGGTAAGCTGTGACTGCCACGGGACAGTGGCTTAGACAGACCACTAGTGCTGCTGCTGCCGTCAGTGTGGTTGGCGTCCTTGGATGTGACTGTGGGGCGGTTATGAGTGAACGCAGGGCTGCTGCTGCGACTTCTGTTGCTGGATGTAGTAACGCTGTTGTTGATGTTGGCAACGACAGCTTTTCCAGCCCCGTCTGAGTCCTCTTTTCTCAGCTGCGTCAGGCCGGGGGAAATTTCTAAGACGCCATCCCTACTCCTAGAGCCATAAGGCCGACCAGGAGGCCTGGACACAGGGGGTGGAGGGGCAAGGTGCATCAGTCTTGAATATGTGTTCCTATTGGCCATCGCCCTGTCTCGCTGCTTGGCTGTGGGAGCCATGAAGCCTGAGCTCGGAAGAGGAGGACTTGGATCCGTTTTTGTGGGTTTAGGAGTCTTTGACGGTGGGCAGATTGCTATAAGCTGGGCTAATTTCTCAGTGACGGTGGGCGGTCCGCAATTCTGGGCACCCTTGTCCTTGTCTCTCTGACCTTCCGTGCTGTAAGTGTACTGAGGAGGTTTGAGACCTTCAAAGGTCGATTCTTTTAATGCAGTCGGTGGTGAAGAAGGGGAGGAAGTCCGTGAGTTGGTTTGTAGAGTTGGTGTTTTCTTCCCAGAGGAATGCGTTTTGTTGTCCGGTGACGCTCGATGAAGGTTGAGGGGTCTTTCAGACGTGGCGGCCACTGATTTTGCATCAGACTTCGACTCGGCCTTGCAGTCTGTCTTAGATGGACCCTGCACGAAAAACAATACGGGTAAGTGATGAAGACCAACAAAAAGTGGAAGGTTAAAGCCAAACGTTTTCTTAATGTTTTCACAAAGCAAAATCTTAAAAGTGTGGCGTACGTTTGAAATTATGATCCTGAGTCATTATTCTTAGGAACAATATTTTACTACAATTACAGCTGTGAGTGTTTCGTCTATTTCAGCTTCTAAAGACTCAAATTACCTGGATCCAATTGGTCTTTGGAAAAATAGCACAAGCTCAGTCACATTATTTGAAAATATATTCACATGCTCAATTACTTATGTATTTATTATTGAATCGATATCCAAGCTAATAAATCAATATCGAATTGAAATGAAATCTAATAGAAGCCTCAAGAATCGAAATCCAATCGTGAAATTCCTAACAATACCCAGCCCTAGATGATCTAGTCGCCTCACTTTGGCATCCATCTTTCCATCACCCTTGACCAATTTTCTTCTCGCTGCCTCAGAAAGGCATCCCCACAGTATCATTCCGCTACGATTCCGCATTATTTTTCAACTATTTCTAAGAGCTTTTTTATTGTAGGCATAAGAATCTTTTTCCACATGGTCGTCACCAAGGCTTGTAGCAAACTTTAAACAAGATTACTTTGAACTTTCTTTCAGCAGCAAATTCCTGTTGCCATTCTTCCACAAAGAATAGATCCTCAAGTGTGGTACGAACTTTATTGACTACTTAGGTGACTACTGAAGGAAACTGGCTGCAATGGATTAGAGTAAAGAGTACTAGAGTAGAGACTAGAGTAAAGAGAGCTAAATACTGATGCACAGATTTATCTCCTTTTACAACTAAGTATTGTTTTGCTTAAGTATAGTTTATTATATTATAATAATGTCACAATTTATAATAGTTTTATTTAAAATTTTAGCAACATGTACCATTCAACCAAAAGGTTGAGGCATTCCCTCATGAATTTGAGTTTTCATTGACCAAATTTGCAACCCACTTCTGTGGCATATGTTGGGTCGGGGAGGAGCTACTCGCAGAGGTCAGACTGAGGACAGTGAGGGAGAGCTACTGAGAGGGGTCATGGGGGAATGGGGGGTGGGAAAGCCGTGGCAGGAAAAGAGAAGAGTCTGCACAGACGGACAAAGATTAGAGGGGTGACACATGATGAATAGGGGCAGGCCAACGTTGGGCACAATGAGATCTAAAGAACAATTTAAGCCCTTCTCTTTGTTTGTGCAATATCGACATAGTTACTAATGCAGCTTAGTCTTTCCATTTCAAGAAAAAAATATTTAAGGGTGTATAAAGAAGCATAACTTTGTGCACGATCTACTAGAAGGATCCTGATCCAAACCTCAAGTGTCCCAATCACTGCACTTTAAAATGATCTGTGACAAAATGTTTGACTAAAATCAACTCTACTTGTAAGTGGCACTTCCAGTGAACAGAGCGGCTACAGAAATGTTTAAAAAATTACAGCCCAATTTGTCGGCACAGCTTGAAAAATTGTGATAAACCATGTAAATTACTCCGATGATGTCTCAAATTGGTGTTATAAATGTCTATATTGTTTTAACTCTTGCAAATGAGGTTCATATTAAGATAGAGATTTCAGTGGCTGCTGCACTCATGTGCCTAGAAAGCTGTCCGTGTCGAGGCAAGCTCAAAGCAGCTGAAACACTAGTCAATAGAAATTATGATGTTCCAAGTTTATGAAGCAGATGGACAACCTTTGCTGCAAGTTCTGTCAGCAAACAATTGCTTAGAACCACACTGGGTATATTATAAACTGAATTATCCAGAAACAACATCAAAAAGAGAGCAAACATGCTGACCTTAGCCTAGCTTTTCCACATAAAATTTTATTAAGGAATATTGCTGCATGTCTGAGCTCAAATGTATTCTTAATGTAATGTATATATCCACTTTTTAGGTGACAGTGTTAGAGCATTACAGTAGCTTTCAAAACCGAGTTGGAGTAACTTATTATAACTGTCCAGTAAACTCTGGCTGGGACAAAATATCCGTCACCGTCAAAGCAGAGTCCAAAGTCCAGAATTTGTGAGTTAATGTAACATTGATTAAATGTGGTGTTATTTTACCAGATTGTGAAGCCACAGGGGTTTGAAGCAATTGACTTAAATACAACTTCAACACGACAATTTAGATCTAATTGTGTGCATTTGAATTCTAAGCACAAAATCGACACTGTCTGCTCTTACCTTTTTAGCTGGTGCACTCCCGCCGTTTACTTGGGCGGGTGATGCCGTCTTTGTGATGCCAGGAGGAGCGGCAGGAGAAGAAGGTGTAATGGCTTTAGCAGAGGGGACTGAAGAAGATGATGTCGCTGGTGCCTTTTTCAAACTCGGACTCTTTTCCCTCTCCTTCCCCTGGCTCTTTGAAGGGCTCTGGCTCTGAATGCTGGCGCCGTCGCCTGCGGCCACCACTCGGTTTCCACGGGCGCTGCTTCCTCCACGACTTGTGTGCCTCACGGTGGCCCTGAAGGCGGGTCGGCACACGTAGTTCTCCAAGCTCTTCGGGGGCTTCTTCATGCGTTTTGCCTGCAGGCCGATCTTTAGCTTGACGTTTCCTTCGGACAGGCTGCTCTCCGTGACGGAGAAATGGGATTGGTCGCCGCCTGGGTCTCCTGGCCCACCTGCGCCAGGAGGACCCACAGCGGCTCCATCTTTTTCTCTCTCTTGCTTCTTTTCATTCTCCTCTTCTTCCTTTTTCCCACCCCCTCCCTCCTCCTCTCGCTCCGCTGTGGCAGCAGCAGAGAGAAGTGGGGGTGGCGTTGCAGTTTGCCCCTGAACCTTCTGATCCATCAGAGCTTTAGGGGGTATGGATGCTGATTGGGTATGCCAAGTGGATTTCTTGATTGGGATAAGAAGGAAGGAGGGGGAAAGCGGGAGGAGATAACTTTAGGGGTGAAAGCTCTCCCTCTTTTGGAGCAGCTCCTCTTCCTTCTTGGCTGTCCAGCCCACTTTCTCCGGCCTTCAACTGTGTAGGAGAAACAAAGAAGAAAAAAAAAAAAAAGAAGTCAAAAAGCATATTCAGTTAGTGACTGCAACTTACAAAAAAACACAGCAACAGCTAGAGGTGGCCTTAATGCTAAAAAGCCAGCTACAGGTGTGCTTTGACTTTTGGGACAATTGTTTTATCCCTGAAAGCAGGAACCAGGGTCAAGCACATAATAGCAGAAATCTGCCCCAGAAAATATGTTCATTACAAAACTGTTTCATTTGGAATTCACTCAGGATGTAAGAAAGTATCGATACACAGATTCAATCTGTTTGCTGTCAATTCAACCGCTAACCTGTTTTCTCTTAGTCTCTTCCTACAGTAGGTGCTCCTGACCCGCCCTGCGGGCCATCTTAGTCAGGGTTGACCCTGACTAAGATGGCATTCCAGTGAAGGATAGTTCTCCACGTCATGCTACCAACTTCTGCTTCTGCATCAGTTCTGTTGCTCTTTCTGTGTCTCTGCTGAACTTCTCCAAAACCCAGACGGTCTCGGCAGATGACTGCTTATGCTGAGCCGGGTTCTGCTGGAGGTTTCTTCCTGTTAAAAGGGAGTTTTTCCTCTCCACTGTCGCTTCATGCTTGCTTAGTGTGAGGGATTGCTGAGAATTCACGACGCAATTCTTCTGTGGTTCTCTATTTTCTACATTAAACATTGTATTGTAATAACTCTTCTTGTAAAGTGCATCGAGATTACATCTGTTGTGAAACGGCGCTATATAAATAAACTGAATTGCGATAATTTATGACAACGTTGCCCCGCTATTCAAAAGCAGTATATTGATTTTTATAAATATTATGCTTTTTAGAATTTGAATGGAACCATTAATGGGGACAGTAGATTTTGTAGTAAAATTAAAAGTATGACTGCTAGTTGGTGGCTGTTTTCACCTTCTTTGTTCCAGTGGATCAATTAGATCTAGTAATAAAACTGGATGTTTTAAGTATGAAACAGGTTGGAGTGTTTAGAATGTTGTGACAGTTTTTTTTTCTTTAATCCAGTTTTAAAAATCCCAATATACAGTCTTACTCATAGTATTGCAATATACTGCATCAATACAATACCGCTGTATTGTTCTTGCCGATACACATCCCTAGCCTTCACATTGAATTTCCCATGGCCTTACGGTGCTTATTGTATATACAGTTTTAAAACCAGCTAACCTTAGCGGAAACAATGCTTAAAGCAAAAGAAATAAAGAGCAGACTCCAGTTTTTCGTGTATGAGGAGGCAAACAAACCCCCTTTAAGAATGTAAAATATTTCAGTTTTCAAGAGGCAAAAAAAAACAAACAAAAAAAAGGTAAAACTACCAGGATTGTGCATCATTAATCAAACTTAAATGGAGTAAGTATTCTGCAGCCTGGTTCAGGACACTTGGCAAAGGCTTTTATACTATTACAAATCTAACATTTACATCCTTACTCTGGCTTTACATGGTTTCTAATGCCCTCTTTCCACTAGGGTCAGCTCGGCTACCTCTGGCTTTGTCCAAAGAGGGCCGAGGCGACCTAACGGGCCCACCAATGGACTGACTGGTCCAGGCAAACTGATGTCCCTCTCACTCCGACCTAGTAGTGGTAGCCACTGATCTGGAGATGGTAAACTGAATTGACGTCACAGAGAATGGTGAAGCGCGGCTTCCAGCGAGTTCAAAACATTGCTGGTGGAAACTAAAGAAATAAAAATGGGAGTATCACGCGTGAAGGATCACAACGACTGTAGTGGGGCAGACTGCAAGAACTGGAAGTGCTTTGCAGAACTGTACAGCATTTATGGTGAAAGGCAAGTATCGAAATATCGTTACGACCTTGTGCATCAAAATCCAAAAGAGGATCGTGATCACCTCCTCCTCCTGTTTACTGTGCATCCCACTCAGGACTCCGTAGCAACACTTAGCCGGCGACCGTCTATTTCCTCATCACAAAGAATCACACATTGCATTTCCCCTAACAAGTAACTCACCAGTTGTCATACAACTCACAACAGCACCTGGTAACATTTTAATTTCCTGTACCACATGTCTACATAGCACATTGGCTGACGCTAGCAAGTAGCTATTGGCTAAGCTAACGCTCAACCACGGCTAGGATAGATGAAGCAGCGGGAGCACAACTAAAGCCGGTCCTTCTGCTCTCAGATCAACCAGTGAGGAGTTTTTGAATTCCCATCGAGTTAAGGCCACATTCGCATTGTAAACAACAGGACCGCTGTTAGCTGGATTTTTCTCGGTCCTATGAGCTGTCTGGAATACTGCGTCAGTTCTGCAGTACCTACAAAGAGTCACTAGATGGCAGCCACTCTTTTTTTCTTATTTAAACAAGACTGCTACACTTTTATTGTAAATAAATTATTTTAATTTTACCATTAATGCCTAATGCGATACATTATACAGGAATAAAAATTGCATCAATTTTGTCTTTTAAAATAAGATTCACTCTACAAAAATTAATGCATAAAACCAATTATCCTAGACTAGTCTAAAAACGACGTAGGACTCTGTACTGTAAAACAATTTAAATCGAAAATCAAATCGAGGATTTGGAGAATCGTGACACCCCTAGTTGACTGATTTTTACCAGAATGTTTGCTACGCTGAGCCCACCCATGTCCTCGCCCACTGCCGCATTCCTGAAATTGCAATGGAAACCCAAACATTACATTCAGTCCAGATTGACCTGACCCTGCCCCCACTGAACCGATCCAAGTGGAAAAGGGGCATAAAGGTATTGTGCACTCAGCTCTATTGAAAGAGAATGCCAACCCTTTTGAAAGTGGGTCAAACTCCTTGTGAACGTTGTGCAATTGGGGTCACTCTCACAATTAGCTGGCCAGTATGAGCAGCAGGCAAGGTGGTGAGGTATGCAACAAAAAAGTGGCGGACAGAGTTCCAGACAAATAATAATTAAGAATTCTGTTTTTTATCAAATGTGTGAAAAAAATGAACAAACAGGATTAATTTGCGACCAAACCCACATTTACAGGTAGAAATTGCTTGTTTAGTTTCCAAAAAAAGTTTTTAGTAGGACTGGGCAGTACAGCAAAATTTCCATATCACTGCATTTAAAAAAAACATATCGATATTACAGTATTTGTTTTTCCCTATACAAGACCATTCATACCCACATTATCTTATAAGAAAAATAATACCCTACTGTAATGCATCATGTTTTTTTTTTTCCCAATGAGATGTAAATTCTACAAAATTTAAAATGATAATGATTCTACTCAAATTAGAGTAGACATTCTTGATGCTTTAAGGCTGAAAATCTACTTGTTTTTTTATCTAGCGTTGCAGCAAGTAGCGGGCTGCATCTTGTAATTGCATTGCATGTAGTACTGGAGAATTACGATAGGCTGCAGAGTACAGACCTCAGACCGGATAAATTGCCCAAGTAAAAAAAAACAAACATGGCGACCATCAGAGAGGATTAAGCTGGTTTATATTCAGATAACAGAAAAAAAAAAAAAAAAGACTGCAGCAGTACGGTAGACGGTATATAAGACCATATTTACCACTATCGTGTTTTCTTTCCTACTGGTTTTGCCACCATTGATCACGTGTACCTACGCTCTACACTCCCCTCTACTGGTTACTCGAAATAGCACTTGTAAAAGATATACTGTTCACGCCTGACCTTTTAAAGCCCATAAACTTCTTAAGTACAGACGTGGCTCCTCTTTTTAGAATAGCTTCCACTGCGTCAGCATTGTGTGCTTCGCTCGGAGTTCAAAACTGTACTTTTCACGCTGTGGTGAGAAGCGTGTAGCAGTGAAGTCGTACCCCCCTGTACCACTTCCTTACATCAAACCTCGGGACGTTATCTGAGCTATTCACCGGTATAGCGTTTTATCAAAAATTCATATCGTAACAAAAATAAACACCGGTTTTCTGGGTGAAACGGTATACCGCACAGGCCTACTTTCCAGACCTGTCAAAACGAAGCAGACAAACCGCGTTAAACTAAACGCAGAACAAACAGCTCTGGTATGAAAGCTCCTTAACTCCGTTTCAGAGTGAAGTAATAAAAAGTAATTCTCGTGAAACACGGTGTTGTAATCCCAACCAGAAAGCTCCTCTTTTGTTTCAAAAGCAAATTGGCAACAAGCATGAGTCGGACAAATATGCTAAGAGCTTGTTAGAGTTGCAGCTTTGTATACCTAGACATTCCTTTGCTTTTTTTAAATAACTGCTGACAAACAAAAAAAAAATGCTGTTATGATCCGTTTCCACCCTTTTTGAACCCATTTTGCTCTATATGATTGTTCAGGCAAGTGATCCTTAGGAATTTAACAAATTCCCAGCTTCTAAGTTTATGCTTTCAAATGAGTAACACTTCTGCTGTCCTCCCAGCATCAGCAGTCATGCTCTACATAAAAGAGTACCTAGTGAATACTAAAAAACAGATGCAGGAAAACCATTGCTAATCATCTTTTTATTTCAGAGTGCCCCTCATTCAGTCTAGGTGGCTTTTTATGGCGCTCTCGGTTCCCAGCCTATAATATTAATAATAATAATAATATGTGACCCAGTTACACAGCCATCACTCTTCCACCTTAGAAGACCAACTTCAGGCTCCTCTTGTTCGTCCACCTGTGATATACAAATCCCCAAGAGGTCCGGAGCCAACTGCCTCCAGTAGAGCTTCCTTACACACGTTGCAAAAAAAATTAAAATAAAAAGATGCAGAATGTACAAGCGCCAATATGAGATGAACTGAATCAATCCAGCAGGAAACAGCAGAGTGCTCGTTAATTGCACTTCGCAGAGGGCGGCCTGATTCAATGAAGTCGTCTACGGCTCCCTGCAGCCACTGAGTGATTTAAGCTGATTCGCCCCCAAGCAGGTGCTTTCTCTTTGTGAAGTCATTTGGAGGCAATTCAGAACTGTGACCTCAGCACACTGGGTCCTCTGGGACTAGACAGACGATCCGGCAGCCTTTCCCAGCCTCTCTCAGCAGCAACTGAGAGCGAGTGATTAGACATCGATGTGCCAGCAGTTTTTCTCCTGCACCCCAACATTAGAGGAGGGCGGTAAAAGAGCTACTTTAATGGAGCCTCTGGGAAGTCAAATGAGACGACCCATCAGTTTGGCATCGTCATCATCCTCACAGGACTAAAAAGCAGAAAAGGAATCAGTCGTATGTTTAGCCGGTAACAATATTTAATTCGGATTGTGACTCAAAAGACAGAAAAGGTTTAATTCTCGGTTGAACCTCAAAGCAAATGAAGCATAAATTTTGGAACCTATGCAGCCTGAAGATATTCTGTGTTTACTCCAATTTCTCCCTTTTGCCTCCAAACTTCACACTCCTCCTTATTACACATACCACAGTCAACTCAAACCTCCCTGCTTCTTTAACACTCAATCAATCTGCTCACCCTTGCGGTGCTCCCCTCCCCTTTTTTAAAGCCCCCTTTGTGCGATTTCGCAAACTTGGAAAGCACTGGTCACAGCACTCACTCTACGCGTTTTGGAAACTTTAATCAAAAACACATTTCTTCCCCATCGCCCACCCGACAGACTATTGTCAGCCATGAAGTTCAATTTACGTCTCATCAGACCAGAGCACCTTCTCCCATATGATAGCTGTGTCTGCAAACAGGACTTCTTTAAGGCCTTTTCATACTTTTCCCCAACTGTGAACAGGATGTCTTTCCATTTTTGGCTCACTTGAATAGAATAGAATCATTGTAAAACACCAAACAACAAAATTCCAACGATGACATCAAGCCATTGTTTGGTTAGAGTATAAAAAGGGGGTTGTTAAAAACCTTACATTTACCAAACTCCAAAAGGAGGTGAAAATTATCTGGATTGTCACAGAATAATGAAATTTTTGTATTCCTGGATGATAATAAGCAGTTCTGACATGGCCGGATTTCTTAAAAACGAGCAATGCCGTTTTTCCTCCTCTCTTTGCGATCTGACCCACCGCTCTCCTTATTCGCTTGGTGTTCGATATCGTCCTGTCTCGGCGAGCGCGGACGACACGATCTGAGCCCCATGCACACCTCATAGTGGACAGGTAGACGCGGCAAAGTTTCAGTGTGCAAACTACATGACTTATTTCGTTCCAGTCTCAAAATCCCCCAGACTGAGCTGCGGATCTTCGCAGCTCCTCCAGAGTTAGCTTCTCTGATTAAAGGCTTTCCAAGCACAGCAGCATGTGTTGGTAGTTTGTTTTTTTTAAGTTTCCCAGAGAATGAGGACCGTGCTACATGACGTGGTCAAACAGGATCTGGGTTTATAACCCTATACTGCTTTCAACATCTCCGTAACGCTACACCACACTTTTCTGATGCTCCTATGCCTTTATGACGCTGCTTGTTGACTAAATGTTCCCTATGAGACTACCTAGGCCTTCAAAGAACAACGGGATTAATATTGAGATTAAACGAAACACAAATTGACTCCATTAACAAATAATTTAACTTCAAGACATTTTTTTCCCCTGGAATTTATCTACGGGCGTCAGAATAAAGGGAGCTGAATACAAATTCACACCACACTTTACAGATTTTTTGATGGAAAAAAGCAGCTTTAAAAACACATTATAGATCCCATAAAGTATATTGAAGTTGTGGTTGTAACATGAGAAATGTAGAAGGGTCCCAGGGGAAAGAACACTTGTGCAAGGCAACTGTCCTTTGCTCAAACCAAGAGAGCGAAATCATTTCTCTCACCTATAAACAGCTAAGACAAGTCAGTAATGGGTACTTTTGCCGTTGGTAATAGTACTTCATTCGACTGATCATTTGTTTTAGATTTCAGTAATCCCCAGCCCTCAAATGTGTCATTTTCAAGTTTAGCGTTAAGCTGTTTTAGCGTCCGCAAAAGACTACAAAACAGTCATTTCATTACTAGTCAGGCTGCATATCTGTGCAACGACAACGCCGCTGCTTTTAGGATATCACTCAGCTTGTTGGCCGTTTGCTTTGTCTTTCAGAGCCGGGGCTTAAATAAAAAATAAAAAAAGTGCAGAGAATGGTACATTAAATGAGAAAAATTTATCTGCATTCCAATGGATCCGTAATAAATATCAGCCCAACAACCAAATACAACTACAGAAAGAGGGAGAGCATGGAGGAACGTAGTAAACAACTTCCCGCGCCCCCTCCCATTTCTCTCCTCCCACCCTCCCCTCCTTTCACTCTCTCCTCGCTTTTGCACACGTTGTTCATAACTGCTGATTTCCCTTTGGCCAGAGCAGTAGTATCCAACCCACCCACTCACCAACCTCCACCACATCATTCACATGAGGGGGCTGGCGTCTGCCCTGTCATTTCCACCAGGGCCTTTTACTCCGTCGGCATTTGCACAGACTGAGCCCCGCTCAGAGGGAGGAACCAGCCAAATTCCTTTACTACTACATTTCGCTGTGCATTGCCCAACAATGGAGTGGGGCTATATAACCATAACCGAGGGTGACCCTTTAGATAAAAGAGGCAGCTGCTGTGCTTTAAACCCGAAGCTGGGTTGTGGACGGGTATAAATAAAACGCAGCGCCGGTGACAGGTGTCAGTCAGATCTGCAGCCACGCATTGTTGTTCAAAACAACACTCAAATTCATTTGCATTCTGACTCAATTAAATGCATTATATGGAGGAAAATTGAATTGGAAAAAAAAAACTAGCAAACAATCTGTTGTTATCTGCATTCAGTTCCATGTACAGTCAACACAGCCCCTCATGGGAATAGCTCTTAAGCAGCAACCCGCCGTTTAGTCATAGTAATGTTTCTGATGAAATCCATGTCCAGACAAGCAAAATGTCCGTTGCATTAAGCAGAGAAATTACTTTGAACAGATTTAATCGTGCGTTTAAATTAGTATGTTGCAAATTGTCCCTTGGTTACACAGACAAAACGAGAGCAGTCGGCATCATTTGCACTTGATCACATCTTATAAACTGCTTTCCTTTTTTTCTTTGTTTTTACACTCACCTTTTGCAAATTATGTCCAGAAACGGCGTTCACATCATTCGGCTCTGTGTCCCGTCCTCATGTACGCATCAGCGTGGTGGCCACATTTTATCGCTATTATTATTATGATTTTTGCTTCCAACTGCTGGAAATAGTAAAACCGGAAAGCACAATCAGATCTGGAATTGTGATCGCTGCTTACATAAACAAATCTAAGCGGTGCGCCTGCAGCTACATATATATTTTTAAAGGACGAAAAGCAAAGGAAAATCTCTTTGGATTCACTAAAGTTAGCAGCTTTTTTGTACTAGGAGGAGTTCAAAACAGAAAGTTACAAAGGTGGATGCGGAGTGCCAACATGTCAAGCATCCGCTCAAAAAAATGTATGCTTAAATACTTTGGATTATAGCTGGTAGCGCATTAAAAATAAAATAGGGGGTGTTTGGTCGATTTGAGATTAATACAACCCTAACATTATCAAATATGTCCCTTAATTATAGAGCAAATTGCCAGCTAACGCTCGTCCAATATTAGACAGCCCCTATGTATACATGCCAGTTGCTAACTAGCCATCAATCAGAAGCCAGTTTAATAGCGATTTAAGCTAATTTCGCCTAGCAACAACAGCAACCTTAGCTCTAGTTAGGCTAGAAACAAGGAGCAAACGCCTACAGCTTTAAGACACTGTGGGTTAACAGAAAGCAAATGTCAAAACCCGGGGATAAGTGATGTCCACAATCTTGCTTCTCCGTCACATTCTCGTAGTCACTCGTGTTACTACTCATCTGAAGCTACGGCGGCTAACGATGCAGTAGCTATACTGGAGCTACAAGCAGGGGGGGAAAATGTCCCAATTCGGTTTCAAACCCACACGCACAATCACTTCGACTCCGAATAGCAGTTTAATTTTTTCAAAGATAGTATTCCGGAGGTTAAAAAACCAGCAGATGCAGGACAGTGTAAGGTTATTAAAAAAAACTGTCAACAAAATGGCGGCTGCGTTGAATCAACAGAAACCCGAAATTGGTCTCCCTGTAATTTCTCCCTCCTTAGCGGGTAAAATCGTTTTCCCTTACAGCGAATGGTGTCCGTATTATCTCCAGAGGTGCGCTGAGATCCACAACGAGTCTCCGTTAGCTGGGCCTGGATGTGTCAGCGCGGGCCTCTCTCGTTAATCGGGCCTTCATGTCTGCTCAGCCCCGTATCGCTACTGTGTGTGTACAACACGGGCATTCTGAGTCCCACACAGGAGGGAGGGAGGAGGAGAGGAGTGGAAATGTCTGTTGTGAGCGGTTCCTGCGGTCCCTGGTCACTGAAAAAATATATCTGTACCGTTTTCCCCCCCGGCTATTTTAGGTTACCGTGAAGGGTTGATTGGTAGGTTAATTCAGGGTGTGTTCGCTGGTATGCAACAGTCAACTGTCAAACTCTCAATACGGTCTTGGTTAGCCACCACAGAGAGTCAACATAACGTTACAGCACAGACACAGGACGTGAACGCAGCACAAAAGCCTTTAAATAAACGGATTGTACACTGTAAAAAAAGAGAACTTGTTGGAATAACATTAAAACAGGATGTGGTTTGTATTTTATTTTCAGAAGCTGAAGTTTTTGTGCTCCAAGTCAGAAAAATTATGTGTAGCTCACAAAAACAAGGCTTAATCAGGTTTTTTTCAGGATTTTTTAAAATCTCTATCCATTGATCTCAATTATGACTTTTTTCGAGGGGGAAAAAAACCCTTTCTTGGAAGAAAGTCAGAATTCTGAGATTAAAGTCGGCATTTTTGAAGTCAGAATTCTTTGAAAAATCTGAATTTTAAAATCCAATTTGAAACACAAACTCTCCCCTTCGAACTGCTGAATCCTCTCAAGATTGTGGTTTTCCCTGTTATATTTGCACCACGGTTTTTCCTTCCACTCAACTTTCCACTAATATGCTTGGATACAGCCTTCTGTGAACCGTATCTTTTGCAAGGTTCTTTTCTGGTCAGCACTGAAGGCAGCAGTCTTTCCCATGTTTGTCTAGGTAATAATATTAAATTTTAAGCATATATGACCAAAAAAAAAGACCTGCATTTTATAATTCTGTGTGTAATCGATGTATATTTACTGCTTATGTTTTGATAATATTTTATGCTTTTGCCTGTAAACTTCAAACTCATATACAGGGATAATTTATATTCTTCAACTTGTCTTACACTTTTTATAAAGTTTTAAACAGCTTCTACTAAGTAACATAAAATTAATATTCTTATCACCATTGTTTTTACACCAAATCTGACCAGAAATACTCAGTTATGTGTTCAGGCAGTGAAACCTCCATGTAAACCTAATTGCCCACTGAACAGACTTGAACACCTGCTAGTGTTTCTCACAGTATAAAACAGAAGTATGTAAAAAGAGGGGAGGTCACAAGGTTAAGCTTTAATAGCAGCTTTAAGTTGGTGAAAGGTCAACAAAATGCTGAAACTGTCTTACCCAGACAATATTGTAAAAGTGTTTCCCCATAACTCTGTAAGAGCCCATCACTTTTGACAGCCACTAGCCTCGCAGTGGTTATTAGTTTGTCACATCAAAGTCAGTCATTCAGAAAATGTCTCAGCGAGCAGCGCAGTGGGAAGAAAACACCAGCTCAGGATGTTGTCAAGCGAACTGCTGGATGCTTCCTGGGAGCCGTGGCGCAAAATAGCACTTTGCCTAAAGTAGAAAACGTGAGGGTCCTTCACAGAGCTGCGAGGATGACGTGAAGGCTGAAGCTGCAGTTAGGACTGTGGTGCATGTAATGTGTTTTATTTAGAAGCAGCTGATCCAACGTGAGGAGGTGTTGGCTCTTTGCTCAAATCGCCTCCCTCTTTTGTTGCTATTGTCTGTCAGAGCGCACGTCTGAGGGCTGCGATGAGGGAGGGAGGCTGTTGTCGACGCCATCCAGACTTTTGCGGCAAACCGGGCAGGTATCATGCTAGGAGAGGAGAGGAAAAACTTCACATTAATTTGTGATATGGCTTGAGTAGAAACTTAACTGCAGATTAATGCTTCAACAAGAAATATTGTTGGTATTTTAAGTTGGAAGTCAGATTAAAGCCAGTTTTCATCCTTACCAGTTCTAACCAAGGTACTATACAGACACTGTGGAAGTAATGGAGGCAGGGAAGCTTCCTGACTGATTCACCAAGTGAATATTCTTCTCTGCAAACTGGACATTCTAGTCGGCAGTCTGGAAAATAAAAATATGTATTAATAGAGGTATGTTTGTTACACTGAACATTTATCTCCAGAATCTATTACATTGAACTCTTAATCTCCACCGGACTGCTGCTATTTATATAAATGAAGTCCACTAATGCTTAGCGGGTCCTTCCTCTTTGGTCTTCCCCTGCTTGCATTTTGATGAGGTATTTTTCTGAGAGTATGATTAAAACTAGTGTAATTGTAATGATTTCTAACCTAATTTCATGGACTCAGACCTCCTTCTTTTTTGTCACAGCAGTTAAACTTTGAAACTAAATTACTCCCCCTTTAAAGTTAAAACTTTAACATTAACAGATATTTCACTATCTGAAGGTATCCCAAAAGCGGACTGAACACATGCAGCACATTCCTGAGCATTTGCAGTTTTTTTTACTGGTATCTCAGAATATAAATGCCTAAAAACATTTTAACATGGATAGTTTAGGCAAGGCAAGGCAATTTTATTTGTATTGCACACTTTCATCACAATGCAATTAAAGGTGCTTTACATGATTACAGAAATATGCAAATGAAAACATAAAATGAATAAAAAAAATTAATAAATAATAATAATTTAATAGAAAATAAAATAGAATAAAAACAAGCATGTATAAATCAGATAATGGTATTTGATTAAAAACAACCATTTAGGATATAATTTTTTTTTACACATAAGCATGTCTAAATAGGTTTGTTTTATTTTAGATTTAAAAGATTTAAAAGAGTTAAATTCTCCCAGTAGTTTGTTCCAGATATGGGGAGCATAGAAACTGAAAGCTGCTTCCCCATGCTTGGTTCTGGTTCTATGGACGATCAGTAGATTAGAGCTGGAGGAACTGAGTGATCTGGATGGTTTGTACCGTGATAGCAAATTGTTAATGTACTGTGGTGCTAACTCATTCAATGATTTATAGACTAATAAAAGCACTTTGAAGTCTATTCTCTGAGCTACAGGGAGCCAGTGTAAGGATTTAAACCTTAAAACATCCCCTTAGAGGTTTTATTCCTTGTCTCTCCACAGACAGCTGAAAGTAGAAGTCTAATTTATTATATTGCGAGTTAACAAATGAACTGTAGACAAACTAAAGATGGGACAAGTGACATTATAAATAAAAGTAAAATAATGGTTCCTGGAAAGGCGCCTGCAGGTCAAAAAAAGTTTTTCTTCTAAAATGAAGGCATGATAGAGACAGAGCAAGACGAGGGAAGAAGGAAGGTTTAGGACAACCTTAAGTAGGACAACGAAGACAAGAAAAGTGTGATAAACCACTGGAAATGGGAAAGTAAATGAAATAGAGAGGGATACAACTTCTAACATAACAAAGCTTGGCTTAAAAATAAATAAATCACGAGACAATTTTCATCACGGCACGCAAACATTCCTACCTTTCTGTTCTTGAGAGATGCAGACTCTTGGCAGCGATGAGATCATCTCCTTTTTAGCCGGAGGTGGACCTGAGTTCTCCAATCGCCCTAATAACTGGTGAGAAGAATTAGATGAATTGATTATGTGGTATAATAAATAAAACGTAAACTACTTTGTTGCAATTCAGTGATCAGCAACAGTGACGTTACTGACCTCTGTGACGACCGCGTCGACGCCTCCCTGACCCCACGCGTAGTCTCCCGGGTTTGAGTACAGCTGCAGCATGCTCGATCTGAGAAGCAAAGCAGAAGAAGAACGGAAGAGTTTCACACCTCGTCAGAATGAAATCAAAAGCAACTGATGTGAATCGAAACCAATAATGAAAAGCGAGCTTACAATGCGGTTGGAGTAGAAGGCGAGTTTCCATTGCCGGTAAACAGGTCAGCCAAAACCTGCTGCATGATCCTTGTAAATATGACCAAAACCAGGAGAGAGAAAAAAAGAACAAGCATGTCTGATTTAGAACATTTTCAATTGATTTTACTTAATAATAAGCAGCTCCAAGCCAACATAAGAATTTTTTCATATAAAAAAAATCCCGTTTGACTTTACGGTACTGTGCAAAGGTTTTAAACCCCTTCTGATTTCTTTATATGTTGCCTCCATGCATGCAGACTTTGTTTTAATATTTTAGTGGTTTAACATTACCTGTTCCAGAGGTTTTTCTGGCCAGTCCTTTCAATTGACCCTTATACAGTTTTATATAGTTACTGTACAGCAGGGAGATATTCCAAACAGAAGATAGCCCTCACAAAAGCAGAAACAGAAATAAAAAACATCTTTCTCAGTGGAGAGGCTCTAAGATGGCATTATATACAGGATTTGTATTAGTAAATTAAGATTAGAGACATTTTAAAATGTTTATTCAGATTGGACTAAACAGCACACCCTGCAGGCCATAAAACTAATAAAAGTCCAAAACAGAGTAGTATATACCTTATTATGAAAGTTTGAAGAAAGGAATCATAGAACTAGTTTGTTTTGGTTAAATTACTTAATGTAAAAGAAAAGACAATACAGAACTGATTAACTTTTTTAATTGTGAAAAATTGGTCAAAGGCTATTTAGTAACTGCTGCACCTATTAGTGCTTACTAGATGCCACCAAGCAGTGGTTTGATGCAGAGTGTGTTGGCATGTATCTTCAGCCACACAGTCTCCAAAGTAGAATTTAATGCACAGAAATAAATACTTCTGAACATGCTATAATCTGTTGTATGAAACTGTTCAAGAAGCAAACCTTAACATACATTTTGTGGTAGTTCAAGCCAAACGAGTGTGACATTAAACCCAAATTAAATGTGTGTTAAAGTTATGTTTTTAAAGAAGCAGAAAACAAAATCAGATAAAGACCTGAGAAATGCATCATCCTGTGTGATACATTTTCAGTGATTAGCTGTTTTAGGAATCTACTCATTATTTAAAAAAATAGAACAACAAAAAAAAAACACTAGACATGAGAAAAAAAAATTGATTCTCATAAGGTTGACTTTTAGCAAGAATACTATGTTTTTATGGTGCTGCCACACAGCTTTAAAGCAGGGATTGCAGGACAGTAGTTCTCGAGGACAGCAGTTGGAGATTAAAAGATGGGAACAAATTGTGCCTTTATGTTGCCGGAAACAAAAAAGCAAATTATGTCCTTTATAAGGTATGGAGATTTTTTTCTTCTAGGTTTTGTGTTATGCATAGATGCAATACAGGTTTATCCTTTGGGTGTAGAAACCTTTTCATGACTGAATGATTTGTAGGTCATAGTTAAGTGGCGTAACAACTAAAGAAGCAACCTAAAAATTAATTGCCTTTTGTTGAGCCAATAACAAGAGGGAAAAGCAGCTTAAGTCCACAACAGAAAACCAAGAGAAATGTTGATCCAGAAAGCAAAATACAATATAAAGGAACAAGAGATAACTCTAGACTATTGCACAGAACTATATTATCCCCCCAAAAAATTACTTACAGTATTTGTTATATCTGTTATCAATAGCAGTAATATCTAAAGAAAACAAACTCTGCAACCCTTTGTCACTGATGTATCTGAAAACACACCCGTACACAGCAGGAAGTTGCTCAGGCCTGGAAGACTCGTCCCGTTCAGGGTAAAGAGGCGACTCCTGTTCCTGCAACTCTGTAACGACCGGGGACGCCGGAGACAGAAGGCTCTGACCTGCAGATACCTGCTGGTTGTCCCCTGGTCGGGACTCTGAGGAGGGCGGGTTGGACAGCAGGGCGGAGCGCTCCATGAACAGCAGCTGCCATATCTTGCACAGGGAGACCAGAGAAAATTGTCAAACAAAGGCTGAACACACAAAGGAGCCATTGTTAAAATGCCATTAGCTTCACGTACGTCTGGGAACAGCAAGTTTGACTCTTCATTTGATACTGACGCCGTGCTGTCTTGCAGGAGGCTTCACAAAAAACAAGAAAAAGAAAACACTATAGGAGAGAACCTTCCTCTTAAAAGTTTGCATGTGGATTAATTTTCTGTTGTGGAAGGAATTTGGGAATTCTGACCAAATTCATCACCTAATTTTACTCCTACTAAATGCCCCAGACTGCATTGACGGTTAAACTAAAAGCTCTGAAGTTTGAGCATTCAAGGTTTCCTCCTTGTCTTGGGATAAATCAAACTATGTCTAAGCAAAATCACTGCAAAAGCTATCCCTCTAACCAAGTCCGACAATCCTGTTTCCAGCTAAAAAGTATTTTTGATGTTGTTGTGAGATGTATATATTGAGCAACAGCAGAAGGTGCTAGATTATTAATCTTATTTACAGAATATATGTCTTACTTTGAAAATACTTACCAAGTGCAATTGTTTAACTACCCTGGCAAATTATTTAATTTAATTTAAGAACCTTCATACTATAATGAAGTATTTTAATCTGTAAGTGTAGTAATTTCACTTCTTAAGAATTCTCAAAATAAAACATAAATAAGATTAATAATCTAAGACATTCTGCTCTTGGTTAGTATTAAAGTCTCCAAACAAGTTTAAAAATATTTTTTTGCCGGAAACAAGATTGTTGGACTTGGTTAGATGGAGAGTTTTTGCAGGGTGCAATATTATATAAATGTGCTTTAGAATAATGTATGAAAAATGCACGTAGCGAGAACATGGATGTGTGGTACGAAGACAAATATAACTCTTTGGGTGTCGAATATCCTTTACTGCTTTAAGATGCCGTTTAAGGAAATCTAATGAGGACGAGATGAGCAAGTCATTGTCACTGTCTCTTTCATTAAACTTTCTGTAAAAACAAACAAAAAGGAGCAATTCAATAAAAACAAACATTTTAGGGAACCTGCAATTTATTTTTTTTAGCACAAGACAGATTTATGATTTAACAAATGTTTTCAAGTGTTTTCAGTAACCCATACCTAAATAAACTCCCAACTATATTTGTTTTACTGCATACATTTATTTTACTGTATAAAGGACAGCACTTTCAGCTTGTACCTGGAGTCTTCAGTTACCTCCTCGATGAAGTCGGACTCACATGTGGGACAGACCAAATCCTGAATGAAGAAAAGTTCATCTTCAGTAATATCCTCATCTCATTTCATAACTACGCCTCTGGGCTTTAACCCCTTATCTAGTGGGGTCATTTGGCTAAATCACATGTAACATGACCTCTCCAAATCCAAATTATTGCCATGAATGAACCCTATGGAGGATAAAAACATATTTGGGCTCTTTGGAAAGGTAACGTCCTCTAGTTTCACCCTCAGCAGTCAGAATCACTGTAGGCATGACTGATAAAAAGTGAGTTACTTTAGAACTCACAGAAAAAAAATAATGTTAGTCCTCACCTAAATTTTCTTTGTGATAATGAAAGTGTCAATAGCAACAGAAGGTAGTTGGGGACTGAAAAACACAATTTTAAACAAAATAACATGTTGACTACTCACATTTTCAATTTGATAAGAATATCTATAAGATTAAAATTTTACACACAAAAAAACTGAACCTAGCTGTTATGATTTGATCTAATTTATCCTCTGGATTATTAGTCATGTAAACAGAGTAGATACTTATAATTATCACTTATCAGTTGCTCTCTGAGGCAATAACTTATCAAATTGGTGAATGTCAAGTAATTTGGCATTTTTATGACCTTTAAATATCTTCAGATATCTTTATTCAGTTCCCATTTAGCCAAATGTGGCTGGACATGAAACAATATGAATAAATGACACTTTCATTTCTTTATTTTTTCTCATTACATCAGTAATAGCAGTCATCTGGCTAAAAAAATGTGAGTAGTTAAACAGAGAATTTGCAAAATAACAATAACCCAAACAAGTGTTTTTAAATTCCCCAAAAAGAAAGAAAGTGGAAAAAGTCGATGAAAACTTCTTAAAATGATCCTTTAGTTTATCAGGAACTTTTTAGAAAGTTTTTATCAAGACATTTTTTTTCTAAAAAGTTCCTAAAAAACAAAAGGATCATTTGAACAAAAGAAGAAACTTGACACTAATTTCCTTGTTTTTCATTGGAATTTTCTCCCAGACATTTAAAAGTAGATTAATCCTATCCTGGACAAAGTTGTCAAATATTTTACTGTAATTAAATTTTCTTTATATCAAAATGTTATATTCAAAGAGTTACATAATTACACAGTTAATAGTCTGGTTTTTTATTACTTTCTATTGTCCAAAATCCAATTTTACTTGCCATATCATAGCTGGACATATCAATCACCATTTTACTATTTAAATGGATCCATTCATACACAAGTCAACCAAAAATGCTTTAAAGAACAGAAAAAGAAATGAGAAATAAATAAAGGAACAACATACTATAATAATTTAATTAGTCTCCTCGTTCTTCATGTTTTATCTACTTTAAGTTACAAATTATTTCTATAGGCACCTAACTGTTAAAAAGAAAATAGCCCACGCCTGCCCTGCATCAACTGCAGTATTTTACTCTATAAAATATTTGGCCTTAGCTTTTTCAGTGATGTAAATCTAAATGTAAGCATATAACATAACATATTATTTATTTGTATTTATTTTTATTTCCGTTTTAATTTCACTTATTTAAGTTCTGTACTGGAGAGAAAAGTTGCCGGAGTCAAATTCCTTGTATGTGTCATACTTGGCCATTAAAGCTGATTCTGATTCTGATTCTAACACCATAGATTCCACCATGCAAAATTAAGCAAATCTTGTTTGAAGATTGGTGTCACAGCAAACATTGCCTTCCATCAGAATACATGAAGTATGCCAGAAAAATGCTCAGAAAGAAAATAGGGATATGGATGTCTAATGGTGGTATAAAGCTTACTAAAATTAATTAAATGGACTGAATGAGCTTGACTTTCAAAATCCCTGTTCAGGCTAAATTTGGACTGAGATATGGGCTGGAAGAAAAACCCAAAAAACATTCAACTTTCAAATCTTCTTCTAGACTAAATAAAGACAATGACTGGGTGACCTTAAATAGCCACTAAAGAGATGTCAAGTGTTTGGAGGCATGAAAACAACATGGAAAACATAGTGATTACACAAAAGCACACTAAAAAACCTCAAACCTAAAAAAAGGGTGTCCATGGTTAGTATAAAGATTAGACGTAAAGTTTTACAAAGGAGACCCCACTAGTGTTTTTTTCTAATCGCTCGTATAGAGGGGCAAATCTTTTACAAATCTTTTCAGTAAGCATTTACACAGATATGATTTATATTGTAATTGTAAAAAGTTAGCTTTGGAGTCATTGATAGTGTTTCAGTCTGGCCAAAAATATGTTACTGTGTAAACAAGAGGCCAAAAAGCAAAGCCAAAAATTGCATTTTACTGTCCTGCATGGCTCTATCATGTAAACATTGTAACACAGTAACTCTGTAAGCAAATATAAAAATAGAAAGCAGTGCTTTCTAAATGTATTTTGTATTTCATTGTAGACAATATGAACACAAAATATTTCATGTTTTTTCTGGTCAACTTGATTTCATTTGTAAATATATAATTTTCTGTCATTCAGACCTGCAAAACATTCCAAAACAGGTTGGGACAGGAGCAATTTAGCGCTAGTACTCAGATAAATAGGCTTGAATTCTGATAGGTGATGTCACCAGGTGATTGTTATTGTGATTTGGTCCAAAAGCAGCATTCAGGAAAGGTCTTGACCTTTAGGAACAAAGATGGGCCAAGTATCACCAGTTTGCCAACAAATACATGAGAAAACTATGGAAATGTTTAAAAAAAAAAAATCCTCTTGGAGACAAATAGGAAGACATTTGGATATTTTATCTCCAATGGTGCATAACCTAATTAAAAGATTCAAGGAATCTGGAGTAATTTCAGTGCATTGAGGACAAGGTTACAAGCCTAGGCTGAATAACCGTGATCTCCGATCTCTCAGGCAGCACTCCATCATCCATCTATAAGCGATATCACCACATGGACTCAGGACTACCTTAGCAAACCTTGTCAAGTCCCACCAAACTTAGTTACGTCCACAAATTCCAATTTGAACTGTAGTATGCCAAAAGGAAGCCCTATGTGAACAGCGACCAGAAGCGCCATCAACTTCTCTGAAGACATATTTTCCAAGGACGCTCATGCATATTTCAACAAGACAATGCAAAACCACATTCTGCTCACATTACAAAATCCTGACTGAGCAGGAAGAGGATATGGCTACTTGACTGGCCTGCCTGCAGTCCTGACCTAGCTGTCTCCAATAGAGAATGTGTGTCACATAATGAAGCCTCCATACAGTTGCCCCCCTTAATGGTGTGTTCAGACCGCAGGCTTTGTCAGCGTCAGCACTGTCAAGATTAAATGATAACTCTACGGTTGAGGCCATTGGAGGAGCGTCACAGTATCTGCGGCGCTTTGTGAGCTTTGTCTCCGTGATCTTTTCAGGCTTTTCCTGCATTTGAAGCTTCAAAACTCATAACGCTAGCAACGCAGAAGTTCAGCTAGTTGAAGTTTTGACGGTATTAACGATCTTGACGCAGGACGGCAACCAATCCGAGCGCCTCCCTGTAGTGACGTTGCCCTACGTCGACGCTGCCTAGCCAACTACGATCCACAAGTGTTTAAAACATTCAGCAAAGAAAGTCCCGCCTATACGAGCTGTGCAAGCTTCAGCCTTAAAATGTATATTCAGTGTATATGCGTCGAACTAGTGGCTTTATGATAAGACTTGCTAGCAGGAAGAGTGGGACAAAATTACACCTGAAACGCTTCATCACTTGGCGTCTTCAGTCCTTAAACGTCTTTTAAGTGTTGTTAAAAGGCATGTAAACATTAGAAAGTGGTGAATGCTTTACAGTTCCAACTTTTTTTTTAAATGTGTTCCAGGAACCACATTTGGAATGTATTCATAAAGAAAAAAGAAATTAATTAGGAACACATTAAATGATATGTTGTTGTATTAATTTTGATGTAATACAAGTCAGATTAAATGTAGAGATCACTACTTTGCGTTTCCTATACTTTCACAACTTTTTCTAATTTTTGTTTGTAGCTGGCGTATAATGCATAATACGGTTTTGCTAATGGTGACTCTCCCTCTAGTGTGATGCCCTGGAGAGACGCCATTAGCCGGCATAAAAATAAGTGATACAATGGCTTACCATACTAACATTGTCTGCCCTCGCTTCTTTTCTTAGAATAATTCCAACTGGACAGTTTTGAGCCAAACCCGACGATAAATGATAGTGGACCAAAGAGTTCCGGTGTTGTGTGGTTTGTATGAATTATCGGTGGTGTGTCTCTGCACACCCACAGGACTCCCTACTTGTCTGACGCACAGCTGACTGCAGACAACTGGACACAGAGCAGAAGCGCTTCTAAATATGGCAAAGTGAATTACCAGATTTTACTCGCACTATCTAATTTAAGGCGTTCATTCATGCAACACTCACACTGCCTATGTCCAAGTACATGTTAAAGGCATTTTATTTCGGAGATTTCACTTTATGATATTTCTTTCAACAAATTAAAGGTGCTTTTCTTAGTGAGCAAACTTGCAAATCCAAATTAGGAGATGAATGATAACACAATAGAACGAAACCCACCGGCAGTTTGGGCTCCGTCTCTCTCTTACAGCAGTGACAGTAAAACTTCTGCTGTGGTGCGTCCGCAGCCTCCGCCATGTTTAAAGTGAGAAGCTGTCTCTGACAGTCTCAGCCCCCTCCCCGAAAAGTCTCCGTACAAGAAGTTTGGTCAAGCAAAAAAAAGTTGCCAAGGAATTTAAAGGGGCAAGCAAATTTCCAAATTGGGCTCCTGTGCACTTTGAAAAGGTAGACCGCTTTTTGGTTGGTTAAACTTAAGCCATTCCCTCTGGGCCACAAATGGGCGTTAATTTAATTTTAATTAAGGGTGTTTAATGATTTATAATGATCTAAACCCTTCATTTTTTCAGCCTCATCTGTAGATGAAACAAAAAACTTCAATACATTTCAAATACAAGCAATGAGTGGACGAATATCACTATTGTGTTTTTACAGAGGTTATAATTGGTTTAATGCAGAGACTTTTGCTAGGCCGATTCAAAACCTTTATTTAGTTTTCCTTTTTCTAACAATTCAAAGGTAGACTTGCTACCGGATGAATATACATTCATTGTCTGATCAGTTACAGCAGCAAAACATCCCACTCTATCACAGTTACCACCACTGAAATGGCAGTCAATATGCTAGACTAGTCTTTAAAGAGCAACTCACCCCACTTTCAGAAGCTTACTCCACCGACATATTCGCAAAATGCAGTAAAAGACAGCGTGAGGAGGGCTGGGCAGCATCAACACTTCTTTACTATTCCAACTCGGTACACAGATGTGGCTAATACTGGACTTATTTTATACTCCACAGTGGCAGGATGGCTACCATCAGCTATGGGGAGCCTAAGTCACGCCCTTCTACTTCCGGTCCATGTGTCCACGACTGCCAAAAAAAATTAATGAGAGTCAATGGAGCGATAAAAGTTATTTTCTTATCTAGTTTGAAATGCACCGTGGATCGAACATATGATGTCCGTGAATTTAAAAAACAAATTTTGATGCAGGGAAAACGTCGATTTTCGACCGGAGGCAAAAGTGACTTCACGTTTTGTGTGAAAACGTTTAGCGGACTACAACAACAGAAGAAGAAGGAGAACGAGGGTCGTAACCTCCAGGACGAAGAAAGGAGCATCAAACACGGAGAAAACCTCTATAAATCTAACCATGTGGAAAGTAGCAGCTATGTCTGGGGTAAAGCAGTCGGTGGAGTGAGAGCCAGCATGGAGGAGAAGTTCTGCAAGCTCTAGGTGAGTGTTTTACGTGCTATAGCTAGTGCTAGCTACCGTTAGCAAAATTACGTCATATATACGACTTCTGATTTGTAGGCATTTTAAATGCGAATTTTTACAATCAAATAAATCCCTAATCACTAGACAAACACATTCGAAATGTACTTCGTTAGTTATTTAAATCGTAAAGTACAACATATGTGTGATTCAGGATGTAGACAAAGCGGACCAGAAAATAACTTTTATCGCTCCATTGACTTCCATTCATTATTTTTTCGGTTCGGGGACCCATGGGCCGACCGGAAGGGGAGGAGACTTAGCCTCCCCATAGAAGCTGAGCCACTAGCAATGAACAATTCATATTAAAGCGCAGTGTAAAGTTTTACACTAAATAGTGTACTACACAGACAGTTTTCAGTAGAAAATTAATATTTTTACTAAGATACCACACAACAAAATCTGGCCTGTGATCAGTGTTGGGCAAGTTACAATGAAATTGTAAAATATATCACATTACTAGTTACGATGTCAAAAATTAGTAATAAGTAATAAAATAAGTAATAAGTTTGAATTACATATTACTGTCTTAAAAATGTAACTGAGTTACACTACTTTAAGTTACTTTTGGCAAAATATCTTAAATATCTAATGCGACTTCTAACCACCATAGCTTATTAATGTACATTTTACACAAGTGTCACACCACAAATACTGTATTTTTAACATTATATTATTAAAATTAAGTCTCAAGTTCCCATGGTAATGTTTGTTAAAACTAATCAGAAGAAGGTGCTGAAAGTGCTCATCACAATGATGGTTGACAAAGATGAGACCCCGCTGTTTGAAGTCTTACAACAGATGGTTAGGAAAATAGTGTGAATAATGCCGCTGTTTAAATGTACAGTCAATCTTTTCCTCAGCCGTCCTGATTCTCTGATGTTTTAGTTTTGAGCAACAGGAAATGGATGGTGGATCTCGTTCTACCGTACCCAACTTGATTTGGTCTGTTGCATTAGTTGGTCAGAAAAACAATTTAAAATGCATTTGTAACCTTAGTTAGTGAAATTGTAACTGGTAATATATTGCTGTATATTTTGTAAGTAATGCATTACATTACTTTGTTAATGAAAAAAGTAACCCGTTCCTGTAACTCATTGCTTTTGTAATGCATTACTCCCAACACTGCCTGTGATTGACATGATAGCTGCATGTGGCACTGACAGAGATGGCAAGAAAGATGGAGAACAACACGACCTACTTTGCCTCAAAGCAATCTTCCGAGCTGGAGGATTTTTCTCCACTTCCTTCTCCAGAGAAAAGGAGAGTTTCTGCAAAGGAGACTTGGGCAGAGACTCCACTTCTTTTACACCCCACAGTGGTAGGGTGGCTAACATCAGCCCTCATTGTAGAGAGAATAAAAAATCAATGTTTATACTAAGATGCACCAAAATAATCACCAGACATGACAGTTTATCAGCAAAAAGTTGATTTGGGGGCGAGTTGTTCCTAAAAGTGTCGTGTGTTCTTACACCAATGTTGGGGATTATTGAAATGTTTTTTGGAAATGTTGAAGTTTTTTCTCAAATTAACACAAATACAAACTCTGTTGAATAATCTTTAATCTGATTAGAGTAATTCAATTCAGGTTCAACCCTTCTTCATATTCTGTTTTCCATATTTTGTCCTCTTGATGCCAAAAAAGCTTGAAAGCACATCTTGTGTTTTCACATCTAGAATAGACTTTAAAAAATAAAGATCTCTTGTGAAGAATCTATTCGGTGCAAAATAATCCACTGCATGATTGAGTAGTCTAAGACAACGACAAGATACAGTCCGATTTGATTAAAAACAACAATGAAATAGCTTTAATTCAAGGCTAAACACAAATTCTTACACGCATAGCAACCATTATCCAGCCATAATGCATGTCGAGTTTATGGTGTTCAATGTTCACAACACAAAGGGGCACACACTCCAGTGTTTCTGCAAGTTTCAGATTTAAATTGAAGATCTTCAGGATAACAATTTCAGACAAATAATAGAAAAAAGAATTTAAAAACTTAATTAGAATCTAATATTGGTTACCATGAACATTTTATTTTAATTGCTTAAACTATAAAAAGAAAAAAAGCGCAGAATCCCTACAAGGCTTGAAATAAAAGGGTGAATGACCGGGCCTCGATGATCCATCACATCTTAAAAACCTCAAAATCCCTTAGCCAGAAGAATTAGCATAGACCTTGACTGAGACCTGTAGAGTTCTCAGTGAAAGTGGTTAAAAGGAAATAATAAAAAAATTAATAATTTAAGGAAAAAAACAATTAGTGAATAAGTATCCAAGTATAATACATGCAAATAAACCATAGAAAAACTGGCAAGGTTATAATGCCCCGTAACACAATGCAGCCTGGGAAAAAAGCCATACTAATCAATTAAAAATAAATACATGTACATATATAACAATCTTTTTGTTTTAAAAATAAAACAATCTCCTTTGTAATTCACAATAAGCAGTGAAAACAGCAGTAGACTGAAAGCGTGGCAGTACGTTTTATTTAAAACCAAAACAGTTTCAGTTATAATCTAAATCACATTTGCCTTCAACAGAGCATTTACAGATACTGGAAACAAAACATTTCCTCTTTACAGTGTGAGAAGATTTGGCAATACAGTACAGTAGTACTTTTATTTGTAACAACAACTAAATATTTTGTTAGTTAACACTTAAGCAAAACAGAAACGGTGTCTTAGGATGAGCTGCTGAGTTGTAGATATGAGTGTGAAAGTGGCAACATCTCTCTCTGCAAACATAAACTTGGTTATTTAAAGAAGCTGGGTACAAAGGCTTGGCAGACGGCATTGTTTCCTTCCTCCCCTGACACTTTGACAGCATTGGTTTTTATATTTTTACACAATTTTATCCTTTGCTTTTTGGTTAATTCAGTTTGGCAATATATGCAGCTCGTCCTGTACTCAATCTAAATCCCAAAACTCATGCATGACGACTGAACTTTAACTTTGACAGAGGTATTTCGACATAGCCCCCCGCAGAAGCGATTCTTCGATCCTAAATCGCCTCCTCATCTTGTTCTATCGAGGTGCAGTGAAGGCCCCCTGGGCAGCAGAGGCAGCTGCTTGGCGTACGGCCTGATTGGACATGACTTCAGTGGCGAACTCGGCCTGAGCCTTCTGGAAGCTGGCATCGGTTTTCCTGTACATGCTGTGGATCTGAAGCGAAAAAGAGAAGAGTACACTGACACCTGATATGTGCAGCAATTCATTGTCAAATTATCAGTACAATGAGAGTGAAAGCGATACCTGGAACCTGATATGTGGAGCCTGCTTGCTATCTGCTGAATGTATGGCATAAGATGGACCAGTGGTTTCTAACTTGGTGGTCCCTAGAGATCCCCAGGGGTCTGCACAATTTTGTCTGTGCTAAGGTTGCCACTATTATATTTGTAAATATTACATTTATTTAAAAAAAAAACTGTCTATAAAGCCTACAGTGCAAAACAGATAAAATAAGAAAACCTAGAACTGCTGTTTATTTTTTGCTAATAAAAGTTAGTAATTAATCACTTTTAATGAGTGTAAGCAGGTAGCAGTTGAGGTCGGGGTGTCTAGGCTTGTTTTGGACACAGGCAAGCAGGTCCTCAATCAAGAAAAGGTCGGGAACCCCCTGGAAAATGTCAGCTTTTTAAGCTGCAGATCATTTCATTTACAATATACAACTTAACCTCAAACACACTGCTTCATTATGTGAAGAAATTTAAAGAAATCAGGCAAAACATCAAAAGAGAATTGATGGTCTCCCTTTGGTACAATTCCCAGATGTCTGAATGTTTGATTCTCATCTGTTTAAAGGACTACAGGCAGGTGTGAAACCCTTAGGACTCTCTGGCTACTGTATGATTCAGGAGGGAAACAGATTCAGGCCCTGTCCACACGTAGCCGGGTATCTCACAAAACGGAGACATTTTTCTACGGTTTGCCTGTTATCCACACGTAGCCGGAGGTTTTCGGCACCAAAAACGAAGCTTTTTAAAAACTCCGGCCAAAGTGGAGATTTGCGGTTTCTCCGTTTTCAGTATCTACGTGTGGACGATTGAAAATGGAGTTTTAAGAGCCGTAACGCCACTTTCCGCGACAAAAAATGCTCCAACACCCCATGTGCGACCTGTGTTTACTCTCGAAAACAGCATTTATTTCCTCAGCGCTGTGTTGGTATCATCCATTGTTAATGCGCGACTTGTTTGTTTGCTTTTATAAGCTGTATGACTGCTGCATGCTGAAGAGAGGATATAAAGTTTCTCTTGGCGGATAGGACTGGGGAGAACTACTGCGCCCTACAGGTTTGCCACGTCTATGAATGTGCTGAAAAACGCATTTATCCTGTTACGTGTGGATGGAGATTTTTTTTTCAAGGAGCAGAGGAAAATCTTCGTTTAAAAAAAACCCCGGCTACGTGTGGACTTGGCCTCAGAGTCTCACATATTGATATGTTTTTCACTTGAGATATAATTTTTTACCTGAGATCTGTGGTTTTCCTCTAGGTTACAAATCCATTTGTTCTAACAAGAAGCACAATACCAAATTTCGACAATAAAACGAGGGTTGGCTGATTCCTTTTTCAACCAAATATTGCAAATGATTAGGAAGTACTTATTTATTTTCAAAGAACATCATCTCCAAATGTGTGCTTTTAATATTCAAGGTATAAAAACGGCCAATCACAGATTTGAATTATTTTCTAATGATTATATTTCCTTGACTGTACCTGTTTAAGACAGAATCAAAATGCCACTAATTCAAAAATCCCTCTTTACAGCCAGAGAACTACAGAGAATAAGCCACATATTTATATCATTCAAAATAAGTCATAATTTATTTACAACAAATATTTTTAAAAATTATAAAAACATCTGTGAGAATAAAGTCAGTGGATATATATAAAAAGCCCACACAACATGACTGACATTCTGTCAAAATGCAGCCTTAATGTGTGCTTCTAACTTTAGATTAGCCCTAAAAATAGAAAGCGACTGACCTTCTTTAACAGGAAAACCCCCATGGCGGTCTGGGCAGTGAAGAGGATGGCATTCATAATCATGATCACACCAGCGCCAGTATTTTTACTCAGAAGAGCCAAGCTCGCTATCCAGCCGCTGCATAGAAAAATAGGTTACAGTGAAACAAAGAGTGATGAGAGGTGCGAGAAAAAAACCCGCTTCCCAGCACAAATACATTTAGCTGTATTTGTCACCCAGAAGATAAAACTGCAGTGAATTAAATTAGATAAAGAATGAGAGATTAATCTGTTATAACCAGTTCAGGATGAAAATTGTAGCTTATAAGGAAGACACCTGGTCAGCAACACAAATAACATGAACATTAGTCTTAATCGTCACTAAACTTATGTTCTTGCTCTCCTTGATCTAGAACAGTGCTCCGTCTATATCATCAAGGCCTAAATTATACTGTTCTCATTTGGTTGTCTTCTTCTACTGGTAACTTTACATCTCAGAAAGTCAGTATTGGTCATGGTGTTCCACAGGGTTCAATTCTTGGCCCTCTTTTTGATTAATTTTTATATGATCCCTTTTTTCACCATTGTCATAACAATTTCAATTTCAGTTTATTTATATAGCGCTAATTCACAACACATGTCATCTCAAGGCACTTTACAGGTCATTCCAATTTATTCATATAAACATTCCAAATAGTTTAAAAGTTTTCTTTTTAAGGAAACCCAGCAGATTGCATTGAGTCATTTACTTGCACAATCCCTCATACAGAACAAGAACATAGCAGAACTATTACTATGCTGACGACACACTGCTGTATATATCCGTTTCTGTCAACAGTATTACACTTGAGGGTAAAACCTTTGAGTTATCTAAAGTTAAATGAGCAAGATAACATCAATAACCAATTATCCTTTGCTGAATCCACTATGACCATGTCAAAAACTTAGGTGAGACTAACAATAGCATCTTCGTTTTCCGACATGCTTGTTTGAATTTTATCATGTTCGTAAAATACCCCAAATCCCATCCTTCCTGACACATCCTGATTTAAAAGAAAAAAGATTTATGTCTTTATTTAAACTAAACCAAGATTGCTGTAATGCCCTATCTCCAGGAAACTAACAAGATTCACGAAATAGATTTCAACACTACAAAAAAAAAAAAAAAAAAAACAGCTAAACAAATAAAAATCTCTTCAATGGCTTACAGTAAAGAGATTAAATACGCTTCTTAAACTGTTTAAAGGCTTGAAATAACCTGACCCCTTCCTAAATTCCTGAGACACGCAATAAATGTATTCCAGACAGGCCCTTAAGGTTTTCAAGGGAAGGTCCTGTTATACCCATAATCAACTCCAGATCAGCGCTTTGTTCTTTACGTCATTATGGTCCTGTTTTCTGGATAGCTCCAATCAGTAACTACAGTCTCTCGTCATCAAAGCAAACTCAAAACAAACCTTTTTAATCAAGCTTCATCTAGTTTGTCTAAAAACTTCCATTTCTCATTCTCCATAGTTGATTGAATGAGACCCTACTTGCATTTTTATTTAAAACAATATACTTACCTTATGTTTGCTTGATTTGTTGTTTTTAATTATTTCTGGTGTTTTTTTGTTTTTTTTACATCCATCTGTGTAGTCACAAAGCTAGAGAAGTGGGTAAAAAATGATGAAGCAGCCCCTAACACAAAGATACCGAAGGAATAAACTGAACCTTACACAAAAAAACAGATGTCAAAAATCATTATTACATTATACTTTTCCCATTAAGCGATCATATTAAAAGACTGTAGGAATGATAGTTGATTAACCAAATTAAATGTAATCAAGTAGAAAAATAAAAAACAACTACTGAGTAGTGAAAAACTACAAATTTTATACCTGAATCCTGATCCAGGGATTCCAATAGTCATGATGACAAAGACGCAGACTTGAGCAAAGAAGATGAAGAAGAAGATGAAGAAGTTAAATGAGCTGTCACTCCTGCAAGAAAAAAAATTTAAATACATTATTTCTGAAACAAACAAGACAAAGTGATTTCTAAGGGTCAAAATAATATTTGCCATCTTCCGTCTGCACATGAAAGGAAATAAACAGCGGTGATTACCTGAAGGCTTTATAAACGGGTCGATACCAGCAGACAAAGGAGCAGGGGGTGAAGAGGAGGGCCCAAAGAATGGCGAGGCCAAAACCAGAACCATTGCTGGTGTCAGCACAAAACATAGCCAGGGAAGAGATCAGGTTGAAGAATAGGGTGAATGCGCAGACTGCAGGATGGTAGACAGAAAAATATATATATTTGAAGTGATTAATAAAAAGACAGGTGAGATAATAAACTCTAAATCCAACCTGTTGCATGCAGAAACACCAGGGTGTTGTGATTTTGTTTGAGCCAAATAAAAACTATTTTAAAATGTTTAAATGGTTAAATCTTTTAACCCTTCTGAGTCTTTTATCTGTGCTGATGTATAAGGCGTAATATATCATGGCAAGATTGTTTATTTTGTGCTTTATTTTCATTTTCCTAAAGTGTTTTTCTTTGTGTATTTGTAGTGAGACCTCGGAAATTACGACTTCAGACTTGGGAACATGAACTGGAAAGAATTTTTTGTTACCCCAACTTTGAGATCCAATGTGCGTCAACAATAGTGAGCCATGGTGGAAACAAGGGGAGTGCGTCCAAAAATCCATGTTGCATGTAGAGCCTGCAACTCTAAATTGAACAAATTTGAAAATGGTGTTTTCATTGGAAAGCACGGCTTAAAACAATGTCTGCAAGAGGCACTACAAACATTGGCTACCTGGGCGTCACCTAATTGGAATGAGCTCCTGGGATAAATTGAACGCAGTACTATTCACATTCAAAATGCAGATTTTGAATAGCATACCAATGCGATTTGGCTTCTATTTAGAAATCGCCTATCATACCCTTGTATTTAAAATCCTTCAAAATTACAAATTTTATTGATTTCCAATAGGTAAAGATATATTGTCTTTCACATGTACAGATCAAAAATATTTAATCTTACGTTACAAAAAAAATACAAATTCTCCAATATGGGAATGAAAAAACCAAACAAAAAAATAACCACATCATTTTTATTATTATTTATGTGTAGAACTGACGTTAATAGTTACTGGGATTAAGAAAAAAAAAATCTAATTTAGGAAAAATGTGTTGATACATTCTATGATTATCTGTAAAAGGATTTTTATAAAAAGTATAGTAAGGACTTTATTTGCAATTGATCTACATTACATTCTGGGATCCCAGAATCTGTCTGACTTGTTTCACTTGCAGGCTCCCTGCCGGGAATTTATATAATTTCTACCTAATAGCTTTTATATTGCCTTCTAGTAGTGCAGCCTTACATACATTTTAACCTAGAGAGCACTTCGATAGTACCTCTTTGTAAGAAGTGGTACATAGAGCAGTACTTATTACTTAAAAATGGTATTCATAAAAATAACTGGATGCATTTTATGGTAAGAAGAGTTAAACTGGGGATAAAGGGGCAAATTGGCAAAAAAAATTAAAATGCAACTTATGCATTTTCTCTGCAACTTTCTGAGGTTTTTTTATTCAAATATCCATGCAGTTTGTATTTATATATTTCAGTCTGGTTAAATAAGTTAAATAAGAGAAAACTGGTAAATTAGAAATTTTTTTCATCAAATTCAAACCTATATATCCAATAATTCCTTATTTAATTCACAAACATTGTCACAATTCCACCACATAACAACATAAAGGTTCAAATAAGCGATTCAATAATAAGTTATGTCTAGTAGGAGTTTTTGTAAATATCTGACCAGAATTGTACTTGTATATATTTTAGTTAGAGAGACTCACACATCCAGAAGTAGTACATGATGGTGACAGTACGTTGGAAGCGCTGGCTGATCTCCAGATTGATGTCCTGGTAGAAGCAGGGCCCCACAGGACAGAACGAAGGCAGTGGGGGCCAATTATTCTGACGAGCTGGAGAGAAGAACAGAAGCAGGTAAAGCTGATGAGAGCAATCCCTTTTTTTGTGTACTTATTTAATTAACCGAATCTAATAGAAACCTTGGAGGGCACTGGTTAAAAACGTTCCACCATTTAAAGAGAATCATATGCTGAAACAAAAATTCCAGCTTTGCTGTGTCTTACTGGCACCAGGTCCGAGGCTGTGTGACTGCAGCTCCCGTTCCCTCCTCTCCAACTCCTGGGCTTTCTTCTCGAGCTCTTCCTGCTTCCTCAGGAGCTCGGCTGTGGTGGCATTCACTACAGGCTTAAACACAGAAAACAGAGGGCAAACTGGAGGTCAGCTTTCATAGAAAAGGGGCTCCGTTTATTCCTTAAATAATTGGAAAATGATCTGGAAATGTGTAATCTACAGTGTAGCTTCAGATAAAAAAAGTTGCTACAGTTGGGTCGAAGGAGTGACACGTGCTTAGGATAATAATTTGTAGAAGATCACAAAAGTATTCCTACCTTTTGAAATTACTCACATTTTAAACAAAAATCAGAAAAGTATTACTTAGATTTGTATGCAGCAAAGATGTTTTCTTCTAGGATTGTCCTGTAATTAGTTTTACATCAATTCTGGCCCTGCTAACGAAAAACATCCTTGCAGTCTGACGCTGCCGCTACCATGTTTCTCGACAAGGATGCTGTGTTCTTAAATCATTTTCTGCCACATATAAGGTTTTACAAATAGACTGAAAGGTTGGAATGTCCCATCTTAGAGTATATTTTACACATTTTGCCATGTCTTTTAGATAGCCTGTGGCGAAATGCAAGTACATCTGTTATGGCTTCATCACGGCACATCCAAAAAGGCCAATTTTGTGTAGGGCAGCTTCTCTGGAGAGACTTATAACCTCATAGCTGCTTTGCCGACTAATGCTTTCTTTGCCAAGTTCAGAGTATACTATTGCAAGACAAACTTTTCATATTTTTATTTAAGATCACTACTTTCTATAGTGTTTCAGAAAAAAAAAACCCTCAAATAAAACATCTTAAAAAGTACAACGGATATGGACATTCTTGAAAGGCAAGGTATGACCTCTCTATCCTCTGTATTAATTTGGGCATCCACATATTTTTGGGCACCTAGCTTCCACTAAAACAGAAAAAAAGCAAACAAACTAGTGTAAACTTCTCACTGCAACACCAGTACCTGGGCGTTATAAGAGCCATAGTTGCGAGGCTCAGTGGGTGTCGTTCTGCTGGGAGGCGTCTGTGCGGGCGCAGGTACAGATGGAGAGGAGGCTTCATATGGTGGTGGAGGCTACAACATATTTGTTTAAGAGAGGAAAAACAAACACATTCATCAGTGTGATTAATTAAAAAACAACATGGAGGAAAGATTTCACTGACAGAAGTAAACGAAAACTTTATAAACATTTAAATTATTAGGGATGTGTATTGGCAAGAATCTGGTGATATGATACGTCTCACAATACGGGGGGGGGAACGATGTGAAATATTACAATACTATGAATAACACTATGTATTGTGGTTTTTAAAACTAAATTTAACTCTAGAAAAACGTTACAGCATTGTTTTCATATATAAACACATGCCGTTTTGTTACTAGATCTAGTTATTCCACTGGAACAAAGAAGGTGAAAACAGCCACCACCTACCAGTCATGCTTTTAATTTTACAACACAAATGACTGTCATCATTAAAGGGCATACTTGCCAACCCTCCCGATTTTCCCGGGAGACTCCCGAAAATCTCCCAGGGCCACCATTCTCCCAAATTGCTCCCGATATTTGACAGTGTTGCATATCATATACTCTCCCTTTTTCTTATGCGAGAGGGATCGAGAATAAAACGTGTTACATTTTAAATACGTGAACAGTTTCTTCATTCCGGACATGAAAATCCATTAAGTGTTTGGCGAAAGTTGCCGTTTTGAATCAAAAATAGATCACCTACGTGACTCTTATGTCTATGAGGAAAACAATCAGTGACGCACGGTGCGGCAGCGAGCCACAAGTTTTCAGAAGTCTTTGCATTTGGTCTGGCAAAAACCAACATTAGTGTCAAGATCAGCAGACTTATTTGCTTTCTTAGCTTGTGCTGCGACCAAACTAAGAAAATATACTTTCTCACTCTCTCCTGACACAGAGACTCCTACCAGTATATATATATATATATATATATATATATATATATATATATATATATATAATTTCCTATTTTTTTTTTAACCCCCGCTTTTGAAAGTCTCCCCAATTCTGAGGTCTCAAGTTAGGCAAGTATGTTAAAGGGTCCCATTCAAATTGTAAAAAAAACTAAAATGTAAATTAAATATATCATGACAAAAAATATAGCAATATATCAGGGTATCAATATTTCTTACATCCCTACAACTTACTCATTTAAAATCCTATTACTTCAAAGCAAAATAACACAGTAAGGTTAAGAAAAGCAATACAAATGTTTTTCCTACTATCCATCCTTACCCCAGCTGGTTTATCAAATGGGTTGTAAAGGTCCAGCGTAGCATACTCTGTGTTGCTACTATGCTGAGTCACTGCAGGGTCCTGGGAGGCAAAAACAGACAATATTATAATAATAATACGACTTCTGACCCATTTCCCAGACGGGACTTTGATTTTATAAAAGATACAAAGTCATTAAGGAGGACAGACGGGCCCAGCACGTCACATAAGCAACAGCGGGGACCCTCTCATCCACAGGCTTCCTGACGCCCACCTGGAAAGGGTTCTGGTCCTCCGTCGGTTCTGGGAAGCTGGTGTACTTCGACATGTCGGCGGCAGCTACCGCCTACAGCGGATGTATACGTTGGCTAAGCTAATGCTAACAAGCCGATCTAAACGAAGCTTTGGTTGCTGTTTCTTGACCGAAAAAAAAAGAAGGCGGCGGATGTTTCTGCTGTCGCTCTACTCTATGAGAGATCGATGGCTACAAGGGTGGCTCGCTGATCACCTTTTTAGCTGCTTACATAATGTTCGGAGGCTGGAGAGGCGCTTCTGTTTCTGCAGCAGCTGCTATAACGTCCAGTTGGAATCGTGAAGTCGAGGAAGAGGAGAGGGAGATCAGATATTTTCTGCTACAGGAAAACAAGAAGCAGGCAGCGGTCATGTGACTTCTGCTGCGGCATGAGTCACGTGTAAAAGGTCGCAGGCAGGAAAAACAGACACGTTCAAAATTATATATATATATATATATATATATATATATATATATATATATATATATATATCAAGGGAGTAGATTTGATTTTGAGATTGGTGGGGACACAAAAGTGCTCCAATGCAGCACTTGAAAGTTGAAGTTTTTTGCATTAGCAATCATAATTTAACATTATGCAGAAGTTATAGGTTAAAGTAACTAATGAAAGACAAAAAGGCAAATTCGAAAAGCTCTAATCTTTACTCTTTAGTGCAGGGCTGCAGTGAAACTGTGCATCATGTCAATTAGCTGTTGATGCTGTAATGTTATTTGTGCCAGGTTGGTTGGGCTTGTCCAGAATATCCTCCTGATTACTGCCACTCTCCCTGCTGCTCTCTCCACGTGGATTGGATTCCTTAGGAATCAACCACAATATAAATTTGAAAACCATAAAGCAACTACTGTAAACAAATACACATTAGTAATACACAAAGAGGCCTCTTAGATTTAAGGCACTGATTTTAAAGCTAAATGGTGGGATTTTTATTCGGATCATCATCATAGTAACATTTTTTAACTGCTGTTATATTCTGTGTGTGAAGGCTTGTTTTATTCTAATGTTTAAACTGTTTTTATCATGTAAAGCATTTTGTTTTTCTGTTTGCATGAAAAGCTCTTTATAAATAGATTTGATTTGATCTGTCACAGTGCTGAATCTTATGACTCTGCATATTGGCCTGGAGTTGTAAGTTTGAAGTGATGTCTCCGAATGTAATAACAGTTACAGCACCACAATCAGAAATGTTATCCATAAAATTCAAAGTGTCAGAGAAGGTTCTATTTTTCTTTGCTTTAAGTAGCCCCATATTTTATTTTTTTATTGAGTGCTTTAGCGTTTAGGGAGGATTGTGGTTAGGATAAAGCTGAATCCATAACGGCGAGAAGCTACAATAATAATACAGGCTACAGCTTCACCTGCAGCAGGGGAGAAAATGGCTTGATATGGGCTGCAGCTTCCTCATCTAGGACGTCGGAAATCTGTGAGGGATGGCAGATTTTTATCAGGTCACCAGGAGAGAACAGAGAAACCACTGTCAGCCTGAAGTGAGGGGAGGAAGAAGGCTTGTAGCTGGTGGTACCAGCAGAGAAGGAGGAGGTCTCCATGGTGATCATAGAGCTGGAGCAAGATCAGCGATGTTGTCTCCTTCAACTCGTGTGTTGGAGCAGGCTTCCGTCAGGTAGTGGTAGCAGGTGAAGTCGGTGTGTAATAGATAAGAGAAGCCGACGGCGAGGAGGGAGAAGTCGGTATAGCAGCAGAGAAGCAGGAGGTCTCCGCGATGATCAGAGAGCTAGGGTGGCTGCAAGGCGATAGATTCGGAGTCTCAACAGACTGAATTATCAGTACTGTCGTGAAGAACACAGATCAGCAGATGGAGACATTAACGGATCAATGTCTGAGAGATGTGAGGTGAGTCAAAAGTCTTTTAACTTTTGAGAGGATCTGTGTTGTCATGATGACTTTGTGACTGCTTTTTGCTGGAGTTTGCTAAGTCTGCCCATGTCCTCACCCACTACCGTTTATCTGAGATAGTATGGAAGCACAGCCTACCCGTTCTTGGCCTTACCGTGCCGTTTGATTGTGTTTAAAGCGACCGTAGTGGAAAAGGGATGTACAGTAAGCGTTTGATTAGGGCCCCTCCATAAATGCTAAAATTAATCAGAGATGTTACTCCGTTTGATTTTGTTGTTTCTGTATAGATTATTTAAGATTTTTTAATTGTTTATATTTTTGTGTAGTAACTAGGCAAATCTCTTTGTAAATTACTTTTAAATATTTTTTTTAAATAAAAATCTTTTTTTTTTTATGTTGCAAAAATATTTAAATCAAATCTATTGAAAGGAATTAAAATGTATATACTGTACCTATAGACTGTAAATATATTAGACAAACCCTCTGGTGACCTCACTTATATGTTTCTAAAGAACAGAAAATAAAGCCAACTCGACGTTTCTTTTTTTTTTTTTTTTTTTTTAAAGCTTTATTAATAGAATACAAATCACAATCAGAACATAAATGTCATCACAAAACCAAGGGACAAATACCATATAATACATTAATGAATAACGTATATAAATCAGTATATAGGTATTCAAAACAAATAAAAGTAAACAAATCATACATAGGAAAAAAAAGGCAAGACGTATTACAGTTCTCCAAAATAATCTTGAATGATGTTAGCAGTGTGTATACATTTCTTATATTCAATTTTTTTTTGATACATTCCAAGTAGTTTTTCAGATCATTCCTAAAAACAGGAAAGAAAGGTCGAGCTTTTGAAAATTTGGATTTATGTATGTGGAATTTTGCAAATAAAATGATCAAATTAATCAAGTGCTGCATTTTTCGGTCTTTATTACTGTAATATAAAAGAATATCTTTGGCTTTTAAAGTAATTGGTTTGTTGGATTGTGAAGTGATGTAAACTTCAATTTGTTTCCAAAAGATCTGTGAAAAATTACATTCAAAGAAGAGGTGTTTAACTGTTTCCGCTTCAGCGTTGCAAAATACACAGTTGACATCAATAGTGACAAATTTTGATAGAAATGTGTTGGTGGGGTAAATGTTGTGTATAATTTTAAATTGGATTTCTTTAATTTTGTTTGAGATAGCAAATTTATGAGGAAGGAGCCATGTTGTTTTCCAATTAATATCAAGGAAACAGGAGGACCATACAAATTTCCCCCTAGGTGTAATTTTCCTCTTCCTAAAAAAATGGTTCCTTATGTGTTTATTGCTACAATGTTGACTCATAATGTTTATACCACTAATAAAAAAAGTAAAGTCAACTTTTTCAGCCTCTTGCCTTCCATAATAACCTTTTATTAACTGGTGAATGCCACTCGGGATAGCATTGATCACAGTTTGAAATTCTTTATAGGTAACAGGGAAGATTTTGGTTCTAAGAAAGTCTTCATAACTAAAAATTTCACCTTCCTCATTTAGTAAATCCATCCATCCATTTTCTTTACCGCTTAATCCTTAATGGGTCACGGGGGGTGCTGGTGCCTATCTCCAGCTGTCAATGGGCGAGAGGCAGGGTACACCCTGGACAGGTTGCCAGTCCATCACAGGGCAGGACAAACAGGACAAACAACCATGCACACACTCACACCTAAGGACAATTTGGTGACATCAATTAACCTGACATTCATGTTTTTGGACTGTGGGAGGAAGCCGGAGTACCCGGAGGGAACCCACGCATGCACGGGGAGAACATGCAAACTCCATGCAGAAAGGCCCTGGGCCGGGATATGAACCCACAACCTTCTTGCTGCAAGGCAACAGTGCTAACCACTGCGCCACCGTGTGTAAATCCTTAAGGTAAATTATTCCTTTGTCAATCCAATGTTCCAAAAATAGTGATTTATTTTTCCTAATTATAAATTCGTTATTCCAAATAATAGTCTTATGTGGAGAGAAGTTGTGGACAAAGCATAATTTTGCTGCTGAAAGAACTTGTTGATGAAATTTGGATAGTTTTAGTGGTAACTTTGAGACATCATAATCACAATTTAAGAGAAAAGGCAATCCTCCAATTTTCCCAAATATATTCTGTGGTATAAAGAACCAAAGGGATTCTGGCTTTTTTAAATATTTTTTTATCCATTTTGCCTTAAAGGTATAGTTCATGTCCATAAAGTCTAACAACTCCATACCACCATCACCTCTTGGGGCTGCTAAGATTTCTTTTTTTAAATAATGGCATCTGTTTTTCCAAACAAAACTAATTAGGGTGTTATTTATTTCCTTGCAAAGGGACTGTTGAACAAAAAGAGAGAGAGAGTAGGATATACAAATCTAGAGATACCATCTGCTTTGCTCAAAAGAACTCTTCCAAACAGGGACAAATCTCTTTGAAGCCACATATTGAATATACTTTTAGTTTTTTGTATTTTAGGTTTAAAATTTTTTACTTGACGTTCAACAACATCTTTAGAAATATGAATTCCAAGATACTTAACACTTTTTTTAACTGGTATATTACAAATGAGTGTTTCATTTGTGTTGTAAAGACATAGTATTTCACATTTTGTTAAGTTAAGTTTTAACCCTGATGCAACAGAAAAAGTGTCTATCAACTTAAGTACTACCTCTATATGTTGTTTATTTTCAAAAAATAAGACTGTATCATCTGCCAATTGAGTTATCCTAATCTCTCTCTCGAAGATCTTTAAACCTCTAAAGACATTGCTCTGTCGAATTTGTATTGACAGTAATTCAACGACTATAAGAAAAAGAAATGGAGAGCAGGGACATCCTTGACGAACTGACCTACAGACTGAAAATCGTTTTGTAGTATTTGGGAATAACATGACACAGCTGCTAATATCTTTGTAGAGCATTCTAATATAAGATACAAAGTTTTCACCAAAACCAAAAGTTTGAAGGGCTTTGAATAAAAATTGATGCTCTACACTGTCAAATGCTTTATAGAAGTCCAAAAATAAAATTAAAGCGTCTGAATCAACATATTCAGAGTAATCTATTAAATCAAGGATAAGTCTAATGTTACAACTTATGTGACGATTGTTCATGAAGCCAGTTTGAGTTTCATTTATGATTTCGCTTAAACCTTTTCTTAGACGCCTGGCAAAAATTAGTGAGAGTATTTTATAGTCAACATTGAGCAACGTTATTGGTCTCCAGTTATCTAAAAGAAGGTGGTCTTTGTCTGGTTTAGGAAGTAAAGTTATTATACCTTGTTTCATGGTTGTGGTCATTTCTCCATTGTTAGTACATTCTTTCAGCATTTCGAAAAAAGGGCTTTCGATTATATCCCAAAAACACTGGTAAAATTCGATAGGGAGACCGTCCATTCCTGGAGATTTACCTTTTTTCATTTTGTTTACAGCTTCAAGAATTTCAGCTTTAAAGATCGTTTTTTCGCAATCCAATTTAAAATCGTCTGATATTTGAGGACTGAATTCTTTTACATTGTTGATGAATTCTTCGCCTTTTATTAAGTTATAATTCGAGCTGTATAGTTTCGAATAAAATTTAAAAGTGAGGTTTGATAAATCAACTGGGTTAGAGATTACATAATTATTTATTTTTAAAGATGTGATATTATTTCTTTTATAATTCCTTTTCTCTAAGGCAAAGAAATAACTTGTATTCCTCTCACCTTCCTCTAACCATTTAGCTCTGGAACGTATAAAGGCACCCTTAGTCATATTGATATATAACTGATCTAAATCGTCTTTCAATTTTACCAGTTTAATTCCTTCCTCTACAGTTAGGGATCTTTTATTTACAAGGATATTTAGTTCCTTCATCATTTCAGATTCCTTAATCTTGCTGCGTTTTTTCATTTCTTTACTGTGTCTAATAGCAGATTCTCTGATTTTAAATTTAAAGAATTCCCATTTTTGTATATTGCTTAATTGTTTCCCATTAAAAATGTCTCCCGCAATTGCTTTGACTGATTTACAGAAAGCTTCATCTTTCAGTAATTTACAATTTAATTTCCAATAACCACGTAATGTTGCCTTTTGTTCTAGAGGATTAACAAAAGAAATTACTATCATTTTGTGATCTGAGAACGGGGCATAACTATGCGATATTTGGGAAACATGTTGCATAGTGTAAGAAGATACTAACCACATGTCTATACGAGATTGTAGAGAACCACTAGCGTTACTCCATGTATACTCTTTTTGACACGGATGCATATATCGCCAGGCATCTACAACATTAAGTTGCTCACCTAAATATGCATTCACTTTAAATCTTGAACTGGAGGGCATTCTTGCTGGTAATCTGTCCATTGAATCGTCAGTTGCATCATTTAGGTCACCACCAATAATTAAATGAGCCTCTTTATATTTTTCTTTAAGCTTCTTAAGTTTTAAAGTCAATTGGACAAACATATTCTTTGCAAGAGCATTATTATCATGACCATAAATGTTGTTTACCATCAGAATCACATTGTTTACTCTAAGTACCAAAATAATCCATCTACCTTCTTCAGATAAATGAGATTCTATAACATCCCCTTTGAATTTATTAAACAGAATAGCAACTCCAGCTGAGTTGTTAGAACCATGACTTAAATATATTTGGTCACCCCATTGACTTTTCCAAAATTTACTGTCATCTTCACACGAGTGTGTCTCTTGTAAACAAAATAAATCCGCATTAGACCTCCTACAAAACAGAAAAATTGCCTTTCTTTTGGTTATGTTACGAATACCATTGACATTGAGAGAAAGTACTTTAAGGTTAATGAAATTATTGGTTGCCATAAATAAGGAATAAATAAAATAAAAAATAAAAATTAGTTGGATGCCGGTAAACAAGAAAACAACAACAGGAAACAACAAGAAAGAGCTTAGGAAGGCTCTCTACCTTTAGAAAAAGTTAGAAATTACTCTGAACATTATGGGTATCAAGCATATAAAATTAACCGTTTTGAGGCCCTAACATTTGTCATACTTGACTTTTTTGTTCGTTTTTATTTATTTTTTTCCCTATCATGGTCTGCAAAGACTGGCATCTCACGCAGTGAATTTTACCCCATCGATGAAGACAATCGGCCCTTGCCATCTGGTTTTTTTCCCATCCTTACGTGCCTGTTCAACCAGAGGCCACAGTTTATTTCGGGAGTCCTTCTCTGAGCGGGTTAGGTCTTCAGCTATACGCAGGTTCATCTTCTTCAAAATGTCAGCGTTACGTGATTCTCTCCAGATCTTGATCCTGAAGGACTGCAAGTTGAATTGGATGATGACCGGACGCGGTTTGTTGTCATCCCTCGGACGCCCCACTCTGTGTACCATGTCAACCAGGAAACCTAGCTTACTTTTTACATTCGGTGCAATCTGGCTCAATATTTGGAAGACTTCTTGCTTCACATCTTCGTTTTCTTTTTCTGGGAGGTTAATGAGACGCAGATTCCATCTTCTGCTATATCTTTCCCCTTCTTCGGTTTATTCTTTCAGTTCATCCACTCTTTTATCCAACGTTGTTACTTTATCCTCCGTTTCTTTAGCTTGAAAGCTAAGGCCTTTCATCACTTCTTTTGCCTCCTTAATGTCTGTAGTGTTTTGTTTTAGTTGCTGCTCAAAGACGGAGAAACTTCGCTTTAACTCACATATGGCTTGGAGGATATCAGAGTTAGAAACCATGTCTTTCTCCTTGTCTCCACATAGTTTCTTCGGGTTTGGACTTTTGCTGGGCGTCACGGGAAGAGGAGTGCATAAGCCGGAGAAACCCTCCTCTGCCTCCATGTCCATCACCAAGCTTCCTTTTATGGCCTTTTTTGCGTCTCTTTTCGAGATTTGAGTCAATTGAGCAGTGTTAATATTAGCTTCAGAAGTTAGCTTACTGTCGCACGTGTCGGAGAAATAATGTCCAGACGTCAGACTCCCCAACCTGTCCTTTTAAACTTTTCAATCCTTTTGGTTGATGTCAAGCCGTTTAACAAGCCATTCAAACCGTTAGCCTCTTCAATTTTCCATCAGATACTCTATAATGTTACAGAGCTTAACGCTTACACAACTGCTACAGCCGCCATCTTGCGCGACCGCCCCAACTCGACGTTTCCCACTCGTTCCCACTATATTCCCTGCGTCACTCGCCTCAACACTCTCAAAAAATACAAAAATGGGCAAAGAGGTGGAGCTAAGAGGGGTGATGAGGGTGGGGGTGGAGGGTTGACACTCTGAGCCATGTCGCTACAAGCTAGTCAGAAGCTAGCCCGGAGCTAACTGAAGCTAATGTAGTCTGCAGCCGGTTAGAGGATGAGGACATGGACTGCTTACCTTAGCTTAACAAAAGCTCCAGCAATAAGCAGTCACAAAGTCACCATGACAACACAGATCCTCTCAAAATGTAAGACTTTTGACTCACCTCATATACTCAGACAGAACCGTTCATGTCTCCAGCTCCTGTTCTGTGATCTTCACACCAGTACTGATCTAACCAGCGATCATCCAGTCTGTTGAGACTCCTATGCTGAAGCCTTCCAGCCGATCTAGCCGACTCCTGCTCTCTGATCACCGCAGAGACCTTCTGCTTCTCTGCTGTAACCAGTGGCTATCAGCTTTCTTCCTCACAGATACTGCAGGTTCACTGCGGCTTCTCTGACCTCTCAAGCGCCGACTTCGCTGCTCTGCTGCTACCTGACCGGTCGCCTGCTCCATCCCTTGAGTGGAATGATATAACAGCCCTTATCGAGCTCCATTCCTCTTGGCAACCTGACAGAAATTCTCTCCCCGACTGCTGGCGAAGCTTCAGGTTGTATCAAGTCCATTCTCTCCCCCAGTGCTGGCAAAGCAGAGACTTCTTGGACGGTGTAATCAATACCACAGCAAGCCACCGTTGCCCCATAAGTGCATGATTAACATCCAAAACCAAATAAAAACTGCAGAAGCAACTGATAGGGAGGTTCAGAAACATGAAATGGCCAAAGTCTTAACATTAGTCCCAGGCTGAAGGTCTTCACTGAGCTTGGAGGGGGGGATGAGCAGACTTCAACGCAAGCTGTTAGCGTTAGCCACCATTAGCTACCAGAGTTAGCTATGACGGACCTGTCAATCAAATGGGCAGTCCCCTAATTATTCATAGTTAGAAGAGTTAAAAAAAAATGTAATGTTTTATCTGACTGGAAGTAATAATAATGCAGTGCCCAAGCCAGAGTCCTGACTTAAATCTGATAGATAATCTGTTGAGGGAGCTAAAGATTAGGGTAATGGAAAGAATACCTTCCATCCTCAAATCTTGGAGCTTATTACCAAAGATTAATCATCAAAATACCAGGGGAAATTAAATATGTTAAACAAAAGATGTTTATCAAATATAAGGAGGGTTTGATTTCTATAATGCAAATGAAGATTTTTCATTTATTGTTCAGAGGTGTTTGACTAATTTTCGGCATGCCTTTTTAGTAAGTGTACATAAAAACACCAAAAATAATTTAAGTTTAAACCAATACTCCTTTTGTCTTGTTTTATTTCCACTTAAGAGATGCTTGTCTGATTTTCTATCAATAACCTGTTGATAAAATGAAAAACATATTTATCTCTAAATTAACCAAGGATATATAGCTTTGGACCTGTAACTTAATCGGACAAGACACCTAATGTCAACCTGGATTAATATTAAAAAGGTAATTATCCCTTTTACCAGTAGATGTCCCACTTGTTCATCGATTACCTCAGATGGCATAAGTGGGATTTGAACACCCAGTTTAATTGATGTCTGACCAGCATACTTTAAAACTGTAAATTAGTTTTTCATCACGTTAAACTTTTGTATTTTTTAAAACACCAGTTTTTTAAAATCAGCATAGCTTCTCATCCATTATGTCCGTCATCACAGGTCGAGCAGCAGCAGACAGGATTTCTTCATGTCCACCAGTTTATGCCCATCTATGCACATTTCATGCCTTGCTGCCCTCGCACAATCAGGCCTGCTCTCTTTTAATCTTCTTCTCCTACTACGAGTCACATGGGGTCACATGGAGGAGGATGGTCATGAGATTTTGTTACAAACATACTATTCAAACTCCAAGTCCTTTGACCTGCTTTTACATATGATGTCCCTCTCCTCTTACTGGAGATATCTTCACACATCAACTTCCAAATTAAAGAGTAGGGGAATATAAATGTATATACATTTAATAAATGTGAATTCCATTTGTTTGAAACCCTTCTTACTATGATTCCCATCAATAAAATGAATCATATAATGAACTTCAAAAGTGTCCCGCAGAAAATTGAGTCAAACTAAGAGTAATTTAATGCAGGATAAATTCAGCCGTTCTGTGGAGGCCTTAGAGGTTTGTTAGGGAGGATTAGTGAACCAACAGCATCTTGAAAGCCAAAGACCACAGCACACTTGTACGTTTAAAGCTGGATTAGGATATAAAATATTTCCATCTCATAGATATCTCACAGAGCACTGTTTAATCAATTTACTCACACTGTAAACCCCAATGTTGAGATTACTTAGTTACACTGAGTAGCTGAAACTCAATATTCTGAAAAAAAATATTCCAACTCAAATGTGTTGAGTTAGTTCAGCAATTTCTTTTGTATTGAGTACAAGTAACACAAACATTTTGAGTGACCTAATTATTATATTTCCCAGGATTCTTAGGGGCATGTTTTTGACACCATGAGTGACTTGGAAGTATGTTGTATTGAGATAGCCATTGTGACCAATAACCATTTATATCATAATTCAAAGTGGTGTCAAGGTTAATTCCACAATCACAGTGATTACAATTCTGCCAACAGTATCACTTGTATTGAGAATTATTGTACTAAAGAGCATAAGCATATATTGTATACATGTGAGTTATCTATAAGTTCCTGTCAGTTTTACAAAAGAGCATCATACTAATGTAACTTAATGGTAGCGTATACCAAATGTGTGTATACATTTTATAAATTAAAGTTGCATGTACCGAAGATTTTTGAGTTGGCTTAAGACTTAGAAAATATATTTAACATAAACTCAAAATATTTAAGCCTTGATATACTCAAAAATCTGAGTTTATGAACTCAAAAAATATGTGGCAACTGATTGCCTCACTTTTTTCGAGTTCTGCCTACATATTCGGGTTTACAGTGCATATTAAAAAGAGAAATACACAACTACAAACCTGTCACGACTTGGGATGCAACGCTACCACTTTTTTCAAACTGATACTGTACGATGCTTTGATTTGAGTACTTGCCGATACCAAGTCCCAATACCGATACTTCTACCACACACAAAAAAATGCAATGAATTGGAAGACAGTTTTTTTTTTCTTCACTGCTTGTTACAACAAATCATGGTGGATTAGTTAAAAAAAAGAAAATATTGATAAAAATGACCACTAAGCTAAAATTTCAAGAGAAAAAGTAAACAGTTTGTGTGACATCATTGCAGATTTTCCACATTTTAAGTAGCGGTTCATGATACCGATACAGTACATAACAACAGTATCGGAGCTTCCCTAACTAGGCATGGGTACAGATATATTCAGTGCCATTATGGTATTGGTTCTGACATAAACGGTAGTAGCCAGACCGAAAAGACAATATCGACAATATCGACAAAGTTTTGCCCATATTTGTAATGGAAACGCAGCTACTGACGTGTGTATATTAATTTGGCGTATTGGGTTGATATGATTATAAGTTCATAAGTTGTCTGTGGGAGTTTTCCTTAGCATCCACTTGGGATGTCAGCTCGCTGTGCGCGGTGCCGTAAATGTGCCATATTCATGTTGATTTATGCATGTTGGTATACTGTATAGCTTCAATACATTTCATAGTGCTATCTCATTAGCGGAAGTAGCTGTGTACATCTTCCCAATAAGAGCATACATTTCCTGATTTGATTTTTCTGAAATATTTAACACAGACTGGTGATTTCCAAATGTTAAGTTTATTCATATATTTTGGTTATTTCTACTACCTTAGTTGTGTTTGTTATTTTTCATGAGACTACACATATTAAGGTGATTGTGGAGTTCAGAACAAAAATTCCATTGATTTCTTCTATTTTTCTTTTTTTTTTTTAAACTACAGCATCTGGATTTCACCTTTATTTACATTGTAAGCTGTAGTTTTTTGGTCATTTAGGAATGGTGATTAATTCACAGCTACCCTGTGATTAATTAGGTCAAAATCTTTAATCGTTTGACAACCCTGCTATAAATAAAAAAATAAGAGATTTTTTTTGACTATGTTTGTATATATCTGTTTCAAGCACCATTTAAGCACTGGCACCGTTTCAAAAATACTGGTTTGGGACCAGTATCGGATAAAACCTAAACAATCCCCATCCCTAATCAAAACCTTTCACTTCACATGAACTAGCAGACTGAAAAAGAGCACATTAATCAGTCAAGAGCTTTAGAGATCCACAACGCTGGTGAGGGAATCTCTCAACAGGACAACTAGATTCTGGATTCTACAAAACTGGACTTTATGGGAGAGTGGCAAGAAGAAAGGAAAAAAACACCATGAATTTGTATGAACACCACATTTTTATAGATGGTGGCAGGATCATGCTGTGAGAAGGGATTTTTTTTTTCATCTGGCAGAGGAATGATTTGATGCAAAGATGTCTACAAAAGACTTTAGACTGAGGTAGAGATACATCTTTCAGGCCAGCAACCATAGACATACAGCCAGAGCTACAATGTAAGGTGTTGGAACAACCAACATTTGAGACCAAAACTTCAAAGGTTAATGTTCCAAGATATTCTTTATCCAATTTGAGTGAAACTGGGATCATTACATGTGCAAAACTGGTGACACAAGCCACAAAAAAACCTTAAAGCTTTAATTTTTGGTAAAGAGTTCTAAAGAATTAATACAAATGATCACAATTTTGTGACGGACGAAGGCAAAAGTTTTATTCGACTCCATGGCCGAAAAGTCACAGCACTAAACCTTTGGAGTTACAGGCGCTTTCACAATCTGTCCAGTTGGCGCTCAATCAGTTGTTGGATCCGAGTGAAGCCGCTGTCCTGAAACCACAGCATTCCACCTCAGCCAATTGAGCAAAGCAGTGCTCCATGACATCACTGCCTGAGGAATGAACTGGCATAACAGTTGTGTGCGGAAAATGACCCGCCTAAGGAGGAATAGCTCTAAACTGCTCCGCTGAGGCACACAATCATTTGTCAAGGAGGTCATTTCAGTCGAATCTTGTATTTGGTATTTGGAGGAGGGATGGGGGTGGACACATTTGGTTGGTTCATCTCTTGAGCAAACATCAGAAAACCAGCAAGTACTGTGGTTTTGATGAGCACTTACACAATAATATGGGGTTCAGTGACACCACTGTACACAAAGCTTCTGGCTATGAAAAATAGAAACATATTAAAGATGGTGCTGCTTGTGCAACCATTGCATACTTAAGAAAATAATTATTTTGATTTATGTATTTTTACTCTTAGAAACTTAAGTTTCTACTGTATTTTTAGTCTACAACCTTAGACATTTTTGACTTGATAATAGCTGTTACATTAAAAAAGAAAGCAAAGTTGAGCTTGTACCATACAGTTTATTTCTGCAAATTATGGTCATTTTATTCTTACATTTCAACGTAGTTGTTACCAGCAAGAAAGTTCCAGGTTTCAATTCTGGCCTTCACCTTCCCAGAACCTAACTAAATCCCATGCACACTCCAATCTTGCAATGACAAGAATGAAAGAAAACTGCTGGGATAGCTGTTTCACTAAGTACCCAAACCACATACAACTTCAACCTTCACAAAACGTTTTATATGTACAGCAGCAGCCATATTGGAGCTGTCAGTAGATTTTCCATTCCAGCTTTAGTGGAAGAGCAGGATAATCGCAGATGGCAATGAAAATAAATATTCCATCCATCTGTCTGTTTGTTGATCCATCTGTTTGTGCATCCAACAATAAGTTACCTGTCTTGGGCTTATCCTAGATCGGGTAGATAAGTTCAGTGTAGGACAGCCAAGACGTCTCTCTCACAAGCTGGACTCTCCTGTTTTGTCTGGTCCAAGTTGTTCCCTGGCCAAACTGTATAATTCCTCCAGTGAGTTCTGGATTGTAAGATGCCCAGAAATCATTCTAAAGGAATCTTACTGAAGAGAATCTAAAAAAAAACAACCTTAACTGACTTGTTTTGTTGCAGAGAAGAAAAAAATCCAAAATCTTGTTCCCTGGATCGTGTAGGTGTGGTATCCCTATAGCCGAGTCCAAAAATCCTTGGTATTAGGCTCCTTTTAAGCTACTTGCATCCAGGATCTCATACTTTCACCCTTGATCTTCATCTCATGATCATAGGTTAGGGTCAGAATGGGTTAGGATGGATACAATAGAGCTACAAGAACAATGCCAAACCAGGCTTCAGTCCATATACTCATCTCTCCCTACATCCTACCAGTACTTGTTAACAAAACACAAAAGATACTGAAACTTTTCTACACAGGGGAGCGACTAAACCCAAACATGAAGGGAGTGCTTCACTTTTTTTATCTGATGAGAACCAACAGTCTCATCTTACATCACATTATCTTGAACTGTATCGTGTCATACTGTACCAAGGGGAACTCATTATTCCCATGCTTTGCAATGACTGTAAAAAAGTCAAGTCTGGTGCATGCAGGTTTTTGTTTTGTAGGGTTTTTCCCCTTTTCTGCCTCATGAACAATCTAAGACTCTTGGAAGGGATCACACAAAAACACAGATGTATTTTACACGGATCAATTGTTCAGTGAGAACCAGGTTTTGAGACCAATCTGTTTTAAGCAAGCACATTTAACCACTGATGTTTCCGAGAATATTCATCTTAAAGGAGGCTGTGAGCTCTGGCTGCTTGCTCAGCACTGTGTTTATATACTTGGGAAACAGATCACACGTGAGTTGGCCTTCATGCTGTTTAAAACCTGGAAAAACCATCACTGCCTGTAAACTACCACAGTCTGCTAATCAGGAAGTGCCAGAGACCCCCCAAGACCAATTTGTCATGTTAGATGAAGAGTTTGTCTAAAGCTGGACTATAATGTAACTTTTAGGCACGTTAAATTCATAATTTACACCTTAATCATGCATATAGTTGCATCCATGTTGCCCAAAACAAGTCTAAATGTTGGATAACTCCCAAGTATGTGTATGAGGAGGCCCAATGACTTCTCAGACATGTGTGAAAAATCAGAGAGTAGAGCGAAAAAGAGTTCGCTGAATACTTTGTAGTTACAGAGGAAGCATAACCAGATGCAATGATTTAATTTTCCCATGAGCCATGCTTTCTTCTTCTCTCCCTCATTTTCCTCTACCACTCCCTGTTTCCCCCTCGTCTGTGCCAAGTGTCTCATTGCAGAGTTTGTTAAATATGAGCCATCCTCGGGAGTTTTTGGTACTTATCAAGTGCATATTGTAGACAGCTCTGATGACAGAGAGCACACAGAGGACACAGTATGGTAATCTTAATAAAAAAAGGGGTTTAAAGAAAAGACTGAGGGCAGCAATGAGTCAAACAAGTTGCAAGGAAGTAGGAGGTGCAACAAGTTTCAAAAATAATCATCAGACAGTAAAATTAATATAAAATAGTTTATTAACATTCATAACATGAATAAAGACACAAGAATAAAGCACTAAAATGGAATGTATACCATGATTAAATCATACAATCAGAAAAAATGTTCACGTCAAAAGGCATCTTGCCTTTTCTGTCTTGTTCATTGTTTGAGAAAGATTTGTAAGGGACTCAGTGGCTGGGAGGACGATGAGGATGAAGAAATCAAGGCGAGTAAATGAAAACCATGCGTGAAGTACAAACAGAAGTATTATATGACAGTACTCTGTAAAAATGTTGTCATTCCCTTTCATAAACTCTGGTGCAGACAACATCCCCGGCAGTCATCGTCTGAAAGAAAACAAGAAATTCCACCGGGTTTTACTTTTGAGACTTCCTTTAAGTAAGGCGTTTGTTAATGTACTGCATAAAATGCAAAGAAAAACTGACCATAGTGTCTGAGTTATCAAGTTGTGGCAGAAAAATATATTCTTCTATATATTGTCTCTTTAATACTTCAAAAGTAAAAGTTTAATGTTGTTTTGACATATTGTATCTCTGGTCCAGTTAAGTTTGGCTAAAAAAAAGTGAACAAAATACATTTTGTATTAAAATACACATTTGATTAATTATACTCAAACCTACTTTTAGTTTCCCAAAAAAAGGTCATCACCACATTTCAAAAGCTCGCCATTAATGATGACCCCATGGCAAATGGATAAGGTACCCTATTTCAACAAATACGAAGAGTTGCTCTTTTGCTCTACCCAATAATTAGCACAACTTATTTCTTTTTTTTCTTTTCCTGACATCTTGTGGTTGTTCCAAAACTTTAAACAATCCCAGAAATGCTTTTATGCTAGAAACAAATTAAACTTCTGGTTTTGTTTGATTAAGCTGAAATAACCTCTTCTCATAAGAATAGAGATCTGGGTAACATTTTGTTGTGAGCCCAGCTCAGACCGGAAGATCTGAAAGTCCTAATCAACTAAATTAAAATCACTCTATACTTTCGGGCTGGATTTTCATCTTTGCAAATTATTGAAACAACTGGGACACTGGTGTTTCATTTGTGTTCAGCATTGGGTCATGGAAAGCACATGAAACTAGGAGCCAACCCCAACCCAGAAACCTCGCAATCTCAGCAACATATATTTAAGACCAGATGTACATATGCTATAAATAAATGTAAAAAATAAATAAATAAATATATATTTGATATATATGTATATTTGTCTGAAATTAAATCAAGTTAAAATTGTTTCCATTTTAGGTCATATGATTACCATAATTATATTTGCTAAATACAAAAATCATGACAGATTATTTTCTTGTTTTTTACCTTGATTTCTTTTACTTTTAAAATTCCGTTTTACACTGTATGACTTGTGTCAAACGCTTTGGGAATCCTTCCACAGTCTTCCAACAGTAGATAGGCCTATTGTTTAAAGTAAGTCAGGTTTGTAGGCCATCTTCCTTATACCCCCATTATCAGTACCATACAGTGCGACAAAGAGTATTTGACAACTATGGATTGTGCAAGTTTTCCCACTTAAAAAGATGAGAGAGGTTTCAAGTTTTCCTCATAGGTACACTTCAATCATGAGAATTAGTATGTAAAATATAAAAGTAACCCAGAAAATCTCACTGTATGATTTTTAAAGAATGTATTAGTATAATGGTGCAGAAAATTAGCATTTGGTTTATAAAGTTCACCTAAATACTTTTAATGTAACCTTAGTTGGCAATGAAAGGGGTCAAACATTTTCTCTAGGTCTTTACCAGGTTTGCACAAACTGTAGCTGGTATTTTGGCCCATTCTTCCAAGCAAATCTTCTTAGAGCTGTGATGTTTTGGGGTTGTCAGTCTTGTCCCCTTAGAAGAAACGCAGCCCTAACGCATAATGATTCCCTCTCCCTGCTTCATAGAGGGTATGGTGTTCTTTGGATGCAAACCAGCATTCTTTTCTCCTCCAAACACTGCGAGTGGCGTTTATACCAAATAGTTGGGTTTTGGTCTCATCTGACCACATGAAATTCTCCCAAGCCTCCTCTTTCATCATCAAGATGGTCTCTGGCAAACTGGCCTGGACATGTATTTGCTTAAGCAGGGGGACCTTTCAAGAGCTGAAGGATGTTTAACCATAATGCCATAGTATATTACTAATAGCAAACTTTGTTACTGTGGTTACAGCTCTTATCTAGGTCGTTGATCAGTTCCCCCCTGTGTAGTTCTGTGCTGTTTCCTCACCATTCTCAAGATCACGTGTACCTAACAAGCTGAGATCTTGCATGGAGCCCCAGGTTGAGGAAGATTGTCAGTGATCTTTAATTTATTTCATTTTTTAATTATTGCTCCAACTGTTTCCTCTTCTCACCAAGCTGATGACCTATTGTAGATTGGCTCATCCGAGTCTTGTGTACAGTCTTGCACTGGTGTCCTTGGACAGCTCTCTGGTCTTGGCCGTGGAGGAGGTTGGAGTATGGCTGTTTGAAGGTGTTAACAGGTGTCTTTTATACAGCTAAAGAGTACAACAGGTGCCATTTACACAGGAGTGGAGGATGGAAGAGCTTCTTATAGACAAAGTAAAATCTCTGTGGGAGCCAGAATTGTTGCTTGTTTGTAAGAGATAAATATTTATTTTCTGCACCATTATACAAAGATTCTTCAAAAATCATGCAAAGTTATAACCTTGATTTTTTTAACATTCTGTCTCTCAAAGTTCAAGTCTACCAATGATGAAAATTACAGACCTCTCTCATCTTTTTAAGTTTGAAAACTTGCACAATTTCTGGCTGCCAAATACTTTATTATCCCACTGTAAGTGTGACAGAGGTCAAAGCTTTGTGATGCCATTCCAAAACAATTACTTTTTGTCCTTAAACCATTTTATGACTACGTTGGTAGTATGATTATGGCCATTGTTTATTTACAAGACCTGGCTGTGCTACGGATACCTGCCTGCCCTGATCATGGCGGTCCCTATGGTAACTCTTATGTGGCTGTGGATTAGCCGTGTGACTGGATCCCCCACATATTGTTTTCTCACAATAGTGTCATTCCAGATTTTCATTGCTATTTTAAATCACTTGAAGAGATAGGAACAGCAGTAGCTCCTATAGCATATTTAGGCAGTACTGGACATATATTCACTATTCTCTGAATTATGAAACTAAATAGATACAGTAACTTTTAAATATAGAAACGAAACACTTTTTCAGAAATATATATGTAACATTATTTTGCTAAATATTTCAGAAAAACACCATATAAAAAATATTTTATATATATATATATGTGGATCCCCGGTTGAGAAACACTGTTCTACTGCATTTACAGACTATTATCTAGATTTCAGATTGCTTTTGGAGTAATTGCTTCTTCCTCTCTGGGTGGCATTTTACTCTCTCTCTTAGCAGCTAGATCTTTAGCCTTTTGAGGAGGTTCATTCACTCATTTGTACCAAAACATGTCAATCTCTGGGAAACAGAACTCATCCCAGTCGTGAACGATGCAATTTCCATAGTGTTTTGTGTAACTGAACAGATGAACACGCCACATTTAAACACCTGGAAATTGTACACAAAGATGAGGCAGACTTGTGGAGGTTTGAGTATTCCTACTATGGTTGGAGAATATGCTCAGCAAAGTAATCTGTGCATTCACCATGAGACCTCCATGCAGAAAGACCCTAGTCAGGATTTGAACACGTTTTAATAATGTTTGTAACTTATGGTTTAAATTGTAGGCCTATGCTTCCAGAACAATTCAACATAGAAAGTTAGGAGCTCAAATCTCTAAAAACATATAATAATTCATACTGTCTTTCAGTTATCAGTCAATTAAGCAATCCAGATCTTCTATTTACCTATGTGATGTTATGTACTTGTGCTGTACATGAAATACTTACCAGTATGAGCTCCCCATCATTGGTCACTTCTCTGGTCCATGCAGTCTTTGGTCCATCGCCTTTTGGTAAAGTCTGTTCACAGCTAATCTTTCGGTCTGTTTCCCACTTTGGAAAACTCTACAGGGATCCAAATGAGAAGAAAAAAATACACAGGATTGTTGAAACAGAGAATGTGTTATGTCGTACCTATAGTTTTCTGTAATCTACTCACATTATCTATGAAGACATGGCCATAGGGTTGAATACAAAATTAGCTATACCTCTGGCAGATAAATTTTTAAAGTAATCTTTACCTTTAATAAACATGTTTTTTTTTTTGTGGGTTTTTTGCTATGTTTTTTTTTTTTTTTTTTTTTACTGACGGTACTAATGTTTTGGAATTACCCATTCAGGGTCATAACTTGAATCTGGTAGAGAATGTATGGAGTTAAATCATAAATAATTTCTAACATTTTACTCAAAATTTGAATAAAAAAATTAAATTGTTTGACTCCTTTTAAATTGTTCAGTTATCTTCTGTAAAGTACCTCTATTTCCTTTCACAAACTTCAAATGTACATCTTCCAAATTTATGAATAATCTTTTGCTTAGATGTACAATTTCAGTATAAATATCTACAAGGAGGACATTTCTTATAGTAATATTTGTTTGATTGAAAGAGTTATAATGTCTCTCTCCCAGAACAAGGATCTGAAACAAAAGAGTAACAGGGTGTAATCCAACATTTTTTTGGGGGAAAATGGCGTAATTTGCATATTAAATTAAAATAAATTACATGTGCAATTTGGAAATGCTTATTTCTCTCCATTAATTAATTAAAAACTTGACCTCATATAGATAAACTGATACGAAATAGTTGTAGGACAACATGGTCTGTGTAACAGTACAAAAAAGAAAAAGGATTCAATGAAATGAAACAGCAACATGTGGTGCAAAAAAAGATGAGTTATCAGGGACGAATTGACACAAAGCCACTTATGACACATAATTTCGATCAGGCGTGGTTGTAACTGGAGCTGAGACTGCTAGTCACTCTATGAAAATTACTTTACAGGCTGTCAGGACGGACGAACATAACTCATTCAGCACAAAAAAATCAAGAACAGATCTCTGTAAGATCCCTCAGACTGATTCTCAAGTTGTGCCAAAATTATTTCCATATGTTCCTTTTTAGGCGAGCTGCCACCAGTTGCTCTGTACTTGAGCAGATTCTGGTATGCATGTATTGACATTACAGAGGAACGCTTTATGAGAAGCAAAAAGACGTGTACCGTGCAGGGACGTCCATCGACCGTGGCCTCGTTGAAGGACTGACCCACGGTGAAAGACACATGGGTGGTGCGGACACTGGTGGATGTTTTGATGGAGAGGGTTTCCCCTTGCTGGGTGATTTCCACTGCTGGGCTGGAGGCCGCGGCCATTGCAATCTTCCTCAGGAACACATTGACACCTAAGGATTCACACACAGAGCTAAAGTCAAAATGACAGCTGTGACGAGGTGGTCCATAATTTATAATTACAGCTGTGCATGCCAATGGGTTTAAATGTTATTGTGGTAGATAATCCAGAATTAATCTGTCTCTGCCTCCAGTTTTTAATGAGAGTTTAACACATCTAAAACACTCCTTTGGTAATATAGCACTGTGCAAAGAATAGCTGGAATTTTCCTGCTCGCCCTGGGCTACTTGAAACCCCGTTATATGATATTTGGGAGTCAAAAGAACCTTTGATGAAGCAACAAAAATGTTTTTACCTGTCAGTGTTTTGTGTTTGGTTGTTCCCATAACGACGGGTAATTTTGCAGAATGTCAGGACAATTTTTAAAACTGCTAACAGCAGATGGAAATAATAATTTGAGATTCATTTCTCAATTACATGTTGGAATGAACCAAAACCAAGAATCATCCCCTAAAACCAATCCAATGATTCAGAAAGGCTTTCTGGTTCTCATATATACCACAAATTACAGGAATAGAAATAAAACAAAACTATACTCAAATCTAGAAATTAATTCTAGTAAGATATAAGACGTTTACATTTATCCCAATTTTTTTCCACTTTGGAGAAAAGCAAGGGAGCCCAAAAGGATTTTTGCTTCCCAATTTGGGCCTCTTGGTAATGTAAACAAGATGTGCCATGCCATAAAAGTGTGATAGAAATTCCTGAATGAAATTAAATTAAAAGAACCTAGGACGTTAATAAAAAAAAGGAAACGACACAAGATCTTCAACAGGACTGTTAAACTTTGCGTATCATTGAAAATATGAGGCTGTGGTGAGGATGTTTGAGGAATGTCGTCATCAGAAAGTGTTCGTATTCGGTTCTCTAGAGAGAATCACGTTCTTGGCATGTACCTGTGAATATGTTGGCCTAAATCTTACTGTATTACAGACACTCTGTAGAAACCCCTATACTATATAATTGTGGGACTTAAGTTGTTCTCCAAGACTTTTAAGCTTCGGGTGAGTTTGGACTAGTTGTTTTATCCAGAATGTTTCAGATATTTCCTTGCTTTAATAAGTCGGTTTCAAAGTGGTAGGTAGTAGTAGGGAACTAATGAATTTGGTGTCAATCCAAAGATCTAATTTAATTGAGCCGGATAGACACATCTGTAACCTGCAGGACGTATCCTGAAAATCATGATGGGGAAACATTGAGGTAAAAAGTGTGAAAATGGCCTCAAAGCTCATATGACTGCAGCATACAAATATACATTGATTCACTTCACGAGCATAATAGAACATGCTTCAATTTGCAAATGAGTAGGGACGATGGTGTGTAGGCAGCAGAACTGACCAGCAGTGATAATGCTTATGGATATCTTTATAGGGACATTAAGTATGGCTTACAAATAAAATAAAAACTTCGGCAGAACTCAAAAACCTAAATAAAAGTTATCAGTAATCTTTTTATTAGTACATTTATTATTCATATCAGTTTACTTTTCAAATGATGCTATATTCTTAAAGCATAATGCATTTCAATGTCATTTTATACGTCAAAGTATAAGAGAAGTGTTTCAGTTCCCCTAACTAGCCAAATGGTTTGGGGACGCCTTACATTTGAATTGACCTTGAGTCCAAATATACTGGTTTTACTCTACTTTAGTCTTCCAGTAGTTGCTTTGTATTATTTAGAGCTTCAATCCTCGTTTCACCATCAATAAAGGTCAAAACTCCACCAAAAAACTGACCTTGCTATGCATTTCCATATTATACAAAGTTTTTTAACATCTAGAAGTGTAAACATGGACTGAATTAAAAACAAAGATGGTGATACTTTACCCAATAAATACTAATTTTAGAGTGAATTTTCAACCAGTAAAATTAAGCATTTATGCGTTATTTAAAGTCAGGCCACGGCAGCTCACTCAGATTTAAGTCCAACCTTTTGCTTGTTGTTGAACTTTAGGTCATCTGTCACATGACCAAACTAATCTTAAGGTCATTAAATGATGGCTGGACATTCTCGTTCAAGATTCTGGTAGAAACAGAATTGATGGTTGCAGCTCCAGACCATCACACTAAAGCCACACTTTTTAAGTGTTGGTTTGATTATCTTGTTGTTGTTTTTTTTGCAACGTCATGTTAGCTAGATGCCAGATGTGAGAGGATGCTCACCTTCCGAAAAAAGTTTACTTTTATCGTGTAAATCCCCGTCCCAAGTTATGGGTTGTTTTGTGACCTTCTGAATGAATCGTTGATCCACTTTTGGAGTCACTTTGGTAGAAGGTTGGACGCTTTACTATATTTTTCTCCATTTGTGTATATGGACCTCACTGTGGTTTATCTGCTGTCCCAAAGCTCTTAAACGTGGCTTTATAACCCTTTCTAGACAGATAAGAGTGCAGTTTTCTTCTATTCTTTGATTACTATCAATTGGGGCTTGATGTTTTTCTCTTTGAAATATTTTGGCCTACTTCATGTTGTCAAACAGGTTGTTTACTTATTTTATCCCCAAAGAAGGAATGCTGTTTTTCGTATTTATTTAAGTTATTACATTTTGACTAAAATCTATAAAAACAGAATGTATGCTTTGTTTTTTTTAACTGACTGTTTTCTTTTAACCTTACAGTGGTAAAAAACAAACCTAATTATCTGCAGTTATTCATATGGCTTCACTTCAGTTCAGACGGATCAAGATAACTCATATCTGATTCAGTTTAGATCATATTTGCTCATGCTTTGGTACTTAGAGGAGGTAACACACTCGCACACACAAAGCTCAGGATTGCCCGGGGCCTTAGGGAGACAGAGAAGGAAAGTCAGGCTCAGAGTTGGCTGGCTGCTGGGGCCCATGTCAAGGCTTAGTTCCGTTTACATTGGCTGTAATTACAACCACATGAGAAGGACGCTGCTTTAGATGAGTCTAATCTAACATTTGTCCACGGGCAATTTGCCCTTAGATTTTTTAAGGATGCTAAGATGTTGCCCTCGTTTGACCTCTGTCCCTTGCGAGATGGGGATTGTACCTGGAATCTACTAATCCACACGAAGTTTAATGAGAAAAAGAGCAAGATAAATACTCTAATGCCTTTTGTATACTTCAAAGCCTGGTGACTTTTGGACAGTTAAAATTATTGAAGAGATCAATGAGAGCTATTACTTTTCCTTTACAGATTTCAAAGCAAGGCCTTACTGTGTCTTGAGCAATCATTACCCAGGTTTTCGGCAAGTCTTTGGCTGCTTTTTCACTTAAACTGTAAATAAAAACTAAGAGTTTCAAAAAACCTGGAGAACTGTGAACTGATCGATCACATTCATGGCTTTCAGAAACATTTGGCAACATGGAGGCAACGTACAGAGAAATTAGGGATGGTTTAAAATGTTTCCACAGTAGGACCGAAAAAGAAAAAAAATACCATTAATAAATAACAAAGATTAGAAACTCCTGCGTTTACCTACAATTTATATTTTTTGAATCGCAACCTGGTAGTTCTAATCTGTGTATTGAGGTTTTGGTGCGTAATATCAATTACAGTTCAATGCGCCAAAACTTGCGCTGTAATAACTCACCCAGAGCTTTCAAAAGCTCCTCAAAGTTTTCCGACGACTTCATTTTCCATTTTCCAGAGAAATCCGTCACTTTGTTCTCCATTTCGGTGCAGTTAGCAGTTTAAAGTGGGAGTCTGACTGTTAGCGCGTTCGTCGGTGTGCGTCCTTTCCTAAAAAGCCGTCTCCTCCGCCTGCATCTGCGCCTCCATTCATTGGCCCCTCAGCTCGGCTAAATCTGTGATGCTGATCCAGCCAATGCAGAGACCGGTGATGGGGAGGGACTTCCCCCGACCCCCCCAGAGCCCGGCTGCACCCTCCACCTCTGGCAACGTGGTGAAAGATTTGGATACGAGCTGGAAAAAGGCCCTTCCAGTAAGACCTTTGATGTTGATTAACAGCGAAGAAATGTGTTAATTGTTTTGTTTATTTTATAGGAAGGCTGGTGCGACATTAATAGTCGTGTTCAGACAAGGCACAAGGAGGGACTCAACATTTACACATTACTCATGAAAAGAGAGAGACAAATAACGGTCCAATGTTGAAGACATGGAATGTGAAATCAGATCCGGTGTGAATGCTTTGCTCTGCGGGCTGGGAAAGCTGGTACTCAGAGCAAAAGATAAGATATCCAGCAGGTGGCATCCCTGCAGCAGGAGGTAATCAGAAATGTCACTTTGCATTTCAGATATAGATCACCTTATCTAGCTTACTGGTTCGCAAAGCTGGGGTCAAAAGCCCGTTTTGGGTTCTAAAAAATAGACCGGGCGCTCCTCAAGTCATCCACCAGGCAACATTTATATATGGGCCCCATATTTGTGGGAAATAAATGAAATATGGACCAATGACTGGGTTGTCCATGACTTAAAAAGTCTTATTTATTGAACAAAATAAACTATCACCACTACTATCATCTTTTGGGGGAGAGAGAAAAAAAAATTCTAGCTGCAGAACCAACACAAAGAAATAATCATTAAAAGAAAAAAAAAGGTGCATTAAAAAGAAATGAGTGCTAGCTGTAGACATTTGCACAGAAATGTGTGTTAGATGTTTTGCACATGTGCTTTAGGTTCCTCGAAGGGTTCACATTTCAAAGGGGTTTTAATGCCCCCCAGAAGGCAAATACTTTGCAGCCAACAGTTGTACATACACTCAATAAAAACAAGAGTTACTTGCTAGGAACAAGAGCAGCTGCTGTCGCCTGTCAACACTTTTAAACTTGTATTAGGCCCACTTTTTCCTGCTATAAGTGTTGTTTTAGTCCACATAGTCCTCCATCAATATGTAAAAGGAGGCAAAAGCTGTGCCTCACCTAGAAACATGTGGACTCATCTCGGATTTTCCAGCTTTCCCTGCACGGTTTACTCTTTCTGATTTCCTCAGTTGTATGCACCTGTTCTGCTGCTTAGCCTGTTTTTTAACAACCAATAAGATTAATTATAGCTATGCAGATGACACTCAGCTCTATATTTCAATGTCACCAGATGGTTTTGAACCCTTCCAAACCCTAAATAAATGCATAGAAAATGCAAATCAATACCTGGATGTCCTTTAAAGTACAACTCACCCCCAAAATCAACTTTTTTTGTTGATAAACTGTATAAATAAGTGTATAATAACAGTGTCTACATGTCCAGTCATTATTTTATTTATTTTAGTACATTTTAGTGAAAATATTAATTTTGTTTAGTGACCCCAGCTGGATAAAATATTACACTGCACTGGAATTCACTAGAATTGGAATCTTGCATTGCTAATGGCTCAGCTCGGGTTTCTGACGTAGGGTTTGATTAGTGATGACAGCAGGTCTTGGCCACACCTCCTTAGTGAGGTGCAATGAACTGCCTGCAGCACAAAAGGATTTAGAGCATTGGTTACCGCTACTTGCTGACATTTGCTCGTTACCTATGACAAAGGGAATAACTAATATTAGTAAATTGAAAATAAAATCTGGGCTAAGGGTTCATGTTTAATGCAATAATTGTGATGGTATGAATTTTTTTTTTTTGCACATTCCTGAATGATTTTCTCGTGATGCTTGGATACTTTATTTATACCTTGGGCACCTCTCTGCAACACACATTATCTGTTGCGGACGATGACGTACAGTGGTCGTAGATGCACCTGTCAAGGCAGAGTCACACGAAATTACTCAAGCTAATCTATATTTAGCTTTAGATTCGGCCAACAACAATGTACCACTCAGAGACGGCGCCCATTCTATGCCGCGATGCCGCTATAGGCTCTGCATCTGCTGCTGCTCCGGGCAGAGAACGAGACAACGGCTCGTAAAGATATGGCTCAGGGCCACTCGCCTCCTCCGCAGAATCTCCCTGTACTCTGTTCCCTCTGGTGAAGGAAGTGGAGAAAATCTTCAACCTCCAAATTGCTTCCCTCTGAGGCAATGGAGATTGCGTCTGCATGCCTCTCTCCATCTTTCTAGCCGTCTGTGCGACTCTGCGCTCCTGCAACATGTCAGTCAAAGCCCAGACCACAACCAGCCCTGCATCACCCAGTTTTACCCTTCTAACAGATTTACTTAGTTATGATTTGAACTGGTACAGAATAATGCTAGAGAAAGAAGGGTCTCTACTTCTTAATCAAATGCTATTAACAGTCAATTTGTGTGTACCTATGGATGTGTGCTCTAATCATGCTGGTTATGGGGAAAAGGAATACAGCAAACTCGGATAAGTGAGAACTATTGAATGCTCCGGTTACTATAGCAACAAGCAGAAAAATCACACTGAGCTATTTTTTCAAGTGAAATATGTTTATTCATACTTTCAAACACTTTGTCATAGAAATATATTTCACGGCATCCACACAAGTGATGAATACTTGATAGCAGAGCCTGTGTGTTAATTTTTTCCAGGGATTCTGCCTCTTTTTGTCATTTTTTCCCACACTCCCTCTCTGCCAAGACTGTTTCAACAGGTCTGGATCAGATGGGACGCCTGTGGAAACATGAGGCACACCATTCACCTCACAAAAGGACTCATATGATCTACGCAGGCTGGGTAAGCGTCTCTCGCACTGACAACGTGGAGACACAGTATAATCTTTAGAGATGCAGCGAGATGCCAACTCCAGTGCTGAGTTTCTTGAATAGAAAGAGCACATAAAACACTCAAATACAAAATTAAAAAATAGGGTATCACTACCTAACAAGGGACCCTGACAATAAGATAACAGCTCCGAGTTGAGAGAGGAAGAGGTTAATAGGCTTGATACATTAACACTGGCCCCTGAAGCACTGCTATGATGACAAATTTAGCCAAATCCATTTTCCCTGATCTTCTATTTTCACAAGCTATAATACTAGGTCCTTAATCCGAACATATCTAAACACAAAACATACAAAGATTTGGATTTATTTTGTAGTAAACAGAGATCTATGTCAATATTTGTAGCTTTTAGTTAACCTACTGTAATTATATATGCTTTCAATAACACAAAGAGCGAAATATTTGATAAGACATTTGAAACTAGTTTACAGTCTAGAATATATATTTTAACATATTTCTATAACACATTAAAATATTGATATTGCATCATACTCAGTTACATATATTTTTTATGATTTACGAGCGTGATTGTGTATATTTAGACATAAAATAGATGATCAGAACCAGTACATTTCTTTCAATTACAATAAATAATAAAAGGTTACACAAAATATGAATTTAATCACTCATAGGTTGCTTGGAGTTTGATAGAGTTTGTACTGACATCAAGGCAAGGCAAGTTTATTTGTAGAGCACAATTCATACACAAGGCAATTCAGAGTTCTTCACAGTTGCATAAATTAAGAAAACAGATAAACATAAAAACCATCTACTTAAAAAATAATTAATTATAATAAAAATGATTAAAGTACTTTCAATTGTCATATGCACGGGTCAAAAGAACTGTTTTCAGCCTGGATTTAAACATTGTTAGAGTTGAGGCTTGTCTCACATCCTCATGAAGTTTGTTCCATATTTTAGCTTCCTGAAACTGAAATGCAGCCTCACCGTATTTAGTGCTGACTCTGGGAAAAATCTAAATAATTAATATAGTTTAAATACATATTTTTTAAGTTAAATAAATTGGACATCAGCTTGTCAAACCGACTTATCAAAGATTGGGATAATGTACCAACAAGCCTTAAAGGTACGTGACAGAAAACATAGAACTCTTCATCAGTATTATCCTGCATAAATATAAATTACTTAGCTGGGAAAATATCATTAAATACAGAAACTCTACCCTTGTTTTTAAGTTTATAACAGGAACAGCACCACCTGCATTACAGGAGTTTGTATTGAAAGTGTATAACCATAGCAGGAACACAAAGGCAATCTCGAGGGATGAGTGCTTGGTCCCATTGAGAAGTACGTTTGGACAGATGGTGTTTTCATTTCGTCGTTCTAAACAGTGGAACCTGATTCTTCTTGAGATCTGACAAATGGGTTCCCTTTGTTGTTTTAAAAAAACCCTAAAAGGCATGGATTTTGGAATCACAAATTTACCCACATAGTTAAATTCACATGAAAATATAGTTTGATGTTATTATTGTCAGATTTTTATAAGTGGGTGGTACAAGTGAGTGAGTCGTAGAGTGCTTGTTATCTTTTTCTTATTTCTAGTTTTTACTAATTTTTTTTAATTCTTATGCTTTATTATTGGTAATATTATTATTATAGAATTATTTGTATGCAATCTCAAATGAATTGCTGCAAGCACCATCATAATTTTATGGTGATGAGTGCTTTTGGGCCTTCATGGTTTTTATTGGAGATGTTTTTTATTGTTTAATGTTGCTTGTTCTTGTGGCGAAGGGACTGACAACAGAAATTAGCTCTGGCTATACTCTTGTGTATTTACATTTCTTTACATTTGTTAATCTTATGTTCTTTAATGCACACTGACCCTTTTAAATAAATCAATTCAAATATTTCTAATAGACTGATATTTCAGGGAATGGCATACAATAATATGAAAAACAATTTAATTTAATTCAGCTTTCTTTCTGTTTTTCTTTCTATCTCTCTCTCTCTCTTGCTTGCTTGAGTACTTTTAATTTAATGTAAAAAATAATGTTTCTTACCTGTTTTAGCCATTTACAAAACAAAAGTTTCCTCTAAGTTGAGATTTTCACACTGGAAATTTGGTCTTAATAATCACGAAAGGGTAATTCGAATTAGATAAATCATAATTTTTTTTTAAATCCCGAGTCACTGCAAGAATATAGAGTAAAACAGACGTAAATACACATCTGTTGCCTAATTAAAAGCCAAAAAGGTTTAGCCAATTGCATTAAATTTAAGTTGCTGGTAATGTTCATTTTTTGTATAACACTATCACGCAATATCAACATTGCATTAATATTAAAATGTGTTAAAAAAAAACTTTACTAATTTAGCCATATAATAATACAATTGTACGTTTGTTTGATTAACTTTATTTGAATGTAACTGTAGAGAAAAAATAAAAATCAGAAAACAAATGTTGCTAGGGGTTTGAGTTAAAAAAAAAGTATGTAAAATAGAGTAAAAAATAAGATAAAAATTAAAAATCGTCATCCAGCTCATATACATTAATACATCAAAGTCAGGGGATATTTTTTACATTTTTCCAATATTAAGGTTCTGTCAGGTTTAAGATAGTCTTTTGATAAATCGCAACATCCTTTTTAAGAACAGAAATTAACTCTTTAAAATTTTCCCGAGTTTTTTTATTTCTGGCGTAAGAAACTGGATATTTATTTTGAATGTCAAATACTGAGGAGGAAAACTCGTTATCTTTAGCAGCCATTTGTACGTTTTAATATTGAGGAAGGTTATCTGAGTGATGCGCCACCCAGCGATGGTTTATTGAATACTCTTGAATCCGGAACCTTTAACAGTAAGTGCTTACGCTCCGGAAGGAAATTAGGGAAGCCACAGCTTCATCATGTCGCGGCACCTTCGCTTCATAGCTCGGACTGTCATGGTCCAAGATGGTAACGTCGATACAGCATACAAGACCTTAAACAGGTTAAACTCACGAATTTCTGTTATCTTTAATATAAACGTAGCTGTTGTGATGGGAACGAAATGCTAATGTCAGCTAGCTGTACGGTAGCATGCAGCTCAATGTCACAGTGTGCGGCTGCGCAGGAGAAGCGACGCAATTTCTTTTTCTGTCATTGTTATGCAAGAAAAATAATTCTAAAACGCGTCACTCCCTGGTCCCAAAAATAAGCTTATGTTTAGTAACAAAACTAAAATCACAAATAATAAATAAGAACAAGTAAATAATTTAAATATTTAAAGTAAGAACAATGCGACGGAGTATCACCATATTGATCTCTGAAGTCTTTAGCTCCTTACAAGAATTGTAGGAGGATTCTATTTGCTTATTAGAAGACCAGAATGCAGAGTATTGCAGAAAAAATAAAACGGTTGTTAAAGTCTGTGTAATGGACGTGTTCAAACGTAGTACCAAGGTTTTTTTAACGAGGATACCAGAAATTTATTCGAGTAGCCTGGTATTTAAAAGACTTGATGATAAGTACTGTAAACAGTTTCCTAGGGCCATTGGTTAGGTAAGAGAATCACACACCCCAAACCATAACCAGTAGGGATATAAGAAAATACAGATCCGCCCATATCAATACCATATTTTTGTTATTATATTTTATTGATATTTAACATTTATTTTTTTAGAATGTGAATGTAACCATTAATGATGACAGTAATTTTTGTAGTAAATTTTCAAGTATAACTGGTGGTTTGTGGCTGTTTTCACTTTCTTTGCTCCAGTGGATGAACTAAATCTAGTAATAAACTAGATGCGTTCTGTATGAGACAGGTTGGAATGTTTAGAATGCTGTAACAGTTTTTCTACAGTTTTAAAAATCACAATATTTAGTCTTACTCATAGTATCACAATATATGGCAACGTCCCCCCAGTATTCTGATGCATATCATATCACCATATAGTACACATCCCTAATAGCCAGCATCCTCGTTTTGCCTTTGTTACCACCTTTTCACTGTGTATGGAGGTCAATGCAATGTTAGATTTATTTTTCAAAAGGTAATTTTCGGGGGGCTTATTGTGCCACCTGGGAATTTTGTAAAATATAAAAGCTGGAAACTGTCAGTATCCCTTTCCAAAGCTCTCTGTTCTCTAATTTGAATTTAGTGTTTCTTCAGTAAGCTTTTCAAACCCTTTTTTACTTCCACATTACCCAGGATCCTAACCCAAGACGGGATCATCGACACGGTGAAGCGCAGACGCTACTTCGAGAAGCCCTGCCGGCAGCGACAGCGGAAGAACTTTGAGAACTGCAGGCGCATTTACCACATGGAAATGGCCCGAAAGATTGCTTTTGTCTCCAAGACTAACAGAGAGGATCCCTGGCTCGGCTGCTAGGGAGGCTGGATGTGTTGTGAAAGGACAGTGATGACAAAATGACCCACCAAGGAGGACAAGGGGAACACTAGACAAACACTAGGTCTGTGTCACACCTGATGGGACACAAAACGTTTTAAAGCAAATTCAAGAATGCCTCCATTTCTGCTGATCATCTCTAGATTTGTAATTAAGCATCAAAGTCTTGAACATTTTTGATTGTAAAATGCATTGGACAAATAGATATTGAGCTCACAGAGAACAAGTTTGAAGTGATTAGATTCTCTGCAGGAAGTTTAGTTTTATTGTTTAATATTTTTCCCATGAATGAAGTCTCAGCCCAGCTAACCTAATTTTAAGTCTCTAGACCCAACCATCTCAGCTCTTCAGCAAATGTGTCCAGAAACGCATTTCTCTCCCCAGCATACTGTAATGTGCGCGCTTATTCTTTTTACATTCGGACACGACAATCTGAACATAGTAATCCCACTTGGTGCTCTCTCGTGTTAATATTGTTTCCTGTGGCTTCAGGCGGCTCACCTAGGTGTTATACTGGCTGGTTTCCCTTGTTTTCGTTCATCCAACATTTAATAGAATATTAATGCAATAAATATATGGCATTTCTGTCTCTAGTTGTTGCAGAATATTTGAAAATGTTTTTTTTTTTATGTTTTGGTTGTCGTTAAATACAAAAAAAATAGATCTGTTGAATTACATGTGCGGTTCCAGACCTCTTTAGCTTAAAATTTAGAAGTGTTTAAGAAAATAATTGGATCTTACAAGCAGAAAATGTCTTCTCTCGCTTAAAAATAAAAAAATGTAGGGTTAAATTCTGTGCACTTTTTCTTTGTGTGTCAAATCCTGCATAACAGTTTTGGTTCATGAGCTAAACAAGACACTAATGACGAATGTGATCTAAAAATGTAAAAAATACTAAAAACAGATTTTTCTTTTTTAAATTCTACATTTTGCCAAAGCATTTTCCTTCAAATTCAAATCAGATTTGAGGAAATTTGGGGAAAAAAATTTGTTCCGTTTCAAGACATTTGCAGGTTTATCAAATATCAGTGTTAAAACCAAACAACTTCAATTATTTTATTAGTTTAGACAGTTTTGAACATTTTACATCCTGAATTAAATGTATTAACACATAGACGGTGTGCTTAAGTGCATAAATATTATTTAAGTGAGGTGTTCACAATGCTGTGCCCTGTTAATAGGTTCCCAGCAACATTAGAAGGAAAACAGACCCACAGCATCATAGTGACTTCCTCCTGATGGTAGGACAGAATATTTTAATATAGCTGCCAAACCAGTTCACAATGTTGAGTATTTGTCATGAAGGTGCTACTCTGCTGCATGAAGTCATGAATTAAAAATGTGGAAATTCTTTGTTGTTAAAGATAATTTAAAAATGTTTGTTATATTGACATTGTTGAGATGTTTATATGGCTGTCACTAGTGATTTTCCCCTCCAGCTTAATGTGCTCAAATTAGCCCTGATAACTACTCCTGTAGAATATATAAATTAATTAAAAACTTCACATCTTTACCAGGAGAGTCAAAAATTGGAAGAGGGTGCTTTTTAGCGGAAAGGTAGATTATTGTTAAAAGAAGACAGAAAATATGAAATGACATAAATTTGGCTTTGAACAGAGATGTTTCTATTACTTGTTGCTGACTTGTTTAACAAGGAAGCTTGAAGGAAATTATTCACATTGTTTGAGTTAGATGTTAATTGGTCTGTATGAAATATAACTCCTAGAGCTTTAGCAAAACCTTTTGGCGTTTACTTGCCATCAAGATCGATGATCAGAATACAGTGTACGTGCTGGAGCATTTAAATTAATCATAGTGATATTTACTAAATTAGAGTATCCATTCAGATAAGGATCATTTCTCAGATTAAGAGTACCTTTTGAAAATAACCTGTAAGCATGTATTTCACAAAATTTTCAATTTGCTCTGAATCAGGTGTGTTTAAACAGAAAAACATCTAAAACATGCTTGGCAGTGTGCCTTGGGGACCAGGGTTGTGAAAGGCGGATCACTTGGAGGATGGAGTTACTGAAATAAGGAATTTTTCAGCAATATTACATTTTATTGAATATGACTGTAAAAGTATTGCCTTGGAAAAGCAGCCTTTGTATTTCATTTTTTCCCAGGCTAGAACTGTACTCATACAGTCCACAAATCTGGCCTTTAATCAGCAAAAAAAAAGGAAGAACAATAATGTGCTTTTCAATGTTATTTTCTAAGCAAACTGGAGAAAGCTATCATAGATCAATTAAACTATCACAGACACACACACACACAAAACGCACTTATATTTGACCTCTTTAAATGTTGAGACCTGGAAAAAACATGAACAAAAAAGCGGATACTTCACACACATTGTTGAGTTGCTTTTGTAATGAGAGCATTAATATTGAGAAATATGCAAATGTTTTCATTGGCTCCTTTCAACCTGGACACAATAATTTGTAGTGATAAATGCTAACTGAGGCAAAGGGGAAAGCTTAAACTGTCGCCACTTACTGAGTGTACAGTTTAGACAAATTTCAGCAAATGAAACTAAACTCAGCTGTCTGCACGGATGCCCTTTGCTGATGGCCCCCAGCTGTTTGCCTCCTTTCCCAGCCCAGGGTGCTGCGGCTGTTGGTGTTTGTATGGTTACACTACCTGCTGTGTCGCAATCAAAAAATTAAAAAAACAGAATTCAGCGTCCCTATGCAAACATCAAAATGCGAGTCAAGCCTGTTGCAACAATGAGCGATTAAAAAAAGTACATTGCTGACCTAAGCCTGAAGCCTGTACTGTACAGTCCATCAGGAAACTCTGGTTCTCTGATCTGTCAAGTTACGTGTACAATTGATCACTTTTGTTCAAAGCTTGAAAATGTTTGAACTTTCTTCTCCACGCCCAGGTTTACAGCAGCACTCCCTTAATTTTGTTGCCTCTAAATTCCGCCTCATGCTTTGATCATTTTTACACTGATTAGAAGCCTCCACATTTTGTTTTGTCCATACCATATAGTTTCCATGCCCTCTATTTTGGGTTTCCAGCATTCGCTGAAGACGTGATTCACTCCTCCACTATGTGCCGTAGTCTCTGTGATATAATTCAGTTTTAAATAAGATATCCAAACCAAGATCCTCAGTATAAAAAGGTATTAACTGGTTGTGCCACAGGTGGCAGCAGAAACATCCATCAAATGTTTGCTATAACTCGTAATTGGTCTTTCACGGCAGTGTGGAATCATTTTTAACCTCTCTTTTTTGCCAAATAGTTTTAATGAAGTTACATTAAATTAAAGGGGTTGTGAGTCTTGACAAAACAGGCCACGGCATCGCAACTTGATTGAGGTCCAGACTTTTACTAGACATAGTAGGCTACTGCACAACCTCTATTTGTAAACATGTTCTTCTAATTATTATAGAGAAGCATGACTGAAAATAGCCCAATGATTTTTGTCATAAATGTTCAAATCTTGTGTTTCAGTTGGAAACAGTCAGCTAATTTTGAATATTTAGACAGACAGAAGGAAGCCATAGAACAGACACAAATGATCCACTATAGGCACAAACCCTCTCAAGGCACCCAAAAGAGCTGGGGCCTGTTCAAGAAAGCTTGACTAACTTACCATGTGGTAAACCATGAAGTCTCGGTTAATCAACCAAAAACCTGCTTAGCCTGAGTATGTCGGTTCCAGAAACACCTGATAAGAATCTGGTTAATCAACCTACTCATGGTAAACCCTGAAACATAAAGACCCTCTCAATGGATCACAGAATTCAAGAGTCACAAAGGAAACTGAAGAGAAAAAAAGGCCCGAACACCTCAAAGAAGTGAATTTGGTAATACTAATGCTGACCTATGAGGAATTCAAGCCAATCACTATGAAAAAATTGCAATAAAGCTAGAGAAAGAACTTTGGCTTGGCCAAAAATAGCAGTGTGTGTGAGTTTAAAGTCCAACTCACCCCCTAATCAACTTTTTTAACTGATAAACTGTATAAATTAGTGTCTAATAATATGGTGTACATGTCTGTTAATTATTTTATTTTTTTTGTATATTTTAATTTTAACAAAATTAATTTTCTAACAAAAAAACATCAGTGGAGTGCCCTCTTCAGGTTAAAACATTACACTGCACTTGAATTTGAACAGAGCATTCTTACTGGCTCAGCCTTATTGGAGACATCATCCTTAAATATACTAACTCTGAACTAACTCTAACTGGTGGGGGGCCACCACCATCTCCCCTCACCCCTGCTGAGGAGTTGGTTCTGTACAGGCAGAGCAGTCATTCATTGCTTTCCTGGGGGCACTAAATCATATTTCTTCAGGCGACTTTGTTAAATGGAAATTTACAGCATATACTAATATATTCCAATTAAACCCTAGCTATCATTGTTGCCAGTTAATGGCATTTTAATGCACTTGGCAGTAGTCATTATTTCATTTAGCTGCATATAATGTGTTCTGTAATCTTATTTCAAATACTCTTACATGTTACTGATATGTTTGTGAAATAGTTTTTGATTGTTTGTAATATTTAATGGGTTTTGTCCTACAGTTTCTGGTTGACAAAATTAAAGTTATTTTTGACAAAATATAGTATAATTTGTGCTTTCACGTCCAAAAGATCATCATTTAAAAGTTCACGCCACACTCAGAACCTCTCTGGAACATAACCTGGCCCAGATCCGGTTATCTTCAGAGATTTAGTTGCTATGGTTAGTAACATACCTTAAACGATACCTCCGTTTTTGGAACGAAAAGTTGAGGTTATCCACAAATTTATCCTCAAACTAATCCGGTTATGTCACATAACCTGCTTTCTGGAACGGACCCCAGGGTACTTCTACAAGCTCGCGAACCAAAACAACAAAACACATCAAATTAACGGCCTGTCTTCTGGTGAAATGTCAGTATCAAGCAGTAATGTTGAGTGAGGAAGTACAGTATAAAGATTTTAATATTAGAAACATTATATTATTACGGTTTTGTAACATCTGACGTAATGCCATAAACCGAAACTAGGTCACTATTTCTAAAGGCCTCCAGGGTAAGAAAAAGTTGTATAGTGCAGTTTTCCGTAGCTGGACGCTTCCAGGCAGTGACAGCCCCGAAAAAGGACATAACTGCTGGTGTGCCACCAAAACATTTTGAAAACATGTTTTTAAAGGGGGGGTATTATGCTTCTTCCAGGCACACAGTGCCACTTATAGCACACTCAAATGAAAATGTTACCCTAAATCATTGCTAAAATCCTGTATATATAAAAATCATCCTTAAAGAAATTTAACTTCTCATCACTTCCGTATTTGACGCCTTGATCTTCGCCCCAGCTTCTCTAGGCTCTCCTACCCTATGTGAAACTCCCCCTGCAGAACTTCATACACCGGCTATTATCACAGCATGCGCGTGGAGTCAGACTCGGATAGTTTACAGAAGTTTTCCGTGTGTTGCATTTCAGTATTTAGAAAATATAACCTTCGTGAACAATGGCAACACTGGAGATTGTTGATCCGATATGCGACCCTGAAAGTTTTTTTTTTTAAGAACTAGAATTGAGAGGCTTTTAACCTCCTTTTATAAATAATAATCAGTATAAAGCTATGTTTTGCACTGAAACCATAAAAACAAAGAAATATGAATCTAAGTCATGCATTGAAATCATAAATGTAGACATAAATGATGCTACGTTTTGCACTGAAACCCTCAATTCAAACAATTATGAAGCTAAGCTTTATATTGCGACCCTAAAAGCACAGAAATATACAAGTCAGAGTTAGTAATGCTGAGTCACAGTCTTTACCTATACAGATCTGATGTAGTAGCCTTGCCTTTAGGGACAATCTGCTTATTAATCCACCATCAAAAATGCTTTTTTTGATAAACCAGTCCTCTGTGAAGTGATTTGTGCAAAGATAACAGATCTTTTTCCGTCTAGGATTGTTTCCAAACTCTTAGTCTTACAATTAGCCTCAGCTAACAATAGCAGCTGCTACTCTACAGGAGCTGAATGGGGATGGGAGGGGAGAGCTGCAGGCTCGGCTGCTGAGTAAGCCACGTCAGGTAGGAGGAGGAGATGGGTGGAAAAGGGGGAGATAGATGTGAGCAGGCATTTCAGTACACCCAATAACTAGCAGCAGAGGCTCAAAATTACTCAAACATAGGTGTATGAGTCAAAGCAACACTTCAGGCATGTTTTTAATGAGGAAATAACATGTTAAAAAGATGTTACATGTCACAAGGTAAATTTAGCATTATACACACCCTTTAAAGGTATAAAAGTTGCACAGTGCATCTTTAACAATGAATTAAAAATGAATGATTACAATTCTTATTTACTAGATATGGGCAGAGGTGCAACTGGCTCTTTGGCTCACTTAATATATTAAATGATTGAATTAGGGATGTACCGATACCGATACTGGTATCAGGCCGATGCCGTTCTCGTGTATCAGATTAAAGTTAACCGTTACTTTGAACCGATACTTAAAATGTGAAAACTCTGCAATAATGTCACATAAAATGTTTATCTTTCACTTGATATTTTAGTTTTGTGGTCATTTTTCTTCTTATCATATCTTCGTCATTTGAGGTAAAAAGCAGAGAAGAAAATAAAACCTGTCTTTGCATTTTTGTGTGTGGTAGAAGTATCCCTAGATCAAATATTACCCTGTTTTTTGGTTTAATTCTCTTTTTGAGGGCCCGCATGAAAAAAACAACTCCCCCTTGACTGAATTTACCTGGGATGAGGGCAGTTCTTCTAGATGTATAGCAGCCACCGACCAGAAAGACAACATGGAAAGAAATTAGAAAAGAAAATATAGAAGTGTGAAAAAAAAATTCCATCACAACTCTTGCGCCATATGTTTTATTAGGTCACGTTGCCAGTATTATGTACTATACCTAATAGAAAGGTGAATTCACTGATTTAATAGGGTGTCTATGCCTAACTATAGACTACTAAACGTGATCTGTTGTTTCTCTTACTGTGTTGTTGTGTTATAGCCACTGAGAGTCCAAATGTGACCCTGTTATGAAAAAATAAATTTTAAACCGTTGCCAGGAGCAAGGAGCCGCGTGCAGCTCTCCTTTTCCTCGAGCCACAACACCGACACGTGCGGCTCGCGGGGATGAGGCGGTAACACCGCGTGTACAGGCCAACGCAAAACTGAGGACGCCGCCGATTGGTTGACGTTTTATCCAATGGGGCCACGTTCTTGCCTCTCGTCCAATCGCCGCTCCGTTCCCCTTGCTGCACGTGCGGCGGCAGTTGTGCCTCTCCGTTCGGGTACTGTTTGTTCGGATCGGAGATATGCGTAGAGCGAAGGAAACGCGACACACAGTTGACTGTAGGAGCAGGGAGGAGCCGACGCTGAACCGGAAAACAGGACGAGACTCACAGCTGAGCGTATTCACCGTTAACTCCGCGTCCAAGTTCCCCTCCACTTGAGAGGAACAGTTTATCTTCTAAAAGTACAGTTAGCAAATCAGTTTCTGGACTCTTCATATAAAAAGGTAAGAACTATACGTTTTGTGTTATACTATCATGAGTATTTTACTCGTTGAATATTCTGTTTGTACTCTTCTTTTGACATACAGAACTATATTATGTAAACAATCAATAATTCAACTATAAGTGATGGTTCATTCTTACAAGAAAATTAGTACAGGTGGCTTTTTTTAAACTTAACTCTGCTGTAAATGTAAGAAAACTGGCTGACAGATGACATAAGTTTTATCGGAGGAGAGTGTTGTATAAGAGTTTGTGTGTCTCCAATGATTTATTGCGCTGAACGTTTTTTGGTGTGACCATTGTGTAATAAGTTTCCGCCTTTTTATTTAATGCTTTGCGAATATATCCACAAACTATATATAAAGGGCGTATATATATAAATATAAACAATAAAAAAATAAATTTCTGACACAGCACCTCTCAATTAAAATGGCATTCAGCATAGAGGCATCCATCTTATATTATATCATCTCCTAAAAACCTCACTCATATATAATGTTATTCGCATTTTCCCTAATGACAGATAGGGGAAAAGTCTCCCGGTTCAGACTATTCAGTTAATGATTTTTGCAAGAATCGGTATGGGAGAAATATGTTTAGTGTTGTAGTTTTTTTTGTGAATTGCAAATTGTTTTGGTAACCAAAGAAAAAAAGGTTTATGTATGGGGGTTTCTTGCAGTATTGTCCATCCCTTTAATGCAAAGAATGAATCCTTGATGTTGTATACTTTTTTTTTAAGTGCTAGTTGCTATTTTCTGAGGGCATTTACAGGATTTTGCCAACATTTCTATTCACTTTTTCATGCTTTTTTTGTTGTTTAACAATCATTTGCATCTGTCATATATATCAAGAGATGCATTGATTTGTACCAACAAACTAACTGTAAGTGAATGTATTTATAGGCTAAAATGTTTTAAGTTTTTAATTCTGATCCATGTTATAAATGAGGTGAATTTTTTATTTTTTATTTTTTTAATCTGACCTGTTGATAACCGATCAGAGGGAGTTAAGGGAAAATAGGTCAGTTCCAATCTTGGGTTGCATTACTGGACCATACCGATGTCTATTTCTCTTTTGAGGCCTGACCTTGTGATTCCAGCTAAAACCTGTTTCACTTAAACTATTGCAGACACAAAGTCAATGGTGTAAACTTTTTTTTTTCCTTTATGTAACCTTTGACATAAACCATTGATGGAAAGAAAAGTGCCATGTGTTTCCTGATGGTGGGGATAAAACCCTACAGAAAATGATGGAGTTGCAAGATTGTTCCCCTTTATGCACCAAATTATTTGTTCCTTACCCGTACCTGTATTTTACTAAGCACATAACAAAGCACAGAAAACTGTATGGTTTCTGAATATTTTTACAGACCAAAGTGGTAGTTATCAGTTTTGATGCCTTTAACTTCATTGTTGTGTTCCTAGTTTATATTTAGCAAGTGCCTGAAAACAAATTTCACCAAACCTATAAAAAATGAGGTGGGAGAGTAGAGGAAGGAAAAATACGGATTGTCTCTATTTCAGCTGCCGATCCCTGATTACATCTGTTCAGGTCAAAGTTGGCCAGTTTTGATCACCAACTGGTGGATTGGTGCAACACGATCAAACGTGATAATTCTGCATAAATCCTGTAATTAAATCATAGTTTATCCTTTAAAAAATGTCATGTTAAACTTTTACATCAGCTTTCACTTAGAAAAGCAACTTATTTTATTAATAAATTTCCTAAAATGGTTAATATCGGAGCCTGAATTAAGGTTGTGCAGCTCTTTCTGTTTTACAGTAAACAGTTATAGATATGGACCAACAACGAGGCCTCTTGAATCAATTCTTATCTAAATATGGCAACTTTTTTTCTGAGAATAGGAAGGGAGACTTTTCAACACAACACTAGCAAAATCTAGACGGTTCTTAACAGTTAAACTAAAAGTGTCTATACACTGACGGCTCTGGCTCTTTATACTGTTTGCTGCATCCCGGTGTGATAACCTTCCAAAGTTGATCACTTATCTTATCTTCATTACATTATGCTTGCTCAAACATGAGCCAGACATTACTCACAGCTCTTTACAACTCATTTACTGATATTGGTTTTAGTCAAAATTGGCCGTTACAGTTTTGGAAAAAATAAATGTATTAAAGTTTCAGCGTTTTAATTTGAATATTGATTCAGGTTTGCTTCCATAAACAACAACATCGACTTCGGTCGGTTCTGTCAGAAAAACGTGAGAATGTCTGACGTAATGGGGCCAGATTGTTCTTAAACAGCGGCCATCTTGGTTGTTTGGCTCCGTCGTAGCTCTATGAATAAATTAGTTGATTAAAAAAAACTCTGCTGGTGCTAAGCCCGCCCAACATCTCTCTACTAGCAAACAGTGCTATGATTGGCAGGGCCCACGCTTTATCCAATGTTCAACCTGCTGTGGCTACTATAGACCAACCTGCAGAGCAAAATCTGTTACTACTACTACAGTTGTATGTAGCTTTTTGTTTTATCTCTTATTTTTATGGTAAAGCGATAATAAAAAACATTCACCGTATCATACATATTTATTAGAGAAATAAAACAGACGAGCTTGACTAAGAACAAAATTTACTCCACTGTGTTGGTCAGAATTGTTCTTTCTTGAGTTGCTATGAAAAAGTGAAGGAATCTTCACTTTATCCGTAGTCTGGCTTTAAATATTTTTAGGGCTACTTGCATTTTTTTTCTTTTTCTCTAGCGATACTTTTCTGTAAGCAGGAAGTAGCATCTAGCTATCTTCGTCAATATTTGAAATACTTTGTTTTTTTCAGAGTTTCTAGGAGTGACATTTATTGCAGATCATCTACACAACAATACCAGAGTCATACCTTAAACTATGCACTGTCTCTGGTTGTCTCCACAGATGAATTCATTGTCTAAATCTTCCAAATGGCCGTCTTACGACTCTCTTCCCTCCACCTCGAGCTTCCCCCCCAGCGAAAGCGAGCAGACGGAGGACGAGGCAGACGTCTTCTCTGAGGGAGAGGGGGACGGGGTTTTAAAAAGCTCTCTGCACTCAAAGTTTAATGAGGATCGGTGTGAGTTGTACCCTGATGAAGCCAAACGTTTGTCCCCTGAAGTTGATGCACTCAGATCCTCATTGGCGACGCCGGGAGACCTGACCTTCGCTAAGAAAGTGAGTATCCTTGCTCTAAAACAATGTTTTCTCCTCCCTTCTAGTGTTTCATTTTCATAATAAAATGTTTCTGTCTATATTTTCAGTGTGCTGATTTGCACAGGTATACCCACCCTTTGCTGAAGCTTCTACAAGGACTAAAGACGGGTCGGTTTGACAAAGGTATGTAGATTAATTAGAGCAAACATTATTGATTAATTGTAATAAAACCCCTAAACCAACTTGTCTGACATTCTGATGTGTTTTTAGGCTTAACAAGTTTCCAGCAGAGTGTTGCCATAGACAGATTACAGCGGATTCTTGGAGTTCTACAGAAACCTGAAATGGGGTAAGAAAAAAAATCTTTTTATTCTGGGTGTTTGATTGAACTAAATGTGCCTTAGATGGAATGACTCTTTATATTAGGTAGCCATTATGTTATTATTATTATTACTAATTCATAGGCTCTGTTTTTTTTTTATTTTTGTTGCAGTGAGAAATACCTCCACAATCTGCTGCAGATAGAGATGCTGCTCAAAACGTGGTTCCCTCAGGAGTCATTCAAGTTCAAAGACGAATCCAAGCAGACCAGCATTCCCACAACCACCTCGCATCGGAGGAACAGTCAACTCCACATGCCAGTCAAGGTGAACTTCATATATGATATTACCACTGGCTACTTTAGAAGCAGCAGCCAAATCACTGGTTTCGGAGTGCTGGGTGACTTGCAAAAATGTCCTTATGGCTCCAACTTTTTCCCATGTTATCAGCTACAACTAAAAATGTCAGTAAATGTATTTGGGTTTAATCTGATAGACCGACAGAACGTAATGTGTACTTGTGTAGATGTAAAATAATATGCTGAACTTAGTTTTCTTAACCCATAAAATGGAAAAAGGGCAACGAGTTTGTGTTTTTTCTCTAATAGCTCTAACTAAAATCCAGTTCAACCATTTTTCAGAAGTTACCCAGTTAGTAAATGAAGTATTCCTGTGAGTGTAATATAATCAGAGAATAAATCATGAAGACCAAAAACCGTCGGGCCAGTGATACCGCTTTGGAGAAGCTGGGTGACGCTAGAACACACTATAGTTCAGTCCTTCGTATTCAATAGGAGCTCTGGTCAGATGAGACCAAAATATAAATGTTCAGCAAAAGTGGTGAAAATTTAACGCATCACCTCGAACATACCATACCCACATTGAAACATGGTGGTGGCTGCATCATTCTGTGGGAGAATTCAAGAAGAATAAATGCAAATATGTGTTCATTCCTTTTTTTTATTTTTATTTGTAAAATATTCCAAACAAAAAGATAAAATACCTTCAGTATTTTGTGGTTGTAACTTGATAAAAGGCGGAAATGTTTTTGGGTTTGAACACTTTTGTTAGGCACTTTATGTTTAGGACAGTTTATCAAACAGATTGCTTTTATTAGAAGCAGAAATTTTTTTTGGACTGTTGAGCACACCCGAATATACGCCGCACGTTTCATGTTGTCACATGAAATATTTACTCAGAAAGACGTTTTTTGTTTGAATTTAAGACGTGCTTCTTTGTGTTTTTTCAAACTTACCTGAAAATCAGCAGTGCGGAATCATAACGAATGACAATGTCTTCTTCAGTGGCTTAATTTCCTCTGAAAGTGTATTTTTATACTCAGCTCTTCCCGCTGCGTCCTCTAATCCATCGATTATTTTATGCCAACTTTACATGCAGTAGCTCTACTTCCTCCTTTGACATCCAGCTCGATTACCTTTAACTTAATAGATGCATTATTTGTATTACTTTGTGTGCTTGCTATAAAAAGGGTTTGTGCATGAAAACTGCCGGTAGCGTCGTCTTCAGCGCATAATCTTTCCCCACATGTCTTACGCTTCCCACTATAGTGCCCCCCGGAGGCCGTTTGCCAGTAAAAAAAAATCTATTAGTTAGCCGCATCGTTTTTTATCATGGCCGGGTCCAAATCGTGTGAAAAAAGTATCGGCTTATAGTCCGGAAGTTACAGTAGCTCATCTTGTTTTAGAAACTGTTGTTTATCTGTGGTCCGGTGTTGGTTGATAATTCCAGCATGTTAATGTGGTTATTCTTGGTTCTACTTTTCTGCTGCAGAAGAGAAAACTGAGCTGGTCAGACCCCGATGTTGCTGACACGGTCCCTGCGAAGCACCACCGCCGTCAACACAGAGAACCCGAGAGCCGCCACGCTGCCGCTTCACCCGACACCGCTTCTACGCGTCTTCCTCTATCGGCTGAAAATCAGAGCGCATCAGAGGAGAACACGGCTAAAGCGGCAGTGGACACCTGTTCGGCAGGGCAAAGGTTTACAGACAGGACTGGCCCTTTAAGCAACAGGAGAGAAAACGAGAGTCGAAAGATTTCTCTGCCCTCTGCGTGTGGCAGCCCAGCTATGCAGGACTGCTCAGTGTCTTCAAGCGACTGCGTTCCTACAGCTGACTCACCTTAACTGGCTGGGCTGACCTTGCTATCACATGGAGTTACCTCAGCACGTCAGCTAGAGTAAAGCCAGAGGGCGGACCGAATTACATAACCATGAGGTTTGGCAGGAAGCCAGTCTGCTATGCCTGCAAGGCACATTCATACAGAGTAGATGGAGGAAGATACTTTTTCTAATCTGGCCGTGTGATATTATTTTTATTAAGAGCTATTATTTGTAAGAACGTGATGTTTTTGTATTAAAACTAAGTTGAAGGAGCTTGGAAATATTTTATATTTCTTGTTTGTTAACTGTTTTTAAAGTTTTTTTATTATTTTCATAATTTATGGCAGCCCAGAAAATGGTGGCACAGCATTTTTAAAGTAATAATGGTTTTATAATCATTGCTTTTTATTTTATTATTATGAACTATACTTTGCAGGAAGGTAATGCTTTGTGCAAAATGGAGTTAAGAGATTAGAAATATTGGATATTTCTTCTGCACAAAAGCAGCTTTTTTACTGTTTTGTATTTGTAAAGCAGCCCAAAAAGTAGTAGAACAGGATTTTAATAATAATAACTAGGCACAGAGGATAACATCTGTCACACACCGTTAATGTTTTTTACTCTATCCTGAAGCAGTTTAATGAGCCACATTGCTGATTTGTGGGAATTTGTGAAGTAAAGGTTTTATTTGCAGTTGTATTGATATTACAAGTAGAAAGGCTGCCGACGATCATATCGCCTTCAAAATCTTTCTATTGTGTTTGTAGGGTTTTGTTTTTACCTCACTTGGAGGCACTCCAACAATGAAAAGGATCTTCCTTTGTCTGTTTTCTGCTTCCAACTTTGATTAAGTTTGTCTCTGGTAGATTTAGTCATCTCGCTGACATAAATTATCTTGTGTTTCTCGCGTTCATCCAAGCCCTAAGCAATGCGTGAAAGTTGTGCAGCTTCCGCCAACATGTACCCAACAGGATTTTTTTGCATTTTCACATTGCAAACAGCTTACAATGATGTCACAGATATTTCATATATTGGATCTTTGTTTCTCAATGCATTATGAAAAAGTTTAGCTGCAAAAAATAAAAAATAAACGAGCAAAAAAATAAAAATGCCCCTCAGCTAAATTTTATTTTGCCTATAGCATTCTACCTAGTGAGTGTGACAACTTTTGCTTTTGTTGGAAAGGTGTTTCAGTGGAAATAGGTAGCTCACTGTAAGAGTGCAACAATTAGACATTTAAGCCTGTGTTCATCTGAATTCATGCATCTGCACTTTGGATGAAAATGAGGAAATGTTACACGTCTGTGAACATCAAAGAAGTTTTGTTATTTATAAAAGCAGTACTTGATATTTTTAGTTCCACTGACTGGTATGTGTTGCACCTTGAATGTGAGCTTCAGGGGTACTTGAATTAAAGACCTGTGACATTTTGCAGGGAATTATCTGAAAAATAAATGTATAATATATCCTAAAAGCAAGCATGGTGAGTAGGTAGACGCCAACTGCTGTGCCTCTGTTGAACATATTTATCACTCTTAAAACACTTTCATAAAATTGGCAATGCTGTAAGTGCTATAAGAAATGTGAAGCTGAAAGAAAGTGAACCATTTCCATTCCTGAACTCATTGTTTTTACTCTTTTGATGACCTTTTGGTTTTGTACCACCATACCTTTAGTCAAGTTTCATTCATGTTGAATGACGTCTCATCTCTGATGGTTTGTCATCAGTCAGCCTTACATATGAACGCAAAAGAAACAATGTATATGCCTGCCTTTGGAATTACACAAAGAAAAATCAAGTGCATCATTTCATAAATGAATAAAAAAAATCACACCACTGCAAAGCTGATATGCATTTTGTGTTTCTTAGGCTTTATTATTTTTTGCACACGTCAGAGAACAATACACTCATAATAAAACCAACTGGTTTGCTTTTCAACTGTATTATATGACAGTATATTTGTCTATTTGTCAAATAAGAGTAAAGTTCTCGTTTTTCAGGTGTATAAAAAATCCAGTAATTTTTCTGTTGAGCCCAGTACTTTATTATGAATCAAATTCTCAGTACTGGTTGCTGCTTGAAAAAAAGGTATTATAAAAAGAATAAAATGATTTAGCAAATGCGTTTTCTCATTTGGGCTTCCTTATAAAACGCAGCAGCTTGCAATAAATAATATAATCCTAAAGTCTTGCGTCATAAAGAAATCTCAGCAGATGGCGCTTTTCCCATCTTTAACATTGCATTCCGTTACGCTAGGGGGCGCCAGATTCACAGCGTGTTTCGGAAGTGCTCGTCCGCGTTCCAGGATGTCACAAGGCGCTAAGTTTTAACCATAAGTGTTAAATGATATGAAAAAAATATATATTTGGGATAGACTCTCACTTTGGGTAACTTTTAAACACGGGAAGGAGGGCTATAAACCACTAAGCCGAATTTTAAGTCCGTTTAAAATTGCGTCGAAAGGCTGCTAAGTTGCTTTTTTTTAAAACCCGATGGTGTTTGTGTAAGGTTGAGCTAGCATGCTAAGCTAACTGCTAGCATCAAGCTAAGTTGATGTTGGATAGAGACTGGCTCCTGTGGACATGGCAGCGGGAACGGGCGGATCTTTGGAAGCCACACTGGACAAGAGGTTCAGAGGTCTGACCAACACGATGGAATCCATCCAGGGATTGTCATCATGGTGCATAGACAACAAGAAGTACCACAGCCTCATTGTGCGCCAGTGGATCAAGTGTTTGAGGAAATGTGAGTAGCTTTACAACCTGCTTCAATACCAGCCTCCATGATCGGATTTTTTTTTTTCACTGAAACGATCTGGCTAGGCTGAAGTTCATATTCGCTTTAAGGTTTCCAATTATGCACTTCAGTAAATGAATTTTATTGTCGAGGCAAAATTATTTTCGCGGGGTTTCTTAACAGTCTGCAAAACTGTAGCACATTAAAGTAACAATACAATTTAAAGTGCTTTACGTGATGAAAACATTACAAGGCAGTGGTCTGAAAGGGTTAAATTGAAATACGGGGCGACCGTGGCTCAAGTGGTAGGAGTTTGTCCCCGAAAGCGTTGGGTTACCGGTTCGAGTCCCTGCTCCGTTCTATCGATCGCTGTGTCGTTGAGCAAGACACTTCACCTGTCTTGCTTGCTGGGTTGCTCCGTGGGTTCTGTCCGTGTGCCCCAGGGCGGACGGGTTTACAGTATAGTCACGCCATGTATAGAGAAATATTTGTTTTTTTAGGACTTTTCTCACATTGTCTAAATGTTGGTTGTCCTACTTCTTCATACATTAATCCATCGACCAAACTTGTTTTCCATCCATTCACTCCTCGCCAAACCAGGATCCATCCGTTTATCCAATATCTCTGACATCAGTTCTAAGAAGCAAAGTGTCTAAATCAAATCTCCAAAACCACTACAGGGTGAGAGTTTAAAAAACAACAACTTTTTCGGTAAATAATAGGCATTCAGTCAGTCTCTGCTTTAGTTGTGAGAAACATGTTGCCCCCTTTTTAAGGGTATCCATAGAGTTAAACATTCCCTTTTCTTTTTTATTATATAAATGTTCATGTACAAAACATGCAAGACTTTGCAAAAGTTTTTGATTGTCTAATTTCATACTGTCACCAGGAGTAACTGTAGTTTAGTCTCAAATGATAAATAGCGTGTACTCGTATAGCGCCTTACTTCATCCCTACTGAACCCAAAGCGCTTCACACTACATTCAGTCATTCACCAATGCATGCACACATCCACACACTGGTGATGGCAAGCTACGGTGCGCCAGGGCAGCCGACAGAGCTGAGGCTGCCGGACTCTGGCTGCAACGGGTGAAGTGCCTTGCCCAAGGACACAACGAATGAGCCACGGTCAACCCAAGTGTTGCTTGCAACCTGTCACAACATTGCAGTTTGCTCCCATTTCCTTGAAGAAAATATAAAGATGAATCTTCTTTATGATGTTCTGGATGGTTTAGGATAAGCTTGGAAGATGAGCCTTGTTCATTTAACTTAATTGTATTTTATTTTTTTTATACAAAAGGTTTTCTGATTTATCAGTTAATATAGGGCTGGACGATATGGCTTAAAGACGATATTTTTGTTTTCTTTCCAAATCCGATTTACGATTTTAGAAAAAAAAAAAAAAGTTGTACCTTTTGTTGTCTCCAAAAGAAATTGGGACAAAATATTACACTTTTATTTTGCTTTTACTTCAATCATCCTATCCCAGAGCTGACCTGAATTGAAAGTCCAACTGAAAACAAGCTGTAAAGTATCCTACTAAAACTAGATGTTAAATAGTAATATGTAATGGTTGTTTTAGTATTAAAAAAATTGCTTAAATTGCTTCTTCAAAAATGATGTGACTGAGGTCCTCCAAGCGTTTTTTTGAGATGTAATACGGCATGTTGATCAAAATGGAGGGAGGACATCACTCAAACCTCTCCAGCCCTTCTATTCGAAGCATTGTGTATTCACCAATCACTGTTTATCTCTTATCAACATGAGCTCTTCAGTCTTCTTATCCCACTCCTGCAGAACCGGTCCAGGCCAGTCGGATTAAAGAACGAAACAGTCCCCCAAGACCAGAACGTCCCGTCTGTTATCCTACACTCTCATACATTGCTATCAAAACATTAAACATAGAAGGCTTTGTTTTCCTACAATACCTAGAGCCCGTAATTATACTAAGATATGAAACAATGTCAGTTTAATTATCTAATCATTAAAAAAAATATTTATGAAATGCAAATATTTTTTGAATATTTTGGTTTTAGTAATGCACCATTCGACTGTCCAGTGATTCAGATGAGTTGATTTTTTCCTTGTTCTGCTCTTGTTTCCAGAATGAGAAACACTGAAAAACTGAAATGATTATTTTTTGCTTTTCATTAAAAGCATCAAAACTGAAGATTCAAATTTTATATTCTAACTTCTAATCAACATGTGCTTTCTTTTGAGTTTTTTTAAATCTCCGGAAGATATGAAACTTTGGGCCTATATATCCGACATTGATACAGTCCTTAACAGATACTTACCAATATTATATATATTTTACTACAATTTAGGAAACCCTGTAAAAAGTGACCTCATCGACTACATTGTTTTTCTGCTTCAGTTAATTACTCCATAATCCTGAGATGCCAAACACCCATAAGATGGAAATGAACGTTGTTAATATCAGCATGGGGTCCGCCGATTGAAAGGAGAAAGACATAAACGTTTCTGGAAAACCTAATTGTCTGAATCCACAAAAATAAATGTTATCTGGAAAAGGGGTAAATATAATTAAAACAAGGTATGAGATGTTGTGGGCTTCAGTTTCAGTCATATTCACTAGAAAGTGCTTTTTCAGATCTCTAAGGAGCATGTGGCTGGTTTAAATGCAACACTAGATATAAGAAGTCTACAGACATCTCTTAAAAGACAAGATCATAATGAATAATTTAAAAACGTTTTCCACCTTTAATAAAACATTTATCCCGTACAATCTAATTGGAAGCAAACTGAGAGAAATAAAAAAGACAAAACAGCTGCAGTGGCTTTATTACATAAGATTTCAACTCCAAAAATGCTTCCTCCCTCCCTATCAGGAAGGATATCTAACTTAAAAGACGTCTGCCAGCTGTGCATGCATCTGTGGAGTAAGAGGGGCTGTTGTACTATCAATTGTTGTGGCTGGTGGTGATGGTACTATGGTGTGGAGGACATTTTCTTGGCACACTTTGTGTCCCTTAGTACCAATCGATCATTGTTGCAATGCACAGTGTACCCATCTTCTGATGGCTACTATCAGCAGCATAATGCGCCATGTCATAAAGCTTGAATCATCTCAAACTGTTTCTTGAACATGACAATGAGTTCACTGTTGACCAATGGCCTCCACAGTCACCAGGTCTCAATCCAATAGAGCACCTTTGGGATGTGATGGAACGTTTGATCCATGATCCGTGATTTGCATCATGGATGTGCAGCTGGCAAATCTGCAGCAACTGCTTGATGCTATCATGTCAATAGGGACCAAAATCTTTGAGGAATGTTTCCAGTACCTTGTTGAATTTATGCCACAAAGGATTAAGGCACTTTTGAAGGCAAAAGGGGATCCAACCTGGTACTAGCAAGGTGTACCTAATAAAGTGGCCAGTGAGTATATAATACGCATTACCAAGTTAAACCATTTTCAATTCAATTCAGTTTATTTATATAGCGCCATTTCACAACAGATGTCATCTCAAGGCACTTTACAAAAAGAGTTATTACAATACAATCTTAAGTGTAGAAATTACAGAACCACAGAAGATTGCGTCGTGGAATTCTCAGCAATCCCTCATACTGAGCAAGCATGCAGCGACAGTGGGAAGGAAAAACTCCCTTTTAACAGGAAGAAACCTCCGGCAGAACCAGGCTCAGCACAAGCGGTTATCTGCCGCGACCGTCTGTGGCTTGGAGAATACATAACAGAGACACAGAAAGAGCAATAGAACTGATGCAGAAGTTTGTTGCAGGACGTGGAGAATTTTCCGTCACTGCAATGCCATCTTAGTCAGGGTCGTCAAGCAGGGCTAATCCGGAGCACCTACTATAATAGAAAACAGGTTAGTGCTTGAATTGACAGCACATCATGCAGTTGGGGAGAAGTAGGAGAGAAAGTAGGAACAGACCCTAATAATGTCCTCCAACAGCCTAGCCTAAAGCAGCATAGCTACTAACATTAACCTGTCTCCTAGCTACTAGGAGACCTGGCTACCAACACTCTGTCTGAGTCCTCCTGACCCGTGGACGGTGTAGGGCCGGTAACGGCCCCCGTCATGCCGGGGTCTTCTCGGAGTCGGGTTGTTTGAGAATGCAGCCCAAAGTGGGTGGTAAACTCCATCTAAGGCTAAATACCGGCACGAGACCGATAGTCGACAACTATCTTAAGGAAAAATAGACAGAACTGAGAGGACAGAGTTGAAGAGGGCGAGAAACGTTTAAGAGATAAACGGGTGGGGTCCGCACAGTCTGCCCGGGGGATTCAACCCGGCAGGTAATGGGCGGCCGCACTGTGCGGGAGGATCCCCTTGAGGGACCTCTCTCCGGCGCTGGCTGGCCCCTGTGGGGCACATTTCTTCCGCGGCGGTAAGCCGCGACCGGCTCCGGATCTTTACCTGGCTTACATTAATCTATCTCTACCTAGCTACTCTACCTCTTCCTATCTCTTCCTAACTTTTGACACTCTGCCTGACTACTAACATTAACCTGTCTCTTCCTATCTACCTGTCTGACCTGACTCTAACTACCTATAAACATATCTCTAACTGTAAGCTTTGTCAAAGAGGAAAGTTTTTAGCCTAGTTTTAAAGATAGACAAATTGTCTGCTTCACGAACCAACCCTGGGAGCCGGTTCCATAGGAGGGGAGCCTGATAGCTGAAAGATCTGCCACCCATTCTACTTTTAGAAATCCTAGGAACTACCAGTAAACCTGCAGTCTGAGAGCGAAGGTCTCTGTTAGGAACATATGGAACAATCAGGTCTCTTATGAATGATGGAGCTAGATTATTAAGGGCTTTATATGTCAGAAGGAGGATCTTGAATTCTATTCTAGATTTTACTGGGAGCCAGTGAAGAGAAGCTAAAACAGGGGAAATGTGATCTCTTCTTTTAATATTCATCAGAATCCTAGCAGCAGCATTTTGAACTAACTGAAGACTTTTAATTGTATTCTGTGGACTACCTGATAATAGACAGTTACAGTAATCCAGCCTTGAAGTAACAAATGCATGGACTAGTTTTTCAGCATCAGTCCTGGACAGGATGGTTCTAATTTTTGCAATATTCCTAAGGTGAAAAAAGGAAATCCTACAGACTTCTTTAATGTGAGTTCTAAATGACATATCTTGGTCAAAAATGACACCGAGGTTTTTTGCTTTATTACTGGAGGCTAATTTAATGCCGTCCAGGTGAAGGGGCTGACTAAGTAGTTTCTTTTTCAGAGCTTCTGGTCCAAAGACGACAACTTCTGTTTTATCAGAATTTAGAAGCAAGAAGTTTAGAGTCATCCAAGTTTTTATGTCTTCCAGACATGCCTGTAGTCTACCTAACTGATTGGATTCATCAGGATTTATGGATAGATATAGCTGTGTATCATCTGCGTAACTATGGAATTTTATCCCATGCTGCCTAATTATTTTACCAATAGGAAGCATATATATAGTAAAGAGAATCGGCCCAAGCACTGAACCCTGTGGTACTCCGCAAGTAACTATTGAGGTTGAGGAAGATCTATTGTTTACCTGAACAAACTGAAATCTGTTAGACAAATAAGATTTAAACCAACCTAGTGCTGTTCCTATTATACCGACACTTTGAAGCCTTTCTATGAGAATATTGTGGTCAACAGTGTCAAAGGCAGCACTGAGATCTAACCATTGCCTGTTCTACAATGCATTTTACATTCAAACTGAGCAAAGCAGATGCTGCAAGTTATTTTAATCTGTCTGTCTGCAAAGGTGTTCTTGCATAAATTATTTTGTCTTTTGTGAGAACATTTAGCATCTGTCAGACCTGACATGACAGCCTGTCAGCTCTGACACAGAAAAGAAGACACTTTAATAGTTCTCAACAACACATATGATGAACCACAACCATACACCTAAGAGCCCGCCACTGCGACCCCCAGAGAGCAGAGATACCGAGGAAACAATTACTGGTCAAAACTAGGGATGTAAAAAAATATTGATACACCAATATATCATGATATCGTATTGATATTCAAAAGCAAAGTTTTTTTTTTTTTCAGGAATTTGAATTGAAACATTAATGGAGACAGTAATTTCTGTCGTAAAATTAAAAGTAAAACTGGTAGTTGGTGGCTTTTTTTCCTTTTCTTTGTTCCAGTAGACCAACTAGATCACACGTGTGAAACTCACGGCCCTGGGGCCAAATACGGCACTAAAAGGCCATTTATGTGGCCCTCTAAACTCTACAGAATCCTATGGATAGAAAATGTAAATTTTTTTTGTGTACCCTAATACAGTTTTATTAGTAAAATAAAATCAGTGTTTATTTAAACAGTCCTTAATCACATAATTCTGTAAAGTTGTTCAAAATTATTTAATTTTAAGACATACTTTTTGGAGGATGATTTTAACAGTTTGTTATAGTTTTAGCAATATTTCTGCCACAACCGGCCCTTTAAGGATATTCACCAGTTTTATGTGGCCCAAATGGGAAATTAGTTTGACACCGCTGAACTAGATCTAGTAATGAAATTGAATGTATGAAACAGGTTAAAGTTTTTGGAATACTCTGACAGTTTTTCTACAGTTCAATTCAGTTTTAAAAATCATTATATATAGTCGTCCTCATGGTATCGCAATATATTGTATCGTCACCTTTGTATTATGACATCGATCGTATCGCCAAAATCTTGCCAATACAAATCCCTTGTCAAAACGTTGCTAAGTAAAGCTAACGCTATTAGCCTGGTTGCTGCAAGCTAGCATTTCTGTTTCTATGACAACTCGCACATCACAGTGCTTCAATCTTTGATATCATTTTTAAACAAAGTTGGTAATTAGCACATGCTAGACAAAATGTACAAGGCAGACGTCCCATTTACATGGAGCTATGCCTCTGAGCGATCCATGATCAGCCGGGTAGAGTTGCTGAGCGGAATCTGTGGTTAACCTTTGCTGATTGGTTGTAACTCAAAATCAGCAGATGTTGCCCAACAACTGGCTTTAAAAAATTAGAAGAGTCGCTGGCGATGCAGGTTATAACAAACAGAAATGCAGCAAACCTCCTGCTTCTTCCTTTCGATCTGTTGTATTCTGCTGATGTAGGTGCCTTTTGGCCCTGGGAAGTGATATGCAGATGTCTTAGCAAATTCCTTAAAGGCCAATTTTGATGGGAGATACAATGGCTGAGAGGAGAGAGGTTACCTTGTAGATGAAAGTCCGGTAAAATTACCATGAAGTACTGAAACCCGCCTGTTGTGCATGATGCACCCTGGACATCAGTCCATCACAGCACAAAATAAAAACACAAGACAACACTCATGCATGCACACAGTCATACCTGAGGGCAGTTTGGAGAGATCTATTAACTTAAAAGTCATGTTTTTAGATTGTGGGAGTAAACTGGAGGATCAGGAAAATAATCTATAAATGCACTGGAAGAACATGCAAACCCAGGCCTGTTCTGGCTCGGAGGCAAAAGTGCTACCAACTGCACCACTGTGGAGTGTAATCTTTAACAACATGGTTTGACTGACTGGAAGTGATATAAACGATTTGTAGTGGTAAACCTCTTTTTTAAAGAGCAACTGCATCTAGATTTGTCCCTTTATTTACACAGAAAGTTCTAGTTATTTTTTTGGGGTCATATTTAGCAATGGTGATTGATTCACAGCTACTGTGATTAATTAGATTAAAGATTTTTATTGTTTGACAGACCTACTAAAAATAACAAAAAATAGAGGGTATTTGGACCATGTTTGTATGTTTAAGATTCTTTACGCACCGTTTCAAGCACCGTTTAAGCACCGGCACCGTTTCAAAAGTACTGGTTTGGCACCGGTATCGGATAAAACCTAAACGATACCCATCCCTACTAAAGATTAGGGTGATTGGAAGATGGCCCACGTAAGATAAATCAGCAACATAGCACTGGGGAAATGCTAAATGTGGGTCAGTGTTTAGAAGTACGATCTGATTGCTCTGCTTTAAAAGATTTTTCACAATTATTCACAGTGGACAGATTTTACATTATTTAAAGGTTGGATATGGAACATGAACACGAAAGCGGCGTCTAGGTTCTAGTTGTAAAAATAGAAAAATCTTTCCAATCGTTGGGTTGCATGGTTTGCTGCCGATACCCCTAGTGACCACCCCAAACCGTGTGAGGAATGTATCGCAAAGAAACTGTCAGCTAACGTTATAAAGTTAGCAAGTGAAGTAGTTTACCGATCCTGGAGGACAGTCGCCGTTTCTACCTTTGTTTGATGCCGTGGAAATGTTTTATGTGGGTCCATCTGGTGTAGTCTTCACCTGAAACTACTGTAGTTTCTGTTCTTTTGCTTTCACTAAGAAAAAAAAAGATTCCCCCCCCCCCATATTCTACCTGCATTTATTTATTTATATAATAGGGACAGTGCCCACTGATAAACATCCACTAAATTCAATAAATGTAGGTATGCAAGATCATACCACAGGTGCTAATTTACAGCTGCAGTCTGTAGGAATTTCACACCAATAATTTAAAACAAGACAGAACAACATTCACACAAAAAACAACTCACACAATACATTTAATACACGTTATGATCCTTATTTCCAAATTAAAGCTACATGTAACGCTTGGTGCTGTTCTGTGGTTTAAACAGTCCTTTTTATCTGAGACCCTGCGTTAAAACTTGTTACATTTGCTGTCAGCTCATTTTAAGATGTCTCTTTTTGTGGTTGTATTCATTCAACCCAATAATCTGTTTATTGGTGATAACCTAATGGTTATTCAGAGTCTCTGTAATTGATGGCAGGTGTGAACTAAAAAGACTGAGTCCTGAAACAAAATCCTACCTAATGATTTAATTTATTTTTCTGTTCCTTTTAGCACTTTGTTCTCAAATATGTTTCTTTTTCTGTTGAACGGCAGAGGATATATGTCCCAGTAAATGTTTGGAAATAGTTGTTTGGTCATTTTGGTACTTCAACAGTTTGCAGTGTAGCTATCAACTTTTTTAATGTACCCTTGGTTTAACCAGACATAATTATTTTTCTTTACGTTCATCACCTTTTAAAGTTATGTGAATCCTGTTTTACGGTTGAACCAGCTAGTGTTTAGCTCACTTTTGTTACATCCTGATTGTAGCTTTTGACTTTCAGTTGCATGTAGCTTAGAGTTTTCGGTTCGGTCGACTCAAAGAGCTGCTCGCCTGTGTATGCTCTCACTATCTCTGCTCGCAAGGTCCTAATAAAATGCATGTGCTTGTTCACCTTGAAAATGTTACTGTAGTTTTACAAACAGAGAAAATGAAACTATCTTTAGTAATAAAGGAGACTTTTCTAACCTTTTCTGCTGCTGTTGCTTAGTTGCAACTCTTTATATCTGGTTTTGAGGCCTTGAGATGTTTTTCATCAGGGAACCACACACTCTCCTGCATCAGAACAAGACAGCAGTTTCAGGCAAAACTAGCCTCACATTGCGGTTAAAAAAAGCTACATGACTACGAATATGATAGTGAGTATAATTAAGTATGCGCTTGTTTAGGTATCAACCATCATTTTTTTTTTAAACATTTCCTTTTTTAACATATATTTATCATTTTCATTAAAAATAAGATTCTAGAATTATTCCTGCTGCTGCTGAAATGGCACCACCTCTAAATTATTAGTTGTTAAAATGTCAATTATAACAGTCATTTTTTCTTATCTTTTTTCCTTTTAGGGATGCACCTTGTTATTGGTGTAACCTTTACATAAATCATGCATTTCAAAATTAATTTGTGAAATATTATGTATATGTTAAATATTATGTATATGTTAAATCTTATGGCTTCTGTGCTGTTTATGATTTTGCAATTGCATTGTTCCGTTTTGGTTACCATTATTTGTCATTAGAAAAAAAAAGGTACACCCTATGTCAATTCTCTGTTTTAAAAATCATATAATTCAAACCTTAAACAGTAAGGATGTGTATTGGCAAGAATCTGGTGAAACCAATAATATCAATATTGATACAAAATCGCAACATAAAATATCGTAATATGTTGGCGGATTGATGTTTTCTTACATCCCTCTTAAACAGACAATACAACAAAGCACAGGTAAAAAAATTTATTGATCAACAATTAAGCCAAAAAGAAAGTTTGCGAAAAAGTAAGTAAACTCCAAGTAAACTGGCTTTGGGTCTTTCTGAATGGACTTTGCATGTTCTCCATCTACATGCATAGGTTCTATCCAGGTCAACCTCAGTCAAAATGACGATTTTCGGCAACAGTTTTGGCACAGATTTCAAATTAAGAATTAAAAAAGTGTAAGTAAATAAAGTTACACTGCCACCTATTGGTTACTTATTGACTGTATTTTTCTCTGAAAATCTGTGCTATTCGTTTACCAGAGAGTGCTTAATAGCAAACCTTTGCATATTACTTACATTTGTTTATTTATTTTTTCATTATATCACAATTATTGCCATTTTGAATCCCTTGCCAGAGGAACAGTCAATTACGTTGGGGTTATATGAGATTTTTAGATGCTGATTGAATACGTATAAGTAGTTGTTTGGTAGTTTTAGAACCGTTAAATGTCTAAAGGCATACGTTTGTTCTTCAAAGAATTGTTCTCCATCTTTTTCTCTGCAGCTAACGCCTCCCACAGGCTGAACCTGTTGTATCTCGCCAACGACGTCATTCAGAACTGCAAAAGGAAGAATGCCATCAATTACCGCACTGCGTTTGCTGAGGTGCTGCCAGACGCCTTCCAGCTGGTCAAGTAAGTAGTTTGTAGAGATGTGGCTTGGCAGAAGGCATGGTATGGGAGCTCTTCTGAGGATTTCACTCTTAGATTTTAGGTTCAATAACTAAAAGATTAGCTGGTAACGGCGCCTCATCACTAGGGCTGAACGATTAATTGCATATGCAAACATATTGCAATTTGGTAAAATGCGATTTCCTAATCGCAAAGGCTGCGATTTGACTTGATGTAAACATATCTGCTAAAGTCACGTGACTTGCAAACAATGCAGGGAGAGAAGGAAACGCTGCACTTTAACCAGTTATAAAATGACCAAAAGCTTAACAGAATCCAACACTACACAATAGTTAGTACCAAAGAGGGACAGTACATCAGTTGTGAGAAATTATATCTGCTATGAAAACGTTGATGCTGCGCAACGCCAGGTATTATGCAGAACCTGTCTTGGTATTGTTGCTGCCTCACGAGGTAGGCTAAGTACGAACCTTTATCAACACCTAAAAACATCACACCACCATATGAGAGTTGCACGGCTAAACTGACCGCCACAAGTGTTTAAATTTCCAGTAAACAAACTTCGAGGCGACAGGGATCGCTGACCGAGCTGTTTGAAAGAATCGCTCCTTACGAACATAAAAAGACGGGACACTGAAATAATTTGTGCTATAACGGGTTTTATAGCCAAACGTATGTTTTGTTAACCATGATGAATAAGCTACGATTCAATCTCACACACACATTTTAGCCACATTTTACCTGCGCTGTATAAAAAATGCAGACAGAAAGGTAAAGCCGCACCAAAAACAGCGGAGTATTTTGCAACAACTGACCTGAGATCAAACCGCTCTACGGAGCCATACCAGAGTCTGAAAGTGCGTTAGATCGATGGAGAATTAAAAATCAGAGCTTGTTCCTTCAAGCATCCTACTTCCTGGATAACGGAGGAAAACATTGCAGCCGGAGGGAATTATTAGCTGGGATCAAAAGGAAGAAAACCTTGATTGCAGTATGACACCGATGACCATCGAGTGTGATGATTAAAAGTAGATAAAGTTGTTAATATTTGCCTTTGTCTTAAAATAAGTAAATAATCTTATGGAATAGAATAAATTATGTATAAAAATCTGTTTATAATACACAATATTTTTGATTGCATTAATTAAAAAATGCATGACAAAAGCCCCACAAAAATAATTGCACATTAAATCGCAATCGCAATATTGAAGAAAAAAAATCGCAATTAGAGAACAGTCAGGACTGCAGAGAGGATCATAGGAACCGATCTTCCCTCCATTCAGGACCTATTCCGGGCCAGGGTCAGGAAGCGGGCCAGGAAAATCACCACTGACCCCTCACACCCTGGCCACAATCTGTTTAGGCTCCTCCCCTCAGGTCGGCGTTACAGAGCGTTGTACGCCAAAACCACCCGACACAAGAACAGTTTTTTCCCCCAGGCTGTCGCTCTGACGAACTCTGTCTAGTCACAGAGTGTGAGTGCACTCACATAACAATAAACTATAACTCTGCACTTCTGTACATACTCACTGTAAAATAACCCCGGCTTGGTGTATATATTATCCTTTATTATTTACGATCTGATATTTATTTGTATTTTTACTTATTTTTGTTCATATTTTTCTTTTTTTTCTTTTTTCTTTTTTATTTCACTTATTCAAGTTCTGTACTGGAGGAAAAAGTTTGCCGGAGTCAAATTCCTTGTATGTGACATACTTGGCCAATAAACTGATTCTGATTCTGATTCTGATTTTCCAAAATCGTTCAGCCCTACTCATCACAGTGGATGAAGATGGCACTACACAAAGCCAGAGTCCTGGGTGGAAGGGTTGTGGAATGCGGTCAGCCACAAAGCAAGAAGCAAAAAAGATTTTCTTTGGTTTCCTATCCCACTTCTGTTTTAAAAAATCCCCCTGTCCCAATCCCAGAAAGCAAGGAAGAGAAAAATTCCCTCCACGTTAATGCAAAACTACAGACTAATTTCTAATCTCCCATTTGTCGCTAAAATTATTGAAAAACCTGTGATATTTATCAGTCTGGTTTTCATAGACACCACAGCACCGAGACAGCCCTCGTTAAAGTTTTCAGTGACATCCGTACAAATACTGACTATGGTAAAACCATAGTACTTGTACTATTGGACCTCAGTTTGACACTGTTGATCATGAAATATGACTGGAATGTCTAGTGAACTGGATCGCACTGTCTGGTACGGGACTCGACTAATTCAAATCTTGCCTCAAGAACAGGAATTTCTTTGTGTCGATTAGCCAGTTCTCATCACAAAACACAGAAATCACATGCAGGGTCCCCCAGGGCTCCATCTAGGGCCCCTCCTATTTAGCATCTACACGCTCCCATTAAGGCAAATTATAACCACCAATAATGTTAGCTACCACAACTATGCTGATGACCCTCAACTTTCTATCTCAATGTCACCAGGTGGTGTTGAACCTGTCCAAATCCTAAATAAATGCATTGAGCAAATTAATAGCTGGATGTCTCATAATTTCCTCCAAGTGAACAAAAACAAAACAGAAGTACTTATCTTTGGATCCAAAAAAGATAGATTAAATATCAGTAAACAACTTAAACTGGAATGGACTTAGTGGACTCAGACCTGAACCTCCAGGGTCACATAAAGGCAATATCAAGGTCAGTATCACTTGAAGAACACTTCTAGGATTAAAGGACTGATGACACAAGGAGACCTAGAAAAACTCATCCATGTATTTATTTCTATCAGCCTTGATTACTGGAACAGTATCTTCACAGGTCTGCCTAAAAAAATCAGTCAGACAGCTGCAGCTGATCCAGAATGCTGCTGCTCGTGTTCTCACCAAAAGCAGGAAAGTAGAACACATCACCCCAATTCTAAAGTCCTTACACCGGCTCCTTGTAGCTCAGAGAATAGACTTCAAAGTGCTTTTATTAGTCTATAAATAATTGAATGGGTTAGCACCAGACTACATTAACGATCTGCTATCACAGTACAAACAATCCAGATCACTCAGGTCCTCCAGCTCTAGTTTACTGATCATCTGTACAACCAGAACCAAACTTAGGGACACAGCTTTTAGTTTCTATGCTCCTCACATCTGGAACAAACTACCAGGAGAATGCAAAACTGCACAGACACTGAAGTCTTTTAAATCTAAAATAAAAACATACCTATTTATACTCGCTTATAAGTAACTGATCCTGTTATTGCTTTTTACTTGCTTGTTTTTAATTTTCATACAAATTAATGTCTTGATTATTGTTTTGTTGTAAATGCTTTCTTGGATTTTAATCTTCACAATTTATTGCAAAGTTTTTTAATTGGTTATAAATGTTCGTTTATGCTTTCTTTTAGTGATTTTATGTTCTAATTTTAATAATGTACAGCACCTTGAATTGCCTTGTGTTGAAAGTGTGCTATACAAATAAAATTTCCTTGCCTCCCATTCCAAATCTGGTAAAATATTTCCCACTTTCAACAAACCTAGCAGGTGGTTTGTTTTGTGTGTGTGTGTTTGGTCTTGTATTACTACCCTTCTTAGGACCGTTTTTTTGGATCTTCACCAACTTTTTTAGGAGCGATGAACTTTATTAAGAACGAAGCTCGGTCCTAATGCAGCGGACTACCCTTTTTAGGGTTAGGTATTAGGTTTAGAGGTATGGTGTGAATTGAGTTTTAGTTAGTCTCAGGGTTAGGAGTAGATCAGTAATGGTTAGGGCTTGGAAAAGTGTCTGGGTTAAGCACAAGTCCAGTTACTAAAATCAATGGAAGTCTGAATGGACAGCACTAATATGGGTACCAATACAAATTTGTGGGTGTGTGTGTGTTTGGCCTGAACGAAACCATGAAATAATCCAAAATTGTACTTTTATTTGTAGAAACTCTGCTCCATATATGTTTAGTCCACTTATTTCAGAGTTAGGAGTAGGGCTGGGCGATATGAGCTAAAATTAATATCACGGTATATTGAGCATTTAACCTCGATTACCGTAAGTGGACGATAACAAGGACCACCACACACACACACACACACACGGTCCTTTTCTGTAGTCAATGTCTGGTAGTGGCCAAATTAGATAATGTTCTTAAAAATAGAAAGAAAAAAAAATATGATGACTTCTTGCTATTGAACAGCTTCAAACAGCTTTTTAGTTCAGTGTTTGGTTCCCATTCCTATTTTCTAGTGTTAGCAGAGTTTTCTAGAGTTTTATTTTCTAGAGTTAGCAGCGCTTTCCACTCAGTCGAATATTTTTGCCTCTGTGTGTCACAAGACTGTGCGTAGTCACGTGGCTCAAGGCAACGCTGATTTCTTAAAGGGGCAGGATCAATGCTAAACTAAAACATCTTCTTTTTTTTTTTTACCTACCGCATGTACCGGCACGGGCAAAATGACGTCGGTAACAGTCATAAATTTCGGTATCTGTAAATTTTCTGTATACTGCCCAGCCCTCGTCAGGAGTAAACTTTACTCGTCCTTCACAGGTATATGGCATTTCCACTCCTTCACCAATAACTCTCATAAAATTATTTAAAATTTCAGACTCCCCTGACAAAGTTTATGTGGTGATATGGGCTTGTTAATCTTGAGTTCGCTGCTTTCCTGGTTACTTATACATTTAACATTGCACAAAAAGAAGCCTGCATATATTTGAATTAAAAATGTTTCAAGTTCCAGAGGTTTCTTTTCTGTTAAATGAAAAACAACAAACTTTAAACTTTTAATATCTAGTGTAAAGACAAACAATGAACATCAGTATCTTTGCGTACCTGGTACAAAGTATGTAGGCACAGTTTAAGCCTAGTTTAGAATACTCTGACAGTGAATTTGTATACAGACGTTTTTTGTTTATAGTTCTCAGTTTCTTTCTCTCAGTTCTCCATTGATTTCTCTGTGTTGCAAAGCAATTCTCGACCAGGAAAGCAGGGAGTGCTAACTTTTCATGGTGGCTCTGCCTACTGTCAGCCTACTATGACTGTGTCGTTTCAGTTTTTTTTCTTCAGTCTGTGAACGCATTCCCCGTGAAGGAGCAATGGACGACAGAAAGTCATTTTTTATTAAGCTGTAAAGCTATTTACTAGAATTGTAGCTCATAGAATACTCTAAAATACATCTTAACAAACACAGCAGCCTTTTTTGTTGTTTTCTTACACCTCCTTGTGTCCAAAATCACCAAAAGACCAGATAAGATAAATTATCCTTTCAATATAAAGCATGTAGTGCCCAAACGCTGTATTAACTACTGATAAGAGTGACTGTAGAGCACTGTTCTGGTGAAACAATCTCTGGTTGTTGCTGAGCTGACCAATCACTGGCATACGCTCTGCGTTGATGGGGACGGATAGTTAGAAAATGCACCTCCACTCTGTCCGTCATTGCGTGGGTGACGCCGAGACCTTGGGTTAACGGATAATGGCGCTGCGTCAATCCGTTGCCGCCAAATGGAGTAGTATAAACTAGGCTTTAGACCGCACACTAACTAAATCAACAATTTCACTCACAGCTGCAGTCATGTCTCAATTTAAACTGGACTTTCAGAAATGTAAAGACAAAAAGTAAAGAGTGGGAATTGAACCCTGAATTAAAAGGCTGATTGAAGCAGTTTATTGGAGATGTTACACTCACTGAGGTGTATTTTAAGTGTCATTTTAATGCAAAATTAGTGATATAAAAAAACACGACACTCAAAGAATTGTCCAAAAGGCAAAACAGTTCCACCCCAACCATACCGCCATTACTGGTTTTAAAGAAAAACAATTATGCATAAACTGTTATTTAAATAAAATTATACAACTCTCCTACAGCTTTGATTACAATTTCAAATTTTGCGACAAAGGGCCATTGTCACAATATATTGTGATATTGATTTGAGGCCATATAACCCAACTTTACCTTTACTGATATAATTTTCATGGCGGCGGACTCGTGCTAGAGTAGTTTATTCTACTCATCCCAACGCTGTTTAACAAAATAATGCGTGAAGGACTGCAGTGAGTGGTCATTGTAATCAACAAAGTCAACTGGAAAAAATGACAGCGAAAAATATCCTGTTGTCGTTCCTATTGAGATTAAAGAGCCAGTGGAATCTGGCAGCAAAGTGTCTATAACGGAGACATTGCAGAGCTTTTTATCAGTTCTAGACCGTTGTAGTTGAAGTGCGACCACACCAGGACCGTTGTGGTGGTTGAAAATGAAGGGAAAAAAATGCAAGACGCCTCATTTAGCTGCATGTCCTGAACCAACAGTAAGGCACTAGAGACCGCCCGTGTTGGTTGCTCTGTCTGAAAACAACAGGGGTGTGATTGTTCACAGGTTTAACACACCAGAGATATGTTTTATCTTTTGATAATTGACAAGTTGAATCTATTTATGAAGGCTGTTATTATTTATTTAGAAGTAGGCAAGCTTAAGCAAGCCTGAATTGATGAGTAATAAAAAAATAAAAATAAAAAACCTTTTTTACTTTTAGAGCAACCTTGCGGAGGGGTCAGATGCAGAAATAAATTTGCGGGGTAAAAATCCCATGGATTCAGGCAACGTGCTGAATTTTTTCCCAGAGCTTTAAACTGAATAAAGAGCATTAGTATTTTAACTTGTAAATAAGATGATTAAGCTTTTCTTAAATTCACTAGTGACCAGGTTTGTCTTCAAATTAAAAGTCCATGCACAACCAAGGCAACATTTATTTTTATGTTGCTTTCAAGACAATTAAATCTCAAAATTTGTGGAAATGTGCGAAAAATCACACAGCGTAAGCCCCAATTGCCCCCTGGGACATAGTAAAGGCCATCGCTGTCTGTGCATAGATGCATAGAGCTGGTGGCACAGCATAATTAGAACACCTTGCATTCAAGAGATATGAGTTATTCAGTTACCTGTTGATACTACCCACTTTTGAATGCAATTTTTCTATTGAATGTAATATCAAACTCTGCAAAGAATCCTCCAGGATCCAGATAACGAGAAACTGTATAAGATCCCAGTCAGTTTGGATACTGATTATATCAAATTGCAATGAAAACAACCGTTGATCCACATCAAGTTTTTAAGTGGTGGGGACAAAACCGTGATTTATAAATATAGCCAGGGACATGTCCCCGGCTAAAAAGACGCCTATGTTTATAACCTACTTTCCTGCAGAAACCAAAATCCATGCATATGGCAAGGTGCACAACGACAGACCAGGTGAATGTCATGCGCGATTACCAGTTAGCCACAGAAAATTCCCTTATTGCTAAGCAGCCAGGCCGCATTATCAATCGGAACCAACGTGACTGGACCCCCACACTGTCATACGTGGTTTATTAAACAGAATATATGGATTCTTACACCTCAAAATGATTTGTACACCTGACCCCTGCCGAGCTCCATACACCCCTAAATGAGCTCACAGTAAAGGGATATTTCGCCATTTTTATCAAACCTGGAATCCCTTTTATTAGCTCTCATTCAAAAAATGTGTCTAGCATCTAAAGTAAAGTGTTCGACACTATGCTGTTCCTTAAAACAGTTTCTGATATGCATGCAAAGTGTCTCTATGTTTATAACCTGCTATTAATGTGTGTCCTGACACACGGGACAGTTCACACCAGGCCCTGATCAGATCTTAGCACTTTGCTTTACACGCAAATAAACACACAACCCTGTCATATAGTGGGCTGCCAGCTGAGCAGCTAACAGGCCCTCTGGTGGTTCTGTAATGTCACCAGTGCTTTGAACTACTTGAATTACATCATTACTCTAACACTGGCTCTGCAGACTCATCTGAGTCACATTTTCGTTGAGGTAATTTTACTACAGAGTCTTTATAAGCTCGTCTGTCATTTTAACCCTTGCAAAACGAGATGAGGGATGGAAAATCAATTCTGTGCTCTGCGTCAGTGCAGATTCCAACTCATGAAAACAGCAATGCAGTAAAGCAGTAACTTAAAACAACTTCATCATCAGGCACGTTGCACTGCAAAAAAGTGACACTTAAGGATAAATGCCAGGTCCTAAAGTGTCCAGTTTGGTTCAAACTTTGCGTGTTTGACCCATTGCTAACTGGACAATAAACAAAAATATTATATATATATATATATATATATATATATATATATATGTGTGTGTGTGTGTGTATGTATTGCTCACTCTAAAAATACTAATCAGCTGCTGTTGTTGCTGTACCCACCAAGTTGTTGCATTTCTTAGATTGGTGTTTCTCACAGAGCCCATTGTCCTGATCCTTTATGTGTTTTCCTACTGCCACACACCTGGTTTTAAATAAATGGGAGATTAACAGGCCCCTGGAGGTTTTCTTAACCTTATGAGGAGGTAATGCAGTCATTTCAGTCAGAGACAACTCGAAAGTATGAAGGACAGTAGACCAGGGTTGAGAAGCACTGTCTTAGGCCGTTTTTTTACATGGGACTTGAAATATTGGACTCCAATACGGGTTGATATCCGGACCACTTTTCTCTGGCCGTTTTCTGGCATGGCCACACATGTAAAAACGCCTGTAGAGTTCTCTGTTAGAGTGGGAATAGGGACAATATGTGATACATGTGGCTTTCTTACTGTTCATTGCTGTTTTAGGGGCAAGCAAGCACACCTTTTTATTTAATTGTCATCAAGAGTTCTTCCTGAAGCAATTTTGGTGCATTCATTTAAATGATTTACACATTTTGTTATTCTCCCTCCCCAGACTTGACAGTGACCCCAAGACGATTAAGTCCGTGGAGAGGATTCTGTCCATCTGGGAGGAGAGGGATGTATATTCAGGCACGCTCGTTACTGATCTCAGGAATATCCTGGTTAAAGAAGAGTCGCCACCTGAGACGCCCGTGGAGCGAAAAAGTGAGTGGAATGCTGGTACCCATACAGTTGAAACCAGATATTTACATGCGCTTCAGAAAAAAAACTAAAACAATTTTTTCTTTACCATCAAACATCAAATTAAAGTAAACTTTTTTTGTTTTAAATTAGTAAATATAAAAAAAATGTATTTGTGAAATTTCAGAATAAAGAGAGAATTGTTATATATATTTTTTATTTTATCAAAATCAGAAGTATATATCAATTTCCTTCATGAAACTGTATCACTTTGTCTAAACATTTCTAGTATCTTTCCAGCAGCTTTCTTCAATAGTGTGCTGGAATTTTGGGCCCGCTCTTCTTGATAGAACTGGTGGATCTGGATGATTCTGTCTCCAATAATTTGACTTTGTTGTCCTTAAGCCACGTTGTAACTAATTTGGAGGTATATTTGCAGTCATTGTCCATCTTTGAGACCCATTTGCCACCAAGCTTCAACTTCCTGGCTTCAACTCTACATATTACTTCAATATGTCCACACCATTTTGATTTCTCATGATGTCATCTATTTTGTGAAGTGCACCAGTCTGTTCCTTAGCAAAACAGCTCCTCAGGATGATGCTGCCTCCCCCATAATTCACAGCTAAAATGGTGTTGTAATGCCTTCCTATTTTTTTCTTCCAAATATACAGTTGCAATTTTTGTTTCGTCAGACCACAGGTAACATCTCGAGAAATTCAGATTTTTTTTGTTCCCATTTTTAGTTGAAACCTTTCAAATTCTCTCTGGAATTCAAAATCCATCTCCTTCCTTAGCTCTGTGATTATTTTACATTCCCATGTTTATTATTCTTTAGTTTTATTGTCTGAACCGACAAACGTGGGACCTTCGGGCATCTGAAAATTACACCTAATGAGGAGCCACACTTGTGGAGAATCATATTTCTTTTCCTGATGTTGATGTCGTGGTTGATTTTTCCTCATTTTCCAATGATTTCAACGAAAGAACCTCTGTCTTTGCGGGTGTGCCTTTATATGCATCCACAGATGCACCACCAATTAACTCGGTTAACCTTTCAGAAGCTTCTTAAGCTAACAATGGAATCATCCAGAGTTTTGTTTTCGCTTAAAGAAGCAATAAAATGCTTCTGACTTTGATGAAAATAAAAATGCTCAATAATTTTCTCTTTATTCTGACATTTCACGAATATATTTTTATTTAAAACATAAAATATCACTCCATATAGATGTTTAACAGTGAAGAAAAAACATAGGTTTTTCTGTTGTTTTTTTTATTTATTTATTTTTATATCTAATTTCATCTGTAAATCCTCCATACTCTATATTTTGCTGCATCCATGAAGAATGAGTTAGTATAAGCTACAAAAACACTTAATTTTAAATATCCTTGTTTCATTTTGCTGTACTTTGATATATATGCTAGAATGTAAATGTGGATTATTAGAAGCCATATGTTCATTTCTTTTTTTTCTTTATTTTTTTAAAGCTCCAGTTGAGTCTAAAGCTGATCTGCGATCCAAGGTTGTTGCTGAGTTTGTGGTGAGTGAAACCTCAAATATTCCCAGCCACCATAAACATAATGGACCTTTCTGAATGCATTTAACCTAAATATTGATGTGAGAACACGTCTCCTCTTGCTCCAGCCTCAAGCTTTTTTAGAGCAGCTGAACAAGTACAAGAAATCTTTGGAGGAGGTTGACCACAGAGAAAAACAGCTGACAGCCATGAGGGTGGACATCTTCAGTTCTGACGCTCTCCGGAAACTCAAAGGTGCCTCGCTTTAGCGCTGTGCAATCTAACGCGATTTTATTTTGAAACTTAATTGTGTTCTCCTCTCAATAACTCCCAATTTATGCTCCGCTCTTGCAGATAAAGCAGGAGGAAAGAAGTTTTCCAGAGACTTTGAGGAAGGAAGCACTCAGCTACACGAGTTTGTCAAGTTTTTTGAAAAACAAAACAAAGGCGGCCCCGCACTTCTCGAGGCTCTTGGGAATGCAGATATCTTCTACGAGATGCAGTACAAAGAGGTCAAGATTGTTGCTAATGTAAGTATTTAGGATTTTACATATCGATTTTTTAAAAAAAATACTAAAATAGAAAAAGAATGAACTGAAGTTGAATTTAGCAAGTGGTTTACCAGAGGTTAAATATATCCATGTTTTTTTCTTGGTTGCATTTGTTAGGAAAAGCATCTACTTTGTCCTTTTGTAAGTTACTGGAATCATCTAGCGTTTCATGTTCAACCCTGCTCTGATTAATCTGTGCAAGATAGATAAGATAATAAATAGATCATAAATTACAAATGTCCCTTTTTCCTTCAGGCCTACCAAACCTTCGCAAACCGGGTTTCCCACCTCAAACGTAAGCTGGACGCCCTTAAGGCCACCTTACCGGACCTGGACGAGTCGCCTATACCTTCGCCGACAGCGGACGCTCCGTCTCCGACAGGCTCCGAGTCCCCTTTTCGCGGCCTGGAGATTGCGCACCCTGATCCAGACCTCGATGGCTCCGCCATGGACGATGACGCCGAGCCACCAGCCCCGAGTCCTCTGTCCTCACCAGGAGGCTCCCCGAAACAGGCAGAGGTCATCGGGGAGATCGACAATCGTGAAGTGGAAGACATGGAGCTCTCTGAAGATGAGGTGGAAAGCGGTGGTATCATAGGTAAAGAAGCTTTTATTTGCCACGTGGTTTTACTCTTCAAAACTAAATTACAATCAATACTTCGTGTTTTCTATCACTGCTTTTCTTTCAGTTGAGGATAAGAAGGAATCCTTCCCCCAGCCAGAAGCGTCCACTCCAGTCTCTGCAAAGAGCAAGGCATCAATTGCAACAGAGCCGCTAGTCCCGCGAATTATACCTTCTGCAGCTGCTTCTGCAGCCGTTCCCGTAGAAGTTCCTGCGGTCATCCCTACGACTGTTTCTTCAACCGTTCCTCCGCTCATTTCTTCAGCTACTCCCATACACGTTTCCCAAGATGTCCTTTCGACTATACCTGCATCTGCTCCTGCAGCTCCTTTCGCAGATGCTCCTGCAGCTCATTTAGCAGATGTACCTGCAGCTCCAGTTGCAGCTGTTTCTGCAGCCGTTCCAGCAGCTCCTTTTGCAGCCGTTTCCGCAGCTGCCTTGGATAGTGTTGATTTGGGTAAAATTGGCTCCATCCTCAACAGCTTGAGCCCCGTCATCAAGACCACAGGTGAGTCCTGGTCTTTTTAAGATATCACATTTGTGTCGCTCTTTAACTCTTCTGATCTTCTGATCTTATGAGGTGAACTTCCCAGCTGTGTCTTCACTATCTGTGCTCTATAGGGTGATGTAGCCCAGTTGTACAAAATATTAACATTTAAAATAGGGGGTTTGAGTAGATGTTGGTGTATTTTGAATAAATTTTATTTCTGGAACGTGAAGACCTGTTTGCATGTTCTTTTCATTATACATGAACTAAAAGTAGAGCACAGTTGTGAAGTCAAAAGTAAAAATGAACAGAATAAAATGTGTGATGTGAACATTGTAGTTTTGACAGATTTACTAATCACCCAGTGAGTAAAATTAGTCCACTTTTGTGCAACCTAATCTCAATATGATGATGCAGTTCTGTGAAGACCTCAAATTATGTATTTTTTCGTAAAGAGAACATTAGAGAACAGAGAGCATTATGATATTATGTTTTTTTTTACGCTTCTTGGGTCAGAAAAAGGGTAGTTTAGTTCTCTGCAAACCCCATACACCCTGGACACAAACTGTTTAGAATAATATCGTTATGTAAAAGTCACACCAGAGACGGCATCTTCCCCCAGGCTGTCTCTGTGATGAACACCTTACAGCCTAAGTACTTAGCTACTGCCGTGGAACAAAAAATGTATAATTGCAGTATTATAACTTGCCTTTTATTCAGTATATTGAAGATAAAATGGCTGTACATAGACATTTTTCTATGTTTCACTTCTTCTAAGGATAATCTTTAAACTTAATTTGAGCACTTTCTGATTCTAATGGGACAACTGCAAACTATAAAGTTATGGCTGCCCAGCTAAGAGGTCCATGGGTCAGGTGGGAGAATCTGTCAACTCAATAAATACAAGTCACATACCCTAGAAATGGGGCTACCTGGTAGGGCACCTGAATATGGCGGTGGCAGCATCATGCTGCGGAGATGATTTTCTTCAGCAGGGACAGAGATGTTTGGGAAAATTGTTGTAGCTAAACGCAGAACTGTCCTGGAGGACATGCTGTTGGGATGCTGCTGAGTCTGAGACAGGTTAGCTTTTAAAGCAGGACATCCACTTATAGCATGCATCTGGAGCTACACTAGAATATTGTTCTGATAGAAGGACCTATTCGAAGTCCAAACCTTTGACAAAATATGTTTGGAGTCGCTCCAACAGATCTGAGTGAGCTTAAGACTTGTTTCTGAGTGGGCAAGAATTTCAAGTCTATAGATGAGCAAAACTGGTAGAGACACAGCTAAAGATCTACAGGCGTCATGGCAGTGACAGGTGGTTAAACGAAGTATTGTCTCGGTAGGGCTGGATACAAATGTAAGCGCCCACTTTGCATTTTTTCTACTTGTTCAAAAACTTCTGAAAGCCATTTTTCCTCTAGTTCAGCTTTGTTCTACTTTGCGTTGCTCTCTCACATAAAATCCCCATAGACTAGATTAAGGTCTGTGGCTATAATGTGATAAAACATGAAATCAGGAAGTCTGAATAGTTTCTATTTAATTAATAGGTGATTGTCTTCTCCTGTTTTGCAGCAGCTGTAGTGGAGGATCATCCTTCAGCTCTACCATTGATATCCAAACCCACTCCTCCGTTAGCCCCTCAGGATGCCAGTTCGCTGGTGAACCTCCTCTCTAAGGTGGATGTGAGTCCTGCAGACCTGCTCAGTGCTCTGTCCAAAGTTCAGAGCCAAAGCAGCTTAAAAGGTTGGTAATCATCTGTTTAATTGTAGATGAAGCTGTTTAAAAGAAAAAAAGGACATTCAATCCAGAAGTTAACAGCTGCACAGAGACGGATGAAGGCAGAGGTGCTGCTGGTTAGCAGTGCTTTACGTGTAACACCAATACGCAACGGTACTTAGTAACGCCACTTCTAAAAGTAGCCCTTTAGAGTTACACCACTTCTCCAAGCGCTGAGAATGTTTTTTCAGAGTTCTGGTACGCTCATCACTGAGTCTGTTGTAAGCAGGACACTATCTGCCCTTCGCAACGCCCAGAAATGTCTGCACTGCACTGCATTGAACACATCTGGTGCATTGTAGGAATGTTCTAAATGTATGATTAGTTCAATAACGTAGGACATTTAAAATAGGGATGCAACAATTCCGATACTGGTATCGGGTATCAGCCCCGATACCGTCGAATGTACATGTATCGATATCAGTTGAAGTTAACAGATACTTAAAATGTGGTAAATGTTCAAGGAATTCACAAAAAATGTTTGATTTTATATTTTACATCTGTTAATTTGTCTTAGTTATGTTTAGTCAGTAAAGTCTGGTGAATTTAGTCTCTTTAAGAAAGGTATAAGGTGGAAGGTATAAAGCTTATTAATTCAGCAATAGTATCAGATCGGTATCGGGTATCGACAGATGCACAAAGCCCAGGTATCGGTATCGGGACTGAAAAAGTCAGATCGGTGCACCCCTAATTTAAAACCTAAAACAAGAAAACACAGAAAATAATACCATTAAGTAGGGCTAGGCGATATGGCGAAATATATTACCTGTTCGATAGAAATGAAGTTCTATCTTTTAAGCCACGGTTAGGGTTTTACAGCAGTATTTTACGTCACGATGCACCTTATGGCGTGCCCGTACACGTTGCAGTACAAACAAACTAACATAGAGGAAGACAGTAGCAGACGTGTTTCAAACTAGAGTTCTAAACAAGATGACCTGACAACCCAAACCGAGGAGCTTGTACCTAAAAGAGGGCCAACTCCTGTCGCATGGATGCGTTTTGGATATAAAATGGCCGACGTAGATCAGACAACAGTTGGTTGTAAAGTTTGCCAGTTCCCAGTCCCAACAACGGACTTAAACTCTACAAATTGATTTCATCAGCTGGGCAATGATAAAAAAATACAGACGAGAGTCAACGAGCAAAAACCACAAAAGCAGTATCCAGTGGTGGCACATGGGCTGATAACAAACTCCAGACACAGACGCTGCAACAGGTTTTTAGCTGTGGCACGCCATATATACATTCGTAATGGTCAAAACGAAACGCCTCTCAGTCGACTCTTTAAAGTGAACGATCAGAGGTGGTGTCCTTCGGGAGGGGAGTTACACACACACACACATAGTAGCACTAACAGAGAAATGGGAGGCTGCAAGAGGAGAGAAAAATATAAAATGCTACAGCCAAAACGTGCTGGAAAGGTAAGAAAATGAGTGACGGCAAGTATCACAGCAAAATTTGGATGCATTTCAAATAATATATATATATTATTAATAGTGTAAGAACTGGCTCTCCTAAAACATCATTAATATCCGTAGCTCCCACAGATGGAAGATCACTACATGATGCTGCAAGAGAGGTCTGGGTGGTGTTACTGCCATCTATCATTTCAAACTGCATTTCCACATTGCAATTTTATATAAACTATTCATGAATTGAATAAACAGGAAAATTGCTATGTCGAGAAGTATATCGTTATCCGGATATGAAATTGTTGCCATATTTCCCAGTCCTAGCATTAAGCCATAAACTCGTGTTTAACAGTGGTTGGCAAGCAACGTTTGATTCATACCAAACATGCCAAACAAACGTATTTTTTATAAAGTACTACAAAAAAACGATACTCAGTATATTTTCTATTAATTTTGTCTTCTTGGCCTCTCAGAGCCAATCTCCCAAGCTGAATTTCAACACTCACCCTTCCCTGACAGTATTTTTTAATTGCAAAACTATAACTATTTTGGTTCAGAAGAGTAAAACATTATTTTATTTAAGAAAAATATTTTTCTGATATATCCGATACTTAACGTTTGACAGTGTTTCTAATGTAAGTCTACAGCTGTAGGTCAGTTTTTTACTTTCACAGGCTGTAAGTACGGATTTGTGACTTTCTCTCTCTTTCCTTCCAGGTGTCACCCCTCTGCTGTCACCAAATATTGTCCCAGACACCTTCACTCCAGGAAAGATCACCTCCTCTCACCCATCCTCGTCTACATCAGCAGCTCCTTCTCAGAGCTCGTCTCCGTCCTTCCCAGCTCCTGTTTATTCTTCATCAAACGCTGCTGCACAGCAGAACTCTCAAGCAGGCCCCCAAACCTCAAACCAAGCCTCTGCACTGGTCCACGCTTTACACAGAGATATGGATTTGGGTACAGATCCAGAGCCGTCTATTTCCTCCTCGAGCTTAGAATCTAAAATCCACAGCTTCCTGCAGGGGAACCCTGCGTTCAGTACGTTCGACCACAGCTTTCCGTCAAACGCGGCCGTGCGAGGGAAGAGTTTTAGCCCAGCGGCTGGCACAGACAACCGAGAGGGAACCCCGGTCAGGGACGAGGGAGGAGGCACCCCAACTCAAGATGAGATGATGGACAAGCCGGTGGGCGTCCCGTACAATTCCAGGCAGAATCCGTCGTCTGTCAATGAAGCAGCCAAAGTCCTTCCTGTAGCATTTGAAAGTAACATGCAGAAAAACCCCAACAATCCCCAACATCCAGCTCACCCGCTGCCAGGCTCTGCTCAGAACGGCCAGGTCTTCCAACCCTTCCAATTTGGGAAGCAGGAGATGATGGCGGGTGGGACTTCTGGCCCGGCTGCACAATACCAACACATCGCCGCTCACCCAGGAAGGCCTGCGTTTGGAGAAGGACCTCCGGGCGGCGTCGGCAGCTCTCAGACAGTCGAGGGTTTTCAGAGGGCAAATGAGCAGAGTTGGTTTGGTGAAAATCACCCTGAGGGGGGCTCCCAGCAGCCTGGCGGCTATAATATGTCAGGGCAAGGGATTGGAAAAAACAGAACGGGACTGTATCCTTACCAAACAGAGCAAACTCAGGAACCTCAGGAGTTTGTCTCCCAGCAGGGGCCTCCTGCAGCCCCCGCGTTCTTTAGAGGCTCACTTCCTCCTGTCCCCAAGTTGCCGCCCCCTCCTCCTTCTTTCGATCCCCTGCTGACGCCCCCAGTCGGTGGCATGATTAACCCCCCACACCATGAGCCCCCTCACAACCCGGCTGCTGGGGGGTCGATCGGGAGCAGGGGGGACGGCTTCGCCAGCGGCATGGCGGCTCATGACCACCAGCGTCCGTCGTCGCTTCGTCCAGACGACATGTTCCACGACCCGCATCGTCCACAGCCACCTGAGAATTTTCACCCCCACCAGGAGGACGAGCGTTACCACGACGATTCAAGGCAACCCGATGAACATTTCTTCTGCGAGGATCCTTACTACCAGCCCGATGAGCCGTATTTCAGACCGGGGAGTCCTCCCCGCCCCTACCCACGAGGCCGAGGGCACCTCTCGCCCCCGAGGGACCCGTTCTTTGAGCAGCAGCACAACCCCCGTCCTCCTCGCCACTACGCACTGCGGCGGCCGCCCCCTCCGCGCCACGAGATGCGCCACCTCGGCCAGCGTCCCCCTCCTCCCCGGCCCCCGCACTTAGCCCGCCACCCACACCCCAGAGGCTCGCCTCGCCCGCCTTTCCCTCGCTTCAACGGCCCCGACCCGATGTTCCGAGGAAAGCGGCCAGGCCCGAGAGGAGGGGGTCCAATGTTCCCTCCGAAAAGACCCTTCCCACCCCCGCGGTACTGACAGACTCCATCTTGAGTTCAGGGGGCGCCAATTGAAAGCAAGTTAAGAGAGTTGAGGTCAGTGCTCTGTTAAAGCTGTGCAGATCCCAGTGGGCATCAGAGGACAGTTAGACGGACATAAAAGCTGGAAAAAAAAACCAGAGAAGAAAAAAAAGAAGCGAAGAGGGGAAAAACGGACAAGATGGGTAAAGAATCCTGGGAGGCTTCAAGAAGGCTGCTGAGCTGCAGAGTGAAGACAGAAGATGAAAGAAAACAAGAGGTGGATATATAAATATATATACACATAAATAATTCACTTTTTGAGTTGTTTTGCTCCAAAATGAGTCATTGCATTAAATGTTAAACTTGTAATGGAGCGTTAGTCTAATAGAGGTCAGATTGAATCAGAGTTCACATGCAGTCAGCTATAGGTTAACTCCTCAAAGACCCTTCCTCATGTTTTTGTTCCTCCATAGTTAATTTCGCTACCGAATAGCAGAAAGTGTAGTTGCTGCCGTGTTTTTTCTTATAATTTAGTCTCCAGTCGTTCGGTTTCACCCGCATGCCTTCTAAACCAGCAGTGTAACTGTAGTTATTTTTGGTGAAATATTAATTTAAATCCCACTTTAATCATTTTTGGTGTGTTAATAGAAAAATATGTTGCTTTTTCCAACAAAATATCTGGTAAATCGTAGTTTTTTTGTTTAGTTTTTTTTTTGTCAATGTTCGAACTTGGGAATGTCCTATTTGTGAAGCGCTGCTCCTTCAGCCAGTGCACCAGGATGTCTTCAGTGGTAGATATTACGTCTCGTTTAAGTTTCTCAGAGGGAGAACGTCGCTAATCGAGAAAGGTGGGAGATGTCGGGTGGTGTTTTTTTTTTTTTTTTTTCTTCAGCTTGGATCAACAGCCCTGAGGAGTATATATCTGCAGGAGGTGAAGATGATCTCTCCGGTTTTTATTTCATTGTACTGACCAATAAAAATCTGAGTTTGAAACCTGTGTTGCTTCCTTTCTGTTAACTGGTACGCGTCAATGCTCTAAAATAGGCTACTTTTACTATTAGACTTAAAGGTTTATTTCTGAGCAGAAAATAAACAAAATCATTACGAAAGGTAAAGTTAGCTAAATTCCCCCCCCCCCCCCCCCCAAAAAAAAGTTTCAGTTTCATTTTACACACAAACAGTAGTTAGAACTATTAACCCCTCTGATGTCTGCAGCCAACATGTCTCCTGACGAAACTCAACTCATTGTTCTCCTGCACCAAATCTTCCAAGCTCCTGCAGAGTCGATGGCCATCTGCCATAAACTTTCTTTTTCATTTCCCCCCTTTAAGATATTTAATTTCCTTTTATGTTTCAGTATTGTCAGCTTTAGGTTTTCCTCTAAAGCCTTCATATTCAGTTTTCTTTATAAAGGCTTCCAGCTTGACTAGCTTCCCACATCCAGACACACTAAAATACATTTCCATCACATAATCCTGCCAACACTGTGCTTTCTTGTGAGGGCAGCATCCTTTGGGATTTAGTCCAAACATGAGGAATATCTCTAAATCCAGAGAGCACTTAGTTTGGTCTCATTTGCTTCTAGCATGCACAGTCTTTCTCCAGGCTATCCTTAGCAAACTGAAGTCTGTCTTTGAGGTGTTTCTCCTGAAGAGTTTTTCTCCGAATGCAACATCGCTCTCCACTCTTGTGCAGAGCTCTAGTGATCCTCTTCTTTCCTAACTTGACTAAATCTTTAATTAGTATCTTTAGAGTAGTTCTGATGTCTTTGGAGACGTCACTAGTTTTCTCACTACTTCCAAATCCTTTCAGATGTTTAGTTTGTCTCTGCCAGGCTTGTTCTATACAGTGGCTTTCATTTTATATGATGATTGTATCTTCCTTTCTTGACTTTTAGGAAAATTTAGATATATTTTTTATACCCCTGGCCTACTTTGTGAGCACCAGCATTACTACTGTTGTAGTACTGTGCTGGGTCTCAAAGAAAAGGTCTGATCTTGTTAGATTTCCACGTCCCACTAGCATATACGGCCACTACTGTGCTACTTCTCCTTCAGAGGGGTTATAATGCTGACTAATGTGTGTAAAATATAAATCAATTATGCTTTTATTCCACCATTGCATTTAGAAATTGAGGGGAATTAATAATTTTGTTCTCAACTGTACATATTTTTGAAAAGTCTTGAGACATCACTTATGTTTGTGCCAGAGGGGGGTGATCAAATTTACTTTCAATCTTTACAGTGAACTTGATCATTATTTCTTTGGACTTTCTGAAGGCTTTTTGAGGTTTTTATTTGGACTTTTGCTCCTTTTATGTGTGTGCACATTTTCAATCCTGACGAGTAGAGAATTTTCATCTGTTTATCAAGTTGTCTAACCCTTAAGTTACCTTACATAAATTTGATTTAAGCATGCAAGCTTAAGAAAAAATAGGTTGATACTAGTTGGGGTCAAGTTAAATACCCACATTTTTGTGTCGCTTTTAGAAATGTCTATCCATGCAAGAAATTGTCTAAAATGTTACCGCAACTTTTTGCATCAGGATTAGTTTAAATTAAAGGAAGGATTGGAAAATAGTATCTGCAGTGCACATTAAAATAGAACAAGAATTGTAAAACCTGATCTTGTAGGGACCCGGAAGTGTCTTTTTATGCAAGTAGTACATTTGCAATAATTGTAAAGAAAAAAAAAGGATCTGGGCTACCTTAGAAGTAGGCCCTTGCTGATGTGAGGCTATAGATAGATTTTTTATACATAGGAAGGCTCCTAACATAAGATGAATCAGTGGTTTTCTACTTTTGAACATTGCAGTTTAGCCACGAAGCAGTTTTGAACTGAGAGGGAAAAAAAAGCAATAGTTGACTAGACAGAAAAACAACCGTAACTCCTAAAAATTAGACTTTTAGATGTGGTTTCTTATTTTGTTTTCATATTTTAAGACTATCATCCTCTGTTTTCACAATATTTTAGACAACAAAGACATAAGAAATGGACAGAAAAGATTCAAAATTCTGGAAGAATAAAAGCTCTCCAGATTAAACAACTGATGCAAACAACTTATTTTGGGGGGGCATTTTAAGTTACATTTTGAGCTTACAGTTGGGCCGATGCAAAACTATTATGTTACACTTCAGGGCGTGTGAGCGCATTTAATTTGGCTACAAAAATCTATTTCTGTTCAAAAGAAAGAGAGCAAGTTGTCATGCTAGCCTTGTTCGACTAATTAGTTGCATAAGAGTCAGATTTTCTGGACATGTGTTAATGTAGCTAAAAAAAATTATTTTTCCAGTAGAGCTAATTATTCAACAACAGGAGCAGGTTATATTATAGGTTTATCCAAGGATTTAAATCAGCCATAACCATTTAACAGGTCAGGATGAATCAGTCATTTAAAATTGAAACCAAGAAGATCCAACCATTAAATTTGTCTGTAACACCGTAAAAATCTTTAAATCTTATTGGGTTTTTATGTCTTTCTTATAATTAAACCATAATTTTTCACCAAATAGAATTTATTGGTGTATAAAATTATCTTATATTAGACCATTACAGATGGTGATTACAGATCAGCTCAGTCAGAACTACATAAGATTTAAAAAAACAGCAATAGCTGAGATTGTTAAAATCAAAAGGTACAAGCTACTAAAAAATAAATAGAAACATCAGGGTCTTCCAAGTGTTCTGTGTGAGAAGTTAAATTGTAAACTAATTAGAAACAGTAGAGAAGAAGTTACTCTGTGCAGAGTTCAGGCGTCAGCAGATACTTCCTGGGCTACTTTACATTACTAGGCTGCTACTCTGGGACCGAAGACTGTTGAAAAGAAACACAGCAATTAATTTAAATATACTTTCCCAGTAGGATGCTTATGTACAGCACCAGTCTTGCATGACAGGGAGATTTTTTATTATTTTTTATTCCAGAACAGACCTGCTCTCCTTGAATTTTAACACTACTCTCTCCTCCCTCTCTCCTGCTCTCATCCTCAGGGATCCAGAGCCACTTTGATGTGTCTGATGTGATGGAAAAGAAGGGGGGGAAAAAAACTCTGCCACATGTTAGCTGATGGAAGTGAGGACTTCTTTGAATCCTGCTCCGCTCCTGGTGATGATGGCTCTTCACGGTCTGTAATGAATGCTGAGCGCCGCAACAGCAGCTAGCTGAACAAGCTCCAAGTTTCCAAACCGTCAGACACCACAGTAAGTGTCAAAAGTGTGGCAAATCAAAACAATCCGGAAAGGGTGCGTAAAAAGTATTGGAGTTGTCTATTTCCAGCTTTATCCTGAGTTTATTTTTGGGTTGGGCTGTGTGTTGTTTTCAGGGCCGGCTCAAAATTTGTTGGGGGCCTTGGGTGGAGTTAGACCTGAAAGCCCACCACAGAGTCATCCTTTTAAATCTGGATTTAATTTTTGCCTCACTGAGAGGACATTTTTAAAGCAGGGGCCTTCAGCTTCTATTCTGCAATTTTTAGATGCAAGATAGTTAGCTCTCCGGGAATCGAGTTGGAGAACCTTGGTTCTAACGTTTCAGCTTTCCAATTAAAATGATCTCAAACAAGAGAAGTACTTGTTTAGATAATGTATGCAGCACCTTCCATATATATTCACATCAACTCAACTTGCTGCGTTTGAAGGCAGAGAAACGCCAAAGAACACCACCTTCACTGTAAAATATAGAGGTGAAAGAATCAAAATTTAAGACAATATTGTTCCAAGAGTAAAGAGTGTGCTGTTTACTGTTAAATATTGGCGAGAACATTGGAGATTGCTCAAGGATGGGTCTATCAGCATGAAAAAAACCCAACATACAGCGTGTAGGCAAAAACTGGAGCACCTCAAGAAGAATCACAGCAACCCATCAAGTTGAGGCTCTTTGGGGATGGAGCTGACGCTTTGAGTCGCCAAGCTGCATCTAGGAAACTTAGAGTTCAGCGAGTTTAAGAAACGAGTCAAGAGAGTGAATATGTCTGCAAATCTGATGATCAACTGGGAGAAATCTCAGCACTGGGGCCATTACGGTATAGAAAAAACACGTTTCAGTACATATTCAGTGTTTTGAAGTCACTGTTGGCTACCTTTTCAGAACACTTTACTGAAAAGAAATAAATACAAATCAGCAGATGACTTAATTATTTTACTTCAATCAGCATTAAACAACCATCCCTTCCTTTCAATTCATAAAATACTTTTATAAAGTTATATAACTTAACCCCTTATGAGTCCTACGTGCCGGTCCTGGAACACCAGTATGTTTCCACAGTAATACAGCCATGCATGCATTCCACTACGTCATGCGCCCCAAAAAACTATTACTCAAATCACAGCTCAGAGCCTCGTTTTTCCAATGATCTAAACTATTTTGATACACAACAACCACAGCACTGACGCTAAAGCAATTTTTTTTTAAAGAAAAGCAAAAACTGCAAGAATTTATTTTTCCAACTTGTGACGGGCTCCTGCATGTCTAACATCTATAAATCCCACAAAGTTTGGTCCCATTCTGTCCATATAGTAATTTTGGATAAAATTCAGATTCTAAAAATTTATATTTAGATAATTTAGAGGACAAATAGACAAAAATTAGAAAACAAATGTAGATATTCTGATAATTCAGATAAAAATATAAAATTAGGCTATAAATATAAAATAAATGTAAATATAAAATATTAATAAAATCTAAAGTAGATAAGAGTTAGACTGGTAGACACTACAGCATATGGGTTGAAGCATTCAAAAGTCATTGCACTTTTCCAATAAGTTCCCAAATGTTTCCAATTTGGATAAGTTTGGATAAACCACAGGACCCTCTAAAGCGCCTGGACATACCCAAAGAAAAAATTATGTAAAGAAATTATTTATACAGATATACTTTTCAAATTTGAAATTTGAGTAGTCAACAAGTTATCATGTTGCCACATAGTGTGTTTCAGTCCCCAACTACCCATTGTAGCTATCTGCACTTATATTTTCACAAAAAATTCAGGCGAGGACATTTTTCCCCCCGAGTTATAAAGTACATAATGTTTTACCAGTCGTACCTACAGTGATTCTGACTGCTCTGGGAAAACCTAGTGGATGTTTCCTTTACAAAGAGCCCAAACATGTATGTATACTGCAAAGGGTTCAAAAACAGCAATAACTCTAATTTGGAGATGACACATTAGATGTGATTTTGCCAAAATTACCCGAAATCATTAAAATAGGTGAAAGTATAGAACTGACCAGAGTTTATATTGGATTTTTTTTAATAAATTAAATGGTAGATGTAGACAAAGCCAAAGCATAAAATAATATAACCATTTGAAAACACTCAGTCTTAATGTTTAGAAATGTTTAAATAATACTTTGCCCATATTTCAGAATAAAACACGATTAAATCACTTAGGAGTTTTTATTTAATTTTTCCACAGTATGGTTTCCCAGCTATAATTGAATGCAGCATGGGGAGCTGTTAGGAAAAATCCCTTCTCATCAACAAGGATTCCACTGACTTGTGGTTTATGCAAAATAAGGAGTTTGGGCTGATTGGATGCTACTGGTAGCCATGTAGCCATCTGCTGTTTTTTCTCTTGTATCAGTGATGTTTCCGTTCAGCTTGACATTATTTGAGGGTAGTGATTCAGTTTGGTGTTTAGCGTGTTATGTACCTTACTGATGTTCAAAGATGTGTTCACTGACAAAGTTCTGATTCCATACAGCCTTCTTTTTCTGCTGTAGCTACATGAGAAACCATTAAATTGATGCCAGCTATCACTAAGTTTTGTTTTTCCTGAGTTTTTATTCAGGTTAAACACAGCTGTATTCGAATGGTTAACAAACCGACAGGGCTGTACTAAAAAATACTTGTACTTTTACGTTGTTACATTGCACTGTGCTTACCAAGGAACGTTTTTAACCCATGTTTTATATAATGTGCTTGGGAATCAAATGCCCTTTTTGACTCCGTGACATGCAAGTACTTTTTGTTTCCTTTTTGTTCTGGCTGTATTCCATATGTTCATATTAAAATCAAACTTCCATAAAACTTCAAGGCTGTTCCTTTGTTTCTTAGTGAGCAAATTTCCCAAATCATCAACTAACAAAAAAAAAATAAATCCCTGCCACTGTTTATATCTTATATTCCTCATGAAAGGATACTAGGATTTAACAAGCGTTTCCTTTTGGCTTTGCAGTATTGTATTTTTCTGACTGGAACGGAATCCTTTATAATAAAATCAGTTACTGGTACGTCTTAAATTTCTTGATTTTCAGAAGACAAAATTGTAGATCTAAGGCTCTCCAATTGTAAAACGATGCCAGTTCTTATACACATCTCTATTTTGTTTTTATTTTCTTGTGTGTACATATATCTGTGGGTACCTGGTAAAAAAAACACTCAGGTTAGTGAATTTTCCTTAATCACATAAGCACAAAGGATTAATTTTACCCTATAGTGACACATCTTCATGTATTTCCCTAATTTTTTTTACTTTCCCACACTGTCACATTGTGAACTTCAGTGGTTTACTGTATTTTTTGTTGTTGTAGTAAACCAACACAAAGTAGTGCACAATTGTGGAGTTGAACAAAAAAGATGAATGGGTTTTAAAGATACTGTGTTCTGCCCTCATTACTGCCATACCCCAAAATAAATCTATTTTGTTTTTATTTAACCAAATTAGTAAACAGACTCTTGGTAGACTAACAGATTTCTATTATTTTTCCTTAATTAAGCAGAGAAGCAACCAATCCGCATGTGGTAACTGTGGGGTAGCTGCAAAGATTCAATGCTTTGGTGGGAAATCTGTTGGCTGGGCGACTATGTTTAAAACTTGCAATCCCCACATCTGGTCTTCGTTGAAGAGGTGCACCAATAGTCATTAGAACTTCTGGTTGCAGCACGTTACAATTCATGTAGGGGAAACGGCAAGTACCTTTTCCCTCCAGTTCATAATGAAGGGGATCTGCAATACCAGCGCTCTAGTATTGCCTTTGTCCTTCAACTTTTGGCTGTATCCCTGCTCCAAACACACCTGAATCAAATGATTGGTTGATGACCAGTCCTCTGACAAAACTTCCTGTGTTGGACCATGAACACACCTGGTTGCAGGACGCCAGCCCTGGAGAACTGGAGTTTGACACCCCTGATTAAAAGCATCCTGGGAAGTGTGGCGTGAGGATCAGGGTTGGGAAGCACTGCATTAAAATGGCATGACTAAATGTGAAAAGCTTCAGTATGTATAAACACCCTTGTTTAGTCAAATAGAGTTGTGAAGCAATGTAGTTGTGCGTTCATATAATGTTCTCAGTTTAAAGGAAAAAAATCCAAATACTTAGTTTATGTGCAAAATGAAGGGAGAAATGTGTTCACATTCGAGTTTTACAGTAAAATCATATGATGTACCACTTAACAGCCTCAAAAGCCTGATTTAATCCGTGTGCTACTTTTAGGGAGTCCTTTATTGCCGCTAGAGAGTTTTAAGATATTCCGCACCGATCGATGAGCTCTGACTCCGTGCGTCTGCCACTAAAGGCAAAGAAAACAGTAAAGTCCGCTCACACAACAGCTGTTTGCCGTTCTTACACTGGATGTTAATATTAACAACCCCCTGCTGCCGTCATCATGTGGGTTTTACAGCTCGTCACCAGATGTCAGTGTTGGTTTCAAACCGCCAACCACTGTGCGCATATGGCACAGATCACGTTTCCGAAGCACTTGCACGAACAATTAATACCCGATCAAGTGAGTAAGAATCGGGCCTCTACAACAACTGCAGCACAGGCTTAGACCGGATTTGGTGACTGATGGCAGATGGCGGTGCTTAACCTCCGAGACGAGCTGAATAGGAACTATAACGCAGGGAAATAAAGGAATTAATTAAAGGGAGAGATGTTTGTGCGCAGAGGTTCCGTTTAAAATAATCGCCATCGTGTGTTGGTTTGCGCTTTTTTTATTTATTTATTTGTGGTGTTTTGGGCCACGCACGTCCAGATCGTGACTCCTTTGAAGTCTCCTCGTGTGCGCATGTGTCGGGGTGTGTGCAGCCCGCTGTCATGTGGGCTCATTGTTTACATGCTGCCCAAATCTCAGAGAGGGCGTGTAGCCCCGAGTGGTCTGTGTGCGTGTCGTCAAATAACATCTAAATAACGATTGCTGCTGCTGCCGTTTCCCCGCTTCCACCCCTCGCAGAGAGCGTTTCCTTCATCCCCGGTGATGTGACACGACTTGAGAGGATTCATTTCAGAACCACGGCCAGCTCCACGGCGAGAACAAAAGGCGGATTTGAAAGCTCTTGATGTCAAGGACCGTCTGCATTTTACCGACCGCACGAAAAACGGATAACCCTCTGCTGTCAGCCTCCCGAAACCTACCAAATGTTTTATTTATATTTTTACTTGAAACATTTTATCTCAACAGGTTTCACAAAGAAAACACAGTTTTACAGACTCGATAACTAAGAGAACTGTCAGTGCTTGTAGCCCTCTGGGGGTCCCTTCAATATTCAAATACCTATTTTGAATGGAATATTATGCATCAGTGTAATGTTCTCAATATATTACTTTAATTAATCTCTAGCTCCCCACCATACATAACAGATATTGGTTAATTTTCAGAATTTTAACCGCTTACTTAGTGGCTTTAGTGCTAAAAGTCTATTTTGAGTACCATAAAATATATTTTTCTCCCATCTCATGTAAGCAAATTAGATTTTTTGAAAATGTTTTAGAGAGCAAAGAGGTATTATCATCGCCTGGAAATGTCAACTTTTCTGTTCCATTTTAATTTCCGTGCCTCCTTACATGACAAATATTCACAATTAATAACCGCTTTGTAATGTAAACCTTTGAAGGTTAAAGTCATTTAAATAAAAAATACGTTCTTGTAAATCAAATATATGATTATTTAAATTGGAAACATCTGATCCTATCAGTGCATTTTTGTTACCCATTTTTTTTGTTTTGTTTGTTACATTTTATGTTTTTCACCTCAATGCAGATTGGATGATTCAACTCAACTGGCTGAAAGAACTCTGAAAACGAAAGTCTAGTTGCAATATTGGTTTTCAAAAACGTTTCTCAATGGCACAGAAAATACAGAAGGGATGCAGATTGCTCTGCTTAGTTATTAAAACAAAACTAATCATAGCATTGTCCCTCAAACTCCGTAAACTGGCCAGATTTTCTCCATTTTGGACAAAAAGCAACTCAAGGTTTTAGAAAGGGAATTTTTTCTTTCTTGTACATATTTGGGATTCCATTTTTAAATTTATGCAAGCTTTTGAATAGAGCACATTAACTTTCAGCTCAAATTGAAAAGTATATTTTAAAATGTAAAGTCTGGCTCCTATGAATATCTGCCCTTTGTAAATCTGTTTAATGTTTTGCACATTTACTTTTTTAAACGGTTTTGGAAGCAATAGTCGATTTCTACATGAAGAAAAAAAGCGTGTGCAGGAGCCAGGTACAGATTAGTAAGAGCAAAAACCGTAATCAGGATCATCCCTCTTTTTGCGGCACATATTTTCTAGACGGGGCTGGTAATTTAGCGACGGCCCCTGGCGGCAGACATGACGGCTCAAGCAGCCAGGGGGAGGGAGGGAGCTGAGATGGACAGGGAGGGAGACACCGGCTTACGACGTCAAAGGAGTACAGACACACAGAGAAGAGGAGAGGACAGCCAGACTGCCTATTCCCCACTGTCCGCTGAATTAGGGAAGTCTAAAGACTCATCTGTCACAAGACCATCTCTTTAGCCACGCCAGTAAGCTATACATTTGATTTAATTTTGGTCTATTCAAGAAAAAGAAAAAAAATCCAGGACATCTGTGTGAAAACAGTAGTAGAAAAAACCAAGATATCGTAAAAGACGCTCATGCCGAATAAAGGACCTCGACTGGATGTTAGTTGTGTTGTTTTAGGGGGCGTGCGGGCCTAACTTGTTACAGGATTCAGAGACGGACAGATAAACTGAAAAGCTGGGCTTTAATAATAACCAAACAACAGGAAGGAAGACACACATCCACCAGATCACTACGTGTTTTTTTTTATTTTATTTGCCACGACCAGCACCACAGGTACCATTCTCTCAACTCTTTGTTGTGTTCTCTTTTTTTATATGTATGTTTTTTCCTCAAATGTGTGAAATCGCATCCAGGTCATTGTTGTTGTCACCGACGTCTTGACAAAGGAGCTCTCCAGCTGTGCTGACTGACATGCTGTCATATTGAGCTCAAATCTGCTACACATCCACAGGAAGGATTGGGTTTAGGCTACAATAATTGAAAAAAAAAAATAATCATATGAAAATAAGGTTAGAATTCAGAGGAAAGAATGGGTATGCTATCTCTTTTACAAAAAAATAATAAAATCCAAGCCAAATAGGAACAGCTTTTTTTTTTCTTCTTTTTTTGTGTGTCTGTGTGTTTAGTCGAAGCATAATGCTAAATTATGCCTTTTTTGTTTAAATGTTTGGTTCTTTTACGAAGAGAAATAGATTACAGTTGTGCCAGGAACCACAATTTACGACTACGTCTATGAAATTAGCAGTTGTAGGTTTTTATGAGTTCTCTGATGTTTTCCATTATCACTATAGTAGGAGCTTAGATTGTTTCAGGGCTGCATAATATAAAGAAAACATCCAATTGTGATATGACTGAATATTCTGCATAGTTGTTTCTATACTATATTTGTCTATATTCTTGCACATTGCCTTTTTTTGGTTGGTACAATTAATTTCACTTGCATAATTTGCAATATATTTTTCTTTTTACTACACAACTATATGTTTGTCATTTTTTATTTCTATGGTTTCATTACTTGATATTTTTTTTAAAGATTGGGAGAACATTTGGAGTTTATTGGGTGCCTTTCACAAAACACCAAAAATTTAAATTTTCATATATATGTATGTATAGATGTATATATATTTTTTGCACACCTGATGAAATATTATTTCTGGTTATTTAATTATTAGAACCAGAATTATTCGTTTCAAGAAGGAAATATCTGTTGTTATCAGCAAAACCCTTTAAAATCAGAAAATTCTGATTTCCATAAAAATGGACATCATGTATGCATTTCATCATACAAAAAAAAACATGTTTAGTTATCACTTCGTTTTCTAATTTTGTTCATACCATATATTGTTCATATCAGGCTTTATGACTCATTTAATCATCATAACCAAAAACATATATTTTGATGCAATGTTGTTAAAACAACATTGCATGATAATTGACAGCATTTTTGCTTTAAGCAATTAAAACAAAGTATATTACAATTTGTTAGAGAATTTTTTTAAATGTACTTTGCATGATTTTTGCTCATTGCAGCAGATTGTTTTAAAGGAAATGCTTTGTTAGTGAGATAATTGTGTCAAAAATTATGCATTTTCCATTAAAAGGTCAACTTTTGAAAAGCTGAGGTGAAATAATTTGCAGTAATGTTCTTTACTTATTTTTGTATCATAATTGATACGTGTGGCTTTTGCAGGCATTTTATTGTCTTTACCTAAAAGTAATAACTTTGTTAATCAGGTTGAGGTCTAAGAAATGTTTTTAATGTGATACGTTTGACATTGGAAGGCTGTTCTATGAATCATGGGTGTCCTGCTTGGTATATTCACTTTGTTGCTGATATTCTGGGAAATTCCTGAGCAACAAGTACAGGATCATTGTGTTCTATTTTAAATATCACAATGACTGTATCAGTGGCGACTAGCTCACATTTTTCTTGCTCTGCTCCATGTCGTCAATCATGACGTGTGGACCTCTCTGTGAGCTTTAGTGAAAGCTATGTCAGTGGTGTGGGGATGAAGATCAGAGTCATTCAACAAGTCTAAACATATTATTGGTGTGCTGAATGTAAATGCAGAGCACCCAAAATGTAATAGGCAGACGAGTACTGAATCTGAGATTTCTTTTCTGATTAGGACATTAGGACATTAGGACATTAAAAAATGTTGTTTTAACACGGTGCTATAAATATTACTGCTCTGCTGGAGATATTTGTGCTAGCCAATATCTCTATATTATTAGGATTATGATGTACAATTCACAGAGGATGCACAAACCATCGTTTCAGCCAGCTATTTCAACTGAGCACTCCCATCTGCACCTCCATCCCCGGCCTCCTGTTTGCACCTCCTGTGCAGTGTGAATTTAAGCCTCCAGGCTCCTGAACGCCTCCACTCTGTGTTTCTGTTATAAATGTGTGTGTGTGTGTCTCTGTGTGCGTGTGTTGTTCATCTTCAGACTTCTCAATGAAGGAGCCTGACGCAATCAAGCTCTTCATCGGGCAGATACCCCGTAACCTGGAGGAGAAGGATCTGAAGCCCATCTTTGAACAGTTTGGGAAGATCTACGAGTTAACTGTGATAAAGGACAAGTACACGGGGATGCACAAAGGTAAACATCCTTAGGAGGGCCGCAAAAGGGTCATCAGCTATAATTTCCATTTTAAAATGGATTCCAGTCAATTTGATTTCTGTTAAACGACTCCTCACTCAGCTGTAATCTCTAAAGACCCTCACAAGACCAATGAACCATCAGTCTAACTAGGACCTCTGGTGTTATATGTACCCTTAAATTGGTTGTAGACTGTATTGGGAAGCATCATATTGGAAGAAAAATGTTTTATTGAAGATGAATCTCTTTTTTTTTTGAAGTCAAAGAAAAGGCATTTAGCAGAATTGATCAATAAATGAAGAAAAGAGCATGTTTAAAAACATCAAGCAGTGGTCCTATTTATGACCACAGGGCTTTGCTGACTCATCAAAGGGAGTTTTTATTTGCGTCACGACTGAGAACAAGAGGTGTAACATTAACTCGTGCATCAAAGGCCAAGACACTTACAGGCTCCGTCCGTTTATCATGTCCAAATTGAATGCAAAAATTACACAGTTAGAAAAACATTGTTAAGGCTTATAAAATCACTGTTTGATTAGGAGTTTTTTTGCCTCAACGTATTACTAAAGAGTTCAATTTTTGCTCAGTTTAAGGTGTTACATTTTTTCCTTAACCATTTTTCAACTACAATATCCTTCACACCTTGAACCAACTAGATTAATTCAAATTCTTTTGGAAAAGTTTCTACAACAAGGCACAGACAGACAATTAGAAAGTACCAGTTCATCACACAGCGAGCTGGCTGTTCATATTTTGCAAGAAAAATCAACAAATCTCATGTGACAGATGGACTGAGGCTGGGAAAGCGATCTAAGATGAACAATGATCCTTACTGTCATTTCTAATGCAAATCAGATTGAGGAAAACAAAAAGGCTCTTCAAATTAAAGGAAAAAAAAACACCACCACAAAAACCATCAGTCGTTTGGGAGATGTATGGGCCAGGTGGTATCAGCCTTCCAACACCTATAACACCTATTCTGCATATATTTACATATTCATGATGTGAGGAAGCTTTAAAGGTTAATGAAAGCCTTTCTCTATTATGTGGGACTGCATACATTTTGCTGGAGCAGAGTGATATTAAAAGCTCACACTTGTGTCTCCAGACTTTATGATCAGACATCTCCCGTGGTGGAGCGGCTTTAGAAAGTAAGAGCTGTTTGTCTCTATATTTTCTGTATTTTTAAATGGTTTTTTAATGGTTGATGATCCAGAATTTCTTTGGGTCGATATTTATGAAACAAAAAAACTGGACATAAATATGCAAAATCTTTCACTGTTTTTTGTTTTAATTCCCCATGGAAAGTACCCCTATATCAGTGCCTTTCTGTTTGATTGTTCTCTGAGCTGTTGTTGGCATTAACTATAATAATTCTTTGACATAGAAAGTTCCCTAATTATGTGTTTAGCTGTCTCTTGAGTGGACAAAGATATTATAGAAGCTATTGCTGATATTAAGTCTTTGTTGTTATCATTGCTAATAGAAAGTACTGATGGATCAGCAATTCTGTTCTTAGTGTGTCCTGGATGAATCCACCGACAGATGTTTCTATGCTGTTGGGTGATCTTTGTTTTCCTTCGTCACAGAAAGAGCCCCTGAACAAATGCTTTTGTGTTTAGCTGTGTTTTCTTCCCGGTAAAAGCCACTGAAGGAACTACTGCTCTCATTAACCTTAAGTGCACTTTCATTTGATTTCCATAGAAGGTAGACCAGCCACATGACTTTTGTATGTAGCTCTGTCGCTTTCTAGGACACAACCATTTTGAGAGCTGTAACTTCCGTTACCGTTGAGTAATCTTTTTCCTTCCCCTTGAAAGTACTTCAAGGTCAGTGCAAGAATGTTTAGTTTTGTGTATTTCTTGGCCGTAGCTATTTCTTTCGTTAACTCTCTTTATTCTCCCTATTTTCTGTACCCACAGAAAGTACTGTTGGGTCAGTGCTTCTGTGTTTAGCATTGTCTCTTTTCTAGACAGAGCCATTGCTAGACCTTTTGCTGTCGTTCTTTTGTTTAGTTTGTTTAGTTTAGTTGTTTAGTTTTAGTTTCCAACTACCCATGTTCGCTCGGCGTATCTATGTTCAGGAGGGTTTCATTGACAAAGGCATAGCTGGCAATGACTGCTTGTTTTCTTTCTTTCCTATAAAACATACTTCTAGACCAGAGCTTTAATGTTAACTTTGGAGTTTTTCCCCCTTTACCTTAAAAAGTGCCCCTGCCTCATTGTTTCTTTGTTTAGCTGTGTTGCGTACCTGGACATACATTTTGCTGCAATTAACTTTGTGTATTTGAATAATTTGAATTGGACTGTTTCTGTATCGTATTAGAATGAGCTGGATTCTGTATTGTTTATTAGGATCTGCACCATGTGAAATGCCTTAAGATTATTTGGTTTCCTGTGAATGTGAACTCTGTAAATGAATTGAACGAAATCATGCCATACATGTGATGCTCTACCTCCTGCCTCGCTCCAGGATGTGCCTTCCTCACCTATTGTGCGCGAGAATCAGCCCTCAAAGCCCAGAATGCACTGCACGAGCAGAAGACTCTACCGGGGGTGAGTGTGTCGTTTTTGTTTTTTTTTCAGTCCTGGGAAGCCAGGGACAACTGGCGTTTCATCAGAACACAAAAACACAGACACATGTGGACAGAAAGAATTTAAACCAAGCTTGACATGTGGGCTTGACTTTATCCTATAGCCGATATGTTCCAAGAAAGGTCAGGGGCTGCTCTCCCTTTTATGTTTCATATGTGATGCATCCAGACATATCCATCCAGCTAACACATGAGTCATCTCCCTGACATGTCACGGGTCGAGAGAGATGTCTGCATGAGGCTCACCGATGGAGTGACTCTTCCAGCTCTTAATCTTGTTGACGTTCCTCTTCTCTTCTGCCCCCACTTCTCTCTGGATTCTAATCAAAGTTAAACCTAGCTTTATTAGCATAGCCAGGCAGCAGGTGTGCTGCCAAATGACATTTCCAGAGCTAAATATGACACGACAGCCGCGTCTCTATAATAACCGCCTATATGAGAGACAAAGCGACAAGCCAAGGAATTACTGAGACAGAGTGTGCTCTCCCAGAGTTTGCTGCTGTGCTGTGCTTCCTCTTTTACTAACAAGGCATCACCCCCATTTCCTTTTGGTTATTTTTGTTCAATTCTACATCATTCACGTCTTTTTTTTTTCTTTCACTCTTGAATGTCAGCTGAAGGCAAGACTACAGCTTTTGAGCGAAGAGAGAAGAGGATGAACAATTTAGGGTTTCAGCTAGGGATTACTTTTAGTATCATATCATTTTTGATAGAGTAAAAATGCCAAGATATGTTTTAAAAAAGTTAAATAGTGATGAAAAAAACTTTTTGTTTGAATACTGCACACGTTATTGTTTTGATTTCTCCTATAAGATGATAAATAATATATATTGTTTAAAGCCGGTAAGAAATATACCTTATAAAGACTAAACCTTTTTTGTCATCATCTGACAGGAATAATGTTTTATTTCAAGTAGGATTACTAAAACAATTTCTTTTTGCTTCTTTTATGTTATTACTATGACCTTAAACAGTTTGGGGACACCAAGAAAAAACAAAAAATGGCTCTTTAATCTTCTGATGGATCAATTAACAACGTGTGAGTTAACTGGAGGCACACCCATTGATGTACTTTAGGCAAGACCTCAAACACAAGGCTTAACTATATGCAATGTCGACGCAGGTTATTTTTCCTCAGAGATAAATGTGTTTTGGTGTCCAAGCTGGTAAGAGAGTGTTATTATCTAGAATGAAGGAAGTCCTGTAACAACATGGTTTGAAAAACCACTCAGAGTGGAAGTACTTATTACTCCAGAAGCAGCACAAGGCAGATTACAGTTTGCTAATGCACACAGGGGAAAAGACCTTTACATTTGGAGACATATTCTATTGTATGATTAAACTAAAATTGAAGCATTTTGACCATTATGGCCAAACACCATCGAGCCTGAAAACAACATCCCAGCTGTGAAATACGACGGTGGCAGCATCATGCTGTGTGGGTGTTTCGCTGCAGGAGGGACAGGTGCACTTCACCAAAACAGATAACGCCATAAGGAAAGAATTATGTCGAAATATTGAAGCAAAATATCAAAGTCTCAGTAAGTAAGTTAAAACTTGGAGACAAATTGGTCTTCCAAATGGACAATGACTCTGACCATATCACCAAGTTAGTTACAAAGTGGCTGAAATACAAAAAAAAGTATATATTTTGGTCCAAATCCTTGATCTCTGTCACATAGAAAACTTCTGGGACTGTCTGTGAACAAGCCCGGTTCCAAACCTGACTCAGTAACGCTAGTTCTGTCTAGAGGAACGGGCCAGAATTCCAGAAAAATATTGTTAGAAACCTGAGGTAGGAAAGCCAAATACCTTGACCCGAATTATATAGTTCAAAGACAATATTACCAGCTACTGTAGAAACATATGAAAACTTGTTGTGTCAGTCTATGTATTAGAACTAAAAGGTCCTGAGAGATTCTTTTTTATTTCCACCGACAAACGTCTTTGTCACTTCAACAACAAGTTTCGAGGGAAAGTGATAAGAAAAGTTAGATGACCCATCATTCTACCTGCATTTAAACGCATCATGTACGCACAAATCTTGAAATGTGAAATAAGGCTCAAAACTCTTCATACACTTGTAACTCTAATCTGTGCGTAATTGTGTTTTTGTCTGTGTGTGTCAGGCGATTTGTGCATATGTGTTTTTATGATTTGTATGTGTTTTGAATTTTTAGGTAGTTTTAAGTTATTTGAAATTGTGCGTGTGTAAATGTATTTTGTAGTAATTTCTTGATATTTGTCAAAATCTATTTTACAGTTACACTTTTACAGTCTATTTTACAGTTTACAAATCAGGTTTTACATATACAAGTACCCAAAGTTACATACAAACAAGATGACACAAGTTACATATCAGGTATGACGCACACACATATGTTGTGAGTTTTCTCTCCATCGAATTAGAGCCAGGTTTAAACTGATCAGCGGGTTTTTTCTTTTTTTGTTGTTGCTTTTTAAGTTTTGCAAAAGAAAATATGAAACTGGTATCAGCCCGTAAAGTTTTGATTCGTTCTTCTGCATTATAAACCCATAAACTTCTTCTAATCCTGTTAAAACCAGTGATCCCCTGTTGAGTTAAAAGGCTTCTTTGGCCGTTGTTTCCCCTTCCAACATTGCTGACGCGCTGATGTGTCCACGCAACACACTAAGAGAGTCGATTTTCGTATCTATGGTTACGATTGTGTATAAAGAGTGTATTTTCTGCACCACTTTAATTCTCCTGCCGTTCTTGCTGAGTAGCGCTATTGTTTTCTCAGTATACACACCTGCTGCTTTATGGGGTTACTTGAGGGAGCATCGTTAAAACAGCAGTATGACTATGTATACAGCAAAACTTCCTCGCTCTGTGACCAATATAGGTTATATTTTATAGCCTGATAAAATTACTTAAGTGTATGTAATGACAGACTTGTAATATCCTAATGTAAATCTATCAAAACACACTGGTTTTATTGCCCTCACAACCTTTCACAGTAGAGCAAAGGCCATCAGAAAACAGGGAAACAGCATTGACTAAATCCTGCAAAAAGCTCCCATTTGTAAGTGTCTGACAATAAAAAACTGGTGCGGTGGAGACAGACACACACACAAAGGAAAAGCTCAGGATCCATGGAGATGGCAGAAATACAACTTGTTTGCCTCTGTGTACCCTACTAGCACACCTTCTGTTGTCCGTACTAACCTTTAATGACCGTATTTAGAGAGAAAATACGCAGAATGCAAAGCGGGAGTGCATGCAGAAAAGTCTTAAAGGCAGGAATCGAGCTGTGGACTAATACCTCTGTGAACACTACATCACGTGCAGCCTGCATAGTTATTTATAATTGTATAAAGCACTGTGATACATGTTGCAATAGCAAAGAAGTATACATTTCCTCGTTAATCTAAGAAGGTAAGGTTCAAAATGTTTGAAAAGCATATTTTATACACTTTACTAGTGAGAGAGGACTAATAATGTCAGCTATTACTGTGGGTGTTTAGGCTCACCAGCATGGCTTAGGGGCACCCAAAGTTGTAATATATTGACTGAATACATCCCAAACTGGGTTTCTGGCTAACTTTAGATGGGCCTTGACATCTGCTGGCTTAGGCAGGGGAACCTTTCGAGCACTGCAGGATTTTAATCCATGACGACGTAGTGTGTTACTAATAGTAACCTTTGCTACTGTGGTCCCAGCTCTCTACAGGTCATTGAACAATTTCCCCCATGTAGTTCTGAGCTGTTTCCTCGTCTTTCACAAGATCTTTTGTATCCCACGAGGTGAGATCTTGAAAGATCCAGGTCGAGGGAGATTGTCCATGTTCTTGTATTTATTTTCTAATAATTTATCCAGCAGTTGCTCTCTGCTCACCAAGCTGTTTGCCTCTGTAGACTGGCTCATCCAAGTTGTGCAGGGGTACAATCTTGTTCTGGTGTACAATCTATTTCTGGTGTTCTTGGTCATGTTGGTGGTTGGAGTGTGAGTGTTTAAAGGTGTGGATGGGTGTATTTTATACAGACAATGAGTCCAAAGATGTACCATAAATACAGGTAATGAGTGGGGGATAGAAGAGCTCTTAAAGAAGTAACATGTATGTGGCGGACAGAATTCTTGCTTGTTTTTAGCTGCTAAATGCGTATTTTGTACACCATTATACAAATAAATTCTTTAAATATCATACAAGGTGATTTCCTGGACTTTTTTTTACATTATGTCTCTCACAGTTGAAATGTAACTATGATGGAAATTGCAGACCTCTCTCATCTTTTTAAGTGGAACAACTTGCACAATAAGTGGCTGCTATATTTTTTTTTTGCCCCACTGTATTATAATATATACATTTAGACATCCCTTTAATTTTGTTTTAATAGAGCACCAGATTACTGTCCAAATGATTAATACTTTTGCCTTATTTTTGTGGAACAAAAAGGGGACAGATGAAAAAAGAGGCTCAATTTATGCGGTGAAAATTACCTTCAATAATTCAGCGTTTGAATCTAAAAACATTATTAGTTCATTTATTTATATTTACTTTCCTGTCAGGCTATATCACTGAATCATTTTTGTAATGGCAGGCATAAAGCAGCTGGGGGATGTAGAGACAGTTTTAAGGAGAGGATGCCATTAGGATGGCGATAAAAAGAAATCTCATTGTTAGCGTGACAATATGGTAACCCTCTGACCTCCCATACAGAATCCACAGGCTTTAACACCAGCGATAAGGCCCTCGTCTCCCCCACTGCTTCTACTCCAACAGCTCTCCTCCTCACAACCTCTTACCTCTAAGCCATGTGGAACAAGCTAAACCCTCCTGTGTTCTGCCAATCCTTCCCTGCCCCCCTTCCCGCTCTGACTCGCCAAAGATGGGGAGGGAAAAAAAGGAGACAGAAAACCATCTTATTAGCTCCAAACACGCCCACAAAGACAAGATCTGCTTCCACCCCTGCCACCAGCTGTGGTGTAATTGTCATGTAATTGCACCTGCGCTGCCAGAGAATAATTAACTTTGGCATCTCATGGCCAGGGTGATACAAAAGGAATAACATGATAGCAATTATAGGAGTGAGAGAAGAAATCCTAAATGAAAGCACACCTGAAAGGAGAGAAAACTGAAAGATGTCATTAAATTTCCCTGCTGTCTTTTTTTCTCTCTTTCTGGGTAGAAAGAGTCACTCTTACGACTCCTTTGTCTCCTCTAACAATGGAAAAAGAAGAAAGACTTGGAAAAAGAAAGGAAGGGATAGAAGACAGGCAGGGGCGAGCAGATGGATGTTTCAGAGTGGCACCTGGCCTCGTGTTTAATTTCAGGTGAGAGAGAGTACGTCTCTAAGTGAGAAGAGGAAAAGCAGCTGAAGGCAGGAAAAGGAAGTGAGAGGCGGAGCGGTGGTAAAAAGAGAGGCACAAGCAATAAACCAAATTCCTCTCAGAGTGTGGAGATTTGGAAGAGAGAAGATTGACTTCTTTAGGTTTACTGATTCTGTCCTACCTGGATATCTCTTACTTTCTCTTTTCACTGCTTTATTCTTGTCTTAGGATATTTGTGTGGAGATACTAAAATCATCAGTAAGCCACATGAAGTCAAGGTGTTTTACTAAGCAGTATGCCAGACAGAGCAGCTCATAGCCGGTTAGTAGGGCTGAGATGTTTTTGCATAATTAACATGACGGAAAGGAATTTTTTTTTTTTTTTTTTACAATCCATTTAACCTTTGTGAAAACATTGACAAAGAAAAAAGACAACTTTCTGTGGTTTTTGCATTGTATATGTGCATATGTTCAAGTTTGCTTCCTCTGTGGTCTTAAACAGAATACATTTTATGTTTTAAGAGAAATAGATAAGATCTTTGTTGTAAAAACTGACTATGTGTTCAAGAAACAAGCCAGACCACGGACAGAGGGAAAAGGCAGACATTTTAGGTCAAAAGCTTGTTAACTGTGTGAATTGGTAATCATGAAATTACAGCTTAATGCAGGCTAACCTAGCTTAGCATGAAGAGTTAGAAAATCTAGAAAACTCCTATTACTCATTGTCAGTGGCGGATCTAGGATTTTTCTGAGTATGGGGCCATCAAGGGGCCACAATATTTATAAAAGGGACAAGTATTAGACCAACATCTTTACACACAAATACTGGTTGTGGTGAGGCAGATAGATCTAACCAGCCACATTATGTTGAGACAGTTTAATGTAGTTTTGCATGTATTTGTAGTGTATATTGACAAAATACAAACACAAAAAGGATTTAACGAAATTTTGGCATTGTGGTTTTAAAAACTGTATACAAATAGTATTTGTTTTTAAGAATATGGGGGGTAAAAAAAAACACCAGAAAAGTATGTGGGTTGGTCAAAGGAAGAAAGTAAACAGGACACGAAGAGAAGGTTCAGTAATGCTCTGTTTAACAACTGAACATACTCGATCTCTTGGGAAGATTTTTACCCTGATCTTATTTAATCAACTAACTGAAAATACAGTGTTTCAAATAAGGGTGTTTTCTACTACCTGGCTACTTTAATTAGCACATATTTTAATGTTTCAAAATGTCACAATTTAGGGAGACCTACTCATTTGAAAAAATTGTGGGAAAGGAAACTTAAATGCAATATTACTGATGATGAATGGAATAATAAATTAGAGATGCATAAAATTATTTACTGAAGTGACGTAATTGTCCAACTTATAATTTGCTACAGTTAACTAACTTCTGTCTATTATTTTAAACAATAATTCTCTATTTTTGGTTGAATAACGGACCCAGTTTTTACTGATAAATATAAAAGAAAGTTAAATTCAATGCAAATTTTCTGTTCAAGACAATGACTCCTCCTTAACTGGATAACTTTAAAAAAAAATCTCTAAAATAAAATAGTGCAAGGTTTTCCTCAAGTGTGTCTCTCCTGATAATCTGACGTGCTCCTGGATGATAATGACAATATTATTTGTCAAAACATGAAAACATTTTTGTCATATATTGGACTTAATATTTCAGGAATCCTCAAAAGTATTTTTATCATAGTATTAATGTATGTTTAGTTGCATTGTACAATGCTCATTTCAATTCCTATTTTTTATTTGTTTACATACATGCAGCTAGCGCTTGACTTATGTATATATAGGTCAAATGTTTTTGTTCTTTACATTTTATGTTATATAAAATTGGCAAATATTTAAGAAATGTTTTTACAAGACAAGATAAATCAGACACTTCGTACATAAAGGTAAATTACTATTTGGCTCATTAGCACCAACAGTGTTTGGATTTAGCATTGCACCCACCTATAACCTGATATTGGGTAGCCTAATGGTGCATTCTCACCGCCTGAACTTTGGATGCTCTAAACGCTCTTGATGCAGCACGTCAACCAATCTGAGTGTCTCATTGTAGTAATGTCACCCGACATCAATGTTGTATAACCAACCACGATCCGCTAGTGTTTAAAACAGCTGCCACAGAAAGGCTTTTTTAGCTTCATCTTAAATATGTAATGCTTCAAACTAATCGCTTTTGTCAACGTTGTTTGATGCTGACAAAGCGTCCGATATGAACACACCATAAGTCGCGCCCTTCTATTTCTGGAACTTGGGTCCCCTACTGCAAAAAAAGAAAAAAATAGAGTCAATGGAGCGATAAAAGTTATTTTCTGATTAGGGTTGTGCCGATGAACGATGTAATCGTCCATCGTGATGGCTGACCAACATCACGATGGAAAGCCACCATCGTGATGCCACGCCCCCCACCCTGTCAGACACACACTAATCCTTTAGTCTCTTCTATAGTTTAACTAAAACCTTTGCAGGGACTGTTCCGTAAACATTGAGAACATAACTAACTAATGAGTGCAGCACAGTGGAAAATATTTGTATATATATATATATATTATTTGTGTGTGTGGAATTAGTGTGTTTTGTTTGCATTCGTTTCCCTCTGTGAAGCTCCCAAAAAAAAAGAAAAAATGAAATGATCTGGATGATTCAGGACGAGCAAAGCAATCAGTTGCTTTTTTACAGCTGCGAAAAACTTGTTAAGCTGCAAATAAAAAGAGCCGAGACAGGATGGCAAAGACTGAACCCACTGGCCGAACAACACAAGCGATTACTGCGCACTAGAGCTGAAGATCTTAACCCGAACCCGTCCATCTCTTTAGTGTGATAATTTATAATAAATCGCTGCAGTGGGACGCTAACATCATTCGGAATCTACCTGTCAAGATGTTACTGGCACACAGGATGCGTCATGATGTAAAACAACCACTCCTCTCAGATCAGCCGGATTTGACCGGAGTTCCAGACATTTGTCCAGTAAATTGAAAACGGGACAAAATGACCGTCAAGATGCTATTTTTTTTCCTAGCAGAGAAATGTTCAGTTTAATCGGTTCGAGCTTTATTAAGCTGTCAATAAAAATATACTCTTGGGCTCTGGCTGAACTGTCTCGGGTTCAGGTCGGTTCGAGGCCAACTTTTAAGGCACGATTACAGCTCTACGCCGCACACGTCTCCAGCGGCAGACAGGAGGCACGAGGCAGATAATTACCATTTCACCTGTTTTGTGAAGCAAAGATCGCAGCAAAACTTGCGCTATGTGCACTATGAGTCAAGGCTGCCTGGATATTGGTGCCTGCCTTTTGTTTTCCTGCTGTTTTTGGCTGAAAGGGGGAATGAGAGCGTCAAAGGAGATCAACTGTTCACCTGTCAGCTGACGTAGTGGAGTATGCGCGGTTGGAAGAAATTATTATAAGGCTGTTACCTGGAAGGAGAACGACCTGCAGTGAGTTTATTACGTATAGCTTAATCCTCTTATTTAGAAGGTAAAGGAATAATGCCCTTTTTTCAGTTCAAAGGTTTGAAAATGTCCAGCATGATATCGAAATCCGTGCTGCGCACATAAAAGCCTGAATATGGATTTCAGATCCATTTGACAGTTTCCAAATCACAAAATGCTTTTATAAGTGTAGTAAAATAATCAAAGCACAGTTTACAAAATTAAGTTTATTTTTTTGCTGTATGTTAAGTTAACATTTTTAGGCCAGTGTGAAGAGATTAGAAAAAAAAAAAAAAAAGACGTCCCCCCGGCGATGTCATCGTCCATCACGATGTTTTACTGTAAACATCGTTAACTCTCAATTTGGGGGACATTGCCCAAACCTATTTCTGATCCCATGTGAAATAGGCCATGGATCAAACCTTATGCTGTGTGGCAATTTTATAGACACATTTTGATGCAGAAACAACTCAGATTATCGACTGGCGGCAAAAGTTACTTTAGTTTTTGTGTAAAAACACACGGACTAAAGCTCAAGAAGAAGAAGGAGACAATTGGCCTTTGCCTCCAGGACGAAGGAAGGAGCATTAAACGCGGAGAAAGCCTCTATAACTCAGATCATGTGGAAAGTAACAGCCATGCTTGGGGAGAAATAGTTAGTGGAGTAAGAGCCAGCATGCGGGAGAAGCTCTTGAAGACCTCTCAGTGAGTGTTTTAAGTGCTATTTACCACCAGTTTACCTTTAGCTCTGTGACATCAAATATGTGACTTCTGACTTCTGATTTGTAGATATTTTATTTGCAAATTTTTACAATCATATAAATCCCAAATCACTCGACAAACAAAGCCGAAATGCACACCATTAGTTATCATTTAAATTGAGGTGTATCATATGTGTAATTAAGGACGTAAAACAAAGCAGACCAGTAAATAACTTTTAACGCTCCATTGACTTCCATTCATTATTTTTTCAGTCAGGGGACCCACAGGGCGACTGGAAGGGGAGGAGACTTAGGCTCCCCAATTATGCAAAGGACATGAGTGACAGGTCAGGAGCACCCTAGGGCCCCAGTCAGATTTCAGCAAGGGCCGGTGCCCCTGTGGCTCCACCCCTAGAACCGCCCCTGCATGTAGTCAAATTAAAAAAGTTAGTACTGTCAAAAAGTATTTGCCCCCCCACACAGATTTCATTTGTTTTTGCTGTTTTTCAGATGATTAAACAAATTCTAAATTTGGACAAGGATAACATAAATATAAAAGGCAGTTTTCCAAAGCTAATCTTATTCATTAAAGAAAAAAGCTACTATCCCTCCCATTTCAGCGATGGAGTTTTCAATAACTAGTCTTTTACGTCACTTCTTCATTGTTTTTGTGAGCATTTAGCCAAATTGCAAGGTTTTCGAGCGTAAATAACCTATTTAAAGTGAGTGCTAAAGCATCTTAACGGGATTTAAATCCAAACTTTGAGTAGACTATTCCAAAACGTTACATTTTTGTATCAATTCAGTGGTCGAGTTGCAGATCATTGTCCTGCCGCTTAACTGAAGTGCACTTAAACATGGCCATCGGTCAAAAACAGGACATTCTCCTTCAGAATATTCTTCTTCTTATGGAGATCAGAAATAATGGTTTAAGCAAGGCAGCCCCAGACCACAAAACTACCACCAACCTGTTTTACTGTTGTTATAATGTTCTTTTCAGTCTGAAGAATATTTCCCAAAAGTCTTAGGTATCACAAGTAGTTTAGTTCTTCCATTGAGGCCATTTTGTCCAGTGCCTTTGTATAAAACAAACAAACAAACAAAAACTAAAGATCTGAACAAACATTACAAACCAATGTACATCAGTTAGATGGTTTCATGTGTTGAAAAAATTATGAGTTGTTAAGTGTGTTGCTGACTCTGTAAATAAAGGAAGATATAAAAAAAATACTTTCCAAACAAAAACATCAAGGATTGATTATCATTATTTCTTTTCTTTTCTGAATTTGTCTATAGTCTCAGCTAGAATTCAGTAGTGATCTTTTGAAAAAATATAAAGGAAAGAAGCTGCTGTTTTGCTTTTGATAAAACTGTTATAACATGGGAAGGTATAAAATGTGTAGCATTGGTCTATATCTTGTGTTGTTGCCATTGACAACGATTAAATATTGTTTTTCATCTATTTCTGTAACAATTTTGTTCTTTGTTTGTCTAGAGTGTGTTGTTTTTTATTTATTTTTAGATGATTGAAATAAAGTAAGTAAAATACCTTTCTTATTGTTTAATTTGATCTTAACTTAGGCAAGAGCGGCCTTCAGTGTTATGTTGATCTTGGTTCTTTTCTTTGCCTCGATGGAGCTCTTGGGATATAATTTCAGTAGACTAGTCCCTCTCGGAAAGGTTCAGCACTTTTTCAGATGTTCTCTGGTTGTGGATAATATCTCTCACTTGGTTTCTTTAAGTCCAATGGACTTAGAAGTGACTTTGTAACCCTTTCCAGACTGATAGATGCGACTGACTTCGTTTCTCATCTGTTTTTGAGATTTCTTTAGATCAGGACACAATGTGTTGCTCTTGAAATATTTTGCCCTACTTCATGTTGTCAGAGGTTATATTTAAATAATCTATTGATTCACCTAACAGATAAAATAATCACTTGAATTTATGTTGTCTTTATCAGATATTGACATTTACGTTATGATATGAAGTGTTACATATTTTCAGTGTGTGTATTTTGGAGTACATGGTTCGTTTTTCCATAAACAATTACATTTTGGGTTCATCGCTGACGGTTAATTGGAGATTTAAATAACTTTTGAACATAATTGAGAGCAGAAGATACTATACGTGCTACATTGTGTTTAGCATGTCGGTAGAACTGGTACTTCTTGTTTAAGACAATATATTTTGTACATTAAAGTTTTTTTTTTTTTTTTACTTAAATCTCCTATCTTATACTATAAACCATTGCCCTTAATCCTATCCCATGGCACTTGATTGAGGTAAAATATTCCACTGAGGAAGGGCAACCATTTTAAAGAGGCTAATACTTAATCACCTACACTGTACATGGATATACACGTGATCACATGCTCATATGTGTTGACTGAAACGTTGGCAACCCTTCTGTACGTGTTAGCATTTATAATCTTTTGGGATTGTTGAGAAGAACAGAAATTTGTTTAAAAAATTGCATTGTTCTGAATCAAATTAGAAATTGTAGTAGTTGGCATGGTTTAAGTATTTTTGACTGAGTTTTTTTAAAAAGATTATTATTAGAGCTTTGACAATATGTTAATTGAGATAATATTTAAGTTCCTTTGTGTATTTCCAGCCACAGCAACTTACTGTGTGTTTCCAGCTGTGCTCCTGCAAAGCCAGGGTACTTTACACCCCTCAGAAAAGACTGGGACCGCTTATCACAGAACAGCGCAGGGTTACGGGAACAAGAGAAAAAAAAAAGGATTAGTCCAATGCTTGGCAGAGATGTGCATTTTTTTTTACCAATTTGGAAACAGAGTTAGTTTAGAATAAAAAGATTGAAGCTTTCGCATCAAATGAAAGCCCTATTGCAGCTCTTACCCTAAAATCCAATATGGCTTCCTTGGATTTTAAAAGTAGTAAGAGCTGTACTTTTATTTGTACTCAGCTGCAAATAACACTGTAAAACCTTTTGTTTTGGAATGTAATACTTCTTTCGATGAATTCTAGAAAAAAAGGTTCATTAAAAATGCATCACTATGTTTACAGCTTGGAAAAATAATACTGTGAATAAGATTTTGTCAGGAACAATTGCTGGCATATAAACCTGTCCTGCTTTTTCTTTAGATCACTACTTGAGCAGACATTTGACTCGATCATTGTTCCTTTATGAGCAATGCCTCACTTGAACCCCCTAAATCTGACCCAATTAAAGGTAGAGTAGTGCAGAGCACTGGGCCATCCAACAATAGCATAATCTTTGTTGTCTAACAATCGATTGTCTCTCGTGCCAATCTTTAGTGGGTAATGTAGTTTACTTGGCTTACTGCCTAAATGGTAAATGGACTGAACTTATTTAGAACTTTCTAGTCCTGCTAACCACAGTAAGGGCTTTTACCCTAGAGCCACATTTAGCAGACTGCACACATAAACACTTTCACAACTCAATTCGCAGATAAGATCAGGGGTTAAGTACCTTGCCCAATGGCACATTGTCACAAGGCAGAAGGAAATTGGCATTGAACCTACAGCCTTCTAATTGTAAGTTTACTCTTCCCATTGTGCCACAAATACCTAGCCTAGAGTGGGTAACATTTATTCTATCCAATTCTGATAATGGCTAACCGTTAGCATCTGCTCAGATAATCAAAGCTGAAATACTAGATTTGTAAAATCTGGCCTTGATTATTCAACCCAAGAAGCAGATTCTTTGAATTATAGTAAGTGGGCTTTAATATATATATTTTTGTACAGGTACAGTTGGAAGACCCTAGTTAAGAAATATAAAGACCAAAACATAACCACAATATTGGCTTATATTTATTTTTAAATGAGTGATCATTAATGGGAATTAACTAAAAAGTATATAAATATTGTTTTAACCCCTTCGTCTCTTGATTTTGAGTCACATTTTCCCCTCTGTATTGTTTTATTATTTCATTTATATATCTCTTCTTCATTGTGCTCATTTTAACCATGCTGATTTGGCTGTGATTTTTATCTTTTAGTTAAGGGATTTAGGAATGAAGTCTTAAAATCAAATCAAACTTTATTTATAAATTGCTGTTCATACAAGAAATCCAACTCAAAGTGCTTTTCATATCTTGAAATCTAATATTTTTTCCTTAATAAATGCTCTATTTTCCATAGATTTCTATATTTGGAAAGTGATAAAACCAAATATATTTTTCACCACTGCAGGAACCCTGGACAAGTATATTTGTATCTGGTTTTAATGATGTTAGCATTTTAACTGATTTTTTAGTGGAACTGATACCGTTTTTTGATCTGACTAGCAACGTTTTAGATGACCAAAAGACAGGATTAGTTCATACCAGACTACAAGCACTTTAAGGCTGAAATAGATAAACCTGCATCACCAAGCCATTAAAGTCAATGTAGAGTGATGTTTGAGTGTAGCTTTCTATCTACTGTCCAAAAGTGAAAAGATGTTTGGTCATCTATACTGGTACACAAAAAAGGTTACATTACTTAGCATGAAGACTGTAGAAGAAGCATCGACAGCAAATGGCAAGGGTCAAAAACATCTGCTTGTAAATTCAGTTATGCCACTGCAACAGACGTTTATTAGCATTTTACCAAAAAAGTAGGGATCTGTGTTGCTTTAATGAATTAAAAACTGACCCTTCCTATGTGTATTCATGATGGCCGTTGACATGTATCATATCTCCCACTGGAATCAAACATTCATTGTGTTTTTTTAAAGCTGTTCAGGTCAATAACATACTCTACTAAACCTTTTGAGGTTGAGCTGACAACACTCTTTGGTGTGGATTCTGTTGCTGAAGGGGACAGTGGCTACTTTCATGATCAGTTTTGTTTTTTTAAATTACATTTGAGAAACTTTAAGCTTTAGTTTAGCTGTCAACTTTGTAATAATTTGTTTTAATCTGATAATAAAACCTTGTTTTGAAGACCCTAAATTACTTCTCCTCGTAACCGCTCATGGCCGGATGTCTAGAAGAAATATCCTCAATGTTATTATTTTTATTTAATGTCATTAAAAGTAAATGGTAAATGGACTGAACTTATATAGCGCTTTTCTAGTCTTACTGACCACTCAAAGCACTTTACATTGAAGCCACATTCACCCATTCACACTCGCATTCATGCACTGACAGCCAACATGGCTCGGTAGGACGATGTAGAATTGAGGGGTTAAGTGCCTTGCCCAGGGGCACATCGACATGTGACTGGAGGAAGCTGGAATCGAACCTACGACCCTCCGATTGCAAGCCAACTACTCTACCACTGAGCCACAATTAGTCTCTAATGTCTTAGAGACTAATTCTAAATTGATATCAGCAGGCCAAAGCTTTGCAAAAAATGTATATTAGCACACAGTTGATTGGATTTAAAGATTATTATTCCCAAATCCAGTTTTCAAGATAACCATGACATACTGTTATAAAAGGGTAATGGTTTACCTGACTGATCTTTGAAGAAATTTCTTGTTGTTAACTCTTGAAAACATATTACTATGCCTAAGTCTTTGTTTTCAAATTCCAATCTGAAATTGATAGTGAAGGGGGTGGGGGGGTGGGGTGTTGAGGTCTGTCTGTGTGTGTTTGCTTACACAGCGGGGGAAGGGAGGGCAGGTGTTCACGCTAACACAGTTTAATGAAGGGTGTGTGCTTGTGTGTGTTTGCTTTTGTGCGGCAGTGTTTCCGTGGAGAGCACGCATCCAACAAGATGGCTATATGAACAGAAGTTTTGTCTTTTGTTTTAATTATTGCTATTAGCTCCTCTTAGATTTCTTCATTCAGTCTGAAGCATGTGTGTAGGTGAAGCCTGTGCTTCTACATTTAAGCCACCTGTAAAAGAGGGAAGAGCTCTCTCTGAGTGGAACATCTGACTAATCCTGACATTTACTCAGACGTTGGGACTCAGGCAGTGCAGACAGAGGGGTTTTATCGATAGACAAGAAAAAAAAATGCATAAATTAAATATAGCCCAATGTTTTTAGGCAGGGTATCAGATAGGAAGTTGTAATGCTGAATGCAATCATTTTTACCCTTCATGTCACAGCAAACATCCTACCGTAGATGAATATCAGTTGCAGGGTGAAACTATCTCTCCAATATACCTGTTAGCATTGCTTCATTTCAGTCTGCCATTTATGATGTAAGGAGATAAAATGGTCATTTTATGTGCTACAAGCAAAAACTGATGCTCCGCTGAGTGCTAAAACATGCTTTTATGACGTGAAGATTTGACCTGCAATGTGTCACTTCACTTGTCTGACAATAATTGGAGAAAGCAGTGCCTTCATGTTTTGCTTATGTCCTAACCTCAGCGAGATATGGATGATTATGATGGCGGCAATTAGAGCGCCTCGGAGTGAGTGTCTTCACTTGATGAATCTGCGTGGAGTTAAGTGTGCATTCATTCATGCATGGATTAATTTACATATGCATGCATATAAACGGGCACGATGCAGGACAGGCGGTGCTGACTGACAACAACAGCAGCAACAAAAAACAAAAAAGAGAGAGGGGGCTCATCTTTTGTACCTCACTCTGGGCCAACTGTAGTGATGAATGCAGATTAGATTTACGGAGGTGATAAAGGGTGTGAATTAAAGAGAAAATGGGTTTGGGGTGCAATAATGAGGCTGCTAGGGGAGGAGAGGAAGAAATGAATGAATGAAAAGTTTGAAATAATGAAAGTGGAGGTGGGGTAGTGGAAGTGCACTGAGGCAACGTGTTTATCAGCTTAAATACAGACGTCTGTTACTGAGAGACAGCATGGTTTTTTCTTGGGGGTTGGAAAACTTCTCGATGCAGGAGCTGCTGTCTCCAAAGTCTCATTAGGCTACAAACATTGAAGTATATATATATATATAAAATTTCCTCTGCGGTTTTCTAAAGAGATAAGATGAATTGTTTGGACACTTAATAAACTGGCACCCTACAGAGGAATACAAAAGTGCTCTTTGGTGACATGAGTCTCTTTGTATTTCCTGATGAATTTTGTCTGTATTTGATAAAAGCTTTTACTCTACTGACCCTTCTCAATACCCGTGCCTGCCTACCAACGTACTTTACACCGTGAAGCCATTCAGTGGTTGAGATAGTCTCACCTTTTTTTGCATATTCCGAACATGTTTTATTTCTGAGGCTGCAGCAATTGAGCTGTCAAAATGCTTTACTGGCAAGGCAACACTGTCTTACATGCCACTCTAACTTTAAGTCTATGTACTGTCATGTCAATGTTGTTTGGCTCTAAAAGGTTACTTCAAGCTAATGCTAGACACAAGGAAAATGGGAGGTAAGGTGAGAAAACTCAGATGTCATCTTTGGGTCTTTGTTTGTTTCAGACACTGAGAGAAGAAACTGTTTTGATCCAGCTGTTGGTAAAAGAAATAACCTCTTACTGAATAAACCTAATTCTCATTAACATTTCAGGCTGGTTTCCTCAGTGGTCTGGCTGTTTACTCCTTGCTTCAAGTATTCGCCTCAGCCGTGACATTAACTGTTTCCTCAACCCCTTAAATTTTGGTTGTTCCTTCTTATAGATCCAGTATTCCAATTATTTCACAGCCCTGGGGGAAATAATCGTTGCCAACAGATTAACAGTTTTAATAGGTTAGGAGAATTTCGTCCTCCCAACTCCTGTTTACTTATACAGAGCTAACATATAGTTTCTGAAGGGGAGTGAAGCGGCCACAATGTATTCCTGATAAAAATGTATGTTTTTTTGTTAAGGAAAACAATATGTTCCTAGATTATCCCCAGACGCTAAATTAGCATCTATATATGGTTGTGCCTTCCTTTTTTAGTAAACCTTTCATACTACAAAAACTATGATTTGACTATCTGATGAATCTGCATGCACAGATAAAAAATGGGTTAAAGTTTTGAAAGCATGCTTAGATTTAAATTGAAAAAAAGGAAACATATAACTCTGTCTTTAAGTTAGTCCTCCTAGTCTGTTCCACCGATTCGAGTCAGACAACACTTGATAATGAATATTTAACAATCCGATGCAACAATTGTTTTACATTTGAGGGATTTCTTGTTGGCTGTTTGTAGACTCGGCTGAGTGTCAGCTCCTTTGTAAGACTGGACAAGCTATTGAACCCTGCAAGATTTGAGACAACACCGGGGGAAGCAGCTTTTACCCTAAATATTCACTCATTGATCAAATATCATCGAACTGTAGCAGCGCTGTGCTGTCCGTCTCTTTGCGTTTGATTGATTTAGCGACTGGCAGGCAGCAGAGGGTTTATCTCTTCGTTTTTCTGTCTGCCCGTGTGTGTGTGTGTACATCTGTGCATGCATCCACGTGTGGATACACTGTCAGACCTCTCTCTCCTGCATGTCTCTTTGGTTTAACTCGTAGTTATTTTTTTGCAGTTTTTCTTTTCTTTTTTTCTTCTTTTTTTTGGCTCATGGATAAATCTAATTTCCACCTGCATGGAAGGAATTCACATGTGTATCTAAGCGCTAAGACGCATATTCGCGACGAGGAGGCGGATGCAGAAGAAGCAAGGGAGCAAAAGCAAAGCACCAGCAGCAGCAGTCGAGGGTGGGGAAGAACAGGGGAGGTGGCAGGTTGATTACGGTCGCAGGTCTCGTTGCCTGGAGACGGCTAGGACGAGGGATGCCAGGTTGCTATGCGACCGGCACGATGCAATGACCATCGCTGTGTGATGGAGAGGGGAGGGGAGGTGAAGACAGGAAAATTGTCTTTGTAACCCCCCCCCTCCCTTTTTTTCCCCTTTTTCTCTCTCTCCACGCCCCACCCAGCTCTGCCTCCCCGCTGAAATGTTCTTGAAAGTGCAGGAGTGATGCGCTCTGCTGATTTATTTACCATTCAGAGCAGCCACTTTTCAGGGTAGACAAACAAAATGGGTTGAAACAGGAGAAAAAACAGATGTCAGAGAGTGTTTTAGAAGCAAAAAAAACAACAACAAAAAAACCAGAGGTAATGATCAGCAGAGTGAGAATGTCATTGTTGCTTAACTCCTCCTCTGTGTAAAGCCCGTTTATGTGAGAAAACATAGAGACTACCACACCTTTGTGTTTGTCTGTGTGGATTGCATGGGTGCGGCGGTCACGGTGGTAATAAAGGGTCATGCATTGCTGTGATTTGATTGGATAATCCATGAATTTAATATCTCATAATCCGAGTCAAATCCCCAGATACATCATGGGAGGCAAAGTGCGTTTATTTGAGTGCCTGGGAGCAGGAACTGTTTGTTCAATTGGAGGATGATTGTATGTAATGTTTGGGGACGGTGTACAAAAAACCCACCAAAAAAATCAAGTAGCGAAAACACACTCCTGTAATGGAGTTTTTGATCAGGTGTTTTTTTTTTTTTTTTTTGCTAATGTGTCGCCGGCGCTCAGTATAGGACTGTTTTTGTAAACAAGTCGAGGGGAGGGGAGCACAGGAGGAGGAGGGAGAGAGCAAATTACTGTAAAGTGTGTGTTAGCGGTTCAGGCTTAGAGAGATATTTTTTCCTCCCTGCTTCTGCATCTGCTATCGAGGCAGCGCCAACATTCAACAGGCATCATCTCTTTCTTTAATGTACGATGTCTTGCATTTTTCCAGCCCTCTTTTTCCCCTTAAAAAATCGAATCCCCCCCATCTCTTGACCTAGAGGCACCTTTTGTCCTCTCATTCTTTTTTTTTTCTCCATGCGTCTCTTCTTCATGTTGCTCAGGGTAACCCTATTTGCTGTGCTGATCTGAAGTGGCACAGCCTTTATGGCCTACACTTCTCCCTGTTTTCCCTCTTGTATATTCTAATTCCAATCTCCTGAGCCATCTGCTGCTCCTCTCCTTATCAGCACCACTGCGCCTTCGCTGTTTGTCAGGCTGCGGTAAAATATTGGACAAGGGATGATATATTTTCTATAACATCAATAAAAAAAATTAAACAATCCCATAGGGATGACATTGATCATTGTTAGAAATCTGTTTCGGTTTGAAATCTAGTTTGTTAGATTTAATTTGAAGGATCTTTGTTTGTGATTAACTTTCAAACATTGATTTATTTAAATCAGGGGGCAGGGAGGGGTGCAGTCCCCCCTTGTGGAGGCTGAAGGACATAGGAAATGAAACAGTAGATTTATACATTCAGCGTTAGAAACAGACACAGAGGTCCTCATACATTCTACCGCTGAATTACAAAGGAGGGCAGAAATAAAATAATTGCACTGCTAAGTTTACAAGTTAGCATCAGTGTTGGAGCACAGCTAGTTGCTACAGTAAGATTAAATAATTGAAGTATAGGACAGAATTAAAATAGCACAGTTGAAACTAATTGTTCCCAAATACTGTAGATGATAAATATAAAACAGATACATTAGGAGGTGATCACTTAATTAGCCACAGCTACAGCTGACCCTGACCCTGGACACAGACTTTCTGATCTAATCTCCTCAGGTAAAAGGCTCCGGTCCATTCAGACCCGAACCTCTTGCCATAAGAACCGTTTTTTTCCCCCCTCTGCTTTTGGACTTATGAACAATAACCCTATACTGTTTACACCACCTGCTCCGTTTCAATCGCATGACCCGGTGTTGTGTTTTTGCACCTGTCTGATTTTACACTGATCATCACCAGCATTCAATGTGCTTTTCCCCATTTCATTGTTCTTATTGATCGCACACATAGAAGTGTTTCTCTTTTCGTAACTTTGCACAAAGTACCACAGCAACTTCCTAATGTTGTGGAGATGTTCACACATTTGGCAATAAAACTTTCATGATTCTGATTCTGACAAGAGAAAGTTAGAAAAGTAGGCTTCCACTTTTTGTCAGTAATAAAACATTGCAAAATCGAATTTAAACTCAATTCAGTTTATTTATGTAGCACCAGTTCACAACAGATGTCATATCAAGGCACTTTACAAGAATAGTAAATCTGTTTAAAAGTTTTCTATTTAAAGGATCCCAGCAGATTGCATCAAGTCATTATGTAATTGCTGAAGACATAATTTTGAGGAATACTTTAAAAAAATTATGGTTATACTGGATAGGTATCAAAGTAATTATATATATATTTAAACCAACAGTTTCGCTTTTCAGGTCATATAAGCTAGCAAAGTCTGTTTGCTGCACAGCTGCCTGCTACAGAATGACAAAAAGTAGATGTTTAAAAAGAAAAAAATGCAGCTAAGACTGTTTCACTACTTAAAGTTTATTTAGAACATAAAAAAGAAATTTAATCTCCACTTGTTGCTTTTAAAGATGACGCATAAATTAGAAAATTATTTTTTTTTCTAAGCCACTAGGCTTTTGGCCCTACTGCACAGCTAGCTGCTGCATGATTCCTATTTACTGTTTTTCTTTATTCATTTGCTTTTACAGTTTATGTAGCCTGCCAGCTTGTGTTAGCCCTGGTGGGAAACTAGCAATGTTTAGAACTGCAATAAGAATACAACAGAACATAATGGACTTGTTGGTTCTAAACATTATAAAATAGTTGAAAAATGTATGTTAATAAAGATGGATAAACATAAAACTTTGTTCTATATTCTATGATTATTCCAGATTGCAAAAATGCTCCTGTTACAGGCTGAATAACAGGTGACTTTTTTTCCAGAAGTAAAAATTGAAGAGCCCTCTCATACCATCAAGTGATACGCCAAACAAAGCTCTGCTAATCATTTTCACTAGAATTTCCTGAGTACAGGAGTGGAGCTCCATTTGCTTGACTGATTTGAGGATGGCTCTCGCCACCTCCATCATCCCATTAATTGGTGTGATCAATTGGACGCTGTTGATGACGGCGACCCAGCAGGTCTCTGCAGCAGGTGCTGCTGGTGTTCCGGTTGGTTGGGGTCAGATGGGCAGCAGCTCGGAGATGTTCGTTCATGCGGGGCCTGCCGGCAGGATCGCAACTACTGCACAGATCGATATCGTCTCCCGGTGACCGATCACAGCGGATCAATCAATGGCACGGGATCAGTGACTGGCTGAAATGTCACCAGCCCCATAATTAAGACCTTCATTAAGCCACGGTTAACAGAGTGTCACTCTGTTGCTCTTATCTCAACTTGTCGCCCAACCCTCCCTCCTTCTTTGCTTGCACCTCCCCCCATCTCCCTCCATATGCTCCTTTCTATTCCCTTCAATCCCTCTCAATCCCGCCCTTCTCCCCTTTCTGCCCTCTCTTGTTCATTCTTTGTCTTAATTTCATTCAGTACCTCTTTTCACCGTTTTCATGCTCCCTACATTTTAAGGGCAAGCTTGTAAAGGGAGTGACGTGTGCACAATTTCACACAGAGCTTTAGTTAAATAGGACAATAGAGAGGTGAAGGAGAAGTGGCATTTCAGCAGCTTGGCTCTTAATGAATTATGAAAAGGTTAGCTAATTCGTGTCAGTGTTGGGTGGTCTCCTCGTTTCCTTTTATTTGTTTTTACAGCTATCTCCCCATCCATCTTTGCCTTTTCGTCAGGCTCATAATCTCTCTGTATTCTGCTGCTGCATGCTCCTTTAATCCAGATTAGCTGGCGAGTGTTCTTAATCTTATCACTTCCCCAATCCCGCGTGGGTGTGTGCTTTTCCTCTGTTTTGTGTGTGTGTGTGTGTGTGTGTGTGTGTGTGTGTGTGTGTGTGGGGTCCACGGCAGGATTAGAGCAGATTCTAAGAGAGAGGGGGTGGGGAGAGGAAGAGGGAGCTGTATGACACTGCAAATGTTATGACACATATTTGTGTCAGCTGTGGTCTGCGAGGGGAAGTGGAAAGAGAGAATATACAGGACAAGAGTACAAAACATTTATCTTTACTTCAGTAATTGTTTTTGCCTGATGGATAACTTAAGGAGTGAAAGCATGGATGGTATTTGGTGAAAATCGTAGAAAATAAATTGTATATTCTGAATAAATGTAATGCTATGTTGCTGAAAATATAATTTTTCACTTTGAATGCATGTGTTGCTCCATAAATGTCTTGCTCCACTTAACTGTTTGTACACTAACTTTAAGATGCTCTTTACCTCTTTTTCTCTTCCTAGATGAATCGTCCGATCCAAGTGAAGCCGGCGGACAGTGAGAGCAGAGGGGGTAAGGGTTACCTGTCTCCACTCACACTCATCACCTGTTCAGACACTAAAAACACAAAAAATAAACAAGTCATGAAAAATGGTAATGGTGTAGCATGTGTGTTGTTAGCAAAGTTCACATATGGATCTGATATTCTCATGATTTTTTTAACCTTCTGTAAAAAAATATCATGGCACCAAAGTATTTACACAAACATAATAAACATAAATATATAATATAATCTCACTGCTTTACTTCAAAATAACAAAGCAACACTTTTTTGTTACTGCTCCGTAGCTATGATTACATATTGATTATTACAACCATAGCAATCAATAACAGTTATTTACAAATTGGATTCTTCAAAAAAGGAAGTAAGCAGAAATGTGGAATAAATCTGTTTATTTTGATAGATTTCTCTCCTGCAGTTTCCTTTTCATGAGTAGCATGCTACTGCATCTCTTCCACATGTTGCTATGCTACTGCACTTCTTCCTGAATCATTTTAGGTTTCATTCCGTCAGCATGGCAGATCTTGATCAGGAAATATTTGCCTGCTATTCTTTATAAAGACGCCCCAAATCTTTCAACCAGGATGGGTACATCTCTCTTTAGACCCACCAACAGATTTTAGTTATTTATTGGATTCAGGTCGTGGTGCTGAATAGGGGCCGTTCCAAAATATTCATCTTCTTTCAATAATTCCATTTTGTTGTTTTATTTTCATTTTGATCTATACTTTAGGTTGAATTCTAGCTGAAAGATTAAGCTACTCTTCGTAACTCCCTCCTCCTTCACTAAGGCGTAGTTTCATCTAAAGAAAAATAATTCCAAAGCATGTTGCAGATACCACTGTGCTTGTCTGTGAGGATTGTTTATTTTATTTTATTTTTATTTTTTTGTGATGTACAGTGTTGCTTTTATACAAAAACCTTTTGGACTTAAGACCAAAAAGTTTGTTTTTGCCTGGCATTGCAACATATTTTTCCACATGCTTAAATGGGGACTACCAAAGTGTGAATGTAATCAGCCTTGTTTGTCCTAAAAACAATCAATCAAAAAAAAAAAAAATACAATTAATTCACTTTCATTTACTGTAGGCCTCTTGGAATCCTCTCATCTTTTTATAAATTTGTAATGGCCCTTTAGTTCTTTGTTACGTCATTGCAGCATATAGAATATACAAATGCAATATACACAGTGCCCAGGGAAAACAGCTGAACATTAGCCTTGGAGCTTAAACTGACACATTTACAAAAATGTTCATTAATATATACTGTCCCTGTTAAATAAACAAATAAATTTAAAAAATCTCCACTTGGCAGTAACTGTGTCCCATTAGTGTATCTAATGCCTTGCAAATAGTTTTATCTCTTCTCCTGAATGTTATCTTTTGACAACAAGATCCCTCTGATGCTTTAGAAGCTCTCTGTGGACCATGACTTTTGATTTAAGATGTGACAGAAAACGTTAGGAGAACAGCTGGGCTTCACTTGTTAATCAGAGACACTTTAAGTGGTGGAAGGCATGTAGTAATACCTGTTTAACATTTCTTTTACATTTCTAATGTTATATGTGTTTGATTCTTAGCACAGGCACACCATCAGCTTCACCAGTTAAAATATTTTTTACCTGCCAATGTTTTTCAATTGAGTTTCAAGCAGGTAACGTGTCGCAGTAAAAACATCACATTACACAAACTATTCATTTTAACGTCTGTAACATCCATCTTTTATCTAAAGTTACTACATAGTACTTATAAATTAACCAACTGTTTCAGTTTATTTCAGTTGCAGCAGACAAAGTTATAGCACATTCAGAAATGGAGAGTTCAACCAGTTCCACCATATGGAAAGGCTTTTCAAAACAGATTCAGGCCGGTTCGTAAAAAGTTGCCAAAGTAAATACCATCAAATGTCAGTGTTGTTGTTTTTTTAAACTTTAGTCTGGCCAAGAAAACTCAATGATTTTGTTTGGCTGAGAAATTATGAACAAGACACTAATATTTAACATATATTTATCTGAAATCAGCTTCATCAGTACATTTATAATGTCACCAAAAAATGCTTGTAAAATATGCATACAAATATCCACATCCACAACCTTCCAATAACAAGATAACTATCATATAAGTATTATAATAATCATTTTGAAAAAAATAGATGTTTTCACTTCGGGGGAGAAATGCTTTTAGTAAAAAGTGGCAATCCTTTAGCATGAATGTCAGATCATAATTAGGTTTGAGGGTCTGATGTAATGTATCAATAGGTTTGTGTGTTGTAGGCAATATGATGTGCCTTCAATGAAGAGATGTCACATTTCATACCCGGAGTGGGCAGGGCTAATTTACTCCTGTTAATCTTTGCTAAATGTAGGCATCTGTTTAGCATCCTAATCTGGTTCTGGGTGTCTGCTAAACTTTAACGTACAGATCAATTCAGACAGATTATCACTGATGCCAACTGAGATTTTTGACACTCACTAGCTTAACGGCTCACTGTTGTCTTGCAGAAAAGAGAAATGTATTCCCTAAATAAATATATGTTAAGATTGCAGCTCATCTTTATACCTTTGCATTTACAGTTTGCATGTAGTTTAACTTAAAGCTCCAATTTTTGATACAATTAAGAAAGCAGCAATCTAGAAAAACAAGTGTTTGAAAACAATCTACCACAATTTGACTATATTATACATTTTTATTAAGATATGAACAGTTTACTGGAAAGTAACACATATTTAGGAGTGAAGACATTTTTTAAAGTCTTTACTCTAATGTTTTGCAGTATAGGAGCAAAAATGGTCATGGTGTGATGGTTACTTCTCAGAAAGGTATGCATCAGTGGCTCCAGGTCTGAGAGTGAAATATATGCACACATGTTCCCTCTGATCTCAGCGGGTTAATGAGGCCTTCACAGATGTGCAAGTTGAATGAGCCAAGTTTTGTAAAGCAGCACATACCACCGCAGATGTTGGCTTTTGACATCCTGGTTGATAACATGCTGGACTCTAGTGCTTGTCAATGGCCAGCAGAAGTAATGATCCAGGACGTCCACTTCTTCTTTTATCACCTTAAAAACGCAGGAGCAGTTTTATCTTTTTTACGTAAACCAGCTTCACTTTCAAAGAAGTAATCCTGACTGTTTTAATCTACCTTTAACGCAATCATTTCATTAAGAAATTCACCACAGTGGATGAAGTAAATGGTAAATGAACTGAACTCACATGGCGCTTTTCTAGTCATACAGACTACTCAAAGCGCTTTACACTGGAACCACATTCACCCATTCGCACTCTCAAACCTGGACATATTTATACACTGATACAGAATCTAGGGTTAATTGCCTTCTCCAGAGGCACATTGACATGTGGAAGCTGGAATTGAACCAATGGCCCTCAAATTGCAAGCCAGCTACTCTACCTATTGAGCCACAGTCACCCAGATTTTGTTTTCAGTACTTCAGAGGTCCTGGTGGTGCCTGTATGTTCAGCAACCTCTCCTCTGTGGCTTCATTGTAGCTCAATACGACCAGGGTGTGAATGTGTGCAGGGATTAGTGAATGACTACTTTATTTGAACAGTTTTTTTTTTAAAGCATACTGATATTACAACATACAATTTCAATGAACCTTTGAGGCAATAACTGCCTGCAAAAGCTTGAATTTTATTTGGATTTTTTTAAACCCACACAAGATCAAAAAATATTCACACAGTACCTCTGCAAATAGCCCGTTAGCAAATAGCAAAAAAGCTTTACCTAAGGAAATAACTTAATCACCATGGCAATTAGTCAACCAGAGTAGCATATATATTTAAAACAAAACAAAAAAGGATCAAAGTTCCCTTGCAAGTTATGCCTCAACCTTATGCTTTTTTGTAACAGTCAACAAGGTCACAAGGTCCTATAATTGTGGCTGGGTATTTGATCACTCCTCTTATCAGAAATGTTTCCAGTTGTTTGATTTCTTTGCACACTTCCTCGTTTAAGCATAATCCATATATTAACAATAAGTTTGTGGTCAAAACCAATCCAGAAATGTAATGTCAGCTTGTTGTTTTTCCACTCCAAAACCTTGTCTTGATGCATGTTTGGGATCATTGTCTCGTTAGATATCTTGATTATGTCCAACTTTAAATCATCTCGATGTTGATTTAGGGAGAGACTTGATTGGCACCAAAACAGTCCCACAGCACGATGCTGCCATCACCACCCTTAAAAGCTAGTATAGTTTTTTTAAGTTTGGAAATCCTCCCCTGAATCCTCCAAATTGACTTGTTGTTATGGCTGATCCACTCCTGCTTTGCCTCATAACATAACATAGTCCACCAGAAGGCATTTAGCTCGTCGATAGGAGCAGCTACTAATTTGCGTAGATCTTAAATGTGTTCATTTTGGTGCAGCTCTTCTTTCTTAGTCGATACCATCTTACTCTATATTGATGTTAATCGTGATTCACTCCACAGCAGCTTCTAGTTTGTGATCGGCTTTGGACTTGGTGGCTCCTGAGATGTTCCTGAACATCATGACCAACTTCCTTTCTTGTGAGGACAACAGTTTTGTTTAAATACTTAAAACTCAAAGCTCAAACAAACACACAACAGATCTAGTTTTGTAATGGATAAATCTGGCTAACATTAAGACTTATGAGCTGCTTATCTAAAGCTTAATTTTCAATAACCTCATTTAAAATTTGTAGAATATTCTTAAAAGTTAGATCCATTCCAGCCAACTATACAAATATTCAGTGACATTTATCCCAAAAACGTATTGTTGGCTACGAGACTGTATTTTCTTTGCAACTTACAATGACACTTAATGACATTTAACCAAATATTTGCAGTGGCGTTATATTTATATGTATAAATCGGCATTAAAAAAAGACAGTCCGTGTCAACATGAGTATATATATATATATATATATATATATATATATATATATATATATATATATATATATAGTTTCCAACCAGAAAAATATATTTAACTTTTATAGGGTTGTGATCATTTGAAGAGCATCACTCTCCTTTTTGTGGTTATATTTAACACATCATCTTAATCTTTTTAGACTAGGTAGCACAATGTTTTAACAGATTAGAATCAGCAGGCTGTTTAATTATCTTGCATTTTAGCTTAATGGAAACACATTTGCTTTGTTTAACATATCACTTGATATTATTTTCTAATTTAGGCAATTGACAGTACTGAAGCAGTGGGAAGTCCCTGCAACCCAAAAAATGCTAAATTCAAAACCAAGGCAAGAATTTTGCCATAAGCCTATATTTGTCTTCCTGTGCTGATTATCTAAATGAGCTCTGAAAAAAGGTCTGGTAGGCATCATTATCTGGCATTTAAACTCTTCATACCAAAGCTCCGAATAAGCAGGTGTTTCTCATCGAAACCACATTTTCATCTGCAACCTCCCTGACATTTAAAGCTGTATGTAAATGAGCGACAGACATTGACATCTTCTCTGTGTGACTGATTGTATCTGAAGCTTCCTGATGTCTCACTGTGCAGAAGAATAGCGAGGAGGAATCTAAACGTGGCGATTTGTTGGGGATGGATTCCAACGTTCAGATACATTTCTGGTCTGATTCTTTAGAGACAGACGGAGCAGCTTCTCAGTGGGTGACAAACATTTGAGTCATGGCCAGGTGCTGTTTGTTTGCTGAGCTGCTCTTGTTACTGCACTCTGCTGGCAGTCTGGTGCATAGCAGCCTCCTGCTTGTGGCAATCATTTTCTGCTGCTTTTCATGCATGTATCTTATAATAATCTCATAAAACATCTTCTCCTCCCTCCTTTATCCCATATAAACAATCCTGCTCTGTTCCTTCCCATCTTGATGACATCCTTCCCCTCAGAAGACAGGAAGCTGTTTGTGGGTATGCTGGGAAAACAGCAGACGGACGCTGATGTGAGGAAAATGTTTGAGCCGTTCGGCAGCATAGAAGAGTGCACGGTGCTCCGCGGGCCTGATGGGACCAGCAAAGGTAACGTTAAAACAGAAAGTTAAAAACCAAAGAGGACACAAAAGAATAAAAGACTAGAAATGAATATACTTTGCTTTAAATGTAATTTAACCTGCTTTCTCTGTCTCTTTACAAACGTTAAAAAATGTCTGACATGTTATATCAAGTCTCACACTTAGCTAGGTTTCAGCACGAAAATTGAGAACATTTACCTAATAGTTCTTCCTCAGTTGACACAGTCTAACCAATATGCATTTAAAGATTCAATGAATATCCATCCCTCCAATGATTCCTGTTTTCAGCAGTCCTTGAGAAAGAGTAAGTGGTAGGGTACACCCTGGGCAGGTTGCCATTGCTATCACTGGGCAACACAGAGGCACCCAAGACAAACATCCAATTATAACTAAGGGCAATTCAAAGTAACCCAGGATCGAACCCAGGATCTTCCAAGGCAGTTGTACTGCCAATTTTGCCACATGTGCTGCCCGTTTTTGACTCAATATAATCTATACCGTCTTCATCTATAAGATTAGACTTGGCTGTGATATGTATCATTTATACAGATTTACCTAAAATTAGTAATTATGATTGTCTTCCAGCCCAACTCTACTAGAAGATAATACTAAATATACATATTTGCACTACTTTATCCTGGCAAGGCAATTTTATTTATATAGCAAACTTTCAACACAAGGCAATTCAAGGTTCTTTACATGATTCAGTGGTAAAGTAACCAAATACATGAGAAAGGTGTGAAAATAAAACAGAGAATAACTAAAAGAAAACATTTAGTATTTAAACATTTAAGTTTATGTAAAATTATGTAATTTAAATAAACAGATAACAGACGAGAATCAAATAATTATCCTCGCCTGTTTTTTTAGCACTTCTGTATCAAGATGACACCATATATTTATACACTGTACAAAAAGACCGATTACAGCAGTATAACATTTTTTTTTCATTGTCTGACATGAAACCTTTCTTGCTTTAGGTCTGTTAGGATCACCAGAATTATTTTAATGTGCTCAATGTCACAATGATCAGCGATAAATAAAAACTCTATCTTAGTATTTGGTAGAATTGTTTTTCAAACTGTACAACTTGTTTGTCATCCACAAGTTCCTCATGATTGTTTACTGTAAGTTCGGCCCATTCCTCTTGATAGAACTGGTTTAACTAGGTCCGGAGGCAGCTTTGCTAATTAGACACATATTTTCAGGTTTACCCACTTTTGACCAGCACTTCGTGACAGCCACCCCAATACACAAGTTGCAAGCTGGCCTTTTTTTGTTGCTTTTTGAGCAATTATTCTTCCTTACCAAGTAGAACTTTCACTCAGAGTCGGTTAGAGATGGAGTTTAAAGATTACTGGACAAATTTAATAACTTCTCAAAACTTTTGTAACTATATAGGTGAAATGTTCATTTTTTATTGTTTTCACCTAATTTTATGCATATTTTATTATTTTGCACATGCTACTGTGTTTGGATTGGTTTTAGCACTGGGGCATTGGGTGCAATTTATTCCCTTTATGGCTGCCATTATTTTAGTCTTAAAATCTACACCCTGCTCGCTTATTTTTCACTTTTTTAGGTTATAATGACTTGACTTGGACTAATCCTATGGGACTTGGCTTTGCACTTGGACTTGAACACTTAGGACTTGAGAGATGGAGATTTGACTACAAAAATGGTGTCAGTAAAGAACTCACACAAAAAAAACTTTATAGTGGATAATGACACTTTCTTACCAGTATCAGCCAGCATCTTGGCAAGGTTGTGTTTTTTTGTTGTTCTGGGGTCAATTCATGGTTAATCGATGGGGCGCAGGAGCCGTTTCTTTCCTGAACAGTGCGAGGACCGTACATGCTGCTTACACTTGCATGTAAATTAGGGATGCCGCGATGCCACTTTTTTCAAACCAATATGATACCAATACTTGGATTAGAGTACTTGCCGATACAGACTACCAATGCCGGTACTTCTACCACACACAAAAAATGCAGTGAATTGGAAAATAGGTTTTATTTTCTCTGCTTGTTACGCAAATTATGGTGAACGAGATAAAACAAAAGAATAAAAACAATCTGAAAACTAAAATATCAAGTGAAAAATAAACAATTCCTGTGAAATTATTCCAGAGTTTCCACATTTTAAGCATCGGTTCATGGTTCTCACTTCTTAATATTCATCACAACTTTTACTGCAGCATTTTGGATCAACTGAAGGCTTTTAATTGCATGTTTTACATTCACCTACTAGATTTCTTTTACAGTTTTCTCCACTCCACAAGAGCAGCAATACATTTCAGTACAGAATTGCCATATAATACATATTAGATGTCAGATCAGTATTTCTGGTTTACTTGCAGTCACAGCCATATAGCATATATATTTTTAAAAAAGCGCAATGGACTTTTAAATGTTTTTTTATTGTTACTAATACTGTTATCGTACTAAGAGCCCAAAAGTATTGTAACAAACTTACATCACCCATCACTAATTGCCAGTTCATCACAGTTCAAGAGAGAGACACAGAAGACAACCGACCATGCACTCACTCATACCTGATGCCTGAAGGCAATTTAGAGAGACCTGATAACCTTAGGGTCAAGTTGGTGAACTGTGGGAGAAAGATGGTGTACTTGGAAATAACCCACAGATGCACCTGGAGAATATGCAAATTTAATACAGAAAGAGATTGAGATTATTCTGTGTTAAGAAATGCTTTTAGTTTAACAAATTAGTGGTCCCTCAGTTAGCGGTACCTCTAAGAATTTCCATAAAAATGCAAAAATGAGTACACCCCTATTATAGTCCTAGGAGAAAAGCCAAACGTAATACTACAAACTTCTAATTAACAGACGTTCAACCACTGGTGAGTCTAATGATTCATTTAAGAGGTGTCCAGCTGACGGGTGACAATAAAAGGGCATTACTTAACAAAGAAAGCCCTTCCCATTTCATACTGTCAGTAATGGCTTCCCATGGAAGAGAAATCTGAGAAAGGAAATAATTTCTTTACACAAAAAAGGTGAGGGCTACAAGAAGATCAGCAAAGCTTTACATATCAGTCAAAATACTGTAGCAAAAGTGATCAAAAAATTTGAGAAAGATGGAAGTGCAACCATCTTACAAGGTCGTCTAGGCCGTCCACCAAAGTTAACATCTCGACAGGAGCGCCTTCTGATGAGAAGGGTTGAAGAAAATCGCCATGCAAGTTCACTGCAGTTAGCTAAAGCAGTTGAAAGCCAAACTGGAGTGACTGTTTTCCGGGACACCATACGGCGCACACTGCAGAGGAATGGAATTATTCAAGAATGAAAAAAAAGATAGATGTTGCCTAGACCATGCCTAGAAGACTTGGTGCTGTCCTTAAAAAGCATGGTGCTCATACAAAATACTAGATGTAGTACTTTTTGTTGCAGGGTGTATTCATTTTTGGTTCAACCAATTTGAGTAAAACTGAAGATTTTGTGATCTAAATTAGATTATTAACCTTAAATTCATGTTATGGAGTTAAATAAGTGTTCTTTTGTTCATTGAGCTACTGATTAATTTCATACTTTTTAAAGGGGGTGTACTCATTTATGCAGAGCACTGTACACTGTGTATGTATATATATATATATATATATATATATATATATATATATATATATATATACATACATTTATTTATTTATTTATTTTATTTTTTGGTTAAACTTTTGTTTTGTCCATTTAAACTGAACTTTTTTAGATTGATCACATTTTTTACCATTATAAAAAGAATTAATTCACTCATTGTTTTTATATGGTCTAAAAATCTGGTTCTTTGATTAAGAAAAACTGACCTCTATGCGTAAATGAATGCTTCCCTATGGATAAATTACAGAAATGTAAATTTAGGATGTAAGCTACAAAAATTGCCAAAAAACTTTATAAAAATATATATTAAAGCTGTGCCGTAGGATATCTTTCCAACCGACCTCTGGGCCATGAGTGTGAAAGTGGTATTGACTTTGTTCAACTGTTTGTAACCCCTGAGGCACATTACCTTCACTTGGTATAAATTACTATTGTCACTAACAACAATGCTAATGATATTTGCCGTGTAAATCAAAGTCCGGCGACAGCTCCAACACAGATGCTAGATTTTTCTCCGATTGTTGCATGAGGCATGACTAATGAGCCTATAGGTTTTATGGGTCATGGCTAATGATGCGTTAGGTGGTTTACGGGCTTATGATTGATGAAGCAATGAATGTTCTGCGGACCGTGTTTAACGACACCACGGTTACTGATGGAGCATTGGATGTAATGCTGCTTCTAATGTATTTTTAAAGGGAAGCAGTTTTGTAATCCTTTGTGAGTGAATATGTGTGTGAGGTTGTGTTTAATGGTGTGTTGTTTCATGCAGGGTGTGCATTTGTAAAGTTCCAGAGCAACGCAGAAGCCCAGGCCGCCATCAACGCTCTGCACGGGAGTCGCACCTTACCTGTAAGTTCCCAACAATTACATCATTATACTTCAGAGCGACCCACTGCTTTGCTTCAGATCCTGTTATTTAGATGTGCTCCACGGCGACTCAGCTCGTAGTCACCACTTGTAATTACTCTCCCACTAATAACTTACAAAAGAAAGTGAAGAACATTTTAACTGTGATGTGTTCTGTTTATAATTTAGTGTTTCATTGATTAAAATGGTTGCTATAAAGGGTTTCTGTTGCACTATTAGCGTGATTGCTCCTGAATAGCCCTTATAAGCCTGATCCTCCCAACAAAGTTTCAGAACTGAAAAAGCCTTTTTGGTTGAGAGGTTCAATTCAATTTCAGTTTATTTATATAGTGCCAATTCACAACAGATGTCATCTCAAGGCACTTTACAAGAAAAGTCCTTTCTATTCAGTCATGCAGCTGGCGAAACGTCTTCAAGATAAGAGAAGTCCATTGCGTTTATTTTCAACTATCAATATTTTATATAAAGAATGAAAATCAAATTCAAATCAAAGATCTAAGAGTCCACACAAGGTTTTGAAAATGCAATGAAACTTCATGGACTGAAAGGCCATATTTACTCTTCTGCATGGTCTGAAAAAAACAACAATCTTTAACTGATAAAAATAAAATAAAAAGTTCCCCTGATTAACACAGCTTTTACAGACTGATGCAGGCATCAATTCACTACAAAAATCAGTTTTAATAAACAGTTCTCTGTCGTATTCCAAAGACTTTAAAAACAGCCAAAACAATAGTGCTACGTTTCTGCTAATGTACTAAAAATGGTCTAAACAGAGGCCCTCACCAACACCTGCCATTCAACCTGACCCAGTTTATGTTGAAGAAAAGCTGTGTGATTATTACAGTTTAGTAGTTATATGTTGTTTTTTTAACCAGCTTTATCTTCGAAAGTCACATTTTCACAACTTCTATGTCAGGAAGGTGTGGCAATTTTTTTCTTATGTGACAAAAATTTCCAGATTACTGTTTTCTGGTTTCTCTGGTTAAGTCAGCCCACTACTGGTTCTACAGTACTGTAGGTTCTACAGCGGTTCTTTGGGTATAACTTTAAGTGAAAACATCCGACGTCCCGATATCAGCACAAAATCTTTAATCATAAATGATTAACTTGATCTGATATCGTTTACTATAACAGTTGTTATTGTTGATCAGTAATTGCTGTTGCTTTTCAAATAATTTATAATAATAATAATAATTATTGTCATTAATCTATTTTTATCTATATTTTTGCACAGAAGCAAAGAATTTAGAATTTAAATTGGCAAATAAAATCAGCACATTTCAACTAAACATGTTTTTAAAATCAATAAGACTATGACAAAGATAAAACATCTCAATGTATGTCAATTAAAGTGTGTGGAGAGGCATGAACTGCTGACGTTATGAGTGAGGGGTCTATTGTCATAGATTTTTCAAAGCCGATGTCGATGCAACTGATTTAGTGGGGTGACTGTCATCAGCATATCATAAAAGATTAATTTTACCTTTTGAACAGCGTCATCACTGTGTTGTCTGTTTCTACGTCTACGTATTTATTGCACTTATTTAGAATTAAAATTAACATTCATAGCAGTTAGATAATTACACCCTGGTAACACTGACTCTGTAGATGCATGGAGTCATTTTATAAACCCTACCTCCAATTTCTGTTACGTTGAGTAACAATCAAAATGCTCCCATATCTGCCATGTGACGACAAAAGTCTCAGTTTTATTCTTACTGGATCAGTCTGTGTTGTGAGAGTTCTGTGTTTTTGTACGACTCCTTCGTAGGGCGCCTCGTCCAGCCTGGTGGTCAAGTTTGCCGATTCGGAGAAGGAACGGGGCCTAAGGAGGATGCAGCAGGTGGCCTCTCAGCTGGGAGTCATCAGTCCCATGACCCTGCACCTTGGGGCTTACAACGCCTACACACAGGCTGTGAGCAACACACATTGCACTCAAAATCATTAGTGACACTGTAAGAGAAATCCAAGTCTTAGTTTCTGTGTATTTTTCACTGCTTGCTTGCCTACTTCCTTTTTTTTCTTTTTTTGCTTCTGTCTTTTCCTGCCGGATGAAGCCGTATTTGATTATTTGGAGAATAACCAGAGACAGGTCCTTGATTTGTGCACATGCTTAGAACCCAACAGACAGACTAATGGGAAACATCCTGTGTAACTTTAGCCCTCTGAGTGCATACTAATTGTTTGTTAGGAACATTTGCATTGTAAATAGTAGTTTGTTGGTGGAGCAGATATAAAGGTTTGCCCTCATTAATGTTTATTTTAAGTAAAACATATAAGTGGAAAGTCTATTGAACATAGTATAGTTGTGTTTCCACTTATTCCACTTAACTGATTATTCTGAAGTATCAATTGTCCCTCGCCTGTTTGTTGTTTGTGTTTCATCTGCGTTGCTGGTTAAGTAGATTACTTTACTGACTGAGTTGGTCATTCCCCCTCTTTTCTGCCTGTATCAGTGATGCTGCTTCTGTCAAAAAAATGAACACTTAAAGGTGGACCACAGCCACCATAGGTCATCTATATCTGTTGCTCTGTTAACTTCCAGTTGTATAGTAAAAAAAATATGGTTTGAAAACATTTAAACTAGTTGTTCATGTAGCTCCAATTTCATTGCATTTACATTATAAACAATTTGCATTGAATATTTTCAGCAAGATTTTGCAACAATCTGTTTAAGTAACAAAATTTAAAGTTACTTGCAAAACAGCTTATAGTTTGCAAACGAAACATTTGGAATCTACCTTTCATGCAGCTTAAGTGTCACAGCGGTTACAGTCTAAAACGTTAGTCAAAATAGGAACTGTAGTAAATTTTAAATTACTTTTACTGGTTTTGATTTGAGCCATCTGGTGAGTGTAGGAGGAAAAAAGCCCTTGCATCAGCAATAAAACAGTGATCAATGATTATTTCACAGTGGCTTCACTCTTTAATTTTAGCACAATCTGTTCAAATTCTATGCAACAAGATAAAATGGGGAAATTATTGGGCAGCAGTAGCATGACCTACAGGAAACAGACAATACAATAAAAGTAAAATGTTAATTTCTATAGAATAAAATAGATTTTTAAAAAAGATTTGTTAATATATTCTGTGCAGATGCAAAAATGATGATGAGCAGTAAGAGTAAAAAAAGCGAGTTATTGTAAAGGGTGATAGCTTGTGGCAGGAAAGTTTTTGTGTATATGTTCGACAGCGGAGCTGCAACGGTCTGTTGGAGGAGGTGCTCCGGTGTCTGTCCACTGTTGGGTGGAGGAGGATGGATAAAAGTTTCTTCGGTGTCGTCCTCCCCACCACAGTCTCACCTGTCTCCGGGCAGAGACTGATCACAGAGCCAACTCTCTTGATGATCTTACTCAGTCTGTTGGTGTCTCTGGCTCTGAAAGATGATGCTGAAGACAGGAGACCGATGGAGGATCTCAAACATTTTGTTGCTTACATTAAAGGATTCATCCCTTTCCCATACCCAACCTCAGTGTTAGACGTCCTGTCCAGTCTGTTGTCATGCACGACAAACACTTTCATTCAAAGTCCACTTACTCCCCCCAAATCTGCTTTGGCAGTGAAGATGTCTTCTTCTTCCTGAAGTCTACCACCATCTCTTTGATCTTGCCGACTTTCAGCCTAGATTGCAAGTCCAATCCACATATTTGTCTAAGGTAACATGTTTTAAATGTATTAAACAATGTAAAACTAACTCCTGAATGTCCTTTCTACCAGAGCTTTGCCAAAGTGGTCACACTCTAAAACAGATTTAAAATCCCTCCAAGCTTTTAGAAAATGTTTAACATCGACTGATGTTAGATAAATTAAGCTGATTATAAAAAGCTTCAGGATAATTTGTTTTTCAATTCCTAAAATCTGTAAGTAGTATATACAGAATTTCTGGCCAAAGCATTTACTCCCTTCACAGCTGAAAGAAATGTCCCCAGAATGCTACCCTGGTTCCTGGAAAAGGTTCCTGAAGTGGAAACTGGCCTTATCTGTTTCGAAAAGAGATGAAGCAGACTCACTGGAAGGCCAAGCTCATTAAATGAGAGATGCTCCATTTGACTGACACAATTTTTACTAACTAGATGGCTTTACTTGGAAAAACTGCAAATCGCTCTTTAAATTTGTGCAAAACTATATCCACAAATTGATTTCAAATCGTTTTGTATGTGCTTCAATTACTGCTGTTTGATTTGTAGCGTGAAGAGATTATTAAAGAGCATGTTATGCTTTTTAGTTTTTGGACAAATCCAGTAAAACAGAAACAGAGAATATTAATTCAGAACATTGTAGTGTGGAAATGACATGTTCAGCTATATAAATGTTCATAGATAAATTCACGTACTCTTTCAAAAATCAGTACTTAAGCTCACAAAAAAATCTTTCTGTCTCAAATGTGTAAAAAATGACTTTTTATTGCAAACTCTCTCATAACTCCTTTTTTACACTCTTGAGACACCAGACTAATTTTCTTTTGTGAGTTTAAGTAATGATTTTTGGACGAGTAGGAAAATGTATCTATGAACATTGGTTACAAATTCTAGTCACTGATGTTAATCTGAAGGGGATAAAAATTAAAGCCCAAAAAGGAGAAGCAAACCAAAGTTTGGAATCAACTTTAATCAGTTTCCAACACCAAAACTGCCAGTATAGGAAGAATCATTTACCTTACTGGGCATTCTGGGATCTGGCTGGCCGCTCATTTGGGGGTGGGTGACTCAGTGGGTAACTCTACTTTCTTATCTTGACTCACAGTGTAATTTTGGCACAACTGCTGTTATTGTGGCCCGAAGATCGTTCAGATTTAAAGACTTTCGGTTCTGGCCAAGTTTGGTGGATGTCATAGTGGTTCCTCACTTTGAGAAATGTTCTTCAAGAAACTCATAAAGTAAAGCGGAAATACTTCTTGGAGGTTTAAATCAAGTGAACCTGATTGTATAGTTTAATAACAAAGATCAAACTTAATGTATGCAATGGACTTTAAATCTGAAGAAATGTATGTGTATGTTAATGCTGAAAAAAAATGTAAAAACAGATTCTCAATCAATGCTTATAAAAAATAGATTGAATTGATTCACAAGTCCAATATTCGATTTAATCGTTTAACATTGTTTGTCCTTCTTACAGCTAAAATAGAAAGGAAAGTCCAAACAGCCATTTTAAGGCTCGTCTCTGAAAGGGTTAACACTGTTTCTCCCAATGAACTGCTACTCACCTATTGATGCATCATTGAATTACAATCCAAATCCACGTTTTTAATAGCGCTGAGCCATATCAATATCAAACGTGAACAGATAGAATTAGATTGGATCGAGATAATCGGTTCTACTTCTTCAAAATTGGAGTCGAATCAATTCTTGAAATTTGAATCGATACCCAGCTCTAATGTATGTTTATCAATTTAATAGCTTTTTTTGTAAGGTGGTTTCAGATGATGTTTGCTGCAAATTAGCACTTTCTAATTTGAACTTAATTCAGTTGGAGAAAAAATAAAGCAACAATTTTGCTGAAACATTGGACAAAAAAAGAAAATTGTCCATCCAAGTCTGAGAACACCAGCAGCTAAGTGGAGCCAGACTTTCCAGTGAAGGAGACATCATTAAGGATAAGTCAAAGACTGTTTCCATCATGGGAGAAGTTGAGGTTGTAGAGAAGTACAAATACCTCGGAGTTCATCTGGATAACGGATTGGACTGGTGAATCAACAGTGAAGCTATCTTCAAGAAGGGACAGAGCAGACTGTACTTTTTGAGGAAGCTGAGGTCCTTCACGGTTTGCAGCAAGATGCTGCATATTTTTACAAGTCTGTTGTGGAGAGTGTCATCTCTTCATCATCTGTTGAGGTAGCAGTATCAGAGCCAGGGACTTAAAAAGGCTCAATAACCTGATGGAAAAGAACGCTGGTTCTGTTCTGAGGACAACTGTGGAACAACTGGAGATGCAAAGAAGGATTCTTCATAAAATTAAAAAGAATATGGACAACCCTTAGCATCCTCTACATGAGACTATCCTACAGCAACACATTATCTTTAGTCGGAGACTTCTTCAGTTTCGCTGCAACACAGACGCTACAGGACATCCTTTCTCCCCATAGCCATCGTGGTCTACAACAACTCCTTGAAAAATGAATTAGTTATGAGCTACAACAATACTTGATTTCCCTCTGGGATCAATAAAGTATTTTTGAATCGAATTTGAATTGAATTGAATTACGTTCTGACTTTGGAAAAACCCATTAGAGGGGCAATAATAATGATAATAACAATAATAATAATAGAATAAATTACTTTGTTTTAATATTCAAATTATTAAAAACTCTGATAGTGTAACAATGTCAAAGCCATTGCATGTAGAGACAAAGTAGAGAGTGACTTTGAACCGCAGCGGCAAAATGCATGTACTTGTTAGTCTTGCCGCTAAAGTTTTAATCAGATGTGTATCAGAGAAACAAAAGTGAGAACCTTGAGATTCTGCAGTGCCATCCTTGCAGGTTATGAGGTTCTCTGAAGAAGATCTAAAAGGTATGTCAAGGTGGCCTGGAGTAAAGTGAATAGATAAGGTGGCAGGTGACGTCTAATGGGTTTGTTTTAACTTAAACATGTACAAATGACACTCGTATTGACCAAGCAGTGACACACTTATTGACCTTGCAGCTAACTGTGGATCCCCTCCCCCAGTCCCCAGTGGCTTTGATGATTGATAACGAGGGTAACTTGTTAGGTTTCTTCGGAGAATCGTTGCACACTGTTGAGCGTTTAGATGTCGTTTTTAAACACACTGACCCCTGATTGGACACAAAGCCTTCACAATACTACCAGTTTGGAAAATGTAAGCAAATTGGGATAGGGGTCTGGAGACGTAACTCTGTAAACCGCATGATAACCTTCTTTTCAGTTTTAGAAACCCACAGATCGGATCCTGCCTGGTTTGTTTTGTCTTCATCCCAAATCTGTGTCTCTGTCCGCCCTCCAGCTGATGCAGCAGCAGGCCTTGGTGGCTCAGTCAGCCTACCTCTCTCCTGTTGCCACGGTGGCGGCTGTTCAGATGCAGCAGCTCGCAGCGCTCAACCCCAGTAGCATCATCGCCACGCCGATTGCATCCATCACCCCGTCCTCAGGTAATGAGGGCCAGAGATGTCTGGCCCTGGCTGGCCTTAATTAGATTTCTGCTTGAAATATGAGGACAGATGCACAAGGAGAGTAGCACCCATGAGGACAACACAGCATATTTGTTCAGTTTTCTTTTCTTGTTTGGTTATTGTCTTGTTTTATTATGTTTTCTCTAACTACTAAAGTACTTCAATTAGGTGTTTAATATATATTTTTGTAATGCCATCAGATAAACAGCAAAAAGTCGCATTGTCATCTTTTTTTTTAACCCAAACTTAACCAAGATGAAAAAGACAGAAAAAAATTATGTTTTAGCTCTATAAGAATAAACAGGGTAAAGCTGCAGATGATCAAATAAAGAGTCATGGCTAAGTTATGCTGCTTTTTTTTTAAATAAAAAAAGAAAGTTTGCCATTTAAGTGTTTTTAGATCTTTTCGTCAGTAGTTTCTGTCATATATCAAAGTATATTTAAAAAGCACTTCATAAGTTTAAACACCTCTTGTTGACAATTATATCAAGTTTATGCAGAGTCAATATGTGCAGTGTTGGCCCTTCATCTTCTGTACCAAATCTTAACTCATTCCATCTTTTCATAATCAATGCTTGGAGGTTGCCACAATTACATTTTTTTTCCCACCCACTTCTTGATTGACTATAAGTTCTCAAATAAATTAATGTTAAGGGAGTTTCCTAGACTTAGACCCACAATTTGAATGTTTTGTTTCACAAACCACTTAGTTCTAACTTTGGCCTTATAGCATGGTGCTCCATCTTCTTGTAAAAGCATGGTTCCTCACCAAACTGTTCTTGGATAAATGGAAGAAGCACCTGTCTGAGGATGTTTGGTGCCATTCTTTATTCATTGCTGTGTTCTTTGGTAAAATTATGAGTGAACAGCCTCCCTACACATAAATGGTCTTAGGGTGCTTTACTGCTAGAATCAGACAGGACTGATGATGGCGATCACATTTTCTTTTCGCGAAAATCCTTTTCCCAGATGCCTCAAATAATTGAAAATGAGCTTCATCAGAGAAAATGACTCTACCCCCCTAGCAGTCTACTCAATATACCTTTTGTAAAATATCAATCTGTCCCTGATTTTTTTATTTATTTTTGTTTGTTTATTTTTTTGTTGTTGAGAGAATTGGCTTCTTTGCTGCCTTTCTTTATGCCAAGCCATCATCCAAAACTCTTTGCCTGACTGTGCGTCCAGATGCACACACATCTGCAACGCAATAAGGGCTGCACGTGTTTCCTCCCAGGTAACCATGGTTAACTGGAAGAAAAATGATTTCAAGCTCCACCCATCTTTTAACCCATCCAGTCTGCTGCTCTAACTCTATCAACATGACTAAATGATCTCCAGCCTCGTGCTGATCAACATTCTCTGCTGTGTTAACGAGACGATTAGTGAAATGATCTCAGCAGGTCCTATTGTGGCAGTGATGAAATTAAGTCAAAATGTTTTGGGGGGTTTTAATTTAAGGTCTTTGCATTTCATCTCATCACTCTTGATAACATTCTGGAGTATATGCAAATTGTCATAAAAACTAAAAAGCAAACTTTGCTAAAGCCCATATTTGTGTCATTCCCAAAACTTTTGGCCATGACTGTATTGATTAAGTGACAATCAGGAAGTCTGAGCTCCTCAATAAAAGCAGAGGTTTTGGCAGTTTGCTGATCCGACTCTTTTAGATATGTGCTATATGTGAGACAGAAAAACCAAGCAAGGTCATTTATGTCATTATTATCAAAGTTAAAAATTTGTACCACCACAGTCGAAACACAGTAGAAAATGGCTCCAGAATAATAATAGAGAAAAAGGTTTCTATCCTTAGAGAAAATAGACACAATGTTTATAACAACTATTACTAGAATAATTTTACACTCCCTGGCCAAATTCAGGAAATTCCAGAGCACAGTAAACAAAACAGTCCTCGTAAAGCGGATTAAGTCCAGATTAGATCTCAGTCAGCAAGACTGTAAACACACACACACAAAAAAACATTATCTTTTCCCTTTAACTGCTCTGCAGGTACCAGCACTCCTCCCTCCATTGCGGCCACGCCTGTTCCTGCTCTGCCTCAAACCATCGCAGTAAATAGCTACCCCTCTGTGGCAGCTCCACCCAATGGCCAGTCAGCCACAGAAACCCTGTACACTAATGGGGTTCATACCTATCAAGGTATATAAATAATTTTTTTATTTTTGCTCTACAAATGTAGAAGCAGCACACAAGGGCCTAATTAAGATTAAACGGAATAAATCTAAAGCCCCAAATGTGATTTGGAGCATGTTGATGTGCCCTGAATAGCATTTATGATTCATTTTGTTATGCATTAAGCAGTTGTCGACTGTATGTCTACTATGTTACAGCTCAGAGCCCGGTCCTGGATCCCTTGCAGCAGGCTTACACAGGCATGCAGCACTACACAGGTTAGCCCTGCAGTCCAATTAACGCTAATAACTGAGTCATAGGACACCATTTATGCACAGAGACGAAACTGCTGCTGATGTTTGTTGGAAGAAAAAGGCTTTTTGAGAATAATGTTCTGTCCGGCCTTCCTCTCTGTCAGCAACTTACCCTGCTGCCTACAGCCTGGTGGGACAGCCGTTCCCGCACCAGCCCACCCTGGTGGCTCAGCAGCCACAGCAGCCTCAACAGCTCCAGCAAAGAGAAGGTAAACTCAGAAGGAGATAACATAGACAAACACCGCAATGTTTTTTAAGGTTTTGGTTCCTCTGTACTTATCATATTTTACACCAGATTGTAAATAATGTTTTAGATAAAGGAGGTTTGCTTAGTTTTTTTTGTTTTTTTTCCCAGCTTTACTTTCACTCACGGTAAGAGGGTATAGTTTGAATTGAATGTTGGAGTAGATGTAAATTTTGTGCTTATCTTTTTTGCTACAACCAAGGTTTTGTTCTTTAAGTGCTTGAAAATAATTAAAGGTATACACTACCGTTCAAAAGTTTGGGGTCACCCAAACAATTTTGTGTTTTCCATGAAAGGTCACACTTATTCACCACCATACGTTGTGAAATGAATAAAAAATAGAGTCAAGACATTGACAAGGTTAGAAATAATGATTTTTATTTGAAATAAGATTGTTTTTACATCAAACTTTGCTTTCATCAAAGAATCCTCCATTTGCAGCAATTACAGCATTGCAGACCTTTGGCATTCTAGCTGTTAATTTGTTGAGGTAATCTGGAGAAATTGCACCCCACGCTTCTAGAAGCAGCTCCCACAATTTGGATTGGTTGGATGGGCACTTCTTGCGTACCATACGGTCAAGCTGCTCCCACAACAGCTCAACGGGGTTCAAATCTGGTGACTGCGCTGGCCACTCCATTACCGATAGAATACCAGCTGCCTGCTTCTTCTCTAAATAGTTCTTGCACAATTTCGAGGTGTGTTTTGGGTCATTGTCCTGTTGTAGGATGAAATTGGCTCCAATCAAGCGCTGTCCACTGGGTATGGCATGGCGTTGCAAAATGGAGTGATAGCCTTCCTTATTCAGAATCCCTTTTACCCTGTACAAATCTCCCACCTTACCAGCACCAAAGCAACCCCAGACCATCACATTACCTCCACCATGCTTAACAGATGGCGTCAGGCATTCTTCCAGCATCTTTTCAGTTGTTCTGCGTCTCACAAACGTTCTTCTTTGTGATCCAAACACCTCAAACTTGGATTCATCCGTCCACAGCACTTTTTTCCAGTCTTCCTCTGTCCAATGTCTGTGTTCTTTTGCCCATCTTAATCTTTTTCTTTTATTGGCCAGTCTCAGATATGGCTTTTTCTTTGCCACTCTGCCCTGAAGCCCAGAATCCCGCAGCCGCCTCTTCACTGTAGATGTTGACACTGGTGTTTTGCGGGTACTATTTAATGAAGATGCCAGTTGGGGACCTGTGAGGCGTCTGTTTCTCAAACTAGAGACTCTAATGTACTTATCTTCTTGCTCAGTTGTGCAACGCGGCCTCCCACTTCTTTTTCTACTCTGGTTAGAGCCTGTTTGTGCTGTCCTCTGAAGGGAGTAGTACACACCGTTGTAGGAAATCTTCAATTTCTTAGCAATTTCTCGCATGGAATAGCCTTCATTTCTAAGAACAAGAATAGACTGTCGAGTTTCAGATGAAAGTTCTCTTTTTCTGGCCATTTTGAGCGTTTAATTGACCCCACAAATGTGATGCTCCAGAAACTCAATCTGCTCAAAGGAAGGTCAGTTTTGTAGCTTCTGTACCGAGCTAAACTGTTTTCAGATGTGTGAACATGATTGCACAAGGGTTTTCTAATCATCAATTAGCCTTCTGAGCCAATGAGCAAACACATTGTACCATTAGAACACTGGAGTGATAGTTGCTGGAAATGGGCCTCTATACACCGATGTAGATATTGCACCAAAAACCAGACATTTGCAGCTAGAATAGTCATTTACCACATTAGCAATGTATTGCGTGTGTTTCTTTAAAGTTAAGACTAGTTTAAAGTTATCTTCATTGAAAAGTACAGTGCTTTTCCTTCAAAAATAAGGACATTTCAATGTGACCCCAAACTTTTGAACGGTAGTGTATATAGCTGAAAACAAAGACAGGACTTTTATAGGCAAGTGTACCAGAAGGACTTAATATGTAAGTTACAGACGTGGACAAAATTGTTGGTACCCTTCATTAAATCACAGAAAAACTCATAATGGTCACAGAAATAGCTTTAATCTGACAAAATTAATAATAAATAAAAATTATATAAATGTTGACCAATGAAAGTCAGACATTGCTTTTCATCCATGCTTCAACGGAATAATTTAAAAAATAAATGCATGAAACAGGCCTGGACAAAAATGATGGTACCCACAACTTAATATTTGGTTGCACAACCTTTTGAGGCAATCACTGCAATCAAATGATTCCTGTAACTGTCAATGAGACTTCTGCACCTCTCAGCAGGTATTTTGGCCCACTCCTCATGAGCAAACTGTTCTAGTTGTTTCCGGTTTGAAGGGCGCCTTTTCCAGACAGCACGTTTCAGCTCCTTCCAAAGATGCTCAATAGGATTGAGATCAGGGCTCATAGAAGGCCAGTGTTTTCCTCTTAGCCCTTCTTGGGTATTTTTAGCTGTGTGTTTTGGGTCATTTTCCTGTTGTAAGACCTGTGACCTGCGACTGAGACCATGCTTTCTGACACTGGCCAGCACATTTCTCTCTAGAATCCCCTGATAGTCTTGAGATTTCATTGTACCCTGCACAGATTCAAGACACCCTGTGTCAGATGCAGCAAATCAGCCCCAGAACATAACCGAGCCTCCCCCATGTTTCACAGTAGGGACCGTGTTCTTTTCTAGATATGCTTCATTTTTCCGTCTGTGAACATAGAGCTGATGTGCCTTGGCAAAAAGTTAAATTTTTGTCTCATCTGTCCACAGGACATTCTCCCAGAAGCTTTGTGGCTCGTCAGCATGTAGTTTGGCATACTCCAGTCTGTTTTTTTTAATGATTTGTCCTCTGGCTCAAACAGCGAAGGATGTTCCGATCTGACACTGATGTTCCTTGAGCATAAAGTTCAGCTTGGATCTATTTTGAAGTCTTTCTAGGCTCTTTTGTTACCATTTGGATTATCCGTCTCTTTGATCTGTCATCAATTTTCCTCCTGCAGCCACGTCCAGGGAGGTTGGCTACAGTCCCATGGATCGTACATTACTGAATGACATGTGCAGCTGTAGTCACAGAAACATCTAGCTGCTTGGAGATGGTCTTATAGCCTTTACAGTTAACATGCTTGTCTATGATTTTCTTTCTCATCTCCTGAGACAACTCTTTCCTTTGCTTCCTCTGGTTTATATTGAGTGTGGTACACACCACGTCACCAAACAACACAGTGACTACCTGGAGTCCTATATATAGGCCCACTGAGTGATTACAGGATTGTAGACACCTAGGATGCTGATTAGTGGACCTACCTTGGATTAACATGTCCCTTTGGTCACATTATTTTCATTCTTTTCTAGGGGTACCATCATTTTAGTCCAGGCCTGTTTCATGCATTTATTTTTTAAATAATTCTGTTGAAGCATGGATGAAAAGCAATGTCTGACTTTCATTGGTCAACATTTATATAATTTTTATTTATTAATACTTTTGTCAGATTAAAGTTATTTCTGTGACCATTATGAGTTTTTCTTTTATTTAATGAAGGGTACCAATAATTTTGTCCACGTCTGTATTTGATTTACCATTACTGCATGTAGAAGTAAAAATTACTCTTGAGAACACAAAAGTGAGATAATTCATCTTAAGTCTTTGCAGTGTAATTAACTGAATCTAACATCAATTACATGAAATATATTTTTTAGCTAATTGAATGTGAAGAAGTCAAGTGAAAGGTATTTATATTGAACTTTTTAAGCATCAGATCATAATGATCATCAGCTTAACATGCAATTTATTAAAAAAAGTACAAAGTGTCAAAAGCATTGATCACCTAGAAAAAATATTCTCCCAATGAATATGTTCATAAAATACAACGCTATAAATTAGTTGAAAATATAGAACATTTTTTTCCAGCCGCAATTTATTTTCTTTACTTGCCCACTGCTAACTTTTAATTGTAAACACATGAAAACCGTAATCGTCATCCTGCTCTATGAAACTCTCACTTCCTATTTGAAAATCCCAAGCAAACTGAGCTGTAAAAGGGGGAAACAGCGAAATTTGTTTTCAATTATAATAGGAGAGATGTTTATACGACAGGCCGCATAGCCGTCATTTTAACCGTCATTTTAAGTCTTTTGTTATTTGGATACTGCAGCTGAAATTTTTACTGTGCAGAAACCAAAAACCTTCCACAGTCCCTGGCTTTACCTTGAATTTTCCTTCCTGAATCACTGGAAGCACTGGATTGATAGATGGCGACAGCATTGTGTCATCGGCGCAACTTCGGGAAAAATTCCCTCCTGCTCCCCCCACCAAAACAACATATCAACATTTTCCTATTTGGGACTCTTAAACAAAACATTACAACAATATTGTTTCACTCCCAGTCTGCTCGCATTAAATAAACTTTCTCCTGGAGCCGTGAAATTTAATTTGTTTTCTTCCACCTGAAACAATGCGGATTTATGCGGATCACCCACAGGTAGCTGCCCTATTGCAGGACTGTCAGCTGTAAGTTACATTTGAAGTTTCTCCACACAGGAGGGTGTTAGGGTTGCAAAAGGAGCATGTTTTATTGGTGTGCAATCTTCTGGTGCGAGTACATATTATATTCAACATTGTTATCTGGGCTACAGTGTGGATTTTAATAATTCTTCCCATCCAATAGCCTTCTCATGTTGGTGATGTTTAAAAAGGAAAACAGTTAAACCTATGGCTTTTAACTTGTATTGATTTAATAAAGATGTAATTTTCAACAGTTTACACTGCAGTGCATATTGTAATTAAACATGAAACGGATGAATACTTATGAATACTTAGAGGCTATATACATTTTTAATAACTGTCCCCAGCAATTCTCAAAACGCATTCAAATGTATTATTGTCCCCAGCTATTTTAAAAACAAACTGCCCTTGATAGGTCATCAAAGAATATGGTATAAATCTTTAGCAGAAGGATACTAATGCAATGTTTTTAGCTAATACATATCTAACAATTGTGGCGTGCATTTGCATTAAGCCCCATTTACCTTGATACTCCTAAATAATGCTGTAAAACAAGGTTAGAGAGGAAGTTGTGACGAGTTTTAGAGCAGGATTAGTTTGTAAACCCATAATCTAAGGTTTGAGCATCATGTGATTATGTTGCAAACATACGAAGCAAACATGCCAGCTGGGCAAAGAGAGCATTAATCAGAGAAGAAGCCCAAAGATTCATTGTGACTGGAAAATGAGACTCTGGTGAGAGGGCCGCTAATAGTTATGTACTTTACAAATCTACCCTTTACAGAAGACTGTAGAGTAGAAAGTTGCCGTTCTTAAAATGGCAGGAAAAGTTCCTACCTGTCTAGTTTAACACAAGCCATTTAGGAAACCCAGCAAAAAATTGAAGAAGGTTCTCTAATCTGATGCATACAAAATGAAACATTTATTGACCTATGTTCTGACCATGGTATCCAAACCATGAAATACAGTTGTGGCAGCATCATGCTGCGGGGATGCTTTTCTTCAGAAGGGTGAGGTGATCAGGTCAGAATTGAAGGGTTGATAAACGGAGCTAAATTCAGGACATTCTTGGAAGAAAACATTGCAGATTTGAAAAGATGGTAGAGACGTACCCTTGTTGCCTGCAGCTGTAATTGCAGCAAAAGATGGTTCTTCAAAGTACTGGCTCAAGGGGTATGCAAATATGCATGTCATTTTATTCAGATTTTGCATCTTTACCTTCACAATAATTATGTGTTTGTTAATCTCACACAAAATCCTAGGTGAATGAAATACAGTTTGTGGTTTTAATCTAAGAAAGTGTGAATAGGTTTAACGAGCATAAACACTTTTTGTCAGGTAATGCATGTAGCACTTATGAGATATACTTTTAAAAATGCTTTAGTAAATGAAAACAATCTAAGGCTATTTATATTTCAACCCTACTTTCTTTGCCTACAGGTCCTGAAGGGTGTAACATCTTTATCTACCACCTGCCGCAAGAGTTCACCGACTCTGAGATCCTTCAGATGTTCCTGCCCTTCGGAAATGTCATTTCTGCAAAGGTCTTTGTTGACCGAGCCACCAACCAGAGTAAATGCTTTGGTAAGCCACAAAGAACAGAGCTAGAGATAAGGGAGTTTAATAAACAATGCACACCTTTTCTGACATTTTAAGCATATGCGTTCCACCTCAGGATTTGTGAGCTTTGACAACCCGTCCAGCGCCCAAACTGCTATACAGGCCATGAACGGCTTCCAGATCGGCATGAAAAGGCTGAAGGTGCAGCTGAAGAGGCCTAAGGATGCCAACAGGCCTTACTGAATGAGGTGAGTGACTGCAAATCAATGTATCTGGAAAAATTGGAAGTGGCTTATTGACAGCTGGAATTGTGTGTGGGAAAACTAGGGATACAAAGTGGATGTAATTTGGAGCTCAAGCTTCAAATGCTGAAGAAAGTCAATGAGAACTCAGTAGATTAACTTTAATGAGTTGGAGAGCACCCTAAAGTAGCAATCTGAAATACATTTAGGTATCTAGAAAATATCTTTGATGTGTGAGAGGGGTTCTATCTGATTAGAAAGCACAAAGTGGGACTTTCTCTCTGTCTAAATGTTCTGTCTGACCGCTGTTCTGTTAACAGCTGTCCATCATTAATTTTTTTCTTTTTTATTTGTTTTTGTGCTGTGCAAAATTTCCTGCAAAAAAAAAAAGCAAAAAAGAAAGTAGTAAAAAAAAACCCCACAAACACTCAAGACTGTCCCGCCGTACGTTTATCGTGGAGACGTTCATCGCTAAACCCCGTCCCCCTTCCTTCAGAACTTTGTAAGTTTAATGGCCTGTGTTGATTGCTGTGGCGATATTGCCTGTGATGGTTGCCATTAGCAGTTTTGTTTAATTATTGTTTTTGGGCCGTTGCCTTGATTCGCCATGCTCGACTGCATGGCGGGTTACAGTGGCGACCGTGAACTGTGTTTGGTGCGTTGTGAGTTTCCTTTTAAAGTTATTTTTGTCCTGATTTTTATATCCTTTCAAACACTGATTGATAAATGTCACTTTACCTCAGCATCTGTAAGGAACTGATTATCATGACATGCTGTCTTTTTAATGTACTCTTAAAAAAAACATTAGGAATTCAATATGAAGCTTTTAGTTATGTCCTCCAAGCATTTTTTTTCTCCATTTTTCTCTGTCATGATTATCATTCTTACATCTCCTTCCTTTTTAGTGTGGTAGTTGTTGGTGAGTGCTGGATTTTGGTCTTGATGTAACTTATTTCCAAGTGACTTCGTGCCTGAGCTTTGTTGGGTTCCTGTAAGACCTAACATGTTCTAAATGTGACCCTGTAAAGTGGTTCACAGCGTAGTGCTTGTCTGTGAAATCAAACCTAAACGTGGCTATTTTCTTTATATCTGATAGATGTGGGACAAAACAGTCCTGCTGCTTATATCAGTGTGTGGATGTGTTGTGGGATGTTAACCTCACTTTAGGAGGGTTCAGGTGAAGCTGTTTGGTTTCCGTGCTGGCCGAGGAGCTGCATTCCTCTGTAGGAATTCTGGGACTCCAAAAATGAAAACATCACATTTCATGCAAACTACAAACAGGCTTGGGGTTAAAGTGAGACTTATTCTACAATGACACTGATGCTACAACTGTAAGTGTTTTGAAATGTAAAAGGGTTTCTATGCAGCCTTAAAAACCATGGAATTGAGCAAAGTTTTCCAGCAAAGTATGAAAAAAGAAAGTTACATTTTGCTTTAACTTCTCCGGTGTTTCCATTTTTGTAACCTTCCTGCGTCTTCTCTCTTTTTTATGATCTTCCTTCCTTCTTTTTTGTGTCCTTCCTTCATCCGTCCTGTTTAATCTGTCCGTCCTTTTATTTTAGTGTCGTCATGCTCCTCCTTGTGTGCTCCATGATGTCCTACCCCTCTCTTTGGCTTGTCCTTTATTTTCCCTTCCTTGTTTTCCTGCCTTTCTTCTTTTTCTGCTGTCTCTTCTTGCTTCTTCCCATCTTTATGTGCTACCTCCGTTCTTTCTTTGTGTTTATCCTTCCTTTCTTTTGTCCTGCATTCATTTGTTCTTTCCTTTGTTTTCGTACCTTCCTGCCGGTTCAATTTTTTTGCAGATTTTGAACTTTAGTAGTTTATGTTGTAACACTCGGGAATAAAATAATGGATAGAAAGTCTTTCCATGCCTGAATAAATATAGAAAAACAGAAGTGTAAAAAAGCTCAACTTTATTCTTTTTTAACTAAAATACTTTATTCCAATTAGAATTTTGGAACAATAAATGCCTTCTTTCATTAACTTAAATCCAACTTACATCCTTTGTTTTTAATTTCCCAAACTATTCTTTAAATTGTTTATCAGTTTGGTTTTACGTGGCTCTATAAAATGCTTTGGGTTTTTTGAAAGACTTTTTACTCTCAATTTAGTTGTTTTGTATTTTAATTTTGAATCGCTGGAGAGCAAGACCACATAGCAGCTTTAGCAGGATAAATAAGCCTCATCGCACCTCAAAAACTCCTTATAGACTCAGCGAGAAACAAACTGCTTGAGCTATCGATAAGGGGTCCAGGCTCCTCAGATTATAAGTATTTATCCCCCCAGCCCCGCAGGATATGTTAGATCCTCTACCTCTGGCTTTAGAAACGGCTAGTTTTGATGGAGCAGCAAGTATTTCATATTAATTATCTTATGCATTTCATTTTTTATATTTTTTTGAAACTTTTCTATATTTACATACAAAAAGAGAAAGTATCAGTGTTCCTTAGAGGGTTCAAATATTCAGTGTACTTTATTTTAAAAAACAGATGATACTAATATCTACTGCTTTAATCCAGATTTATTCTCATAACTGGAGGAAAAATGTGTTGTTTTTTTCCTAGACACTCAGCAGAAATTTCTATCATGAACCCTTGGAGGTATGATTACAGATGTTCAATATGAACTGATAATAACAAAAGAAGTTATACTCTAATAATTTGTAATGGAAATTTTATACATGAAAAGAGCTGATACCAACCAGAATTCCTACCTTGCATGTTTTGAAACAGCTGTCTTGCTTAGTGAGATGAGAGATGACTAAGAATGTGAGAACAAAACTGTTTTAATATCCTTAAGTTTTGTCATTTTTATGTAAAAAAAAAAAAAAAACTCTCTTTTTTCCCCTCTTCTTCTTTTTTTATTTCCAGGACGACATAAGAAGTCAATCAAGAAAACCACTTGGGGGAAGTCCCAGCCTTGTTCGGTTGTTTTGACCAACCGTATAGCACAGGAGCAACACTTCACAACAAGCAGTATCCCGTGTATGTGCTTACAGAAACAACATTAACCGCTGTAAAGCCAGCAACAAACTCATCGACAGACTACGCATTCACACAGTATCCAAAGTGCTCCAGAGTTCCTATCATTCCACTGCTGGATCCATTTATAATATGTACATACTCTATTGTCGGCAACAAGATATACATGTTAAGAAAAAAAAAGCATATCAATGATGTTATTCTACTGAACAGGGTTCTAATGTATAGTGTGATTTGTGGTCAATGGCGCCAAGAAAAGGCCAGTCTACACAGTCGGCGGAAAAAGAAAATACTATTCTGTATGATTACCATTGGTAATATTGTTATGTAGAGTTAGTTTTATTAATTATAAGTAAAGTAAAAACACGGAGTGATTAAAGTGGAAGAGAAATGGATTTCCTCTCATTGTATATACCTTGGTTTAAAAATTGAGGACTTAAGAGCTTCTTAAAGTAAAACTCTCTGCTGCCACTATGTTTAAAAATAAAACAAAACGGAAGGAAGGGCTGGGAATTTTTCTATCTTGATTTTTTACGTTTAATTTATTTGGTAATCCATTCAATTACTGGGGTGATGTGAAAGTTTTTTTCTTTTTGTATTTATTGGGGGGGGGGAAGATTCCTGTGGTCTTTACAACACTGAACACAATTATTATAGAGTTTTTAATTGCATAAATGTACCTATGGAAGTAACAAAACAAAAAAACATTTTTCTTTATTTATTCTCTACAATTGCTGTTTTAAAACATATGTCTTTAAAATAAAATAAAGTACAATTTAGAAAAAATGTGGTTGAATTTTAATTTTTTTTTTAGTCCCAAGAAAGTATATTTTAAAAGTAAATAAGATAGATAATTTGAAGAGATTTGGCGCTCCCTGTAGGACTGGACAGATATTGCAGAGGGTGGGAACTATCAAACTATCAACTATCTACATTCAAAATCTGGGAAATTTGAATGTACCCCGAAATTAAAACAGGAACATATTTTATCTCAGAGTATTTGTATTTAAAAGTGTTTTAAAAGTTTTCTGTGATTTCTTACTGAAATATTCAGTTCAGGCATTCGGAAAGACAGTAAGGGTGAGGTGTGTATATACTACACCTTCGGTATGCACTGAGCCTGTCTGCCACAGATCTCGAGTCTAAACATGCCTTGGCCTTATTTGACATGTGCAGGTATGAATGGTTATTTGTGGCAGGCAAAGGAAAGCCACCACTAGAGAAGCAGTCAGGACTAAAAGCAGAAGAAATCTTTTTCTATAACTTCTTACTTTTTAGTAGCCTAAATTAATTTATGAAAATAATACAGTGATGCAGTACAATTAAAGTGACAAAGCCACAGTCAATTATGGGGTTGAGCTTATGATCGATCTGAAACTGATGGCCCAGATATTCTCCTTCAGGATTTTTTGCTACAGAGCCGAATTCATAGTTCCATCAATTATGGCAAGTAATCTACACACACACCATCCAAAACAAGTCTCCCTTTTTGCTTATCATACTGCATAATATTTTCCTAAAGCTCTTGAGAGGGTGGGATTCAGTGGTTTCTGCTTTGAAACTCTCATGCCATTTACACCCACAGTCTTTGCTATTTGTAAATCATCATTCACATTAATATCAACTGACACATGTAAGACCTGCTATACTATAATATACCTTAAAATTACCCTGATGTTTTGATAGTGGAAACGCACCACATGTTGTTCTGGGTGACCTTGATGAATCACTGATGCGCTTTTGGAATATATTTTATATGTTGGCCATTTCTTAGAAGGTTCACCACAATTCCAAGCTTTTTCCATTCATGGATTTTGCCTCTCACTTTATTAATTGTCCTATACGATAGAACACCCATGATGCTTTGTTTTGAAAATGAGATATTTTTGGCCTATATGTCTTCAGTCAGCTTAGTTTTCAATGATTTCTTGATTTTAAACATCTTGCAGTAATCAGGAATGTGTGTCGCCGGTAAATTAACAAATTAGCTAATTGTGTTTATTTTAGAGACAGCCAGGCAGCTTTGAATTGCTTTTTCCTTTAAAAAAAATGAAATATTTCTTAGAAAATATTGCATTTATTTATGGTATCCTTATGATTTTTTTTTTATCATCTGAAACATTTAAATGTGACAAATAACTCTGTAAGTGAACAATCACTTTGGAAAAGGTGTGCCCAAAGTGTGGACTTGGGCCATTTGCGTCTTTTTTCCCCAGTGTTTTGTTTGTTTAGATTCTCTTTTACTTATTTTTCCTGCTAAGTTATGTCAAATTGCTCTGTTTTGTTGCGAATTGGGCCATAATATATAAGCTATTGTTTTGAAGGTTTATATATATATTTTTTTTATCGTATGTAAAGAAGCAACAGCGCCCTCTAGTGTCAGAAAATGAGGTAGTAAATTAATTTTGGTGTGAGACTGCTACTGAGGCGTCACGGACTACCCCTCATACCCGGACGTCACTTTAAATAGCCTGCCTCCCTAACGTCAACGTGTAACACAACGAACCATAAAAATTAACTCTGACAGTTAAACGCTACGGCTCATCTGTAAAAGCAAGCCAACAAGAAGCAAGTTGGTAAAAAAAAAAAAAACAAGCTCACAACTGAACTAATTTTCCCCACATTTATATCGACACAAGAAAAGTTTTGCGGAAGAAATTGCGACATTTCTCCCCCTCAATGAGAATGAGTCATAATTTGGAGCAAGGAGGAAACTAGACTGATTCAGTTGTTGGACGGTGTGTATGTTGGAGCTAATTTAATGGCGAAATATTCATGAAATCATCCCGGCTACGACGCACACAGAGGACGAGGAGGAGCAGAAAAGAGCTGAAGCCGTGGTAACGCCGCCGCCGCCCGATGCTCAACTATTCTGCCCGCATTACCTGCCTGCACACCGTGAAGAGACGAGAGGTGAGTTGGGGGGTGTGGGGTTGGCCGCACCGTTACATGCCGAAGCATCTGTAACCAGTAAAAGGGCGGTCAATTCGGCAGCCTGAAACTTTAAAGCGTAGTACACTCAACTCGAAGGGCTATTTTTAGAGCGAAATGCGAGTGTGCGTCCTGGAGGGTTGATTGGGAGTTTTAAACTTCGCTGACACCCTCCATCTTCTGGAAGTTAACTGTTGGAAGACGTTGCACATCAAAGTTTAGCTAGCAGGCCTTGATTTAGCGGGTCGCCGACGAACACGAAGGGGAAACACTGAGAACGTTCACGGTAGATTATCAAAGTCAACCTAGATTAATTAAAAGCGGTGGGATCAACCTGAAAGGAAGTTAAAGTTGGCCGCTAACTTAAAACTTCAGGCATATCCTCGCTTCACGTTGTTATACAACTCCCACACATTAGCTAGAAGTGTTGCAACGCTCTGTTCTTTGTTGTTGTACATGCACGGATCTGGAGGATGTGCACAGAGCCCCCTTTGTGTCGGCTTTGCTGCTTATTTGAACTCTAGGGTAACTTTCTGAAAGCTCCATCCGCTAGTCAGGTAGTCTGTTCCGCTATATACCCCGGATGCACCCCGCCTGTTGCCGCTCCCTTGCCCTGCTTCAACACCCGCAGGGACAGAATCTACCAAACTCTGTCTACACCGGATCTGCAACCTTTAGAGTCCAAAGAGACATGTTTACCTTGAGTTCAGCTTGATAAAACTCGTTTAGAGATGCTAATGTTACCTGAACTTTTTTTTTGTAAAGACAACTTGTGTATATATCTTCTTTTTAAATATTTTCTACAGGATATTTGTTGTAATTGTTAATGAACTTCTATTTTGTTTCCATTTTAGGGTTTTGAAATGGAAAGAAAACATGCCCCCCCCCCCTCTTTTGAGATTTGTTGAAAATAGTGTTAAAAAATAAAATAAAGCATATAATTCCCAAGGTAATGACGAGACAAATTCTAGAAATTATTGCTGGTACTTTTTATGTCATTTAGTTGTGAAAATTCAATGAAATTATTCTATGAAGATACACCAAATAAAATAAAACTATTTGGTAGCCTGCTATATTAGGGCTGGGTATCTATTCCAATTCTCAACCGTTAGAATAGATTATAACTATCCGATTAAATCTGATCCAGTGCGATATAGATATGAGTCAGTGTTATTAAAAACTGTGTTTTTTTATAGCTGTTATCTTAATTATGCCTTTAATTAAATGAGTTAACACTGGGTAACTATTTACCAGGAAAAAAAAAATGGATAAACACTTTTAGAGCTAAACCTAACACTGCTGTCTGGATTTTTTATTCCTATTTCCAGTATATATATATATCCAGTTCAAATCCGACTTGAAGTTCAAATCCCTTCCAATTGGGAATACTGTTATTATTGCAGTGTTGATCTTTTCTGCCTCAAATACTTCTCATTTCTTACTAAAATATATGAAGAGAACCAAATTCAGACCAATCTAACTACAGTTTTCCCATAAAAAAGTGCAGTTAGTTGTTGACTTGCTCGAGGTAGGCTGGTTAAAGCAACCAAACAGCTAACCAAGTGCAGATTCATGTTTTGGATGTTTTTAGCGTTTCATCTAATTCATTCAGGCTCTACATTTTTACACACCCTGCCAATGTTTTCCTGTGCTCATCCTGTTTCCACGAAGATTTAAAGAGCCACTCAACACCTTGTTTAGGTTTAACACAAGAGGCAGGGATGACATTTTTAAAAAAGTTTAAAAAAAGCTTTGGCAACTATTGCTGAAGAGCAGTTTAAAGATCAGAAGGTTTTATTCTAAGAAACAAAGTACAAAGAAATAGTAGTTTCATGTTTACACAGCACTGTGTCTAAAGCTATTTTAACATATCAAGAGAATGAAATCTGTTATATTTTTAGTAGATAAGAGGGATTTTCAAGGCAAAATAGCAAAACGTAATTCTTTTTGGGCAGGTTATGTTGACCTTCTCAACTAAGTTTTAAAATGTAAGGATGCAGCTCATATCGTCTTGACGTACTGTCTTTATCATTCACTATGTTTGTATTCAATAGGTGCAGCAGAGCTATGTGTTTTTTTTCTCTAATATTGGATTAGATTCCAAGAATCATAAATGTTTTTTAGCCCAAGGCGTCACATTCCTCATAATCTGGGAAACCGTATTTACAACATACATCCCCAATTCCCTTTATCCACCTCATTCTGTTACGTAGAATACTGGAATAACCAAACCTAAAACAAATAAGAAAAGGGACAACAGTTAAACTCTTCATCAGAAGGCCTCGCCTTTTGTCTGGCATACAAAGACTTGGATCACCCCAATTTGTTTGTTTCATGTAGAACTCGAATATCCAACTCCAATACTGCAAATATGTCCAACTTTTTTTGTTTCTTCCCAGCTATTAAACCTTTTTTCAGCATCCTTTTGAGATTTTACTCTGCCGTCCTGCTTGGTTGTTTGACACCGGAGCACATTTGATCTTCTAAAGTGGACAAAGGGCAAGTCCTAAATCATAAGTGCTCTGGTGTGTTGTTAGAAGGAACAGTCTATTTGCACTGCTAAAGAAAATCTGTGAAAAAGCCTTGGAATTACTTGATTTTCTTTTATTGTAGCATAATTTCTCACTTGAAAGTTTAGAAAAATCTAAAATTTCATTTAAGTTGACTTTATTGAAATCGTTACCTGTACATCACAGGGATCCTTTTAAAATAGATGTAGATGCATTTTTCAGTTTTAATGCATTTGTTAAAGTTGATTAGAATTGGTAGGATCTTCTAATTATTAATCCATAACTTTGCCCTTTGAAGGCCGATTATGTCACAAAGATACAGTGAAGGCTGTCCATATCAGAAGGCTCCTCCAAATGGTGGCCACGTTTCTCCCGTTTTAAAGAACTGGTCTGGTGTATGAACGGGAGATTTTTGGTTTTATCGCGTTGGCAGATGACGGGGAGATGGAGCGCTAATGGAGAACAGTTTTAAATGCACTAAAATACAGTTGTACAAAAACATTATTTAACGCTTATGGCTGTGGTGGCATTAGGCCTTTATTTGCACAGACATGTTTTAAACATCATTGTTGTAAAAACATGTTTATTTTAACATTTCATCAATTTAATTAAATAAAGATAAAGGCAGTACTGAAGCTCCATTTTTACCAGCTTTTGTTAAGCGCCATCACGGCCTCTAGGCGAGTCCTTTAAGTGGATGCAGTGCCTGAATATTGACACACACATAGTTACTGGCCAGTAGACTGGTAGAGAAGCAACGATTAAAACATAAATGCACAGAAAAAAAAGTCATATTCTTTATCTGGAGGCATGTGCTCTGTTCTAAAGAGGCGAACATCACAAGCAAAGGCTACGGTTGGGTTTTGTATGAAACAAAGAATGATTAGCCTAACTGGAAAAACGCCTAATCCCCACTGCTAATTATGGAGGAGGATCCATGATGCTTTGGGCCTGTTTTCTCCTCCAGAGGCCCCAGGAGCGCGTGGTGCTGCCAACTCTTAGAAATAACAACACATTTTGAAAAAATAAATAAAATAAAAAATGGTGGTTGGGAAACCGACGTCTTACTGGGAAACACTTGAGTTGTACAGAGGAGGTAACAATAGTTGCCCTAGTGGTGAATTTATTAAAACAAGTATCCAAATCTTTAGTTTTATTTTCTATTTTTCGATTTAAAGTTCCATATTTTTAGTGTAAGTGTTTGATTATAGATTGCCGGAGCAAATGAAACTCTTGGGTGCCAAATTGGCAGTTATAGGCTTATTGTAATTTATATCAATAGATAATAAACACTGATTTTGAGAGAAGTCAATATACTGTCAGCTACTTTAGGTTGTCCCATCTCGTTTACTTTTTCTTTGGGACCCTAAAATATTTTTTTAAGTATTTCCAAGTGTCATATTTCCAAAATTATTAAAGCATTTCACTTTTAGTTAATTTTAACTTGCGCCCTCTGGAATTTTTATTTTTATTTTTAAAGAGCACCACTTCAGTTTTCAGTCTTTTAAGCTGCGGTAGACATTTCTTTTTAAGATGGAGGAGAGTAATTTAACAAACAAGATCTCTCCAAGTGAAGAATTTTTTATAGCATGTTTATAACCTTTGCTTTCACTTTCCGTACTTTGATGATTATGCGTCTTTTTCTGCAAGTCGAAATTGATTGTTCGAAGAGTGTTTGCATTTCCTCCATTGGACAGAAAGTGTCCATGCAGGTTCATTCAAATCCCAAAATAAACCTGAGGACCAACTGCAAACCTGAAACCATTGGCCTAATTTAGTACAATCGGCAGAGAGGGCATTCATTGTTCGTTTGAAGCAGGTGAAAGACTCCGTCTGACCAACAGGTTACTTCAGCAGATCGATGAGCTCTTTGACAAAAGGACAGCTTGTTCAGGACATTTTTATTATGTAGGAAGTAGGTTAGTTAAATGCACAGTTTAACTTTAAGAGACACAAGTGTTGGGACAAAGGTTGTTACATAACCACCCACCACACTAAAAAATCTGCTGAAGTGGCACTGGAAGGGTTTTCTCTGATGACCGAGCAAGTGGCTGAGCTGTTGCCAGTGACTCAACTGTTACCATCCCAGTTTAATGAGCGACCCTTTAGCTGTTTGTGCGCGCTCATCAGAAAGCAGTTGACTCTTCACCGTAGAGAGAAAAGGGGATCATATAGGACTGCTCAAATTCAAATAACTGTTTTACACAACACAAAAATGAAAGCAGTCCCAATCTGTAGGTCGTGGCTTCCTACCAATCTTCTCACTGCTCATTTTCCACTGTGCTCTGGCCCAAGAGCATGTGATTGGCTTTAATTCAAAGGTTTACCACATAAGGGGCACAATTCGCCAACTCTGTGGATTTTCTTATTGATGTGGGGATTTTCTGATTGATTTATATGCCAGATATGCATTAAGTCTCTTGTTTTGTTAATTCAGTACAAAGCACAGAACATTTGGTGCACTATGTTAATGGCCTAGATATTTAAGAGTTTAGATGGCTTATTTTGTGATAAATGCACTCCTGTCTGACCCATTCTTGTTTGCAAAACAGGAGAAGTTCAGTCAAATTGGATAGATCAGTGAATGTAGATTTTTTTAGGTATTTCGACTGACTCAAATTGCATCCTTGAATATTCTTGTTTTGACAGAAAGCTGGACACTCCATCAAAAAACAGAAAGTCCCTCTCTAAAGTTTAAAATATTTTAAAATATGTGTTCGGAAATCTTATAGAAGCAGTTTTGATTTCCTTTGTAACTTGTAATTTAGGCAATTAATTGTTCTCTAATGGTATTGTCTTATTAAAAACTGCAGTTTTATTCATGTTTTAAAATAGCAAAAACATCTTGGTTATAGAGCTGGGTAGGGTGATATGGCCCCAAATCTATATTGCGGTATAATCTAAACCATGTGTGGTAATGATATGTATTGCAATATATTCTTTCTTTTTCTATATATATATGTCAAAATGACTGCTTATCAACATTCTCAGTTTCCAGATACATTGTAGCAGTACAACTTCAGAAAGGTTTAGAATCCCATTTACAGAACATTTTTTGTGCATAATGCATTAAAAAAAATTTTTGTTCTTTTTCCAAAATATTGCAACACACTAAACATAAATAAAGATGAAGATATTTTAAATTAAATAAAAATTTAATATTATGGAAATAAAGCTTTCCTGGTTACTTATTTATCCATTTATTATCCCACAAAAAGAAACCTGCATATATTTGAAATAAAGATGCTTCCAGTTTAATAGGTCTCTTTTCCACCAAATGAAAAACAACAAACTTTAAACTTCAATAACCCAGTGAAACACTGAAAATCAGTATCCTTGTGTACGTGGTTAAACGTATGTAGGCACAGCATGATGATCAAAATGCATAACCGCGGTATAATAAAAATCTCTTCCTTTTGGCTAATTTACATATATGTATAATTTTTTACCTTCTACCTTTTTATGTTGGCTGAGTAATTAAACATTTTTATCCATTAATTGAATTTTCTTTTTATGCAGATGTAATTTTTTGGGGAAATCTAGATTTTCTTAAGTATATTTTTTTTGCCAATGCACTACTTGGCCCTCCATAGCTCAGAGAGATGTCAGTCCACCCAGGGCCTACCATGTTGTTTTACAAAGATACTTTAGAGTTTGTATTTAGTTGGACTTTGACTTCAGCTGCGAAATGGGATGATTGGAATTAAAGCACCTTACTGAAATTTCTTTTTAAGAAAACACTGGTAGAACAAATATTGATCCAAACCGGATCGATCAAAACCACATGTTGTCCGGAGGAGTGATATTTGTTTTCTTTCTGTAAAACTAAAACCTTCATTTTGTTGCTGATGATTTTTCGGGAACCTCTGAAACCATTCTTTTATTGCACTGCTTATTACTTTTGATACATTCATCTCCTATCAGAACCTATCAGCTTCTAGATATATCGAGCAGCCTAGTCAGTTTTCTGTCCTCACTCTCAGGGTATACTCACGGCTGAGTTTTTATCTCTAAACGTATCAGTTAGGAAATCATCGAAGGGACCAAATATTCCATTTTGATATCTTTTTTTTTTCCAACATGCACACAACTCTTCTTTGTGTTTTGTCTTTAGGATGTTATCTCGTTTAAATGAGCTGATATGGGCCGATTGGATCTGGTTCCCAGAAGGCCACGGCTGGGACGACCTAAAGGATCACGATGACAAAGTCTTCCCTAAAACACGAGACCTCTGGGCGGTGCTCCCTGTTGCCCTCTGCTTCCTAGTCATACGACAGATATTTGAGAAGTGAGTCACGTTAAATCTCTGTTGCTTATTCGTTTGTTTCTGAGGACTATTTAATGAGACATGAAGCATATTTCTCTGCTTTGTAGGACAATAGCACTTCCTTTGGCTTCTCTACTGGGAGTGAGAGACAAGCATCGTGTCTGTGCATCTCCAAATCCCATCCTGGAGTCCCATTTCTGTAGCAAATCAAAACATCCCACACAGGTACTCCCACGGCAATCATTAGAGATCTATGAATGTTTTGAAATATCATACCTTCAGTTTATTCAAATATTTGAAACATTTTAAGTTATTAATCTGGGTTTAAAAATGTATTTCTTCATCCATTCATACTCCTGTTCATCTATTTGTCTTTACATCCATTTGTTCATGTATTTGACTGTATATCTATCCATCCATTTCTCTGTCTGTCTGTCCATCCATCCATTCATCCATATGTTTATCCATCCATCCATCCATCCATCTATATGTCTATCTATCCATCCATCCATCCATCTATATGTCTATCTATCCATCCATCCATCCATCCATCCCTATTTTTATCCATCCATCCATATGTTTATCCATCCATCCATATGTTTATCCATCCATCCATCTATATGTTTATCCATCCATCCATCCATCTATCCATCCATATGTTTATCTGTCCATCCATCCATCTATCCCTCCATATGTGTATCCATCCATCCATCAATATGTTTATCCATCCATCCATCCGTCTGGTCTTTCCGTCCATCTAATCATCTTTTCATTAATTCAGTCGTCTGTCTGTCCGTCCGTCTGTCCATCTGGTTGTCCATCTATTCATTCATTCATTTGTCCATCCATCCATCCATCCATATGCTTATCTATCTATCTATCCATCCATCCTTCTTTTTTTTTTTTGTCCCACCAAATGTCTGTAATCCTTTCACCCAACCATTTGTTTGCCCTGTTGGTCCGTTTGGTCTGTCCCGTTATCCATCCTTGGGGGAGAAAATGGACTTAAAGGTTTGAAAATTAGAGAGTTTTGAGAAGAATTATGGCAAGAAGAATTTTTAGGATTCCAGGAGAACTGATAAGGATGATGCTGGAATTTGATGTTAGGAGTTGAGTCAAATGCAGCACTGGTTTCAGTTTTTGCCTTGCTGTTTTGTGTCATTTTAGAGCTCCATAGAGAGTTTAAGTAAACAGACGGGTTGGTCAGTGCAACAGGTCCAGAGGTGGTTCAGGCAACGGAGGAATCAAGATCGACCCAGCAAGCTCAAAAAGTTTCAGGAAGCGAGGTTGGTTCACATCAATGCATCTAAATCTGTTCATTTCCTTTAACAATGCCACATTTCCTTTGATTCCTATGGTTCACATTTTTTATTTTTAGCTCAGTAGATTTTTCTGGAAGTCATGGCGTGCCCTCGCATATGAAAGACTTTTTTTTTTTTTGCAAGTGTAACATCAAAGCAGACGAGCCCTGAAGCAACACTTCGTAGGGAAGTTGTCTCTCGTAGATACCACAGAACTGTGCAGATTTTTGAGTCCCAGCTGCAGTGGTAAAACAGTAACTGATTTATTGAGGCTGTTCTTGTAAAGCTCTGTTGTGAGACATGGCTCTCACACATTTTCTCAGTTTTATTTGCGCCCCGCTCAACTGTTTCACGCGTCATAAATGATCATTTCAGCACGAGTGGCTCCACATTCGACTCAGACTCCACCCACAAAACGGAAGGAAGCATTTCACAAAAGTTGTTGCAGAACAAGGAGAAAACTGACATCTGCCGAGTGTAAAGTAAATCCAAGGCAGCTGTTCTCCAGCAACCGTTGAAGGGACAGTTTTTCTTTATCCTCCCTGATTGCTCTCTTGCATTTTAAGATGTAAAAATTACTACCGGATCTTTTAAACGCAGAGCACAGACAGGGTAATTTAGTGATATCCAGCACCAGTATGAGTATAGCTAAACTATCATATTTCCTTCTGGTGATCAAAAAAGCTTTCTACAGTTGTTTGAACCCTGTTTTTGCAAGTGTTGGATGTTTTGCTCTACAAAGCCTTATTCTACTAAATGCAGTTTTCTGAGGTGATTGTGTGTTCTTTTACAGTTGGAGGTTTGCATTTTACCTTCTTGCTTTCTTTGCTGGCCTGACCGTCCTCATTGATGTAAGTAGTGCACCTGAAATAGAGTTTAATATTAGGATGAAAGACCTATCTTGTCATGCAGCTTAACTTTAAAGTTAACTTTTCATTAATAAGCAGGTGGAAGTGCACTAAAGAGAAAAAAGAAAAGTACCTATTTTAAAGAGGAAGCTTGTAGCAAATAAATCTGCATAATGTGCAGATATAATGCATTCGAGCTCCAGTTATTTGCAACAAAAAGAAATAAACACTGCTAGAAGTAAGCCTGCCATCTTGTTTTACAAGCATGTTTTATAGCGTGTGTTTATTCGGACTTTGAATTCAGGTCAACTACAAGACAGATGATTGAAATAAGAGCAAGTTTAAAAAAAATGTTCTGTCAGTTGTATGTAATTACAACTAGAAAAGGAGAAAAAAAATTATTAACACCAAAAATTAAATTTGGCATGGAAAAAAAAGAAACTACTTTATATCCATATCACTCAGCCCTAATTTAAGTCCTTTATTTTTTCAGATACAATAGTATAATTTTCAATGACATGTTCAACTTTTAAAAGTAAATCTTTAAATGAAAAATATTTATATTATGACTGATACCAACGTCGTTTTGCCTGTGACGGTGTTATGCTGAGAATGGCATGCCTGCCGAAACCCACATCCCCTTCCTCAGGAACGTGCATCGTTGTAAACTCGCTGATAACAATGAGAAAAGGGATTAAAATATCAGCAACGCCACAGCTTTTAGATATACTTGTAATATTACCTTGTTTCTTATGCATGTACATCCTGAAAACGTAATTTGTTATCACTGTTGAATGTATGTATATATATATATATATATATATATATATATATATATATATATATATATATATATATATAAAGAAATCCCGGCTTTTATCCAAACACTTTTGACTTTACTGTTTTAACGTCACTGTGTCTCAGATGTATTTTTCGGTTATCTGCTGTTTATGTGTCACATTCTCAGCTTTTTTTCTTATTTTTTTTCTTCTTTTTTTACCAATAGCATGGTGGTTAAAGCATTTTATAACATCTAAACTTTTTAAAGTAGGGATTAAAGGGCTGATATGTGTGCAAACAGGACACAGTATGAGTGCGAAAACATTCTATCCGCTTGTAATGGCAGACTGCACAATTTTGTGATCGATTCATCTAAAAATTCTTAAAAAGTCTTCATAAAGACTCTTGGGGAGGTGTCAGAAATGTTTGTTATTATGAAGTTCATTACGTTAAAGCAGTATTTTCATAAAACCTCCTAACTGGTTGTTTGGTTGTGTATACCCCTCTTCAAAAGTTCTTAACTAAAATAGATGGCACCGATTTTAAAATCACACCATCAGCCCAAAGAACATGCTTTGTTTTGTTGAAAAAATTACAACAAAAAAAATGTTATGACACAAAAATCTCTAAATTAGCTGGGTGTCTTTTGGGAATTGAAACTTGGAAGATCCCAAAGTTGAAACAAAATATTGTCCTACAGAGCTGGGATTCCTACCAGCAGCTCATAAAGCAAGTGCAACTGTGTAGAAAATTATGTATCAATAATAATTTCATAATTCTCTGAAATGACAGGAAATGCATTTTACTGCATCCCTGAATTTAATGATGCCGAAATAGACATACCCCTTCTTTTAAAGCCAAAAATTGTCCTAATGAGCTGGAATTCACACCAGTAGCTCAGATGACATGTCAAATTGTGTAAAAAAGGAAGTATCATTCAACTTTATCATAGTAAACTTCCTCTGTTTTTTTTTTTTTAGCTCTGATCAAGATGTAAGGGACACTTAACAAAACAAATCTATGACTTGAAATTGTGGTGGGTTAAAGAAATCATAATGAACTTAACTGGACCATTGTTTTTACAATGAAATGTTAAACCACAGCTGTAGATTTGTGAACATAAATATGTCTGTTGTGTTTCTTAAATCATTCTTTTTCTACTCATAGAAACCATGGTTCCATGATATAAAACAGGTGTGGGAAAACTTCCCCAAAATGGTAATTATTCCTTGTTACAAGATTGGTAATATTTTCTGGTGTTTAAATAGCCACTGGTTGAATCTTTCCTTTTTTCTATTGTTTTCCAGCCACTGTTGCCTTCCCAGTACTGGTACTACATGATCGAACTCGGCTTCTATCTCTCACTGATTTTCAGTGTAGCAACGGATGTCAAACGGAAGGCAAGTGAAGCCGCGTTGTTTTTCCCTCTGCAACCCTCCATCAAGAGGGATAATTCCCTAAGTTCCCAAACATTATCTCTCGACCGGAGGTGTTTGCTTTTTTAGCCCCCATGCTCAAAGATGAGCTCCAGTTCCATGTTGGGTTAATGTGTGCAGCAGCTTTAAATGTTGTTCGGAAAGAGCTAAAACTCTCGAGCCTGGAAGCTGATGATCTGTCAAATCAAAAGAGGGTTTAGGAGAAAGCAGGTTAAAGTTCAATCGTGTTGAAATCTCTCTCTAATTAAAATTGTATTATTTGTTTGTTATTTCTACTAAACTTCCCATCTTACCTCTGTTTTTTTTTTTATGCGCTGTCACTTCTCTAGCTCTTAAACTCTGCTTTGTGCAGAGAATAAATCATTTGTGAAAACAGGGTCTAAAGCAGTGCATTAGTGAGCAAGGTTTCCAGCTCAATCAATAAGTAACCAGACTTTGGTGCATTTCGATTTTTAACATCATCCATTTCTTCCCATCAAGGATTTCAAAGAACAAATAGTTCACCATGTGGCTACCATCCTCCTCATCAGCTTCTCCTGGCTGGTCAACTACATCCGAGCTGGGACGTTGATCATGTTGGTCCACGACGCCGCAGACTATCTCATGGAGGTATGACTCGTGCCCTGGCCAAAATCTGTTTTTATTGTACTTTTTTACAGATTACTGTATTATTTAAAAAAAAGGGTTGAATAATAATTATCAATCACAATTTAGTTCAATTAAACTGAAGCGGGAATGAGAGAAGGTGATCTTTGGAAGTGGTGAACCATTTCTGCTAATAGCCTCAGTGATGACCCATTTTTACTGTACGTTTGAATTAAAATCTAACTTTTGAAAGTTCATTGAGTCATGCCACACTAAGGAGGATCCCAGCATTAAGGCCAGGGCTTTGTTAAAACAGTCCCACAGCATCACACATCCTCCACCATGCCTTATTCTTTTCCCCACATCCATCCTTTGTTTCACACCAGACTCACTTAAACGTTATACTGCAGAAAACCTCAATCTTGGTCCCCATTGTGGAGGATTTACCAAGGGAATGTAAACTGAATTTAACATAATTTTATTATAACTAAAATCAAATTGGAATCTATGTAATTGGAATGTGATTTGGTTGGGTTTTTTTTGTCCCAGCAAAGTGTCTGTGGAACCAGATAGATGTGCACACTAAAATAAGCCATAATTACAAACATAGAAGCTGTACAGTAAGAGAACTTTACATTTATGAATAAATAGCAGATGTAAATGGTAAACGTTTATATTCTTTTTACTAGAATATGGAAACCTATGCAAAGAACAGCAGTAATGCAAATGTTTAATTTGGTTTTATTAGGAGTGGTGTTGTTTCATAGTCTGAGAGTTGCTGGTAGGAACAACCTGTCATTATGTTCCTTTGTGGGTTTGGGAGGCTGCAGGCTGTCGGTGAAGGAGTTGTCCAGTGTTGTAACACCACCATGAAATAAATGTATTTTTTTTAGAGCGTAGATGACAAACATGAGTCTGATTACTATTCATTGTTAGACAGAAGAATAATTAGGCTTCTTGAGTAAAATAATAAAACAGATTTACAGCAGCCGAAACAGTTTTTTCCTCATCTTATTTGTATTCCTTCTTATAACAGTTTACATTGCTGAAGCTTGCTTTTATTACCAGAATATTATATTTTGTTGGGTGAACCTGGTAGTACATTTGAGGAACCAAGGCCATTATAGATGGCTTGTCTGCCCTCTAGAGGTAAAAAGCCAACATCAGCGTTAAGACACTGACGTCTCTCCTTTTTGCTTTCTTTCTTTTTTTTTTTTTCTTTTTTTTTTTGTAGTCAGCCAAAATGTTCAACTACGCAGGCTGGAAAAAAACCTGCAACTTCATCTTCACCATGTTTGCTGTCGTTTTCATCGTCACCCGCCTCATCATCTTCCCCTTCTGGTAAAACAGAAAAGCATCACGCAACATGATGCATCACACACTTAATGACACATTTTAATGTTTCATCCGAACGCTTGAGTGATGGTTGCAGCTCTGAAATTATTTCTAAACTGTCTGTTGTTTTTCATAATAATTTCGAACCATCTCATTTGACTTATGGGTTGTAAATTGGTGAAAATTAATTATTCTTTGTAGGATTTTCGCTATGTTAAGGAGCCAGGCTAATTCAAACCATTTGTTAGCTACAGTATTACACTATTAACCAAGTTGTTTGTTTCTATTGCATATTTATAACCAACAGATACATAGCATCTCAGATTAAGCCTATCTGTTAGCCTGGAGTTATTGTGTGTTTTTCTGTCTCTTTTATTTGCAAGATCATCAGCTGTTTGCAGGAAGTTCATAAACATTAAGGAGGTGGGTTAGATTGGATGTTTTTTTTATTTTAGGGTGTTTGATTAAGTGAGCACACCTCTTCCCCTTAGGGCTGTGTTGAAAAAAATGGAAAGTTCAACAATCGGTTTAATTGTTTAACATAGTTTGCCCTTTTTTACAGCTAAATTAGGAATTAAAAATCAGCCGTTTTAAGGCTTAGTCCTGGAAATGGACATTTTTCCTGGTAAATTGTTACTCAGTGTTAAGACATTAAATTACATGCATTTAATTAAGATGACAGCTCAAAAAAAAAATTGTTTTTTATAGCACTGATGCGTATCTGTATCAAACTGAATCGGATCAGATTGGGATCATTGATTCTAACTCTGGACAATCTGAGTCGAATTGATTCTGGAAATTTGAATCAATACCCATCCCTATTTATCTGTAACATGGCCTCAGCATTCAGCCTCCTATAAACAAGTTTCTGTAGATTCTGTCATGCTTTGGATGTCACGTCCTACTCTGTCACCACAGCAGCTGTAGATGGATCGTATGGAAGGATTCAGTGACGTACCAACCTAGAGTGATTATTAATGCTCAATAAGCCAGTCTTTTTATTCTTCACCCTTAAAAAAAGCAGCAAGCTTCAACTTGAAATACGCAACAATTCTTTTGTCTTTACAGATATTTGATAAACATTTGGGCTTTTTTTCTTTTCAAACAACAGAACCTTTGTTTAAACTCCTGACGCAATCTCAATGGGCTCTAGAGGGTAACTGATGCCGGTTCTGAGTGGAGCTTTTGTTCTTCCTTTCTCCTCTCTCTAGGATCATACATGCGACAGGCGTGTACCCGTTGACCCTCTACTCCACCTTCTTCGGCTTCTACTTCTTCAACGGGCTGCTGGTGGTGCTGCTGATTTTACACATCTTCTGGGCGGGGCTCATTCTGCGCATGGTCATCAAATTCCTGCCAGGAAATGTAAGAAAAATGTGTTTGTTTTCAAAAATGATAGTAGGGGGAAAAATCTTTTTCTATTCTATCCCACTACAGCAACAGAAATCAGTGTTTTGATAGTAATTACTTTTTTCCAAAAACCCAACAAAAGTAGTGAAAAGAAGTGGAGTGAGCCGTATGATTTGGTTTCAAAAACCTTTCTTTGCAAACAACAAAATCAGATAATGTAGCACCTGTCACTCTTGACACCCCAAAATTAAATCCAGTGCAACCGATTGCCTTTATGAAAACAGACTCTATCGCATGTGTTATTTATCTTCAGTATAAATCCAGCTGTTCTGGGAAGCCTTCAGAGGTTTGTTAGAGAATACTAGAAACAAACGGCATCGTGAACACCACGAAACAGCAGAGAGGTCAGAGATAAAGGATCATAAAAGAAAGGAAGGAACATGGCATCACCACAAACCTACAAAGATGTGTCCGTCCACCTAAACAGAGAAAAGTTCAAATGGAATGTGTGGCAGCATCATGCTCTGGGAAGCCGTCAGAATTGAGTGGAAAATGGATGAAGCTGTTTGTAGGTAAACCATTGATGAAAAGCTGTCTTTTTCAGCAAAAAAACAAGTTCTGCCGAGTACCAACTCAGTGGGCATAGATTTTTTTTTAAACATGCCATACTTTTCAGATTTTAGCTGTACTTTATACACTTCACACTCGTGCACCACTTTGTGTTGGTCTATCAAGTCAAATCCCGATCAATTAACCGAAGATCCGACCAAATGTGTCAAAAATTAAGGTCGATGCAACAAAGTCCCCTCAGTCAACCTAAATACACGCTTTACGTGCTACTTTTTTTTTGTGACAGAACATTGTGGAGGACGAACGGAGTGATAGAGAGGAGACCGAGTCGGACGATGAAGACGACAGTAGGAAGCCACAGAATGGCCACGTGCAGAACGGTCACTCCGTCCACATCAACAACCACAGGAAGGTGGACTGACTGGACAGAAGGAGAGGGACTGGGTGTAAAAAAAAGTGTGTCAACGGGGCCCTCTTCAGGAAACTAGAGATGATGCAGCAGGGCATCTCACTCAGATTTACTCTCTCATTTATATTCTATATTTTAGTTACGCGGTTACCTCAGAGTGGATGGCTTGCCCTCTGTGTTGATTACACTAAATTAAAGAAAATGAGCCGTTATGATCTGATTTGCCTTTAAGCAGCAGAAAAACTTTCCACTTAGACATTTTTTGCTCTTTTCCAACCTGCCTGCTGATAGCCTTGTTTTCTTGCTGGAAATATTACCTGAAAAGTGAGCGGTTGAGACGGTTTCATTTCGAGTCGATATGAAACATAACTTATTTTTGCTCTAAATAAACACACAGATGTCACGATGAGCACTACGGTACATGTGGAGGTGATGTCTTTTCTTCCGCTTATGGACCATAAATCACCTGAAGTCCAAAGTTTTATTCAGTAAAAATGTTTTTGCTGCTGCATTTTTGCCGCTCCGGCTCTGTTCAGTTAAATGTTGCTCCTCCAATGAGGTTTAAAACAGAGCAATTGCTAAATAATACAATTTTAATAGTGTGAGAGAAGGTGCCGACCTTGCTGTGCGAACTGAAATATGTCTTTAAATGTTTTGTTTTCTGAAAGACGGATTGTACAGAGATTGTTTTAAATGTTTTTGTTTAAAATCTTTAAGTCCTGTAATTTTTCTTGTTTATTTCTTTTAGTCCTATCAGTAGTTTAACATTGGGAGAAGTGTGATTTAAGCCGATCAGTAACTGTTGATTCTTTTCCAGCCAGCGTAATCTACAGCATATCCATTTACTGGTTCTTTTTATGTCTCGTGATGATCTTAAGATGCACTTTATGGTTCTTTGGAAGATCAGCATTGACTGAAAAGCAAGTAAATAATTTTAGTTACAGTGTTAAATTCAAACAGATTTCAGATTCTTGTTTTTTTTGGAGGTTCTGAAAATAAATTTAGTTTGATATTTATTCACAGAAATGTTGATTTGTTTTGAAACAATTTTTGGTTTATTTTGGAACAAAGAATGCTGTTGGTGGGTAAAGATGTGAAAAAAATTGAAATGTAATGCCAAATTGTTTACACTTTCTAAGATGTTTGCAAGTGCCTTCATCATTTCAGCTGTTAAATTGTTAGAAAAACTAAATCTTTTTCTTGAATGCCTTCTTGACCAATCGCAAGCAGCTTTCTGTTTAAAAACTTTGCTTCTGCTGAAGTGTTTTTATTCCTCCTGAGTTGTACATTTCTAAAATGGATGATAAAGATTCATGTGAATGATTTCTGTTTTTGTTGCATTTATTTCTGGAAAGAGTTAACTGTCAAGGAATTTCTAAAGAGGTTTTATTAATGATATTTAAATATATTAATGTTTTCTACGCTAAAACAGCCTTTCATTGACGATTGTTGGTGTGTTTTTTGATGTCAAACTGTCTTTGTAGATAAGATGCTAATTATCTAAAGGACTACTTGCAGTTAAACCAGAAATGCTGATTTAAATTTAAACTTCTCAAAAATCCACAGGGTAATATTCACCCTAAATTTTTATAGAAATAATTGAAGAGGGAAAAAATACCAATTAAGTCGTGTTGTAAGCTAAACTGTAGCCTTTTGTTTATTCTTCCAGTCTCACTGCTTCACTCTGTTTAATTTTACTTATCTTTTTTTCTAAACATCCATGTCATTGAGAACGTGAGGCTAGTTTGAGGTTTAATTACCAAGCTTTTCTCTTATTTTTTTTGTTTTAGAGGGTGCATTTTTGTTTAAAGCTTAATACTTGAGTAAGACGCTAGAGACTACACTGAGTAGTGTGTAGAACAAAGAAGCGACAATATTAGACAACTAAAATATTTTGAAAACCTAAAATTGGGTCCTAAAAAAATAGCTGTATACATGTCAAATCATTGTCGTGGGCAAACAGTGGTTAGGAGAAGAAAAAAATCACCTCTGTGCATCAAAAGGAACAGATGTGTAAGTTCCTGATCTTTCTGTGAGGCGTTCAAGATCTCCAAGATATCCTCATTAGGTGTTTGCTACAGAAAATCATTCTGCCACCAGTGAAGAGCATGCTCTACATGGCAGCATATGTACCTATATTGAAGACCTTTAAATAAAGGCATTTGGATGAGGGAAGTTTTTTTTTACTTTTGTCCAGGAAAAACGGACTGAAGTTCTGGAGAAGAAACAACAATGGATGGATGGAAGGACAGACAGACAGAGGATGGGTACTAATTGATTTACTCTGGTGAAGCTGCCTCCTTGAAACCTCTTAAGAAATTTTTACAGATATCTTTGTAAATTTTAGTTTTAGTTCTAGTCTGACTGAAAAAGGATTTCGTTTTCATCACAATTGTGTCCTCTGTGGTTGTCAAAGGGACAAAACTGGGAGGTTATTGAATTTTGTGTTTTCTTGTTTTATTTTTAAGCATTTAAGTTAAAATGTAATTCTACTGATCATAACTAAGACAGACTAGTGACTTGAGTAACCAATATGAATATAGCAGCCTAGCAAAACAAATTAGTGTGGCATGAACATGATTTTAAAAGATGGAAGGAAGCTTATCGAAGAGGAAGGAGACTGTTATGTGAAAACGTTAATGTTTGCTGCCATTACTTGACTTTTTTTAGCTTGCTGTTTTAGGTTGTATATTTTATAGTAATTTTGTAGCTCCTTTTTTGACAGTGAAGTCAATGCATTGCCTTCTCCACCTGAAGAAAATGTGGCCCTCTAGTTTTAGTCTAGATTGAGTCAATTGTAGTAGATTACAAGCGCTGTAAATGTACTTGACTACGTTACGAAGTCATTGGGAATTTATTTGTAAGGGTCTCTTGCATCCATATGTTGTTTTTCTTAAGAATCATATGTGATACTTAACCTAGGATGGACTACTATTTCTCTGATATGCATTGCCTACAAAAAAAATTCTATACACCCTTTTTTTTCATTTGCTGTTGAGATCCGCTATATTTCTCATTCTTGTCATAATACATAACTTATACCAAAATAAACATGTCGTGACAGTGCGAAGCATTTTTATAAAATCTGTGGGTGGATATGCTGCTCTTCAAATGGATAAGGTTTACTCAAACTTCTTCTCAAGAAGCAAAGCCATAAATTAAGCGTGACTGAAAAGTCCTCCAATAGAAACTTCTAATCCTGGAACACTTTCATGATAATATATATTTTCCAGCATAACCAAATTACAAGGCAAAAGTGGCATAAAAAAACCCTTAACATTTTAAGATTCAGCTCGGTTTATTGCCATATTTGACACCAGCTTCACATCATTAGGAAATTGCTTTGGTACTTTCTGCAAACACAAGAAAAGACAAACACATCTAAGCATGCAAAAAAGTAAAATAAAATGTAATTAACAGATTGCTTTACATATGAGTGCAGGTGATGATCAGTGCAAATTCAGGCAGGTGCAAAAAACACAACACAGGGTCATGTGGTTGAAACAGAGCAGGTGGTAGGAACAGAGTTATTGTTCATGAGTCCAACAGCAGAGAGGGAGAAACTGTTATGGCGAGAAGTTCTGGTGCGAATGGACCGGAACCTCCTGCCTGAGGGGGGCAGGTTAAACGGTCTTTGACCAGGGTGAGAAGAGTCAGCTGTGATCCGACCTGGGCGACCCAGAGTGTCCTGGAGGTGTACAGGTCCTGTAGAGATGGGAGTCTGCAGCCAATCACCTTCTCAAGAGAGGGCACAAAGTGCTGCAGTCTCTGTTTGTCCCTGATGTTGGAGCCAACGTACCACGCAGTGATGGAGGAAGTGAGGATGGACTCGATGGTTGCAGGGTAGAACTGCATCATCGTCCGTGTTGGCAGTTTTACCTTCAGCTGCCGCAAAAAGTATATCCTTTGCTGGGCCTTCTTTATGACAGACATGATGGTGGTACCCACAAAGTGGAAAGAGTCCACATTGGTGATGGGGGGTGTCAGGACGATGGTGGTTGGGTGGCTGTGTGCTTCCTGAAGTCCACAATAATCTCCACTGTCTTCTGGGTGCTCAGCATCAGGGCACCAGATGTTTAGCTTCCATCCTGTAGGCAGACTCATCCCCATCCGAGATGAGTCCGATAATGGTGGTGTCATCTGCAAACTTAATTAGCTTGACAGACTGATGGTTGGAGATGCAGCAGTTGGTTTACAGGGAGAAGAGCTGAGAAGAAAGAACACAACCCTGGGGGTAGCCGAGATGTTCATCCCAAGCCTCAAATGCTGCTTCTGGGCCATTGGAAGTCATTGATGCACCTGCAGAGGGGATCAAGCATGTTGCTCTGGGAAAGCTTGCTTTGGAGAAGGATGGTGTTGAAGGCAGAGCTGAAGTCTACAAGCAGGATGCTGGCATTGGTTCCCAGGGACTCCAGATGCTGCAGGCTGAAGTCTAGAGCCATGTTGATGGCATCATCTATAGACCTTTTTTTTCTGTAGCCAAACTGCAGGGGGTCCAGGAGGGAAACGTGAGGATTTTTAGGTAGGAGAGAACCAGAAGCTCAAATTACTTCATGACCACAGATGTCAGGGCCACGGGTTCAAAATATGTGCGAAGGTCCTCCACAGCCTAGCTGCTCCACAGTTGTGTAGTCCTCAGCCTCTGTCTGTGCCCTGGGATCAATTAAGTGGGTGATTACTCGATCATGCTTAATTAACTTTTTTCTCTCATGTTTTTTATGCTTTTATCATGTTTTTTGTTTCTTTACTACTGAATCATATAAAGCACTTTGAATTACCCTCTTGCTGAAAGAGAATAAATAAAATTGCCTCGCCAACATGATCAGAAAGTCTGAGAGCTCCATTTGGCAGCAAACTATTTAGATCTTAACCACAAAAAGAAACACTGGGCAGTTTTTAAAAAGCAGGTGGATAAACTGAAGTTAATAAATCCAGACGTTAAAACTAACAAGGTAAGACTAGAACCAATCATTCAGGATTTCAGTCCAGAAGTGGAAATGCAGAAGGTGCAAAAAGGAAGGTAACTACTGTAATTCTCGACTCTGTATAAATTACACTTCTATGGAGGAATAATTTTTTTTTTTTTTTTATTACAGCCAAAATAAGAATACTGAAAATGTTGAAGGCACAAAAATGTTGTCCTCAATTGAATTTTTTATGTGAACTTAACTTTTTTTTTTCTTTCATTTTTAAGGTGCCAGGTGAAGAAAAAAAACAAGCAAAAAAAAACAAAAAAAACTAGTCTTCCCCTGCCCTCATTTCCTGTATTTTGGCTGCAGGCTTGAAGTCCTCCTTGTCTAATTGCATATGGAGCAGGATCACTTTACCATGCTGTGCCTCACTTTATCCTCCACACTGTTCCTGCCACCAGGCAACCTCAATGCAACAATCTCCATTTTAAAGCAGCCGGGTCAATTTCCACCCTGCTGCAGCATCTGGCTCTGCACTTTAATTGCCAATGCGGCTCCTGTTTCTCTGGATTTTGCTCACCATGCTCCCCTTCTTTTGTGTCCAATTTTCCTTTTTCCACCCAGGTTTTGGTCTCTTCTTTATCCCAGGTTTCTCTTCCTGTCCTTTTTTTACCCCCTTACTTTTGTGAAAGGAAACCCTCTGGGTGCTTGAGTCAGAACAGTGTAAAGACCGAACAGTGAGATATGAAGGTATCCCAACAGGAGAACAAAAGCAAGGGGGTGTTTGATCCACTTTTGAACTGTGTAGACCGTTATTCAATTCCTGCTTAAGTATTAATAAAGGCTTTACACCCGAGGGGAGGTCGCAAGGTGTGAGTGCATGCTTGTGTATCCTGCATCCATGTATCTATTGAGTGCAGGAGCTAATTTGTGGGCTGCTCATTTTTCCTATAGTGATATTGCAAGAGGAGGACAGGCTTTGGTAGCAGATTACTGTCTTACATAACCTCTCTAGAAAGGAAACGTTGCAGCAACAGAGGTTTATGATCTAAAAGCTTTGAACCATGAGCGCAAGTGGTTCTTCAGTAAAGAAATACCAGATGACAATACTTCTAGGATGGTGAGTTACTGTGTTTGAAGTTTTTTAAACTGTCAGCGTTTTTGCTAAATCTAAATATTACTGGGCCTTTAGAAAAAATATATTTCTGTTACTGTTTGATCAAAATGAAAAGACTTTAAAACCCATAAAACTAATTAACCATCACTCAGAAACCTCTTGTAGGATAAAAGTGTCTTCTCTTTTTTTTACTAAAAAAAAAATCCTAATTTTAATTTTACTGGTATAGCTGTATCAAAAAGGCCTTCAATATGGTGTAAAAAGGTAAAAAAATAATCATTTTTACAATATTTATAAATGATAACAACTGTACTTTAAAATCAAGACAGTTCAAAATAAACAAATTAAAACAACCACCCTCCTTTTAAAAAAATAACAAGAGAAGTTTTCAAAAATCTTGAGGGATCCACGTGTATCAATGTTACTCCTTCAATGTATTGGAACTGACATTACATCCTTCAGTCTTACTCGTCATTTGAAATGCTTTGCTGTTTGTTTCTTTTTCTATCTGATTTTCATATCAAACCAAGAAAAAAAAAAATTAAAACCCTTTTTTACACAGTTTTTGCAGTTTTGTTGCTGGTTTGTATTGCTTTATAGTTTTCCCTTGAAGGTTAGCTGCCTTTTATCACAATACATGAATAGCCTATATTGTTTGGTGCATATATTACTGAATACGACTACTCATTGCTTCGTGTTGGTCAATCACATAAAATCACACAAGATTCCCTTAAAACACATAATAGTTTCTGGGTATCCACACGAATCAGGTAATGTAATAAAACGAGAAAAAGTGAGTACTTTTGAAAAACATTGTGTAATATGGTTTGATTTACAACTACGACAAACTGTTGTTTTGTATTTGGTGTAATATGTTATATGGGGCCTTTTTTTTAACCACCTTCCTCTCATTTTCATTGTAGATTTTTCTCCCGATAAATATTCTGAATCATCTCAGCTGCACGTAACACTCCCCCAACTTCAAGTGAGAGGGCTCATTCAACAAAAACAAAAGAAACATTAACACCGGGATCAGCAATCGTCATTTCCCACATGGACCAAGCTTCGCAACCGCCGCCACCTTTCGAGGTGGATGTTGACCTCGGGTTTGCGCTCTTCTTCCTCTTCCTGCTGTGTTTCTTTCTTCTGGTGACGGTTGTCCGTTGTGCTCAGACTGTGGTGGATCCTTACGGCTCTATCTCCACTTCTACCTACCAGGAGGAGCAGATCACCTGAGGCAGCAAGCAGTCATCAATCGACTCTGATAGGATGTTTTGGGACATGAGTCTCTCTGGAGCATGAACTTTTGTCTTCTACCAGCTGCAATATTTTTGAGTTTTGCAAGGATAATACACAGGGCACTGGTGAACTTTTATACTTTTTTAAAACCTTGAATTATTTTTCAACCCTGTTAATGGCAAGTCAGGACTAGTGTTTTGGACCTGATCCAAGCCTGTGGCATGGTCTCAATTTGACCCCTGAAGATGTGCTTTGATGTTTGGCATCAAGAATCAGTGGTGTAGCCAAAAATTGGTTTTCAGGTGGGCCTAACAAAAAATGCATGAGCCATATAAATATCACTGAAATTAAGGATATTTGTAAGTTCGACCGTTGCTTCAATAGATTTGTCTTCATCAATCAGAAATCGACAGCAAGTTTTAAACAAAGTACACTACACTGGACTACAAAGTGTAAACATAACAAAATGGGCGCCGTCAGATACCTGATACATAATTATATTATTATTTCCTTGAAGGGTTAATATTAAGGCAGCTTACTCAGTAGATAGTAGAAGTTTTAGAAGATGGCAATCGTGTTGCGCCATAATGCCGGTTTTGCTAACCAAAGATAATACTAGAAGTTAAACAGAGCAGAATCATCTAGGCTCTCTGAGGTCTGTGATTGGTTAGCATTACTTAATTTCCCTCTGGGATCAATAAAGTATTTTTGAATTGAATTGAATTGAATTCCCCATCTAATATATAGCAAACATATCAATGTATTTCAAAGAAAATTTACTAAACTAACAGTTTTTTTTAAATACATGTCCTAATAAATGTCAGCTGTTTCGGATGTTGTCAATCCATTAAATGGTCGTTATTAGCGGTTATCACTACCATTAAATCCCGTCAGACTGTGCCCTCTCTACCTACTTGTAGGTTATCTACCATTCTTATTGCTAATAAAAGCCAACTGTCTGCACGTGTCAAAAATACTTCGTAAGAGTAGCATATCGTAACCGGAGTTATCTGGCCAAATTTTAACCAACCCACAAGTTTTGTCTTACCTTAAGGTCACAGAAGGACAAATATATTTCTTTTAAATGCCTAAACCTAATTTGAAGAGGTTTTAAACACCAAACAGAAAAGTACGTTTCAGCAGGTAGAGAGGGCACAGTTTGACGGCATTTAATGGGCGTGATAATCGCTAATAACGGCCATTTAATGGGGTGATCACATCCGAAACGGGTACAAATGTCGTATTTTTTTTAATAACAGTCTTTGTTTCAAAGCTACAATCTTAGACTTGGTTACACAAAGGAATCTTATAGCTATTCCTAGCTTGCTGATCACATCCGAAACGAGTACAAATGTCCTATTTTTTTTAATAACAGTCTTTGTTTCAAAGCTACAATCTTAGACTTGGTTACACAAAGGAATCTTATAGCTATTCCTAGCTTGTCTTGAGAGTTTGCAAGGCATGTTATTTAAAACAGCCAAAGACAGCCAGTCTTGCAAGGAAGTAAATATCAATTTCAATTTTATATTTTATTATGTCTTTAAGTGCACCCCTAAAAAAAGTAATTTTATATATATAAATAGTTCTTATTTCTTTTGAGAGAGCCATTTATTTAGGGGGGGCTCTGGTCCAAGGTGGGTGGGCTTAGAACTCCACTGGCCCACCCATAGCCACTCCCCTGCCAAGAACAGGAGACCATCTGACTAGCCTATTTTTAGAGATGTGGCCCTACATTTATACTTCACTTTTGGTTTGGCTTTGCATCCCAGAGAGTCTCAATTCGATTCATGAACTGAAGATGTTTTAGGGCAAGTCAACACCTCAAACTTGTTCAAATCTTTTCTAATTTATTAAGTCACATGTTGATTTTACATTTTTTTAATTTCCCTTACAGTTTGCATATTTATGCTCATTTCTGTATGATGTGATTGCTTGAAAACGGAAGTCAAACTCGTTATTTGTGCACATCATTTTGGCCAATAAAGCTAATGCTGATCAACATCAATGTTAACACATTCATTTAATGTTTGAATTCATTGAATCAAAAGAAACACATTTCTATCGGTTTATAATAAAGTCTGTAGTGGAGAGTTTAATCTCCTCTGCCATCATCTGTTGGGGCAGCAGCATCAGAGCAAGAGTTCTTCAAAAAGTGAAAAAACCTGATAGAGAAGGATGGTTCTGCTTTGGGGACTACTCTGGAGAATATTTTACAAAGGAGGATTCTTTGTAAAATAAAGGAAATTGCAGATATCGCAGAATATCATCTTTATTAGAATGTTATACCACAAGAGTGTCTATAGCCAAAGGCTTTTTAAAACCTGCTGTAAAACAGACCACCATATGTGACAGTGACACCTCCTGGCCACACTCATCAGTATCTACAACAACTCTAAAAAAAAAAAAACCCAGTTCAATATGAGTTACAACATTTACTTTCCCCTGTGGATTAATAAAGTACATTTTAATAGACCTGAACTGAATAATGCTGAAAGTTGGCTGATATACCCAACTCGTCTGGCATCAGAATGTACTCTTGTACAGAGCTGTTGAAATAATCGAAAAATTGATTCTGAATCAATTCTTATAGAAATCGAATCAATTCACAAGTTAAAAAATAAATTTTATATTTTAGAATAGTTTACCCTTTTTAAAGCTGAAATGGGAAGGAACAGTCCAGACGGCCATTTTAAGTTTTGTGTCTGACAGGGTTAATACAGTTTTCCATGGTGAACTGTTACTCACCCACTGTTAAGTCATTGAATTTCTGGCTTATAATTAAGACTACTCTTGAAAAAAAAAAAGCTTTTAATAGCACTGACCAATATCAATATTGAATTGGGTCAGATTGAATCGAATCGATTCCAACTCTTGAGAATCGGAATTGAATCGATTCTTGAAATTTGAATCCATACCCAGCCCTACCCTTGTATATGGGCCGGTTCCATTCTCTCCATTTTTAAGAGTCAATCCGTATCTTTTTTCTTATACACTCTGCGTTTCAACCTGATTTCACGTTTTTCATTAACAACGACAATGACACAAAGATATGAATTTAAACATTTAATGAAGGAACATAGACTTACAATATACTTTAAGGAAGCATAATGCAACTTCTTGTTTCTGCGTGTTTCAATCCACATAATAGGCGTTTTGGTTATGCATGGTAAGACAAAAACCCATGTGGCTGCAGATTAGTTGGATAGACTCATGTGAAGGAAGGTGTCAAAAGGATGGGTGGTAGGTGGGATGAGGGCGATGAAGGGATGGATGAAAGGGGAGGGTGAAGGGACGAAGTGATAAGGAGATGCTGATGAAAGGATGAACGGAAGAGGTGACGAAGGGATCAGGGAATGAGGAGGTGCCCTTTTAGAATAGGAGGCCGAGTTTCAAAAGAACATGATGTAGACAAGACACTGAGTGAATAAGGTTTAAATAGAGAGCTGTGTAATTAGAGGAGCGGTTAACTTAACATGTCAACTCCATTAAAAACAATGTATTCACTTAGGAGCTGGTCGGGCTTTGTTTCGTTCCCCCTAATGATCTGGCAAATTGAACCGACTCGATTCGAGCAGCACATTCCTGAGCATTTTCTTTTTTTGTATATATATTCTCTACCAGCTGGTGGCGGTGTGGCGCCAGTTCGTCCTTTTTCACACCCATAATAACCCCGTGAAACGAGAAAGAAGGCTAACAACAACGGAGAAAACTGGATGCTTTTGTTCAGTTCTTGCGTAAAATCCACACAGCTGATACCATTTTCCCAAACCCTTTGATTAATGAGGGTTAGCATCGGTAGCGCTAGCTTCGTTGTTTGCATCGAAGGCAGAAAGTGACTGCGGCTACAAAAAAAAAAAAAAAACAGTTTTTTGTTTGTGCATTGTTGTTGTTATTTAAAACCAATTCTTTGTCTTTCGAGGTGGATTTTTTGGAACAGATGAAAGGTAAGTGTCTCTAAACTATATCACATGTATCGCTTTGTATCAGTTTAAATTGAGCAGGGATGCGTCACTTTGCTTCACAAGTAAGCTAAAGCTAACAATGGATCAATTCATGAGCTTACGGGCGAACATTTCCCTTAATTCTCAATCCTAACCCTTCTCGCTTTAGCCAATGTGCTGCATCACTACAATAACAAATTAACAGACTTCGAACTTTATTAACTTGACATTTTTACGGTATTAACCTGGTGATGTGTACGGGTTTACCAAACGGGAACATTGCTTCACAACACGTGACAGATATATAGTGGTAAGGTAAAGAAAGGAAACACACCCCCTACTAATAATACTTTTTACCTGTACGAATTGGAACACAAATAAATGCTGTTTTACAATCTAAATACGTCATGTGATTTAGAAATACACATAAAATATTGTACTGGGGCGACTGTGGCTCAGGAGTTGGGTGTTTGCCTTGTAATCGGAAGGATGCCGGTGTTACGTCGAGCCGCGTTTCCCAGTCAGATACGGTTTCCCCTGCGTCTGCGCACCGCTCCGCGGCTCGCACGCGGCAAGTAGCGCGCGTGCGTGTTCAGCGCTCGTAACAGCGAACCGTGCTTGAGCCTCAAGACAACTACAGACACAGTGAAAGCTTACCTGCGTGAAGTTTGCCCCCCACCCTTACGCAAAACTCAGTGAAAATAGCCACAGTCATTTGTGCTGTCTTAGTGCTGGTTTCTGCAGAAAAAAAATAAATCATTTCTGCTGTTTTAGTTTTTAAAATATACCCTAATTTTGGTCAATCTAAGTTCACAGCAGAAATTTCCATTTGTGCTGTTTTGGTTTTTCAGATATAACAACTTTATAATGATGCGATGATGTCACACACACACACACACACATATATATATATATATATAAAAAAACAGGGGAAACGGTATCTGATGGCCAAGAAACACCCGTCAGATACCGTTCCCCCTCATTTAAACAGGGGAAACGGTATCTGATGGCCAAAAAACACCCGTCAGATACCGTTCCCCCTCATTTAAACAGGGGAAACGGTATCTGATGGCCAAGAAACACCCGTCAGATACCGTTCCCCCTCATTTAAACAGGGGAAACGGTATCTGATGGCCAAGAAACACCCGTCAGATACCGTTCCCCCTCATTTAAACAGGGGAAACGGTATCTGATGGCCAAGAAACACCCGTCAGATACCGTTCCCCCTCATTTAAACAGGGGAAACGGTATCTGATGGCCAAGAAACACCCGTCAGATACCGTTCCCCCTCATTTAAACAGGGGAAACGGTATCTGATGGCCAAAAAACACCCGTCAGATACCGTTCCCCCTCATTTAAACAGAGGAAACGGTATCTGATGGCCAAGAAACACCTGTCAGATACCGTTTCCCCTCATTTAAACAGGGGAAACGGTATCTGATGGCCAAAAAAAAACATATGTGTGATCTGGACCAAATCAAAGTATTTAATTTTTTTTTCTGTTCTGGTAAAATGTGTCATCATTCATTTCTAAAAAAAACATCTTTTCCCTGTTTAAATAAGGGGGAACGGTATCTGCCGGGTGTTTTTTGGCCATCAGATACCGTTTCCCCTGTTTAAATGAGGGGGAACGGTATCTGACGGGTGTTTCTTGGCCATCAGATACCGTTTCCCCTGTTTAAATGAGGGGGAACGGTATCTGACGGGTGTTTCTTGGCCATCAGATACCGTTTCCCCTGTTTAAATGAGGGGGAACGGTATCGGACGGGTGTTTCTTGGCCATCAGATACCGTTTCCCCTGTTTAAATGAGGGGGAACGGTATCTGACGGGTGTTTCTTGGCCATCAGATACCGTTTCCCCTGTTTAAATGAGGGGGAACGGTATCTGACGGGTGTTTTTTGGCCATCAGATACCGTTTCCCCTGTTTGTTTATTTATATATATATATATATATATATATATGTGTGTGTGTGTGTGTGACATCATCGCATCATTATAAAGTTGTTATATCTGAAAAACCAAAACAGCACAAATGGAAATTTCTGCTGTGAACTTAGATTGACCAAAATTAGGGTATATTTTAAAAACTAAAACAGCAGAAATGATTTATTTTTTTTCTGCAGAAACCAGCACTAAGACAGCACAAATGACTGTGGCTATTTTCACTGAGTTTTGCGTAAGGGTGGGGGGCAAACTTCACGCAGGTAAGCTTTCACTGTGTCTGTAGTTGTCTTGAGGCTCAAGCACGGTTCGCTGTTACGAGCGCTGAACAAGCACGCGCGCTATTTGCCGCGTGCGAGCCGCGGAGCGGTGCGCAGACGCAGGGGAAACCGTATCTGACGGGGAAACGCGGCTCGACATAACACCGGTTCAAGCCCCGGCTCTTACGGTCTCAGTCGTCCTTGGGCAAGACACTTCACCCGTTGCCTACTGGTGGTGGTCAGTGCACCCCAGGGCAGGTGTGGCTACAACGTAGCTCACCATCACCAGTGTGTGAATGTGTGCGTGAATGGGTGGATGACTGAATGTAGTGTAAAGCGCTTTGGGGTCTGTAGGGACTGAGTAAAGCGCTATACAAATGCAGGCCATTTACCATTTACTGTTTTGAATAATGCAGAGGAGGCCAAAATAGAGAAGGTAAGGCTACTTTCACACTGAATGTCCTAATGCTGGATTACTATTATTATTTTTGATTGAATCCGATTTTTTTTTTTTTGTGAGTGTATCTACAGTAAGTGGGCAAGTGACCATCTCTGTAGGCGTTGATAGTTTTCTAGTCTGGAGCATTCAGGTTTTTAAACTCAGCCAAAGAAAAAGGACATGAGCTACGATCTAGAGAAGTAGTTGTTGCTCCAATTAATCTTGGAATGGTTATAAAGCTATCGAAGCAGATTAAATCAATTCTATAATAATGAAGAATAATGACAGACGGAAAAAATAATCAAGCCAGTCTTTATTGGAAGGAGCATCCCAAGTTCAAATTACTAAAATTCAGGACAGAAGAATTTGACACATTTTTTTTGTTTTTGACTGTCTTAAAAAAAACAATCAGCACGATTCAGGCCTGCAAAGTTGCTTTTGAACCTCAAAACATTTGGAGTTGTGTCCCTATGAAAAACAAGTACAGGTGAGCGAGAATTTTGCTGAAATGAGCAGGTTATCGGCACAAGCGTGTCACCCCAAACTTAGCTTCAAATTTTATTTTAAAATGTCCTGTATAAGAGGGTATTTCTTAAATACAATCTACACCGCTTACAATAGCGTTTAACAATGCCTTGTTTCAGAAAATGTTCTGAAAAGGTAAACACACCTCAACAAATTGACATACTTACACTCAGAAGTAACAGAAAGGTATGTTTTGAGCTTTTTAGATCTTCCTCAGAGCAGTCATAAGAGTATCTTCCAGGCTCTGCTGATGGCAGACCAAGCACTACAACCTAAATCAAAGCAAAATATCCTGCATTTATTACATCCATTGTCATAAATCAAGAATATTTAGTCCAATTATTTAAGGTGCAACAAAGGTTAAGTATTTTTTAAAATCTTTATTTATGATGACTGAAGTTGAGCTTACCAAGACGGAGTGATTAAACTGTTAGTGTTTTGACGAAATTTGCTTCGGAAGGTCGAGCTCCCAGATGTCTTTTGTGGGGGGGCGAGAGTTAAATAGCATTTTTGTAGAAGTGTGTTAGTTCGGGAAAGGAAGTGTGGGGGAAAAAGCTTGAGAATAGACGAGTGAAAAGTATATTTTTTCATTGTTATGGCTCTTGCCTTATTTTAAGAGCTCTTTTTTTTGCAGTGGCAATGGAGGTGGATAAGCTCAAGACGAAAACTAAGAAGATTTCGAGGTCCAGGAGGAGAAAACAAAACAAGAGAAAAACAAATCCTGACAAACAAAGAGGTAATCATTATTAATTCCCATTTTTTTATGAGTGTAGGAGCTACTTTGAAAAATGAGTGGGAGCAGTTCAGTCTAACTATGTATTCAAATGTTTTAGGTTTAAACACGTGGAATTTTCCTGATTTAAGTTTTTTGCCTGGAATTTATTAATGCCGCTTTCTTTGTAGAAAATCCTCCTGATTCTTCACGGGACTCTGTTCCCTCCACACATGAAACCCCCAGCAAGGCAACAAAGTTTGAAAACGGCTGTGATTCCCTCAGTCTGATAAAAGATGCAGTTGTAGTTTTGACTAAGCTCCCGGAATATAAAATCGGCGCGCTGAGACCCCCAACACCTCCGCAGTTCTACAGTGAAGACGAATCCTTCAGCAGCTCGGATTCAGACACACAGTGGGAATCGGAGGAGGATTCCAGCGATTCAGATTTCTGGGTCATAAACAGCAAACTTAAATATTCAAATTCCTCTAATTGTGACCTGATTAGGATGCCAACGTCCAGTCACTACTGTAATGGTAAGACCATATATAAAACTGCAAGAACTTTAAAGAAAATACTACAAATTTCTGAAGTACTTTTTATTTACTGCACTGCAGTAAATATAACCCCTCTGTCAACAGGTATTTCCCTTTGTTCACGTGATAAGATCCGCCCCGACTTACCCGATGAAGAAATTAATGTCGACATGATGGTCATTGCCCGTAGAAGACCTATGAGGTGGCAACGCGGTAAAATTGTGGAAATTATTACAAAAGGTGAGATGCAAATTAAAGGATTATATTTGGCTGAAAATAGAAAAAAATCATGCTTGATACTCTGAAAGTTAAAATATGGAAACTAAAGATTTGAGGTTAGAAAATGTAAATATTTGCATAACAAGCTACTAACACTTTCTAGAGATAAAAAAAAACAAAAAAAAACATTTAATCTTGTATAACAGTTGCCTAATCTTACCGAAAACTTATATTATGGTAGATCAGAAGAAAACAGATTTTCGGTGTCTCTGGTCAGGGCTGATTGGGCTGAAAACCAGCCAAGTTTTGACCTACCCCAGCTTCATTTTCCAAGGCTTTTCTACCTTCAAACGTAAAAGAATGCCACAGAAAACTTTTACCAAATCAAAACTGAACCCTTAGTTACCACCTAATGAGTTCAGCCACAGTGGACAGTTATTTAACTACTGTGGACTGTTGTAAATTCATCTCAAATCGCTTCCAGTGTTGATGCAGCCATGACACCCTGATGCTTGTTGCTGTATTTTTCACAGATCTCAAGAACAGTGTTGTAGGGGTTATCTCCGATTATCTCTAATTTAACTACTTTCCACACTGCATACCCTGTTTTTTATCTATTGTGTGGGATTTAATCAAATCGGCAATCTCTACTTAATTTTAACATCTACTAGGCATCAACAATAGAAGTAATTATAATTTATTGAAGCAGTAATGGTTTAAATTAAACTATTTTCTCCACTATGTTTTACATTAATCTTCAAACTTCAATAAATGCAGCACAATTGGACTGAAAAAGCTTTATATTTCACTTTGTAGGTGGAAGTGTAAATTATTTAATTAACATTAAAAAAAATATTAGTTTGTTACGTTTGACTAATAGGAGTAGATGTAGCCTCTCACGACTGAGGTCTATGTGAAACCCAAACACACAGACCAATACCTACTTTTCGATTTCAAATCCTAAATAGAACTGAAGTCAAGTGTATTCATGTAGCACATTTCACCAACAAGGCCATTTAAAGTGCTATGTATTGTGACTAAAACATTAACAGAACGAGCAAACAAATAAGAACTGTACAGTGGCAAAACAAAAAGAGGCAATGAAAAACCGCAATCCAGACTAGAACTTATAATGTTCCAGTGATTATTGATCAAAGGAAGTTAGATTCAAGGTAACTCTGTGCTTCAGCAGTTTGCTCTTCATTAGAGGGGGATACAACCTGAATGCTGCTTCCTCGTATTTGGTTCTGACTTTGGGGAAACAGAGTAACAGGGACAGCTCGGTACTCCCTTATTGCCTTCTCCGAGTGGAAAAATTGCTTTAAGAGACCATCTAACCAGTCCACATTCAAATCCAGCGTTGATTCTTCCGGAGAAGAATGAAGAAAGAAGCTCCATGGCAGTAGAAAGACAAAGGGCTGTGGGAATTGACAGAGTAGGGAGGGAGAGATGAAAAGAGTCTGTCCTCACTGAGAGCCAGATGACATAGATAAAGCAGATGGTTTGAGAGCAGAGTGAAAGAAGCAATCAAACGTGAAAAATGAAAAAACAACTTTGAACAGAGGCGGTAAATTCTGGTTCCATCTTCCTAAAATCTACATCGTAGCCTTGACTTGTCTCCCCAGGCAGGTATTTTGAGACGTGACCCCCAACAGCACATGCTTGACTTTGTTTTCTTTCAGATCGTCAGTATCAACGACCCATACAGAGAATTGAATAGAGGGTAGGGCTAGAGTTTCATGCAACCTTGATGCCCCAGGTCTGTTGTTCTTGATTAATTTTTAAGGGCGCTTTCACATGGTACGGGAGTCCGTACTCGGGTACGGTATTTGGTCAAAATCCACTTATTTCGTACCATGTGAACGCAGACTGTACCGTGCCAGAATACGGCCAGAGAGACCTGCCTAGGAGGTAGTATCCGAGTCCAGGTACGAGCGGCCACGTATCATGTGAACACAACCCGTACTCTGGCCGTACTCAAGACAATAGACGCGCACCATGCGGAAATGACGACACCGCCGGCCGAAATTACAGAATCACCTCGCGACCATACAAATACCAAAACAACGCGATTCAAGCATCCCACAGCAACACAGCAGATTACAAAACGGCGAGTTTACTACGACACTCACCCTGTAGATGGCTTCAGGTAGCAGCTGACCAGTAGACCAGTTTGTTTACATTCTAGGCTGTCGCTCGTTTTATGACGTCGGTACTTCTCACTCCCTTGTTTGTTGGAGAACTAAGACTTATTTGTATGCCGCCACCTGCTGTTTATTTGTAGTAAAAGACTGGATCGCAATACGGTCAGAGATCCGTGACATGTGAACAGAAAAAATTAGCATTTTCTCTGGCCTTTTTCTGTTACGGCCACACATGTGAAAACGGCCTAAGTCTGATCATTACAACTTAAGTTTCAGACCTGAAGAAGTCCTTTGGATGAGAGGTAAAACGTCAAGATAACCGGAGAAGTTCAGTTGCCTTGGTTTACTTGCCTCAAGATTATGTGGATGGCTGAGAATCTACACGAAAACAATATTTCCTGCTCGTAACACCTTTCGATTAGAGGCTATTCCTTTCTCCTTGTGTCATGCCTGTATCTAGGGTAACTAACTAGTCTGGGCTTTCTTCTGTCGCTAAAGTTCTTACTAACATAATACCTTCTAGGGTTTTCTATGAAAAGGTAACATTCATTTTGAAAATCATGTAGAACTTTCCACACGTTTGGGTTCGGCAAGATAAAAAAAAAAAAAGTGTTGATGAGCTGAACAGTTTTGAATCTATTATTGGTCTCCCCTAACAGACGATGGGCGGTTAAAGTACAAAGTCAGTTTTGAAGATAAGGGAACATGTCTCGTATCCGGACACCATATTGCTTTTGACAGCAGGCCGAAGGTGGAGCAGCTGTATATCGGCGCCCGTGTGGTGGTCCGCTGTCAAAATAACAAGTACCGATTCCGACCCGGAATTCTGGCAGAGCTCCCCAGCCGAAAAAACCAGTTCAGGTATGTATTTTAATAAAATAAAAAAAATATCCTTAAAAACTATAGTGAAAATGCTCTGTTTGTTTGACTTGGATTTATTTGCATTTCCCAGATTTTTGATGTTCATGGATGATCATACACCAGTGTATGTCGGACTTCCTTTATTTCATCTGGTGTGCAGACCATGTAAGTTTACAGCGATCCTCACTCATTAACTTTGATGAAAACTAAAGGTTTTGTCATGATATCCACCACAATCTTCTCTATCATGTAACATCCATCCGTCCATTTTCTGAACCGCTTAATCCTTAAGGGGTCGCGGGGGGGCTGGTGCCTATCTCCAGCTGTCAACAGTCGAGAGGCGGGGTACATCCTGGACAGGTTGCCAGTCCATCACAGGGCCACATAGAAACAGAATGTGACGAACCCACAACCTTCTTGCCTCAAAGCAACACTGTGCTACCGTGCAGCCTATCGTATTACAGTCTACAAAAAAAAAAAATCAGTAGGAGAATTATAGAAAGATTCTTGCTTGGTGATTGTTTTTTAATTTTTTTAATTGATGGTTTAAATTGGTTAAATAACATCTACAGTGTCTTTCAACCCTGCTTAATAAAGCACACCGCCCTACATGTGTTACGTTTCCCTTCAGCGCACCTCTGTTTTAGGTGTTGACTGATTAACAGGCCTTTTCTGAACGGCTATCAGGCTTGTTAAGGTGGGGAAATATCTAAAACACAGATGACATTTTCCCAACTAATACTGTTGTGAAGTAGAGAACATATTTCACTTTTCATTCATGAATTGTTAAATTACCGTGTGATCCCTCCACTGACGCTTAAATTTCAATTGGAAGCATCGTGGATTGTGATATAACTTTAGCTCTTTATCTACTTCACAGAAACATGTTCATACAGTAGCAAACCCTGATTTTTGTTTTGTTCTTTTTCCAACAGTGGATGATGTTTTGGATGACGTTCCAGATGGCGCACACAAGTGTTTTATGAGACAGTACCTCAAGGACTGGCCGTACCCTCATTTAAACAAGTATAGAGCTGGACAGAGCTTTAATGTGGAGTTAAATGGAGTTATGCAGATGTGTGAGGTTGTTGTAATCGACTGCAGCTTAATGCAAGTTGTTTTTCAGGTTAGTATTATTTCTTTTCCCTGTTTTTGGACATGGTTTTACACTTTATCATGCAACCTAACATATTTATACTAAAATGAGTATAAAAGACCAAACTGAAGTGTAGGAATCAAGGACTCGGCTCATTAATTTATTTATTTATTTAAAGATGTGACACCAATGGCTTGTCACCTGACTTGCACTGTTTACTTGAAAAGACTTGGTATTTTCTACTATCAGAACTTTAGGGTTATGTTACCGGATCTTTTATCTGACTGGGTACATCTGTTGGCTTGCTCCCCTAAGCCATCGTGTCTCCATTCAAAAGGGGCCCTTTAAGGAATTAGCCAAGACGTCACCATATCAAGACTCTCTTAGCAGTGAGCAGCAAAAGTTGGCCACACCAGCAGAAATAAGTGATCGAGATGGAAGAAGCCGGGGTGGCGATGTAATTCTGTTTACTATGTTATAAACTGCTTCATCATCAACTCTTCTTATTTTACAAAGCTGTTTGTTTGGTGACGTCTGCTCCTTTCCCTCTGAATTACAACCAATCGGTGCGACTTAACCCCAGCTTCCGCTGAGTGACTCTACAGGGCCATTTCATAGTACTTGTCCAAAAGTACTCGGTTGGTTCCTGAAAGGGCTCCGAACACAGCCCTGTTGACCCAGCTCAATGAGGTGGACACAAGCACATACCTTAAACTTGGGATAAAATTAACCCAAAAGTTCTGATGGTGGGAACGTGCCTAAAATGAAAAGTTTTAAAGACCCATTATTTCAAAATTGCACATGTTTTAGTTATTTCGCTAATTGTGTATCAAAAAACAGATAGTTCGCCATCAAGAAAAGCCACTGCTGTTTCTTTCTTCATTTGTTTCTCCTTCATGTGTGTGATGCATTTTAATTCCACATGCATTTTCTGCGTTCATTTTGACGTCCAACTGCTTTGTGCGTTTCATTTTTCTTTTCTTCAATTAAGTGTGATTTGTTTGTCTAGCATTAGCACCCGGCAGCACTTGCACAGCTAAATAGTGAAGTCAACTGTGATGTAGGAAATCATACCAAATTTTTCTTTACCCTGAGCATCTTTAATCTGCTTTAGTTTAAAACCTTCAATACCAAGACAATTCAAACTTGGACTATTATGCCTTAATGGCAGAATTATTAAAACCAACTCTTACTTTATATTAGCTGCTCTTAATGGGCGCAAGTTGTATTCCATGGAGCGGGGATCTAAGGTGACTTTGATCAACAGCTGATGTTTTTTTATATCAAGAGTTATTGATGGTGATAGTTATTTTTAGGGATGACGATACCACTTCTTTCAAACAGATACAATATTTAAATTGGAGTACTTGCCGATCGAGAGTACCAATGCCAATAATACTACCACATAAAAAAAATGCAATAAATTGGAAGAGAGGTTCTTTTCCTGCTTGACACAACAAATGATGGTGAATTAGTAAAAAATAAATGACAAAAAAACAAAGATTTCAAGTAAAGAAAAAAAATCTGTGGAATTATTGCAGAGTTTCTCCATTTTAAGTATCGGTTCATGGTATCAGTTAACTTTAACCGATACCGATGGGAGTACATTAGATCGGTATCAGCCCCAATAATCGTTATCTGTGTATGTGCACCCCTAGTTGTTTTAATTCAATAGGCATAGTAGGTGTAGTCTAATGCCTTCTGGCTTTAAAGGGATATTCCACTCCTAAGTAAAATTTTCCGTTCCCATATTTCCCAGTTAGTAGTTACATCCCTTTAAGATGATCAGACTTGCTGTATAATTTAAAGCATTATTTTGCACGTTCTAAAAAAGAACAACAATCCAAAAAACAGCCATTCATCTAGGCTAATCCCCATTTTCCTTCATCTTAAATCCGCCTCTAAGGATCACTAATGTTCATTCAGGGGGAGTCAGCGAAACAGTGCAACCTAGAGTCTGTCAGAAGAATTAATTAAAAATAAAATTCAGTCATCCAACCTCTTTTTCAATTTAGCATTTTTGATCCAAGACTGCAATTGAAAATATCAAAACTTTTTTGTTTTTTTTGTATATTTAAAAATAATATAAAGAATCAATCATAATTATTTATTTTTTTGATTACTGCTTGTTAATCTATAACGGAAAGACGGAATGTTGAACAGATTATTAAAATACACAGTTAAGTTCTATATATTATTAACGTTGTTAAATAATTATTCTAAGGAAAAAAAGATTGTCAAGTTCATTCACTTCTCCTTGATCACCATGTAGTACAGCTGCCCATAGCTTCCAATATTTCATCTACCTTGCAGCAATCCGTCATACATAGAGCAAAAAACTCCCTTTGAACAGGAAGAAACCTCCAACCAAACCTGTCTGTTTGAACGGGCAGCTTCACCGACAGAGTGAAAATTAGAGAAGACATAACATACACACGAGAAACGGGAGAACGTATACAGGACATCATTCTAAGAACGGCAAAATCAGAGAATGGTATCGGTTCTTATCTTGTTTGGTCCAGATGCATGAAAAAGAATAACTACAATTTGTGGGCTGACTCTGCCTCGGGTGGTAAGAATTCGTCCCGCTCAGAAGGTCTCAGTCATTGTTCTTTTGGGCAAGGCACTTCACTCGGTTGCCTGCTGGTAGTGGTCAGAGGGCCTGGTGGCGCCTGTGTCTGCAGCCTCCCCTGTCAGTGTGTTCCAGGGAAGCTGTGGCTTGCCATCATCAGTGTGTGAATGTTTGTTTAAATGGGCAAATTACTGAATGGATAGTGGTAAAGCGCTTTGTGGTGCTCTGACTGAAAAAGCGCCATACAAATGCAGGCCATTTGCCATTTAAAACCAAATCGGAGATTTGTGAAATTCTATAAAGGCCATTTTAATACTACTCCATGGATCAAAAGGTTCACAAATCGCATAAAGGGTTCACAAGGTTTTTTAATTTTTTTTTTTTTTTTTATGTTTTAACTTATTATTTTATAAGCAATTAAATATAATTTTAGTTTTTGTCTCCAATGCCTTTAATTTTGTGTTCCTAACATGTTTTTCTGTTTCAGGAAAATCAGCGAAGGGAGTGGATTTTCAGAGGCTCCATGCGACTGGAGCACATTGCCAGGCTGTGGGAAGAGAGGAACAAGCTAGAGTCCAAGGATGACTCTGACTCTGATTAATTGATACGTACAGGTATATGTAAAATAATATAGAAATTATAAATATATAAAGGTACATCGGAGCGATGCATCCTTTTATTTGTTTTGCTTTCATAGAAATGTCTGAGAACATTTAAGCCCAAATGAAATTAATGTTAAAGGACTGAAAAGTAGCTACCTAAGCACATCTATCACACCATCTTCTTTTTCCCCTTACTTATCAATGAATTGTATAAATGTACTGAACTTAATTAAATGTAACTGGTAAACAGTCCCACAGATTCCAGAGTATGTTTTCAGAGCTTAAACCGGGGACCTGGAACTTCTGTTTGGCCAACCTGATTAATTGATCATCTAATCCACCATCTGAATCTCATCTGAACACTGTTCATTACAGCATGAATTTAAAATGAAATGTAAATATTTCCAAATGGCTGAATTTGTCTTTCTCGTGAGCGAGTGAAAAGTGTAACGGCCTTTCAGACAGCTGACCGGCAGCATGCAGCAACCGGTGGAAGCACTGCATTATGCTGCTTGATACAGTTAAAAAAATCTAAACTGACTTTTTTTAATTTATTTTTATCTTGGCATACGTCCATTCTGGAACCAGCCCATGCCCAAATCTGTGGCACAAATGTACCAGTTGGTTTAAATAGCAGTGAAACGAGTGTCTAATTCTGGACTGAATGTAAAAACTGGTGTTCCACCCAATCTGCTCTACATAAGCTCAAAAACAGAGCAGTATGTAGTTCCTCTTTGGTGTCCCAGCACAGTACAACATTATGCATTGTTTAAGACAGCTTTGCTTATAATATGCCTACTTTGTTGATGTTATACTCTGACTTTTTTCATTATGGTATTTGAGTCTTAGTTTTTCGTAAGCTGTTAAATTGTTCAGGGTTGTTAACTAATCATTTTATTTTCCAACTACTGAATTACTGACGAGTAGTCTGTCCTTAGCCTATCGTTAAAATATTGGGCTTTTCCTATTGAAATATAATTTGTCAAAATACTATTGGTCATTCTAAATATATAGTGTGCTCAAAAAGACATGGGCAGTGTGACAATATGTTGTCAAAAGTATTTGCTCATCTGATTTGAACTGTAGTGAAATTTTATTCTTCATCCCTACAGTTCATGATGTTGGCCCTTTGCAGCTCTAACAACTCTTCTGGGAAGGCTTTCCCAAACTTGTAGTAGTGTTTATGGTAATAATTGACCATTCCTCCAGAAGTGCATTCCTGAGGTTAGACAGTGATGTTGGGCAAGAAGGTCTCTGCACTAATTCATCCCTGAGGTCTTCTATCAGGTTGTCATGTTGGATCAGACACAGCCACCTCGAAACAGTTTCCAGAAAGCTTGGATCATGAAATTGTCCAAAATGTTTTGATCGTGCAGTTTTCGTAGAGCCCAACTCGTGAAAAACAGCCCCACACCTTAATCCCCTCTGCACCAAATTTTGGATTAGATACAGTGCCGTCGGGCAACTGCCAAACCCAGACTCGTCCTTTGGATCGCCACATAGGGAAGCGTGATTCTTCACTCCAGAGAACACATCTCCATTGTTCTAGAGTCCATTGCCGGCATGTTTTACACCCAACACCATGCATTGCACTTAAGACGCATTCACACCGGCCGGCGCATCCAGGCAGCAAAACGGACGAAAGTTGATGCTTTAAAATTAAAACTAAGCTGTTTGCAAACTTTGTGGTCCGCGTTGGTGCATCACATCATTGGGTGGATGGGGATTTCTCTGTTGTTTCTCTGTTATTTCTGCACTTTCCCTCCCTCTGCTCTTCCTTGACTCGTAATGCATATTTAGTACCGTAGTTGCCCTAACAAGGTTTGGCTAGCGTTAGCTAACATAACAAGAAAGTTAAAAGAAAATATTTAACTGCTTACCTGACACTCCAAGGTCCTCTGATCGCTACCGCCAGCATCTCCTCCTGTCCTGTCTCAGCTACTGCCACCGGTCATCTCGTTCTCAGTTTCCCCCGCATTAAGGAGCTCTAGCTGGAATCTCGTCGCTGTTTGGTTGCTGCTCCATGTTTGCTGCCCAAATTTTAACTTTTCCCACAGTGGGAAGTGTGAGAAAAGTGCCCACATGCACGACACAGTGGGTCGTGCACAGTGGGTCGTGCATGTGGGCACGCAGCTGCTGTGCCCACATGCACGACTTGCCGCTGCTTGACGCCCACTTGCTGCGTAGATACCACAGACTTTTAATTTAATCTAGCTGCCCTGCTGCCTGGACACGCTAACCGGTGTGACCATGGAAACCCACTCCATGTACCGTTCTTAAGATAATCTGATGACTACTTGTAATTTGGAGGTCTGTAATTTTTTGACTCCGTAGAAACCTGCTAAACTCTAGTCACTGTGTGCCCCGCCATACAGTTACGTAGTCATGAGTTGCTCTTTTTCCAAATTGCTTCTACTTTTTTTTAAAACCACTGATGGTTTGCGCTTGAATAATTGGTTGTGATGAAAAAGGATTGGACTTATTGCACAGATGGCGTCTGTGATTAAACACCTCAAATAGTATTTAGCGGTCACGTCTTCATTCTTCTTGTCCAGCTTTAGAAGAACAAGTAAATGCAGTCCCTCAAGGCTAGAATGTCCAGTAGATATCTCACTGCTGACATCTGTCACCCCGGTGATTGGAGACATCTCTATCGGACACATCTCTATCAGAAACATTATGCTAGAAGAACTTGACGTCCTAACCTAGATGCTTTCACTAATACAGAAAATGCATAACATATTCCCGATTACCTAAGAAATATTCCGATCAAGTGACTTGGTACGGTATTATGTTGGAATACAATGTATGGAGGAGTGTGTATGCCATGATGCTGGGCTTTACACGCCCATAGCCACTGGAAATGCATGAATTCAATGATTTGCAATAGTGAGTAAATTTGTGCAAAATAGTATATATAAACAAAAGCAGTCTTTTAAAAGAAGTTGCACATACCAAGTCACAGATGCTTTCAGCCATGATAGATTTCCTTTAGTCTTTTTTTTCCCTTTACAATTGAAGATATGCAGCCCGGCTTAAAAAAAGAGGCACAAACAGCCAAAAAGGTTTTTTTTCTTGAACAGCCTTTAGATTCGATTGCGCCACATGTTCGCTTTGGTTTTGTATCTGTGAGCTTCTGCCATATCGCAAGACTTTTCATTGATGTTGGGAGTTCGACCACTCTGCGTCAGCACATCCTGAAGCTTCTCAGTTGGGTTAAAGTGTGATCAAAAACTATATCTTCTTCTACCTGAATCTGACAATTTCAGTGTGATGATTCCTTGCATTGTCAACTTGGAAAATTAGCTTACCATGAGGGAAGGAAAATAAATGTATTGATGTAATAGCTTTGTCATTCAGTTTATTCATTGACCTCATTCATAAGCAAACTGCTGACCAACAGCAGATCATAGCATTGCCCCCACAGGCTTGTACAGTAGATGGTTGCATCACTTAATTTGGCTCTCCCCTTTCTCTGATCCACCCATCAATCTAGGACAGGGTAAATCTGGACTCGGACTACATGATGACCTATCGTCTTGCTCCATTGCAAACTGAAGCTTTTTTCTCTGGCTAACCTGACTAATTAAGCCCGGTTTATGCTTCTCTGTTTTGACGGAGACGGATTGACGGAACGCCTTTATCAGTCGACGCAAGGGCTCTTCGTCACCTACGCAAGAACGCATGGAGTATAGACCCAATTTTTAACTATGCGTCAACGGCAACGAAGAGCGTATGCCTGTGACTGGTCATCAGCAACAGTCAGAGATCGCATCACCAGAACGGTGCTCTGTAGTTACTGCAATCAGTAGTTAATGCAGCGTTTGGCCACTACATGCTTTATACTGCAAGGATAATTGATCTAATCTGTTCTTTTGGCAATTTGAACACAAGGTTTTGGAAAACAACAAAAAAGGCTGCTGTGTTTTTTTTTTTTTCATGTGTTTTTTAGAGTATTCTATGAGCTAAACTTCTATTACAAAGCTTTACAGCTTAATCAAAACTTACTTTCTGTCTTTCATTGCTCCTAGGGAGAAATGCGTTCACAAGCCTAGAAAAAAACTGGAACGACGCTGTGATAGTAGGCAGAGACGCGATGAATTACCCCCCCCCCCCCGCTTTCCTGGTCCAGCTACGCTGAAAAACTATAGAGATTGGAGAGGAGAAAACGGACTACTATAAACGAAAAAAGGTCTGCGTCTGAGTGCAAATTCGTGGTCTGAGAAGCATAAACTGGGCTTTAGGGGTTTCATATTATGGGTGTGAGAATACCATTTCACTATTAAACATAGACCTGAGTTCTACTGTTCTTTGATTCTATTTCAAACAAGAGATCTCCAATCACAATCATTCAGGTTTTTACCTCAACCACTTTCTCCCTCAAGGACAGTTAACTTAAAAAAAAAAAATCAACAAGGCATTGACCGTTCTTAACCCAGTTTAAGTAGCTTATTCAATTTTCATAGATTATTTCTCTGCTTGATGCCAGTGATTTGACCCTGAAATAGAGTAACACGTTTTCCACAACCACAGGAAGTGTTTTTTTTAAAAACATGGTTATTTAATGAGTCGCTACGCATTGAATCAGTTGGGGTTAAATACGTTGTTGCCAGCTGAAAGATGCAGTAACTATCCAATATGAGTCTCAAATCTATTTGCTTATTTAAATCAATTTTGTTTTTTTTCTTGGCCAGGCAGTGTGTGTTTATACTAAATATACTTCTTTGTGAAAGATTTCTAAAGAGTAAGGAACTGTTTCACTGAAATGTGGTAACATTTATCTTCAAACCACATTTGTTCAGTAGTATTGACTAGCATGATTTTAGTCTTTTTTTATGTTAATTGACAAACCCATTTTATTTGACTCAACTGGAAAGCCTCCACCCCTTTTTTATTTTGTTTTTGATTAATATTCAGGCCTCTTAACATTATCCCACATGAATGTTTACAGTGTATAGTGTCATTCATTCTTTGTATTCACCTGTGACTAAATATTTTGTAAACTTGGTTCTTGGTCATTTCTATTTACTCACCCCTAATTTCCAAAGGCTGGCAATAAAACTAGTTTCTTACACAATTTTGTCTCATATTTTACTTGGTTTTATATCTTCTGTGTACTGCACATATACAAATATTCTGGCGATTTTGAAATGTAGTCTCAGCTGAGTGAAAAGTAGGTCTGAAAGATATTTTCTGATCTGAAAACGATTTTTGGTTTTAGATAAATCTTGAACATTTCAGGATCAAGCCATGTTGGAGCTTTTCACTGGTCTATAATGCATGTTCAAAATACATCTGAGGTCTGCTCTTTAAAAAGTGATTTTTTTTAGTTTGGGAATAGAAGATTATGTGAGCTTCCAATAACCTCAAACCTCAAAAAGCTTCTGTTATATTTCTCACTTTGTGTCGGATTGCTCTTCTTGACTTGTTTATTTGACTTGGACACCCAGTGATGTCAAAGTTCAACCAATCCAACTTGAACAGTGACCCTCAGATGATAAAGTAGGTTCGTATGTCCTGGAGTAACCCACCAAAAGTCTGTTGTAAACTTAATTTTTCTGAAACCTGTGATGTTAGTTTTTAACATCTTTAGTCATTAAATCAACAGCGTTTTGGTTTAAACTCACAGTTAGGTGATCCCAAAAATGCATCATGACATATCCTAAAATTTTTGCAATGACCCCCAACTCCAATTAAAATTGTTGGGACTCTACTTAAGTCAATCTAAAATAACAAGGCTGCAACAAATGTCAATTAAAAATAACCACACAGCAAAAGTATTAGGAATAACAAAGTAGGGATGAATGGTTTCGCAAAGACTAAAATAAGAAATTAGGAAACTGTCAAATTAAGTATTGTGGAAAGGACTGATGTTTTAATTAGAAATTATTAAAAGAATGTTAAAGATTCCACACAATAACTACAGAAAAAAAAGGCATTAGAGTAATCAAAGTAGAATACAAAGAGCATGCTAAACTTTTTTTATAAAAAATGGGAGCCATTAAATTTACAGACTTGCAAATGGTAGCCTAGTTCAAGTCAAAAATAATTTACTTCCTAATAAAAAAATGACATTTTTATTGAAAGGGATGGTGAATGTAACTTGAGCGAAAATTAATTTAAAAATTTTTATTGTTAGACTGAGGTTAAGAAGCATTTGTATTTCAATAGCAGGGGTTATATATGGAACAGGAAAGTTACTAGAAGAAGTAAAACTGAATGAAATGCATTTTCAAAAGAACCGCTATCAATCCTCAGCCTACCGCAAAAGCATTGCAGGGGGGGCTGGTGCCCATTTCCGGCAGTCAACAGGTGACAGGCGGCGTACACCCTGGACAGGTTGTCAGTCTATCGCAACATAAAGAAAGACAGAACAAAAACAGAAAAAACTATACACACACACCTCAGGGCAATTTGGAGAGACTAATTAACCTGATAGTTTTTGGACTGTGTGAGGAAGCCAGAGTACCCGGAGGGAACCCACAAATGCACACAAAGCAATTTTAAGAGTTTAAGTTTAAGGTTTAGAGCCAAAAGAACAAAAAAAGTCATTTCAGAATGCTGACTTTAGTTTGAAAAATCTAAATGCTGAGATTAAAATTCTGCCTCTTTACTTCAGAATTCAGACATTCATCTGACAACAACAAAAAAATTCATTGGATATTAAAATATTAAATTATTTTATTTATTTTTTATTGGCTCTTATCAAAAACAGTTGGGTTTTTTCTGGAAAGGACACGAGTTTTGAAAACTATTTTTTAGTAACATTCCGGTTAACGCTCCATACCAGTTGGTGGCGGTAATGCACCAACTATGCACTTACAAAGTGCGAGTACTTCCCCCAAAAGAAGGAAGAAAGAAGGCGGTACAGTTAACTTTTGGAAAAGCTCCTTCACGGGTAAGATGTTTATAATCGGGTTTATTAATGCCGCGCAAGGTGCCGTCGTAGTAGAAAGATATTTTTAGCGGTAGCAAGCTAAATAATTTCAGGCCAACGAAACGGGAATGGGAAATTATACCCACGAGTAGAGATGCTAACGGCCTCTCGCGTCTTAACAAATGTCTGTTTGTAACGATTTGTTGTAGAGTCAAATAATAAAACCAAATTAAAGAGACTCGGATATTCAACGAAGTTTTCAGTTTTTTAGTTATTGAAAGTGTTAAAATTATTACTGATCAGGAGATGTTTTTATTTATTTTCATTGGTATTGTTTCCATTTTTCCTTTACAGTGAAACTACGCTCTGCTTATTGCGCTCGCTAGCAATGTATGTGCTAAATTCATTGTGAACTTTTAAATTTGTGCTTTAGAAATTAGTCAATCCAACTCAGTTGATTTACATAGCGCCAATTCACAACAGATGCCATTCCAAGACACTCATTTCTGTATAATTAAACAAACATTCCAATCACTTCAAAACTTTCCCATTTAAGTAATCAAAGCACACTTCGTCAAGTCATTGACACAGAAAGAACAAAAGTAACCGACGTGAGAGCACTTTCTATTTTAAGAAATTAAAAGGTGGAAGATCGGTCACTGGGAATATTATCTGAGTCGATGTCCCCTATCCAAGCAGGGCATTGTAGCTGTGGAAAGGATCTGAAAGAAGTTTTGAGCTCATGAAATCGGAGTAAGGAAAATATTACTGTTTTTTTCCCCCACCTTTTAAAAAAAAACACTATTTTGCAAAACGTATTAGCGCACCCATCTGAATAATTGAGTTTGAGTGTGCCATCAGCAGATGCTGCGGGACATATTCATATATTCATACCTCCAAACTTCATATGGCGCTCAGATCAGCGCAAGAACATCCCAGAGAGGGCTTCGGAATGAGTTTCCGTGTTGTAAAAGCACGCCTCCACTGGACTGTAGAGCAGTGGAGAGCTGGTCTCTGGATTTAACTCCTGCACATCTGTCTGGCAAACCAAGGGTCCAGTCTGGCTTTGGCAGCTGCCTGCAAGCTAGGTCCTCTCCTCCAACTTCCCTGTCTGAAATTACCAATGGCCTTCTTGAAGATTGGTTAAAAACTACAAATAAACACACTTATAAACCTTGTAGAAAGCGTTCCGAGTATGGTTAAAGCTGATATATCTGGAAAAGGTAGAGCCCAACATCATAATATCTACATGAATGTAGGCGAGTGGTAATATGATGTAGATCAGAAGTCCCTTACCCAGGTCCTTAGGGCCGACTGTCCTGCACGTTTCAGTTTTTTTTCTCTGCTATTACAAACCTTGCTTGAATGAATGTGTGATTAGCAGGCTTCTGCAGCAATTGTAGGGAGGCAAGGAAACTAATGCAATGTTCTGAAGCAAGTTGGCTGGAGCAGGGACGTGTCTAAAACACACCTCTGTTGTTGAAGTATATAAGTTGAAGTTCTCAGTTAAAAATCAGTCAATTTGGCACATTCAGTGTTCATTCAGGCATTCTTATTTTGTTTTTAATGCCTTACAGAAACCAACTTGCGTTTCTCCATTTTCCAGCAGTAATATTTCTTACATTGAGTTAAGGATTGTTCAGACGTAGGGCTTTGTTGGAAAAAAAAGAAGTGAAAAATCGATTCTGAATTGATAAAAGTTGTAAGAATCGAATCGATTCACAAGTTCAAAAATCGGTTTAATTGTGCAACATTGTTTGCCCCTTTTTTATAGCTAAAATAGGAATTAAAAACCCAGACACAAGTTTTAAGGCTTAGTTCTGAAAGTGTTAATATAATTTTTCCTGGTAAACTTTTACCCGAATAGAATTACAGACATATAATTAAGATAACAGCTAAAAAAAAAGAAAGACTTTTTTAATAGCACTGACCCATATTTATATCAAACTGGATCAGATTGAATGGGGTTGGATTGGATCAGATCGGGTCGTGTTAATCGATTGTAACTCTTGATATCAAAATCGAATTCAATTCTTGGAATTTGAATCGATACCCAGCCCTACTCAGACTTAGTAGAAGGAAACGGGGCGCTAGGTGCTATGCCAGTTTATCTCACTTCTGTTCTGTGCTTGGAAACCTTGTTGCAGTGAGGATGGATGGCGACGAGAGAGAGATAAGCAAAGAACAGCTCCAGAGCTGGATCAGGGATGAGGTGCACAAGGCCAGACTGACCTCTCCTGGTATTCTTAGGAACTACACTCAGCTGCAATCTCTGCTTCAAAGAAGGCAGACACAGGCTACCAGACTTGTAGAGCTCTGCCAGTAAGTATTGTCAATGTACTCGTTATTACTAGTACAGCTACTCGTTTTAAACTTTATGTTGCTATTTAGATAACATTTATTAAAGCCCTATTCTTAAACTCTTAGAAGATGGGTCCAAGCTGTGATTAATGTGGGATTTAACCAACGTCTTTCATTGTGTCAGGTCAAATGCCTTTTTTGTGGGCACAAACTTAGCATAAAAGCAGATCCTTTACTCATCAGCCTTTCCTCACCTGTCCTCTTTATCAAATCCTCCTTTCTCCAATGATAACTGGGGGACACCAACATAGAGAGTGTTGCAATTAGGGAAACACCAATCTACTTTTTTAGTTTCTGATAACGACACAGTTACCGATCCAAACACTGAATTTTACAAACCATGAGGAAAAGGCACTGGGGTTGCAATGATACCACTTTTTTCAAATTATGCGATACCGATACTTGGATCCGAGAACTTGCCGATACCGAGCACCAATGCCGACACTTCTACCACACCCAAAAATGCAATAAATCGGAAGACAGGTTCTATTTTCCTCTCTGCTTGTCACAACAAATGAAGGTAAATTAGACAAAATAAATATTATTTGATTTATTTTTATAAATTTTTTATTAAATGCAGGTTCAACATTTTAAGTGTTGGTTCATGGTATCTGTTAACTTTAACCAATATGATACAGTACATAAGAACGATACCCAATACTAGTTTTAGTATCCGTAGCTGTATTAGTCGTTTTTGGAAACGATGAAAGCAACAAAAAAACAGTGTTCTCCCACTCATTCAGAATGATAATAATAGTGACAGTGCTTCTTCGCATTTTCATCGCAGCTAAATGTTTCGGCTACCAATGGGACGGGAAACGGGAGCAACTGGAGAAGACTTCAGTTACATTTACACAAGTAAAGAGCATCATAACTTCTAAAAGACAAAGATAAGCATCATTAGAAAATCTTTCTTCCACCGGGAAGGTTCATTCTGAGTTTTAGGGTGCTATATTGTTCTTTAACTTTGGTATTATTTGAGTAGAGCACCATCGTCCGCTTATTTACTGTTTCTTGGACCTGTTTTGTCGCAGCAGGAGTTTTTTTTCTTACGATCTGAGGCTCTTCACTTTCCAAAAACTGCATATAGGGTGTAATTTACGAATCCATGTCACTTATATGCACTTCTTGTTTTATTTATTTAACTTTAATTTTATATTGTAGGTCTGTGATGGTGTTTGAAGACACGGTGAAAGAACTGTACTCTCTGTTGGGATGGGAGTACACAGACTTTGATTCTGACAGTGACGATGGTGATGAGCCCATGAGCTGTAGTAAGAGAGAAACCATTCCCCTCAAAAAAACTTCCATCTCACCCCACAGTGACGGGAAAATTAATTCACCCCCTTAAAGAATGATGCTTCTTTTCACTGATTCTTTTCGTTTTCTTGCTTTTCAGGACGTACTTTACCATTTTTGTTTGTATCTTCGGGGGATCATATTCGCAGACCTTCAACTTCCAGGGTCTCAACTGCTCACTCACCGACATCAGAAGACGAGAGAAGCATTTGTCAAAAGCGCCCTGCAGCCTTTTTAAACAAAGAAGCCGTGGTGGTTTTGAGTAAACTTACACCCTCTCAGGTTGCCTCTGCTATGGCTCCACCTTCTCCTGATGGCAACAGTACTAAAGACGCCATTTCAAGCTCTCCCGAGTCCGATATGCAGTGGGAACCAGATGAAGAGATGAGTGACTCATCAGAGGCTTCAGTCTCAGATTTTAGTACTGGATCAAACAAGAAGCGAAAAATTAATAAAAATGAGCGCAAATATGCAAAACTCACTCCTGCTTCCAAAAGAAGGCGAAATACTGCCGCAAAGACCAGGAAGGCAAAGGCAACATTGTCCGACGGCAAGAAATCCACTGACAGTGCATGTGTTGCCGCGGAAACATCAAGTTCACCCGCAACTTCGCCGGCTGATGCAGAAAGCGGCAAGCAAGACGCAGCAGCTCTTCGGTCCCACTCTAAAAAAACGTCAAAGGGGGAACAAGAAAGGGGAACAAAAAAGACGTCCTTAACCACTGCTGCAAAAACTGGGGTCAAAACATCATCCCGCGGAAAGACGACGGAAACGACAGCTCAGTCCAGCAACGCAAGCACAACATCCAAACCCATCATAACACAGTCAACAACGCCGCCGTCCAAAACAGTCAGCGCTGAAAGCAACGCTAAACGTAAGAGCCACAGGCTGATTAAACTCTCATATTGTTCCGAATGTTCTTTGTTAAATATGTTGTTGTTTTGCAGCAATATTTTACATTTCTTTCTTTTTTTGTCTCATTGGTTACATTTGCTTTTAACATTTCGTTCTTTTTTAATTGATCGTAGAGACCCCTGCCAGCCAACCGTCCTCCAATACGACCAATGCTCCTCCTCCTCCTCCTCCAAGCGTACCAAAAGAAGAAATCAAGTTGAACATGTTTGTCCTGGCAAGAAAGAGATCTTTGTGCTGGCAGCGAGGAAAAGTTGCAGAAATAATAACAAAAGGTAAAATGTTATGGTTGTAGACCGAGAAAAATCCCACATTACACTGGTTTACAATAACACTAACAGTGAGAATCAAATTTTTCTCATTTTTAAATACAATTTTCTGTTTTCTTTTTTTTTCATTTAGTACAAAGAGATTCCTCAAACCTCAGTGTATTTTGTTGTGAATTTATGTGATAAGCCAGCTCAAATGACTGCATAACTGCGAAGCAAAGAAAAAATCTGTTTGAGGGTGCCATTGCAGCTCTGACTGTGTGTTCTCGTCTTAAGGGTGGGACTTCTAAATACTAAAATGCTTACTGTGCCCCCTACGTTGCTTGTGGGGAAACTTGAATCTGAACTTATCGTGTCTTTCCTTCAGCATTGCCACTCTTCTATAAATACCAAATTTATGGATCTCTGTATCTCCTATGGACTTGTCGGTGGCTTCTCTGATTAATGCCCAGCCTGTTTAGCTGGGCCAGTCATGTCGTAGCTAAGTCATCCTCAATACATTTTCAGAAAATGGTTACTCCATCAAAGCTTGGGATATAAACATCTTCATGTGCTCTTTTCAGACCTGTCTGCTGTGTTCCTTGGTCTTCATGATTCTGTTTTTCCCCTAATAATCTCTAACAAACCTCGAAGGGCTTCACAGACCAGCTGGATTTATACTGAGATTGTTCGTATGACAGCAGGGGACTTTATTTATTAATAAGGTCAAATCTGAAGGCAGTTGGTTGCATTAGATTTTAAGAGTAAAGGGTGGTGGAATTAAATGAAACCTTGCTAGTACCAGGTTGGACCCCCTTTTGCCGTCAGAACGGCCTTAATCCTTTGTGGCATAGATTCAACAAGGTACTGGACACATTTCTCAGAAATGTTGCTCCCTATTGACATGATGGCCTCATGCAGTTGCTGCAGATTTGTTGGCTGCACATCCATGATACGAATCTCCCGTTCCACCACATCCCAAAGGTGCTCTATAGGATTGAGACCTGATGACTGTGGAGGCCATTCGTCTACAGTGAACGCATTGTCATGTTCAAGAAACCATTCTGAGATGATTCAAGCTTTATGACATGGCTGCAAGTAGCCATCAGAAGATGGGTACACTGTGGTCATACAGGGATGGACATATTTTCCATTTTTCTGACCATTCTTTGTAAAACCTAGAGCTGGTTGTCTGTGAAAATCCCAGTAGATCAGCAGTTTCAGAAATACTCACACCAGCCCGTCTGGCACCAATAACCATGCCACATTCAGTCATTTTAATCACCTTTCTTTCCCGTTCTGATGCTCCGTTTGAACTGCAGCAGATCATCTTGACCACGTCTACATGCCTAAATGCATCGAGTTGCCGCCATGTGATTGGCTGACTAGAAATTTGCGTTATCAAGCAGTTGTGCCTTATAAAGTGGCCAGTGAGTGTGTGTGTATAACCAGTTTTATTTATATAGCACACTTTTAACACAAGGCAATTCAAGGTGCTTAACATGATTACAAAAATGTGAAAATTAAAACAGAATTCCTAAAAGAAAGCAGATAAGTTAATGTTTGATTTAAAAGAGTTCAGTGATTCTGTAGCTTTGCATTCATCCAGTAGTTTGTTCCAGACGTGGGGAGCATACAAACTGAAAAAAATATATATATATTCATTGCATAAAGCTAAATAAATAATGTACATTTCTTTGTTTTTACACCTATACATTACTTTTTGCTTGCTTGTGGTTATAGCTTTGCCAAACTTAAAAAAGTCAAATTAGTGTGAACAGTATTAATCTTTTTTCATACCTAAAAAGTTTGTTTATTGTTCAGAAGTGCATCATGACTTTTTTTTCTCAGGCCAGCAGCTGTTGATCAAATCTGACTAACCACATAAATAGGAGTCTGATTTAGTGTCCAGCTCTTTTGTTGGCTCTTATTTCTCATACGGTATTAAAGGGGGTCCAGTGCATTTACTAATGCTATTTTAGGATTTAAACCTGTCCAAATTGCTTACACATACCCTAACCAAAACAAGTCTGAGCATCTTGGCTTTATTGTATAACTATCCATTTAACTCTGCCAGCCCTGAATGGGTTCAAGAGGATATCTGAAATCTAGCATCATATTGCTGTTTTTCTTCTCATTTCAGAGAATGGTAAGGTGAAATACAAGATCACTTTTGAAGGAAAGGGTAAAGTCCTTGTGTCCGGTCACCACCTTGCCTTCGACAGGATGCCTAAGGTGGAGGAGCTATCTATAGGCTCCCGTGTGGTGGTCAAGTCTCCAAGTGACGCAACGGAGTACCAGCCCGCTATAATGGCTGAGCTCCCTAGCCGAAAAAACCGCATGAGGTTTGAATGTCTTGCTGAGCGTAGAAACTTTATATTAAACCCAATAACTTCCCTTTATAGTAAGCAGAGTTTACTTAACCTGAACGAAAGCATCATTTGATGAAAATGTGTAATCTTTTCCAGATTCCTGGTGTATACTGACGACCACACGCCCATGTATGTTGGCTTACCATCATTCCATGTGGTGTACAGACCATGTAAGTTTTTGTCGACAAATTAAACAAGTTACGAACTTTGTTCATGCTAGAATATATTTAAACTTATTCTAGAATTGACTTAAAATTTTGGTATAAATTTACCAGAAAAAATATGGTATGAAAGCTTCTTACACAACTCAACTTTATATAAAATATATAGCTATTTTTTTCATTCATTTCCGGTCTTTGTGGGCAACGAAGGACTCGACGTCCTTCAAAGGAAGCAGACCCTAAATTTGGACAAAATCTCAGTATCATTAGTTGTGCCAGGATGAATGGGTCAAAGACACTAGCAAACTACCGTTAAAAAAAAAGCCGAAAACATGTAATTGATATGAACCAATTTAAAAAGCAATTCCGCTAAATACTAGGGAACGCTACAGCGGGGCAAAAAAGTTTTTAATCAGCCATCAGTTGTGGAAGTTATTCCACCCAAAAAGATAAGAAAGGCATGTAATTTTCATCATAGGTATACCTTAACTATGAGAAAACTAGAAAACATAATCCATAAAGACAAATTGTCTGATAAGTTCAAGCGTGTTCATGGCATGAGATAAATTACAGAACTAAAATCAGTTTAAAATCTGTGCCAAGACTTAAATCGATGCTCACAGAAATTTGCTATACTACCTGAAGGAGTTCTAGGAATTCTGTAGAGAAAAATTAGCAAAGATCTTTGTCTTTTTCTTTTTCAGAAAGGCTCTGAACTAATTGAGTCGTAAAGTGGTTCTAAAAATATTAATTCAGGGGCTTGGGTACCAATGCATTCCACAGTTTTGGGTAGGAATGTCCCGATCCAATCTCATGATCGGAATTCGGCCCCGATGACGTAGTTTCAGACCTGATCGGAATTGGATGTTACCTCCCCATCTGGACTTGGATATATATACCTGTCAATATTTAAATTCTGTGTAGGTGAGGCTAGTGGCTATCTCTACACCCAGGAGTTTAATCCCTATTCAATAGTGTTTATCTTTTATTCACTTTAAATCATATTCAATCCAAACAAGCTGTACAGAGGAAAATGAAACAGTTGCGCTTAGATTACACCTGCTGCCACTGAGGCTTCCTCCTCCACATGGAACCGTGATGCATGTCCTTGCATAATCAAATAGTATAGGATTGCTGCAGAGGTTGTTCTCATTAGTTTTAGGATTTTCTGACTTCTGATGGGGGTTTAGATGGTGTTCTGGATGCTTTATCCACGTGCTGCCACACTGGAGACTGGAATTACAAAGTTATAAAATAAGGAAATACTTTTCCATTAAAACTGATCAGAAGTCTGAAAGACTCAGAACGAAATGTTTCCTGATCCGTAAACTACGCTTCAGTGTCAGAAAAGCCTGTCGGACCAACATTCTTTGACTGCTTTTGTCTGTCACATCAAATTTCACAAAAATATGCTGTAGTTTGTGGTTGTAACATGACAAAATGGGGTAACACATTTCACCAATAAGTTCAGTTACAGTAAACTTCACAAATCTAACAAAATATCATATCCTTTTTCAATGGTGTTAAAGAATAACTCTGACAAGATTCTGAAATGATTAAATATAGTGAACCCCTTTTTTTCTTTCCTTTTTTGACAGTGGAAAATCCTTTAGACGACATTCCTGATGAAAATCACAGGGAATTCATGAAGGAGTATCTGAGAGTCTGGCCTTATCCACCTCAGACCCAATACAAAGTTGGACAGTCTTTGAAGGCTGAATATGAAGGCATCATGCAGAAGTGTGAGGTTGTCACGGTTGACTCCAGCTTGATTGAGGTCATTTTTGAGGTCAGTGTGCGTTTGTTGATCAATTATTTTGTAACAATTTTCACGTTTGAATGTAAAATGTTTCTGTTCATGTTTATCTTTAGATTGATCAACATAAGGAGTGGCTCTACCGGGGCTCGTTGCGCCTGGAACATATGGTCAATATGAAGTATTGCATTTGGAAGAACAAGGATGACAAATCAACAAAGAAACCATGTTAGTTGCAGCTAAAATCATTTGTTATATAATTACAATTTACTAATAGTAATAATGTGTTATGGTTTTTACCAGCAATAATATGATTAAATGAATTTGACTGCTGTCACCGTTTTGTCCCGTAGGTTCATTTAAATCAACACATTAGGCTGAGAAGTAATGTCTGGAAATTGGACAATATATTCCCAGATGGTATCCGCTGCGCCCATTTGCACCTTTTCACAATCTTTTATTTGATAATAAACAAGATTTTGCCAGTTCTCAGAAGATTAAAAACACATTTTACTATCCATTTTTTAAAGAAAAGTCTTACAATAATTTTAAGAAAACAGCACCTGTAGGCTAAGATAGGGTCAATGATATTTGGTAGCTATGGGTGGTTCTACCTCAATAAAACAGCTAAGGACTCTTTTGATTGTCTAAATAATTATTTCTATTTGTTTAATAGTGTAGTTGTGTGTTGTGCTCTGTATTGTTACATAAAAACTGTCTTGTTTTCCTCTAGAATGAGAAGAGGTGTGTGTTATGTAAAGTTTAAATAAAAATGTGAGACATGCAAGCTGTTCTGCGTGGTCTTAAGATGCATGTTATTTTAATATAGTGTCTAGAAAAAGTATTCCCCCTTTTGATTCTACAAATTTTCTACAAGTTTGACTTTTTTTATAATCAGAAAGTTATACTAAGAAATTCCTTAATGTCAGACTGAAAACTTATTTCTTCAGTTATGATGAGTAAAAATGGTCATAAAAAAAGTGATTGCATGGATATTCACCCCCTTTTAAAATGACCTAAATCAACAGAGTCCAGCCAACTCGTGCCAGTAGTCTCATAAGTGGAATGGAGATCAACTGAGTCCAGCAAATGTGTCTCAGGTGATTGTAGTACAAACACCTGTGTCTGGAAGGTCCATTCACAGGTTAATCTGTGTTCCGTGGTGCCATTACAACATGAAAATGTAATAACACTACAAGCAAACCAGAGAAAATGTTATTACAAATTATTAGTCTGGGGTTGAATATAACCAAATCTCCTAAGGCACTAAACTTCCCCTGGAGTTCAGCTAAATCCATCATTAAGAAATGGAAGGAAAATGTGTAAATCAGGCCGCCCTCACACGCTGAATGACACAACACTACACTGAAGGAGTTGCAAGCTTAAGCAGCTGAGCTGGGAGAGATTGTTCAGGCAGTTGTTGCTCAGGTTCTGCACAAGTCAAACTTTAATGGAAGAGTAGCAATAAAAAACTGAATTGTTTGGGCAGAATGGCCATTTTTATATTTTGAGGGCAAAGGTGGATGCTTATAAGCCTGGGATTACCATCCCAACTGTGAAGTATAGTGGTGGCAGAATTATGTTGAGGGCCTTAAAGCTTGGGGGGCAAATGGGTCCTCCAAAATGATTATTACCTCAAGCATATGACCACAGGGGTTGGCTTGGAAAATGAAGTCCATGTTTTGATGTATGGCCATCTCAAGTTCAGCCTACAAACCTGACTCAGTTAGAGCAATTCTGTAAGGAGGACTGGGCCATTCATTTGGAAGGACACTGCAAGCTTTTGATCCAAGTCATACAGTTCAAATGCATTGCTACCAAACGCTGAGGAAATTAATGTAAAATTCTGATTTTGGAGACCTTCAAAAATAAATTTCATATTGATTATCTTAGTATTGAGGCATTTAGCAAATGGGAAATATCTTTTATAATTCTAACTGGCTGAAAACAAAATATTGTTGTTTTTGTTTTTTTTTAGTAAAAAAAAAACTTATTCGTTTATATATGAACACAATATTAAACAGTACTACGTCTGAGCGCAGGGAGGCGTTGCAGCCTTTACCAGTTTGAACCAGAACTTGTTTCTCTGAGCTGAACATTGGCTACGTGATAGCAAAGCAGCGCTTCGTCGCATCATCGGGCTAGCAGCTATACAGTGTAGAAACCCAAACGCCGCCACGGATTTTTTATGGGACAAACGCACGGGCCTCGCTGCAAAAACGGTTAGTATTCGTTTTTTATTCATCTCCTGGTCCGGTTTAGATCAGTTCAACGGCCGTTAGCATAGCCGCTAGCATTAGTTGGTGTGGAGCTAAGATGGCGGTGAAATTATTTACATTAGCCTGTGCCTAGCATAGCAGATAGGTTCCTGCTGCTTCGCTCGGTTGCCGGTTTACGTTTTGTACTTAGTGAAACTATTTGCATTGATTGAAGGTTTATGATGTTGAGCCGCAGTGTAGTAGTCAGGGTATAGCACGGTCAACCCATAGGTATTTAGCTAACGTTTTATTCATGAGCTTCGAGTTTAAATATACATTCGGTTTTGCTAAATCTGTCCACATACAAGTGTGTTAAAATCTACCATTGCTGTATCGGGAGTAAGTTTCTTCTTTTTTAACTATTACACTGTCGACACAAGCACTAGAATGTATGAGTTGGGACGTTTTTTTTTATTTTTAAAAAACATGCAACAGGGTATATACATGCATATTTGCAAGTGTTCACATATTTGTGAGTCTAGCTCCAACACGCCTCAACCACCAGCTGCTATTTTTGCTCCAAGGCACTTTGCTTCAACTATTGGTACATATTGCAGTGAGACCGCTTTGGTAAATACATTTAACTCTCAACGTGAGGGACACTTAAAAAAACAAACAAACAAAAAATATTTCCAAGTATTACCTTTATGTCAGTTTACAGCTTTTTTCCAAGTAGACTGCGATTAATCAAGCTTTTCATTCGATTTTAATATAATCTGCAACTTGTTTGGGGGAGAATAAAATGGATAAGAATACAAATCCGCTTTATTGTTCCACAGTGGAGAGATTCAGGTGTAACTGCAGCAAAGTGACAAGCAATTAAAACATGTAGATTCAGACAAAGATAAAAAACATTGCATAGTAAGTGTAAAAAGATGAAAATACTGTGGGGCTATTCAAAATAGCATTCTCTGATTCAATGGAATTGAATCAAATGGAACCATCTTTGAGTGACAAATCAAAACCACACCAACTGGATTGCTGAATTTTTATTCAGCCGTTATATATATGTGTGGACAATATTAGTAAAAATAAATAAACAAAAAGCGTCTGGACAATCGATAACGCCGATACTGCTCTCAGAAAATAAATGCTGCTTTATGAGTGCAAACACAGGTTGCACAAGTGATGTTGGAGCATTTTTTTGTGGCGGACAGTGACATTGCGACACCTAAAACTCCGGTTGCATCTGTCCACACGCAAACGCTTCCAGCTGAGAAAACGCATATCTTCACTTTGGCCCAATTTTTCAGAAAGAATAATTTTCAGTGTGTTTATGTGTGGATGGCAGGCCAAAACGTGGAATAATTAGTTTTGTGACATGCTCGTCCACATGCGGGCAAGGCATAAATCAGCAGTTGTCAAAGCAGGCACGAAACAACGCCTCTAGTGAGCACGCGAAATGACCTGGCATATATATTCTTTAACTTAAAATATTTCTCTTTTCTATAAACTCACTAGATGCCTCATAATAGACGGTACTCCTCTTCAGAGAGAGATAGCCGAACAAGCTATCAAGACAGATACAGAGACCGAGGACGAAGACATCGGCACAGAAGATCACCCACTCACTCCACCAGCAGCGACAGAGACCGTGACAGAAGGGGACGAGGCCACCGACAAGAAGGAAGCTATTTACGCTCAAGGAGGTACGCAACGCCTAGTGGAACACGTGGTGTTCTGTAAATGTTAAATCTGCACCGAGAAATTAGACGATGACCAGAACCGGTCAGTTTGACCTTTGACTGGCCATGAATATGATTGTTTGGTCGAAAAAAAAAAAAAAAAAAAAGATTCTAATATTGGTCAGCAGTATATTGTGCTGGTAAGAAGTCTCCATTGAGGGAAAGTTGTTGCGATGGTAACAAAACTAAACTATCATTGACATTAAAAAAAAAAACATTGGAGGAAAAGTAAAGGATGCAGGTAGCTGCTAGAGAGGAAGCTACCTTTTTATGCGGGCCAATCAGTCGTTCCTTCAGGAAGCTTCTTTTAAATTGGGATTCTCTTTGTTACAGTGAATATACACAGAGGCAGATGTATATCACTGCTCACTGCACCATATGCTAATATAAGATACTCACAGCAGTAAAAATAAAATTGTAATGATTTTGTCTTTGTTCTGAAATAAAAGTGAAATCCTATTAAACTGCAGAGCTGGCTAACACAAACTGCTATGGATTTACGGCCTCTAATTCAAAACTTAATAATTATGAATGAAAGGCTTCTTAGAGCTTCGTTTAGAGTTTAAGAGTTTTGGTTATGGAGTAAGTAGAACAAATCATATGTGAAATTAATAGTTTCTGAAGAGATATAAAAATCGGACAGGGTTAGAATGTGGAGGCCAGTGTTGTGCCTAATTGGTGAAAATTTTTGATCGGTACGTCTTATATATACCATCAGCTTAGGGCCTGTTTTTTTCCACTTTCGTCTTTATAATACGTATTTTGTTTGTGTGTGTTTGTGTAGTCGCAGCTATGACAATCGCTCAGCAGATCACCGTCCGTTCGACAGAAGATACTATGAGGGATACCGACGACTGGACCAGAGCCGGGAGCGAGACAGGGACAGGGAGCCGCACGGAGCAGCCGAAGGCTATTACCCTCGGGATTTCTCCCCGAACATGTACGACTACCGACACGGCCGCGAGAGAGAGCGTGAGCGGGAAGACTCGTACCGGCGGAAGGGCAGCAGGCGTAAGCACAAACGAAGGCGGCGTAGAACCAGGTCCTATAGCCACTCCTCCTCGGTGAGTACGACTATGTCCGAAATTTCGCTTTAACTCCTCATTCTTTCCTTTCCTCTCTAGTTTCTTTCTGCTCTGTCTGTCTTTCTGTAACCATTTCTTTTTTACAGCACATGGACGTGGTAAGTATTACATTCCTTATGATTTGTTTGGATCTGTCAGTATTTGACTGTTTTTATTTACCTTGTTTTTGCTTTAAAAAAAGCAACAACGGAATACTCTTTCTCTTTTTTTGGAAGAGCATTTTCATTTTTCTTTAAAATAAATGAGAGGTACAGTTCTATTATTAATTTACATTCATATCCACTGAAATTATTCAGATTCTATATTATTTATGCTTTATTATTATTATTATTCTGTTTTTATATTAAAATCACCCCAAAAATGCATTTTTTATTGTAGTTTTTCTACTCTAGATGGTTTTGGAAATGATAGAATAACACTTTGTACTAATTATGAAAAATTTAAAAAATGAAAATGTTCTGCCAAGGGCCATGTGAAAATCAGATTCTAGTAGTTACGTATATTTTCCTAGTCATTTAAAATATTTTGATTTATTAGTATTACTTTTTGTTTTGTTGGTTAAATCAGATTTAATTAGAGTGTAATTTGAGTTGGGGGTGGGAATCTGGTGTAGTGAAATGTTGGGATTTTAAAGATGTTTCCTGCATTCTCATCTTGTTTAATCTGAAGTCAGCCCCAAATGTTATACTTTGGCTTTTATCAATGTCTTATCTGGTGTTCTGATGAATGGATATGCAGGTTGCTTCCTTGTTTTGTGAGCAACTCAGGTTAAAAATTAGAGGGGGGAAGAGGAGCAGAGGACAACATGTGATCTTTGACTTGTTCCCTTGCACTATATCCCTATCGTTTTTATATTATTCCTACACCTGGTGTCATACGTGAATCGCCCCATGACCACGAAACCCACCTACAACCACAACTACCACCACCCTCTTCCTCACTCCTCATCCACCTGTGCCGCCTGATGCCACGACTGCCTCCCAAATCCCCCTTCGGTCGTGCCCTGGCTTGCTGATGGCGGTTGGGGTGTGAAAACAGCGGAGCGCCAGTCGGACGCGAGCAATGAGTGTGAGGGACGACGAGGAAGGGCACCTGATCTGTCGGAGTGGGGACGTCCTTCAAGAGAGATGTACTCACTGCCACTACTCTATCGTAACCCTTCTGCATATGAGTATTATCATAGAGCATTTACATGACATGGAAGTGCCTGATGATGATGCCTTGCTAGAATGCTCTTCACTCTAGCTGAAGCAGCAGGGTGGATTGCAAATTGTTGATGAATTTTAGGGGGATTATTGAAGATTTTAAACTGTGGAGCATATTTATGTGTTTCACAGGTTATCTTATTTCCCTAAATACAGAATCATAATTTCTAGCTGTTTTTGTTTCTGTTTTGCTTTAGATCAAAATCAGTTACGGTGTCTACATCTGTAACTTAAAACAGCTTTTTTTTTTCTCACTGCAATGTTTTCAGTTTTTTTTAATAGTAGCAAAAATAAATGCATATGACTTATATAGCCTTCGCCTTATTAACACATTTAAAGTTTTGTAGTAGAAATTTTGTTTCAGAAATACTTTCAGTTTAGTATTTCACATTTGTCGTTTATTTTTATTTTTTTGAACAGAAGACACCATAATGTTTTAGTAGCAGCTAATTGGTCACTACAGCACCTGTTAAATATATAAATGTTGCTTAATTTCATCAGACTAAACAGGCAGCCTATATAAGAAGGGCATGGGTGCTTTAACATAATGTTTCTCTCCCAGTGCCTACATGTCTAATACTGTTGCTCTTTTTTTCTCTCTCACTTCCCCCCGTGTCTTTTCCTTTTCTATCTTTGTTGTGTTGCAGACGAGGTTGTCAGCACATTGGGGGAAGGCACCTTTGGGAGGGTGATGCGCTGTATTGACCATCGCAGGTGGGTACTCTGTGGTTTAAAAATGGGATGTAAAAGAAGCAGAATTTGCGTCCTCCACAGAACCGTCCTGGTGAAGGACGTGGAGAGAAATCCTCCACCTGGAAAAAAGATTGTTCATAGGCAAAGGGGGTTTTCTGTGCCATTGCTGCAGCTCTGCTGTCAAGATGTCAATCTGCCAGGCAATGCCTCCTTTTGTTGCATCTTTCGATCAGGAAATGTGGGCAGAGTAAGACTCTGGTAGGGGGATGAGTTGCTCTTTAAAGTTTAGACTGGAATAGAAGTTCTCTTTCCAGCAGGGACCATGACCACAAAACATACAGCCAGAATTTAAATGGAATGGTTTGTTTATGTAAGAGTCGAAGTCCAGAACTTAATCCAATTGATGATCTGTGAAAAGACTTGAAAAAAGTGATTTTCACTGATAATGTGCATTCAGTTTGATGGATATTAAGCTTTTTTCTGTTTTTTATTGGGCGATAAAAATTCATACCGCTTTGCAATGCTGCACTACCTTATTAATTTACTTTTAAAAAAAAATACCAATAAAATGCATTGATTGTGGCTGGAGTTGTGTGAAGAACATTTAGGGGCTATGAATAAATAAATAAGACACATTTATGATAAATAATAATAACTGTCTTTTATTCTACAGGGGAGGAGCCCATATTGCTCTGAAAATTATCAAGAATGTTGAGAAATACAAGGAAGCAGCTCGACTGGAGATTAATGTTTTAGAGAAGATAAATGAAAAGGATCCCGATAACAGATTGTAAGTTTGTAATATGTCTCGTAACATCATGCAAACCTCAAAACCCCTACAACGGTTCCTGAAGTAAACTCTCCTTACTTTGATAATGCCACAATCATTTGCTTAGTTTTAATAAGCTTGACAAAAGCCAACCATCTTTAATATTTTGCTGCTGTGTAAATCTTAGTCTTTGTGAAACTACTTTGTTTTGCTGTTGTGTGTGTTGGCAGAACTAATGCATATTTCCTTTTGTCCTGTTTGTTTTGCAGCTTGTGTGTACAGATGTATGACTGGTTTGATTACCATGGTCATATGTGTATCTCTTTTGAGCTGCTAGCTCTGAGTACTTTTGACTTTCTAAAGGAAAACAACTATTTACCGTATTCAATCAGTCAAGTCAGGCACATGGCCTACCAACTCTGTCTTGCTGTGAAATGTAAGTCACTTTTTCATCATAATAATCTTTGATCAGGGTTCCTATATAGTTTTGGAACATATTGAATTAACATTTTTAGAGACTTAAAGCCTTTTTTATATATATATATATATATATATATATATATATATATATATATATATATATATATATATATATATATATATTATTTTTTATATATATACCAGGTTTTTCCTAAATAATTGTATTTTTTCTATGCTTTAGGATGATGAACCATTGCTTTAATTCTGGATCTTTTTTTAATAAAAAAAAACTCTAAAAGTCACATTTCTCTTGCTATAGAAAATCATAATTAACCGACACCTTATATCACACCAATAGATCAGATGTCTTCCTCTGTAGCTTGTTTCATGATTAGAGAACATCCAGACAATAAAACCCAAATAAATTATGTTTGTGCTCAAAGATCTGGAAAGTTTCAGAGGTTTCAAACTGAAAATGTTTTGGCATTTTTAAATAGAAATGTTTAGGAACGTTATTTAAAGCAGGCTTATGAGTGCAGTCTTTAGTAAATATACTCAATTTCTCTGCTGATCCATTTAGATTATTCCTAATAACCTGTTGATACTATAAAAATACTTTCACTCAGTCATTAATATTTCTGTCTGTATTCAGTATACAAAGTGACTAAATAAAAATATAATGGTAATGTTTGGTGAAACATCTAAGTGCATTATCTGAATGGACTGTTACGGGTGTAACGGTACTAAAATTTCATTCGGTTCTGTACATTTTCAATACAATAAATATATACTTACGAAATCTTTATTTTAAAAAGCTGCCAATACACAAAATAATTCTTGAATAAATTGAACAAAAGCTACCCAATTGGATGATATCTTGAATAAATTGCACTCTTTATAATGAAATACACTTTTTGTAAAATGTTAAAGTATTAATAAAATACTGTACCTACTAGTTGCGACCTGCAAACTTTTAACACAGCAGCAACAGCTTCAGCTTGAATATCAACAAGCTTACTATTCAAGTTTAAAGTTTCGCTAAAAGGATTAACCTTTTGCCCCATCCGAGCTACTTGACATTGTTTAAATCCTGACGTTAGCGGTAGTTGCACAAGGCTGCTTTTCTCCTTTGTAGAAGTGATATTAACTTGGTGCTGTTTGAAGTGTGTTACATGTTCGATGTGTTGGCTGCCGCATACCTGATCTCTGTGGAACAATGTCGGCATACAACTTGTATTCATCGGCTTGTCTATCCAAGTTCTGAATTTTAACAGGAGAGCCAAAGTGTGGGAGGTGATGTGATGTGGGAGGGTCTTCAAGCTCTGGCTTCTCTTTCGTTGTTGCCACGATGCTGCTCGTGTGTTTACTTCACTGTGCAGCTCCACTGTGCGTCACTAAATACAGCGTCCGTGCGGAAACTCGCTTAGGAACTTTGTTCCACTGCGCTTAATATCAGGCTAATAATAAATTTAGCCTACATTATTTAACGGAAAAAAAATACACAGAAACGGTACGAACGTCGGCCATACTGAACAGGCCGAACAGAACGGTTTAACACATCGTCGTGAAGCGTTACACCCATATGGACTGTAACATATAACAGTTTATATATTAGGGTCACGTTTATTATTTCCATGGCATGTAAAAGTTCTCATGCTCATGTATTTTTGTCAGTGTATTTGTTTTTTGTTGATTAATATTTTCTAGCCATCTGTGTTTTTATTTGCAGATGTTGTATAAAAGTAATGGGTTTTAAAATGAGTGTAGGAATAAATTCACTAATTAGAAAAGGGTTTGGCCTACAAGCTTATAATACGTATTTCTTTTCAGTTTGAGAGACTAAGTAAGCCTTTTTTCCCCTTTTTCTGTAGTTCTTCATGACAGTAAGCTCACACACACAGATCTAAAGCCAGAAAACATCCTGTTTGTAAACTCGGACTTCACAATGACCTATAATGTCGAGAAGGTAAGAGAAGTCAACAAGTTAATAAATGAACCATTGTTTTAGGCCCATATGGGTTTGTTCTGGTTCTGTCATGTATTTTCTCCCCACTGCTTATTCTTAAAGCTTTATCCTCAGATTATTTATAGCATGAACTAATCAGATTTTTTTAAAATGCGAATTATGCCGTTTTTTCCCCCCTTTAATTTCAAGAAAATGTTATTTTAAAGTTGACATGTGTTGTAGTGTACTTTTTCTAGATAAAAAACACACAAAACAATGTTAAACTGTATAAAATTAAAATCTCAGGCTTGTAGGTCGGCAAATCTGGTATTGCTCTACCCATTAATTGTTTTTCTGTCCAGCAGAAAAGAGAAGAACGAACTGTCAAAAGCACAGCAGTACGAGTTGTAGACTTCGGCAGTGCCACTTTCGACCATGAGCACCACAGCACCATTGTATCCACAAGGCACTACCGTGCTCCTGAGGTCATATTAGGTGAGTTGATGTTAGCTGAGTTGTTTCTACATTTAATGTAAAAATTCTTTTTTAGCTTACTTTTGCTTTTCCAATTTGACCAAGAATAGCTTAAAATCCCCTTAACTGCTATAACTGTGACTTCCCTGTTGAAGGTGAAGTGTCAGGGATTCAATGATACCACTATTTTCAAACCGATACGATATTGATACTTGGATCAGAGTACCAGTGCCGATACTTCTACCTCACACAAAAAAAATGCAATAAATTGGAAGGCAGGTTTTATTTTCTTCACTGCTTGTTACAAATGATGGTGGATTAGATGAAAAATAAAAATATTGATTAAAAATGACCACAAAACTAAAACATCAAGTGAAAAAGTAAAATGTTGTGTGTGAAATTATTTCACATTTCTAAATTTTAAGTATCGGTTCATGGTATTGGTTAGATTTAAGCGATACTGATATAAGTACATTAGACGATATTGGGGCTGATACAGTATCTGTATCGGTGCATCCCTAGTTAGTAGGGAAATAATGATGCAAAATGACTCTTCTGTTTCTAACATAGTGATCATATTACAGTATTTTTCAGTGGGTTTATATAAGTAATCTGCATAATTGTATTTACTCCCTTCAAAGGATGATTGGTTGTTGATAAAACTATTGAATTACCTATGTACTTATTACTTTCCTGAATTTTAAATGAAATGCTTCTGTTTAATTCTTTTAACCATTAGAGCTGGGCTGGAGTCACCCCTGTGATGTCTGGAGTATTGGCTGTATCCTGTTTGAGTACTACTTGGGCTTCACCTTGTTTCAGGTAAACAAGTTGGATCATTCCAGTGGGGCGTAGTCTTTTATTCCCCCATACTCAGTCCCTCCAGGAATTTGCTATGTTGCGATCGCAACTATTAACCCAAATTCAGCCAATGCCCACGAATTCTGTACGTCTTGCGATTTTATCAAATTATCGCAACTTTACCGCACCTTTTACCAATACTTACTCTCCCTTTCATTATATATGATGGTGTTACATATAATGTACACTCCATGTTTCTTATGTGAGAGGGATCGAGAATAAAACATATTTTTCTTTTGCCAAGGAATGTGCTACAGTTTTCTCATTCCAGACGTGAAAATCAGTCACCTTATGGTGAAATTCGCCGTTTTGAATCCAAAATGGATCACCTACTTGGTTTGCGTATGTTCGATGAGAAAACAATCAGCTGTAAATAGCTGCCGCAACATCAGGGATTTTAGGCTGCAACAATCACAAAAAACTGCTGCAAAATCCTGGAAGGACTGCCATACCGTTTAATGTTAATGTCCTTGACTTCTTTTACCGGGTTGGTTGTAGTGTGGGTGGACAGTGAAAGTTGCACCTTCTGACCTTTACCTGTAAAACTCATTTTTTCAACTATAACAACCCCCAGCTGGAAGGCTAATCCTAATGTTTAGGAGGATATATGACTATTCTCGTGATGTTGGGGGCTTGCTAGATTCCACTCTTAATTTCATCCTGAAGATGTTGTGTTCAGGTCTGTATTTAAATATGAATCTTGCTTTGTGCAACAATTATGTAGGACCTAAGAAACGGCATCACCAAATCGTCTACAATGTTTTGTGCGTTGCTTTCACTGGAACCAAGGGCCAGAACAACCCCACCGTATAACCCCATTGTCAACCGCAGGATTTTCCCTGCCCTGCAACCTTTTGGCTAAGTTGCTGTTGTTCATAATTCAATTCCAACACTGTATAAAGGCCCTTAATAGCGGAGCTATGGAGGATTTAGTAGCAAGAAAAATTTACACGTGGCCTTGATGCAGGTGGTGTCTTATCATGGTTCCCTGCTTGAAGTCACTGGGCTTCTGAGAGCGACCCGTCCTTTCAATCATATCTATAGAAGCAGTCTGCATGCACATTTTATTCAGCAATGTTTAACATAGGGCTGGGTGATAGGGCCGCAAATCTATGTTGCGATACAATTTGTAGCATGTGTGGTAACGATATGTTTTGCGGCATATTCTTTTTTTTTTCTTTATATTTTTCAAAAAGACTGCTTTTCACTTTCCAGACACATTGCGGCAGAAAAATTACAAAAAAGTTTAAAATGCAATCCAAAGAACATTTGTTGTGCAAAAATAATTTACAAAAAGCAGTTAATTATTTTTCCAAAATTGAGCAACACAGAAATCCTCACAACATAAAGATGAAGATTTTTTAAATATAAAATAAAAGCTAAATGTTATCAATATGTTCTGCTTTCCTGGTCATTTACTTATTTGGTTACTTATTTAATATTGCACAAAACGAAACAAATGTTTTAATAAATGAAAAAAAAAAACTTTACACTTTAAATATCTAGTGTGAAGAACATCAGTATCTGTGTGTACCTGGTACAAAGAATTTAGACAAAATCTCTACCTTTTGGTAAAATTGATATAATTTCTACCTGATACCTTTTTATATTGCCCACTACTAATTTAAATTCATACTGTATAAATAACCACTTTTGTTGTATTAAGTAAATTCCAATCACACTTGAAGGAAGAACAGTTTCAACAGTCTGCATGATGATGTGAAACAGCAGAAATATTCTCTTTATATTTCATTAATTCTTTTTGGTTTTTTTTTGTCCTTCAGACTCATGACAACAGAGAGCATTTGGCCATGATGGAACGAATCCTAGGTCCAGTACCCTCTAGGATGATTCGTAAGACTAGGTGAGAAAAAAATTGTGAATTTTATTTAAGACTCTTGTTCTTGTTGCATGTAGGATGTCAGAAGACATTTTTAATGATACCCACACGTTGTTTCTCCCTTAGGAAACAGAAATATTTCTATCGTGGACGGCTAGATTGGGATGAGAGCTCGTCAGCAGGAAAATATGTCAGAGAAAACTGCAAACCGTTAAGGGTAAGTGGGATATCTGCGAAAACTGTGCAGCGCTGAAGTAACAGGGCTGTTTGGCCGTTTTGGCTGACGTATCTTTTCCGCTTTCATCGTTTGGTCTCATGCCGCCTTTTTCTGTTTTCAATCAACCAGCGATATCTGCTGTCAGAAGCAGAGGAGCACCACCAGCTCTTTGACCTCATTGAAAGCATGTTGGAGTATGAGCCCTCCAAGAGGCTGACGCTGGCCGATTCCCTCAAACACCCTTTCTTCGAGAACAGCAGCAGCGGCGAGGCAGCAGGCAGCAAGAACTGGGAGGGCAACCGGGACATCAGCCGGTGACGCTTGTACTTCAGAGACTGATTGAAGAGGAGATCAGGTTGTTTTCCATGCGGAGCCGGCGAACTGCTAAATAAACTTGGACTAGAGGGCTTGGTTTGGGAGATAACCGCATGGACGCTAACTTCCATCTCCTACAGCACGACCCTCTCCGATTCGTCTCTGTTGGCACAAGGGGCATGTTTTTGGGTTGTTTCCTTTTTTCTTTTCTTTCTGCAGCAGAGAGACCAAAACAACCAGTATTTTGGAGAAAAGGTTACTGTTCTCAGTTCTCAGTGATCACAGCCCAGTAACAAACTAAATAAAGGAACATTTTACCCAAAGTAGCCCTCTATGCAGCTTCCGTCTTCCTATCGACTTGGGAACATCTTCCTACCGTCCGAAGAAAACGATACCTCTGGATGGAAATGATCCCATCTACACTCAGTCTTTAAAACACATGGCAGTATGGAAGCAGAAATCTCTCCCCCGTGCTGAAGTCCAAGAAAATGGTAAAAAGGAGATAGGAGCTGTAAATCCAGAAAAGGTTCTCCCCCCATAAACTGTCATTCTCTAAGAAGAGCAAATATTATACACACAATATGCGCGTTCTTTGGAATCTGCAGCATAGACATGCGTCTCATGTTTTTTGTTAACATTCTTAGTGAGCCATTGCTTTGTATTCTTTAATATTTTCCGACTAAAAGAAGAGTTTCCTACTCTATAAAAACTCACCCAGTTGGGGGTCATTCCTATTTCCCCGCCAGATAAAAACGTTGGACACTCCACTTACACCGGCCTCTCTGTAGCCTGACTTATATACCTGTTTGTTTCGTTAAGCGTTGTTTTCTAAGTGTGAGTGTTTTTCTTTTGTGTGTGTGTGTTTGTCTGTGTGTGAGGATACTGATGTGAATGGGATGGATGAGGCATTTATGTTCTGCTCTTTAGCATTATTCATGGGTTCACTCTGATTTAAGTCAAAAAGGCCTTTTCCACGTTTCACTTAAGAAGTCTACATTAAGGTTAAGCACACAGCTCCTGTTGATGGTATTTATTTTCCAGTTCCTATAGGTTATAGTTCATATTATCCTTCTGAATGTGACTTGTTTTTTTTGTATGAAATGAAAGCGTATAATGCTGTATATATGTATTATTGTGTAGAATTAAAGTCTTCTTTGCCAAAGGTTACTAATGCTGTCAGCAGTTTGAGCCTCTGGTAGCAAATGGGTGGGGTGGGGTGGGGAGGGGAGGGGGTGTTCAGTCCATTTGCTTATTCACAGCTGAGTGTTTTTTAAATATGAAGGGAAAAAGTTCATGTTCATTTTTGCAGTCATTTTAAATGTAAAATAATACATAAAATGCTAATATCATTTTTGTTTAAACCAGTATATATTTTGACAACCATCATTATCTGATTTCAGTGTCTTGTTGAGTCCTTCAAAAAATAATTTCTATTTTATTCCTTTCCTAAAATAAACTCAGCAGCCTTGTCATGATCCAGGGATTAAGAAACGTGGGATGATCTGGACCAGCAGAAGTCGAGGATCCACCGCACCAGATCCATCTGTCGGTAATCTTCCTGTTGCTCCATTAACCTCACATTCTCTTTGTTCCTCAGTTATAGGGATGTCTTGGCAGGAATCTGGTGAAATGATATGTATCACAATACGGGGGGGTGATACGATATGTTGTGGTTGAGTAAGACTATATTCTCTGGGATTTTAAAAAACTGAATTAACTTTTAAAAAACTATCAGCGTTCTAAGAATTCCAAACTGTTTCATACATAAAACATCCAGTTTTACACGTTACTAGATTTCGTTGATCCACTGGAACAAAGGTGAAAACAGCCACCCACTACCAGTCATACTTTTAATTTTACTACAAAATGGCTATTAATGGTTCGATTCAAATTCTAAAAAGTACAATAAAAATCAATATATGACTTTTGAATATCGATTCAATATTGTGACAAAATTCTATTCAGAGAGGCAAAACTCCCAATTGACAGGAAGAAAGCTCCAGCCGAACCTGGCTAAGTACAAGCGGTCATCTGCCACGACCGTCTGGGGGTTTCAGAAGACGGAGAAGAGAGACAGAACAAAAGGAAGAATACTTTCTATATTAAAGATAGTAAAAAGTACATAACTGGACATAGATGATGTTTGGTCATTAGGAGCATCATCCGAATCAATGCTCCCCATCCAAAAGGGCGTTGTAGCTGAGCAGGATACCAGTTCTGGTGTAGCTTCTATGGAGAGAAAAACACAGAGAGAAAACAAGGTTAATAGCAAAAAAATACATCTGAAGAGTAGTAGAAAGAGAAAAGTAGCAGAGTAAAGAAAAATTGTCAGTCTGTCCTCCAATAGTCTAAGCCTATAGCAGCATATCTACAAAGGTACCTTAATATTCATCAGAACTCTTGCTGCAGAATTTTGGATCAACTGAAGGCTGAAAAAATTTGAGATATATCGGAGTATCAATATCTTATTACCTCCCTACTTGATTACTATTCAAGGATGGTTGTGCTGGCTCTACGGACACCAACTTTTATTAACACAAATGCGATTTAGAGCACGATTGTGAAGTAGAGGGAAAAGGATGCATGGTTTTAATTTAAAAATCAAACTTAAACATGTGGCATGAGTTTGTATAGAGTCCATTGTATTGGATTGGAAGCATTTCATTGTAACCCCTGCTTATGGTTTAGTGTCATCCTGCTGAAGGTTGACCTGCCCCTCTAACACATTTTATCTGTCTTTACGTTTATTTATCTCCATCCATCTTCCAATTTAACAACTCTTTTATTCCTGAAAAAGCGTCCCCACAGCATTATATTGCCAGCACCATATTTTCTTGTTGGCCTTCTGCCACAAATGGTGTCTTGTATATAGACCAAAAAAAGAAACATTTTTGGTCTAACGTGTTTGCCTGTTTCCATGTCGTTATTTACTGGTTTTTATTTAGGGATATCATTGTGAAGCCAGATAAGATAGTGACTTATGTCATTGTGCTATCATTTGTCTGAAAACAAATTTTAAGTTTCTTTTTAAATACTTTTCACGATTCTGCTCTACTTTGCATCAATGTGAGCATGTCATGAAACAGTTTAAAGCTCTGATATCAAGGTCAGATTTGTCTCCAGCAGAACTATACAGGCTTTTGCTCAGGATTGGTGGAGGTGAGGACAAAGTAATTTTATTTCCCTGAGTCAATGAACCTGTGAATGAAATGAGTCCTTCAGCGTTGTAATGTGGGTGCTTAATGCCTCAAATCAATGAAAAGATACGTCTTTGGAGTAAAAAGATAATCCTTCCTGCGTCATCAAAGCGTCACCTTCCTTCCTTGAGTCTGTTAAAGCTCTGTCTGTCTGGCCTCTTATAAAATTTTTTAGTTGAACAGGAAATCTGCTGAGATAAAATGTGATTTTTATATACAAAACCGTTTATACAGAAATGTTTTAAAATGGCATCCTGAAATAAGTCACTTGCTCGCCAGGTGTTAACACACAGGTCTTTTTCCGGTGCAGATTTGTTTGTGACTCTTGTTAATAAGATAAACGTCTTATGCGTCTTCAGGTAATCCTATTTCAAGACCAGCAAAGTCATCAGTTGAACCGTCTCTTAAATCCAGACAGAGAAGAGGGACAACAGATTCATCAACAGGACATGCTGCTCTGGCACACAAAGAGCTGAGCTGAACAGGTTGGGACGTATCACAGGTCAGTATTTTTTCTTTTATTGAAGCAATCAGCATGGAATTTTATTTAGACTAAATAGTTAAACTATAGTAGATTCTGTTATGCCTTTCATTGATAAGTACTGAACATTTTTAACCTGCCGACTTTGCCTTGAAGCCTGACAGAGACCAACTGAAACAAAATCCAAACGCCGCAGACCCTGGAAATGGAGTCCCTCATGTCGCTGGGTGCTCCTCTGAAGCAGTTCACCAGCTGTGTGTCTGGGAAAAAACCTACCAAAGTAGGAGGCAGCAAGGGGAGCCAGCCCGTGCGCAGGTTCAGCTTCACTCGCAGAAAGAGCGTCGGCAGGAGGAGAAGCCTTCCCTGCAGCAGTCAGAAGGTCCCAGACTCCTGGCTCAGGGTGTACCAGGAGGAACTGAAGAAGGAGAGGTAAAGCAAAAAGCTTAATCTGTGTTGAAAGGATGGAAATTGTTATACTACATCTGGAATTGCTATTTTTGATTTGATCATTACTCTATTTTTAAATAGTTTAACTAAGCCATGAGGTGTGTCACCATAAGTCACTATCTTATCTGGTTAAGACTCTTTACCAGGCAGACTGGGCTTAATAAGGATAAGGCTGTATGTTTCCTGACTAAGCTCTTTGCCGGTGTGCTGCGTCTAATGTTGCTTTGTGCTGTTTGCTAAAGGAAACGTCAGCAGGCAATGCTAGCAAAGAAGAATGCTGAGAGAACTGTTAGGAAAACTCAATTCAGGAGCCACCACTGCCTTCCAAGGGTAAATAAAGAGTTAAAATAAAAAAACAGTTTTTTTTTGTTGTTTCAATCCTGATAGTGACGTATTTTAACCAACAGCATGCTCCTGGAGCCAGAAAACCTGCACCAGTTAAGGATGACTCCTTCTTCGGGGCCTTCCAGGGCCTCAGTCTGGACGGGCTAACCGGAGGCGCTGCTGGATCTCCTGCTGCAGGAGATCAGTGCAAAGTTATGTGAGGTGAAACGGTTGGAGACAGTCGGATGCTTCGGGACGGTTCTTCACGAAGGAAAACTGCTGCAGAAAAAGTGACTTTTGTAAAGAAAGAAGGGGGGAACTTTGCTTCCTTGATTTGTGTAATGTTCAGCTTATGCCATTGACATGTTTGTACACTTAAAGTCTGTATTCATGCATTTGCCAATACTGCACATCTTTTTAAAAAGTTTATGAATGTAGCCAATTTTATATATATATATATATATATATATATATATCAACATTGATCTTTCAGATTTATAGCTTGAAATGCAAAGCCAGTCAAAAGTGTTTATATTTCGCATTCAATATAAATGGAAAACACAACCATCACAAATGTTTGGTGTCTTTATTTAAACATTTAGGGTCCACATATTAATGACCTTGGTTTGTTTTCTTGCTCCATCAGTACACTTGGCATTAAAAATGGCCTGTTAACCCTCTGCAGATTGATTTTAGATATGCATTTCCCAAGCTATGCACCTAGTTACCAAAGCAAATGCTACCCGACTTTGGAAAATGATAAATTAGACTGAATATCAAGCTTTATTAGGGTTTGAAAACAAAACAAAAAACATTGCGAGTTACATTAGTGGAAGATGCATCGTGTCTAACTCTACATCACAAGTATGTACAATAGAAAATGAAGTACAAAACTACATTTGTCAGGGTAAGGAACTTGTCATATGACTCATCAGATTTTGTGTGAGCTGACTGCAGACAAGGTGGGGGATTCACAGAAAATTATTTTTGACAGTATCATTCCCTCTGTTCCATCTTAACTTTAGGGGGTTTCAGGAAGGACCTATTCTTTTTTTCTTTGCTTTTGCCTTTGGTTTGAAAGGTCCTCCAACTGTCCACGCGCCCATCTCTCGTTTCCTGCAAAACATTACAATTAAATCAAATCAGTTTTACAAAGTCAGCTGTGGCCAATGTGAACAGCGAAGCAAGGCAAAACTCACCTCAAAGTTTTTCTGCCACTCCCGCTCCCGCTTTGCCTTCTCCGCTGCCTCAATCTCCTCTTCTCTAGCCCTTTTCCTTGTTTTAAAAAAAAAAAAATTCAGTACTACAACGACTAAAGATTGAGCAGTCCAACACAATTACTATCTGAAGGTTTTAACTACATGGTTCTCTACCTTTCATGCATGTCCTTTGCTTCCCTCTCCTTCCTTTTGATTTCCAGCTCTGCAAACAGCTTCATGGTTTGTTTGTAAACAGCTTGTCTGAACTGAAAAAAAAAAAAAAAACATGTTTTACATCCATGACTAATATGACTGGGTCTTGACCTTGGTCAACTAGGTAATACCCTCTCAAACGCTGACTTACCATTTCAGGGTCATCCTCCTCCACATCCTGTGATTTTCCATCCTTTTTTAGTTGTTTCTTTTTCTGCTTCACCTGTTCAGGTCGGACAAACAAAACAGATGCAGCAAAAGAAATTCCTTAAATTTGTCTGCAGGTAAGCCGACCCAGATCCCACTCACCATATGTTCTACGTATTCTTTTCCCGCTTGGATCACATCAACTGCTCTCTTCTTCTGCTCAGGATCCAGTAGGAGTTTGTATGCCTTGTCCACAACTGGTGAACAATGAGATACAATTGTGTGGAATAACAGATTCCAACAACTATATTAGTGATTAAAATTGTTCTTTGTACACATACATAAAACCGTTTAAGATCTGTTTAATCTAGGTACACACAGCTTGGAAGTATAATGCTGCAATCTTTTAAGTAAAGAAGAGATATCTAGACACAAGTACCTTCAAAGGCTCTCTGTGCTCTTTCAGGATCATCTTGATTTTTGTCTGGATGGACCAAAATGGATAACTATCCAATACAGAGAGATTTGGGTTAAAAGCAGCAAAGTAAAAAAAAGGCAATTCACCCAAGTTGTACACCCGTTTCATACCCAATCTACATTGCATACCATTTCACATAATTTGATAGGCAAGTACTTTAAAGAATTTCAAAGATAAATGATCACACAAATGCTACATATCATTACTTTAAAAGGTATGGCAGAGGGTATTTTTTCTCTGGGTGGATCATCTGCATTATTGGTCCTCCTAATTATCCATCATTCCGAGTGTGTGGATGTGCATGCACACTCAGGTGTTTATGTGTAGCGAGCTACGCCATCATTCTTTCATTCTACCTTGCAGTTCTCACCAGGACCTTTGAAAACGGCTGAGAGTCGCAGGTGGTGTATGAGAATAAGAAAAACAGAGTGTTTTAGGAGATGATCCAATGATGGTGTACCCTTAAAGCACAGGTTGGGCGCCCCACTGATGCCTCTGTCGCCAAGTTTCTACTTGACAGGTAGGCTAAAGTTCGGGATGCTATTTGGAGAAATGCATTTCAGATTTCTGCCAGATGTAGTTATCTATATCTATATATTTATTTTCCAGGGAGAAGTTGCTGTGCATGCACTTTTTTTTTTTTTAAGTGGAGAGAACGGTTCTTTAATGAAATTCAGAAAAATCCTCCAGTACACCTTTTATACTTGTATCACAAATCAAATGTATTAAAACATATTAATACTGTTTAGGCCATTTGAGTCATAGTGACCTGCTGGATGATATTATCAATTGAAGTCACATAAAATGTCTTTGAAATGCACAGCGAATTTTAAAAAAAGCCCTGTGGCAGATGGCTGCTTCTTTTAAAAACTTATTTATTAAATGACAAATTCAACAGAAAATCCTGAAATATTATTACTCACAAATAAGAAATAAAAAAACAAAACAAATCCTTCCTTACCGCCCTAAATCTTTTCTTCAGCTCCTCATCAGTTGCTTCCGGATCAATCTGCAATACCTGAAAGTAAGACAATACTTCATCACTCTTTGGATTTGGTACAATCTCAAATACTAAAATTGTATTTATTAATTCGAAATCAGCTGTATAAACGGCAAATTTAGTAAAAGCGGAAGCTATTTTAACCTCAGGAAAATAGTTCTTAAATATTTTATAATAAAATAGTACTTCATGAATTTTACTTCAAAATTCAAGGAAGGAGCCACACTTACTGAACCTCTCACATTCAGAAGGTAAGCCAGCGAAACAATGTTTACAACTGATCAAAACACTTTGGGGACTAAAACGTATAATAAATCAAACGTGAAACAACTCGAGAAAACAAATTTAAAAGGCTTCAGTGGTTCAGTCCTTTACCTCAAACGGGTTGAGGTTGAAGTACGACGATCCAGGTCGTAGCAACCTGTCAATCTGTTGCTTGGACGTTAACACGGAGTCTCTCTTCTCAATCTGCTTCACCTTTTGAAACAAACAGCCACAGCACAAACGTTTTTAATTTAGTGAAAATGCACAATGTTCCTGGAAGGATAGAGCAGCAGGTGAAAGTCAACGCTGATCTCAAGTGACTCATCAAACTGTCAGTTTAATTGACGGCTCTCAGGCTGTACGTTACCTACACAGGCGTGTACGTAGATAAACATACAAATGTGTGTAATTTTGGCTAGTTTACAGATAAAACAAGCCGTCAGTAAATGTTAGCTTCAGTCGTTAGCCGATGCTCCCATCTGTTAGGCCTAGTATGACCGGAACCCGGGAGCTATCTTCATACAGACGAAGGTGGAAATCAAATACTGGAGCAGGAATTTTGATCAACTTTAAATTTAGAGCATTTAATTTATACCTCGGTGTAAAAGTTTTGAAATAATTCATCCGACACATTCTGAGAAGAGGATTCTCCTCCAGCGGCCGCCATTTTCACCCAGGTTTACGTGTGACGTATTATGTCACGTGACATCCAAAAGATTCAAGACTTTGAGCGGAAGGTTTCAGGCGATGACTGTTTGAGCGGAAACTGCTCTATTATTGTTTTCTTGTAAAGAGGGAGACATGAAAAACTTTTGAATGTCCCACTTTCAAAACAAAGATACAGTTTGACGTTTAGTAAATTGAGGTTCAAAGCATGAAAATGGTGAAACTTAAAAGTTTCATGTAAAAAATAGAGCCAGGTCCACAAAATTCTATGTGGAAAGTGTCGATAAATGTATGAAAAACAGGCGGTTCTGGACCAATGATATTGGGGCAGTGCGGAACACTTTTTTCATAGTTGAACAGAACAATAAAGAAAAAAAGGCAATATGTTATTTTATTAAATGATCCACTTGCTTCTCCGCAGCTGCAGATCCGACAGATGAAAACCGATCTCCTCATCGCAGCTGAAGATAATATGAACCTTATTTTTTATTGATGTAAAACTGTTTAGATATGTGAAATTGGTGCAATGAACCAGTTAATCCAGTTATAGGTACAGCATTTCACCAGAAATGGATTTAGCTCTTTAATACAAGAGCACCAGCTCGTCTAGAATCACACACGTTTAAAAATGTTGACAATAGCACTCCGCCTTTCAAGTCAATGTAATCTAATCAAGCTTTGTGAAATTAACAGAAGCACTACACTTTGTAGAACTACACCCAGTTCATTTCCAGTTTTATAAAACCCAATCCAACAAAAAACATTTGAAATCTTTGCAGTATAACCCAAATATATACATATTCAGCTCTAACTGTGGTCTTTCTAAATTCAATACTTCATTAATCCCAAGGAGGAATTGTGCATGGTTGTGGGCATGAAAGATCTCTTGTAGCTGTCCGAGTAAGCCTCCGACTGAAGACGGTCCATTGTTGTGGGACAGTCTCATGAAGACTATGCTCAGGGTTGTCCACAATTTTCTTGATGTTAGGAGTCCTCCTGTGCACCAACATCTCCAGCAGTTCCCCAGACCAGAAGCCACCTTCATCCAGTTGAACCTTTTAAATTCTCTGGTTCTAATGTCGCTACCCCACCAGATAATGGCAGAAGAGAATACACTCCATTAAAAAGCTTAAAAGTTGGAATGCAAAACAAAAACACCTAATGCTGTCTGGCAGAAAACAAAAATGAGTCTTAATTATATAAATGCCAAATTTTATTGAAAGAGTAATACAGAAGGCAATAGGTATTTACAAATAGCATGATTTACTAATCAATATATCACTTTACAGTGGATGATGAATCTGATTCATCCACCATATTCAATGTTTTGCTTATGAGGTTCAACTGATCATTTTATAATACACTAGATTTCATGACCTAAAATGTAGGTTGAAATAGAAAAAAACCCACTTCAAATAAGTACAATCATAAGCATGCATGATTTCCCTTTTAAGGATAATTCTTGAAGCAGGATAAGGAGTAGGGATTTCTTCATGTGGAGAAGCAGTCTGCCGGTCTCTTTTGTCCCCTAAGTACAAACAGGAGTTTTGTGTTATTGTAACCAATTCTCAATTTTCATAAAAAAAAAAAAAAAAAACTTAAATATGATTTATCTTCATTTTACACACTGATAAATCTTGCTCCAAGTATCTGCATTAGGATTCTTCACCTTTTTTCCTTTTCAACTTTGGGAAAGCCTGGTGCCCAAACTCTGGAGCTCTGTTAGATCCATTGGGAGGCGAGTGAAAACCCGCAGTGGATCTGGCTGGCAGCAGGTGGAAATCATCGCTCTGACCTGGAACTAAAACATGGTCACACAGACAGAAAGATGCTGATGAATTTGTGCTAAAGTGTCAACAGCATTACCATCAAACCCAAATCATATTTTCAGAAGTATTAAACTGCTTTTGTCATAAGAGTTTGTACTACCTCTCTAAAGGAAAACTGAGCATGATAAAAACATCTAAAAGCAGTTCAAATGCTTAACATGATTAATTTTCCTGATCATTAGTTAATAATAAAGCCTTACCAATCACTTCCCTCCAATCCTGTGAACTCATTCACATGGATGTGGGCAGCTCCTTTACTGCCTGGTGACAAGAGTTAACATAAACACAGTTCTGATGTGAAAATGTGCTTTAAGGACAGTACAGCAACAACTAGCCTTCTTTTGTTGCATTTCCACACACCCCATTTTTGCCAGTGAATCAATGCAGCCCACCCCACACTGCCATCTGGTGGTGATCCAAGCTAAAGACACCCATTTTTATGTGCAGCCTTTGTTCTGCAATCAGCCAATCTGAGAAACATCTAATCCTCTCTCTTCTAATGTGCACAGAAAACTGATAGTCAGGCTTTCTGTTTTGTACAGGCCTGATCATCAATTCCTATATTGTCTTAAATGCAGCATCGGATAAAGAAATAGATCACTGGTAACTTGGTATTTGAGCTGGCACCTCTAGTGGACAAGAGGGGTAAATGCCCGCCTCCTCCTTCATTCACAATGCCTTTGCAGACAGCTGCAGTGATTTTGGTGCAGTGAGCCAAGACCTAGTAACAGATTTATGCATGGCTTCAGTTGTTTTCTGCTTACCAAACCAGATACTTTATACACTGTCTATTCACAACAGCTTAAATCAAGGGCCATTTAAACTTTTAAAACTGTTTTCATCCAATTTTTTGCTGGAATGTGAGAAATATAGAATAAAGAAATATGTACTAATTGGACTCTTAAGAGCCTAAAAAAACAAAATGTTGGGGACTTTTCTTTGAAGCATGGAAAAGGTACTCTACTATGCAAATCTTTGTCCAGCTTTTTTTTTTTAAAGTTTGTGTCCAAGCAGCCTTTAAGGTAGTCTCTACTTTGTGGTGGTCTTACAAACCTTTCGCTGCTTGGTTTTTCATTTTCTGTCTGGCATCAGAGTGAAATGTGAACCATTTAGACAGAAGCACAGCCACCCTCATCAGGGTACCAAATTTTTGTTGAATTTTGACCACTCGTTTCTGCTTTTGGAGATCGGAATTGATCATTTTGCAAAAAATGATTTTTTAAAAGTAACTAGGTATTTTGTTAGGACCATGAACCAGTTCTTATTATCCTAAATATAATACAATTACTCAGGCTGATAACTTAAAGGGGAATCTTGCTTTTTTTCCCCTTTAACCTTGACCTTATTTTAAGAAGAAAAAAAATTCACTCACCTAAGAAGTTTGGAGCCAGTTTGAGCCGTTGAGCAGATTTTTACATCTAGCATATATCTGTAGAATGGGAGTGCTCTGGGTAGTCCAAATGACGCTTGTAATAAGGTTTAATCTGCCCCAAACGCCTCAACTTGATCATGTTTAGATTCTCCTTTGACTTACAAATACCTCGGTAGTGCTTCTGTATTTTTTTCCGGGTCGATTTATGATAGGACTGCCAGTCTGTGTTTTACAGATTTGTCAGCTTTTTATCATTGTTTTACTGTTAAGCCCCCAAATCAGGACGGAAGACAATCAAGAAGCACTTCAGAGGCGTTCGTAAGTCCAAGGAAAATCTAAACATGGTAAAATTAAGGCGTCTGGGGCAGATTACACTTTATTACAAGCGGCATTTGGACTGTGATTTCCATTCTACGGATACAGCTGATCAAGACTGGATGTAGATACTGCTGAATGGCAGAAACTGGCTCCAAACCTCTCAGGGTGAGTGGAAAAAAAGGAGCAAAAAAAAAAAAAGTCCAGGTTAAAAAAAACAGCTGAATTCCTCTTTAAAAATTGGCATAAATTAACCCAGAGTATCCCAGTCTGCTCATCTGGTCTTTGCAGCTCCCCCTCCTTACTCATGACTCAGATACTGTTAATATGCTGAAGATGTCCATGTTGGCTGGACAATTATTTTGTCCTCTACAGTACGTGATTATACCAGAGGAAAGATAAATAGGGGTAAAACACAAACAGCAGCAGGTTTGAAGAACTGTTGATCAAGATAATTTTTAAAGATGGCAAGAAATTGATTTCCTTCAGAAGCAAATTATAGCTTCAGAGCTTCAAAACTTTTGCACAGTAATTTTTTTAGAAAAAGACTACATAAACAGGAACAAAGAACTTTTTTTTCTCCTAAAGCTTCTCAAGTGATTATAGTTAACTACAGGAGAGGAGGCAGTACTCTGTTCAAGGCTGGCTCACCCTCAAGTACCGTTCAGGTGAGTTCCTCACTCTAGTGGTGCCGCTCGCTTTGCTTCTCCACCTAGGCAGGTTGGAATAAGAGGACAGACACATGAAACAAAATACAAAACAATGACACCAACAGGTAAAGGCTAGAGAAATGCTACTTGTTCTGGTAAACACATTCTCTCAGGTGAGGCCTTTCTGTGGGTGAGAGTACGCTTAAAGAACGATAGACTGGCCAGATCCTCGGAGTCTTTTAACAGGAGAGAATAGGTTGTAAGGGCGAGGGGCCGATTCTGAATGCGACAAGATCAGGTTGCATCAACTCAACAAAGGGGATATCTGTTCCAAGTCCAATGTATCGCTTTGATTGTTCATCACACTTTGAGTTGATGAGTTAAAGTCCTCACCATTACTCAAACTTGTTCTCAGCTTTCAATGTGTTAATGTGCACGAGTAGATATGGGTCCATCTGCAACCAACTTCATATTTGAAACAAAAGTATAAAACGAGGGAGTTTGAAGAAAATACAAACCTGTTGGAAAAGTCTTTTTTTCCACCAAGTAATTTAGGAATTGCAGCTGCAAAATGCGATTAGGTTATTTAAAAGCCTGATGAGCAGCACATATTCTTCAGAGTGATAATTATGGCTTCTTCCTGTGTCACGAATCGCAGAAGAAAACATTTGGAGATGGATGATGATGATAAGTTTAAGAGAACAGTTTGAGAAACGGGAACAATTTTACGGAATGTTTTTGTGAATGGTTAATTTCGCATCAACAAATGTGCGTGCAGGAAATGCCGCAGTATTACTGAACAAACATTTGAATATAAGTTAAAATCCTGTTTGATCCAGACAAGGTCTCTTGTTCTTTTAGATTCTTGCAAGTCAAGCTTATTTGCGGTTCTCCCTAGAGGGAAAAAAAAATTTGACTTGGGAAAAGAAAATCTTTGGAATCAAAGAATCGAGGTTATAGATCAAATCACAACACTGAGTTTGAGGTTCTGACAATGGACTGATGCTCATCTGTGTTTTATTGAAACGGAACAAACGTAAAAGTTATAAATACAAAGAACATCAGAGAACAAACTGCTATGGCTCTTATGGTAAGCCAAACCAATTCCTACTGGGCAAGTTGAAATAAAACAAGGAAGTTATGTTATCAGTTTAAAAAAAGAAAGAAAACACAATTTTACTACCTCTAGAAATGCTAGGCGTACACTTTGGACATTACAAAACTTTTATTCTTTTTTTTTCTTTGATGGATTCTTTTCTCCACCATTGCAAAAAAAAAAAAATGAATACGAAGCTCTAACCATATGCATTTATTTACAAGCATGATCCTAAACTACTATAGTAAACCACAAATAAAAAGGAGTACAAGAAGGGGAGGGGAAAATGGGAGCATGGACAAGAAACTTCCTGCAAGGCCATATTTGTTGTATTTATTGTCCACCCAAATTTTTGAGAATGAACGTCCGCTTTTTTTGTCAGTGTTCATTGTTGGCTTTAAAAGAACCACGAACAAAAATTTCCAATAAAATTGTACTTATTTTTTAAACATGTGTCCCAATGTAACCGCAGGAGTAAGAAATGATCACAACGGTTACGTTCATTTCTTCAGCCAAAAGGATTTCCAGCCAATCGTCTTGAGCCAATTCTGCAGTCTGTCCATTTTTCTGAGATATATGTATATACAGATATATTTTTTTTCATGAGGGATGAAGAATAAGAAGAATAAAAAGTCAATCAAAAAATTGTGGCCAATCTCTTTTTTTTTTCTTTTGTAGTTTTCCTCTTTTTTTGTTGTTGCCAAATACCTTTAGGTGCATCTACTTCCACTGTTGCCCATAAGAATCCTGTGAAAACTCCATGGTGTCATTACTGTAACCATAGTTACCGGAATAGTCGGCCCCTTGCTGCAGGGGCTGCTGGGCGATGGGCTGGGACCCCCAGTTCTGTTGGTTGTTGGTCTGGCGGCGCTTGGAGTCAGGCTGGTTAAACACGTCGGCCTTCCTCTTTCCGCCGACGTTGCCCCCGCGATTGCCTCTGGCACCGCGAGGACCACGGCCCCGCTGAGGCTGGAAAGGTGCGCCACGCCCTCCTCGAGCACCGCGTGGGCCGCCGAGGGGTGGCCCCCTCTGGGCAAAGCCGCCACGGCCTCGTGTCGGAGGAGCCCCACGAGCTCTTGGCGGCGGAGGCCCACCCCTGGCGGGACGGGTACCACGGCTTCTCATGCTGTACATATCTTCATAGCCGTAGTACGGGTCCTCATAGCCACCACGGTAATCATGGTAGTCATAGCCATAGTAGTCATCATAGTAGTCATCATAGCCATAGTAATCAGTGGGATAAGCATAGCCTCCTCGGCCACCACGGGCCCTTCCTCTGCCGGGTGGTGGCATGCGAGGAGGTGGGTAGTAATAATAGTCCTCATACCTGCATAGAGCAAAGATTATTAGACTTCTCACTTGATAATCAGTAACAATAGACCAGTCATGTGACCAACTCACCCGCCTCCCCTGGTGGTTTGTCGGGCTGCCTGACGCTCCTTCCTCTTCTTGTCTGGGGGCTTTGCCAGGACTATCTCGATTTCCTCCCCTCCAAGCTCCTTTCCGTTCATCTCATCCATAGCCTGAAAAAAATAAGGTAAATAAATTCCACAAAATCCTCCTATACACAAAATCCTTCAAAGATAAAACAATGTGTACCTTTACAGCCGCATCCCGATCTTCAAAATGGACAAATGCGTAATCTTTCAGCTTTTTGACTCGTTCTAGTTTCCCAAACTGAGAGAAGGTCTTCTCCAGAAGCTCCTCAGTCACAGCTGTAGCCAGTTTTCTCACAAACAGCACCTTCACCTGTGATCACAGTAGGTCAGGCTCATGAAAACCTTAAAACTGGGAACACGTTTCTAAAATGTGGACTCCTAACCTTAGCCATAACTTCAGGGTCAGGTTCAGCGACGGGGTCAGCCCACTCCACTGTAACTGGATTCCCCCAAACTTTAACCTTTCCACTCATTAGACGACGACGCGCCTGAGCTGCAGACTTGTGATCCTCATACTCCAGGAAACAGAACCCACGGTTCTTCTTCTTGTCATCCGGCTGGTGATACAAGATCACATCTTGCAGTCCCTCTGTAACACAATTTAACACCTTGTTACAAAAACAAATGCCTATCAATACCCCATCAATTACAGACTGGACAACTGGACAAACCTGTGACTTTGCCAAAGTCTTCTAAAATACTGTCTCGTGTCTTGTTCTTTGGAATTGATCCAACAAACAGGCGATTGTTTGCAACAGATATACACACTCCCAAGTACTTGCCAGGCCGGATTTCATGGTTATCACACTGAAAAAACACAGAAAATATATATTTTTAAATATTCAAATGGACTCTATTCCAGGGAAGAGTCTTAAATGTTTAATGGAGACATTTTTTTTGTAAATTAAACATCAAAAATATTGCTCGCCCCCAACAGCAAGACATTTCAATAGTTTTGTCATTGTTTAAATGAAAACATCACTTGCTTTGATTTTACTTACAAGCTTCACAGCCTTTTGCGCATCATCCTTGTTACAGTAAGTGATGAAAGCGTAACCCCTGTTCTGGCCAGATAGGGGGTCCATCATTAACCTCAGGTCCCAGATGGGACCAGCTGACTCAAAGAGCGGCACAAGCTCATCTTCATATAAATCCCTGGGGATCTTTCCAACAAACACCTGAAAAAAAAAAAAAGTTGAATTAAAGCTTTAGTTTTAATGCTCAAATGAATACTGAAGACAAACATTAACAGTTCGGGGTTCAGATAACCCAGTTTCTCTTAATCTGCATGAAATTAGTGATGCACCGGCCACGAACAAAACGGGTCTTATAACCGGCTCTTTGAAGTGACCGATCAGAGCCAGACTCCTGTCTGAGAGAACCAAACAGAAGCCTCCCCTTCTTTTCAAGCTGCACACGATTGGTCAACCTCATGATGTGGGGTGGGAGGAGTCTGTGTGTCTGCTCTGAGCAGGAGGTGAACAGGAGAGAGAGGGGCATATAGACAGGCAGTGCCACAAACACAGAAGCGGGAAAGAGGAGGAAAACAGTGCGACACACAAAACATGCTGGAAAGATGAAAAAAAATTAGTGACAGCAGATAACGCAACAAAAATTGGATGCATTTTAATCATATTGATATTTCAAAGGAGTGTTTAGTTTTCAAAGTAAAAATATATCAAGCAGCCTCCGCAGTTGTCTACATCATCGTAACTTTTTCGTGTAGTTTCACTAGGAACCGTTCAGGTTATAAATATTTCACACAAAATTAGAGTCGGGTCATTAAAAGCGGCTATCTTTGGAGAGCCAGAAATCCCATCACTACCCAATAATGAATAGTACCTTGCAGAAATGTTATAAATATTCAGGGTGTGGATTTTTTGAACCTTTCTATGAAAAATTACTCATGTATGTCAGCAAGTCTTTAGACTGACCACTTACCTCAGTTCCAATCCCTGGTTGTGTACCCTTGAAGATACTCTCAGGGGGAGGACCTCCATACTTTCTCTGGCCCGTTGTCACATCCAGAGTGTAGCCTGTCCGGTCTAACAGAGCCTAAAAAAACACATCAAAGAATACTGAAACTGTGGCGGGGGGTGGGGGGTTGAGGTCCAGATCACTGCCAAGGAATTAACTGAGCTGCCATGGTGGAGGTCTGCATTCTGAGTGCTTTACTACATTACCTTTATTTTTGTTTCATCTGGACCTTTAGTTGACTCTTGGACCTTGCTTCCTTGCTTTTCTCGCTGCCTGTAAGTCTTCATGACTCCACAAAGGAAAGCACTTTTATTCTATTCAGAGGCGGGGGAGAAATAAAATTAGCACAATAAACAATAAAAAGTATATAGACAAATACCACTCCAGGAAAACTCTGAAACCAAGCAGGTACCTGAACATGGGATAAGTCGCTCTCTTTAAACTGCTGCAGCACAGTAAGTGCTCCCTCTTCATTGAACTCTCGCAACGCATCAATAGCCCTTTCATCCAGGTCAGCATATGCCACCAACCCTACAGTAAAAAGACAAGTTAGCTACAAAATACAAACCATGAACCACAATTGAATTAGGTTTTTTCAGCTTTATAGGTCACAATGGACATTATCCACCTGTCTGGAAGATGTTATCTAGACTCTCAGCTACTTTCTGGGGCAGACCGGCATCAAGAAGAGTTTGGTAGTTTTCCGTATGTGTTGCGGTCACATCCATGGGTTCCTCTTCCTCCTTTGTTGGAGCAGAACTGCCATTTACCTCAGCGGCTGCCATTTTTCTGTAAAGAAAATAAAAAACAAATATTCTGGTCTTATTCTGGATTTCCTACATATAAAAGTAGGACAGCATTGGTTACATTCTTAAGTTTTAGCCCAACAAATATACTTCGGTTTTATATGTGTGTAGATTTTTAGAACCTAATACTCAGTCTGTGATTACGGTTTAGTTTCAGTTAAATTGAGAGCGTTAAAATCCCTATAGATGAATAAAACGCCTTTGTTTAAATCTATGTACATTTCAATTAAAGTTAAAAGGTACGAGAAATCTGTCATTTCTAAATTACTGTGGAATCTGCAATCTACAAATGCTTTAAAAAGTCTTCAACAACGGAAAACAACGTGGTGTGGTTTCTGTTAAAATAGCCCGGGCTCAGAGAAACCATCGGCAACTACAGTCCCGCCCCCCTCACATGCAGCAAGCTGCAAAGCTAAATGAACGTTTCTTTTCCACTAATTACCCGTCACGAAATAAACTGGATTAAATGCATGAACTAGCGACTGATTTGTTTAGCATATCTCGGAGCATTATTAACGTTCAAATATATTTTTCTATTTATTCTGAGATCAGGACTAGTAGCTAGCCATGGAAGCTAACAGGCCTCGCCGTGCCGAGAGACGCCGTCCACACGCCAAACACACAAAGGGTACAAAAACGGCTAGTTAACAAAACTTACCGGTCAAATTCAGGCAGTCAAACACAACGTGCTTCGGAACGTCAATTTTTTAAAAAAAATTTACCGACTAAATCAGCGAAAGGAAGAGATTTTGTGTCGAACCCACGAGACAATTTTTCCAGACACCAACGGTCTCGTCGTCGGCTCGCCCGAACAACGCAACCGCTCACCAATCATCGCGAGACATCGAACGAGAACTGAAAAAGGGCGACGAGTTCGATTTCACACATCCCTCCCCCCAGCAAAAATCAAATACAGGCGCCATCTTGTGGCGATGGATAGCTTAGAAACACTGAAAAGAACAATTCCACAGCACCACAACAGGCATAAAAAATGGTAGCAGATAAAAATTCAACAGCTGCATAAAAAAAAAAAAACATTTATATATATATATATATATATATATATATGTATATATATATATATATATATATATATATATATATATATATATATCATATCCTATTATCTGCTGAAATCTAGCCTTTAGTATTGCAAAACTAACTGTAAATTTTAAAATTTAGATCTGAGTTACTGATATTTCACCGGAAAGCATATTATTTATTAAGACTGGAGATGATGATGATGATGATGATGATGATAATGATGATGATGCAGATGATGTTGTTCTTTTGGCTTCATTAAACCATGGTCTACAGATTCCATTGAGGCAGCACAGTATAAAGGGGACGAGATGAAAATCAGCACCTTCAAATCAATAGAGCCTTTCCCTTAGAGACAGGGTGACAAAACTCAGTCGCCCAGGAGGGGCTTGTAGTAGTGCTGCTGCTCCTCCAAATTGAGAGGAGCCAGCTGAGGTAGATCAGCATCTGGTTAGGATGCCTCCTCGACACCTCCCTAGTGAAGTGTTCCAGGTACATCCCACTAAGAGGAAACCCGCGACACACTGGAGGGACTTTGTTTTTCAGTTGGCCTGGGAACACTTTGTGATTCCTCCAGAGAAGCTGGCCTGACGGGCTGGAGAGAAGCAAGTCTGCAGCAGAACCTTGGATTAAACAGAAGACAATGGATGTACGCATGGATTCTTCTGAAAACCCGAGACACATAGTGTAATAAGCAGATTAAGGAACAACCAAAAATGGTGTCCTTATCCAGTTTTAAAAATTTGCTTGAGTGATTTTTTTATGTTGATTCCATCATAACAGACTGTACTTTTTGAGGAAGCTGAGGTCCTTCAAGGTTTGAAGCAAGTTGCTGCAAATCTAAAAGTCTGTGGTGGAGAGTGTCAGTTCTTCGTCCATCATCTGTTGGGGTAGCAGCATCAGAACCAGGGACTTGAAACAACTCAGCAACCTGATAAAGAAGGCTGGTTCTGTTCGGGGGACACCTGTGGAACTGGAGATAATGATGCAAAGAAGGATTCTTCATAAAATTAAAAAGATTATTAACAACCCTGAGCATCCTCTTCATGAGACTATTCCTACAGATAAATAAATTAAAAAATACTTTATTGATCTCTGAGGAAAATTACATTTGGCTGTTGCTCATCCTGAATAATTCTATGAGTTGTTAGATCATGGCTGTGGGCAGGAAAGATTTCCTGTAGCAGTCTGTGTTGCAGCGAAACTGAAGAAGCTGCCAACTGAAGACTGTTGTAAGATATTATCATTCAGTGTTGTCCATATTTTTATATTATTTTATGAAGAATCCTTTGCATCATAATTTCAAGTGGTTCCACAGTAGTACCAAGAACAGAACCAGCCTTCTTCATCAGGTTGTCGAGCCGTTTTAAGTCCCTGGCTCTGATGCTGCTACCCCAACAGATGATGGCCGAAGAGATTACACTCTCCACAACAGACATGTTGACGATATACAGCATCTTGCTGCAAACCTCGACGAACATAAGCTTCCTCAAGAATTACAGTCTGGTCTGCCCCTTCTTGCAGATGGCTTAACTTTTCTGTCTCCAGACCAGTCTGTTGTCCAGGCAAGAGATCGTCAACCAAAATTGAAACAGATTCATATTGAGAACAATTAACGGTGCACTGACTGATAAGAACACATAAGAAAGCACATTTTGTCAAAATGAAACAAATATGAATGGATTAAAAAAAAAATAATCTAACATGTAGGATGCATATGTATTAAGCACCCTTTACTGTTGTATCCTTTAATAAAATCCCATGCAACCAGAAATATTTAGAAGTCACCTAATAAGTAAACGCCTAATGTGTAATTTCATCTTTATAAATAGAGCAGCTTGTTGAAGGCGTCAGAGGTTTTTATTAGAGAACATTAGAAATTAAGAAGCTTCCTAAAGAGCAAACAACACAGCAAAGAGATAAAGCTGTGGAAAAGTGTAAAGTAGGGTTAAGTTAGAGAACATTTTAACCCTTCAGCATAAAATACAATAACCTTGCCACAGCTGCAATGCTACCAAGATATGAACATCCTAAAGGGATGTGCTAGGCAGAGACCTTATTCTACACATACAATGTTAAGTTTGCAAGCCCCCTTAGTGTAAAAAAACATGCATGTTTAACTAATCAGGCTCTCTAAATGGGAATTAGTAGTGATTGTGCATGTGTAAAGGCCTTCCTTCTGTCTCGATGATGGACTATCCAGGGTGAAACCCAACTCTTACGAGTATAGATAATGCATGATTTACAACTCATGAAGTGAAAATAAGAGCTTAATTTTTAAAATCAGAGTATCTATTTTCCATCCAAACCCCCCCAAACATGAATTGAAAACTAAGGCCTGGTTCACCACGACAGATTTTGAAATGTTTCAGATTGCACACATTGCGATAAAAACAAATTAAAAAAAAACTCAGATTTTCCTGTTTTGGTCCCACATTGTGTGGTGAGCGGCCACATGGAAATGTCACGCTAAATGAACCAACTTTACTCAAACATTCCAAGCTCAGACAGCAAATCTCAGAAAACCTCATGCTATAAAATATGACTAAAGTCAAAGGATAAAATAAATATCACTGCCAAGGATGAGGCAATAATTTGTGGACTAGTTTTAACAGATAAAGAAATCCTGGCACTGGATGAATGCGTGGGAGCAGAGGCTCTACTTGCTATACAAAGATATATTTTTTAAATAAATAGACTGATCTCTTTCTATGCATTTGTGCACTGCAGTCAAGTGAGCCAACATTTGGAAATAATATATGCTTCCAAGGTTATCGCTGCCCATCACCTCACTTTCTGATTGGCTACACATCATATTAAACATGCTCCTTTGTCCTCACAACACGCGACACACAGTGCGATATCAGGCCATGACAATTCAACATGTTCAATATCCCCAATTTGTCATCAGAGCGGTCCCATTGTCCTTCCGTGCAGACCAGAGCACTAACTACACAGGGCAGGAATATCTGTTAGGTTAAAAAAAAAAAAAAAATCATGTCGTGTAAACCTGAACTTAGTTATCTTCGGTCTGAGAGAAGCAAGAGTTTTTCCAATACTCATACACCAAAAAAGCTGAAAATTGGACAGTTCAGGAAGATGAATCACTTTATTGTTTCAGCCCTTACAATGAGGTCATCATAAAATCTCATGACCACAAGCTCTGCCTTATTTAGCAGAGGAAACAAGTGATATTAAACAAGTAGTTGCACTCAGGTAATAAATGCCAATAGGCTTCTCTGCCTCAATCGTCATGTGACAGCTTTCTGATTTTGCCCTTATGGCGGTCAATCTCTTTTTGTAGGCGCTCAATCTCCTTCTTGTGATGTTCTATCTCCTCTGCGTGGTGCTTCCTCAGAGCCTCCAACTGCTCCCACTCCCTCTGCCTGCAAGCAAACAAAATTCAGAGGGTTAAAGACTCATCCAACACACAGATTAGTGCAGTTACTTCTAGAACATCCAGAGTTTCACCTGAAGTACCGCTCCTCTTCTGCCGCTTCCCGCTTTCCAAACGCACCTCCTGCCGATCTCACGTATCCTCCACCACCTCCACCTTTCCCTGCTCCTTTGCCCAGCTCACCGAGCTGATAAAACACAAAAATGCATCAGTTAAATACAGTTTCCTTACAATGTGCAGTTTTAAAAATTGCTCAGACACTTTGTTTTAAAAACTTAAGTATTCTCCTTTATTTAAAGTTAGATTAAGACTTCCTTCTATGATCTATTTTTCTGCATATTTAAATGTCTTCAGTGATATTTCTTTATTGTCAAACTTAAACGGGATAAAATAAGAAGTCATTATGCTGATTATATGAATAGCGACCCATGCAGACACTCCTTGCGAGCTATGAATGCTAAAGCATAACCCACTGACCCAGTTTCTGCTTGGCTTTTATTAATGAAAGCTTTTACATGTATCGGCTTCCTGTAAGTTGTGCAGATTAGAGAAGCTTAACAAATCAAATTTGTAATTTAATATGAACACAAAATGATCCTAAAAACAATGTCCTCAAAAACTAGCATGCTTCAAAGTAGCGTGAAAGGTTTTCAAATGACCAGTGGGGGTTTGCCATTAAGCCTGAACTGCAGTGTCTGAGTGTCTTAATGACCAAGGGAGTCAGAAGCAAACAACCTAAAAAAATAAAAGTCCTCTGAGAGCTGGCAGCACAATTAATTCCCTATTCCTGCTTTTACGCACTAAAAGGGGCCTATAAACACTACCTGCAGTAGTCAGTCAGAAGTGTGTGTTAATGGTCCGTCACTGCAGTGTTTCTATGCCTAAGCGATGGATTTTGCTGGTTAAAGGCTGGTAGTTAGCCTCATCGGGTATGTGTTATCTAACTTGATAGTAAGAGGCAGTAAACATGGATGTGATGTCATTTCTAGATCAGTTTCCACATCTGAGGGAAATATTGTCAAACCTACAGACTAATCCAAGAGCAATAAGATTTATGGAGATTTTTGGCCACAGCGAGGGATTTCAAAAAAGTGAAATCATTCGAGATAACACGATGGGCTTTCTTCACCAATTAGCATTTTATGATCAACTGAATTATATTGCACTGTACAAAAGATTAGCATCTTATTGGACTGTAGTGAATATTTGATTTTGTTACATAATGACAAATTGGGTTATTTGATTGGGATATCCTTTAACTGAAGCTGTTTGTCTTGTGCGCTTGCCTTGAAATTCCATTTATGGCAATAGGGTGTTGTAAGTAAAACTTAAAATCAAAAGAATTGAGTACTTGGAAAAATGTAAGACAGATAAAAGATAATTAAAAAAAATCCTACAAAACTTCTTAATTTTAAAGCTACTATTCAAAAAAGCAACAATTTTACATATTTAACCAGTCAGATACCAAATATAACGGTCGTATGCGTTTTGGTATGCCATTTGTGTTGATAACAGTGGACAAAGCTTCAGAGCCCTCTCAGACTGAGTGCAACATATGCTGCCCTGCCCAAGGGCCAGTGTCACGCAGGTCAAGGAGAGACAGGTGGACTTTTCACAACCTTCAACTTGTTATTCCTGCTCCACGCAGGAGGAGAGCTGCCATTTTGTATGTAGTGTGCATGCATACACAGCAGTTCTGCACATTCAGATGTCCAGCATGTTCTATGCCTGGGTGAATGCCTTAACTGTTGGCTTCACACGTGTTCAGAGGGGGTGACTTGTTTGGTCAAAGTCCAACTTGATTCTTCTTTTCATCCCCTCAAGATTTAAAGTTACACAAAACTAAACAACATACACTTTATTTACCCTTCTTCACACCACCTCAAAATTTTTATTTTATGATATCATTAATTTCTAAATTTAAAGCGCGTACGCATTTAGCCATTTACGGTAATGGCTCGACATGAAACTCCCCGCATTCTGTTTTTAAATCTGTGGCCCTGCACGCACAGCAATAAATCCCCTTAAAAACACTTTAAAAGCTATAAGTATCCTTTTTTCTTTTAAAAGTACTTTCTTTATCAAATGTAAACGGGGTATTTAACTGCAGAAGATTCGAACATGCAATCCTGCGTCGTGTTGAATCAGACTGAATGTTTTGAAAGGGGGGAGGGGCCGCAGAAATGTGTGTCAGAGGTAGAGAGGATAAAGTCATGCATGCAGCTCTTAGAATGTTTTTTTTTTAAACTATATATTTAGTGATCATAGAAAACAAATTTTGGTCGATTACTTAACAAATTAGTACACGTTTTTCTCACGGTGTGAGAAAACTTGAATGTATTCGCTACAAAAAGGTGCAACTGAACGATTGCAAGGCAAACTGGACAAAAGAATAAGCCGTGCAAAAACAATATTCTTAAAGAAACAAACAAGCAACATAAGAGTAACTGCTGAAACCCTGTAACTATATAAGGTGGCTAATATATAAATACACAAATCAACATATCTTTGTGTTCATGCATTGAGTATCATCGACTGACTTATCACAGACTAATAGCACAAAAGATAACAAGAAGAGTGTAGAATAAGTGTCATCTGTGAGTGACTGATAAACTGGCCAAGCTAATGCTAAACCCATGGGGAAAAGTCACCATTAACCCCCATTTACCTGGTCAGATGACATCCTGATCTGGGTGGCGATGCACCTCTGCAGGGTTCCCCTTAGAAACAGTCGCGCCATTGCGTGTGTAATACAAATGCTACCTAAAAGGATGCAGAACCCGTGTGTCCTTCTATCCCAACAACTTCGGGGGTCAAAAAAAGCGGAAATTTGTAGTAAAACGTCTCCGACAGGGCGTGGAGAAACCATAGACTGTAACTCTGAGGAGAATGTGTGTGCTCATTTCTGCCACCGCATGGTGAGGGGGGGAACTGCCGTGGGGGAATTAAAATTAGCAGATGGATATTATGACTGACAGTTGCTGATATAACATATATTTGAATGTTACTGTTAAGTTTGTCAGTACAATTAAAACGTGAATAATTGTAAATAATTTGGACAAAGCAATAAAGTTTTTATTTCCATAATAAGTTTTTTTTTCACATCACATCCAGCTTTTGCTTTGTTGTGTATAATGGACAGTGTTGTATTATAGTGCCTTGCAAGAATATGTGTTCATACCAAAATGGGAACAAGTTTTCATTCATCAAGAAAATCTAGGGCATTGAACAATAATCACACGTCTTGGACTTTTTAGAGCCATAAATTGGATAGTAATTGGGTTTATTGTGGGCTGTGTGGTGGCACAGTTGGTAGTTACCTGGTTTCTTGCAGCCAGAAAATCCTGGATTCGAATCTCAGATGGGAATCTTCCTGCATGTGTGGGTTTTCTCCACGTATTCTGGATTCCTCCGACAACCCCCCCCAAAAAAAGAAAGAAGAAAAGAAAAAGACTGTTAATTGTTTTCTATAAATTGTTCTTTAGGTGTGAGTGTGTGCATGCATCTTTGTTTGTCCTGTGTGTCTTTGTGTTACCCTGTGACAGACTGATAACATGTCCAGAGTGTACACTGCCTCTCGCCCACTGACTACTGGAGATAAGAACCCGTCCCCTATGATGCCTGCATAGACAAGTTAGCAAATACAGTGGATATATTGATATATCAATGGGATTTAAACTACAGAAAGATGTACATGGAACTAAAATGATTAATAGATTTAAAAAAATTAAATCACTGACAAAAATCAGAAAAGTGAAAAAAGAGGTCAGTTCTTTGTAAAATTATCTTTTGCTGCAATTACATGTGGCAAGTCTTTTTTGTATCTCTGTTTACCAGCTTTGCACATGAGCACTTACATTTCTGGCTATTTTTCTTTTCCAAAATGACTCAAGCTCTGAGAGATTGGATGGATGCCATCAGTTAACATCTCTTCTTAAACCTTGCCATGGATTCTATTTGGATTTAGCTCTGGATGTGAACTTTGGCGATTCTTTGACATAAACCATTGTGTTGTAGCTCTAGATTTATTTTTTATTGTTGCTGCCCTTCTAAAAGATTAACCTCTGCCCGAGTCTTACATTTTTGGCAGCCTTTAAAAACTTATCTTCCAGTAAAGACCAAATTTGTGAAGTTCATAAATCCTTTTTGTGACTTATCAGATTCTCCCACTTGAGCTGTGGATCTCTTAAGCCCATCTGGATTGTCCATGAGTGCCTTGGCTGGTTGTTACACTCTTCTATCTGGACTGTCAGCCCAGGTGGGTCGCCATGTGTTATGTGTTATCATGTGTTACACATGTGTTACCATGTGTTATCTTTTTCATTGAAGATGCTCCAAAACTTTTGATATTATTTTATCACCAAACCCTACTTTAAGCTTCACAACTTTAACACGGACTCTGCCGTGTTCCTTGATCTTCATGATGCTGTTTGTTAACTGATGTTCTCTAACAAACATCCTATTCTACGCGTTGTATTTTACTTAGGGTTTCAGATTACAAATGCATTCCACGCATTTGAGAATTTCATTTTAAAACCATAAAAAATTATGTCTGCATTTCTTTCTCCTTCGAATTTGATTTCCTTTCATTTATATGTCACATTTAATTACAAAAGCAACATTGACCAACGCGCTGTACGGAAGTAATAAAACAACAACAGAAACAGAAATACAAACTAAAAGAAAAGCCTGTCATCCCAGTAACTCTCATACTGTATTAAAATACAATGAATACAAATACAATGTGTTTTTAAAAGAGACTGACAGTTTGAACCTGTCTGATGTGTAGGGACAAATTATTCTAGATCTTAGGGGCTACAACCCTAAACGTTTGATTGCCTCTGTGAACCAGCCTGGACTTTGGTTGAGCTAAAAGCAAAAGGTCATTGGATCTAAGAGCTCTAGAAGGTGCGTAAGGCTTCAAAATCACGCATTGCTTCGCATTGGTCTAGCTCAGGGGTCTGCAACCTGTGGCTCCGGAGCCTCAAGTGGCTCTTTAGACCTTCCACAATGGCTCTCGCACCAAACAATGTTTTTTCTGTTCTTTCAATAATAAATTCAGGTTTTAGCAGGAGTTTTGTTATATAAAAAATATTTTGAATTTCTGTGATAGAATGACATTAAAATAAAAATACTTTTTGATTTTTTCTTTCTTTTACCTCAACCTAAAAACAGAAATAAAATGGTAACTATAGTACCTACCTAAAATAGTACCTATTTATGAATTAACACGTTACTCCAGTAGATTATTATAAAAAAATCCAAAATTACGTTTTTCTAAAGGTCATGTTACATTTGCAGCTCTGAATGAGTTTTATTTATCTGGATTAGGCGTAAAATGGCTCTTTGGATGGTACTGGTTGCAGACCCCTGGTCTAGCTCCTAAAGTGCAAACAACAGAAAAAGAAATATGTGATTTTAATGAGGCAAAATGTAAAAAAGTTAAACGGTTTTGGAATATTCGTACTTGCCACTCTACATGTGCATTTTAGATAGCTAAAGCCTACCCTAATTTACACAGTAGGAAGGTTATATTTATCCGAAAAGAGGATGGTAATACGGGCAGGGAAAATGGAGGATACTTAATACAGGACAATTTAAAACGAAAACCTTATGGCCTGTTCCAAAAGATTTGAGACAGGGTTTAAAACTTTAGCAATGCACTACATTTTCCTGATGAACACAAACTGCATATTATACTGTTGTATGTATATCTCTTGTTTTGCAAACAGAATCCAGCTCAAAAGACAGTTATTTTTCTTCTACGATAAAACAAAGAATTCTTGGTATTTTCACCTGTTCAAACAAAAGGTCTGTTTCCGGATCATTTTGGAGGTGAACGAACCTTTTCTATTTACACAATAAGAATTACTTCAGATCTAACGAAGATAAGTGGGAAAACAACCTTCTGTTTCTTTTCACAGATTTGTACCGCCGTCTGATGTCATTATACTGACGTTTGAAGCAATACAAATTATACACGGAGGGTGCTTGTCTCTCAAGAGCTGGATGAGACACTCTCAGCATGACAAAGGCAGGCTTTGCACTGCAAGGATAGTAGGTGGGTGTTCAGTACAGATGAGTCATGTTGGAGTTCCATTGATGCAGAGCACCCCAAAGCTCGACAAACCTCAGCCCAGCACAGATCCGCATAAGCTCACTATTCCTGAAGGGCCTCTGGAGGTGAAGCCTGACGATCCAGGGCTAGCATGTTTTTTCTTTTGGCGATGACGTGCTGCATTGTGTCAGTCTATTAAGCCCAGCAATGGCCCTGATGATGTGGAAGCGCTTTGCAGCCCCTCCATTTTGTGCAGCATCCTTGGTCTGTAAATAAAGGAAGCAGAAACACAAAAGACCCACCGAGGTTGAAGGCTTGCTTGGAACTTGGAGATAGAACAGGAAAAAGGAGCATGCAACTGAATAAATATTTGAGATATTATATTCTTTCCCAGGTTTTACTTCAGACTATTGAGTGGCATCTTTTTCTCAGAAGTAACAGCAAGCAGTCAAAATGAGGCAGTTGCAGTCTTGTAACAATTGGTGGCAGTGTGCACCTCTACAAATGGAGAGCATCTACTGTGAAATGCATAGAAAATTTACTTAAATACTTATTGTATGTCTTTATATTCGGTCATATTCTATTTTTGCTGTAAACCCTGCAGCCGAGCTCTATTTTGCAAAGCGTATGAAATTAATTAATGGCATTAAACACACATGCACATTCATGCCATTTTAAAGCGTGCAATCTGAATAAAAAAGATCAAGTTCTCATTACTCAAATGAGAAAATGTTGTCCTTTTCAGACACAAATTATTGTAAGTAGATAGATTTTTTTTCATGTTTGCAGAACATTAAGTGAAGATGCAGTGATGAAACATTAAGTCCTAAAATCTACATATGAAACAGACATCAGATGGATTTGATAAATGCATTAAAGTGAGAGAGATATGTCAATTAAGCCACAATTTATTTCCAATAAAACAAAAATCTGTAAATGTAATTTTTTTTGCATTGCTTACTTAATGTATGATTGCATGTTTAATGTGGTGGCATTAGTTTTGGATTTGTGAGAATCTGTTTCATATGTTGACCAAAACATCTTACTTTTTCTGCATTATGTTTTATTTGTATTCCTTTTATCTCTTTTTCTATCTGTGACCATATATGGATTTCCGGTCCACCGGATGCACAGCAGCCAGTTACCTAGATGCTGTCTGAGCTGCGCACCTCAGTGGCTTAAGTGCTGCAAGAGGAAATTGTATGCTGCCAGCAGCGCTAACCTGAGCAAAGACAGAGTAAGGTCATACAGATGAGATAGAGGGGTGCAATGCAATGGTCCTTTTCAGTAAACATTTTGCATTTCATTAATATGACTCCATCAACAGAGCTTTTCTTTTTGTTGCTGTAGGCTCTATAAATTTGCACGTTTGTCATGGATAAAGCTTGTACTCTGCTTTCCTCTGCCAAAGCATCAATAGTTTCAAAAAATACCTCTTCAGTCGGAAATGTAGTCATACCTGCAGGGTAAAAGCGGGTCTATACATTTTCTTCTGTTTCAAGTCATGTAAAAAAAGATATATGTATTGTGCAGTTGGGGAAGTCTTGGAATACACTCTTTTCCCAAATGCATAACTGAGCCATCACAATTTAAATTGCGATGTTAAAACATTAAGTATCTTCTGGATTTCCTCAATGAACCTTATCCCCATTTTAAGTGGAATATTATTTTTCCAGCTGGTCTCCTAAAATTGTTAGGTGTGTGTTTCTTCTGATATTCTGAGACCTGCATTCAAAAGATTTAATCCAGATCACATGTTTGCACCAAACTAAATAATTCAGTAAGCATTTAATGTAAGGAATAAAGCCTGCTCTGTTCTCAACTAGGTTTGCTTCATCTGCATTTGGCTTGGGGTTTTTTTCAGGGTCTGCTGGAGCTGAGATACATTGGTGTTAATAGCCCTCATGAGCTGCCTCTTTGCTGCCTCTGTTGCTATGGTGACTACCAGGACTGATAAAGGGGGTCCAGATCCGTTGTGTTCCCTGCATACAAGGTCCTTTCGATGGAGTTGCAGCTCAAATATTACATAGGCTACTGAACCCACTGGCTGTGTGAGAGCATTAAAAAGAGGAATTTTGCAAGAATAGGAAATGCAAAGGTTATTTACGATAAAGCAGCAAGATAATGCCAAACATAGACGCTTGCAAAACAGATTTTGCTGCAATTTGTCATAAGTATTAAAAATAAATAATTCCACAGGTATGCCAACTGCTTTTGCATATTTGATTTTATAAATTAAACAATTAAAAAACTAAATTTGATGTTGGGAATACCTGAATAGTTTTTTGCATATTTCTCTGTCATATATGCTTCACAAAGGGTTAATTTACCTAAGAAGCAATACCATGCAAAATCCTCCTTTCTGGGAATAGAGAGATTTAGCAAAGTTAGGAGTCACTCTACACAACCAGTAGCACAGAACACGGATTGTTTAATAAATGAAAATTAAAACATACTGTCAGTTGGGTGTTAGTGATAGTGGAAATAAACTACTCCATTCTAACTGGAAGAACACCCCCACTGCAACCTGGCTCAGTAAGAGCAGTCATCCACCACTACCTGCTATGGGTTCATGAGGTGACAACAAAAATAAGTACATATAACACTGGTGAATAGGGACACTTTATGTGATGGGAAAACTATGAAAGAAAACTAAGTTAATGACTGCAATAGTTTAGGTATTGGCTCCTGCTGCGGTAAATTTGATTTCAGCCCTATTGTCTTGAGACTTTAATCATCTGATATCTGTGTCATGTTACGCTCAGTTTTAATGTTTAAAACAGTCGCAGAAGAAATTTATCTTAGTGAGGTTTTCCCTAGATAAGCTGCCTTCATTGGCGTAAACTTCCAAACAGTCTCACACTTTGTGTAATGTTTATTATTACTACCTTGAAACAGTTTCTATAGGGTTGGGCAATATGTCCTTAAATCTATATTGCAATATAATCTTAAGCATGTGCAGTGACAATATCTATTACGATTACGGGTGTTAAAATCAACGTCTTAATGCAGGTTGATTATTTTGTAGAATTAACGCAAAAAGTTTTTTAACACAACTAATGAATGCCAGGCTGGGCAGTCCTGTTATTCCATCAATTCAACTCGCGCTGTGTTCAGTGCTCTTCATATAAAGAGCATGGAAGATCTGAAATGCCTGCATGGTTCCATTTGAACATATGTTCTCTGTCAGTGACCAGATAGAGGAATTATTGGTGTACATCACTCCCTGCTCTACTTCGCATTTAGGTTGCAGAAAGAGAAGCAAATGGAATGGATGATTAAATCTGTATTGATAACTTCCCATAAAGTAAGCCTTCACTAACAAACAGGCTAACATAGCTAACCAGTACTGCAGCTGCAAAATTACTACAAATAATACAGGGGGAACCGACGATTTATATAAAGGTTCAGTTCCACATTATTCTTTCTCATGTTAATAAGCAAAAAATCTGTTTTGAGTTTTGGTGTTTGCCTGCTTCCTGTTTCTCCCCTATTATGAAGATTCCACCAATGGTGCCAGTTGAGCTGACCATCAAGCTGGAGGCAGAGCCTGCCTCTTGCACCTGCCAGGTGCAACTTGTGCTCATCAGCTGTGAAGTATCTACTAGCAACCAGACCCTCTTCTCCTGTGAGTTCTTCAGCTGCTTATATATATTCCTGTGTTCCTGGTCATCGGGTCAATAACCTCTCTGTGTTTGTTCCAACTTTCTCCTCGTTGAATTCTCCTCATGATCTGTTCTCCTGCTTCGCTGAAGCTTTGGTCACTTTCCATGTCTGGTTACCTCCAAGTGATCCATCTTCATGCTCTGCATGCTCGCCCTCTGAGCTCACTACTTCCTCCAGGATTCATTCTAGCTCTCATTTCCAGAGTCTCTACAAGAAAAAAGCTGAGACATCCCAGACCCCAAACAGTTCCTACTGGGTAGATGTTTCAACCAAACATCTACCCAGTCACCTGAGTTAACTTGTACAATTACATTTTATAAGGACACTGTGTTCATCTGTGGATTTCTCTTCCAGTAATTAATCTCTGTACCCCTCTAAAGAGTTCCTAGTTTCTGACCACGTTCATCATCATTAAATTATTCATTGTAATAGAATCTTTAAACTTTTCAACTGGTCTCCAAGTGGTGTTCTGCAGGTGGGTCAAGAGAATAAATCTGAAACTGACATAATGCCTCTATTGTTTTTAGCAGAATACAACTGAGTTTAAAAATATTTTATTAATCTCAGATGGATAACAAGTGTTGTGGTTCATGATATTCTAATTCTTCAAGGAATTGATGCAGATCCCTATGGCTGTGTGCAGAAAGGATCTCATGTAGCAGTCTGTGTTGCAGAGAACCTGTTGAAGCCATTGACTGAAAACACACTGTTGTTGTAGGATAGCTCCCATGAAGAGGATGCTGAGGGTTGTCCAATACTAATAAGAAACGGTCAGCTTTACATTCAGAAAACGTTAACCAGGTTAGTTTGCCTTAGCAACTGGCTAAAAGATGAATAGGCTAAAAGGGCCACATATTAATATGATTGTGGAATTCAAAACCTATGCTTCCATGCGTATCTCATGTATTTCCTTTAAAAAAGAGCAAAAGCATCTGGTTTTGTCGTTTATTTACACTGAAAGTTGTCGTTTTCAGTAATATTTAGGAATCTAAATCACTGAGATTAATCTCGATTAATTCACAGCTACCCTTTAACTAATTAGATAAAAATCTTAATTTGTCATCCCTAGTTGATATATATTCTCTTATATATTGCATGGATGTCTCAGCTTTTTCCTGTGAGACTCTGGAAATGAGAGCTAGAATGATATTGTCAAAATGGCTGTTTATGAACATTCTTCCTTTCCAGATACATTGCTGCAAACAAAAACTTCAACAAAAGTTTAGAATGCCATTTAAAGAGCCTTTATTGGGTAAAATATATTTTAAAAAACATTTAATTCTTTTGTCCAAAACGCAACACAAACATTCTCTCAATGGATGAAGATATTTCAAATTAATCAAAAACTCAATGCATGAAAAAAAAAATCTAAATCATCTGCTTTCCTGGTTGCTCTTTAAACTTAAAGTTTGGACATGGAATACGAACACAATAGTGACATCTAGTGTGTCTAGGTTGTAGTTGCAAAGACATATCCATTAACCAGCTTGCACCATGTAGAGAGCAGTAAGTAGCGTGTAATAGAACTGTTAGCTGCTTCTTTTCAGCATGATGCCCCATTATTTGTGTGACACCACCTCAGTAACTGCAGAGCTAAATCTGAGAAATTAATCACGAAGGGAAAGATACTTCAGCCCTAGAGAAGACCACTCTCCCTTTCTCCCGACCACAGTTAAGAGAAAGAACCGAAAAGGCTAACAAAATAATTTCACTTTCCTCCACTGACTAGACATTATATACAGCTGTGGTCTACCAAGTTGCAGGTTCTGCATTTAGAGCCGGTTACTCTGACAATGTGTCACAACAAGAGATATCAAACAGTCCTCTCAGCCTCTTCTTGTGAAAAAAAAGTGATTTTAATAGTTAAAAAAACATGAATGTATTAGTAATTTATAAAGCTTACCGATCGAGGAGAAATCTAGCCCTTACGAAGTGTGTTTTGATGCCGTGGAAATATTTTACGTGGTTCTATCTAGGATTCACCTATTTACTCTCATTTCTGCACTTCTGAGAGAGATGACTTCTCTGGTCATCTCTCTCCTGAGATGGATAACAATATCTCTTGGGCTCTGAAGCAGCTTGTTGACTTGCTGAGTTCACCATTTTCCCAGTGCCAGCTGCTGTGCTTCAAACGTAGAGACAATATTTGGCAACACGCAATAGCCGCTGCCCTTGGCAAGTAGATGTAAACATAATGGCTCTGTCGGGCCCATTAAAATGTGTATATTTTTAAATATTTTAATTCAAATAAAAAGTTATTAAGGAAATGCTATACTCTCATTCTATACCTCTATTCAATCTTTACCTTCACAAAAATAAACATGCACATATTTGAATTAAAAATACTCCAAGTTCAACAGTTTTCTTTTCCATTAAATTGAACACAACATATTTTAAACTTGCAGGTATAAAGACGAACACAAATACGAATATCGGAAATGTACCCGTTTACAGGAAAGTTCATGCCTTTGCTGCTTCTGACTGGCTAGCCTGATTGATTTATTACTATTCTTAACATTTAAGACCCTTTATCTAACCTTAACATTACTTATTTTTGAATCCAAATATTTGAGGGGAAGTGCCTAACCTTAACGTGATTTATTTTTAAAATTATATAACATTTAGGACCAGTACACAATCATTGGTCTTTGTTAGATGATGTATCGGATGCTGTAGGCACATTGCATGATGGGACAGTTGAATGTATAAACAACAATGGAAGCCTTGATCGCTTTATGTGTGGAGTTTATAAACCTGGACAAAATCCAATTTCCCAGCCACAATCCAGTTGCCTACAGCTACGGTTAGTTTTGGTCTCGAGTGAAAGGGGATCCCTGAAAATGGCGCTGACCAGCACCCGTCTCAGACAGGACAAAAGTTCAATAATTTTAAAAATAAGGCTACACTGCTGATGATAATTCCGTTGTTTTGTGAACTCAGTAATTTGATGCATATGGCTTGTTCATGCCCATGGTTAATGAAGCAAAGGAAATCATAGAAAAAAAACAAACTAACTGTGGTCATGTCCAACTACAAATCAACAACAACTTGCATCACGTTTAACTTACCATCGCAGAGACGACCGTGTTGTTGCAGTCTTGCAGTCGAAATATGAGCAGGTCTTGTACCCAACCATTTGTGAAATGTCTTAATGCGTCCAGTCATTTCTAACTTTTTAATTGATGACATGTGTATGCACTGATTCCAAACACAACATAGTTTGCTATATCTAACAAGGTAGTTGGAGGTAGTTATGAAACGTCTGAGCTCCATTCATTTCCTTTGAGGTTGTATGGCCCTACATTGTCGAATGTATACAATTTCTGAAAATATCTATCCCTATAGCCTCCTTCACAAGTTTATCCCTGTAAGGGGTGTGTTACTACTTCTTCTTTTTATCCATGCTTGTGACTCAAGTGTGTTACTTCAACTTCGGCTTCTTCAGTAGATTTACTGTGGCTTACCCTAGCAACACGTGATGCTGACACTCAAGATGCAGCCAGAGGGTAGTGGATGCTCGGCAGGTCATATGTGTGACAAAAACAGATAAACTGCAGAAGGCAGGAACTTGCCCCTGAATGCGTACATATCGAAAATTTGCACCTTGCTTTGTGGCTAGTAGAGTCAAAATCTCTACCTTTAGTGGAGAAGAAAAACTAGCATTTAACAGGTAGACACCTCCAGCAGAACCAGAACCTGGCTCAGTACAAGCGGTCATCTGCCACGACCGTCTGGGGGTCTGAGAAGACAGAGAAGAGACAGCATGGAGGATGCTCGGTGACTTTGAGGACCGATGTTCCCCATCCAGCAGGGGGAATTGTAGTTGAGCAGGGTACCAGACCATGTGGAGCTTCTGCGGGGAGAAAAAGGTACAACGCAAGCATTGAAATTTATTACTGACAAATGAGAAACATAATTCACAACATTCTAGCGTAATAGTAATTAACTCTGTAACAGTCATATAATTGATATGTATGTTGTTTCTTTTCCCCCCTTTTCAAAGACACATCATGAATCCATGCACACATTCCTCCTCTCTATAGCCATGGCGCAGCTCACAACAGTGGCCACAAAGTTCTAATTTGAATACTGCTCCTTGCACCTGTTATGAATTGCTCATGCAAACTTAGTAGATCACCTGCAAATGAAGCGCAACCCACTGTCGCAAATGTTCTATCAATTTTGCTGTTATTATGCTGTCATTGTATATTTGCTGTCATTTTGCTGTCATTATTATTATAATAATGATAGCAGTGTCTCATTCCTTCCAACACATTTCAAATACTTTTGGATGTGCATCGATTGCTTTTAAACAGTTCTCTAATCTTTTATAACTTCATCATTTGCTCATGTCATGTCAATCAAAGTTAATCACATTTTTGAATGATAAACAGTCATTCCCCATAACACTCATTCTCCTAATTTCATTGCTTGAGTCATTGCATAGAAAAATATTGAACTACTTTTCAAAATCTGTCAATTTTATGCATTTCTTTTTCATTCTTTCCTGAAAACATCCTTCCACATTGTATATTTTTTCTCAGGTTAACCTTACCTCTCATTGAAGATATTGTTTACCATTGTGTACAGATTTACCCAGATGGTGTTTCTTATGTTTGTCTCTGGAATTTACCTCACTTTCTGTAACGGTAGATTTCAAAGCGCTGTTAAAATACACTATTTTGACAGCCCTTTGAAATCTACGACTAAAGATCCTGTCAGATAATGTAGGATTTCCCCCCAGGTGATAATCAAAACCAATTAGCTAAATAATAAAAAAGAGAAAAATATGTAAAAGACATAGGCTAATATGGCCAGATTTAAGGCCTCTGTAAAAAAATAAAATAAAGACTTTAACATTATAATTTAAGACTTTTAAGGCCTTAATTTAGAAACATGACATCTTAGATCTTTTTAAGACTTGAGCTCCCGTGGCAACAGTGCAGTATTTTTAATTCATAGAGTCTATTATTAGCTTTTTTATTGCAGCACAAAGGGAGTAAAATGGAATAGTTAACAGAAACCTAATCCCTTTTTTGGACCAATATCTATTTTTAATTTGTTACGATATTTTTTTTCTGTAGCTCATAATGATAGCTATTGGGCCTAGACATGAACATGGTGACAGGACTTTTTATTTTGATGACGCTAACGCTTTCATTGATATGAATACTTGTGTTTGAGGTCTAAACTATAAGTACCATTCTTTTAGGTTATTAACTAGGTTTTGCAGTTTGTACTAATTATTCTTATCGTGGTGGAAGGGTTTTAAGTGGGTCAACCATGGCAAACATCAGTTATGGGAAAATTTATATTAAGAACGATCTGTTCTGTGTATTACATACTGAGAGAACTGTGTGATATTTCTTCATGATATAGTGATAGTCTGATTATGTGACACTGTATAATATTAGGTTTGGTCAAATGAACTGCTATTAGGAAAGACATACGGACTATATCAAGCTATTTTACAGCTTTCAACTTCTGCAATAGACATATATATATATGCTAAAATGTTACCGTTGGCGTTATACAGAATTAATTTGTCCTAAAACTTAAGTTGTATCACGCAGGTAATGTTGGACAACGAAGTAAAATGCTTTGTTTCTCTGTAAGCATCTCCACTTATGCAGAGCCGCAGCAGCTTAGACTGAGAGAAACAGTACTGAGCTTCATCTCAAACAGTATTCTGACAGTGAATTTTCAAACCACGTAGTACCACAATGAAACTCTGTTATATTAAGGGATCAGACGTTTGGTTTATTATGTTTCATTTTTGTAAAAGACAGAGTCAGTAAAGCCTATTTCAATTTCAGGGTTTTACTATGAGAATATTACATTACCAGATGGTTGAAAACTCAAAAAACTTGATTTTGCATGATAGGGCGACTTAAGAGGAATAACACAAAATTAACTCAGTGCACCCTCATCTGGAAGGAGGTCACCAGGGCCTCACTCTGGAACCATCTCTAGAGGTGGGGCATGTTGTTGAGCACTTGGTGGCTGGGCTTTTACCCATGGGCCTTGGCTCAGTGGGAAGACAAAACATGGGTTCCCCTTCTCATTAGCTCACAGTCCTGTGCGAGGGTCCAAAATGTTCGGGCACAGTATGAGATGGATGATGGTTGAAGGCGTACCTTGGCGTCCGATCCTCAGCTGCAGAACCTGGCTCTTGGGACATGGAATGTCGCCTCTCTGATATGAGCTTTAGCTTGTGTGCAAGGTTGAGAAGTTCCGAATGGACATAACTGGACTCCCCTTAACGTATGGCTCTGGATCCAATCTGCTTAAGAGGGGCTGGACAGTTTTCTACTCTGAAGCAAGTGTAGGCATACTTATTCACTCTAGCAAAGCGTATGTAAGTTGGGGTTTACCCCGGTAAATGAGTGGGTAGCCTCCCTCCGCCTACGGGTAGTAATTGTTGTTTACTCAACCTTTTTGGAGTCCTTGGAGAGTGCTCCTTTTAGGAACTTCCTTGTTCGCCTGGTACTCACTTTCCAACAATGTTACTGAGGTCTTCTGGTTGGTCTTATAGGTAAATTTGGGATTATTTCAACTTGGCCCTTATATATAGCATGCATTCGATTTATTTACTCACCCAAACAAGTTTTGAGCCACTTGGAGTCAGTCGGGAGAAGTTTATGTCCAATCGCGATCAGCATATGTCCATATAATTGGAGTCAATCTAGCACGCCTGTAATCGAGTGAAATTGCCGACTGTAAATAAGATATTTTCTGCTACAAAACTCCTTAATTTAACCAATTTTTTTTTTATTCATAGCTACTTCTATTCCCTTTTGAGTTTGGATAGGAATACATAATAGACTGATAATGGTTAGGGGAAGGAACAGTGTCTTTTCTTTAGGCATAATGCAGTCACTAAAATTAATGGAAATCATCCCTACTTCTAGACAAGAAGTGTGTGTGTGTGTTAGTGTGTGTGTTTGTGTTCCTGTCTAGTATTCGGACTGAGGACCCATATTTTTACCGGTGAGGGTTTTTTACCTATAAAGCGAGGACTGGTCCTCACTTAAGGGCACTGCTGCTGAGCTCTACTGGTTGTTTTTAGAGGTATGGTGTGAATTAAGTTTTGTTAGGCTTACGGTTAGGAATAGATCAGTAATGGTTTGGTTTAGGAAAAGGGTCTGGGTTAGGCTATAGTATAGTCACTAAAATGAATGGTAATCAATGAAGGTCCTCACTACAAATAGCAAAACAAGAATATGTGTGTGTCTGTGTAGTAGCGGTGGGGTTGGGGTTATATGTTCTTTCTTACTGAATGATTCTGCTTCATTTTCATCAACTTTCATGTACTAACTATAAGCTGTTTATGTGACTTATGGTTCAAAAAATCACTTTCAATTGCAATTGCATAGCTAATAATACTTAAGACAGTCATTAGCTTTCATAAGTGTAGGCACCCCAGGGGGATAGCATGCCATGGGAACTAAGTAATACACCCCAGGATTCCAGCTCTGAAGAGCATGTCGCCATTTCGGAGTGACGCACAAGCACAGCTGTAATCCACCACAGCTGACTTCTTGCCATTCAGAGAAAGACCCACATAAGAAGGAGGTCCATTTCTCAGTGCACGGTAATGCTTTATTTATTTTAATCAGAAGGGAAATTGCAAGGAAATCAAACAATGTGTGGGCAAAAGAGAATGTCCTTGAGTGCATACGTCTGCATTGCTTTTTAAAGTCAACAAGAGACTACTCTTACCCTCTGCATCCCCAATTATCAACTTTGTGCCTGAGTAATCTCACAAGATTATGTGATTGAGTCAAACATAGAGTTCCTGCATCAGAAATGAACCAGCAGAAGTTTTAAAGTCTTGCTTTTTTGATACATGTTGACAGTTAAGCTTAATCTAAAACCGATTGAGCTGATAATACAAGAAGCTCATGCTGTGTTGTTCAGCAGCAATGACTCTGATCATGCAAATTTAAGAAAAAAGACTAAACGTGCCAGTAGTTCAGGCATATAGAATAAACTAATTTATGTACTCAGCAAAATGTATTCTACAAGTTCAATGCTTTGTGAGGGTCACTCATAAATACTGATTTTACTGACTTTAAGCCACCTTTTAATTCATTAGGCACAATGCAAATACACTTTTTTCTCAGCTTTAATGTTTTGGAAGAAATCTACAGTTACAGTAAGTAGAAGTGTAGGTTTATAAAGTACACAACATGACACTTTATATGCTTCACATTTTTTGTGCAGATGCTCTTTGTGGTTCTAAGTTGTTCACAACATTGACCAAAAGCAAAGTGCAAACCTATTTATAACAAACCCAAGAAACACCTTTTTGTAAAGCTTTGTACAACTGTAAACAATGTCCTCAGTAAAAGCTAAGGACATTTTCAGTATATGAAATGTACTCTATGTATATATATATATACATAGAGTTGGTGGATAGGAAGTGAATGAATAGCAGGTGGTACTGTATTTGCATTGCGGCAAGCAAGTTGACAGGTTGCTGAGATGCTAATTGACAGTTTAATCCATTTGGGATGTTCAGCCATAATGTTCCCTCTGTACTTATTCTGTCTTTCTAGATTCAATGTCCCCTCTTCACATAATATGAATGACAACTTGGCAACAGTGTGGCTCTTTGGCTTATGCTTTTGTTTGCCAGAGTCCTCTGTCTCATCTTTTTTCTAAATTGTATGCTCTGCATATAAGATGCAGAACTCCCACATGGATTGTTTTTGTTGTTCTATTCATAATGATTAATATTTATGCCTGCAAATTTATGGAGGATCAGTATTGATAGCTTGTTTTTTCCCCAGCTTTATGTTTTCAAGGATCTGATGTTGCAATACTAAAACGCCCAGTTAAGATGCAGCTTCAGTTTTGCTGTTTTCCACCAATCTGCTAATTAAAATTGGAATTCATGTTGTTGGTGGGCTGAGTTGGAAATTCTGTGTATCTTTTTGAAAAAATTGGATCTTTGGGGGGGTCATCAGCTTTGGAATAACATTTTTGACACAAACAAACAATTATACAATGATTTGTGCTGTGTGCATTTGTTTATAATTATTATTACAATGACTGAATTCATGTTGGCTGGTAAAAAGAAGATAGAACTAAATGTCCAAATATCTTGTGCATTTACTGACAGTATCGCCCACATTTATTGCTGGTAAATATCTGTAAAAAAAAAACCCCAAAAAACAAAGCCAAGCTGTAATTTAAACACATCTGGCATTGAAGCTACGGACTTTCAGTATACCAGCAATTCAATGTTCTGAGTTAAAGTTTTGAAAAAAAATTCTTACGATTAAGTTGGTTTAGTTTCTTTGTTCCCTCTCAATTCATTTCATGCCATTCTCCATCCTCAGTTCACCTTAGCTCTCTGCTTTCTCATCAGCTGCAGCCACCAGCTTCTCCTTCTTCCTATTTGAACAATAATAACTCTTGCTACATAACTGCTCCTTAGCTTAGTTAGCTCTTTTGTAATATTCACTCATAAACCTTTTTGTTTTGTTTTGTGCATGCATGTGATCATTTTTTTTCTTTTGGTTTTTATATAGATTTTTATTCAATCAACATTTTACATAATTCTACCTACCTCCAGATTGCATTTTGGTTCTCCACAAAAATACCCAAGATGCATTTGTTAACCAGGAGATTGAGCAGCACAATTATATGGGAAAAGCAGCCATTTTCCAACTGGGTTTACATAGAACTTAGTTCTGGTGATTTTACATATGTTGAAGTATTTCTGTGTTTATTTAATTGTGTGTTTTTAATCATTATCTTGCTGAAAGATCCAATAGTGGCCAACCTTTTCCTTTTTTGGGTAGAAACAACTAGGTTTTTATTTGAAATGTTCTTGTATTTACTATGCCATGCTCTCTACCTAGGTTCAGATGACTGTTTGAGGAGAATCAGGCACATCAAAGCTCCTATACCATTCTTAATGGTAAGCATGACATGCTTTTCCACCTTATGATTTTGTTTTATACTGTACCCACATAGAGCGTTTTTTACTGAACACCTCAGTTATAATCATCTCTCTCTCTCTGATGTTATTTGATGCCGGGACAGAAAAAAAGTGGCATCACTTCCAAATGACCAGCTAGCATGTAGATAGTATCTAAAGGTTGTTGGTTCTCCAACTGTTAATTTTGGAGTTTTTGTTTTCCTTTCTTACCATCTTGCTCCCTGTTTGAGGTTACAAGATCCAATCCAACTTTGGAGTTGACATAAATTCTGTATGGAATATAAAATAGTAAGTTGCATGTGAAACCAAAAAAATTAAGTTCTAGAAACATTGACACTCATAGCAAACACCTTAACCTGCTTTAAAAGCTAATGAAACAAACAAACAAACAAATAAACAAAACACTGGTGTTTTGAGGGATGACGAAATGTTAGGTGAATTGGCCTGGTTTATGTGCATCGGCAATTTATTCCACAGTTTAGGGGCAGCAACTGAGAACGATCAGTCACCTCTAAATTACCATTTTATTTTCGGGACGACCAACAATTACTGATCTGTCTAGAATTCTAAAGATGTCAGGTGAGAGAATATGGCGGTACAATCAAAGGTGAGTTTATTATAGAGATTCACACAAATCAATTGTATAGGTTAACAAACAAACATTATTTGTCTGGCTGTGGTTTGTCACATGCATGTTCGTTTTATGTATGAGTATGTGAAGTCTTCTTTTCATTTCATTCACATCAACCCCCCCCCCCCCCCACACACACACATTTATTCTATACCTCAAAAGTGAAAAAAAAAATCGAGGCAAGAGGCAAAGGAGCCATAAAACACTCTTCAACAATGGCCCCAATTGTCATAATCATTGGCAGCCTGTACAGACTTGTGTTGTCGAAAAAAATTGTTCAAATGTTCAAATGTTCAAACATTTAAATAAAGAGGATATATGCAAACAAAACCAGAGGAAAAAGGTGTGTATCATTTCAAAATGACATGTATAAGAAGAACTGTTTGTAATCTGTCTTCTCTGTTCTCCAGTTGACCTCACAAAAATAAACTCTGCTGTATAAATGCATAATGTAAATCTTTTTTCTGCTTATGCTTTGCAGCACCATTATGGTTGATTTAAAAGAAAGGACAAAAAGTAATTAAAGAGTGCAACTAGACGGGGGATGGCAATATTGAAGATGAATCAGGCAAATCGAAGTTTGAGCCAATTCCTAATTTTAGAAACGATTTTGGCCCCTGTTAATTCTTCTTTTCTCATTACTCAACATCACAAGTCATTTCTCTCTCAGTAATGATGTGCCGCCCTTCGAAGGATGGAAATAGAACAGAGGAGAATTACACTTTTATCATGTTAAATGATTGCTGTTTCATGTACCTGAAAATAATGCCTATATTTAGAGAGTTTGATGTTTGCCTGAGGCTTCAATGCTGCAGGAGCTCAACATCTTAGAGCAGCATTTTCTTTTTTTCTGTTTTACATAAGCATGAGGTTTGGGTTTTAGGTATTAGTTCTTCTGTTTTTTGTCTTTTCTTTGACTTTATATGGGAATATTGCACGGACATGGGTTATCTCCTGGTATTCTGGCCTTCTTTTGCAGTAAATAAACATGCATAGGGAATCAGTTGGTCTCTTGAAGGCTAAATTCCATTACCTTTTGTTATTATTAAGCAGAAATTAGTGTGAACTGTACTTGCAATGTCCCATTTTCAATGAAATATTCAATTAAATATTTTATATTTATATTTTATTCCAATAAAAAGCTACTGGATAGGGAGTCAAGGGTTAACCCTAGGAAATAGGAAGCCAAATTATGCCAAATAACAAAATTTTCTGAGTGCTTTAAAATCCTTTTAAGGTTGTGGTTGCTTCTGCATCTCTTTCACACTTTTTCCTTCTACTAAACTTACTTTTTTAAATTTATTTGAATGGGGAACTGCCCTAACTGCCTAAGAGATTGTTTAGAAATAATCTGTTACTTTCCTTGTGGAACATTCCAGTGGATGTCTCATTCATCTGAATGTTTTTTGCAGATGTGAAAATTATTAAAAGGATGAGAATAGATTCCTACGGAAGCGTAGAGCTGCCACCTCGGCAAAAGAAAAAACAGAGCTGTATCACGTTATTTCATGATAACTTTATTGTTCTAACAATATACTTTTCATGTTTGTACAATATAATATCACGTTATTACATGAAAACTTTATTGTTCTAACAATATGCTTTTCACTTTTGTACAATATAAATATATTGTGTGAACATGATAATATCTTGTACAAACGTGAATAATTCACTGTTTGACGATATCATTTTCACACCAGTTGAAGTTGATAACGGTGCAGATCAGCGCGTGCAAAAATTTCTCGTTTACTGGAATTAATTAAGTTCTATTTTATGCTTGGATTGAGGCATGGGGAGATTTTGCAGTTACTGAGCAGCTTGGACAGTATTGTGATAAGTATGCGGACACTGAGAAGGAACCTAAAATGCATGGGACTGTACAGGAGGAAGAATGAGTCTGATCCGATGGAAGTGGCTACATTTCTTGCTGATCAACTGGAGGGACATGGAAGGCTCCATGGATATAAACTATAATAAAGTTTTCACATAATAACGTGATATTATATTGTACAAACGTGAAAAGTATATTGTTAGAACAATAAAGTTTTCACGTAATAACGTGATATTATATTGTAAAAACGTGAAAAGTATATTGTTAGAACAATAAAGTTTTCATGTAATAACGTGATATTATGTTGTAAAAATGTGAAAAGTATATTGTTCAAACAATAAAGTTATCATGAAATAACGTGATACAGCTCTGTTTTTTCTTTTGCCGAGGTGGCAGCTCTACGCTTCCGTAGATTCCTTCTCTCTTTTGAGAATTTAATACATCTTGTTAATTCATGAGGCACAGCCTTTTGCATGGACTGCCCTGGAATACACCAAAATTAAAGTAGTATTAAACTATCACTTCTTCACTAGCACTACCCCATCCCACCCCTCTCTCCCTAACAGCTCTCGTTGTCTTCCTCCTGAGAATTGGTTTACACTGGCAAGATCGTAAAGAGTCCCTTGCTCTTCAGGGTTAGTCCACTTTGTGTAGATAGAGGATGTGCTGATGTATGTCACCTGCAATTAAACATATGTATTTATAGTCCACTGCAGGCACATCATGCTGTTGACATGTTATTCTTCTTAGCTAATATTACACTAAAGCAGGCAATAATTCCTGTTACAGTAGGGGTTTTTCAAACTCGTTTTATTTTGGGGCACATTAAGATTATGAATGTCCTCAAAAGGCCGGTTGTGGCAGAAAGTATTGAAAAACTCTTGAACAAACCATTAAAATATAAATAATTTTTTGTCTCCACAAGTACTTCTAAAAATTCAATAATACTGAACATCTTTCCACAGTAATATGATTTAGGACTAATCAAACTTAACACTGATTTGACTGATTAAATATATTTTAGGTGCACATCAATAGAACTTAAGGGTTCTAACTATATGGTCCTTCAGAGTTTAGATGACCGCATAAATGGCTTTGGCAGCCCGCGGGCCTCGAGTTTGACTCATGTGCATCAGGCCATTACATCACATTTCTTCACTCAGAATACTTTTTTTATGGTCTTATTTAATATTCTGTTTCCTTATGTGTTCTCATTTTTTTGTGTTTCATTTGATTTTGGCCCTAATCATTTTATGTCATAAAACCACATAGGTTTCACTTTTTGATCAAATGACTTAAATCAGCTTGTCTAATTTTATTGACATGAACTTGTTAATCAAAGTTGCTGGACTCCGAAGAACAGATTTGTTTTCCCTCTTAAGAAGATTTAAAGAAGATGCAAAGAATCAACAATAAAAGAGAAGAAAACGTTCATATTATTTGATACTTATGTGTTTTATTAGAAACAATTCACATTCATTTTTGTGCTGTGAAAACTGTACACATTTAAAAACAGAAATCTCGACGAGAAAATACTCAACACAGGTAACTGAAATCGGGTTTTAGGCAGGACGAAGAAATAAAAAGTAACGGACATAAGGAATTGGCTGGTAGAACATACAGTCGAGTTATAGTAACACACGGTTACAGAAGACATGAGGTTATATTACCCACTGCTTTACAGCTGAGAGCAATAACAAATATCCTGAAGAACAGTTAGGATATAATCTGAGACTCATTCACTCTATTTTATCTTTTTCAAAATATAGAAGTATGATTAACTTCACAGAGAACTCCAAATATGGAGTCTTGTGGAAACAAATCTCTAGTGGATAAATTCCTAATACAATATTCTCATAAAGCATCTATGTGCTCTGTATATATGGAAGATGGTAAAAAAGTTTGGAAAAACCGGTAGGAAAAAACTCTGCCTAGATCATAATATCAATCACTGCTTGAGCATCAAGCGCCCATCATATTGCACTGTTACACACTGATGGCTGAAAACACAAATTGTGTTGAAGTCTCTGCTCAGTCCATGAGTCCTGCAAGGCTGAGAAACAAAAACGGGCGATGATGAAAAGGCTTTTAAAATCCGCATGTACGACATGGAAGAGCCTGCGTCTTTGTGCCAGTTATCAATCCAGCAAATTCCCAAGAGAGCACTGCTCTTTCCGTGTGAGAGTCCGTGTTCATTCCTGTGCTGGTGTTTTGGTATCAAAGCAGAATACTGTAGAAACCAGGAAATTCAACCAGCGCTTCCATCACCACTCAGTATGTTTTTCCCGATGCAGTCCATATGGGCTCACAACACATTATAGATGCATTAAATTATTTTTTTTGTATTGTTGGTGAAAGAAAACAATTGTAATGACTAAAAGGGAAGATAAATCCAAATATAGACATTGCACTGGAAATAATCATTAATACTAATGACAATCACAATGACAAGCACTACCAAGATGATTAAGCTTGTCCTCAAGTTTGACAGAAATGTTTCAGTCTCAACAAAGAGTCTCATTTTCTGCTTGGGATCGTTGGATTCAGGTGGTAACAAACTCAACATGAGAAAAAAAAGCCCACTGCACAAAAAAAGCAACAGAAAAAAACGTGTGCGCCCATCTATCAAAGTGCACAGTATCGAAGTGTGAAATCCTTTTTTTCTTTTGCCTTTGTCTTGTTTTGGAAGAGAGTCCCGACTGCGCCTCCCAAGGAGGACGACTGCCGTATTCAAATATTCAATGTTACTTAGTTCTTCTCTTCAAAGTTGATTTGAAGGAAAAAAAAGAGAAGCACAGACTTTTCGAGCACATCTTCTGAAAACCCCAGGTTGCAGGGGTCCAGGCAAACTCCCAGGGGAAACATCTTGGGAGTCACAGACAGTACCAGCCCGTGGACGCCACTGACCGCTCCGCCTACCCCTTCTTTGAGCTTTAGGAGCTCTGATGAGAGTCCACACTGAGAAGCTACATTAAACATCCCCATTGCCATCAGCCAAACTCTCCTCCATCACTTCATACTCTTCCTACCCTTCGCACTCTGGCTGAATGTTTGAAGACAATGATTCTGGGACCTATTTCCTCCCTTTTTTGGTTCCTTTACCTTCATCCATGAAAGGATCCCATTCCCGAACCAAAAAAGGTGACTGAGGTGAAACAAGGCGGGTTCGCTATGCCCCCCTACTCCCCCTCAGACCTCTGTTTGCAGGTCAATAATGTCCTGCCCTACCATCGGGATGGTGGTGCTTGTTTTCTCCCACTCAACAGAGTGAAGCTCCAGAGGCGAGGCAGCAAGAGGCTCCATGTCTTTGCGCACCCATGCGGGGGGTGACTGAGGTATCCCTCGGACTGCTTCCCACGACCGGTCCATTGCAGCCTGCTGTTTGTCCTGTTGGGGCACAAAGAGAGGAGCATTTAGAGCCGGTGTCACTTCATCAATCTGGAGCAATTCCTTTGTATTATTTCATGTATTATTTCAAAAAGTGAAATGAGTTTCTAATGATGGGAACCATTCAGAAATTTTTCAGAAATCAGTCAATCTTAAATAACTCTTGCTTTGAGGCATTCGAACTATCTGAAGATGTGTCTCATCTACGGGAAAGACATTTCGAGAGTGTGAGGTTGTATATAAACACTCACGCTGTGGTTTGTTTTGTCACTTCCTCCCGAAGACACACTCCATCTCACAGACTGTAAGAAGGAAGAAAATACATCCTTATTCAAATGACCTTCAGGTGTCAACAACATTAGTTCAACACGCCATAATCCTCAACATTTTTAAGGTCATTTTTTTCTTAATGTTCTCTTTTTTTATTCTTTTAATGCCTCTTTTGTCGATTATTTGTTCTTATTTTCCCCTGAAAATTACTTTGAAAGCAGATGATGAGTGCAATCTAATGAGGCGTTACCTTGCTGTCAGATGCAGGGGACTCTCTGTCTTTCTCGGTGTGATGCAGCTTTCTGTTCAGGTCCTGGAACATGTTCTGGTGGCGCTTCTTGGTGTGCATGATTTTCTAGAAAGGAGAGAAGAAATATTCCCAAAATGAGCACTTCCAGATATCTGAATTGTGATAAAGAAATTATTAATTAATTAATAATAATAATAATAATAATAATAATGAAATACATATTTACCTCAAAGTCCAGCTCTGCATAGCGGGATTTCTGTCGCTATAAATAACAATTGAGAAGAAAATGGAGTTTAGTTTACAAAACACGTTTAAAAAATGTCAAAAAAAGACAAAGCACCAGCTTTATTTCTTCCTACCTCCAAGGAGCTCATGGACAGAGTGGAAATGGTCTCGCTCTTTGACATCATTGAGTTCATGGACTCAAAGGTGTTCTCCAAGCTGCTGTGGGTGATGTGGGACTCGCTGGACATGTTATGGATGTTCTGGATGGGTGAGTCTCTCTCTGAGTACGACACGCTGACCTGGTCGGGCGGGATTGCTCCCATCCCGAAAGCGGCCTGGGGCTCAGCGAACGGTCCGCCAAGATGCATAAGCCTGGCCTGTGGCAGCTGGTCCACACTGATGTTGTACTTTGTCGGGTCGTCTTTGGGTTTGGACCTCAGGGTGGACGTAGTGTTGGGCATCAGGACGTACCCGCTGCCATCGGAGACGCTGCCCTCGGCCTGAGCCAGAGCAAGATCTGCGTCCAGTTGCTGGAAGAGCTCCCCCTCGCAGACGTACACGGGGTTCCCACAGGACGGGTCAAGTCCACCGGCCAAGCGGCTTTTCTCTCTCTTCAGGGTGAGCGTGTGGCTGGAGTACTCGGGAACAGCCTGCATGTGGCTGCCTTTGGATGGTAGGGTGTGGAAGTTGGACCCCATTGGAAGTGACATCTGAGGAGGAGACATCTTTTCTTCAGAAGAGCTCTTCATTCCTTTGAGGAAAAAGAATGAAAGAGTTAAAAAAAAATTGGAACAATGCCTTGAATAAAACGGTTAATTAATATGTTTCAAACCAAGATGTCTGAAGTGCTGGGCTTACCTTGTCTGTTTGAGTCCCCATCTTTTTCATTATCAGACTGCTGATAAAAGAACAAAAACCCTATTAGTGCTTAATGCATGCATATTTATATTCAGGAACAAATTTAAAAAGCACTCAAGACATTAAAAAGGCTATCGGCCAATATATTCACCATGTGCTGAGTGTGGCCATTGTGATGAGAACTGCCAGAGTCTCCATTACCATCATCTTTGCGGTCAACTACTCTGCACTTCACAGCCTCCTGAACCTAATGGATACACAGAAAATTGGGAAAATTGTTAACAATATTCCGGCTCATTTAATAAAAAAAAAGACCAACAATAAAATTAACTTTCATTTTTATCTATATTCCTTTTCAGTTCATTTGGTTGTATTGCCTTCTTACCTCTCTGCGCAGGATGCAGTGGACCATGACAATAATGAAACCCTCCAGAGAGTCGAAAACGGCAAAGAGGATCTGGAAAAGGGCGGAGCGACGGTCAGTGATGGCTAGGACAGCAGACATCCAGGTGAGGGCAAGGAGGGGGAGAACCACACAGGAACTCCACAGTGATGCCCTGGAGGGTGAAGAAAAAAAACACAAAACAGATTAGTCTTTGAGCATCTCACTCCCAGATTGATGTGTACGCTCCAGTAAGTTAATTAAAATGGCTGCTCCACATGAGACCACACAATAAATAGAGGCTTAAAATTAAAATTTGTGCTAGTGCTTTACTTTGTTCATAAAGCAGAACTTAAAGGTACAGTGAAGATCAAAAAACTTACCCAGCTCTCTCTTTCAGTTTCACGTCGGTGATGCCATCCTTGGAAACAAGCTTGTTGAAGACTAGAATACCGATGACCATATTCACCTGTTTGAATAAAAAATAATATCCATGAAACCATGCAGCAATGGGTAATACATTTAACAAACAGACCACATTCTTTAATACATGGAAATCAAAGGGTATAATACGAACCAAAACAACAGCAGCAGCGGGACCAACGAAAGAGTAGAGGAGTCCACCCTCAAGGGAAAGCCAGCAGCTATTGGAGAGAAGAATTAATGATGTTAACTATTGTTCTATCAAATAAATAGAAGAATAGAAATATAAAGCAAGAATAGGACACGAGCTTGAACTTACTAGTTGACGGTGCCATATCCCTTAGCTTTAGTGAAACCCACGGACACAGCAACTACCAGAGCAGGAAGTCCTGCAAGGGAAACAAAATATGCATTACAATCAGTACCAACAGGAAAAAAGGCATTAAAAATAAAAACCATGCAAGACTGATAAGAAATGAGTAGCATTGAAAGACTTGTCCTCGTACCCCAGCCTAAGCACAGAAAGCGCTTGCGGATGATGCGGTTGCGCAGACGACCAGTGACAGCCATGTAGGACTGCCAAGCTTCTGTCAGGACCCAGCAGAAAGAGGAGAGGAAAAAGAAGTGGAGCAGGGCAGCTACAAGACTGCACACCACCTGTGGGGACCAGGATGAAGCAGATAGAAAGATAAGGTGAGAAAACTGTTTCCGAGAGATAATCTAGCTGGTGTGGATTAGATTTGGAGTGCGGTTTACCTTGTTACGAGCCTGGGTTTGTCCGACAAGAATGAGGGCGTTTGAGCATATTATGGAGAGGCAGAAGTTGATGAGGATAACGGAGCGCTCTGAGCGAATGTAACTGAAAATGAAAAAACAAAAAAGGTTTAGGGGTTTAGAGGATTAACCACAACATATTAGGTAATATCAAAGGCTGATTTGCTCATAGGCGTACTTACTTCCAAACGGAGACATAGATGATGATGAGGAGCAGCAAAGTGAGGGAAGAAACCCCACAGCCGACGATGAGGGTAACGGACGGGAGGTTTGCCCTGTCCATGATCTGTAGAAGGGAGACAAGAAGAAAAAACATGCCTCTTAGCGATGATTACAAACACACATAGGCAGTCATGCACCAGGCAGACCAGCTACACTCACACACAAACAGCGGAATGAATAGAAAGCCTCTGGATGAGTGCTATCTGGAAGAGCAGACGCCTCCCTCAAGGCAAACAGCTGAATGGCACAATCAGGCCACGGCTCAGGCAAGGTGACCCCAAGGTGAACGTGTCAAAAAGAGGGAAGGCTGAACTAACAAAGGAGTCAGCGAATGAGTTGGTTAGAATATGGTGCTGTTTTCCCCACTGTCATTTGGCTGTCCTCAATATTTTGTGTCAGCCTTCAGCTTCTCTTCTACCCTTTGGGTGCTGCAGGGGAACAGGTGGACCATTATCACCTGTGTATTAATCCGCCACCACCAGCACCCTCTGATCTTTGATGGCAACTTAGCACTTGCTCTTGCCACCAGCAGCGCTCACCGTTCTGTGCTTCAACATGGCTCCTGGTGCCAAGCTTAGGTTGGATTAGAAAGAGGCAAGGGTTGTTTTACTGCCTGTCCTCCTTTCTGCATGTGCCAACGGGTCACTCCTGGACCTACAAATCTCAGCCTCACCAAACCCCTCTTGGCAGCTAATTGCTGGTTCCCCCTGCTCATGCGCCTCACACTTACGCTCCAGGCTTTTAATGAGGCTTCAAGCTACTCTCACACCTCTGATCCAGTTGTCATCACCTCAAAGTGTGAGCATGATGAGAATTATTAAGGCTCTCTCCTTGCTGTAATTATAGTACTATTAATGTTCTAAGAGGGCGGAAAAAAAGAAGGAAAACCAGTGATCTGTCCTCTAAAGGTGAGTAATGAAATATCCTAGAAAATAGAATATCTGCAGGGAATAATTTATCAGCACTTTTAGCCTCTACATTATAAGTAGAAATGCACCAGTACTTCAGTGGAACATCAGAATTTGCCTATTTTTTCCTTCACTGGCTCAGAAACTAGATTTTGTCCTGTTAATGAAATGCATCAAAACGTCAAGCCATATTTGGTAAATAAACAAAGCAGCACATCATTTTGTTCTTTTTTAGCTATGCTTTGATTAATAAACAGTGATAACAATCTACATTTTTGTTTAAAACTTCTATCTCCATCAATAGAGCTGCAGAAAATAGCAAATTACCGGTCTGCAAAAGGGTTGTTGGTGCATCTCAGATCAGAAGTATGAAGATGCTTCATGAATATCAAAGCACAGATGGGGAATTTTGTCTGTGGCAGAATGGGACTTGATTTAGTGTGGTAAATTTATTTCAAACTCTACATGAGTAGTATCCCCAACCAGATGGCAGTCAGCAGAGGGGTAAGTTGTCATACTGCCTGAGCTTGCAGGGAATCTGGGATTTAATACAGTTGATAAAGTGCGTCCGGTTTCCTTTCCTCTCTCTATCTAGGTTGAAACTTGCTCCCTTGGCTATGTGAGCTCCAGACAGCCAGTTGGACCCAGATATGAAGTACGTCCTTGACCAGATTGTGTGCTCCCATTTTATATAGTGAGTTAATTGACCCCCATTATTTAAAGTTGTATATTATCGGTGGTTAGAGGTATATGTTCTCCTAAGTATATGGGGCACTCTTATGGGGACCATTATGTCTAAAAGCACATCAAATGAGAACCAACTAAAACACTGCAACATCTGGGTGTTTTTCCCCTCCATAAACTCTCCCCCCTCATACCGTTTTCTACCACTCAAATCTCACTGGTGTTCTTCAGAGAAAATTGTTACTGAAAATGCCCATAGTGCACATCAAAGGATAGATGAAGAGGCAGGCAATTTGCGGGTGATGGTGGCGAAGCGAAAAGAATGAGAAGGCAGTGCATTGCCTTCAGTGTATAACCAGACAGTCTGTCTGTCACTGGTCTGCCTCTCCGGCATTTTAAATCTTGCTACTGTGTTAGAAGAAAAAGGAGAAGTTGAAGCCGGAGAAGAAGGACAGTGGGGGGTGCATGTAATTGAGAATTCAGAGATATCGGCAGAGGGAATGATTGGCTTATAGCTGCCTTTTTTTCTTTTTCTTTTCCACTGTGATGGGGATGTTGAGAGGATGGAAAGGGGGGGGGGTTGTTAAGATTGGTAAGTCAAATCAAATGTAAACAAGTTGGAGCATAAAAGCAGAAAAAAAGACAAAGGGTTTGGCAGCAAAAAAAATGCAGTGCAAAATATGCGTTGGAAATCACGAAAAACTCAAGGATCTGTTGATATTAAATTTCAGCTGATGATTTTCCTATCTGCTTGTACGTTTACAACCGTCAAGATGACAGGGTTTGATGGCTGTACAGTCTTGCGCATGGGATACAACCATGCAGAATGATTACTTTTAAAGCACAGATCGCAACGATTACAATTAGAGCTAATACACATAAATGTCTAATTTGATGTGCAACCTTGTTTATTTATCCATTGCAAAATAAAATGACTTATCGCTGCAGCATGCCTTGTTAATTAGACTGGTCTATGTAAGCACAACGGTATCATTCTTCTAAAAAGAGTTATATGAAATTGCGTGTTTTACTAGAAAATACAACTGCTCGATTGTGTTTTTCAATTGGAAAAACAAGCAGGTTGTCCGTTCAGCGGCACCTGCACGGAGACAAAGGAGCGCTGCTGCAAGCCTCTTGTTGGAAAACAACAAGTCCTTATTCGCTCACTCACTGATCCGCATTCGCACTGCAGAAGACATTTCGCATGTACATCGTGTAAAGGCAAAGACAAAAGAAAAACAAGCCTTAACAGGGAACAGAAAGGAGACTTACCGAGTCGAAGTTGACGCGCGCTAAAATGGCGAAGGTGGAGAGGCTGTCACACACGCATTTGGTTCTGTGTGAATGAACGGGCACCGCTCTGCAGCTCCGAGCAGACCAAGAGCCAAGAAGAGAGGAGCTGCACAAGAGAGAGGAGAGGGGGAGTTAGGAGAGGAGAGATCTAACAAATCTCTTATCTTAGCGTTCTTTGTATGGTTTTAAAAATACACATAAGATGAGAAAATGTGGTAAATCTACAAAATAAATCATAAGAATAAACCAAATTATAACAAACATAAAAAAAAAAACATTAACATAAAAATGATACAAAGAACTACTTTTAAAGGGAAAAAAGCAATTTCTAATCAACTTGGAATGTAAAAGTCATGGATCATGTGATTAGTTGGACTGTGCACCATGCTAAAAAGGAACAGATCTTTACCAATGCAACAATTAGCATAAACCTAATCACACCTTTCCTCATTACGCTATATTTACGTGCAACATTCATTCAGCTCATGGTTTGCAAGGAACAAGGTGTTCCCTCATAACACAAGATCATGCAGCACAAATTATAACCATTTTATCCCATCTGGAAGATGATAGTATGCAACACTACATGCATACTGCCCAGCTAATTACTGGTATGATATAGCCAGTAAATTCAGACTCCTGTGGGGGGATAGCTGCAGGGCAAAAACATTGGGATTTCTACTATAGCAGTATCTAAGTAAAGCTGTGTAAATCATACCTGTATTATTTTCATTAAATGATGCAGAGCTGTACTATGCATATTACTAAGATACAATCCAGTGATTATAGAAAAAAAAAACAACAACTAATGGAACCCTTCTATGATCAGAGAGGAGATACAAGTAAACACTGACCACCCCCCACCCAGTGGTCCATCCTATTCCTGCATTAATCACATCTGCTGTTTAGACTGAATCTAATTTCACTGGAGGCGTATCCCCCCCACCCCCCCCCCGAAAGTTTATGAGGTAATTACATTTTCTTTTCTAATCTTGCTTAACTCAGCTCTGCCGGTTGTGTGACAAAGTGTGGTAGTTGTGCATTTTTATCTTGGGTTGTTCTTGTACAAATTTTTCCTAGCACCAAGAAGTCTACCGCTATAACACTTTGAAATCAGTTGATCTAAAGAGCAAGAAACTGCAAAGATTGTTGAATAGCAGTTGCCATTTTAACTAAGAAAGGCCATCCCTTTAAAAATAAAATAAAAGAATGAGAGTGATGGTCAGATGCACAGTCAAGAAAAAAAAAAAATCAGTTAACACTTACGTTTCACTCTCGTCCCATGAGAGGCATGTTTCATTCACAGTGCCCTGCAAAGAAGAGACAGATGGAGAAGGTTAGTGTGAGGAATCTCTCAGTTGAAAAAGGAAACATGTAGGCCGGGACACCTTACTACAAACGTGTGAGATGCAACGGCTTGCTGATGGCCACATGCCTAGGCATTTTTCACCCCCCCACTTTGTGATGCATTAATGAAACTAAAAACAGCCACCAATCAGCTAAATACTCCAATTACTGTGCACATTTTTCAACACTATTTTGGTTGATTCTGAGATTTAGCTGGGTTTCAGTTGCCACAAGCTGATGCAAAAGTGTCGGAGCAAATGCCAGGGAAATGTCAGTCTCTCTGCATTGTGCTGCACAAACACCCACAGGGAGGCTGATATTTTTCCATTAGGCTGATCATTAGGGACTCACATTGTACAGGTGGGGGAACTCGATCTCAACAGGGGTCGACAGGAGAGTTGGAGTGGGGTTGACAATTACAGTCACCACCTTGGAGTTGAGCAGGGTGGTGTTACTGTAAGGGAAGAGCACATTTCACGGTCAAAGTTTGATCTTAGGTGTGTAAGACTTTGAAATAAGAATACAGGAAGATATAGTGTTAAAATTAAAACAGAGTAATGTTACCTCTGAAAGGACATAATTGATGCAAGGTTTCTGTAGAGGACAATGCCTGTCACAAAAGCATCATTACCATCTGAAAAAAAAACAACCCACTCAGTCTGCAATCTAAACCTCACACACTGGTTTATTTCTTGACAAAATGTTACATCTAAATGACTTTACCAGTTGGTTTGAGTGACAGCGCGTCGCGGGAAACTGAGATCTTTTCCTCAGAGGTTCTAACCCAATCCAGCATCCCTCTCCAACCCTTTACGGGAAAGGTGAAGTTAGAGCTTGTGGTTGTTGGGCGCTTGTGGATACTCAGCACTGAAAGGTACAAATGATAACATACAAAGGGGATTTTGTAAATAGATAGCACTCATAAGTTGTGGAGTTCTGAAACTGACAGTAAATACGTGTCACATCTGCAAGATATTCAAATTCAATACTCTCAAATTGATACGCAATGCATTCAGACTTTGCTTGACCAACAGCTAGATGGCAATTCAACTAGGCTCACCTAAATTCTCGGTGACTTCGTAGATGTCTTGAAAGCCGCTCATTTGTATGCCGATCATGTTCACAAACTCCTCAACAAGGCGGAGGAATCCCTTAATACTGGCACCCATCTAAGTGAGAAAAAATAGAGACAAAAATAAGAACAATCAGAAAAGGCACCATACAAATCAGTTTTTTTGCTCAGTGCTGCATAGCTACAGTTTAATGATTATTTATGTATGCACAGGTTCAAGCCAGTATTTATTATTTTAGAGCACTCAGTGGCTGACAAAAAAAAAGAAAAAAAAAGGAGAAAGCACACAATTTTTGCTGCTATGCAACCCCAGAACTTCCGTATGGCCATAAAAGGGCAGGCTGTTGATTCATACTCTATATCTTTTTTTTTGGTCTTCTCTCTTTTTCTCTCAGTGAAAAGGGAGGGCTATCTGACTTGCGTGTCTATGACGCAGAAGAGCAGCGATGTGGGCGCGAGCTGTGTGCTTATGCATGCGATGTTCTGTCTGTGTTTCTATACAGCAGTAGCCGTCAGTATGTGGGATGGCATGGAGACGCGCAGATTGCAGAGTGGGAGAAGTGATTTTCCCTGATTCAGAGAAGCGGTAGCCTCGGTAACTCGCCCTCCTGCTCTCATATCAGTTTGTTCATAACAGTGTGTGTTTATTACAAGTTTTTTTTTTTGGAGGCTGGTCTTTCTATGGAACCTTGCAGGAACATTAAGAGCGTCATTGGAGCGCGGAGGTGGTTTGTCGACAGTTGGTCAAACGTGACAAAGTTCTGTTCGAGCTAATCTGAGTTTAACAAATTTGATGAGTAAATGTCTGCACATTTCATCTAACACATTTGTTTAGGAGCTTCTGGTTAAATTAAAAAGTTTGGGTGAATCAATTATTTTTTCAGTGCACATGTGGTCTATCTTCCTAATCTTTTTGGTACTTCTGCACTTGCTAGTAGGCATTTTCTTAGAGTTCCTCTCCACACACTCTTCCCATTCAGATAACCTTGGGATATTAGACTTATTTTCCCCCCTTTGCTTCTGTGTGCTCTAACACTCACACCTTCTTATCACGTACCAGTTGTGCCTCTTCCCATTTGTCACGATGTTCCTCTTTCAGTAGGTTGCTGATAGTCTGGACATAATTCTGCAGATCATCAAATACAAAGAGAGAGGTGTGAGAAGACACCTAGTCCATCTTGATTAGATGCTATTTTTCCTTAAAAATTATTAACTCGAAATTTTTCACTTGAAGCTTACCTCCACATCGGCGTTGCTTAGCCTCAGCCTTGTTCCTTTGTACAGCTCTGTGGTGTTCTTCAGGATCTCCATTATCGCCAAAAGGTCACCGCTGTACTTGGCTTTTTCATCAGAGGAGAATCTCAAGCGGGAAATCACCTCTGCAACGCCATCAATACTTTGCCCAACCTGTGCTTTAGAGATGTAGTCCCTTGACTACAGAGACAGAGTTAAAAGGTTATTTCAATTTTTTTACTTCTGGGTAAAGTTTACTTTTAGGACTTTATTGATGCTTTTGGGAGGCCTACCAGCATCTGAATGTTCTCGTAGTTCTTAGAAACACACTGGATGTAAGTAGGGTTCTCCCAAGAAGCAAGACCTACAGCGTCGAGAGTGCAGCGACGCAGAATCAGACCTGTTGATGGGATGAAAAATACGTGGTTAAGATTGAAGGTAGACGGGGAAAAGTCTAAAGTGTAAAGTCAGCATCAAGGCTGTTAAAGTACCTGAGGCATCAGCAGGGCAGGCAACAGCAGCAACGTCTCCAGCGGGGGTTTTCTTCCACACAATGTCTCCGGTGATCTGCTCAGGACAGATCTCATGGGGCTCTAAAAAAATCAGAACGAGTTGTTGCATGATGAGTTTGTTGTATGCTTTTGGATATCTACAAAATATTTTATTAATTCATTGTGCTGGAGACACTAACCAGGGCATCTCTTATCATTGCAGCGCTTCTGCTCTCTGGTTTCACCAGGGCAAGGTTCTCCTCCAAAGAAAGGCCCCTCACAGACTCTCTGTCTTTGCTGGATGCCTCCACCACAAGTCTTGCTACAGCTTCCCCATGAGCTCCATGGATACCAGGTTCCATTAACTATAGACAATAAAATCAATGTAAAAACACCATAAATTCTGCCATGTTATCTTAAAAGAAAAACTTTGATAGGGATTTATTTTATAACTTACCAGGGCAGTCTTTCAGGAAGCAGTTTGCTGTCTCTTTCCAGCCTCCATGGCACTCTGAGCCCCCATAAGATGGCCCGTTGCACTCCCTGGTTCTCTGCATGGTGCCATTTGAGCAAGAGGCAGAGCAGGAACTCCAGGAAGACCACTCATTCCAGGATCCATCCACTAGAGGGAAGCAGAGGAGCGCATATACAGGAGCGTTATGAGCATGGCAAGTACAAGACAGACCCTCCGGCTACGGCAGGCATCATGACAAACTCCCTGGTGCTATTGACATCTCACATGACCCACTTAGGCTGAGCTTAAGCAGAGCAGAAAGTTAGATGTCTGTTATCTGACCTTCAACTATGAAGTTCAAACTCTGATTTTCAATTTTAAAGTTTGAACTGGACATTAATTTTTGCCATTTTATCAATGCAATTGTAGTTTTCAGTTTTAATGAATCTTAGTGACAGATTAATAAGAAAAATATTATTCCTTGAATGACAAAACAAGAGGATTCAAATTTGTCTTTTATACTTAATTCTTCTCACAAGATCAGATAATAAAATACATATAAAAATATAAATAATACTTTCCTATTACAGTCAAAATTGGTGGTAATCACAAACTTAATTTCCCTAGGTTTAGAATAAAATTGCAATCATCTTGCAGTAATGACTTTTCCCCCGTTTTTTAAATTTGGTTCGGCAGCGACACCTGCTGCTGATAATGTGCAACTGCAACTGAGCCCTAACTTGGGGGTGGGTGTGGGAGACTCACATAAAATGTGAGAATGACGACATTCAAACCTGAAAACAATCCAAACTGTGCTGCAGCAACTCCAAAGGTAAAACGTTTATGCACAAGTAGGTGGCACAATAGGAGAGCTCGTTCAACTTGGCCAAGTGACCATGAGGACAGAGTGAGTCAGCTGTTATATGAAGCCACTGACTAACATCCATAGACTTTTTTATTCTTGTGAGTCAGATAAAATTGCAACCTGCCACTGCCGTTATGATGATGTAGACACAATTATGTGAGTTAATTAGGCTCTCATAAATGAATCAGTCAAATTAAGGGTTAAGCATCACATCCTGGGCTTGTTATTGAGAATTTCTAACAAACCTAGCAGGGCTCCAGAGGGAATATTTGGATTTTTTCAAAGTAATAGATAGATATGCTTCTCACCAGGGCAGACAGCGATGTTGCAGAACTTGGTTTGTCTTGTGGGGCCACGGCAAGGCTGTCCTCCATTCTTGGGCTGCTTGCAGGTACGGGTACGGTCACGGTAACCGCGGCCACATGTTGAGGAGCACAGGCTCCAGGGGGTCCACTCATCCCAAGCACCATCCACTGCAAACGTGATGAAATATATAATTTATTATTTATTTAAGCAATATAAGAAATTTCATTGAACATTTCCTGATATAAGTACTAAATAACCCTTGTATCGCCTTTTCGGGGACACTTTTAGGTTGAGTTTCAAATTTCTATATATGAAAAAAGTGCTTTTCTAACTTTTCTACTAACATGAAATTATATTATTGAAACTAAAGCTTTCTGCCATGCTTATATTAGGATTTAAACACTCACCAGGGCAGACAACTGAGTTGTTGCATGGTCGGTTCTCACGCAGGGGTCCGGTGCACTGGGTAGTGAAGGAAGAGGTTGCACAGAGGCGGGAACGGCTTTGCCAGCCCTCCCCACAGGTGACTGAACACGGGCTCCAGGAGGCCCACTCATCTGTCTTTGCATCTGTTATAAGAATGATCAACTCTCTAAGGTTAGGGGATTCAATTCCTTGACTTTTGCCATCTCTTAGAAGCAGAAATTTGTGGTTGTCTCACCTGTTTGAGTTGCAACAGCTCCAGATTGGGACTCATCAGCGTTGTCTCTTTTCAGACCAATAATGGCACGTAAACCTTGGCTCCTGTTTCTCTCCTTGCCTGTGAGAATCAAATAAATGACAACTGTGGATTTAAAGGACAGCCACCAACAACAGTGTTTCTGATTTAATGACAGAATCCCAGCATACCAATGCAGGGCTGAGGATTGCAGGCACGGCCTTCCTCCACTGTTCCCTCGCACACTTTATCCTCAGGCTGGCAGGTTCGGCTGCGCACCTGGACTCCGCCGCCACACTCCTGGCTGCACACAGACCAGCGGCCCCAAACTGCCCAGCTCTCTGCAGGAAGGAATTAAAAAAAGAGGGGGTACATTTTGAGAAGAGTTCGAAAGGAACAAAATTACAGCAATTTGAAACATTATTACTGCCTTTATGTAAAGCATGATTCAGTTTTCTACCTTTACGTTTAAGAGCAGGAAGTGAGTAATATTTTCTTTATGTGTGAAAAATGAGCAAGGACGTTTCTTTAGGAGTAGAAAGGTGCAATCTAGCAGATAAACATTTCGTTTAAGAAATGTGACTGTGCTTTTATCCACTTGGTGGGAACCTCAGTCAGAGTGGTGTGAGTGCCGGTTGCTATGGTTACAGCAAGTGCAGCTCTTCGATTTCTGCTGCCAGCCGACTGTGAGGTCTTTGTGTTCCTTTCCAGCCTGACACAAACAGGCTCTCTTTGCAAAGCTGAGCCATGTGTAAGGTGCAAGAGATGATGCTACTTAGCTCTATCGATGCAAATGCAAATATCCCTAACTGCTTTGATTTACTTTTCATTATTTGGGGGGTTGCAGAGCAAGAAGTCTGGCTCAGCAGACTTGGCTCATTAGTCTTAGCACCTTCTTAGACACACTCTTGAAACAGTGAATGGATGCAGGCTGCAGACTTGTGTAGATTAGGAGAAAACCAAACAACTTCACTCAGCTAATGTAGCTATTTTGATTATGAAACTTTAACTTCTGACTTTTCTTTTGCACTTCTGAAAGTTTATAAACCAAACCATACTTACTAATTATTTCAGCATTACGTTCGTTGTCTTTGGGAACAGGAGTGCATTTTTCAACATAGACGCCACCTCTGTAGCAGCTTCCTGGCTTCCTCTTTGGGGCCTCCCAACACTGGCAGGGGGTGTTCATGATGCCACAGGGATAATCATGGGTACTGCTGTTCAGGCACTTCTCCAGCCACTGGCACAACATCTGGCAGGCGGGCATGCTTGGGTTCCTCTTCCCCACGACCAGAAATTCAGCCTTGAACTCACTGACGCCATGGTCTTCTCCAACAACCTCTAAGGCATTCCTTGGGGCCACCTTGCGGATCTGCAGGAACTGCTTGCTTGACTCCAGGTAGGTTACTGCAGTGGAACCATCGCATAGCCTGACAACCTCCTCGAAGCTCTCCATACCCAGGTAGGTGCGAGAAGTCTCGATGAAGGAGTCGAACTGGAAGGTCTTGATCTGGCGGGGAACGCAGGAGTTGGTAGGCTTGGTGATTTTCATGTAGACATTGTAGCGGCGTGGATCAGGGTTCTGCAGGGTCCAGGAACAAGGTGCGGAAGGCAGGGTTGTCGTAGAGGAGAACACGCCAAAGAAGCGACTCTGCTCCAAGGTGGCACAGGTGGCAGAGGCCGGTCCAGAGGGAGTGCAGGAGGTCAAACCGAAGAAGAGCAGGATTAGGGCCACGCAGGGGCCGGTTAGAGCTGACCACGCCATTGGGTCAGCTTAGATAGAGGATGGTGTTTTTTGAAATCTGTGTTTTAATTTTGTTGTTTCTTCGATTTCTTTGTTGCAAGTTACTGCACTTGATTCAGATCTCTTGATTTTCTTCGTAAACCCCTCTGAAGTTTAATTTTGTCTTAATGCATTAGACTATTTGTTATTTTAGAGAGGGATCTGTTGAAAAAAAAAAGAACATAAAAAATGTGTTAGTTAGTGCTTTCACATTGACAGTTATTAGTATGGACTGTAGAATACAATGCATTTTAATTGAACCCATTGTTAAGCTCATATTTATGCAGCAGGGATTGTTGTCTGATCTGTATCACAGTGTTTCAGGCTATGCGGAATGATCTAAAATGCCCGGTTCTCTGGAAAATAATTGCTGTGGCGGAGCAATTACAGTCCTTCACAGCAAGCTGGCATCTCCGAGCTCTTGCTCTTTCCTCCCACACACCTAACTGTGTGCGTCAGTCTGACGTCCATACAAGCTTCGCCACTGGCAACTTATTTGTGCAATTCACTCCCCTTATTAAACGGTAAACAGGCAAAGAAAAAAATAATAATTTGCAGCCATGGTGAGGGGTGATTACAACCCCTGCATTGGCATCTCAGAAATTGCATCGGGAATATTTTCAGCATTACTTAGCAGGGAATGAAGTAAGATTATGTTAATTACAATGAGTTTTGCAGGTTATGATGAATGCATTCACAGAAAATATGCTTTATGCATGCATTTCTTGTCATCCTGCAGAAGGTCTTTATGCACATTAGTCATTTTTCTCTTATCATGCAAATATGCTTCTTTTAAGGGTATGGGTCTGCAAAGCTGCAGTCTGAATTTCAGCAATGATGAAGTAAAGCAAGATAAAGCAGACACTCATTTGAGTTTAGAAGAGTGTAGAACTGTTGCTCAGCAACAAGTTTTACATGGAGCCAGGACTAGTTTTCTGCTTTATCATGTTTTCCATCGTAGTCTTTGTAATATGCTTCACTACGATCTTTATAAAAATCATTTCTGTAGTTTATGAATCAGGAAACTGATTATTAGAGACAACATAATTGCTATTTAAGAGTCTGCTGCAGAAGCTTATACTTAAATATGGGGTTCACCATAAAGATGAAGCAGCGGCAGCATGCTGAATGCACATGTAGCGACTGTGAGAGGCACCTGCACTTCTTGAGTAAAGTACTCATAATTGCATCCATCACATCTCCTCCACCCTCCCTGCTCTCTCCCCAGCCTTTCTTCTCAGCTCGTCTCATTTCTATGAGCAATGCAGCAGAGACCTCTTCCGTGTGTCAGTTTCTGTCTTTCTCTCTCTCTCTCCCCCGCCCCTTTGGCAACCGGAAACTCCATCAATGGGCATCTAATACGACCAAGTTTGAAAAGAAAAGTCCAGCTGCGGCAGGAGAACTCTCCCTCTCCTCCCCAACTGCTTTCACCCTCCCCAAACCTATCTACCCCTTCCTCATGCTTGTCCATTTGCTGTCGTCAACAAAAAAAGAAATTGTGCATAGCGGGCTGCCGAAAGAGCGGGGAGTTTGTTGTTATGGAGACAGAGCTTATTTTCTGCAGAATGGTGTGAAAAACCTCCACATTTGCCATCTGTGACATGCTTTCTATTCATGATGACGTGCACACTTTTGTAGAAGCTAAAGATGAAGGGAGAAGTAAAATAAATCTTTGTAAAAGAATAGTGAATGTGCAGGCGCCTGCTTTGCTCTGTCATATTTACTGATCTGTCATGTTTACTGAAATCTTGCAGCCTGTTTTCTGTGGTTTTCAGGTACTATCAATCCACCATTAAAGCCACTATGGGCTATGTTGTTGGTACAATTCTGCCTGAATGTCTTTCAAGGTGTCCTACCTTGTGTATTGACTATTCATTTGACAAAATATCGATTCAGTGGAGCAAAAAGAATGTCAATGTATGGTTTCAGCTTTCCTCCTACTGAAAAATATTGAACAAAAGCATGTTTTGCACCGATTAATGTCTATTCTGAAATAGTGATTTCATATTTCTTCTTTTGCTGCAGCCTTTGCAACAAAGTTGCATGTGTGCATGTATGTAGACTTCAAGGCTCAAAGGGGAAACAAGACATATTCAGCAAAAGCAAACAATTCATTGTATAGGCTACTACAGAAAAAACTTTAGGTTATAGACTGAGTCGGACTCAAAGCTGTTATGTTGCATTGATATGAAATTAATTGAATAACTCTAGCAAATCCAATCCAGATGATTGAGAAAGCTCTTTTCTTTAAATTTCAGTCTTAATATTATTACATTGTACACTCTCAGTGTCAGTCTTCTGCAGCCACAGTTAAATCGTAATAATTCAAACATAAAAAGCGAACCAGAAAGTTCTATGAATCAGCCTATTGCCTTGGTATAACTTTCTTCTGCCTCGCCTGTCTATGCAATGGCAAGCACAATACTACTTAAATAGTATGATTGTGTAAGTCTAACCTTTAAGCTGTTCAAATGTGCATAGAAATAAAGTTTTGTTGCCACGTCGATGAAAAGGCGAGCTGCAAAATTCAAAATCAGCGTAATAGGTCGTAATGAAGGGCATTTCGTTCAAAGTTTCAGCACCACGGACAGCGACAAAACTTTAAAACCAGCTGTATCAAACGTATTCACATCACTCATCCTCATATTTGAACTTCACCAAGAAGAAAACACATTCAATCTAATTAAGACACGACTTTTGATTTGCGTCTTACCTCGAAAATAACTTCTTTGAAGTCTTATCAGCGGCTCTCTAACCGGTCCGGTCCAGTCGTCTGGGATCGGATGTGGTAGCAGCTGCCGAGTTCGTCTCTCGAAAAAGTCTGACTAGACCTCAAAGTCTTCAGATCTGCGCGTCTGGCCAAAAACTTTCGCAATTCTATTGAGCCCGCGAAAGAATGCGCCAGGACCAAACACTCGAACCCCAGAGCGGGGATCGATCCCAAGTTTCAGTGCAGTCCACTCTCACAAGCAAAGAAAAATTTAATGCGACTCTAACCAAACTCCAAAGAGTTTACTACCAACTTAGTTTAGATGCTATAGCCTATCCAAGAAAGATGAAGCGGCGTATAGCGAAAGGACAAATTGTTTGATGTTGGAGCTCCAGCAGAAAGTCCGTTCTCGTTTGTCTTTGTTTCTCTCTAAGCTCCAGAATAAAAAATGTTGGTACTTCTACTCCCGGCTTCGGAGTCTTCTTGCTTGTGGTCTTTGCACTGCAAGTGGGTCCAGTCTCAGTGTAGCTTGTGGCCTCCACTCGGAGCTATATATCCCACCCCGCCCCTCCCATGGCTTGAAGTTGGGAGTCAGTGCGTGGATGGAGTAGCGAAGTGAATGAGACAGCATCACATGAGAGGGAGGGGGGAGTGTGTGGATAGTGTGCGGAGGAGACGCGGCTGTTTGCGCGAATGCGTGCATACGCGTGCACGTGAAAGTGTGAGAGAGGCAGTGTGTCAGCGCACGGAGGAGGGAGGGAGCTGAACCGAGAGAGAAGGGGAGGGCTCTGTGCAGGGAGACAAACGATAATGAACAGCAAACTACGCAGATATGAACGCACAGCCAAAGGTACCGGAAAGAGGATCAGCGGAATAGGTGTACAGGCAGCAGGGGACGCAATGGAGGGAGACCATTGTCTCCTCAGATGAATAGCAATGCGACATACCTGGATGCCATCAAACATTTTGCACATAGATTTATGTTTATTTATCAGTGTTCAAAACCTGCATTTATGATCTTAGTCAGATCTTGGTCTGGACTTAAACTGCTGTGCAGAGAATCTATATCTTATAAGTTGTAGTGACATTAAAACTTATCTGATAATGAAATGACATATAATTTTATATGTCACTGAACAAAACTTTTAAATTTAATTTAAATAACCCATTTACTTACTTTTTATTTTAACTGCTGGAACATGTATTAACTTTTATCACACTTTTTATGTACTTTAACTAAATTAAAAGTTATGTCAATAAATGCATCAATGTGACAATCTCAAACAAGTAAAAAATGAATATATGTAATATGATTTATATGAAAATTATTAGGTTTCTATTGTTTACAAAAATGTAGCTAATTTATATTGAATGATTTAATAGTGTATTTAATAATCACTGACACATTTATGTAAATATCATATATATATTTTTCAAACATTTCATATAATGTAACATCTTTACATGATAAATGATTTATTTATTGTAATATTGGCTCTTTGAGTCTCGATACCTGTAGGGAGTGCTGTGTTTCAAACCTGTCTGTCATTCACTAATTTTTTTCTACCTGAAATACACACAAACGTACACAACAATTCTTCTGCACACAGGAACAAACGCTCCTCCCTCAATGCCTTTCTGGTTTGTCTCAGTCCTTCTCTCTCTCTCTTCGGGGATTGTGGGCGGATCTGGGTAGTTCTCGAATTGTGAAAGGGATAACCTGACGTGGGTGTCTTACTGTTGGTGTAATGCTGGCTCCATTTCTCTAGCTTAAGAACCACGTGTGGAAAAAAAAAAGAATTAGAATAAAAAAAATGACAGTCCAAGCCAAGCAGCATGTATGAGTCATGGAGTGTAAAACATGGACGCTAATAAAGCAATGATCATCAGCCATGTTCCATTTTCTACACTCTTCCTCAGTTTACTCAAGCGATGTGGGAGTGAGGAGTCACTCCTTATGGGAGAATCATAACATACTTCAAAACTACAATAAAATATGTAGTTTCCTATTCCAGAATATTACACTGAATCATCATGGTCACTAGATCTAAATAAATACTCAAATAAACATTGCACCTCAATAGAAGTGCACCCTTGTGTTTTTAATTCCTTACAATTAACGACATTGTGCACATTACGTGGTTCTCCCTCTTGGTGGCGCCACTGCTTATTTGGATAATTTGGCCTACATTAAAAGGATTACTTATTCAAACATTTAGCTTGACTAAATCTGATTAAAATCCTTCAAAATATGCATTAGATTTATCTTTTTGTAAATTTATGCGAGAAAACGATATTTTGTGTAACTTTCCTTGGTTTCCTTAGACGTTATTTCCATTTTCTTTTAGTGCTCTGTAGGGCCTACTGTGCTATTTCATCGCTAGGAATGCCAAAAAACTCCGTAGTGAGTTAGACTTAATAACCTCACAGACCGCTGTGGGAGAAACCTGCAGGAAAATAATGAAAAAGATGAAAAATGCGTTTGTTGTTCGGACTGAAGTCAGCAAGCGGGCTTATGACGTCAGACAAACGAGTAAACGACAACAGCATTTATATTTTTCACACATGCGCAAAAAGTAAAATGTGTCATCACAAACAAAGCAAAGTCCTCCCCATGTGCTCACTAACGCATATTATGCATGTGATCCTACAAACATCTGCTCACTGTACTGTAAAACAAAAATACCGGTACCTACCACAGTCAACAATAAAGAAAAGATTAGATGGCTATTTCTTACCTCTAAAACTTTAAGGCAGCAGTTGCTGAGGAAATTTCCTCAGGACATCATAGAGGAAATTCAAAATGAGATATTTTGTTCAAAACAAAAGCTTTAATTTGTCCTTGTCTAGAGTATGTTATTGCAAAGGAACAGTGATCACTATAAATTGAACTAAACCAGAGATAAAATTTGTGTTATTCTTGCAAAACGAAGGTCATTTAAACTTTTAAAATGAGCTTACATTTTTCAAAATGTAATTATTACAAACGTAATTTTCAGATACTAAACTAAAACTTAAAAAAATAATCTAGAACTAAAACTTTCATCATAGTGCTGAACTGAAAAGAGAACAGGAACAATCAACGTTTTCTCTGAATTTTCCCATAGTTAAGTCTCTGCTTAGTCTGATTCTGACCTTTTTAGTGGCTTCTTTTTATTTGAAATTGTCCAGAATATACTGTCTGAAATTATACTAATTGGCTCAATGTAAAATAATGTGGAAAACAACTCCTTAAATTAAGGTGTTATCATCTTTAATATATGTTATTAGCTTCAGAAGGTTTCTAAAAGCCTCTGGGCATTCAAGGAGAGCTGTATAAAAATAATGATGTGCTGTAGTATGATCACATTTTCAGCAGGGTCACACATGGATCACAAGAAAATGACCAGTAATGATGGTTTGTTTATCTAAAGTAATAGAGAACAAACAGTGGTAAGCCTATTGGAAAAACACTGCACAGTTGCAGGGTAACCACCAAAACACACAGAGGGAGAGCTTGTTTACTGTTTACTGCTGAGCCAACCTTACATAAGTTTGTTCAGCCTCTAGTTGCTGAGCCAGAGCTTTTAATCAGCCACACATACAACCTTCTTGACCGTGCATATGCATACAGCCAATGTGGGAGTAATTAATACGTGGACGCACTGATGGACATCCAAGCAAGGCCCAGTTGTTGCAGATATGGATTCGGACTTTGTGAGTCTGTGCCTGTGCTCGTGTCCGAGGGAGGCGTGGGCCACTGTGGGCACAGTTATATAAACAAATACCCATATAAGACAATGTGATAGAGGAATGAAAAAAAAACAAAAGTTTGAGGAATCACCACTAAACCTGCAGGACCCCATGCCTCCACAATTTTTTCTAGGACAGCCCTCTTGAAACACAGGTAGCTTTCTGGCAGTGTGAAACACTCTCAGGCCAGAAAATTCCCACGTATAGCCTACTCACAGGATGGAGTTTTCTGCATAAAGTGGGCGAGCTTTCTCTTTACTGCTGCTTTGCCATTCTAAAAGCTGCAACATGTGTAACTCATGACAATGTATAACAGAGGATGAAAATAATTAAGCGTTTGTTCATGAATTTGTTGTCCTTTAATTCAAACTCTGTGGAGGTTAAAGTGATATCACTTAATGCAGATGATTTATTAAGCTTATAATCCTCTTTGATACTTTAGATTGTAGTTATACTGTTATATGAACTCTAGATGGAGCTGTTCTTAGATGAAGCTGTCTCATGCTTTGATGGTGCAACACTTGATGAAAAGCCATGTCCGGGAAAGAAAAGATTTCTTGATTAGAAATTGCAGAAATCTCCTTAAATAAGAAAAATTATGTGTCCCCCTTATTACTAGAAAATAAAGCAATTTTCTCCACTGTTATGCACCTTTTTGTTTTTGCTTTTAGTGAACACTGACTATGATTTGCATAAATAAAGAGGGATGCTGATGTTTGCTTGTTTTTGTTATACTTGCTGTCGTTTGTGCAGGAGCTCAAAGCTCTGTTTTCACATATATAATACAATGCAATGTTTTGAATCTGCAATATTTTGATTGACAGTTTGCTTAATCCATTAAAAAAAAGATCCCTTTGCATTTAAGTGCTTAACTACTGAATTGCCTCTTGAAAAATAAATAAGTAAATAGAATGTTCACATTGTGCTATGTTGCAAAGTAACATTCTCTATATCAATACTACTGACAGACAACAACAACGCCAAAACAAAAATAAAGAGGACGAGAGAAAGTGTTATTTTATATGTTAACAGTTGCTATGAAATAAAAATCAATCCTCTGCTACTGTGATTATTTTATGTTTTCAACAGTGAGAAGGAGAAGTAGGACATACAGAGTGACAAAGCAGCACAAAAGATTAACCTGCTGCAAAGCCAATCACAAAATCCCGTGCCTTCAAATCACTTCCCACAAAAGAAGCAATATGCCGGTCAGTTGAAAAGAGTCTGAGTCTACCTAACTGCACAGTAAAGATAGACTGCAGCAGTTTCATCCATTTTCTAATACACCTGAAAGAGAAAGGCCAGCAGTACCAGGATGAAAGGTGTTGAATAAATGGGACTTGTTGTGGCTTTTAAGAGGAACAGACTGTAGGGCAGTTCTGCAGACAAGTAGTTCCTGAAATCATCTAAATGAACACCTTGGCACTGATTGCTGTATTTACACTGAATGTCTCTTAGGTGTCCCTATAAAGTTTGCACGTGTAGAAACTGCTAATTATTTCCATTCTTCCTTGCGAAAAAGCTTGGTTTTTATAGTTTTGATGGAGAGCATTTGTGAGCATCAATTTTTATGTCATATTTCAGATTTTCAATTAGATTTACGTAGATCTGGACTTTGTTCGGACTATTTTAATTCCAGACTGTGTTGTTGTTTTTTTAGGATCGATTTTAAGGTTCTTTCAATAATTTTTAAGTGTCTTAATGGTCTTGGGTCTTCTTATCTTTCTGAACAGCTTTTACTGTATAAACCTTTACGGCCTTTGCGCTTCTCTGGCAGCCATCTCCTTGTGATCCCCAAAGTAGGAACTTGGACTAATAGTGGGGCGTCCATTCATTATTATGGCCCTCACCTCTGGAACAGGCTGCCAGAGGACCTCAGGGCCGCAGAGAACATTCATGTTCTTAAGAGCAAGCTCAAGACTCACCTTTTTAGCTGAGCTTTTGACTGATTATTATTTATTAATTTCTGTTTAATCGCTTTGTACATTTTATTTGATTGAATCTTTAGTTTAGCATTTAGTTATATTCGTGATGATGTTTTTATTTTGGATTTATGAAGGGTGGGGTTTGTGGTATCATTTTAATCTGTAAAGCACTTTGAGAAGCTATTTAGTTTGAAAAGTGCTTTATAAATAAAGTTTGATAGATTGATTGATCTAAACCAATAAGGGTGCGACACTTGAATGAAATAGCTGAATAGAACCAAATAATATATATTTTTGAATAGGAATGATTTAGGTGTGTTGAAGTGGAGACAACTCTAAAAGATCCAAAAAACCAGCTCTCGACTGAGTTTTAAACCTGATATAAACCTTTCCATTTTAGATGTTACTATAATTCAGAGCCTTTGTTGGAGCCTAAGGTCGACCTCCATCCTCTTATACATAACATGATACTGCCACCACAATGTTTCATAAGGGATTGTGTGCCAGTGTATTCATGCATAAATCATTTTCAGATTTAAAATAGATAAATAAATAATAAGAAGTTTGTTGGTCTATCACATAAAATAACACCAAAATGCATTTGAATTTGTGCTTTCAACGTGACAAAATATGAAAACGTTTAGAGAGAACAGATACTTATATATTGTTTATGTAAACACAACAAGTTTACATGAATTAAAGAGTTTCTTGTGTTATCTGTTAGCCAAGTTACCATGAAAGAAAAGTCAAAAACGGAAACCATGGTGGCTGTTTTGCAAGTGTGGGTAACGCTCAGATCTTCCAAGTGCCTTGCATGAAATTAATTTAAAATAGGATCTGAATATATTTCATTCTGATGCTTGATGAGGAATTTTCTAGTGAGGGGGATTTAAGCATGTTTAATTTCATTGAGTCTGTGACACAAAACTGTGTCTTCGAAACCACTAAAACGACTTAAAAAAGTAATAAAAAAACATATTGAGACTGAAGGAAGGTCTAAAATAAAAAGTCTCCATGTGTATGCTTCCTGTCTCCATTTTGTGTGTGTTGACCAGCTGCCACTGTGTCTTACATGTTGCTGAAGAAACAGTAATAGGTTCAGCATGGTGGGAGTACAGGCTGCCCTGTCCCTCCACTCCAGGATAAGAGCCCTTCTGAAAATGGAAAACAGAGGCGAGCATCAGGATGGGCTATACGCTCAGACACAGACAAAAACTAATGGCTGAACAAGAAAGAATAGGGGAACCACATTGTAACAAATAGCAGCTAGATAATCTCATGCACTAAAACTGGGAAATACTGTAAAATAGGCAGAGAGGACCCAGTAAAAGCAAGAGTCTTTTTGAGACCTGCCACAGGCTGTTTCCTCTTCCTTCTTGTTTGCTGTCTTTGCTCCAAGTTTTTTTTTTTACCTATAAGGCAAGAAAACGTCATACTGAATGTAAATTCAGTCATTTCAAAACAATTCTATCAATTTTACCTAAACCTGAGCGACATCACAAATATGTTTTTGACCGGAGACTGTCAGGTAATTTGGAGCAACAGCTTGAAGCCACACTCTCTAATTATTGCACACCATTGTTACTGATGGACTGACTGAGAGATACCGTGCTCCTATTCAAATGATGACTACAGTGCAGTTCTCAGTTTGTGTTTTCTGGTTGAGCTCAGTTACATAATGTTTTGAAAGCATTATTTTGACTCAGTTACCTTCGCTGTGGGCCATGGAGTCACCACGGGAAAACACATTAAGTAAACAAGCCCCTCATTGTCTAATGAATGCTTACGCACCTTATGAAGGAGGACTGAGGTCACGGAAACATTGTTTTTTAAATGTATTTTATGTTAAAAGGGAAAACTTATCTACACTCAAAGGAAAATGTAATCAAAATTTTGCGCTAGATAATCTAACAATCATAAAAAACAGAGAGTGACTGCTGGTTATTCTTAAAGGGAAACTATTTTCTTGACAAGAGAAGATAGTTGAAAGCTTTGACCACTTAACAGCAATACAGAGAAAGGTGCAGTGAGTGCTCTTACTTTTCTTAAGGGTTATGCTATCAAAAATAAAATCTGAAGGGGAGCAAAACAGAGAAATTGAAATTATCCAAAAATATAAAAACTAAACCAAAAAATGTATTAAAAGTCCAACAGATTATGAAGCTTTGCTTCTATATTTTATGCATTGTTACAAATCCCTCAATTTTATAGAGAATTAAATATAGATAGAAAATGTTAAAAAATTAGGATTTTAGGTGTCTTTTTAAGATCTGAAACCTACTTTTTATATGATGCAGATTGACCAGGGAAGTCTCTGAGGCATGGTTTCTTTCTTTGTAATCAATAATCCACTGTGCTCATCAGCCGGTCATAAACCCCGTTGCCCTCTTCAATTTCAATTTATTGCTATATTTGCCAAACATCCTGGGCAGTTCTGATCAATTTGGAAACTGCAAAGGAAAAGGAAAGAAGTTTTGCCATTTGACTAGAGACAGGAAATAGATTTTTTTTTGTTAAAGATCATCTAGAGTAGGTATGAATCCCTTACATTTTTTTCATTTCACAGAGGAAAATGGTTTGTGTGTACTGTTTGCAAAAGTGCACAGTTCTTCTTCATGTTGGTCCGCATAAAATAGACTATTAATTTAAAAAGAACAAAACATCCTGTTTAATCCAGCTGATGCTCCCCTGCTGTTTGTCACTTTTAGTGACAACAACAACAACAGCAAACACAGCAAGCTACCAGCACAAACCAAACTGTTCTTAGTCATCATCAAGCCTATGAAAGGACTTAGATTAATTAGGTGTTGACAGGACAGGTGGTGAGAATTTAATAAATACAAGAGAGAAAAAGAGAGAGGCATACAGATTGAGAGATATCTGTGGGCATGTTGCAGAATGAGTCACAGTAGTTTTGCAGCTCTGAGTGCCAGAGGAAGGCCTCTCCAGAACAGGTTCTTGTGAAGGAAAATGAATCAGCTGCAGGAAAGACATACATGGTGTTACCTGTTGGTGAGTGCTGTGGTAAATCCCGAACAGCAAGAGAGCGAGAAAGCGGTAGAAATCTTCACAAAGCAGAGCTGGCCTTGAGGCTGTGACTAATTCCAAGTCAAGTTATTCACAAATTGCACCGGATGCTGAAAACTTATTATTGCACAATTTTTCCTTAATGATGTGTGCATTGGCTGCAAACGAGGAACACAATACTAAAAATAATCATATTAAAAAATAATTTTGCAGAAAAATTTAAGAGTCACAAAATATATTTCGTAAAATTACTTATTTGCCTTTATCCATCCTCGAGAAGCCATACACGTAGTGGAAAAACGTACAAACTCTATGCAGAAGGACCCTGAACCTTGTTGCAGCAACATTGCTACCAACCCACGCATTTCTATTTTATTCAGCTAATGTACTTACAAAAAGTTCATTTCAGTGACAAAAAGTTCATTTCAGTGTGATATAAGTAATAAGTAAATTATTCTAATTTTAAACATCAGTAATATACAGGCTCATTCCTATTATTCTTAATACACTTATGGTAATTATTGTGGACCCAAATGCAGCTAACATAGCGGCGAGTGGGGGAGAAAAGTCTTAATTGATGAACTCCAAAATAAATAAAAAAATAAAAACTCATACAGAATGCCACTAGTGAGCTTTGATGCAAACTCAGCGCAGACGAGTGAACTGAATACAGCAAGGACATACTAGTAATAATAAACAGGGAAATCAAACACTAAAGAAATGCAAAATACAAACACACATGGATCATGATAAATACAGGATTGTTTCTTTGATTATGAAGGAGTCCAATGGGGAAAGATTTAAATCTAAATTGATTTACATCCCTTTCAGTGCAGGCCCCTTTGCTCTGATTTATTGTTGATTCTTATTAAATTTGGTTTATTTGTTCAGTTATGTTTATTTATCTTCTGCTGATTCACAACATATGCCTTCTCATGGCACTTTACAAAAAAAAAGTTTCCAACCCAATTATATATATTCTACTTAATCCTACTTATCTAACAGAGCATTAAAGTTCACTTTATTTTTTAACTGCTCAAAAAGTTTTCTAAGGTAACCCAGAGGAGTCAATGACTTGTAGCATTCAATCTTGCTAGACAAGTATGTAGTAACTGGGACAATAGCTTGCAGTATAATGTTGTCTTTGCAGCAATCCTTCATACTGAACAGGCATGAAGTGAGAGTAGAAAGGAAAACTTTTCTTTAAAGGGAAACGATGTCCAGCAGAAGCAGGCTCAGTGTGAACAGGCATCTGCCAAAACTGGCTGGGGGTTTGAGAAGACAGAGCATTCCCACATATATACAAAAATTCCTTCTTTCCGTATATAAATAAAGAGTTAGAAATCAAATTTGCATAAGGACTTGATTTAATTCTTACTTTTAATCAGTTACACTCCAAACATAATGTTTAGCTTGTAATTTTTTTTGTCCTTCACTATTTTACCATAATTTTGACTAGTCTTGAACCTGGCACCCCCTTAATAAAATGTAGAATTTGTTACACCGGTGTCTTGATTTTCTAGTCTTGTATGAGCCTGCAGGATTTTTTTGTGTCTTACTTTACCATAGAAAGTCCACCCTGCTCAATACTTCTGGTTTTTACGTTTGTTTACTTGATGGACATTGTTTAGGTCCAGAAAATTGTTCCTTCTGGTCATTGCCACATGCTTTTTGTGAGATTGCTAGAAAGTTAACTACTGCAGACCAATTGGGTGAATGTGGCTGCAGTGTAAAGTGCTTTGAGTGGTCTGTATGGCTCTAAAATCACTAGATAAGTTCACTCTATCTCAGGAATAAGTTGTTAAACTGAAGTTGGTCAGAAGGGAATTTAGATAATTAGAAACTAAACTGATTTGATTTAATTGAAAACTGCCTTGAGATGCAATTTGTTGTAAATCTGTGTAATAAAAAGCACTATGGTGAATTTTAGTGTCACCGTTTTTTTCTTTTTCTTAGTAAACTTCATTTTGTTCAACACCTTGGTACTTGCTTTCCCTTCATACATTCTAAAACATGAAATTGTTATTCAAACCTCCTATTATACAGTTAAATCCAGATAGATTGATTTGGTTTTTACAGAAAATTAGTTTACAAAATGTCATGTTCACAAAGCAAATTACATTATATCCTTACAGTTTATTGTTTATTTAATGATGTATCTGTCTTTCTGATAAATTTCAAAGCCATCCTGGTTTTACAACTTAATAAAAATCTATGTTAATCAGGGATATTGTTCTCCTGGAGCCTCTATTCAGGTTCTAAATCTGCATTCCTGCCAGAAATAAGAGTGTAAAGACCTTGATTTGAATTTTTTTTGTCACTAAGGATGTTAAGGAGAATACATACCAGGAGGGCTATTATTAGGATTAAAAAATGATTTGAGAACATTAGGTTGGTTCGTAACATTGACATCTGAATCTAGTGGGTAAAATAGATTAAGGGATAAAATCCAATAATGTTTTTTTAAAAAAGAGAATCCATTATACATTAGTATCATTTCTTAATTTAATACAAATCAATACATATCTTAAAGCCCACATATTTTCTTTATTAATTACTAATCAGATAAAATAAGTACAAGATGAGAAAGTAGTAACTCCAAAAAAAGATGATATCTAGACAAAAAAAGTCCCAAATTCCGTACACATGTAACTTTTTTTAGAATGTTTTAGAAAAACACAAAGACATCAAAGATAACATGTTCATGGAAACAGCCATGGCAGCATCTATTTTAAGGTTGCAACAGGCTAAATATAACGGCAGAGATATAAAACCAAGGTGTAAATGTGAAACACGAATGTTATTAGCTTTCCCAGCCAGCAAACACTCAAACTAGCACCCTATCCTTAGGCTGTCTTGGCTGTTCCTCCATAGAGACATGACAAGAAAAGAAGTGATATCACAGCTTTCGTCATCTTTAGGGAGCATGTATATTAAAGTTCCTATAATTATAGCCAAATAGGTTTTGTAAACATATCAAAATATAGTATGTGTTGGTGGTTTTTGTCTTTTGAAAGCAGTTCTGTGACAGACATACGTCCCAATGTGATAACAGTATAACATTCTGTATCTTTGTACACAAACAGCAAAGCGATGAGCTGTTCAGGCTTAAAAGGGGATTATGTTCATTCTGTTCCCAACAAGAGTCAAATTATGCAGATCAAAGCTGTCCAAAAGACCAGGGATTTTTATTGGATTATGTAACGTTTTCTTCTGTGTTATGTGAATACTTGATATCAGCAAATTCTAAGAACCGCTGTTTTGATTGGGCTGCACTGTGGAACATTGATTAGTAGTATTGTCTCACTTCTAGAAGGTCCTCAGTTGAGATCCCTTTATATGGGGTTTTTAGATATTCTTTCTGTTCAAGAATGGGTTCTCTGCAGGTATTCTGTGTTCTTCGTAGGCTAATTGGTCACTCTAATTTGTCATTAGGAAGGGGGGTGTATATGCATGATTTGCCCAGTGATGAACTAAAAGCCTGTCCAGCGTGTATTCTTTCTTTTTATTACTGACAAGTGGACACAGGGACCGGCTACCCTACAAGCCTGTAATGATGAAGCAAATATAGAAAAGCAATTAATATGGAGTCAACATGTTGACTTAAGTTCGGGAGCGGGGACCATGTTTCAGATCCGCTTCGTACATCCTAGTTAGCCTTAATCAAATTCATCCGGCACCCCGCACCTGCTCTACATCTCTAATCACATCATGATACACTTATAAACTCTGCTTGCCCTTCATCCCTCGTTTGCCTCGTTCGTTTCGCCCCTCCCTTCCCCTCCTTTTAGGTTCCGGGTTCCTGCCGACCCGCTTTTTTCTTCCGGGTACCTGCCGACCCGCTTTTCTCTTCCGGGTACCTGCCGACCCGCTTTTTCTCTTCAGGGTACCTGCCGACCCGCAGACAAGCTCACTCTTTAGTTTTTAGAGGGATATTATGCAATTGCAATAAAAATGAAATTCTTATTTTTGGGTCCCAATGATTTTGGAAGGGGATTAGGATATACATCTTTTCTTTCACATTTCGAGAAAAACGTAAAGCAATACTAATATTCCTCTTATAAAATGGGTAGTTTGCATTAGAGAGCTGCAGGCACCAGACTCTTCACAATTGATATTTCAATCCTGCTTTCTGCAGCAATCCTCATTGTTGCAGCATAACATACCATTGTTGATTGAACAGTAGGTGATAGCCACAGCAATTTAACTATATTCCTATGTCATTTGTAGAGGGAATCAAAGTTTAAAAATTGTTTTTGCAAATTCCCGTCAACTGAGATATTCAAAGAAAGGGTTTGAGAACTACTAATGGTTACACCTGGGAAACATTTCTTTATCTTTAATACTAAAACTGCCCCTTTTTGCCCATATGCCTTCTGAATGTCTTTTGTTGCTATATGGTCACCAATCTAAATGACATTGGTATGTTTTGCACAAAGAAAACACAAGGTGAAAATGTAAAAGGTTATATTGGTTGATATCATTTGAAGGAAGTTATCAATAAACATACAAAGGCATGTGAGCATTAGAGACTTACTGTTTTACTAATGTAAAACTTGCAGATTCAGCAGTCTACAGCTGCAGTAAATTGAATAATTCCTGATCTTTAAGAAGCATGCAGTCAGATTGTGAGAAAATTTGTTGCAATTTCAGATTTTTTTTTGGTTTTTACATATCAAAGATCAAATGAGAGGATCATATTAAAATTGGTCAAGTACTATTTATAAATAAAAACAACAAAAACATATTGATTGACTAAATTTCATCATGCATCACTTAAATGAAATGTACTAGTTTTGCTCCTCAATATTCTTTAGGAATACAGAGGGAAATGCCTACTGTTGGCATGCTTTCGGAAAAACTGGAGGTGAAATATAGCAAAACAGATGGCAATAACCCGAAAATGTGCATTAGATATAAACCTTCCATGTGCATGTACACAAGTAGTCAGACGCTCTTCCACTCTTGTTTTAAAGCATTGTTCAATGCACACGGACAGGCACAATGTGCACGGATTCTGCATAAAGCCAACAGTTGCAAGTGCAACAGAGCAAAGGCTTTTTGTACGGGGAAAAGAGCTTTCAAAACAGAAAGCAGAGACTAATGCAATGCTTTGTTATTCGCTCTGCAGAAAAGTGAGGAAGTTATAATGTGAACAGCATTACCTGGTTTAAATGTTGCTTCACACAATTTTTGCAGGGCATTTATTTCTTTATTCTCTTTCTGTCTCTGGCGTCTCTCTTTCTTGCACACATGTAAGGCTGGGGGGGGGGACTGTGGGAGTCTGGGAGGATGACTCATCTGTTGCACACCTCATCATCAGCTGACCATATTTGGGCTTCCCGGATATATGTTTTATTATTTTTTTTGCTCTTGTCTGGTGGAGAGAGACAGGCACTGCAGAAACAACATGATGAGCTCTTTTCCTACTTTCTTTTTTCTTCTCCATTATTCTCAGATCAAGACACTTTGATTAAAGTACAAGGATTTCTACTTGACCAGAACAACTATTCTGTTACATCTCAAAATGTTCTTCAAGGCCCAATCTATTCAGATATCCATTTCAGATTGTGTGCACCACAATTCAAGCAGAATCTACATTTATAACTGAAATGATCTTTTCTGCTGTACACACATGGAAAGAGTACATACATTTTTTGCTCAGCATATCTGTCTTAAAACTCAAATCCTCATTATTTTTGTATCTTTAATCCTTTAACACTACTATCAGTCAATATATTGAACCAGATAGACTGCCAGCCATTTAAACATTCTGCAGTTTTACAGAAAAATTTAACTAAGCATTCACACACACAAAACTTATTTAAGCTTAGTTCTACTTTCTGATGACTTCTTATCTGCACTTCAGATAGCAGATCTGTTATCATATAAACTGTGTGCAATGATAAAAGTGCCGAAAGAATGAAAGAAGGAAGTCTCAGTCCATTCCTTTGCAAATATTTTTTTATCTTTAGGATAAACATCCTCACTTAATTTTGTTCTCCTTTGCAGAAGCTTTTTTTCTGATGATCACAGCTAGATTCCTAATCACAGTGCTGACCATCATTAAAATCAAACTAAATGCAAAAAAGAATAATTATTCGTTCTTTGGGATTGTCTTAAAGCTATGTACATTTAATAAAGATAATAAAAGAATAATAATTGAAGACCCAAAACTGAGAGATGAGACACAACACATCTCAAACAACAGATAATGACAGATAGATCTGGCAGAATCAGCAACCAGGCCATCCAAAAAACTGTTGCTTGTGAGAATAATATTACCGAGGGAAGAAAATGGTTTCTTCTCTGTGAGTAAAAAAAAATATTTTCTAACATTTATGCATTACTGTTAAGTCAAAGGAAAACAACTCTCTATGTTTAAAATAAATGTTCACATTTGATAATTACCTTCAACAGTGACTCCTTTTTTTCTCATTTTCTGAGCCAGATGAGCAACTGATTGCATATAAGTGTTCTAATCTCCCATTCATCAACCACCTGTAGAAATGAGAAACTGTCTTGGGGACAAAATATAGTGTTCATGGTTTATCTAAAACAAACGTTTTGTAGTAAAAGTAATCAAAAAAAATAGCTTGAGTGATTTGTAAAATGATTCTGGAGTAAGATTTTGAGAATTGACTATAGTGCAGCTGAGTTCTCGAGAGCAATATATAAAATGATTATGAATATAAAAACTGAGACTATCAGTTAGTATTTGTTAGTTAGGCATAATATTCAGCATTCCTGCTGACCTTCTCCTCCTATCTGAAATTATTGCATAAATACCAAATGTATTGTCTCTTACATATAAAACCCTTAATAATCAAGCTCCGTCATACATCAGAGATTTGATCGTTCCATATATTCCTAACACAGCACTTTGCTCTCAGACTGCAGGTTTATTGGTGGTCCCTAGGATTTCTAGAATGGGGGGAAGATGTTTTAGTTATGAGGCTCCTTTCCTGAGGAACCAGCTCCCAGTTTCCGTGAGGCAGAAACACCAGAAGACCAAACTTAAAACTTTCTGCCATGATAAAACCAATGGTTAAAAACCATCCAGTTGTTGGATGTGTGGTGGTGGGGAGAGCTTTTTTCTTGTAAAGTGCCTTGAGGTGACATGTGCTGTGAATTGGTGCAATATACAGTACATACGCTGAATAGCAGACATGATAGTAGGAGATTATGCTTTCACTGCTACTTTTTTGATAAATCATGTTTTATATATTGATACAGGAGTTTGTTATTCCATATGCGATGCATATTGATTTCATGCCGGACATGTTTTTGCACAGTTTCATTCTCTCATTTTGTTTACCATATTTCCTGTCTTTCAACGCTGACATTTTTTTACCAATTGAGAGACATGTCTATGAACACAACTGAAAAAGCAAAGCATTAAAAATTATGTTTGCCCATTAAACCTTTGAAAAAGTACTTTTTTTTCAAGTTGCTTTTGGTCCAGCAGTTTTTTAGTCAAACATGAATATACATAGCAGCATGCACAGTGCGACTTTCTATTATTTTATGTAAAATGAAGTTTCCCAGCAGTCTTTCCTCTTCAAATTGAATGCAGTCTTCAAACCTGAGGTAATTGTGGTGGATTTGTGTTTCTTGGGTTCACGGCACAGGATATTATCTCATAATAAGATATTTCCCTTTCCATTTGAACTGCGTCTCAGCAGGTTGGTCAGAATTTGTGTAAGTCATCCTCTTCCAGATCTTTCTTTTATACTCAATATACAACCTTTCATCACCATTGCCCTGCATCAAAACTGAACTAAACAAATTTGTGTTGGATCAAAGAAAACAAACAAACAAAAAACAACCCCCCTCTCTAAAAATTAATAAACACAATACATCTTAATAGACAAAACAGAATATTTTATCCAATCTGAATCCAGACTGTCCACTTTTACTTCTGCAGTTTACACGAGGTTGAGTTAGTTAAAGCGTCTAAAAAGCTTGTGTTTTTATCTGCATTCAGATGTTGGTGCCAGTGTTGGGACCCAGTCATAGTTTCACAAGTCTCAAGTAAGTCTCAAGTCATTATCCTCAAGTCCCAGTCAATTTAGGACACGCAAGTGTCAAGTCAATACCCATGTCGGGAATTTTGAATTTCAAGTAATTTCGAGTAAAAAAAATGTTGCGATCATATGTCCAACATAAATCATAAACCTTGTGTTCTTTTTAAACTCTGTATTTATTTGAACAACTGATGAAAAAGTTCAGCTGAAAAGTAGTTCTGAACTCCGGTGATATATTTTTGAAGTTATTTATGTTTTTTTTAAAGAATTAAATGTGTTTATTTAAAATGAGACTCACCCCCAAATCAACTTTTTTTTACTGAAAAAATGTATAATTGTGAGTCTAAGGGTGCATTCCTACCCCACACTTTGTCGCTGTCAAAAAATGCTCATAAAGCAACTAGTTTAACAGCTAGACATTTTTATGGCTGAAGCTTGCAAAGAACATGGGCTGGCCTTTCTCTGCCGTATGTTTTAATGGTGGATCATGAGCGTTGACATTTTGGGCGGTGTGAACGCACCATTATAGTGCTGTCTACATGTCTGCTCCTTATTTTGTTTTTTAAGAACATTTTAGTAAAAAAATTTATTTTGTACCAAAAACCGTTTGTGGAGTGCTCTCTTCAGGTTAAAACTTTACACTGCCCCTGAATTTGAATTGGGCATTGCTACCAGACGAAGATTTGTTGGGTAATATTGAACATGCTAATGGAAACTAAAAGAAACAAATAGAAATAAATTAAAAAAGGCTGCAAAGTGGCAGATAATGTTGGATTGTGGATGCCAGACATGTTTATTCTCAATATACTTTCTCAATGCAGATGTCTCCAAATATATAATCCATCCTCTGATGGAAGTTGACCTGTTTCTACATTATGATGGGGAGGAGACAGAAAAAATCTCTTTTTCCTGAGTTCAGATAAAGAACCCACCTTCTGAAACAGACATTCATTTACCATCCACTAACAACCCTGAGCTAATTAGCTGAAGGTTATGCATGGATGCGCTTGAAAAACCAGATTTAAAATGACATGACAAAAATAGAATATATGTTAAAGCCAAACAGTATCATCACCATAGGCCAGGGAACATTTGTTCATGAATCAAAGCTATGACATCGTAGCACAAAAATGTACAACCTACCATTGTAAATGAAAATTCAAATATTAAAAGAAGTTGAACATCGTTCCATCTTGTCTCTAATACTCTTTTTAATGTTTTACATTTTTGAAAAAAACACAAAAAATAAATAAATAAGAAAAACTAAATTCTTAAGAGCATTGTTCACTTTGGATGCAGCACTGTATAGAGAGAAAGAGGTTGCTTAAAAATTAAATCTTGTAACTTTATTGGTTGTTCTGCAGCTCTCACACACATGCACACAGAGAAAGGGTCTACATCTGTTAAGGTAGAAGACGAAGTGAATGATGTAAGGTCCGCATGTTGAAGAAATAGATGTTTAAAACTTTTTATATTGGGTTAAATTTCAAATCTTTTCAAGTAAATAGGGGCAAGTCTAAGTCAAGTCCTAAGTAATTGGTGTTAAAGTCCAAGTCTGGTCAAAATCTTTGAACATTTTTTTCAAATCAAGTTTAAAGTCATCAAATTAATGACTCAAGTCTGACTCGAGTCCAAGTCATGTGACTTGAGTCCACAGCTCTGGTTGATGCATAAACATACATAAATGCAAACAAGCTTTGTCTTCCCTGTCAGATTGAACATGAAGAGATAAAGAAACAAAAAACACTTTGCATAGATCAAACTAAGCATCCTATTTTAATTTCATCCTTCTGTAAAATTGGCTGGGCTTCTCCCCAGCAAACATTACATCCATTCTAGATAAAATTGTCCTTATAAACCAGATTACCTCAAAATGGCTTGTATTATATTTATAATTAACAGAGCAGGACACTTGCGGGAATTACATGTTCCACCCATCAATCTAAAGCAAAAATAGATTAACTTTCAACTGTTAGGAGTTAAAACTGTCTCTGAATACACCCAGAGGTACTTACACACTTAAACACCGTTTTCTTTTTCAATTCCCGACATAATTAAAAAATATGATTTAATCTTGCAGCAAGAGAAACCTAATGAGGATGGTTTGGGGGTTTCATCTATATGTAGCAATATAAAGTTTGTAGACAACTAAGCAATAAAGCAAGAATGGTGCAAATGAATAAATTCTGCACTTCTTGTTCACAGTAGCATTAAGTTCAGAACAGAAAGTCCAGGTGATTCCATTGGTTTTTTTAAATTTTGAGGCTGGTGGCAAGATTTATATAGCTTCTGTGCCAGCGGGTCCAAAACGTTTAACTCCTAATAGTAGAAGAGCACTTTGCTGTTGAATGTCAAAAACATAGGTTAAATTTCAGACTATAGGCCATTACCTTTTTTTTAACCTGCTTTGGACCCAGCGACCTGCAATGATGAAGCTGATTTATATATATTTTACTGGGGGGGGGCATTATAGGAGGAAGTGTAAAAGTGAAACAGACATGTGGGGAAAGACAGATTATATACCGAAGAAGACACTGACCGTCCTTTATTTACACGGACTCTCATCATGAGAAACACACAAAGAAATGCATATAATGCAGCTTTTAATTTAAGGTAATTGAAGGAAGAGGGAAATAGAGCTACTGCATGTAAGCTTAAATATGTTAAATAGAAAGTTAATGTTAAATAGAAAGTGTGTTTTTTTCATGTGGAACTTATTTTTAGTAAATATTATGTACATTTCCTTACCCAGACACGTTTGGAGCCAGTTGGATTTCTTTGGGAGTTTATATCCAGTTGCTATCAGCATATATCCATATAATGGGAATCAATTGGGGCAGGAGATTTTCCGCCTGTAATAAGGTTTTCATTATCCTTCCCAAAACTCCTTAATTTAACCAATGTTTTGTTATAAATTTTTAGCGGTAGTTATTTTTCGGGGGGATTTAGAGGTTATTATACAACTATTGGGCGATTTCAATTATGTTACTTTTTTCATGTCCTGTCTGGCAGTTTGATACTCGGAATTGGTGTCTGAGTACCAAGTACAATCCCAACAGATTTACTATCTAAAGCAGAGCATTACAGCTTTTCTATAGTACTCCACTTGATATATATATGTTTAAAAAATCTTTCTTAAAAATTACTGTGGATTTAATTTTTTGAAGTTATGGACATGAAAATGTGAAAACAAAAGAAAGGAAAGAAAGAAGATGAAGAAGAGAGACAGAAGAGGTAGGTGTTTGAACTGACAGTACAAGATAGGGAGGGAAATAAAGAACACAAGAAAATATCCTAGTCCTCTACCTCTATTGGACGGCAGAGAAGTTGGAAAAACAAAACACAAAAAAACAACAAACAGCAAAAGAACAAACCAAGATTAACAAAACAGAGCCAGTAATATGAACTAAGAACTACACATTCACAACACACAAAAATGGATTCATAAATACAACAGCAATGTTGGTGGAAAACTCCTGACACCAACTATCTGTTGATGATAACCTCAGTCCAAGAATATGTCCGTACACACCGATGACCCCACACCTATGTGTGTGTGTGAGCATGCAGGTTTACCTGTTCAAGTAATAGAGTTGAACTTTTTTGAGTGTAAGTTTGAATCAGTTGCATTCAAAGCCTGTAAAACCCCCAGAACCGTCTCAGGGGAAAATTATTAACTATTCATTAGAAAACATGGCTAAATGAAGGAGTTGTGGGGAAGATGATACCTTATTTCTAGCAGTAAATCTCCTGTCTTGATTGACTCCCATTATATGGATATACGCTGATCGTGACTGGATATACATTTCTTACCAAGGACTCCAAACTTGTCTGGGTGAGTAAATGAAGAGTAATTACTTTAGTGCGCAAGTGGAATATGAAGATGACCAATAATTTGGCAGAATATAATATGTTTTATTTTCCTACCAGACATGTTGCTGTTGTGTTAGTGCAGTGTTACAACATGGAAATGTGCAGCTTACATTCAGGTGCGGCCTACAGTATATATGTACAAAATGTATTTTCTTTTAAAATTTAGCTTGTGCGGCATATATTCAGGCGCACTTAATAGTCCAAAACTACAGTAGGTACAGCTCTACAAATTAGAATATAATTGAAGATTTAATTAAGATTTTAAGATTTAGCAGTTAATTTCAATACTTGAAAATGTACTTTACTTCAAAAGGTAAGTATAAACTAACATACAAGGACAAAACACCAGGAGCAAAATATATTTCAACTTTCTGTTGATTTTTATGATTATGATTTCCAGCTGTGGAAAACCCAAAAATGAAATTCTTATAGAATCTGACAGGTTGATTTGAAACAAACAAACAAACAAATTCCCCAACAAATTTGCTTAAAGGGACTATGTGAAGTTTGAAGTTTTGTGCTTGCATACTCTGCCTTGTGGCTAATCATTTGCCTCTAGTAGCGGTGCTACTAGAGGCTCAGCTGTTTCTGTCCACAACAACAATCCAGTCTTCCTATGGCCGCTTCCAAGCCAGGTGAGGGAGGCCATGCATACGAATTTTCCAAGTGACATACAAGTTACTGAGCTTTTCAGGCCCACTTTTTTTCTTCTCTATTTTCTTTCTCTCTGGTTAGTTAATTTTAGTCTTATAAGTCATTTTATCATTAAAAACAATTACAATTCCCTCATTAAATTAAAATTTGCTTCATGAATGAGCTTGTAAAATGGCTCATGTAAAAAGTTCAATGTAAAAGAATTGCTGTGATGAACTCTGGGCTGCAATGTAAGATGAAGAATCATGGACTGCAAAATTAAATTTCTTAAAATCATGTAGAAGGTTCTTTAGATAAATTGGAAATGCTTAGTGAGGATCTGGAAATTATTTGCCACTCAATCACCTCTAAATGAACACTTTATAGTCTCATAAAAACACTTTTACTGGCCAAAAAAAATCGTAGACTCTGCTTTGAGGAAACTGCCATGCTGTCTCTTCCTAACTGATGATCTGCTTTTCATTCTCCTGAGAAAAGGCGCTTCTGTCTGCCCGCATTCAGCAGAATTTGACTATTAACTTTACAACTTTTTTTAACTTGATTGATTTAATGTCAAAAAAGCTTTTTTGTCTCAATTCCTCAGGAAACACAAACAACTGGTTTAGTAATTTGGCTTAATATGATAAGATGGCTGTTTCACAAACACTTTTAATCCTTAAGCCAATCGTCTGTGTTAAAAACTCTTTCCGTTTTTTTTACTTACTTACACTTAATACACAAGACACAACCTGCACTACTGAGTCAGAGTAAGCAGCACAAGAATAAATTAGCAGCATAAAGATTTAAAGCTCTGATTAGAATCTTAAATACACTTGTCACAGGCATACATCTTAAAAGTGGATTTCAAAAGTTGATTTGAAGTTTGTTTTGTAGGCCGATTTATTTATATTGTACAGATTTGAAAAGTAGGAGCTCAAAATTTTACTAAATTGTGGATTTGCATTGATTCCCACTCGACCAACATAAAACATACAGGCCAAAGTATGTACATATGTCCCGATTAATGGACCTCCACCACATGATTTGCTACCATCAAAAATACATTTTAATTCTTCTTGTTAGAATTGATAGTGTTCATATAAACTGATTGGTTTCCATGCACAAAATCAGTTTTTAGGGAAATTTCCCATATTTTCAATAAGATTAAGGTTGGAGCTATTCCAGAAGCTAAATGTTAGCCTGGTTTATTTATTTCAAAATAATGTGTTTGGGATCATTGTCTAATTTAAATATCAGTTTCTATGTTTCAAAAATGTGGTTGTTTGTTTTAAGTGAATTTAAAGAATTCAAAATTACTTCTTCATACGTTCAAACTTCTTCATACATCTTCACCCACTTTATACATTGCACTAAAGATGATACAGACATACAGCATGATAATGCCACTGCCATGTCTGACAGTTGCAAGGATGTCCAGCTGGACAGCTGCAAATGTATTTCCAATATGAGATATAATGGGGACATAAATCTATTTTACTGACTATTTTACTGGTGGTCCAGCAGTTTCCAATTCATGGTGCCTACAGTGGTCATTCGGCAAGAGCCCATCCATTGCAGGGCCAGCTCTGATTCATTCTCCATAATGCAAGAAGAAAGGCATCCAAAATAATAATATACATGTTTATTCAATTCAAAATTAAATTCAAAAATACTTTATTGAATCCAGAGGGAAATTAAGTGTTGTTGTAGCTCACACTAAAAAGAGTTGTAGACCATGAGAGCTGTGGGGAGAAAGGAATTCCTTCTGCAGCAAAACTGAAGAAGTCCCGAATGAAGACACTCTGTTGCTCTAGAATGGTCTCATGAAGAGGATGCACAGGGTTGTCCATAATTTTTTTATTTTACTTTGCATCATCAGATCCAGCTCCTACACAGTCATCCCAGAACAGAATCAGCCTTCTTCATCAGTTTGCTGAGCCTTTTTAAGTCCCCTGCTTCTACCCCAATAGATGATGGACAAAGAGGTTACACTATCCACAACAGATTTGTAGAAGATTTTGCATGTTCATTCACTGCCTTTTTTTGATTGAAGAAAATAAATTAACACTTCCACCATTTGTGGAAGCATTCTCTGTTATTTATATCTATCTTTTTTCTTCTTTCAAATGTTTCTGAAAGAATCGGAAGAAGTGTCTGAACTTGTAACCTTGATACTAACATTTTTTGTAATTTAGTCAGAGTCTGCTTCCTGCCTCCTCCTTTTAGGATCCATTAGCTGCAGGTCTGCATTTTTTAATGTCCTGTGTTTGCAATATGTGACTAATACTAATATAATCCCAAAGAATGGTGGGAGGCATCCCATGATATCCTCTCCACTCAAATGAGTTCATAGCTACCCATAGTGATTCTTGTGGGTAGGAAACCCTGCTGTAGACTGCCAAAACTGATGAGTGATTCAGCCCTAGTGGCACTTTTTGGCAAGAAGAAAGACTAAGTAGAGCTCTGTCCCTGCCACAGGAGACTTATCAGCTGTCACCAGCCTGTTCTGGGCAAATGGCCAACTTACCAGTCATGAAAAAACGTGTATGGACCCATCTAATGTGTCATGATGGAAGTGATAGTGTGGCATAGATGGACAGCAACAGTTAGGCCTGAGCCTCAGGCCGCGTGGGAAGAGGTGTCAAAAAAATCGTCATCAACTCCCTGCTGTTGGTTTCATCACTATACAGCGTCTTGGGGCAGACATCTTCGTCACTGGGTTTTGTGAACAACATCTCCCAGCATGGGCATGTTGTTATTTTAGGCTGTGACAGAAGGATATTCCATTTACATGCTGCACAAACAAAAACAAGAGGAAAGAAGTGGAACAAACAGGCAGGAAACTAATACTCTGATACGTTATGGCCACTAAAGTGAATGAGACTAAGTCAAATTTTTTATTTATTTATATTTTTGTTAACGGCATCTACTTCTATTTAATGAATTTCAACTAAAATGATCACACGAAAAAGGAAAATAACAAACAGACTTTAAGTAACGTAATTATCCCCACTTTGAGCCATTGTGTATTGTTAGCTTATAAAATATAGTATATTATCATTGAAGGTACAGGTTTCCAATCCCATGAAGTATTACTTAATATTCAAAATTAAAGGTTATATGTATCACAGTTATTGCAGTGGTCCTGAATACTTCATTTTTTTGAACCCCTTAATTTTGTTGTTGTGCCTTATTCCTAAAAGAATGATGGCCACCTTGCAAAGAATAACAATTCCATCAGTAGGTCATAAAATAGTCAGTGTTCATGTTAAAAACAACATATTACACTCAAATTGATGGGTGTATTCAGAAAGCTGATGAGTTAATATCATGGAAGTCTGAAGTAGCAGACGATGAGGAGTCAAGTGGATCCAGGAGGGTAGCGAAGGGACATAAAGACTTTGACTGTTGCTGAAAAATATTCATGTAGTCTACGTACCTGGTAAGCTACTATGAATACAAAAGAAAACCACATCAAAACGGAAAGAACGAACAGAAGGACCAACAAGACTGACAAAAAAATGCATGCTGGAGACTGCGAGCCACCATCTTAAACAAGGAAGATAATTTGTAGAAATGCAGGGAAAGTATAGATACAATCTGCTGGAATTCCTTTATTAGAAAACTTTTAAGTGATTGGAATGTTTGTATAATTGTGTTGAAATAACATTTCTAGTAAAGTGCCTTGAGATGACATCTGTTGTGAATTGGCGCTACATAAATAAAACTGAATTGAATCGAAACTGAATTAGGTCGCCCCAAGGTGTTCCATAAGGTTTATCTTAGGTTCTTTCCAACCAAACTCACTCATCTATGTATTTATGCACTTTGCACCTGTGTTTAGTCAGGAAGAAGCTATCTCCAAACTTTTACATCAAAGCTGAGAGGATAAACTTGTGAAATTGTCTTATTTGTTGAAGCATTAGGAGTTTCATTTACTGTACTGATGGCTGAAGGGATCTCTTGGAAAACAGCCTCACATCTGTGCTCCAAACTTGACACAGTGCAGTCATGTGAGCTATGTTTTCCTGGTAAATATTAAACACAATCTAAGACAAAAGGAGGATTGCTCATTTCAGAAAACTTGTCACCACCGTCGTACAGTCCAGTGGTGGTGCTCTTTTCACCACTGAATTCGACACTTTGCATCACGCAAGGTGGTGTAAGACTTTAATATATAAAAATAATTTTTGTAAAAGAAATTCCCCATTTAAAAATGTTATAGTTGAACTTGTTACCAAAACATGTTTGATATAACAAATCCTTGTTCCATTTCCATGATCGGGACCTTTTTTGTTCTTTTTTATTTCGTAGCTCTGTTTTAGACTTCTCAAAAAAAAAATGCCACGTCAGTGTTTTTTTGTGTAAAGCTCCTACAGACCGTTCACCCCATGACCTGAGAACCTATAAAATGGTTATTCTCTTGATTCATAAACATCTCTGGTCCTGAGCATTATCCTCAGCTTCGAGTTTTTGTTTTCTTCTCTTCTATCGTGGATGTTGGTGATTCAGGGAGTATTTTTTCCGCCATGGCAAGTTGGTTTATTCTGCTTAAGTGGAGTGTGGAGCCGACCCAATCCCTGCCTCACCAAGTAACAACAGGCACAGGAGCTGTAGCTGCCAAAACACTACAGGAAGAGTGTTTAACTGTGTATTCTACTTTGTTTGTTAAATTGCGCTCACCTTCTCATCTACAGTAAGACTTTTCCACAGTATCCACAATAACCTATCAATTAATTTCTCATATACTCTCTGCTTTCCCCTTAGTCTTCCAGATCTCCCCCATGCCGGTTGATTCCCCGCGGACCAGAACCAACACAATGTGCATTATTGTTTCAATAAACCTTTTAACTTCTATCAGTTCTTCTGAGTGGTTTCTGTATGTGAGAACGCTTTTAAACTTTTTCCGAGCAGCTTCCTTCAGCTTCTCCTTTGAGGTGCAAGACTTCTTATTAGTACAGTAGTACAGAAACACAATCAAAATGTATTACATTTTTCCACAGATTCTTATTTGTATTTAGGTCTAAACTTTGATAAGGCCATCCATCCATCCATCCATCCATCCATCCATCCATCCATCCATCAATCTATCCATCCATACATCCATCTATCTCCTCCCCTTATCCGGGGTCAGGTTGCGGGGGCAGTAGCTTAAACAGGGAGACCCAGACTTCCCTCTCCCCGGCCACTTGGGCCAGCTCTTCGGGAGGAATCCCGAGGCATTTCCAGGCAAGCCGGGAGACATAGTCCCTCCAGTGAGTCCTGGGTCTTCCCCTGGGCCTCCTCCCGGTGGGACGTGCCCAGAACACTTCACCAGGGAGGCGTCCAGGAGGCATCCTGACCAGATGCCCAGCCCCCTCAACTGGCTCTTCTCGATGTGGAGGAGTGGCGGCTCTACTCTGAGCCCCCTCCGGATGACCGAGCTTCTCACCCTATATCTAAGGGAGAAACCAGCCACCCTGTGGAGGAAACTCTTTTCAACGGCCTGTATCCGTGATCTTGTTCTTTTGGTTACCACCCAGCGTTCGTGACAATAGATGAGGGTAGGATCGTAGTTTGACCGGTAAATCAAGAGCTTTGCCTTTCTGCTCAGCTCTCTCTTCACCACGACAGACCGGTACAGCGCCTGCATAACTGCAGACGCCTTATCAATCCGTCTATTGATCTCCCGCTCCATTTTTCCTCATTCGTGAACAAGACCCCCAGACATGTAAACTCCTCCACTTGAGGAAGGACCCCATCCCCGACCTGAAGAAGGATAGGGCCATTCTGACAAATAATTAAACTTAAACCCTTCTGTTATTGCTGTAATGTTGCTGTATTTTCTGAGTGGAAGCGCTGCAGATTGTATTAATTTTCTATTTTCCGCAGCTTCAAACGGGCTTTCTACATGTATTCAACTGATTGTTTCTTTCATCTACACTTAAAGATTTTATAAAATCCAAAATAAATCAATCCAATCATATCTGACCAGCTTCCCGATCTCTACTAAAGGAAAAAAATGCACAAAGCATGATGGTACTATCACTAGGGGAAGGTGAGGTCAGGAAGAGTTAACGTGAGTTTTCCTCCATCATTTTACATGTTGGCCAAAAAGCAAAATTTTCCATCATCTGATCAGAGCACCTTCTTTTTTGCTGTGTCCTTCACATGGCTTGTGGCTAATTTCCTATTGAACTTCTAATGGCTCTCTGTCCACAATGATTCTCTTCTTGAAACTCTTCCAAAAAGGCCAGATTTGTGGAGTTCCCCAGTGATAGTTGTCCTGTAAACAGTTACTCCCACAAATCTGCAGATCTCTATTCAGCTTGGACTATTCCACCAAGATACAAGATGTTCAAAGTGTGGGATATTGTTTTATAACCTAAATGCTCCTTGGTTTTCACCTACACCAATCTCCCAGGAAAACAGAGAAGTGTTTTTATTTATATTTTGATTAAACTTTGCCAAGGTAGTTTTCTTTCTTTCTTTTTTTTAATACGTATTTTCTTAATTGCTATTTTGTTCACCTGCAAAACATGTTGCCGATGACAGGTTTAGTGTCTTTCAATCAAAACAAAATAGAGTATTTGCAATAGCAGTCCGTTGACAACAATGACGTCCTAAAAAGCTGGCAAAGCAGTTTCTGAAAATTTATACAAAGCTTGAATTAGGCTGTACCTCCTTCTGAGAGAAAAAAAACACAAGAGGTTTAAAGCTCTAGTTTATACTTCTCCATCATTAAGTTAGCACCCAAATGCACACGTTTTCCTTTTACACTTCTCTGTTGGTATCTCAGGGTTGCAGAGCAGTTCTTAGCCAGGACACCTGGGGGTTTAAATCTTTTCTTGTGGGTCTACCTACCATCGCTAGTCGACAAAACTTTATTTTCTACAGCTTGTAAATGCACATCCACTCAAGGAATGACAGAGAGGAAGTTTTGACTGAGCTGGAAAGCTTTTTACCAGAAGTGCAGCTCATTGAATACTCTAAAAACACATATAAACAAACACAGCAGTCTTGTTTTTTTTGTTTTCCACACCCCATGGTGTTCTAAATTGCCTAAAGAACATATTAGATAAAACTACATTGCAAATAAGCATGTAGTACCCAAAAGCTGCATTGACTGCTACTTGTCGACGTGTGTTCAACTGATTGTTAAAAAATGTAGCTCTACTCCCTCCAGGCTTATGTGAGTGACGGAGAGCCCATGCATCAACGGATAATTGCTTAGCGTGTCTCTGCACCTATGCAGACAGAGAAGTATAAACTAGCTTCAAGGCTACATTCACACTGCAGACAAAAGCACATCAACTCTAACTTTTCTGCCCATATGTGACCCATATTAGATTTTTTTAAGAGTCTAACCAGCACAAATCTGATTTTTTTTTTAAATCTAACCAAACTCCCTTTCATATGTGTTACTAAATCCAATACATATCAGAATCTTTTGAAAACAACTTCAGTCTGAACTGTCATGTGGCATTATATCTGTCTTTTACGTCACAAACACAAGACCAAGTCACTAATTTGCATGGAAGGGGGCAAATACTCTAAGAAGCAAGACAGATAACTGAATTGTAGCTCTGGGCTCTCTTTTTTTCTCGGGGCTGTACTTTCTCTAATTAATTTTCCATATTTCGTCAGTTCAGACTGTGCAGAAATTGCCAAACTGCTGCACAAACATGAACATCTCCAGCCGTCAGTTTCCCTTCTGTTGACAGAGCGTATGACATGTTGTCTTCTTTTACATAAATGAGTCAAATTCCTAAGCCAGCTGTTATGTGAAAGATAAACCGCATATTTCTATTTGAACAAAATGTGATACCTTGAAAAAAAGGTTGAAAATGCATTTTAATACCTTTTTTACAGCTGAACATGGGTCACAGCTAAATTCTACATTCAACACCACACGGAGGGTATCAGATATGGATTTATGAGGAGGATTTCACAAAGAGAAATTCCTAATTATCTTCTCATGATTATGCATTGCTTTGTGTTTTCTTTCATATAAAATTACACCAACAAATCACAAAGAAGAGAGACATCTATGGTTTTTGGTTGTATTATTACAGTTTGTACAGGCTCGTAAGAAACACAATCCTTTAGTCAGTTATTCCATCTAAGAAAAGTACTTTGAAAAATGCACATGAGCTGTTGGGTTTATGCCCTCATATGTAGCTTATGTTTTAAAAAGGAACATTCAGTATTTTAAATGAACCCAGCATCAGGGGCTGCAGGGATTCAGAACAGAGACATGTGGCTAGAGTCACTCTGGGACAAACTGAAATTCAAATTTGATGAGAAATATAATAATAGCTCACTGATTGATTTAATTTTACAAACAAATCAGTGTATGAGCTGTGCAACGTGAGTAAGGCTGGGGCTGCTGATTTGGTTGGTACAATTAAAGTTTCAACCAGTCAATCTTTGAATCACTCCAGGTGACCTTATCCCCAGAACACACAGCTAGATGTTCATGCTTGGTTTAAAAATATAAACAAGAATGACTGTGCTTTGGCAAACGTGTCTTCTATTAAAAGTATTATCGCCATTCTTTCGTCATTTTCCTTGAACTCTAAAAGAGGGATGTGTGATGACTTAATTTGAAATGTGACTTAATACGTTTGTCATGTTGAATGATGAAAGCTCCGTTGAACAATCTGCAATTATCACTTCAAATGTGGTTGCAAGGAGGGATTCAAATTAACTAGTGACGAAGGCACTTTCTTAAACTCTCTGGTCTTAAACTCTCTGGTCTTAAAAATCCTTGCATCATCCAGAAGGTGTTAAGTATTATTTTTTTAAGTGTTTGTACTAACACTGAGGTCTTGTTGTTCCCTTATGTGTTTTTGCACAGAGATGCAATGTTAATGACTTGATGGTCCTGTCATTGTGCCTGATTTTGTATAATCTCTGGAACCCAAAACAATTTATCTGAAGTAGCACTTCCAAGGAAAACGTCCATCTTTGAGAAATAAGCACATACAATGATTCAGTCTGAACCATCAGAAATGTTGTTTGTTTTTGCCTTTTAATACAATACCTCTCCAGATGACTGCAGAACATTATGGAGCCTTTATGATTCCAGGTAACTCAGCCCAGTGTAAACAATCTGACCTTGACTTCAGATGTAAACAGCTGAAATTGTTGCCTTTTTTCATTGCACAACATGATAATCAGATAAGAGAGAAATGAATACTATTTCCTGTTGCACCTGAAACTGCAAACAGTCAGTCATCAAATATTATACTAGGGGCAGGATATAAAATTTCTAAACATTTCATTTGAATACATACATAAAAATGAAGAGGGTCTACCATTACATACAAGTAATTCCCAAATTATTCATATCCCTTTCATATTTAGGTTTAAAGTATTCTTTTACCAATATATTCTTCTAGCCTCTGTCAGTCTGCCCCTCAGTACAGCCTATTTGTCATTTCTTCTGAATGGAAGTAATATTAACAGATTCCTGCCTTGAATCAAATAGAAAATATGTTAAGGCAGCTAAAGAACACAGTAGGGACACTTTAGCAACTGCCAAGCAGGGTGGTGGCAGCATCATTCTCCAGGTTTGAAGTTTTTTCCTGTCTAAAGGTCAAAGTGGTAAAAGATAGAAAAGTAAATATTAGGGATGCACCGATACCGATACTGGTATTGCGTATCGGTGCCGATACTGTCCTTATATACAGTATCGGTATCGGTTAAAGTTAACCGATACCATGAACCGATACTAAAAATGTGGAAACACTGCAATAATTTCACAAAAAACGTTTTTTTTCTTAATATTTTAGTTTTATGATCATTTTTATCAATATTTTATTTTTAACTAATTCACTATCATTTGTTGTAACAAACAGAGAAGAAAATAACACCTGTCTTGCAATTTATTACCTTTTTTTGTGTGTAGTAGAAGTATCTGTATTGGTACTCGGTATCGGCAAGTACTTAAATCCAAGTATCTGTATTGTATCGGTTTGAAAAAAGTGGTATTGCTGCATCCCTAGTAAAAATATATAATAAAATAATCAAATAAACAAATAGGGACTCATGATGCCCAAAAAGGGTTTGTTTTGGCCTAAAAGAAGCAGGCCAGCCACATCGACACTTCATTCTCATTTGGAGAACTTACTGTTCTGACAAAAAAAAAAAAAAAACATTAGGAAAATACAAGATTCAGATTCTGTTCGACTTCATTTTAGTTTGCTTAAAATGTGACTTAAGACATACTGGTGTAACAATTTTCCATGAGAACATTCATAAATATTATAAGGATTGCTGCATCAGCTCCTATCTGCATTCTCACAGTTCTGTATAAAATAAGTGACTATTTATACATATTCCAAGAATCAACATGCCTGCAATCGATTCTATAACAAAAAATTTATTTCACTGTCAGAAAACAGTTTGTGTTAGTACCTATTCTGGATTGCTGTGAAACATTTTTGGCACTTGTGTCCAGAAAAAAGGTAGGCATGGAATGCTAAGTTGCCCACCTGCACACCTCCAACTGTGCATATCTCCAAACCATTTTGTGTAGCAACGATTCACCCACTTTTGCTCTTTACTCTCGCATGCTGAGTGCTTAGCAAACTCAAACAATTGCTGCAGCAGGCATTAAAAGGACATATCTGGATTAAATGAGCTTTTATTCTATTGTTTTCAATGCAAGAAGAAGCAGTTGGACACATCTTTCACAACATAATCATTTTAATCCTGTCAGCTTCTTCCAAAGCTTGCTAGTCCTATCCTTTGTGCTGTACTACTCCTTCCTCCTAACTAAAACATTTGAACAAGTTAAATGAGTTCAATACAATAAAATAAAAATGACTTATTCTGTTGAATAGATTGCTAGATTTATATAAAAACATAACATGGCCTAGTAAGTCTTTGCAAGCTGCTAGGAATAACACATTTTGGTTATGTGCTTGAAAAAGAGATTGCACTGAATGTGCAACAACTTGCCAAAATGAGTCCCAAATCACATCCTTTTAAGGTACTTTTCAGCAGAAAAAGTATCTACTATCAAGTATCAAATGATCTATGTACTAATAACTCACGCAATTATTATTTCCCAGCTGAATAAGAAGTATAAATCTGGACTTGCGGCTTTTGTAGGGTGACTGCCTATGCTTTGTGAGAAGATTACCTGTAATGATTTTGCTTTTGTGTGCTTGAATTACATGTCGTGGGTGCTAATATCAGAACCTGTAATGATATGACACCCAGGTACCTACTCCATCCTCGACTCGTGACTTCTTTCTTATTGTGAAGCCCACATGTTCCTTTGGGGTAATAGAGCTGTTTATTACTTCATGGGAATCACGATCCTCTTTTCCATTGGAAGCTCTGAAAATAGGGAAATACATCTTTGTTCTGTTTTTTTTTTTCTGGAGAAAATACACAAGTGGCATTTTTTGTTTTTGTTTGGAAGATGTACAGTATGAAAAAAAGCACAAAACATGGACTTCCCCACCAAGCAACATAAAAATCAGGACGGATTTAGTGATGCTTCAGCCTTTATAGCAGGGCTGTTGGTGGCCCCCATCTGTTCGACTTTTTTGTTTTTATTTTTCTAGATCAATCCGACACCAAACCACCTGTCATCCTTAATGTGTGACGTACACTCCTGTCATTGTACTGTGGTGTGATCTGTCCAAGCGAGAAAACAAGTCTGTTCTAACATGAGCTAATGAGCATGCCAAATGCAGGAGCAGCAGATATGATAATGTGCCACGGAGTCTGATTCATTCACATCTGCTGCCACCTTGACTCACTTTGACTTCAGTTCTGGTTTAAAGGTAATAAAGAAGTGGAATCATCTGCTCACATAATTCAGTTGATGTGACTCAGATGATAAAGTATCAAATTTAACTTTGATGGCATTACCGTTTTGCCCTACTACAGTTTGAAAATACCTCCACTGATTTTTTACACGTCCAATAATAACTCCTACAAGTTGGTTGTTCAGTTTTTCTTGAAAAATTGCGCATCTGATTGGGATCTGAACTATAAATTAATTTCAGAGTCTTTTTTTGTCAGATTCAACAAAATTTTGAAAAAAACTGAATGCGTTGTGTTGGGTTAAGATCTGTTGACTGTGGATGCCATTGGAGTACAGTCAACACTTATTATACTCAAGAAACCAGTTTGAGAGTATCTGACCTTCATGACATGTTGCATTATCCCACTGAAAATACGTACAAGAAAACAGGCAAACTGTGGTCATGATGGGATAGACATGGTCAGAAAATATACTCAGAATGACTGGTGTTTTAAATGTTGCTGTGTTTCGGCTAAGGTCCCCAAAGTGTGCCAAGAAAATGTCCCCAGCACCATTACACCACCACCAAGTTGAATACCTTATATAAGTCAGACTAGGTCTATGTTTTTATAATGTTCATAACAAATTCTGACGCCAACATCTGAATATATATCAGCTGAAATTTAGACTCATTGAAACAGAGACATTTTTCAAATCTTTTATAAATAAATTTTAGTCATCGTGTGCAAATTATAAGCTGCTTTCTGTTCTTGAATGATAGGAGCTGGTTTAATTTATTTTGCTCCTGGAGCCCATTTGCTTTAAGGTTCAACGTGTTCAGAGATGGTATTGGTTGTAACGAGTGGAAGGATACTTTATCAGGGATAAACAAACTATGTCACAAAGTTAATTAAACTTCACATTTCCATATCTAGAAGCATAAATGCATCATATTTCCTCCCTCCCTGTTTAATGGAGATTTTGTGGAGTCCTAATTAAGTGAAAAATGACTGATTGAAAGAAGTACAAGTTAAGATAACATACAGAATCTTGTTGTTCTCCAGTTTACTGTGTAAAATTCTATTTCCTTTAAGAAAAGTTACTACTTTTGTCTGTTTTTGAGGATTATGTAGGTTTGTTCTGTACCCGTACCTATCAATACTAAAACTAATTTTATCATAGCATAGAATTTTTTTTTACATTTAAAATATTGATTTTTGCTGTGTTTCTTCCAATCTACAGTTTAATATGTTGAGCAGCACAAAAAGGACTTAACAACTATCTGAAGGACACTTTTATCCCTTCACTGTTTATAATAAAAACCCTGTCAGATAAAAAGATGTGGAAAAGCATAAGTACACTCACTCTCGTGTTCAGAACATCAATAACAGATTCTACAATAGTTTTATCATGCATTCAACTTCAAAATGTATCTGAACATAACACTTATGTCTCCTTTATTTAGAAAAAGTTTGGAGTTTGGAAAAATATGTACCTGCAAAATTAGTATCTGATGCACATGTGATGTGTACTTACCGTGGCCCTGACTGCATTTTAGGTGAATCAGGGTCTAAATGATTGTTCAAAAGATTTATGGAAAAATGGCTGATCAAATGTCAAACATTTGGATCCACAACAATAAAAAAGTGAAGAGTTTATTTGAATTAAATAAAAACATGCACAAAAAATTTGAACAAAAATAAAAAATACCAATAAACTGCTTATGCAATTGTTTGTTTATTTCACCATCAAAGACACCTGAGATTTAAAGTTCATTTACAAAAAATGGTAAATGATCTGCATTTGTTTATACAGGGGAATACAAAATGCTTTAAAATACTTTAAGTCATTTACCCATTTACACACACATTGACACCTCTGGGGTGGTGAGCTACATTTTAGCCAAAAATGTCCTGGGGCGAGCTTACCATACACTGGTGCCACTGGGTCCTCTGACCACCACCAGTAGGCATGATGGGTGAAGTTTCATATCCAAGAATACAATGCAAGTGTTCTGACCAAGAAAATTGAAGCTCAATGAGCACTGAAATTCCAAGTCGCAAACAAAATGTTGAATCTTCAACAAAATTATCAATTAAAATATTTAAAAATCAGAGGAAGCTTTAAATTCCGTTGATTAATGAGATTGTTTGAAGAGTGCATTCCAGCCCTCGGGACAGGCTGTAGTAGCAGGCTATGTAAAAGAAAACAGGTTTTCTATATCATTATCCTGCATCAGTGAAGGCTATTAGGATTTTAACTGTAATAATAACTGCCTTTTTAGACTTTGCTCATTGTTTCTGTTACAGTCATGGCTAAAAGGTCAACAAATTGATTTAAAAAAAATCCAACAAAATGTGTATTTTATAGCTTCACATGAAACACTTGATGATTTATCTGAAACCCAGAATAATCTCAGAGGAATTCCTCCCAGCTCACACGAGCAGATGGGAGCCTTTCTGTTTTCAGAAACAGAATGTGTGTAGGAGACCCAACCATTCAAAGAGATATCCGGCTCACGGAAAAATTTTTATCAGCTCCAGGATGATGCATCTTTTTCTCCACTCATCCTCCTCCGTTCCTGCATTTAAGATGAGGAGTCTTTAGGTATGTTCTGCGATTCGTCATAAACGTGTGCCTTCTGTATTTGATGTGGACCTCCTTCATGCGATGCCCACTGCATAGTGTAAGGGTGGGTGTTGAGGAAGAACCCGGGCAAATGTTGAGTTCATCTGGCACAGGCTGAAAGGCCAGGCTTTACAACCTTTACAACAAAGAAACCTTAATACAGGGTATCCTGGTCGGTATCCTGAACCGTCTATGAACTCTATTCTAATAATAAAATGTTTTGGTAATTACATAACAAAATAGAAAAAATTATGTGGGTGAATTAATAACTGCCAACATGCAGACCACGTAGTGATCTTATCCAGCGCCGAGTGGGAAGGGGAATAAGTAATACGACACCACTAGAAAGGACAGTGGGAGAGTCAGACAACTGTGTGCTACATGCATAGTGGAAATGCCTGGTGACGTTACCTCCCTTAAAAACGTCACATTGAGCTCCCAGAGAAACTGGAACACTGTGATGAACAACAGAATGGGAGATTCTGGTGATTCATCCATTCCTAATAACCTTCTTCAATGAAGACGATCAGTTCTCAATGAGAAGCCTTTGAATATTCCAGGGTCCTGTTATATTATACATTTTTAAACATCCTTAATCACGGTAAAACTTCCAAAGTTGACAATGAGTTGAATATTGAATAATGGGAAGATTTAAACAGCATTAAAGAATGACACTGTGTAATTCAGAAAAACTAACAAATATGTTTTAATCAAAAGACAAATGATAAAAAAGCACAAATTATTTTAATTTATGATGTCATCTGAATACTGGAATAAATCTAATATTAATCCTAAAAATTAAAAAAGCAACCCAAACAACGGTAAACCTAAACATTGATAAATTATAGTGAAATCACATCAATGCGGTTTTCGTCCTGGCCGTGGAACACTGGACCAGCTCTACACCCTCGGCAGGGTCCTGGAGGGTGCGTGGGAGTTCGCCCAACCAGTCTACATGTGCTTTGTGGACTTGGAGAAGGCGTTCGACCGTGTCCCTCGGGGTGTCCTGTGGGGGGTACTCCGGGAGTATGGGGTACCAGGCCCTCTGATACGGGCTGTTAGGTCCCTATATGACCGGTGTCAGAGTCTGGTTCGCATTGCCGGCAGTAAGTCGGACTCGTTTCCAGTGAGAGTTGGACTCCGCCAAGGTTGCCCTTTATCACCGATCCTGTTCATAACGTTTATGGACAGGATTTCTAGGTGCAGCCAAGGTGTTGAGGGGATCCGTTTTGGTGACCTCAGGATCGGGTCTCTGCTTTTCGCAGATGATGTGGTCTTGTTGGCTTCGTCTGAACGTGATCTACAGCTCTCGTTGGAGCGGTTCGCAGCCGAGTGTGAAGCGGCTGGGATGAGGATCAGCACCTCCAAATCCGAGACCATGGTCTTGAGTCGGAAAAGGGTAGGGTGCTCTCTTCGGGTTGGGGATGAGGTCCTTCCTCAAGTGGAGGAGTTTAGGTATCTGGGGGTCTTGTTCACGAATGAGGGAAAAATGGAGCGGGAGATCGATGGACGGATTGGTAGGGCGTCTGCAGTCATGCGGGCGCTGTACCGGTCTGTCGTGGTGAAGAGAGAGCTGAGTCGAAAGGCGAAGCTCTCGATTTACCGGTCGATCTACGTTCCTACCCTCATCTATGGTCACGAACGCTGGGTGGTGACCGAAAGAACGAGATCGCGGATACAGGCGGCTGAAATGAGTTTCCTCCGTAGGGTGGCTGGGCTCTCCCTTAGAGATAGGGTGAGAAGCTCGGTCATCCGGAGGGAGCTCAGAGTAGAGCCGCTGCTCCTCCACATCGAGAGGAGCCAGTTGAGGTGGCTCGGGCATCTAGTCAGGATGCCTCCTGGACGCCTCCCTGGTGAGGTGTTCCGGGCATGTCCCACCGGGAGGAGACCCAGGGGAAGACCCAGGACCCGTTGGAGAGATTATGTCTCCCAGCTGGCCTGGGAACGCCTCGGGATTCCTCCCGAGGAGCTGGCCCAAGTGGCCGGGGAGAGGCAAGTCTGGGTCTCCTTGCTTAGGCTACTGCCCCCGCGACCCGACCCCGGATAAGCGGAGGAAGATGGATGGATGGATGGAAATCACATCAAATCTTTGTTTTTCTGAAGTTCAAATAAGATTTGGACTAAAATGATCACATTACAAACATTAACATTAAGCATTACTCGGGTTTTTAGTAAGGGTGTCCCAAAGATAAACCCTATCATAAGAAAAATTATGCATCACATTGTCTTTAAGTAACAACAGAAGCAAACGGAATAAATAGATGGGACTGAGACAGTTATTACCTTTTAATAAAAAGTTTAAAAAAAGTTTAAAATTCTCCTCAACATTCTTGCAGGTGAATTTTGTAAAGCACGTGTATTTTCCTTTTGGAAAAACCAGAAAGATTAATATTATGTTAATTCATGCTGCATTTAGCTAAAAGCATCTCTCCATTAAATTAAGAGAGAAAAAGTCAAACAGTCTTTTGGATGATAAAATGAGAGAAATTCAGATATGGCGTCTAGGCTTGTTAAATGATATATAGGTTTTATTGTTATTATTTAAAGTTGTACTTTGACTTTCCAATAACTAAAACTTAACTTTTCAGAAAATATGAACTAATTTAACATAATAAGTTAGTATTATTAGTATTTCACAGCATCCTAAACATTTTGTTTTTCAGATCTCGTACAGTATGTGCAGCATGCAGCCATTGTGAAGCTAAAATGACTGACTTCATGCAATAAAAAAAGCATCTTCACGTCATAATAAGCTCTGGAGCTTTTGACTCAGACTTCCCTGCTGAGAGGACAGTTATGAGCCACTGTATGACCATTTTGTGCGAATCTAATAAATAAACTGGCTAAATTTGGATTTTGCGCAAATGTTTATTGGGCTTAAAAATTGGCCCCCTGAAAGTAGTATTACGAAGAGTTTTTCATTAACAGACACACAGGTTGACACAAAAGATTTATCAATTGGAGACTGGAGACTCTTGAGAGAGCTCATCTCGTGTGCGAAACATGATTTTCCTGCTCTTTTATAAAAGCTTGCTAGGCAACATGATAAGACCATTGGGGTAAGTCCATTAAAAATATCTGCCTGGATGTCATTCATGAACCAGTTGCCAAGCCAACTGATTCAAAAATAATGTAAAAATAAAACTTGATGACGAAGTGAATCAGCAGGAGAGCTTTCTAGAAGGACAAAGTTAACTTCCGTAAAAATAAAAAGGCTCACATTGTCATTACCCTGGCAAATTTATAGAAAAAAATAACATTGAGGCTTGCTCATCCGGTTAAGATATTTGTTGTTTGGTGAAACAGAATGCACTTTTTAAAACAAGATCTAATTATATACATGAAATGTACAAAAGCAGGAAAAAAATACAATGAGAATCAGCCAATACACTACTTGTGGAAAGTTTAAAATTACTGATTAAACTTTTTCTTATTTTTGTTATTTATTTTTATTCAGATTTACATACATTTCTGTAGGTATAGATGAGGTTGCATTTTGAACAGTATGAATTGAATCAAATATGTTTTAGAATCCCTCCACAAGCTTCTCAAAAATGTTGTATGGAATCTTGGCCCATTTCTCTTGACAGAGCAGGTGTAGCCAGGGTACAAGGCCTCCTTGTTTGGATACACCTGTTTACATCTACCAACAATCTGTTTACAGGTTGACATAAGTGCTTTGTGATTGCCACTCCAAAATATTGACTCTGTTGTGTTTAAATTAAGCATCTGAATAACTACTGGAAATTTGGTTGTGTCTTTGTGATAATTGTCTCCTTGGATGTTCTGTAATACTTCTGTCCATCAGTTTTAGAATTAATTGGCAAAAACCAGTATATGTATCTCTGTGAACTTTCCTTGATGAGGTTCCAAAAGCTATAAAGCCTACAGTATTTTTTGTAAATAGAAATTGAATTTCATTCAGTGCATGTTTACACCTTAGTCAGGCTGAAGCTATTTGTCTGATTGCTGCCAAAAGATTTAGATGTGCTTGTAAATATACTGACTGAAAATGTGAAGTTTAGTTTTATTCCATTCAGGCTTTAAACAGATGAATTCAACAAATCCATGCACATTAAAAAACAAAATTGAAGTAATTAGTATTTGGATCAAATGAGCAGCAATGAAGAGTCACTTTCAGCATGCTCAAAATCTGGGTGTAGTAATGGACTCAGACCAAAACCTTCAGAAGCATAATACGACAATTACAAAGTCGGCCTTCTATAACCCACAGAACACTTCTAGAATTAAGGGACTAAAGTCCCAGCAAGATCTTGAGAAACTCATCTGTGCATTTGTCTTTAGTCGACTTGATTACAAGAGTGTATTCACAGGTCTACCCCAAAATTTGCACAGAACCAAACATAGAGAAGCAGCTTTCAGTTTAACTTGTCTTTGGAGATGCCTTGTTACTTCCCTATATTTTTCCACTGTGTTTTTTCTTCTTCTGTCTGATGTGTTACGTTCTAAAATTGTAAGAACCTTGAATTGCCTTGTTGGTGAAATGTGCTGTACAAATAACCATGTCTTGTTTCTCCCATTCATAAATGAGAGAAAACCCAATGTTTACATACTCCTCATAAATCATACAACCAAACTATTTTTCACAACCATTAAATCAGAGAAAACATTTCCAGTTTTAAGTCAGATGCTATAATATGCTTACTTAAATATTGTATCATTCAATGCAGTAATATAAAAAAGGATTGCCGAAAGCTTTTGAACTATTCAGCAATTTCAAACAATATTCTTTATAAGCAAGATTAAAATATTATTGGAATATTCTTAAATGTTAAACAAGTTTTAATTCAAGTTTGTGAAACAAAAAACCCAGAAATTCACAGAACTGACACATACAATTATCATAAAGAGGTTTGTGACTAAAAAAAAACTATCTTTTGAGTTTCTCTGGTCAGTCAAAAATGCAGCAGTAGCACATATTAAGAAAAAAAAAGAATGTCTAGAAAAATATCAGAAAGCTGAGATAAGGTTTTTAATTGGCATAGCAGGCAAACAGCAGATCCTGCTACTGCTAAATCATTAGTTGCTCGTGTATTTGTTCTGTCGGTACTAGGGGTCATGGACAGATGTCTCCCATCACAATCCTTTTTTATCCTAGCTTTTTTTGAATATCTGATACTAGACCAACACCTATACCCCAACAGCCACAAAATCAAAATCTTTTTAATACAATTCATAACACCAATCCCAAGGTGTTTTTTAAAAAAAAAATCTAGTTATGCAATCTCATGTCATGAGGAGACTTTTCCTCCCAGTCAAATGTAGGATCAGGTTACAAATGAAGACAGCAGGGGGATAAAAAAAGAATGTACAATCAGAAATTGTAATTATGAAGCCTGGTTACCATATGTAACATGAACAAACAGATGGATATGAATATTCACATCCCTTATTTGCGATTTGTGACTACTGTGAAAATTTAGGCCTCAGAGACAGAGAATAGGAGCAGAATCTTTGTCATCCTTATGGAAAAGTTGCCTTTACTCCTTTAAAATCTATTTAGAGTATAATGAGGATAAGAGATTCTTCCTAGAATAGACATTAAATCTAAAAAATGAAATGCTTTACAATTCTGAGGAAAATTTCTCTAATACCATGATACAATTGAAGTCACTTCAGGCAGAAAGCTAAATATTCTGTCACTGAACAAACCAAACTTTTACACTCTTGAAAAAAAAAAATAGATTCCTCTGTTTAATTATCTTTACCCTCCATCCGTGTGTGTGTGTGTGGGGGGGGGGGGGGACGGACTGAAATTGTGTTCAGTTTGATCGTATTTTTTTATTTGGCTCAGGGCTAACCTAAAGTTATATGGTGCTTCAATTTCAGTCTGATTTTAGGCCCAACTTGCTTTTATGAACCTCGTCACCACAAACTGCTTAACAAATTCCTTGGACATTTGATGAAATCTGGCAGAAGGGGTTGGATTTACTGTGCCAAAAGTTTATCAGTTATAATTGTTTATTATTTGCTGAGGTGTATTAGTAAGCAAGCAGTATTCAACTAATAGCCTCAGATTGTTGTTATCTTAACACAACCAAAGACTTATTATTGTGCACATTTTCAAAATAAATTTGCCATTTTACTGTTAAATCTTACTGGGACAACAGGGAGTATGAATACGTCTTGATAGTTTCTCCCTCAAAGTGTGACCCCCTTACTAGATTCCCTAATATAGGACAAGCCCCATATGCAGTCAGAGCTTTCAGTTCAACAACAGAAAAGGGTAAAATAGGATTATGGTTAACAGCCAAATATTCTCTGTAATGACCTAATGATGCAGAAGTTATGAAATAATTTGTTATTAGCTTCCAATAACGAATGATTCATAAAAAAACGTGAATGCAGTGATAATTGTTTTTAGTTAACATAAAATAACTACAAAAGAAAAGTAACAAGAACTGTAGTGTACTGGTATATATTTCAGACAGAATGATAAAGACTCAAAGAACTTGTGCTGAAGTATTCTACCAAGTATTAGCCTGCTGCAGGGTCAGAACACATGTGAAAAACATAAGAAATAAGTTCTTCTCCAAAAGTGTGGTTATGGAAATCAGGTAGACTGAGACAGGGAGAAGGTGTAATCAGTCACAAGTAAATTAGACACAAGATGACTTATTATGCAATCAGTGTGGATCCAAAATTAGAGAGAAAGCTGGATAAAAATGCTTGAGACATAAAGAAAAAAATGGTGTCAAACAAAAATTCGGACACTTTAGTAGCATACCAATAGGTTGCTTTTTAACACAAATAATGACTCAGCCTTGGTACAATGATCTAGAAAAGGAGATAAAAACATTTACAAAAGATGTAAAAATATCCAGCTAAGGAGCAGTTATGTAGATTTAAATGACTTGGTGATGTCAGAGGTTATAGGAAAATGGGTAAACTGGTTTGAGATGAAAGAAATGCAACAGTAGCTCATTAAAACTAAAGGATATGGAATTAGAGCTGGTTGATGTATTTTGTAGCACTGTTTTGATGAATATAAAAGTGATGATAAAATACTATTCTTTTTTAGTTGACTGTATTGCTGTGATTGCATTGCACAGCAATCATAGCCTCACAAACACAATACTGCTCTTCAAAAACATAACATTTTAAATAGGCTTCTTCAGGACACCAATGACATTTAGAAGTGTGAGTTTTATTGTTTACCTCATTTAATCATAGTTTCAGATCTGCTGATATACATTGATATGCTCATCTCTCCCCCTAGCAACAAGTAAGCATTTTAGCTCAAAGTGACAAGAGTTCATGCTTATACATAATAACATGCGCACACTATTTCCTGCTGAACATAACGATAAATATGAGAGTAATAAGTGGAAAAAAACTCCATAGCAACTAGCTCTTAATACTCCTAAACACAGCTACCTGTTGTTTCCAATCAAGGACTTTTAGCAAACTGTAAATTGATGTGATGCCACAAAGTTGTTCCCTACCAATAACCGTTCATTATACTATAATAGAAAAGGTAGTCATCATTGGAACTTTTATTTTAGTTCCAACCTTCCATGGTCCATCGTCTTTGCGATATTCCCGGTGATAGTCATGCTGAACCACGTCTTGCTGAAGGAGGAAGTAGAGGCGGAGGTGCTATTTAGTATGCTATTTAAAATGAAGTGAATCTTAAAGGCTTTAAACCATGATGCTTTTCAGCATTCTAAATTGTTTCTTAAAGCTTTGCCCAAAACTTTAAACCACATTGGGCTATTTAAGCTCTCTTGTCAAGTAATTATTTTCCAAGTTGCAGTTGATTTTAAGGTGAAATTTGTAATTCTGAGGATTTGACATGATATTGTAAGCAGCACTGACAGCATAGTGACTAATAATATGAATTATTTATTTTAAAATACAAAGATAGAGATAAATGCTATTCTGATATAAGATTCATGTCGGTTGCAACTAACCTGCATTTCCCACATTTTTGAGGTGTTACTTCCTGTATGAAAGTGTCAGAAAGGGACGTTTTTGGGGATCACCTATCGTAGTGAGGTGGTCATCAGTTGGTAATGGTAAGCTCTTATTGGAGCACAGGAAATCCCTTAATCACCATGACAACGCCATGCACCTTCGTATGAATGGCGTCAGCCGAGTCCCTGAGCCTCATAGCAATACTCTCTGCCTGCATTTCAGAGAAAAGCTTGCCCTTCAGCTTGAGTCATATTATGTCCTTGCTATTAGAAACCGGAAATAACAGAAGATAAGTTTTGTAGCTGGGAACGACTATTGATTTAATGTAAAATTATTGAGACCCATTAGGTTGCATGTAAAGTAAAATCAATAGCAAATGACCCTGGTCAGCATAAAGGCAAATTTTCTACAGATGGTTTATGGATTCATCTCTGTGAAATGAGTAGTATTTTTTCTTAATCTCTATTTGAATTCGATATTTATTGCATTTTATTGGATACAATGTGGATACTTATGCACACAGTGTTAAAAGAACATTTAGAACTAATGTTTTTTATTTCTTACAGATCTGAGGGTGCCTATATTCTAACCTGCTTTCTCACTTCTCTTTGTGTACCATAATGATAAGTTTTCTACAATACTCAGAAAAAAAAAAGGCTTGCATCATTCAGTTTTTGTCCCTTATTTAATTTAGCTTTTCTGTTCCAGTACATAATTTTTAATATGATTATATTAAATTTGTTTTAGTTTCCAGAAATTTCAACTGGACTCTCAACAGTTATGTAAAACCTGGTTTCTAGAAAATGTCAAACTCAATGGGAGGTGGCATGTGTCTTTTCTAGTAACATCTGGAAACTCCCACAAGACCTTCACACCAGTGACTCGTACTGTGCTGCATACTCAGCCAACTCACCATTCACACTGACTTGTGGAACCAACACCCTTCCGCCTTCAGATTAACAGGTTTATGTCACAGGTCAGGTTCCCCTCATTCTGATCTGTGGATGATTTAAAATGCCATCCTCTAATTTGCAGACTGTCATGGTCTCTTCAGCTCCACACCTCGTCTGTGACTCAGCAGACCTCTATGTTTCTCTGCTCTCTGTCAAGCACACACGTGCTTATTAGTCTGAAAACAGATTTTTGTAGTTTACACATCCCAATCTGTTTACTATTTAACCAATGCTAATCACTTTGTCTTACTGCAAAGCCAGCCCAGACTGTCTAGTGTAGATAGAGAAAAGAGTATAGGGTTAAAGTGGAATATCAGAATATCTCAGTGTAAACAGTAAAAAAGATTTGATCAAAGATGGGAGTGAAAAGCTGGCTAAGAAATGAAAAGACCAGATGCACAAAAAATATTTAGAATTTCCTGAAATGAGTAAATGAATTTTCTAAAGCTGGAACTTTGCATGGAGTATAATTCATGACAACACCGGGCAGATCATTCCTAAGCCTTATTAACAATGGTTGGTGTGTTTTTACATCCACATTTAAGGTTTATTCATCTACCATTACGATCCTAGATGGTGTTTGTGAAGGTGAGCGGTAACATAAGGGACACGTGCGTTGGTGTAAAATAAAACAATAGCTTTATTAGCCAAGATGATGTTATAGGGAAAAATGTGGTGGATGATTTACAACACTTATTTTACCACAGACTTAGGTACAATTCAGAGTCTAGTGCTATAAGTTAAAATCAAAGGCCTGTCATTTACAAATAAAAGAACAATACAAGTGACTTAAAAGAACGGGGCACCAGTTAAAAAATGTACCTTTAATAGAAAAACTGACACAAAATTAGGCATTTTGATAAAAGGAACTAAACAACATTTCCAGCCTAACCAGAAATAAAAAACTCTGACAAATAATGACTGCAACAAAAGCGTCCAAAACAGCTTGGTTTTATACCCTACACCAGGGGTAGGGAACCCTGGTCCTCGAGGGCCGCATTCCTCTAAGTTTTCCAGGCAACCCTGCTTCAACACACCTGACTCAAATCAAATGGATCCAACAGCCAATAAAGTTTTGCACAATTACTAGTTCATTTTATTCAGACCGTAGTTGTGGCCGCAAGGTAGTTGGTGCCTGTCGTGGCGGCAACCCTCGAACCCGCTGGTGGACACCGGCGGTGAGGGATGCTGTCAAGCTGAAGAAGGAGTCCTATCGGGCCTTCTTGGCCTGTGGGACTCCGGAAGCAGCTGATAGGTACCGGCAGGCCAAGCGGAGTGCGGCTCGGATGGTCGCTGAGGCAAAAACTCGGGCGTGGGAGGAGTTTGGAGAGACCATGGAGAACGACTTCCGTATGGCTTCGAAGCGATTCTGGTCCACCATCCGGCGTCTCAGGGGGGGGAAGCGGTCTGCCGCCAACACTGTTTACAGTGGGGGCGGTGTGCTGCTGACCTCAACGCGGGACGTTTTGGGTCGGTGGATGGAATACTTCGAAGACCTCCTCAATCCCACCGACACGCCTTCCTGTTTGGAAGCAGAGTCTGGGGACTCTGGGACGGACTCTCCAATCTCTGGGGCTGAAGTCGCCGAGGTTGTTAAAAAGCTCCTCGGTGGTAAGGCTCCGGGGGTGGATGAGATTCGGCCGGAGTTCCTCAAGGCTCTGGATGTTGTAGGGCTGTGTTGGTTGACGCGGCTCTGCAATATTGCGTGGACATCGGGGGCAGTTCCCTTGGATTGGCAGACCGGGGTGGTGGTCCCCCTCTTTAAAAAGGGGGACCACAGAGTGTGTTCCAACTACAGGGGGATCACACTTCTGAGCCTCCCTGGTAAGGTCTATTCAGGGGTTCTGGAGAGGAGGGTACGACGGATAGTCGAACCTCGGATCCAGGAGGAACAATGCGGTTTTCGTCCTGGCCGTGGAACACTGGACCAGCTCTACACCCTCGGCAGGGTCCTGGAGGGTGCGTGGGAGTTCGCCCAACCAGTCTACATGTGCTTTGTGGACTTGGAGAAGGCGTTCGACCGTGTCCCTCGGGGTGTCCTGTGGGGGGTACTCCGGGAGTATGGGGTACCAGGCCCTCTGATACGGGCTGTTAGGTCCCTATATGACCGGTGTCAGAGTCTGGTTCGCATTGCCGGCAGTAAGTCGGACTCGTTTCCAGTGAGAGTTGGACTCCGCCAAGGTTGCCCTTTATCACCGATCCTGTTCATAACGTTTATGGACAGGATTTCTAGGTGCAGCCAAGGTGTTGAGGGGATCCGTTTTGGTGACCTCAGGATCGGGTCTCTGCTTTTCGCAGATGATGTGGTCTTGTTGGCTTCGTCTGAACGTGATCTACAGCTCTCGTTGGAGCGGTTCGCAGCCGAGTGTGAAGCGGCTGGGATGAGGATCAGCACCTCCAAATCCGAGACCATGGTCTTGAGTCGGAAAAGGGTAGGGTGCTCTCTTCGGGTTGGGGATGAGGTCCTTCCTCAAGTGGAGGAGTTTAGGTATCTGGGGGTCTTGTTCACGAATGAGGGAAAAATGGAGCGGGAGATCGATGGACGGATTGGTAGGGCGTCTGCAGTCATGCGGGCGCTGTACCGGTCTGTCGTGGTGAAGAGAGAGCTGAGTCGAAAGGCGAAGCTCTCGATTTACCGGTCGATCTACGTTCCTACCCTCATCTATGGTCACGAACGCTGGGTGGTGACCGAAAGAACGAGATCGCGGATACAGGCGGCTGAAATGAGTTTCCTCCGTAGGGTGGCTGGGCTCTCCCTTAGAGATAGGGTGAGAAGCTCGGTCATCCGGAGGGAGCTCAGAGTAGAGCCGCTGCTCCTCCACATCGAGAGGAGCCAGTTGAGGTGGCTCGGGCATCTAGTCAGGATGCCTCCTGGACGCCTCCCTGGTGAGGTGTTCCGGGCATGTCCCACCGGGAGGAGACCCAGGGGAAGACCCAGGACCCGTTGGAGAGATTATGTCTCCCAGCTGGCCTGGGAACGCCTCGGGATTCCTCCCGAGGAGCTGGCCCAAGTGGCCGGGGAGAGGCAAGTCTGGGTCTCCTTGCTTAGGCTACTGCCCCCGCGACCCGACCCCGGATAAGCGGAGGAAGATGGATGGATGGATGGATGGATTTTATTCAGGTGTGTTTGCACAGGGAAACATGGAAACATGGAAACTTGCAGGATGAGGGCCAAGGTTCCCCACCCCTGCCCTAGACCACCTAAGTGGTCATAGATGAAGTGAATGTCCTGAAAGGTTAACAAAAGGTGTCATTTACTGGTATTTATATACATTTTTCAATGTTCTCTGGTATGAAAGAATGTCGTCTGAGTTGGTTTCTGTCAAAAAACAAATCCCAGTTTATTTCAGTTTATGCCAGTTCTGTGTGGTAGTGGGCATGGAGACTCAAGATTTTTAGGGCTTGCTCATTAAGATTAATGACAAACACTTTCTGTCCCATGATTGGCTAACTGCAACACTGCTACTACACTGTCTCTGTTTACTAAAATCAGTAACACGAGACAAAAAGGGTGCCTTTATTTAGACTCCAATGCAACACTGTCCACAGGAGGACTCTGGCACCAGAGCTACAGTCTTTGGTACACCACACGCCACCAGTCAGACAGGTATTCGGCGCCACACTCTGCTTAGCAGTATGCTTAAATGCAGCGAGATGTCTCGTCTGATTTGAGGTAACCAGCGGCGGATTCAGCTGCTGATACTACAATTCGTGGTTTGAAGCGCAGGTTATGTTTGAGGATAGTTAAACAACCTACATCCCTGGGTGGATGTGGTCACAGATATTAGCTTGTTAGCCGAGGCTATCTCATGTCATTGTCATTGCATGTTTTAACACAATACTTGAAAAATAAAACACTCGGTAAAAGGTAAAACAACTTGTTTTTACAGAAAAGTATTGTACCAGTACAGGGTTCCTCCCTTATCCTGGGCCGAGACTAGAAGACATAAGGGGAACTCCTTAGGGGGAATACAGGGGGGTATTGACGGTTTGGTCAGTGAGTCTTAACTATGAAAAAATACTGGGTGTGTTCAACTATGAGTCTGTGTGGTTGAGGCTGCAAATAAAAGTGTGATGCCCTGTTTAGAATTTAGTCAGACTTTGGTCTGGCTCCATCTGATCAGGTGTGTTGCCGCAAACAGAATTCTGTTGTGTGGTTGTGTTGTTTCTCTCGGTCCCTGAGTCTTATTCTGAAAAGGTTCCGCTGAGGAGCGTTGGGTCCTCTAAAACATACAGATAGCAGTTCCTGATTGTAGAAGGAGTTTATCCTGCAAAAGTAATAAAAAATAAAAGTTTGTAACCCCGACACACCACAGAAGGGTTAAGTACAGTCAGGATAGATAACAACTCGTAGTTTAAAGTTCTCCTTCACTGATATTTTTTATTAATTTTTCAGTGTACTCTGGTATGAAAGAATGCCATCTGAGTCGGTTTCTGTCAAAAAAAAAAATCCCAAACTATTTCAGTTTATGCCAGTTCAGCGAGGAGTGGGCGTGGAGACTCAAAAAGATGTGGGGGCTTGCTCATTAAAATTATTGACATGCAAGTTTCTCTCCTCTGATTGGCTAACTGCAACACTACCCTTATACTGTCTTTGTTTACTAAAATCCGTAACATGAGACAAAAATGGTGCCGGTATTTATTCTTAGACGGAGTTTACCACCCAGTTTAGGCAGCATTATGAAACAAGACCAGAGTCCGATGTACGACTGGCCGCAGAAGGACTCCGCTACCAGAGCTACCGTCTTCGGTGTGCCACCCACCCCAGGCAGACATTGTGCTGACGGGTTGGTAAAACTCGCAGTGAGCTACGTAGGACCGGGGATTTAACACAATACTTGAAACACAGGGTGAAAAGTAAAACACTACTTACAGCATGAGAGCTGGTGTTCCACAGTTGTGACGGTACAGATCCTTCTTTTCAGTTCAACCTCGAGGTAAAGCCTGTACTGTAAGCTCTGTAGCCTCTAGTAGTGGCAAAACACTCAGCTTTCACCTTGCCAAAAACAACATTCCCGTGGGCGGTCAAGGCTAGGTAGGCGAGGCCATGAATGCTAAGATAGCATAATGACGTATGGTTGATAGGCTTTTTCAAACTAAAGCGTTTTCTGGTCTCTTTTCTTCATTTAACTGATTCCGGGATTGGAGTTTGTATAAAAATTTCATATGCAGCATGCTTGTAGAACGCAGAGTGACTGATAGTAATGAAAAAACTCAGTTTTTTACGATTTTTAGTGAAGGAGACCTATAACAAACAAAATCAAAACCCTAAATAAGAAAACCTTTTTAGCAGGCAGTTCACTACAGCCAGACAACCCAGAGGGGACCACAGAACAAATCTGCACCTCATGAGTGAATAGCAATGGGAGCTTTTGCAGGGACGCCGCTCCCTTGAAACAACCAGGCTGGATTTGAAACATCTGTGCTTAATTAGCTGAAAAGAGCCCCAAACGGGTGGTCTCTGTAGTGCTGATGGAGCCAGCCGCTGTCCATGGTGCTGAACTGGCTCAGTGTATTTTATTTAATCACCAACAAGGTTATTTTCTTGCTATGTATGCAACCAACAACTTGTCATACCACAGATTATACATTCCCAATTCCTGTGGCAGCTCTCTGATTGATTGTTTCATATCATTATTTTCAGAAGCTTTCATGAGCACTTAGTTTTCAATGGGAATGTGGCACAAAATTACAGAACACAATAATCATTTAAAGCTTATTCACGATATTTGATAAAAACAAAACATTATAACTAATGGTCAAATTACTTAGAAGTATTTTAAAAGCCTTGAATTAGGTTTATGTTTCAAACTGATGTCTTTGCAAGTTGATCATAGTGTTAGACTGCATTATATTGTCAGGTGCTGAGTTTGTACTTTTTTGCTTTTTTTCACATTCATGAGGCTGATAGAACACTGATAGCTTGGATTTAAGTATTAAAACAATTGAGTATAATTCTGCAAATATATTTAGAAACTAATTATATTTTGTGATTAGACATCAAGTGTCCAGCAGTTTCAGTCTTCATTTAAAATTATTTCAAATGAGGAATTGTTAAATTGTATTCTGGAGTGCTTCTGCATTTAACCATCAGATATTTAATCAGCTAAAGGACAGTTAAGATGAAAACAAGGTGTTAATGGGCTGTGATTTTGACACATGCATTCAAACAAAAAGCAGAGAGTGAGATGGTCCCAAATTTTTTGTTTTATCAGCTTGTAGTTGTCATACAACACACATTCAATGTGAAGAGGTGGTTTATTTGATTAAATTTGAATATAGGACTTTTAATGATTTTGCCTGCTTATGAAAAGACCAAGCTCTTTATCCAACTCCCACATCCAGCATACACTCAAAGGTCTGGCAGAACTAAAAACCCCGGACCACCACTTTGTCTTTTTGTCATTATTGTGTGAATCTCGTAAGCATTTGCTGATTCTGGGATGGATGGGCCTACTTAATTTATTCTACTGCAATTTATATTCATAATGCCATTTTCTAACCTAATTACAATTATGATAAAGGGGGCAGAAAGTGACTAACACTTTGCCATGAAAATCTTTGTTCCCTGGCTTCACATCTCTAATGTTGCATTTTCCCCACCTGTCCTTTAGTACTGTTTATGTTTATCTGTTTATATGTTTACTGTTTATCTGTTCTTGCTAGTATTGTTCATTGCTAATTTCTCAGATGTGTTGAAGCAGAGACAAACCTAAAAATCGTACCTCGAGAACTGGAGTTGCAGAGCCTTGGTTTAGAGTGTGACACAGTACACTGAGAGGTGCTTCTATCTGTCAATTTAGTAGGGCAAGATCCATAATATAACACATGGTATATAATAGCTGACAGGTTAAAAGGGTTAAAACATGATTGAAGTAATTATATAAAAATATATAAAAATGAAACTAAATAAGTACAGTTTTAAGTCTTCAAAAGTTCATGGTCATATTTTCTTTTAAATGTGTATTATACTAACAGTTGCAAGTTACTTTAAGGCCATTTCAACACATTTAGACAGGACAGTATGTTGACCTTATTGTTATGTACATCTTATGGTTACAAAAAAGTGATCTGTTTGTAATGATTAATTATGCTTAGTGTCAGGAGCAACATGGCTGGAACAAAAGGTTTCTGGCTCTAAGTAAAGATTAAGTACAGTAATGTTCTTCAAAATGTTAAAAGTAAAATCTAATTAGAACTACATTTTAAAAGATAAAACCTATATTCCATAATTCAGCCAGAAAAAAAAAATGCAGCTGCTGCAACCGCTGTAATAACTTTATATTGGAGGGTGGGTGGGGTGATGGAGTGAACAGACACAGAATACCAGCCCCACAGTTTGATATCACATGGATCGTGCAATCAAGCTAAAATAAGCCTGACAACCAGCCTGCCTTGTCCAAGAGCATCTTACCATAGTGAATGAGTGGGGCTTCAGGTTAGCCTCAATGGTGGATCCAAATTTTGGGAAACTGAGCCAGTATTGTCAAAGTAAGCCTAGAGATGAGTTCACTTCATGGAATTCCCCTCAAAAAACCTAATAGATAAATGTTTGAGAGATTATATAAACTATCTTCTTCTTGATCAGCATGCCACTAACTTAAAAATGTTCAACACCAGAGCCATTTCCCCCCCTAAAAAAATCCTAATTACTGAAGACATCTAGCAGCAGACATGGGGCAGGCCGAAGAAAGTCTAGAGTATTTATGAGTGTTTGTGTTTATCATATTTGTGCATGGAAAGCTCTTTTGAATTCTGAAGGAGGTGAAAGATGTTCAAGTGAAGAGTTTTGGTTTAAAAATTAAAAAATAGAAAACAAAATACACACAACTCCAATGGGGGTAAGACCCCCGGAAAACGAAGATGTCTAAAAGGAAAAGGTCCCTGTGCAAACTTGCTTAAGAAGGTGTAAGTATAAACTTGTCTTAAGCCTTCTGCTGATTCTACTGATTCTAGTCTTTTGTGGTAATATAAGGTGTCATTTTTAGTTAACCTAGAAGGCTGGTGGTTATTCCACCACTATCCATTTTATACCCATTTCATACCACGATTGACTAATTATAATACATATAGTACAGTACGGGATGTTTTAAATCACCATTAGAAAGCATGGGGTGAGTTTCGATCCATATACATACGTAAATAAAACCACCAAATCAAGTGTTAAAGTCATAAAAGCCAAGGTGATTCTTAATTATCTGCTTCTAATTGAGGAATTTCAAGTTGCTGATGTCAATGACTTGTTTGTTGATTGTTTATTTTTCTCCTCTTCTTAATCTAATCCTCACCAAGGCTAAAGGCTGCTCTTCTTGAGTATGTCTTTTCAGACGTATTTGTTAAAAAGTCTTTCTCCTCTTCTATACTATCAGGAGCCCTGTTAACGTTTGTAGAGGATGACTAAGCAGGAGCAAACATTATTTCATTTTTTTAGCTGTAAAATATTTAAGGAATTGATATTTTTAAAATACCTTAGTCTGAATGTATGTGAAAATTCTGAACCTTTATTCGGTTGATTAATTTGACTGAACTGATTTTAAAGTAATGTATTAACTTTTTATATTATGATACATTAGATAATGTCTTTCATTATGGTAAATAACAATGAGTTTAGATTTCAAGTGGATTATTGATAATGTGTGGGCAACAGAGATTGGTAAAGCCTCTTTTTACAGAGCCCTCATTTGCATACCCTCTGATCCTCTCACACAACCTGCCATGTGATGACTCAGAAGCTGTGGGAAAGCACATACGGAGTGGAGGACGCAAGATCAACCACTGAAAAGAAAGGAAGGATCAGTGGTGAAGAGATCAAAACATGCAGATTTGAATGGATGGCAAAAAGGTTTCAGCTCCTCATTCACATGAGAATGTGCACCAAACAGTGTAGTGCAGCATGTGTACTGTTATATTTACAACTGAAGGCCTGCATTTCTTCCTGGGGTGTTGTAGAGATTTTAAGTGACAGCAGCTCTGAAAAGACAACTAGATGGATGCAAAAAAACAATAGATATACACGTGAACTGTTTTAAATTACTATGTTATTATTGTTATAAAAGTTAAAATTAGCTTTAGAGCTGTTTTATTGTTCTCATACAAAGCCAGAGTCTAGCTTTACTTTTCAATTCTTCAGATATACATCAAAAGAAGATTGAAAGAATAAACAGTTTGTCTTTTGTCGTTGCCTCGACTTTTACTGGTACTGAAGAACAGTAGAAATTTCACATGGAAAAAAGATATGACCATAGTCATGAAAAGAAAACCATGGAAATGTATGGGGGAATAATTTCCCATCAAGGAGGTCATACTTTTTACCTAAAGATTTTATATTTAAACAATTTCATTACCAAAGATTTTAAGTCAGTGGCTTGTAGGCAATTTCAGCTATGTAATATTTTATTTAATATAAATGTAATATAAATAAATCAGTAAAAGCCCAGAATTAGTATGGCATTAATTTCAGTGACAAAAGTACATAAAATTCTACCTAGAGACTGCAGTTCTGACCAACAAGGTGAGGTGTTTTCCCTATTTTCATTGTGAATCTTATTACTTTAATTCACTGATTTATACATTGATATTTACATTTTTTGCAGTTTATTTGTCTCGGTCAGGGTCACTAGATAAATAAAAACCATAAAAGAAAAGAAAAATAAATATTTGAGGTTATTTGCTTGAACAACAAGAAAGGGGGAGTTATTAAAACCAACTGGTAAGCTTTGTGACCTTCTTGTCCTTTTACGCTGCTCTGAATCCACTGTAAAAGCTACATGAACAGCTATTGATTGGAAACAACTGAAGAAATAATGTACAGCATGCTGTTAAACAATAGGAATTTGAATTGAAGGTTTTGCAGAACAGCTCATTGTAAAATATCGATTTCATACTGTTAAAAATTGGATGTTGATGCCCTTCATGGCAGGAGATTTTCCTATTACCCTATTAAAATTGGATATGAGATTTCTTCTGCTCGAAATTTCATATCGGATACATTTTGAATAACTAAGGTGGCTAATAAATGTACATTTAATGTGACATCCATGAAGCCTTTTTTGAAATCAAATTACACCCAGTAACTACAAAATGGGCTCCTGGAAGACACTGTAAGACGTATGAATGTCTGTCAGTGCATTCTGGGACCAATTTAGTGTGTCGTCTGCCGCCCTCATATGAACCATTCTATTCACTATTTACTGTCTGTTACAGTTACCAGCCAAGAAAATCTTGGCTTTTTCTTTGAACATCAGAGGTTATAGTAGCCCACATTTTACATCATCACCCATTAAAAATGAGCACTTACGCAGTTTAATGGGTTTGATGAGTGGGAATATGTTGGTTTAATTTTAACACCCTGGGAACCATTAATCTGCCAATGTCCTTGCTGTGCGTCATAACAGTGACGGTATTCATTTAGCAAGATGGCCCAACGGAAATGACAATAAAGACTCCCTCTAGAACTAAACAGCATTTAAACTTAAGTTTAGCCTCTTTCCTTCATAAAAGCAGCAGGTGAAGAAAATGTTATTGACTCACAACAATAAACTTAATTCTCTGTAAATTCAGTAAATTATCTGTCAAGGTTTTCACTTTATTGAAAACACACGAGTCACAAACCTTAATTGCTTCATTAATCAATGTAATATAGGCTCCAATTATGTTTGTTGTAATATCCTCTTGTACTCAGTAATTGTACTGAAAGATAAAGTTCACAACTGGATTCGAATCTTTAATGTAAGGAAGGTTCTCACATATCATTGCATATGTCTTAAGTATTGAATGTTCTTTGGGTTTAGTTCAATTTGATTGCCAATTTCTTCTTATGAATTTTGGTTAGTTTGGTGTTTGGTTGAGTAGTGTCCTTATTTATGCACCTTCTGCCATGCACTCTTGGTGTCCTTATTAGTTAGGTCTTCACTAATGTACTATTCTTCCACTAAGATTTAAAAAAATGAAGGCTCTCTGATATCTACAATGAATCAAATCCCCGTATTTGCATTTCATGATTCATTTAGCTTTAATGATGGGCCAGTATTAGTGGATTAGGGAAGCTACCTTTCTGAAACTAAGCTTTTCTGAAACATCTGGCAGATAAGTAATTCAGTGGTAGCCTTGCATTATTGATACCTACACTGTGTACTGTAAGACCAAAGTGACCATACCCTTTACTTTTAAGAACTACCTCTTGAATAATCTAAACTTTGACTAGGCCATTCTAACACGTGTTGATAAAAAATATTCCATTTTAGATTTCGTCAGTTTAGGGTAGTTCTCCTGCTGCTAAGTGGACCCCAGTTTCAAGTCTTTTGAGGGTCTTAACAAGGTTTCTTCTAGGACTGGGCTATGTTAAGCTTCATATATCATTTAAAAAAATTAGAGCGAATTCCCCGTGTCCATGCCTAAGAAAAAAAGCACACCATGATATACAAAGTAGTCTCACCCATACAAAGTGTTTTGCATGATGCCTTAAAATTATTTTTTTGTTTTGTTTATTTTAATCAGAGTGCATTTCTAGATGTTTACTCTGATCTCCTCCAGAGTTATGGTGGTTGCTTCTCTGATTAATATTTTCCTTGTCAAAGTGTACTCCTCGAGATGTTCATAGTTGGGACATTCTCCAATAGCCAAACACATAAAAACTTGTTGGGAAGTTATCCTTTGTTTTTTACTAACCACCCTGACTATTTACTGTCACCGTACATCAGTGGTTTCCAAAATCAGGCCTCAAGTCTTCTGCATGTTTTAGTTATTTTCCTTGGTCAAAACACCTGACTAAAATTATGGTTTATGAGCAGAACCTCAGCAAAAGTTTGACACAATGAGGAGGTAGTCGGACAATTTGAGTCAGCCGTATTGGAGCAGAGACATATCTAAAACTGGCAGTGCACTGGCTCTGGAGGACCAGAGCTGGACAGCCATGCTGCACTTTCTTGCTGCCAATTTCACTTTGTTTTTTTTTTCACGAAAAACACAATGAATCCTCAGGTTTATTCCTTCGTATCAAAGTTTTAACAGTTATGTTTAGACAATGAAAGAGCTTTACTTGAATTTTGCTTTGCTTTAATGTAAAAAAAATGTGTTGTTTGACTTACCAAAATTTTGATGCAACCTTAGCAATAGCTTTTGTCTTGTTTGTATTAAACAAATCGTAACTTAAACCTGAATATGTTTAATTATTTTAAGAATTAATTTGATAAATGTAACAAAACATTATGTTCCAAAAAAAAGACTAGGAAGATGTACTGTTGCAGTTCTAAATTGGTTATTATAAAACATTTCTCAAAACTTTTGTGTGTTTAAACAAGGTGAAAGGTAGTGTAAAAAAAAGGAAATCTTCCCCATTCTTTAAAGAATAAAGCTTTGAAACTTATTTATAGAACATTGAAAAGCCAAACAGCAAGTCTTTTGTTGCATTAATAATTATTAGTATTAAACTATTTATTTAAAAGCTATAAATAAATGCATTGGGACCTTTAGTTGAGTGCTAACCTTTGTGTGTGTTTCAACTTGACAACCTTTACTGTGACTTCACATCTGATAATTTAATGCCATTGGCTAGTTCGCTATTGTCGTTCAGTTATTGATGCCAAAGATTGCTACAAAATGTGAAAGTAGGTGTTTGCACAGTTCAGGGTTCCAGAGATCTGGTAATTGAAGACACAGGCAGATAAATGAAAAAGACACTATATTGTTCAGGGTCAAATGTTTTTATAGAATTGGAATTCTTTAACATTTTCTGATTTTTACTTGAGACTAAAGTCACTTGTGTCTTGCTGTTAGAGAAACTCACAATATCTGGACCATCATAACGTGTGGATAAAGTCCTAAAATACAGCTGGTAAAAATGGAAGCACACTTCTGCTCAGAAGCAGCAACTGAACTGAGAGATCAATCCTCATCCAGGTGTTGGTTTTGTAATTTACTCCTATGAACACAATGTCTGATAAATTTGCTAAGTGTAATTTTACAGCTGGATACATTTGGCTGTGTTCAATCTCAGAACAAGTGAAGGTTGCATATAAGAAAGTGGCCTCCATGGTTTTTATAAGGGATGCACCAATACTGGTATTGGGTATCGGGGCTATCACTGCTCTTATGTACTGTGTCGGTATCAGTTACAGTTAACCGACACCATGAACCGATACTTGAAATGTGGAAACTCTGCAATAATTTCACAGAAAAGGTTTATTTTTAACTTAATATTGTTTTTGTCAATCTAATTCTCCATCATTTTTGTAACAATCAGAGAAGAAAATAAAGCCTTCTAATTCACTGCATGTTTTTGTGTGGTAGAAGTATCGGTATTGGTATTCGGTATCGGCAAGTACTCAAATCCAAGTTTTGGTGTCATATCGGTTTAAAAAAAGTAGTATTTTTGCAGCACTAATCTCTATACCCCAAACAAGCAATTCCAATAGATTCAAAGGAGCTTGAGGCATGATGAAAAAACAAAACTCATGAGCGACATGGCCGGCGCTGGAAAAAACTGCGGCAACAATCACGGGAGCGAGCACAAACTCTTAGAAAAAAAAAAAAGAAACACAGGGACATACTGCCAAACCACTTTGTATATACCGGTATTATGAAAACAAGCAATATGTTGAGCGACAAAGTAAGTAAAATCTTCCTTTAGTCCCGGTGGGCAGAAACGCCTCTACAGATATTTTGAGCACACATAGATTTCGAAGGGTGAACAGAGCTTCCAATGGGGAACCGAATCAGATGTATATCCAGATGTCAGTCTGACTTTTGTCATCTTTTGCTTTTGACTCACGAGACGCTGCTAATACAAGCTTCGTAGTGCCACTTTTAGCGTGCTTTGAGTCGTGTTTTGTTGTTATGTCGGTTGCAGGAGAATCCATTCCCACAGCTGATTGAGCCTCGAGTTGCGATCTTCTTCCTGGAACGTGCTAGCAGGGTCTACTTGCGTCAGACCCTTAGGTCAGCGCGGGAAATTCTGGGTTCGAATTGCAGCATATTTCGCTGCAAAAAGCCTGCTTAAGAAAATAGAACAATTTGTAAACAGACTAATTCTTTTTGGTTTAAAGCACTTCATTACTCATTAACTTAACAACCTGGACATGCATTTTTATTTTATTTTTTTAAGAAATCCTGCCCCATGCTCCTTTAATGGTATTATTTCCTCATCAGTATGCAAAGAAAAACATGAATCTATAAAGCATGACAAGACTAGATTTTTAGATTGTTGTGGCTTCCAAATTAACCAAAAACGCAACTAGTTTTACCTGACATTCTGCAACATTACCACTGCAACTAGTGAACTTCCACAGTCACGTACAACCCCTGTCATTTTCCAGCAAAGATACATACCTTACAAAAGCATATATACCTAAAACTTACCTGCAGTAAATGGGATAGTGTTTTTTATTAGCAAAAAATATAAAAGGTGTTTCATCCATTGGTACTGTAGGCAGTCCCCTGAAATCAATATGTTGTAAAATCATCTTTGGCTATAACTGCAGTTCAAATTCTGATTTTGTCAACTCAGATACGCTTCTCTGTCCACACTGTAGAAAAACACTCACAGCATTATGTTGTCACCAATATGTTATTTGGTGGAGGTGTGCACAGCCACAAGTTTTGTTTTACATATAACCAAAAGGTTTACAGTTTTTCTCATGTGACCAGAGCACCTTCTTCCCCGTTTCCTGTCTCCACTACATTAGAGTTTCCAAAATCTGGCCCTTGAAGCACAACTGCTCTGCTTGATTCAGGTGATTGCATTTCAGTATAAGCCAGTTAATCAGATATCAGCTAAAATCAAAGTGTGCCGAAGTAGGGAAACATCTAAAACAAAACATGTAGGACAATGTGCCAGTGAGGACCTTTTTTTTTTTTAGTAGAAGCTTTCTTATTGCCAGATTTAGGTTAAAGAGGGATTTCTAGAAGATTAAAACACATAGTGATCATGTTCTACCTGAATCCTGAAGCTCCATTGCTTTAGCCATGGGCTTCTCCTTCCACATCTTGGTAGTTTTGCAGTTTCGAAAAACTTTTTCTGTTTTCAGACACTTTTCATTTCTGAATGATATTTGAGATGTCTAAATATATATATATTTTTCTTTAACTTAATCCTTTGTCAAACCTATCTTCAACTTTTGAGTCCAAGGAACACATCAGAGATGTGTTGCTTGGACTTGTGATATTGTTTGTTCACTGATGTTTGTTAACCAACCCTTGAAACCTTCACAGAATAGTTGCGTTATATTAACGGGAATTTCCACATAGGCGTACATAATACACAAATCTTGTTAACTTTTGAAGACAGGTTATTGCACTAGTTTGATTTAGTAATATCAGAGTACATGGGACAAACGATAATAATTATTGCAGATTAAATTCACACTTATGATTCACTTGTGTAGTTTTACAACATAAAATCGAAATCAATTACACTAAATTTCTAGTTTTAACAAAGCAAACTGTAAAAGAGTGCAAGGACCATTAGAGGCTGTATTTTAGTCTCATAAAAAGGGCAAATTATAAATTGTTTCTAAGATTTGTGCTGAGTGAGCAAAAACTTTCAAAAACAACAGAAAAGACTAACTTGTGGTAATGGATTGGAAACCCCCAGTGACGAGTGTTGGACGCCTGTGCAGGATTGACTGTTCTGATGAGTTTAAGACCAGTCATGTCAACAGAGAATTGGCAGACAAACCAAACATTTGTCTTAGGCGTATTTGTCAGCACACGTTGGAAACTGATGTAGAGATTATATCTTCTTCAGCCATCTGGGTCCATAAAACCATTATGTAAAGCTGCAGTTATGAATGTGACAGCAATGGTTTGTAAATATTATGACTTTTGTCTCCAAACTTTTCTTAAAAAAATAGATATTTAATATGCATTAACAAAAGCCATTTGCAACAACAATTCTCATTTTGTTGCAGATCATTTTAGTAACAGCAGTCCAAAGAATGAGCAGGTATTTGAGGGAATTATGCAAATAAAGGTACAGCATATTATTAACACCTTGCAGCTTCATTTGTTATTGCATTTGTTTGTGCACCCAGCTGTTGCTGATCGCTGAATCACTAATAAGACAACAGTTTGACACATAAATCATAAAATTATATGAAGAACTGTGCAAAAGTTGTGAAGTGTCCCTAATGTTTTGTAATTTCTTGTAACCTTGTCATTATTGTTACAGCATCTGTTTGAAAAAAAAACCCACAAGTTAATATTATATTGTTTAAAATATTTCTTCTCATATCATCATATCAAGGCAAAAATATTCAGTAAACCAATATCAGTAAACCCAACATACATAACCAAACAATTCAATTCCTTTTCTATTTACATAGCACAAATACACAACAGATGTCATTTCAAGTCACTTCACAAAAAAAGTAATTTCAGTACAATTATACAAACATTCCAATCAGTTAAAAGTTTTCTATGTAAGGAATCCAAGCAAATTGCATTGGCTCGTCGACGTGACTTTGTGCCCTCTGCATGCAGACCCCAACCATAGCAATCCCTCAGCAACCCCTAATACTTTTAACAGGAAGAAACCTCCAGCAGAACCTGGATCAGTATGACCGACCAAATGCTATTTGCATTTGGGGGGAAAATGACCCTGAACCTTCCTACATTTTCTGAGAGTTGTAATTTCATATTTTATGCTGTGGTTCCTAAAAAATAATTGCTGGCAGAAATTGCAGTAAAAAGATTTGATTATAATCAGCACCACACCCTTTTTCAACAGAAGTTAACACATTGCTCTATTTGATAGAGTATAATGACCTAAGTTGGAGGACATCATTCATTTGGAGCAAGGTGGTGTGTTCATGAAGGTTTTATTTCTGAAAGCTTGTGAGAATGTATGAGACTATGATGAGATGTGTGAGAGCGAGGAAGTGTGAATATCGATCCACACATGACCAAACACACATTTACCCCACCTCACTCAATCTGCTCTCAGTGACTAACTTTTTTACAGCTTCCAGGCTTGAAATTTCAAATGGATCATACATGAAATATTTATCTCTGCTTATTTACACCAACATTTGAGAAAAGGACAAATGTGACTTAACACTAATGACATTATTTTGTTGGAAACACAAAAATTGTGATGAAAACAAATTTCAAGTCTTCAAAAGAATTCAAACACAAACACCACATTTGACCCACAGAGGAAAACCTGAGGTTTACCATGAATTGCTAAGGGCAAAACATCAGCTTGTTGATGAGCTTATTAGTCATCCTTAGCAACAGCTTCATCCGTTCAAAGTAGGGCTTAGTAAAACAGACATCTGTCTTAATATGTAGGCGTCTGACACAAAAGGATCTCTGACATTTCAATGAGCAAGCTTCGGACTCAGTGAAACTGTTTCCACCCAACATCATATCAGCAGCTCATCATTGTGACAATAGACAACTCATCTGACCTTGTTAACATGCAGATTTTTTTCAGCCAGTGGGAATTTGAGAAATGTTGCATTCTAATACCAAAGGGCATTATCACCAAAGTGATGCTATATGATAAGATTAAGTCTAGATTAATCTATTTCTTTTCTTTTGAAGTTCTTGTATGTTACTTTCTTCGCTTTGCTTCTAACTTTATAAAGCATAGCATGTTCTATTCCTGCTTAAGTCAGTTTGTCTTCTACGCCCCTGAACAGCTGATCCTAATTGTCATTCAGGACATCTGCCTTATATTTTAGCCCTCAGCTGTGTTAGTATCACAGCTAGAACTTTCTGTTTTCTGTTTGTACTTTATGATTATTAATTTTCACAGACTAAAAGTAAAATTAAGTGTCAATAAAAAGAGACCTTTTATAACTACTTTTTTACATAATCCCATCGTCATTAAGTATACTACCTACAGTTTGTAATGTGCTTGTGACCACAAGGCTTTATTTGTTACATAGCCAGAAAGATGATCCAGATTAACAATTCATTCACAAATCACACTTTTTAGCAACCTATCATGTTGTGAGTTCCTCTGAGCTGCAGCACTGAGCTTTCCATAAATGGTAGGAGGAGATTGTTCCAAATGCGATGGCGCATCCAAGAATGAATTTGTTATCACTTTGACAGGAAAAAAATAAATAAATCCTTGCCACCTACAATTAAACCAGAAGTAATTATAGTTAAGGGTACAAAAATAATCTCACAGTTAAATAGTGGTGGGTGTAAAATGTGTTAAAGCCTTTTGTGTTTTTGGCACAGAACAATTTAAGGTTTAACATCTAAAGAACAAAAGCAACAGGTTTTGTAAAGTTATAAAGGGGGTGTTGATTTTCTTGTGCCAGAGAAGCAAGTAAAAGTTGTTTTTTAAGATCTATTTACAATCTTCTATATCTGTCTCATGGTGTGATACTTATAATATCAGCATATCTAAAGCTAGTCTACAAAAAGAATAGGTGTATGAAACTCAAAATCCTTTAGATTTTTGTGGTACCTATCATTACCATATTTGAAGTAATAATTTTTCGTCTGATATTTCAAATAACCATTCACCTGTAACTTATTTCACAACCTTTAGATTAAATATTGCGCTAACGGTATCGCAAAATATGCAAATAATTAATCATTTGGTCATTCATTCATCATATATAACTTTTCACTACGATCAAAAAAGCGTCTGAGAACCTCAATACCTCAGTAGTTTATAAATGCGAAAATTACTGATTATTTGTATGCTGTTTCTTATGCAATGTTGACATTGTATTTGGCTACTACAGATTTTTTCTGTTCTGCTTTTTTTTGTCAAGCTATAATATAACACAAACTATACACAAAATCATATTTTAAAATAAAAATTTTATTTGGGTGACAAACAATCGTTTTAACCAACTTAGCCATGTCTGAAAAACTTATTTAACTGTAGCTATTAGATCGTTTAAATGTTACTTAAACAGATAACAGATAAAAACTACTCAGACTTGCTGTCATTGATCAGGAATTTGTTCAAATTGATTCATGCAAAGTTAATAATGTTTCTGACTCATGTTACTTCTGTTTATTTAATGACTGGTCTTTATTCTTTTCTTATTTTGACCAACCAAACGGCTTCAGGTGTGAATTAGCTAAAAGTTCTAATCTAGTACAATGCATCCAATTTCCACCCTTGTTGGAGTTCATTTAGAAAGTCTTTTACATTGCTGTGTTGTGTTTACCTCACTGTCCTTTGCAGAATTGTTTTATTTCAGCCACAATTAAGCTGATTCAAGCATGAACACTCATTTTAAGGTTATGCCACAAGCATCCAAAACCTTTTGTTGCTTATTATATTTAATAGGTGTATTGCAGTTTTACTTTTAATCAATTTTCTCCTGAGTAACAAAAAGTGCCTGAAGTTGCAGGCTACAAACTGATTGACAAACATTCTCTTGAAAATTCTGACAGAGAGAACATTTCTTGGTTTTTAAGGCAGGTCATCTATGTATTGAGGCAGCAAAGAATCCCTAGATCATCACACAACCACCACTATGATTGTTTTCTCTTGACAATGTTCTGGTTCTCTATGACTCACAAATTAAGCAAATCAAATGTTAGTTTTTTAAATTGTTCATAAGAGCAATCTCAGCTGATGACTTCATAAATCTCAGTGTCTATTGAAGCCAAAAAGAAGTAGGTGCAAGATTCTAAAACCTCCTAAAATTTTTAAGAAATGTAAAAAAAGTAGACTTGTGATGCAAGCATTTACAATGTTTATGTTAAAAGCGAATTACCATTAAAATCTGATATGTATTTGCTGCAGTACTCCATTAACAAAATAGGGTGCAATCTCCAGTAACTTTGACTAAAAGAACCTGCCGGTTAATCTGTTAGTATTAGTGATGATGTTTTGTTTGCCCACAATTATGTATCAAGCTCACTATAATAGCCAAAGCATATCTAAAAGCTGAATCAGCATGTTTATGTTTACATGTATAAACTTACCTCTGCAAAGGTTTTTACGTACAAACTTTGTAATGCATCAGTTTGAGCCCTAAAACTCAGCAGGAGTAAATCTTTGCCAGAAATACACAAACACATGTGCCTGTGTGAGTGAAAACCAGTGGGACTCTTTCTCAGTGTTGCTGTTGCATGATTTTGTTGCTCACCAGAAGGTCACCCTATTTGTTCCATTTTAAAAAAAAATCACACTTTTGTGCATTTGTGTGGATTATTTAGATCAATTCCATATATACCTTTGACATAAAACAAATTTACAAGATTGGGATAAAGGCAGGAAAAGAGTAACACTATTCTATCAATGAAATAATTTAAAGTGTGGCTGGTCTGACCAGAATAGAGGTGTAAATCTTACTGACGTCAGCGCTTCTCAGTTCTCCACTTGCTAACGCTCACAGAAACAGAATGTGAGTTTTGTTCTGGTATATAAAGTGGTGAGTGGCTGATGAAGACTTGTACAGTACGCACAACAATGAAGAAAAGGTACTCAGACCTGACTCATCTTCAGCTGCTTTCAAAAAATAGTTACTAACCCCCCCTCCCCCTATACTCCTATCCCCCCAGCAGTGCAGCTTACTCACGCACCCTGCACAATATAAAACTATAAATAGATGGAGGAACATGGTGTCAGTCATTCATTCAACTATCTTTCCTGCATCTCTTCCTTTTCAGGTGGAACTGTTGCTAAAACAAGCCAACAAGAGCACCCATTACACATCAGAGATCAAGCATGTTTTTCTTGTCTGTCCCTCAGTCCCCCTGCACTACATCATATGACCTGAAAAAGTGTTTTTGGAGGCACGGCAGTTTAAATATACACCTTGTTGAAATCCATTAGGATACCAAGCTATGCCATTCTGAAAATAGTTCACAACAGAAGTACAGAGGGGATGGTCGGCTTCGCTTTCTATAAAAAATAAAAAAGCTACAGGTCCTGCTTCAAATGGAAAACATCCAGGATATGCAACGTTGAGTCCATTACGGTTCTTGTCATGTGTTATTTATTCATTTTTTGTCTCTTAAATAGATAATTTCCTAGAGTTGCAGGATGTGTTTTTACACCATTGAAACACACACAGAATACAGTCACTCTGTTTTTTTATGTATAAAAGTTTGTCTGGCCTGAATGAATAAGTAGGAGCTCAAATGTTTTCACAGAAGTTTACTATTTTCTTTTCAGCAACTTGTTTTAAAAACTTAATTTAATCAATCTGAAAGTGGTGTTTCACTAGCTAGGACCACACTACGGATGGAATTAACGATTCACAAGCAAGAATAATGCTATGAATTCAGAATTTTAACAGTTTATTGAAGGCGTGGAGGATCGAAACGTCTGGGGAGAGATATCGTTGGAGACCCGGAGGCAGACTCAGTGTGGGGGCGCAGTCTTCAGGAAAATCTTCTTTGCGAGCCTGCTCAGGACTCCCCACATGGAACCTAGAAAAGAGAAATGTTAGAAGAGGTGGTACAGGAATGAACGAGAGCACATAATTTGGATGCTGCGTACGATGGATGCTGTGAAGAAGAAAGGGGAAGGGTTGAAAGGGGCGGGACCTGAGAAGTTGAGGCGGGTTGGCAGGACTATGAGAAGGAGAGCGGGTCGGCAGGAACCTGAGAAGAGGAGGCGGGTCGGCAGGACCCTGAGAAGGGGAGGCTGGTCGGCAGGACCCTGAGAAGAGGAGGCGGGTCGGCAGGACCCTGAGAAGAGGAGGTGGGTCGGCATGACCAGGCAACCTATAGGGATAGGTAGGGAGGGGCGAAAACGAATGAGACAGAAGAGAAATGACAAGTAGGCAGGGTTTATATGTGTATCGCTTCGTGATTAGAAGTGCAAGGGAGGCCGGTGATGCCAGGTGCGACAGGTTTAGGGCTGATTAGGACGAACGAAGCCAGTTTGAAGCGTGCCGTTGCTCCTGAACTTAAGTTAACTTTTTATACTACATTTTAAAATTATTCTGTTTTCTTGTAATTGCAGGTATAAGTTATCTTAAAAATAAATGTTTTTGTCACAGCACAGGACAGAATGACAGCCCACCTTTAAATTAAACAAAAAAAAAAGGATCAATGACAGGATTAGGAATCATCTTTACAGGTAAAAACTAACTATTTCCTGAAAACACTACAGTAACTTTAAATAGACAGAAATTTTTGCTCCTATGTTTTGCTTTTAGTTTTTCATTAAATCGAAAGTGAAGGAGTACAATCAGAGTCATCATCTGCGAATTAGTGAAGAATATGCATAACCCATCATCTTCACTCTTCCGACATACATACATAAACTAAAGGAGAAAACAGGCAGTTATCATGTTTATACATGGAGAATCAGGTATGGAAAATGCTAAAATTAGTTTTTCTTTGTTCCCAAAGACATACAGAATAAGAAACAGAAGTGTATATGATTGCATTAAAATAAATCTTGAGTTAATGAAAAAGAAAAGGTATGTGCATTAGATTCTTGGATTTTAGATGGCTTAAAGTGTAACTAAACCCCAAAACAATTTTTGTTTTTGCTTATAAACTGTATAACTGAGTCTTTAACCAATACATTCTTTCAGTTTTTGGGCATTTTTTTCAATTTTTGTGTAAACTTGGTAAAATTCCACATTTTTTGGTCTAAAAATGTCTTAGTGCTGCCACTTAATGGTAATTGGGTGGTATTACATTTGAATTGTGTGATTGGCTGATAGTGGTAAATCTTTTCCATTGTGTACGTCACAGGCATGGTCTCACAGAGGCCCCTTCCTCTCTCAGACACACTTGCCCCATTCCATCTTGAAATTGCTCATCTTGAGTGCTACACAGTGTTCCCAACTTTCTAACGACTTTTCAGACCCCCTTCATGACCTTTTTTCCAAAAAGCGCCTAGCGACAAATCTAGCGACATTTCTGACCACCCTCAGCTACTTTCTGGGACACTTTGTCGCTGTTATTCTCTGCATATTCCAGACCCGATTTGCTCTGCTCTGAACCGTCTTTCAGCAGGGGAATGAGACAGTATGATCACACATAATAAACCTTTTGGTTCATTTCAGCCAGAGTCAGAGAGATGGAGCTAATCTCACCCGATCACTAAAGAAGTTGTTTCTTCAACATGAATTGAAAAGCAAAAAAAGGAATGTGCATGAATATAATACCGATTGTTCTTTTTTAAGCCACACAAACATCATTCTTTACCTTCATCTTTCAAACTTCTCCTTATGAAGGGGAAAAGAAGCATAAATTGTCTGTATGCTCCATATGCACCTTTGGTGGCTTCAAGAAACCTTCAAAATTCACGGTAAGTTTGATAAGTGTTGGCAAGCAATTTTTGGTGGACACTAAATGTACCTGACTTTTCTCATTCCAAGCTCGGGTCCTCTACCAGAGGCCTGGGAGCTTGAGGGTCCTCCTCAGTATCTTTGTTGTTCCAAGTACTGCACTTTTCTGGACTGAGATGTCTCTGTGGTGTCCTGTAGGCCAGCCCTCTCTAGCAATTGCTAGGATTTCTTGAGATCAGCCACTTCAGTTATGCTCCGCTGGTACATCCCATGTAGGGGCTTGTCCTCCCATGATGGTTCGTCCTCCAGCACCTCCTCATCTTGCCCTTGTCTCAGGTATTTACTAAGAACGTCATCCGTTGAAAACTTGTCCTTGATGTACTTATGGAGCTTCAATGTTTCATTTTGGATAGTGGCTCTGCCTCCTTCCTTACGGCGTGCGTACAGTCTCAGGGTGGTTGACTTGGGATAGAACCCGTCATGCATGGTGAGGAGCTTTCGTGTCTTAATATCTGTGGTCTGTTTCTCATCCTCTGGCCAACTTATTATTCCCGCAGGGTATCCAGTCACTGGCAGGAAGTAACTGTTTATTGCCTTGTACTTGTTCTTTCCATTGAGCTGGCTTCTTGGGACTTGCCTCACTCGTTGGAGGTATTTGGCTGTTGCTGCTTCCCTTGTTGTCTGTTCAAGGTTGCTATTGCCTTGCGGTATTCCCAGGTTCCTCAGTGTCTGCAATTGTTCCCTCTGGGAGTGAGAGCCCTTCAGTGTGGACTACCTTGCCTCGCTTTTTGATCATCCCACTACATTTGTCAAGCCCGTATGACATCCCAATGTCATTGCTGTAGATCCTGGTGTCCCGTTCGCTCTTAGCATACAGCTTGATGTCATCCATGTAGAGGAGGTGTCTGATCATAGCTCCGTTCTTGAGGCGGTATCCATAGCCAGTCTTGTTGATTATTTGGCTTAGGGGATTCAGACTTATGCAGAACAACAGTGAGGACAGAGCATCACCTTGGTATATGCCACATTTGATGGACACTTGTGTAAGTGGCTTGCTATTGGCCTCAAGGGTGGTTCTCCACAACCTCACCGAGTTCGCAATGAATACTCTAACAGTCCTGTTGATGTTGTACGGCTTCAAACATTATTTGATCCATGTGTGGGGCATCGAGTCGTAGGCTTTCTTGAAATCAATCCAGGCAGTGCACAGGTTGGTCTTTCGGGATTTGCAGTCTTGGGTGGCCATGAGGGATTTCTTCCGCGTGGAGACGCACAGCCGGCGACGGCCATGTTGTTTCAATTGTGCCTGAGTCGCCTGGGGCCGTTTTTTGTTGGGGCGTGGTTTGTAGAGGCATGGTTTGTAGTGGCTGCAGCTAGGTATTATTGAAAATCGTAGAAGAGTGACGTCGGCTACCGAGAATGGGACGAAAGGCGACGTAACGTAAACATCCCGGTAAAATGATGGAGCAGTATGTCCAATTTAATGCCTACTACTCGCTTGTTTGCTACGCAGTATACACTGTATCAACAGACAAGTAGCAGCTACTAAATAGCATGTAGTAAATACTAAGGATTCAGATGCAGGGATAGTCTATGGTGCTAGGTGTGCACAAAGAAGCATGTTGAGGGAAACAGAGGAAGGTGAATTCTTTATATATTGCACTTTGGCGGACCAAAACGTCAAAGTGGTTTAAAGCCATAAGTTATAACCTGTATATTTTTAAAACACAGTGAATAAGGAAACAAAAGCTGAAGGAGCTCCCTCCGAAGCTAAATAGCATTGATGCTAGTGCTAGGCTTTCTTTGCTTGTTTGCTACTATAAGTGCAGCTGGCTTCAGGCAGCGCCCTGAGCCAACAGCTCGAACTGATACAGCGTTTGGCCGCCGCGCTCCATAAAACCTCTCTTTACCTATGGAGGATGGTGGAGAAGAGTCCTCATTTCTCCCTTTACCGTAGGTAAATAGAGGCTTTACGGACCTCGGCGGCCGCATGCCATAGGTCAGCCGGGACTGTCTTCGAGACCACACCCCCGTGGCCACCCTCGCGCTCATCCTCCACACTTGGCCATGCCCCTCCTTGTCTCCTGGTTCTGCCATATTTGGTAGAGTTTTTCAAATGTTGCATGGGGGTGGGATGATGCTTTTTCATGGGGTTCAGTTGCTCTTTAATAAAGTAAAATCTCCATAATATGTGGTACACAGAAATGGACTGAACCAATTTTGTCAGAATATACACATGGGTTAGCCAATAAAGTATGAATTTGGCATCTATGCTCCAATGTCATCACTCTATCTGATCAGAATTGTCAGACAAAATTATAAAATTATATGCAAATTCATGTATTTTAAAGAATAAAATAGGACATAAGAGGCACTTTTCACCAAATATATTCTTCATGTTAATTTATGACAATAATACTTTAATTTATCTTACTAAACTATAAATGGCACAAAAAGCTCAACAAATATATAAAATAACATTATTTCCTTACCTGGCTCATCTGTACTCAGCCTAATGTTGGTTTTGTTTACTGTTGCTTTTAGGAGTGTGCGTGCATGGGAAATGGGTTGGGAGGAGGTAGGGTATATCTGTGATCATGTTTTTATTCTGGGTTGACGGAGGGCGTTATGTGGGGACATTTTCATCTGTAAAGCAATTTGAAATAATATTTTGAATAAAAAGTGCTATATAAATAAAGTTTGATTTGATTTGAGCAAAAGGACAATCTCCAGTTATCTAACTTCAGCATGAAGCACACACTGTTTCAAAACATTTGAAAATAAATGCAATCAGTTCTGATGACATGCATCCAGCTCTCTGAGCCACTCTGGTCTCAAGATGGTAGTTTTGACTACGATGTCCTCTGAGTAGATATCAAAGAAACAGACACAGTCTAGGAAAACCACAAAACCACTGTGGTAAGACACAGACCATTATGAGAAATAATGTTTTTTTACTGAGGGAAGCAGCATAAAAACCTTGCATTATGCTTCCATGAACCTGGCTGTGAGACAGCAGACACAAGATAAAAAGAGGGAGAGATACAAGGACAGAGAGAGGAGAGGTGGACGGAAGTTGTGGGCGAGGCAGGAGCAAATAATATGTTGAGCTTGTGCAGAACTGATTGAAAAGAACTGATAAGAGAAATGTAGAGCCATCGCAGAGCAGATGGGGGGCATGTATAGAGAGAAATCTCAGTTTTAAGAGCTGATGACAATTTAGTTTCAGAGGATGAAAGCAAATCAATCATCAAGGATGCAAGGAGAGAACACTGGTAGAGAGGTCATTCTCTGTAGCACATGCATTATGCATGAGCAGCATTTGAATGGAGAAGAGTTGGAGAAAAGAGGGTGATGTTCTCCAGGCAGAAAACTAAAGTGTCTGATCCAACTGAAAGCTAATGAGATGATTACACATTTTTTTCCTCACACAAGATTACTTAATCTTTGTTTTAGAGCAATATTTACAGCACTGATTATAGAGATAGTGTTCTGATATTCTGCAGTTACAAAGATATAACTCCCCTAGAAGAAATATTCAACAAGATTGTTGATGGAAATATCCACAAGTTACACATTAGTTTTAATGATATCATACCATTTAAAAATACAGCTAATGTCAGGGATGGATGGATGAATGGATGGAGAATAATGTCTGGTAATACAAATATTTTACTCATGAATGCTTTATTTTTCCAAAGTTTTATTAAAACTGTGTCAAATTCAATACTTTTAAATGTTTCCCTCTATTTTTTAGGAATCCAGAATATAAAGTCATTTATATCTTCCAGTGTCCCACAACTTTTGTCTTGCCTCAGAGTAATCACTCTAGGTTAGTCTTGCATTAAGCTTTAAATGCTCCACAGACACATCAAAGCTGGCAGTCATTAAGAATACCTGCAGCATTTAGCATTTAAAGAGCCAAATAGTTTCTAAAATGTTTGATGAATGTACTGACAATAAAAGAAGACAAAATATGTAAAAAGTGAAAAGAAATAAAAGCAATTGAATATGTGATCGTCCAGATTGCATAAATTGTATTGTATTATTCCTGTTTGTCATTGCCTGATTTCCTGCTATCACTGGTGAGCTCCCTGGAGCTGTTTGGTTTTCAGACTCTCTTAACTATTCCCCCTTTTCTCAGTAGTGAGGACTCTCTCTGTGGTATTCCTTTTAAAAAAATAAAATAATTGGCATTCTTCCAAACATGATTGCCTATTTCTCAGTAAATGAGACCGTATCAAAGAGAACTGTAGAACTATGTTTATGTATGTACTGTTTTGATTCAGTTGAACTTTTGGAATTATCACAACTAAAGCGTCATCTAAACCTTCAACTTGTATGTTCGATAGATATGATGAATCTATCCTAAATGGATATGTACCACAGTATTTTGAGGTTGCTGTAGTTAAACCATTACTTAAGAAACCCTCCCTCGATCAAGATGACTAATGCTGCTTTTACACTAGGGCCAGTATGGAACGGGACACTTTTGAACACTTGTGCCATGTTTCCATTATGTGTGTCGGTTCCGAACCCACCCCAGCTGACATTTTTTTTTTTTTACTATCTCTGCCTTGGTTCGAAGCGTTCCAAAGTGACCTAACACAACCACCTGTGGACTGATTTGTCCAGTAAAGCGCTGCCAGACACACACCTACGTAGTGAAAGCCACTGATTGGAAAAATAAAATTCTCTTAGAAAGACGTTAACATGTTGCAGAGATCAAGGGAAAATAACCAGGCTGGTTTAATTAATGTCTGTCAGACAGTTTCCAATTTTTCATGTAAACTTTAATCTTTAAACTGAAGGGTTACTTGTGGAGTACCACAGGGTTCTGTGCTTGGACCGATTCTTTATATATATATATATATTTATATATGCTTCCAATCTATAAAATAATTGGACAACAGAGTATGAATTTCCACAGTTATGCTGATGATACACAACTATATTTATACATAAATCCAAATTAATCCAAACAACTAGGTAGATTACAGGCATGTCTCGAAGACAAAAAAACCCCTGCATGATTCTAAACTTTCTGCTTTTAAATTCAGACAAGACAGAAGTTGTCTTTGGACCAAAAGCTTTAAAATACAATTGAAAGTATTCGGTTGATCTAAACTGCTGCAGCAAGATTTCTGATGAAAATTTAAAAGAGAAATCACATTTCTCCTGTTTTAGCTTCTCTCCATAGGCTCTCTGTTAAATCCAGAATAGAGTTTAAGATCCTCCTCCTTACATATAAAGCCCTTAATAATCAAGCTCCATCATGCATCAGAGATCCAAATTGTTCCATATTCTCCTAACAAAGCACTTCGCTCTCAGAATGCAGGTTTATTGGTAGTTTCTAAAATTTTAAAAGTAGAATGGAAGGCAGATATTTTATGCCTTGTCCACACGTAGCCAGGTATCTCACAAAACTGAGATATTTTTTCTACGGTTTGGCCTGTCCTGCAAATATAAATGGAGATTTTCGGCATCAAAAACAAATCTTTTTAAAAAGTGAAAAATCTGCGTTTTCTCTGTTTTTAGTATCCGCATGTGGACAGCTGAAAACAGAGTTTTAAGTGCCGTAATGTGACTATCTGTGACAAAAAATGTTCCAACACTACTTGTGCTACCTGTATTCACATGCAGAAACAGCATTTATGCCCTCAGAGCTTGTCGGTATCATCAATTGTCAAAGCGCGTTTTGTTTGCTTTGCTTTTACAGCTCTGTGACTGCTGTGTGCTGTGGATAGAGGATAGAAAGTTGAGGAGATGGGATTTGGGATAACTACTGCCCCCTAGAGGTTTGCCACGGCTATGAATGTGCTGAAAAATGAATTTATTGTGTGGATGGAGATTTTTTTTCTAAAGGAGCGTAGGAAAATCGTTGTTTTAAATAAAATCCAGCTACGTGTGGACATGGCCTCAGTTATCTGACCCCTCTCCTGTGGAATCAGCTCCCAGTTTTAGTCTGTGAGGCAGATACTCTGTCTATTTTTAAGACTATGCTTAAAACCTTCCTTTTTTGATAAAGCTTGTAGTTGGAATGGCTTAGGTTATCAGCAAGTTATTTTTTCTAGTTATGCTGCTATAGGCTTAGACTGTTGGAGGACAGACTGACCACTTTTCTTCACTCTTCTATTTTCCTCTTCTACTACTCTGCAGATCAATTTGTTGCTGTTATTGCGACCATAAACCTGGTTTTCTCTCAGTGTTTTCCTCTCCATAGAAACTCCACCTGGTCTGGTATCCTGCTCAGCTACAACACCCTACTGAAGGTGACCGAGCATCCTCCATGTCCTGTTGTAGACTTTTTACTTTCTTTAATATATAAAGTACTCTTACATCAGTTCTTTTGTTCTTTTTGACTCTCTGCTTTTTCTTCTCAAACCCTCAGACAGTGATGGCAGATGGCCGCTTGTACTGAGCCAGTTTCTGCTGGAGGTTTCTTCCTGTTAAAGGGGAGTTTTTCCACTCTACTGTCGTTACATGCTTGCTCAATAAGAGGGATTACTGAGGGATTGCTGTGGTTGGAGTCAGCGTGTTCCGGGCACAACCTCACGTCAATGCAATCTGCTGGGATTCTTTACATAGAAAATGTTTAACTGATTGGAATGTTTGTATAATTGTAAAAAAATGACTTTTCTTGTAAAGTACCTTGAGATAACATCTGTTGTGAATAGGCACTATGTAAATAAACTGAAATGAATTGTTTGTTTATTTGGTTTATTGATGCCTAATCTTTTGCCTTGGTATTATGATATGAGAAGAAATCCTATTAAAGCTTTTAATTATCATCTAATCAAAATGTAGGAAGTGTATTAGAGACTTGTGTGCTACCTTACTCTCCTCAGCAAAAACACAATAAACTAAGTTTTTTTGTAACACTTTCTTTCCGCTCATTGCACCCTCTGTTTAAATGAGTGACAAATGAAGTAAAAGCTTGCAAAGTAATGATTATGGTTGTGTTCTAGAAGCACCTTCACCACCGTTTTTTCCTCCTGTCTGCTGGCAGGCTCAGCCCCTTTCTGTCACTCTCCTCCTCAGCTGATTGGGTTTCCATGGGGACAGAGAATCACTCTGAAGGCAGGTGGTGAATTGTCAAGGACTGGCATTAGCAATGGGTTTTCTACTTCCGAGAGCTTAATCAGCTCTAACAGGAAACAAAAGAGACAAAAAAGCAAGAGTAATTGAAGAAAAGTTCTATCTGAAGACAGTCTATGCATAAATTCTGTGTTGAAGCTGTAGCTTTTTTACTTATTAGAAACCCACAACTTTAACATGCACAATGTTGCTCATTCTCTGATATATATAAAGTTAATTATTATGTAATCAATCATTACTTGTTCACTAGAAATCATCACCTGAACAACATACCTTTTCCTTTCTGTTTTTCCCCTCTGTTTAGGTGATCAGTGATGAAAGAGGAAGTGTACAACTCAGAAAAATTGGTTAAAAGTACATTTAAATTTAAAAAAATCCTATTGACTAAATGAGTACAAGAAGGCAGACAAAACATGAATATGGTAAGGAGAGGTAAGTTGTTGTATGTTGTGAAATAGGGCTCTTCTTCAATTTTTGCTGCAAAATCCATCTAGTGGACAGAGAAGTAAAAATGTGCAGCAAGAAAATCAGCTTTTATATAGTAAAATCAAGTAGAGGTTATGAGGACCACAAAATAAAAAAAGAAGTATCGATCCAAAGAACATGACTAAACTTTGTTTGCCACAAATAATATTTCACAATAAATATTTGCCTCTACAACACTAAAATCTCTTCCTGGGAAAGTAACAACAATGCTTGTATTGTTGTGGTATAGAATTATGTCCTTTTGTTGATGCTGTTTTCGATCATCTTCCCCCCTCTGGAAGGTCACAGTGCCCCATCACATCTCAGAAACCTATTTGGCATGGTTCAAGTTTAACACTAAAGAGCAGGAGGCACTGAAGTGTCTTGAAACCTAAAACAAATCCCAGTTAAGTTAGTAAAATCCCAAAAAACTTGTCATTAAAATCTAAATCAAAGTTAGCTGAAGCTGGTCCAAGCTACATTTTGCACTTTTTGTCATCTAAAAGCCAGGTAAATAGCGTTGTTCAATACCTAATGGCAAATCCAGGACCCAACTGTGAGAAATGATTGACCTTTACAGCCCAGCCATCCAGCTTTTCATGTCCTACTGATCCATTGACTTTCCTTAGACAATATGAAGCATGTGAAGTACAGTATGTGTTTGGGTACAAAATCATGTTGGAGTTCTCCACTGTACCTTAACTTCTCTGTGTTATTGGAGTGTTTGCCCTTTACACCCAACCTTCTGGTCAACAATGTCACGTGATCTACCTCTTGATCAGTGGGGTGGTAGGAAAGAGAAATCACGTTGCCTTTCAGAATTAAAATGATGAAGACTGCCTTTTCATTAGATTTACATTTCCAAAACATTTTTTCCAACATCTTGAATATAAGAGCATTCTATGATACCTTTAAACCTTAAAAGTAGGTTCCATAAAATGCATGTTTTGACTCTGCTGATTCAAGAATAAAACACAATAGGTTTAGAAACTTTGTTGATCTATGAAGTAGTGTCTCCATCAAAAAAGATTGGACATAAGAAATACAATACAATAACAATACAAGCAGCAGAGAGAAGAGTAAAAACTATTACTAGTCTGTATCTGTCTCTCCAGTAAGACGAAAAAAACAAAACAGTTCTCACACAAACCTCTGAAACAGAAGCAGGACATTTTCTAAAACTTTATAGTGTTGATGTTCTCAAAGAAATGTCTCATTTTGCTAATTCTCCTTCAGTAAACAATATTTTCCATTTTACTGCACTCTAAGTTAAAGTGCCTAACATTTAAACCTCTTAATTTTTTTTCTATATAAAATCGTTAAAACCTGTTTTTTTGTTAAGATACTATGAAACAGAAAATAAACATTTTCAAAAGCTTTTTTACAAATAAAAAATCAGAATATGTGGTGTGGATCTTTAATCAGTCCCCTTTACTCTGATACCCTCAACTAAAATGCCGTACAACCAATTGCCCTCTGAAATCAGACAGTTTGGAAATATATATATTCAAATATTTTTTCGAAAACATTGGTGAAGGGTGAGCTTAAAGAAGATCAAGGATCACAGAAGACAAGTCTAGGACAAAGTTGCAAAGAAGTGCATTTCTGGGGGAGCTTTAAAGATCCACAGCTTAGGTGATAGAATCTGCTTGCATGAAAACCATATGTGATACAATCTGTAAATCTGGCCTACATAGAAGTTGCAGCAAGGCAAATATTGAATTGATGAAAGAAAGCTACAAAAAGTTCTGTTTCCTATTGGCTTCCAACTGTGTTTAGTTTCTAGATAAAATAAATAAAAGGAAGTTCCACAAAGTATTGACTCAGGGAGGTATAAATGCACAGCACACATTTAGATTTCCTAGTGCAAAATACTTCAAAGATCATTATTCTTTACTTTCCTTTCAATACTAAAATCCCTCTTAAATACATCGTTTGTGGTTTTAGCATGATCACACAAATAGTTT